>JAQPZY010001459.1:1483750-2967500 GCA_029931535.1 Margaritifera margaritifera
TCAATTCCAGTTGGTCATGCAGTCCATATGAAGGAAACCTATGAAAACATGAAACAACTTTTGAGATGCATAAACTATGACCAACATCACTGGCAGCTTTGTGGCGATTTCAAGGTTCTTGCTCTCTTGCTTGGTCTGCAGACCGGAATCACAAAGTGCTGCTGTTTTCTCTGCGAATGGGATAGTCGTGCGAGAGATTCCCACTACATCAAGAGAGATTGGCCACTCCGACAGTCATTGGAGCCTGGGATGAAAAGTGTTCAGCATCCACCACTTGTTGAATCAATGAAGAATTTGTTACCACCCTTGCACATCAAGCTGGGTCTAATGAAGAACTTTGTCAAGGCCATGGAAAAAACACAAGCATCTTTCAAGTACCTCCGTGGAAAATTTCCAAGGTTAAGTGAAGCTAAGATAAAGGAAGGTGTCTTTGTTGGTCCTCAGATTCGTGAACTTCTTCGAGTTGATGGATTTCACCGTTCACTGCGTGACAAGGAAAAGACGGCATGGAAAGCCTTTCAGTTAGTGGCAACAAATTTTCTCGGAAACAACAAGGCAGACAACTACAGGGAGTTGGTTGAAAACCTCCTCAAGGCATACAAAAGCCTTGGTTGCAACATGTCACTAAAGATAAATTTTGTGCACTCTCATCTAGATTTTTTTCCACCGAACTGCGGAGCAGTGAGCGACGAGCACGGCGAGCGATTTCACCAGGACATTGCAACAATGGAGAAACGCTATCAGGGCAAATGAAACCCATCAATGCTTGCAGACTATTGCTGCAAAGTGACAAGAGATGCTCCATTTAATGAATACAAGAGACAAGCCAAGAAGCGTCGAGCAGGCACTGAATAAGGACTAAACTATGTACTTATATATACATAATAGTTTTTTGACTTTTGTTTCAATATATTTTTTATTTATATAAGCCTTTTGTTGTTTTTTAAAGTGTTACATAAGCAGGACAGGTGAAATATTATCATGTAAAGCTACCATAAACACATGAAAAGACCTAGGTTTACAATTTATGATTAAAACTCTACTATGTACTCAATATACATAGACGTAAAATGTTAAAACTTAAATATCTTGGAAACAGTAGCCAATCAGTTGTTTTAATTGTCATATCTGAATTCAGCACATCAAAATCCCTAATAAATAGCACATTTTATCTCTGAAGCAGACGACTTCGAAAAAATTGTAGACCAGTGTATAATCGATCCAGTGCTTGATTACCCATTAGGCAGACACGTGCTTAGGGCACCAGCAAAGCAGGGGCACCAAAAAAACGAGAAATTACGGTTTAGTATTGTTTTTATTTTGAATTTTGAATTACATTGGGGGGGGGGGGTCACCATAATCTTTTCAGTGCTTAGGGCCTCTAAAGGTCTTAATCGATATCAACAGCTAAATTTGATAGCAGGAATTTAATGTTATTTTTTTCCCAAAAGTTTTTGAAATTTATCCTGTATTGCATTTAGTATCTTTAATTCAATTTTTCTTGCATTACTAATATTTGTCCCTTGATTTTTCAAAATAGAAAGCTGCTTCTGCTGATTCAATGGAAGCTAGTGAAACAAACAAATAGAATGGAGTTAAATGGGTTTAATTTGTCTAGGAGAATAAGGTAAAGGTAGACCTGTTGTGTACAGGTCATTCTCAACTTTTATTTACTGCATTTGTAAAGCATGTTTATTGACATGACTTTTTATTTAGCTTTTCAACCCGAACATAAACAAAAGGTAAAAAGAAAACTAGTACTTTTCCTCGTACACCAGCACCTCACGGTAACGTTAGCTGCAAATACTGATTTTCATTAGGCGCATTCCATCATCGTGTTCCAGACGTTCCTGTCATGTTGACTGCATACATACATTATCTTTTGGGATCATGGGTCGGTACCGTATAAACCATCCCAAATATTTTTTTTTCGGAACTTCACAAAGTACCTTTTTATCTCTCTCTCTCTCTCTCTCTCTCTCTCTCTCTCTCTCTCTCTCTCTCTCTATATATATATATATATATATATATATATATATATATATATATATATATATATATCTCCATTTCCATCTTACGAGCAATGTATCAAGATGCAGCTTAAAAAGTAGCAAGGTTCAAACTCGTTGAACTTTGCTCGCGTCATTTATTATTTCATTGTATCTATGTAAATATCTGCAACATACATCATGTAGATTCTGTATCGGAATTACTTTTTGTGTTTTGTTCTTGTTTCGTTTGTGTAATCGTCTTTTGTGACTTTATGTCCTTGAAAAAGGAATTGGTAGATTCCGAAAGCACTTGGGCTGGGTTCACACCAGTTTTGCACTGTTGTTTGTCAGTTTTACTTTCATATATATATATATATATATATATATATATATATATATATATATATATATATATATATATATATCTACAGGTTAACATTTTATTTTTCTTCTATTCAAATTAGTACTCTACACCTGAGCGCTTCGTTTTGTCTTCCAAATTTTTTTATTATACTTATTTTATTTTGATTTAAAACAAAACTCAAACGAAAGTCAATGCCATTTAAACAAATATTCATTGTGAAAGGGATTGGAATTACTTGTATTTTAATTTGGAAAACAGAGTATGCGGCACATGTTTGAATGGAAAAGTAAAACTTTGCTAACATGTAAGACAGACAAACTTTACATGATCATTTAAAAACCTTACGATTATTCAATTAATGAAGATTATTTTGCCTCCATATATATTCAACTATTTGGAATTGCTTTTGTGAAAATAATTAACGACACCGTATATCCGACGCCTAGAGATTCTTGAAACCTTCCGAAACAATTAACACAATCTTAAAAAAAATAAACGGTTTCACATATCAAATGGATGCAAAGAAAATTGAGGTTTTTCAGTAAATGACGAGTAATACTGCAAAATCATCCTGTACGGTGCCTATATAAAATAATCTAGGGGTGTGCGGCTTAACCGCTTTATCGGTGTGCTCCTGCCAGTACGTGTACCGCGCGGTACATTGTAAATGAACCCGATTTCTGCGGTATTTTTATAAATACTCTGCAACCAAATTTTCTACTTCAGCCTTACTTTGTTTCGTTTTAATTTTTGGTCTCTTTCAATGGATATTGTTCTAAAAAATATTTCTAAAGGCTGTGTCCGTCCAGAAAATGCTTGAACTGCACGTTATATCATGCCTGGCGGACGTGGAGCCTGAATTCTTGTATGACCTGGTGCCAAATACAAAAGCGAAATCACTCGTCTTGCAGCATTTCTGAGAGACAGTCCTCCACAAAAGATGTAAAATTTATCAATAACCTTGCCATTTCTCGGAAATATAATGCGGAGATAAGTTCGCAGGTGGGACGAAGAACTTAACTGCCCACTTATGCCGATATTTTCTCAGCTTCTTATCTCAAGATTAGCTAATACTGGCGTTCTTCTGAGATAGTTAAGCACCGTCCGGCGCGTTGAGGATTGATATATATATATATATATATATATATATATATATATATATATATATATATATATATATATATATATATATATATATAATGTATGTATGAAGTATGTTTTTTTTGAATAAACATAACGTATCTGATTAACATAAGCTATTCAGCCTATTTGGAAATTAGTTACTTGGAAAAGCTAGGCTTGGTTAGGACTACACCACGTTTTTTTATTCTATAGTCTACGAGAACAACTGTGATGACGCATCGCATTTGTGTTGGATTGCAAGAGGTGTTCTTGGTCTCGCCCCCGGCTGGAACAAACCCTGCACATCTCTGAACTGGCGGGCATTATTGTGTATTCTGGAATCCATTATAAATCTTCGTACGCCCCAATCATTTCGCAGAATAGACGTATTCTGATTATATTTACGATCTCTTAGCGTGGTCATTATATTTGAAAATAGTCCGATTTAATGTTTGTAAAATTTGTTTCCAAACTTGAGTTATGGTTTTCGATTTAAAAGAAGGAGGAAAAGAAACACACACCCCAACAACAACAAAAAACGCCGGTATTAGCTCATTTTACGCGTACTTTAGTCGCCCATGCAGCCCGGGTTGAAAATGCAAATTAAACCGGATCTTATCTCGGACCCGTCCACATGTCAGGATATTTCCCAGCCATTGTTCACTTAGATATTTAAGGAAAGTTATATGAAACTTTTACTTCTTGTTCACTCTTTAACATTATTTTGCACTTTCTAAAAATTTTCCCGATATCATGCAATACATTGCCCTGTATCGCAATATATAGCAATAAAAAATTCTGGCGGTACCTAACCCTAGAAAATAATAATAGTAAAGTTACAATTCGTAAAAATGCCGTTCCAGCATTGGCGTAAGAACATTGCATTTAACAATAGAGATGTGCAGGTGACACATACGTACATACACGCGTACATACATGCATACACACGTGCGTACGTGCCTACATACATGATACATACACATGCACTTACGTATGTACGAACACATCCACGCACCCATCCATTCACTTGTTCATCAATTCGTTAACAAATGTGTTTCGAATGTACTTGCAGGCAAATAGGCATTACACAGACAGGTTATATGTACTGTTGATATTGTTATCGGAAACCAACAAACATAATTTCTTGCACAGATATAAACGAGACTTTAAATATAGATCATTTAAATGCAGCCAACTTGAACTACTGTTATTTTAAGCAAAGCTGTGACCTTTGGCAAGCTTGGCACTGAAGGAGAAAATCTTATTAAAGCGCAGTCGAACAAAGTAATAACTAACTGCTCCTCAACTGCAAACTTTCACTTGTATACCGGTAAGTCGAAAGACTGTATAATTTCCATTATTTGTGCTGAGAGGTCATCGTGTGAATCTGTGTTGAGCGTCCTTTTCGTGTTTCTTTGTTACCTATTTGAACTGGGTCACAAGATGTACTAGCCGAAGCCACATATTTAACTTCGAAATTACGACCTAAATTTCAGGCTTGGTCATCGCTGTGGGAATACAGTCAGGAAGACGGGAATAATAAACCTTCTGGTTTCACGTAGACTTGCTCTGTTTGTCTATTCGATATTTTTGAGATTGCCTATAGCAATGCATTCTTATATTGAAAAACAAAACAAGAAACTTCCAAGAATTTATATCACCCGACAATAATTGCACATTTTTACCAAGCCTTTTTAACAAGCATTTAGGTTGTTTAAAATAGCATCATGTGACAGAGAACAACTATAAAGGAACTACTGATGTATTCATGCGCCCTTCTTGTGTGTTGTGTAAATATTTGTTAACAATGGTTAAAATATAGTTCTGCTATTTGTTTCTTTAGATTCGTTATTATTTTTATACCTATTTGTAATGATCAGAACTGAACATTATATTTTACTGGATTCATGAAGTAATGAAGCTTGTTAACCGTTTAGACACTACGCATGAATGGCGTTCGCTTCACTACGGGCGTTCATGTAGTGGAATCGAATGTCAATCTTCATGACTTGAATCCTGTAAATTATGAAGTTTGATTTTTTAAAACGCTGATTAATCTAAAAAGAATATGTCCTATCCTATATAAATAATTCGTTTGTTACTTAAGCATAAATTGATTGCATTGTTTGCACGAACCTTTGAAAAAGATATTTTTTCACCAGAAGTCATTATACCCAAAGTAGTTTCAAAGAATGAGAACTTACTTCTATACCCTGTTCTTCTTTCATTCATGAAAATGTCCAACGAAACTAATGTTGTGCTTGTCTTTCTAATGACATTTAATTTTAGTTTTGTTATAATCAAAGAAAAAGATTGATCATTTGTTTGATAGATAGATGGAGAGATAAATATACAAGCATCCAGATATACTAGATGCATAGTGACACAGACAAACGGACAGATAGACAGATTGGTGTTTTTGTTTTTAAGTCATATTTTGAATGGAAAAGAAGATTAACACTTTACCGTCTTACAGGTTCGCCTTTTGTGTTGTACAACTTAGTCTTAAAAATGGACAAATCTATAACTTTCTCTTACTCTTAAGGCATTTCCAAAATTAAGCGGACATGTGTGATGCACAAATGTATGTATGTATGTATATATGTATGTATGTATGTATGTATGTATGTATGTATGTATGTATGTATGTATGTATGTATGTATGTATGTATGTATGTATGTATGTATGTATGTATGTATGTATGTATGTATGTATGTATGTATGTATGTATGTATGTATGTATGTATGTATGTATATGCATGGATGGATGGATGAATAGATTGGATGGATGGAATGGATTGGATGGATATATGCATGTCTAGATCATATATCACACTCATTATTTCTTCTGTTTCTGCCCTGCCAAAATTAGATTTCTTAGCTGTTTGATGCATCCTACCATACAATAACGCTTTTCCCTCCAAACTCGGGTTTTTTTTTTGTGAATTGCTGGTAGCCAACCGATAAAACGTACACTTGCACAATGGGATTCTCTTCAGATTGAAAAAAGTGTGAATAAACTTATCAGGTTGCATAAAGTCAAAATAACAAATGGAAAATTATACACAAAGGTTTATTTTTTGTGTCCTGTAATGGTAACTGATTTTACATGAAGATAAGTATGTGATCTTTAGGAATCATTACAAATAAAACACACGTCACCTAAGTTTAGGAAAATAGATGGCGCTTATGATATGGATCTTTCCACACGAAGGTCTTGAGATTGATGATAAATCGTAGGATAGTAGAATCCGATGGTTTTAAATGCAGCCAGGCGTTACCGTGAGTGACCCTAAATTACCATTCATTGGTATGTAAAGATGTATCGTTAAGACACGGTAGTATTTATTTTCCAAGTAAAGGTGACGTAAGCCAATCGGATCGATCAATCATTATCTTATGAGCTCGATACTTTCTCACGTTTTGTTAAGAGAAACGGTGCCTGACGTTTTTGTGCTGTGCCTTTTCGGGTCAATTTTTACGAAAAGCGAGGGACATAGCATCCGCGTTTCGGTCAGTCACACTTTCGTTTCCGCACTATAGCTTGAAAGTGGTTTGAGATTAAGGGATCAAAGTCGATATACTAATACATCGTTACAATATATGTCGCGTAGTATTTTCGCGATCCTGTCTTCAAGGACAAGGTTACAGTTTAATATTTTTATGTTTTCCGCCACACTTTCCTTTTCGCTCAATAATTTTCAAACCGTTTCAGATTAAGGAATGAAATTTGGTATACTTATGCATCATCATTAGAAGGTGTGTCGCATACCACATTGTGGGTCCTATCATCAAAATCATAGGTCAATATTGAAAGTTTTCCCTCACACTTTCCATTCCACTCAATAACTTCAGAGCTGTTTCAGATTAAGGGATGAATATTAGTGCACTAGCACATCATCATTAAAAGGTGTTTTCCTACCACATTGGTGATCATACCTTCAAGGTCATGGCTTAATATTTTAAGTTTTCTCTCACACTTTAATTTCTGCTCTATAACTTAAGAGATGTCAGGGATTAAGGGATGAAACTTGGTATACTTATATATCATCATTAAAAGGTGTCGTGTATCACATACCTTCAAAGTCAAGGTCAAGGGTCAATATTTTCTGCTTTCCGGCACACTTTTCTTTCCGCTCTGTAACTTTAGAGTCCTTTCGCCTTTAGGGATGAAACTTGATTTATTTATACATTATCATTAGAAAGCTTTTCCTGTATCATATCGGGGGCCTAGCTTCAAGGTCAAGGTCATGGGTCAGTATTTAAGTTTTCCATTACACTTTCCTTTTCTCTCTGTAACTGAAGAGCCTTTTGAGATTAAGAAATGGAACTTTGTATACTTATGCATCATCATTATCAGGTGTGTCGTGTGCCCCAATGGGGGTGGGGGTGGGTGGGGGCGAGGGGTCCTATCTTCAAGATTAAAGTTATGGGTCAATATTTTAAGTTTTGCTTTATACTTTATTTTCAATTCTATAACTTTAGAACCATTTGAGATTAAATGATGAAACTTGATATATTTGTCGTGCACCACATTGGGGGTCCTATCTTCAAGATCAAGATCGCAAGCCAACATTTTCCCGTCTGCTCTATCTTGAAGGTCAAGGTTACAGGCATATATGTCAGGCTGCTTTTGTTTCCGCTTTACATCTTAAAAGCTCTTTGAGCTTCAGGGATCAACCATGGTTCACTTATGTATCTCTATCTGATTGTATCTCGGGTATCACAATCAAAGTTTGATCTTCAAGGTCAAGGTCACTGATAAATTTCTTCCCATTTTCTTCAGGTTTACTCAAATACCATTTAAGATACAGACATGAAACTTGGTTACTTTCCAAGTCTGCATAGTAACCCTACAGCTCTGTCACAAGATTCACATACTTCATCATTGTATACTTTTGTTTACCTCAGAACTGTAGGCGGAGGACAAAAAATCACTGAATTTGCTTGAAAAAGCGGCGAAATTTTTTTCACACTTCAAAGGGTATTTTCACCTTTTAAATGACGTACATCATACAGACCGACAAAAAAATGAACTGTCCGTTATGCCCTTCATTAGCATAGTTATAAGGGTCTTGTTTACCAGAGGTATGAAGTCACGCATGCGTTGTACATGGTAGGTGTGAACGAAAGATGCACTACAAAGGTTAAATGGACAGGTCATTCTTGTCAGCCTATAATTCCCCTGCTCAAAGGATAACCTGTGAGCCTCTTGAGGAAGTGTTGGATTTATCAGTGTCATACCAATTGCACTTATTATTTGACCGTGTAAAGATAAAACAGAAAGTTGGTGATATCCAGTATGCATCCTAGCATTTAGTGTTAACAATATTTTTCATTTTTATTCCTGAAAAATAGACCTTCGATCAGTATTTGACCATTCATGTAGTTTTCCGATCTTTTTAAGCATGTTTGGCTTATTATGCAATACTTCCTTTGGTAAACACTCAAACGAAACTTCCTTAATGAAAGAATATATTATATGAATGACATGTATATGGTGCTCTTGATAGCATAGCATTGCATATGTTTGTTATACTTCAAATTAAATTCATCTTCTTCTTACTCTGTTTTCAGAAATTGTAACTCGCAGATGACAGTTATTGCGTGTCAGTGGAAATAGAAGCGTGGTTAGCAGCGGAAAGAAGTCTTCATATCGTCGAAATACAAAAGTGCTATGATCATAGCTACGGAAATATGCAATTGATTTTCTTCTAATTTGCAAAGAATCCATCTAAATATTAATACTTGGCATATTAATATGCCTTGTCAGCCGATGACAACAACATTGGAACATACAATACTACAACTGTGTAGTGTTATTCTTGAGTTTTGAAGGATTGGTCTTCATCTGATACGCGGCAGAGGATTGGTATAAGGACTATATGTAATTGCTTGCCTCCTGGATATTTCAAGGTTTTTTCACAAACAGTATAAAATGCACATACAATGCTAACGATGATCACAATCATTATTACAAAATATATCTACGAAAGTAAATTACATGCAGCTGAAATCATGCGCAATATAAACTGACACGCAGGCATTGTCTAAGAGAACAACGTTAGTTTTAAATCTGAATATAAGATAGGAGCTAAAAAGAAAGGAATCAGAGATCAGACATTAGGCTTCTAGATGCAAACAAACATTTCTTTCATATTTACCTTTGCCTGAGATTCAACGAAAAAGTGGAAATCCTCTGAGAAAATGAGCTATATCATTAAAGGTCACACTTACACATATGATTTTGTATTTCTTATCAGTAAAGCTGGTATGGACTGCACAAACATTCACTCTCTGTTTTCCTGTTGGATTATTTTGTCTTTATCCGATGTATAATACTGTTGCGGAAACGAAGTGTGGGACCAACGTCATTCAATAAAATCATCATCAGCAATTCATTAATGGATTGGAAATTTCCACGAAAGCAGCTTGTTTCGAATGTGCTCGTCAGATGTCAAAGACGCCTATTCGATATAGTGTTTAGATTTCTTGTGGTAATTAATAGTTGAGTGAACAGAAAAGCAATTCGATATTATCATATGAGAAAACCGAGTATATGACAGTATATTTTACGACTTAAAATTGTAATTAGCCTTTTCATGACTATAGGTGTTTTAGAGACATGAATTTTAATGTGTGTTGATGCCACGGAAAGGAGATAAAATAAAAAATATATATCGCTAAGAGTGTAAGTAAATCAAATCTTAATTGTCAGGAAAATAGTTATTTGTTTCTGCTTCCATCCTTAGACTCCAGTATGGTGACACCTTCCCAACTGACTGGGAATTTAAGGTTGTGGTAACAGAAAACGAGGAAATTCAGTTGAGTCAGATCAGTGCTACGAACAGAGTTGATTATCTTCTTCATCGAGACCAGACGGTATTGATTCTGCTATAAAGTATCCCTGATAGGGAAAACACGGTTTCATTATAAGCTATTTTTATTCATTCACATTATTCCACAGATTAAATAGCTGAACATCAAATATAGACCAGAATATGGCTAACAGCCATTTGATAATGTAATATATAAGACCATACGGATATATGATACAATAATTGTGTACATTTACATGGTTACCAAGGAAAATCACTCTTGAGAGTCTCTGTGTGCGAAATTTACACGATAGTATTCATCGTAATTCATGGACGCAAAGGGATAGTTGACTTTCTTTCGCATGGATTGGCTAGGAATTATTTGTATCTGTATCAGCAACAGTTGACGTATCAGTTGAGTCTAGGTGTCGCTACTGTGCATCAGAAAACCATTCCACAATGTCTGAGACGTCTGAAGACGGTGACGTCAAAAAACCGTCGCTCTCATCGATTAGAAAAATTTCATTCCCCGCCGATTCCATTCTTAACGCTGTGATACAAGATGGAGATGTACATGAACTTCTACGTATCCTTCACCATCGACGGAGCGAGGTGAATATCAACCATGTGAACCACGTTGGTTTGACTGCACTGCATCATGCTGTTTTGAGTAACAATTTAGACGCAGTGAAAGTCCTGTTGAACCATGGCGCTGACGTCAACTGTCAAGACGTACACGGGTTCAGTCCACTGCACACGGCCGCCGCTTGTGGATTTCTACAGGTTACAAGTCTACTAGTGTTATTTGGCGCTGATGTTTTCTCACTTACAAAAGATACAGAACTACCTATCGATGTTGCGAAAGATATAAGTGTGGTTCGACTTCTTGGAAACCAAATGTGTTCTAGGATTCATTGTGAAATTTATATATCAGAGTTGGTTAAACTGAGATTAAAACGGTGTTGGACTATAATTGAAACATTAGCAAGATTTGTCTGGAGGACTTTGTTCATCGCTACAACATTCCTATACACTTTAGTTAAACCTAAACAGGCTTTAAGTGGTAAGCATTCAGGCCCAAGGACTACGAACATAGTAGCAAATGTGTCCAAAACAGTGAAAGGCGTTGAGACCAGAGAGAACGTGGTTAAGAGAGTTAAAGTCATAAAACTGGATAAGAGTCAGTGATTGTTATCTCCTGTGTACAAAGCATTGTAAACTATTTTGGTCAGAAGCTTAAATTATTTATGATTCATTTTTTCATTATATCATCTTGATTAAATCGTTGTTGCATCTTGAATTTTGCACACAACACGTGTCCTCTTTGAGACATACACATCAATCCTATCTGAGACATACACACCAATCCTCTTTGAGACATACACATCAATCCTATCTGAGACATACACACCAATCCTCTTTGAGACATACACATCAATTACCGCAAAAATAAGCCTATAACAATTTCTTTTATTTTGAGAAAAGATACCATGATGAGCAATGGCATACCAACAAGTTAACCACATCATCGGTCAAGTTGAAGCCAACTAGGCGATACATCAAACATTTTCAAGTTTTAATTACATTCGAAATAGTCATGTAAACTTGTGTAATTTCAACGCTTTTTGTGTTTATTGCGCTTAGGCTAGTTAAAAACTAGTTTTGCACTGTACGGATATATATATATATATATATATATATATATATATATATATATATATATATATATATATATATATTATAGCTTTCAATCATAGCAAGATATTCCTGACATTTTCTTGTTTCAATTTGATTCTGCAAAACACTAGTTTAGATTTGCGCTCAAGAGTTTCCATGACTACCCAGCTTGATAGCACCGTGACAGAAAAAGAGCATACTATGATCTGTCAAAAAGGCTCTTTTGTATCACATAGTCAACAAGTCAAACATCAACATTTCATGGTCATATTCAACATAGAAACCTGATGGTTATGAAATGAGCGCCTTTTTAAAATAATAAAGTAAATAACATGATTTTATAGCCAATGTACATATTTTTTACTTATCTTGGTATGGAACATTGTAGAGTTTTAAGATTGCTCACATCCGTCTTATTTGAATAAGAAATACTTGTTTTGAATTTTTGACTTTTTGACAATATAAATTATCAAATACCAATCTAATACAAATATATATATAAAAAAAGTCATCCAATATTCTCCTATTAATAAGGGTTATTCATGAGTTTCGTAGACGGGAATTTGTTACTTACACTTTTGATCGTGAATTATTTAGTTAGGCACTTTTTCAAGTCAAGATCATTTATATACCCTAGTAGCTGATGCTGCTAATATAGGGTGAATTGACTTGAAAAATTAAATTTGACAAATTACAAACGACGAAAATTGCCGTCGCTTAGTGTTTCTTTCTCTATTGACAGTTGACCAGGTAATTCTCAATTAATTCAAAATCATAGCTAATTTGGTTGGCAAATATCAATTCTGAGAAATGCTGTAAATAATGTAATGAAGATATTAGTTATAGTATATATGTCATAGGACAAATGTAACAGTTATAAGGTTAGTTCGAGTTCAATCATAAGTGCGAACTCTGGCGTTTACATATATCAATTTTCAAATAATGATTATGTGTGTGGGTGTGTGTGTGTGTGTGTGTGTTCTTTTTTTTTACAATTATTTTTTATGCATCTGCCGCAGGGCCGGCGCAAGGGTATTTGGCACCCTAGGCGAACCTTCAGTGTTGCGACCCCCTCCCCCCCCCCCCCGCCCATTGACTTTCGAAAATGAATTTTGTGCATTATTATTTCCTTCTGTTTTTCTCTTTCTATTTTTAGACGCTTATTATCTTCTATTTTACGCTATTTCTCTTTCTTTTTTTATTCATTCAGTTTTATGCCGCCCCCTCCTCCCAAATATTGCCGCCCTAGGCGACCGCCTAGTTTGCTTAGCGGTTAAACTGGCCCTGATCTGCCGTACTAGTTATGATCGTAGGAGGAACAGCTAAAACAAAGATTTTCAAGATCTGTAAGGTATAGTCATAATTAATTGCGTGTTGTAGGATTATCAATGCAATATCAGCGTTACAAGCCCACGCACAACATAATCTTCTGAGTCATTGCCTGTATGCTGTGTGATAACTTGTAGAAAGGTTTCATTTATAAACATGTGCAGTATTGGCAAATATGAAACCACCATTTCTTGAACGGTGTGTAGAATTATAGAGGAGTTCGTCGAAAAATATCTTGTAAATTAAGTTGGCTTACAATTGCATGGGAATCTAGAATTGAAAGACATTAATTTCATGCTCTGTTAAGGGTCATGAAACATACTGTGCATAAAGTCTAAAAAGAAAAGACCGGACCTATATTGGAAAAAAATCTAATCGAAGGCCACATCTTTATTGCTTATAATATGTAAAGAGTCTGGTTCAATCTGCGAATCCACCATCCACACACATATATGATACCAGATAATCACACACCGTCTACATTTGCAACAAAAATGGTTTTATGGAAGGTCCAAGTCGTATATACCAAGTTATGAACAGAATTTAAAAACCTTTGACGACACGTTTATCTGCGAAGATGTGTCTTGAAGAAACATATAAAAATAAAGGAATACCTAGATAAATATGCTGACCACAGACGGGAGATCAATAAAATGATCTTTCGTATTGGTGTGGGATAGGGCATTCCCACGCGAGGCTTCATAATTCGTGGGCAGGAACGAGGTTCTGCGAGTACCTGCCCACGACTTCTGAGCCCTATCCCGCACCAATAATGATGCTTGATTATTTTTCTCGCGTTTCGTGTCGAAAACGTGGGTTTTAACACCACTGGTACAGGTAATGTATGAAAAGGACACAGTATCCACTGAAAATGTTTGGATCTTCAGAAAGAGCGTATACAGTTTGGTTTAAGGTGTAAACTCGGAAAAGTGGTGAAAACACATATATAACTTAAGTTCTAACATGAAACCTATATAAAAAAAAACAGCGGAGTACGTTATGTTATGTACACGATGACGTCATAAAAACCAGTTCTAGTAGTGATGCTGCAATCAGATTGTTATTATGATTTCATGTGAGGCAGGATAAAAATAAACTAAGACAGGCTTAATAGAATCCTGCATATGTATCGGTGTTGGGTCGGAAATTCAATACAGAGGGTGGAATCTTTTCCTATCTAACACCGATGCATAAAGAAGGATTATATATTTCTCACATTTGTCAACAAAAAATTGGAGTCGAAGTCAAAATGGCGGATTGTGAATACAGATGCAACTTTAAAACATCAAGACAGCCATAACAAATTTCCTTACCTTAAAATGGAACATAAAACGTTGTTTACACTGAAATATTCAGTGTAAACTTCAATGGACGTTCACAAACATATCAACGTTCAGAGCAAT
Organism: Margaritifera margaritifera; assembly: GCA_029931535.1. Lineage (NCBI taxonomy): Eukaryota > Metazoa > Mollusca > Bivalvia > Unionida > Margaritiferidae > Margaritifera > Margaritifera margaritifera. The sequence continues at coordinate 1,498,456 of JAQPZY010001459.1, forward strand.
GGTAGAGGCCGTCGAGGTCATGGCAATACACAGCGTAGGAAATTGTGTACTGTAGATAGCTTGTGCAGTGATATTTATGTGAACAAGTAACAAAAGAGTGTACTCTTATCCCTAAAATTAAAGGAGACTGAAAAAAGAGTTTTCGATTCAACTTTAATCTGGAATATGTTTTCCTTTCATGAATAATAACGAGAAGATGAATTTAAAAAAAAAAAAAAAAAAAAAAAAAAAAACTTACGAGAACAACTTTTTTTGACTCGAAACTGGATTACAGAATCTGTACCTGTAATAGTTAGGTTGATCAGTACAAAACAATTTATTTCACTCGCTGAACATTTTAGGATGTAAATGTGTTGCAATTAATGTTTTTCTTGATGATTGTGAAAGAATGCCCAAGTGATGATGGAAAGCAGGGAATTATTGCCAGTTTGTGTTGACCAAGATAGCAGTTGAAGGTAGTGTTTGATGACAGAAAGCAGTCACTTGATGAAAGATGGAGATGCTTCCCATCGTTGTTCTATACTGGAAAACACAACTGAGTAAGGTATCAGAGATCATACCTGGCCCTATCGGTCGCCCAGAGTGATGTTCTGGTTGACGTTTAATTCGAATGTTTATTTGGACCTTCATTGCCCGAGAAATGAGTATAAAGTTTAGGCCACCACACCATGATTCAGCCTTTCAAACGGTCTATAGAAAATTGCATAACTGATTGAAAAATAATCATTTCCTACCATAAATAAATACCTTTTGGAATATGTTTGCAGATGACAATGTCTAATTTATTACTGATTTATTGTGTTGCAGACGAAAATCCAACGAGATGTCACCATTGTTGTACCAGTAAGCGCCTCTGGTTATTAGCAGTGATCTATTTGTCTCTCATCTTTTTGGAGCGACTAGTCTAAGAAAGGACGATGAACCAGTCTGCGTGCAATGACAAAGCATAAACAACAATGCTGACTGATCGAACGTTGCATTTTCGTCTGCCAAATTAGCATATCAGTTATAAATATTAAATTTTCATCTGCAAATATTTTTTTAAAAAGCATTTGTTAAAGGTAAGTAATGATTATTTTCCAATCGGTTGACACATTTTCTGCAATACGCTAGAAAGGCTGAATCATGGCGGGGTGACCAAAACTTTAGCAAAGTGCATGTCTTGAACATTTTTCATTCCCTGGGAAGGTGCAGGACATAATGTGCTGCTAGAGACTGCAGTGAACGTAGAGTTTGATGGGTAATGACTTCAAATACAAAATTTGTCCCTAGCATGTGTTCAATGACCTCAAAATTGTAAGATTGCTTAACTAACATATTTATAACAGAGATAAAGATTTCAAGATAGGCCACGTCTAAATAGGAATATACGGGCATTTAAATTAAATATTGATCAAGTAATGTATTCTGGAATATTTGATCTAATCACGTCTTTTGGACGTTTCATTTATTTATGGATAAGAACAGACTAGCATTGCAAGAATGACTCGATTCAATCAATTAGACCGTTTGCTATTGGGATGAACGGCAACTCCTCGAAGCTTAAAAAATTAATTCCTTTTCAGTAGACAGAGCTAATCTATACTTGAAGTGTACAACATATTGACAGCAAGTAGGTGTCGTACACTTCTTGCGAATCTCCTACACTTTCATGCGACTACCGTTTACGATTCTTAGAGATTTAGTTGTCGAAGGGTTTTAGGTTGGATAGTTGTATAATACATGGGGATCTGGGCCACTTGTAAATTTAAAATTAAATTGGATGGTACGGTGTTTATATAGGAGGTTTATTTAACATTGGGGAGGGGGGGATTTTTTGTATCCCCCAAAATACTCTCTAGTCCCTGAGCCACTTATATTTTGCTAAAAACAAAAAATACTATCAAGCCCCTAGGCGACTTCCGTACTACTGCATGAAAATAAAACTGCCATCGAATCCCTTAGACCACTCAGCCAGATAAAAGAATTATGTTAAAAAACAAATATATCTTCAGGCCTCTATGCTACTTTCATACTACTGCGTAAAAACAAAAGTCACTGGACTGGATCATAGTGATTTCTTAATGCTGAATCACTCATAGCACACCAAGCGGCAAAGCAGCATGCAAAACATGATGAAAACACAAAAGGTGGAATGTTCGCACAACATAAATAATAGCACAAAATTAGATCCTGATAAACAGTTTTCCGAGAGGTGATACAAATATTTCATGAGTTTAACATAAACATAAGTGTTACGACTAGGGGTTATGTAACAAAAGAAAAGACTCGAACAAGCTTTCAAGATTTAAAATATAAATCTTTAATTTCCTAAAATATTAAAATATTTCAACAAACAATCAAAGTGAAAGAATTAAAAATAACTTACAGTATAGAATTTCCTTAAAAGTTCTCAGTTGTTTTAAAGTTCACTCTTCCGGAAGTTAATCCAACTGTTCCGAATGTATGTCCCAATGAAGTAGCCTTTACTGTGCTAATATGTTGATAAGATTAAGTTATATCCAAATAATCCTTGTGAATCTGGAATATCACCAGTTTTAGAAATGTTTCCGATGATTCCACGGAGCTGTATAATAATTCAGGTTGAAGACACATTACTGAATCCTAAATGTACTGTATGAATTAATAAATATCCAAAGAATAATATTCCACACTCAAAATGAATCAAATTCGGAATGAATTCTCAGTTTCTATGTAACATTGAAGAATGCCAGAATACTGCTATTAATCCCTATATGTAAATATAGCCTTAATGCGCAGAATCAAAATGAAAACCCATTCTACGTCTTCGATAAACAAACTGGGTATTTCGAAATAATTTCCTTCTAATAAACACGATTCATTCTTCGCATGTGACCTTAAACTATAATTCCTATCAATAAAATGTTTACTCCTAAAAGTACGAGAACTTGGTCAAAAGTTCATTACCCTCTCTCGCGCGGAAAACACGTCTCATGACTAAAGCTACAAGCAACTCGGTGAAATATCGATCCAAAATACCGTATGTGTACTCATTGAAAGACGATAGCTGTTAGACTAAGAACAGAGATTATAAACTAATAAACTATACCATTATTAAAAGGAAAAATATATATAATTCCGTAACAATAAGCAGATAACGTTTTTTAATTCAGTTTTGAATGTCTCTTTGTTTTCCTTTATTTTGATTGACATGACATTGCTTAATTGAAGTCTAAGTCTTTATTTTGATTGACAGCTTTTTTAACAAAAAAATAACAGAAATTTCAAGATCTCTAGGCGAGAGAGAATTGCATGAAAATTGAAAGCGAGTGTAATATGTATTGCATCCCTGTCATTTTACTAACAATATCAACTCCACTTGTTTCAGAAGAATACAATCTGACATAATCAGCCCATTAACAGCTGCTTCGAGGCATGTAATATTTCTCAAAATACTATTTTGATATCAGAATTTCATGCACTTCGTGAAAACGTATTCGTTTTACACATGCCTGTTCGGAGACGTGGGCAGCAAACAAATCGTAGTATAGTTAGACGCGAAACAAAACGTAGTATAGTTAGACACGAGACAAGGCCAAATATATTCCTGAAACTCCTCAACCTGAGTGTGTATTCAAACTAAAAATTATCTTGGTCATAAGTCTTATATTTCCTAAAGAGTTACAAAATAAGCTCTATGTATTTAACACACATCTGTATTTAACTATATTGCCGCTTTGAAATATCGTGTAACCCAATTAATTAATTTATTGAAAGCTTTCGAAATTTGTGTTTGAGTGTGCACTCAAGTTGAGAAGTTTTGTTAATGTAAATCCAGGTCTAGGGAAACTCAGCATCGGGAGAAAGTTTTTAGCATATTTATCGATAAGGTGACTGGTTATTTACCAATAAGGATCCTGTACGATTTGCGAAGTTCAACCGTTCGACGAAAGACTCGGGTTCAAACATTATTTCCCTGTGTTCAGGAAAACGTTGAACCTTTCAGTCAGTACAATTAACTTGACATTGTTTGCCCTTATCAGCCCGCGATTTCTAATTTCCCCGAGACTGTTGTGAAAATCAACACACGTAGTCTCCATACTGAAATGTATTCGTAATTATTTATTTGAATTTCTAGACACGTTTTTCTAATTGTCGCCCGTTGTACTGATATCGCTCGCTACGTGCGTATCAGTAGTGTCGACCATATAACTAATGAAATAAATGGTAAAAATACAGATAAAAGGATTCACTGATTGCATAAATTTGATTAGAGAACATTTACATTCCAAAATTTGTCAGAAATGAAGTCACAAATCACGGACTTCAAAGAAATGTTAGCAAAACAATATTTAAATTCTAATGGATATTTCTGTTATTGAAAAAGGAATGTATGTTTCTGTGCAGGAAAACTGGTTGGCAGCGATCCCAAATATACTTTTGAATGAAGACACGCTGCTTGAGGTTAAAAGTCCAATGCCTACTAACTGGTCCACACTGGATGATTTTTTTTTCAAACAAGAAATATGATGTCCAAAAGAGTGGCAATGACAGTCTGATTATTAAGAAAAAAGGGAATAGAGGGTTCCATATGCAAATACAGATGACAATGTTTTGCACTGGTCTTAGAAAATGTAAATTTCTTGTATGTCTTGGTGCAGATGACCACAAGTTTGTGAATATAAAGTATGATGCTAGATATGTAAATGGATGTTACAAGACTACATACATTTTATGCAGAGAAAATGATGTCACGCATAGTTGATGGCATTGAAGAAGATCGCTTATCGTTCATTAAGATTTTCAAAACATGCATGCGTATGTGACTATAAATTTATATAATTATAGTTTTATGTTGGTTCTGATTTTTTGATCATGTTATGATGTTAATGAATGTGACATTTATTTAAATTAAAGATTTGGGAAAATAAAATTTAGTCATTTTATGTGTCAGTTCAAGTTTCACCTTTAGTCAAGTGAAAAAACGTTAACTCATAAGAAAAAAAAAATATGAGTTTCTTCAGGCTTAGAATATAACAAATTTCCTTGTAGCAAGAACGACTAGTAGATTTGAGACATTTATTAATCCTGCTGAATCTTCACTAATCCTTCCCACAAAACAATGTTAGCTACATATCTAGATTAACAACACTCCAGGGAGAAGGTAATTTAAAAATCCGCTTTTTTCAAATATGAATTGATCACTTGCCCGTCCACCAAATGCCTTTGAAATAAACATAATTTGCCCATGTGGAGATATTCCTACCATATATTTGGCAGTGTTGCGCGATTTATAATCGCCGTAGGTCTCACCTCTACTTTTGAGATTTGAGATTAGTTGGCCTCTGAATAAATATTTCTACACAATCAGTAATACATGTAGTCTGGGGTAGTTTTCTCTGAAAGAATCCGGGCAACAGTCTCTAATTATTTCTCTTGGAAGTCATATTATCCATGATTTACACTTATCTGCTAAGATTGGAATTCAAGAATTTAAAATCTTGCATGCCCATCTGATGGCATAGACTGAACTTTAAATGGTACCAAACACGCAGTTTTCATGCACTTGTCCGTGTATTTCACCCATTGATTTCTTCCATAAATTTTGTTTGCGACGATTATTTGAATATTCATTGACGGAACATGAACTACCTCCACCTTTTTTATATTTTCCATCGCTATCCATGCCAATTTTTAAGAGAAAACGATCAAAGATAAAATGTAAACAAAAAGACTGATGTTGTTTTAATCACGGTAAGTGCGATATCTAATGTTCATTTCACTATCGTTATGGCTGACACATCACGTGATTGGTTAATTGCTGCACTCATGAAACTTGTGTCAAATACAGATAACGGTGTCTATATGTCTCTGACGAAGAGATTATATCTTGTGAAGTAGTTTTGTCAAGTAGCAGTGAGGGAGTGTGACCCATCATTTTGAGTCCAGGAGGGTTCTGCGGGGATGTTAGTCCCCCAAAGGCCCCCCGACTCAAAATGGTGGTATGTGAAGTGCCCCCCACTGCCCATAAGCTGTCCCCCTGTGTGTCGTACAATGTTACTCAGCTTCCGCAGTTTGGAGTTCTTCAGAAATTGTTGTGGCGAATTGTTTCCTCGTTGAATTCGTTTGCACCTAGAGCAGAGAAGAGAGAGTTTGAGCAAGTGAAAGCGAGGGCGTTAACAATTGCTCCGCCGACCATGAGAGCAATAGAGGTCATTATACGGCCGTGATGATATTAGCAGGAATGATGCTTTCTTTAATTAGCATGTCCTGCGTCCAAAGGCTCAGCCCTGTGATGGTAATGGCTTTCGAAGTCTAGGCGGCCAAGGTCTGCCGGTTTCATTTTTAGCAAGGGTTTGGCAGTCATCGTATACCCAATATCAAGCCTGCCAACTACTACTCAATGGTAAAGGAGGTTTCCGAAGTCTTTGTCATATGGTTGTGTAGACATCTTGCACAGCAGTATTCCATATGAAAAGGGTCGGATGTGTATCTAATAGCGGCTGCTGGCACCTGCGGCGTTTTGTCGTTCTGACGGACCCACTGCTTTTTTGCTGTCGTTCTTGGGGCGGTGAGCCGCGGAATAAAGCGTACGCGAGGCCGCCAACTGCAGGCTGACTCAGGGAAAATAAGATGGCACCGCGCTATCATGCACTCGTGTAGCTATCGCTGCGCTGTACTGGAGCAGCGTGAGTGTCGGATTTTTCCTCAGCTCGGCGTTGTTTCATCATCGCAGCAACTCTTTTACCAGAAACAGCTGTGCATGGGCTTTTAAGCTTAGTGACCTGCATTACTTTCTGAGATAGCACCGCTGATGGTTCCGACTTTGGTACCGTCGACGGTTCCTACTTCGGTGCCTCTAATGGTTCCTTATTCGGTCGCGTTCATGGTTTGTTATTTTGTGACTCTGCTGTTTTCAACATATGTTATCATACTAGCTGCAATTGGCGCTAGTACTGGGCCGTACATGAAGTAGAAGTGGCTGCTGATGCTTGTCAAAATATGCACGGATGAGCAGATCATCTTTTAAATCGTTCGCAAGACCGCTCGCAGTTGTCTGTAGGCAGAAAGTGGCTCACGGCCGCCGTGTACAGGTTAAGCAGAGACTACCCCAGCGAAGCAGTCATCCTGGCCTCCAGTTTAGTCTCGTATATGGCATAGGTTTTTGCAACCTTTTCATCGTCGATCGCCTTTAGGTCCGCAAAGGTCCAAAAATGAGTCTTCGTCTCTGCAGTAAAAGAGGGATATCCATGAGGTCTGCTCGCGAAAATCACGGGCAACGGCGTTGTACTTTTATGTTGTAACCCACACTCTGATGCCAGGAGAGCGGCTGACATAGGCAAGCTTAGTAAGGGCATTTTTCTTATGCCGGACGCCAGAAAGAAAGGTATAATTGTCGAGTAGAAAAAGCGAGGTGGCTTACTCGAACATTTTATCGAGCGCACAAAACAGGGCATCCAGATCATGGCCCTCAGGAATGACCAGAAATATTCCCCCATTTTTTTTCCGCTGCCCACGGGCTTTTGTACGCTTTGTTGAGGCGCAGAGTTAGGCAGATGAGGACGATAAAATCGAAATGGCTCTTTAAAGCCGATTCTAACAGTCCGCACGCAAACACGCTCTTGCCGCAGCCGCTGTGGCTGACGATCATAGCTCAGTGTGGCTGTATGTTATAAAAGAACTCTTCCAGGCTTCCATCAGGGGTGTGGGGCTTGCCCCACCGGTGGGATGTAGGGCTTGCCACGAGGTTAGTAGATGGCTGACAGAAACCAGCCATTTTGTATGTTGAGCTGCGCGTCCATGACGAGTAAGTACATGTTTAATACGCCTGCCGCCTGGGCCGTTTTTCCAATTTGCAGCGTTATGCCTTCGCTTGTGTTTTCGATGTGTCTTCCTGGCTTGGGGAACGCGCGGTCTTCCGTCGACCTCATGTCGATGACGAGGGCAAACTTGTTTTGATAGAAATCACCAACATCGTTCTCCGGCAGCTCCGCGTTCTTGACTGACTTCCTCGCCATTATTTTTAGGGTCTCTCCCCATTGCTGGTATCGCCCCTGCCCATGGGCATAGATCTGGTTTGGGACGTACTCAATCGTCATCGACATCTTGTCGATAAGAGGGGTTATGGAAATACGAACTCTGCGCTTTGTGTCGCGTCCAAGAAGAGCATGACTATCGCCTGTATGCTTTTTGCCGGCGTGTTCAGATTGATGTTCCACACGGGGTCTCTCTTGTCTTGGACCGTTCTGCGGTATCGCAGCACATGGGTGTACAAGATGTAATGCTGCCATGTCATGCTTGTGAGATCTCCTTTGTTAGTGCTCCGGATCACCCTGGCGTAGTCGCTAAACGTCAGCTTATAGGTGAGGCTGTCTGAAAGTCCGGACTGGCAGTACGGCATGTGATCATTTAGCTGCTTGAAGTCGAGCGGCACAAAAAAATGGTTCCCAAACGCAACAGCGTCACAGAGCCTGTGCCGATATGTATAACGCCAGTGTTCGCGTTCTTGATGCCGTGGTAGACCGCGGTGGTCCTCTCTTTTTCAGCCAACCAATGACTGATGCACACAGTTCATTGTCCTCGAGCTTGACATTTATCATCTGGACGATGGCGTGGCAGAGGTTTTTACTATTGTACGGTTGGTGTCAAGCGGTACCTCTATGCCGCCATTCGAAGAAATTGTGAATGTCAGCTTGGCGGTGCCTGTCATTATGACATTGTTACTACCGAGGTTGGGAAGTCTGACAATAAGCAGCTGGTTTCGGTCTATGATGTTTGGGTTATTAGTCACGACGACGGTGCTGCGGGCTCCCTTTACGCCAAGCGCATGGCGGATGGAGCGGAATGGGTGGAGTTTGTTTTCGCATTGAGGCATGCTCTCGGTAATATTGAAGATCGCGTGTTTTTTCTTTAACAAACGCGCAAAATAAACAGCCCCCAAAACAAGGCCCGTCTATGCCGACTATACCGTAAAAAACAGCAAATTAATGCTCCAGAGGCAAAACATATGGCTTGAGTATGAGGGCGGAGAAAAAGCTGTACAGTACTCCATTTTCTTGCTAGAAAAGGCCCATAGCCGGAACATATATAAATATCTGGCGACAGAACGGTCGCAACCTGTGGTCATCCACGCGACAACACAAAACCTGCAAAATGTATAAAAAGGGTTGCTGGTGAGCAGGAGGGGATACATAGATGCGGATTTATGAATTTTTTAAGCGAAAAAGCCCCAAAACAAGGCCCGTCTCTGCCGACTATACCGTGCAAAACAGCAAATTAATGCTCCTGAGGCAAAACATATGGCTTGAATATGAGAGCGAAGGAAAAGCTGTACCGCACTCCATTTCCTCGCTAGAAAAGGCTCATAGCCAGAAATATTTGGCACAGAACGGTCACGACCAGTGGTCATCTGCGCGACAGCACAAAACCTGCAAAATGTACAAAAAGGGTTTCAGCGGGAAGGAGAGGGTACACAGATGCCGAGCTATTCGAGATTCTGGCAGCGGACGACACAACGGTCAAGGAAGCGCCGACGCAGGGGGCCTATAATCTCGCGATGCGGGAGATCCTGGGCCGCAACAAGGCACCGTAAGTTCATAAAAGCGCTCTTGCAAACAATGCCACCAAAACCAAAGAAATGAAAACGACATAGACGTGTTGAAAGATGAACAGAGCGCGTGCAGCTACAAGCCCAACTCGCGGCTAAGGAGGGGGAAGTCAATGGCTTTTCCCAGGAAGCCACCGCAATTAAATTACCGCACCGCAATTAAATTACCGCTAACCTGGAGTTTATCGACCAAGTTATCTGCGAGGATACAACCCTTGGTGAAAAGCTGCAAACCCTCTTTCGTTTGCAGGGCATAATGATCGCCTCGATTCTCACCGCGCTCGGTTTGATCATAAGTAGTTTTGCTCGCAGTCACAGGAGGAAACGGTGCGCAACAACGCCATCTCCAGCCCCGGCACCTAAACCAGGCCCCGGAGGCGCAAAAGAATAGGTATAAAATAGCACATGCAGCAGCTGGCTGGGATGGTGAAAACGCTAGCAGAAAAAGCGCAGGCGACCCTTCCCAGAATTATCGTGTCATTCGAGTCGTTCTTGCTGAGGACCGCTGGGAATGCCATCGGCTGGCTGGCTGGCCGGAAACCTCGTTGTGCTTGTCATCACGATAGCTGTCGTGTTTTCTGCCGTTATCTGCTGTCACGTGAGTAAAGAACGCTAGGTGCTCAGCCGAGAATACCACCCACGACTTGTGCCATTTTATTGGCTTTGTGGTCACGGCTTCTTGCGAGGCCTGCACTTTTTGCATGGTGCAGGTTTTTGCCGTTGTTGCTGTTGCCACGATCGGGTCAAAATCTACCTCTTAATGGTTCATTAGTTGTTGGGACGTACTTTGCACTTGTGCAGGCATTTTTATCGAATTAATATCGACAATGGGTGCCTATCGTCATTGTCGTCCGCTCATAAGTGCTAACGTTAACCTTCCTGTTAGTTTGTATCGTGGAGGGTTGGCCCCCTCATCTAACTTGCTTTGGCGTGTCCAAGTAATGACTTGAAAACAATGAATTTACCGCGCTACATTTCTAGGACCGTGAAGACCAGAGAATCATCACCTTTTCGGATGGGTATTAAAATATAAATACGTTAAATACAGGCTATCATACCTGGAATTACATTAGACTTCAATGCGGCGACCGGGCGGGTCAGCGCCATTCTCACCGTTAGTTGTGTGGATTCAAAGACGGGCCGCTCGGCCCTATCTTTGGGTTTTCCCCCAAAGAGCTGTTCGTCGGGGCAGACACGCACACGGCACCCAGTCCCCCGGTATTTATCAACATCCCGCGGCTCTATGTCTACTTTGATCAGATAAACACAACTGAGAATATATTTGATGGGAAAAACAGTACCCTGCTAGAAGTTATTCCTGAGTTCTATGGGACACGCGTACTGTCTCCTATGGCAAACCACATTGGCGCAGATTATGTGAAGGCGGCATCCATGAGCGCGCGCTTGTCGTGCTAACAACCACAATTTCAGGCTCTGGGGCAAATGGGGGTGATGCACCAGAAGATCTTGCAGCGCCGCCTCCAAAGAAGCCAGGACCACGTATACTCATAACGTGCTTGTCGCTTGTTCTCGCGCAAGCACTAATGGTTTATTTCAAAGGTGATGGTGCACTCCAGCTTAACTGCTGTTTGGTTTTCATCTGAAATACGTATCGAGAGCTCATAGATGCTCAGTTAGTGCGGTTACAGCATTAAATGTGTCCAGTTTGTATCGCTGGAATTCAACGCAAGACTTTCAAAACGTTTGTGGTTTTACACCCAACAACGACAACGCCTCTATCACTGTCCCGGGCACCGGTTTTTATTTCATTAACCTCCACGGGAGACGCGGTGACAAATCGTGAGCATCGGTTGCAATCCGTGTAAACAGAGTCTTAGTGGCATAATATAGCAGTACTGCCGTTCCGGCTAACGTCAACTAGCTTTGCGTCTATGTTTGCCACCAGGGACACCCTTAGGTAAGAGACAACAACATCGACGCATAGCCGACTGGATTTTCAGCCACTCTAACCATCTTTGACTTTCGCAGTTAGAATTTACGTAGCTTAAAACATGCTCAAGGGCCAGTCACTGGGGAACAACCAGACATAGAACACGAATCGTTGGTACCGCCTGATGTTCATGATATCGACGACGGAGTATTGCAGCAGCTCACAAAACAATTTGACATTGACAGGAAATACAAACCTCTGGTGGAAGAGTATCTGCGTCAACATAGGGTTGACACGTACCGGTTCAAATTGGGATGGAACGAGGATTCAAAGTAAATATACATCGAGCACTGGAGGTACCCGGAGCACCCTAAGCCAACTTGCAGCCAGATAGGAGTAATTACATTTTCGCTGCAGCAGGAACAAACCACAAAAGTACTATTTTCTGGGGCCGCGGGCGCGATTGCTATTACAATGACAGTGTGGTATTTGGCTGAGAACCTTTGATAAAATCCTCGTCGGTAATACCCTTTCCTTATAGGTATGTAACGCCTTCTATCACTCAGCTCACCAGACAGAAAAACCGTGTGATCTTCGAGACAGATACGTTTTGTCGCATCATAATGATCGGTCAAAACAACAAAAAACAACAACAAAGAAACCAAAAAAACCCCAAAACAAAACATCACAGAATCACACGCCGTGCGAACAGAAGGCACGCTAGTTATGACTCTTGGCGAGCGTCTTATCGAGTGTCTTGTCGGGCGTATTACAGACCGTACTACTTTCGGATCTAAAGTTATTAGGAAACTAATATTTTCTTTCACCACATCGCCGTCATGCCCGTACGCCACGGCGCCAGGCTAGAAGTGCATGCCTGCATGACAGCTCACCCAATTTCCCCCACCTGTCCAGACCAATTAAACTTTCATATCACGCTCCTCGTAGAGGAATTAAAATGTTGCTATGCCCCAAACTCCAAGACCCACAAGATTTTCGCCTAAAACAATCTCAGAGGTTGAAAATTCCCTACGTGCAAAGGTTGAACGGCAGCGTGGTCTTTACAACAAGTACCAGCACGCAGTAGGCGTGGTGGACGGCTTGGAAACTATACCGAGAGCTGTAACATCTGGGCACCGGTGTGTTGGGCATCTAGATTTTATCAACCATCATTGCCGCCTCCTGTTGCGATTGTCCTTGAGATCACTCCTTTGAGCTGCGGTCTAGTTTCCATTGTAGGAAATTCTATTAGCCACCACATCGATATGAAAGTAAAAAAAAAAAGCTTAATACCATCACGGACCAAATATCAAAAGCGTTTGCAGATAACGCCATTTCCGCTGAGAAGTTTAAGCTCATTCTCAATGAGCATGAACAATACGTGGCGCTCAGAAACGACATACGATCTAGGTCACACAAGGTCAACACTTCTGTTGTCATTGACGAAGTGGCAAAAAACGAATTGGTGGTCTATGGGAGAGCAGAGGCTCGCGAGATCATAAAAGATCTCCGCTGTACGATGAGGCATTACAATAACGCGCAAAAAAAAAAAAAAAAAAAAAAAAACCGACGCCAAAGCGGTCTCGTTTTGAGCCTCCTTTATTTAGGACATTTGAAAGAACTGTAGCCGCCTCACGCGTTATTTACCATTTTCGATATGGGCTGCATGTTTGCATTAGAAGGTCGTGAACTGTTGCTGTTAACATTTTCGTTTCGATGAGCCGCGTATATACCCAACCGCACAACAACCAAGGCTGCTACAACAAAAGTTGTCAAAGTCACGAATGCATCAATAAGAAAGCAGTCAGTACACATTTTAGCTAATGGACATACTATGGCGCCTATAAATTGTCATTATAAACCAACTAGTGTCTACACAGTCTGCGCCGAGTTCGAGGGACTAGAATCCGCACTTTACTTCTCCTTTATTTTATCTGACTAGGTTAATACCTTTTTAATATGCCACGCCAATGTGTATATTTTGTGTTCTCTGTGCAGTTTTATTCTTCACGTCACCGGAAGAAATTTTGAAAGGTCGACACCGTGACTGTCGAAGTAACAACGGAAGAAATTTTGAAAGGTCGACACCGTGACTGTCGAAGTAACAACGTGATCAGAGGGCCGAAAAACTCACCACTATGAATGGGGCCATTTCAAAGTTATTAACCAGCAAAGACTTTATTGTAACAAACACCCAGTTTAAGCCAGCTTCATTGGAAGAACGGCTGGCTTGGTAAATAACGTTTTAAAATGTCTATGAGGGTGTGGGTCGCCCAAAAAACAACAGTTTCACTACCACTCCAAATCTGTCATTCGTACCAATATAGAGCTCCAGAATTTAATTTAGCCCCCTAAAAAGAATATTAATCTTGCGTGTAGGAACTAATAACGTACAACTCCAGTCAACGAAAACATATTGACAGTACTTTTCTCAGATCAAAACCTGGCATGGTTACATTCTCATTAATATTCCGCGTGCACAGCATAATAAAGTTGTCACAGCCAGGTGATTGTATACTCATTGATATTCTACGTGCACAGCGTAGTAAAGTTCCAATCATTATTTACTAACAGGTGAGCCATTGTATGTACAAACATCTAGCTGTTGACTGGAGGAAGTCAACCAGTTGGCATATGAAAGCATCTTTATTCTTGGCGGGCTTCTTGCCGGAGCTGGAATCGCACATAAGCAATGTGTCTAGCTGAGAAGCTATGGGATAGACTGCACTCTGTTAGCGCTGCAGGCCGCATTAACGAAATTCCGGCTTTGCGGCCGCTCGCAAGTGTTGCCAACCTCGGTTGTATTTTGGCGCGACCCCCAGCATGGGACATAAAGTCTGATCTCTTTAGCCCAAATGATGAAAATTGAGTATGACTTGGTGCGCGAGCTTGAAATGTTTGGCTGTCCCATAACAACAGACGCGCTTGAACAGCTGGATAATTTATTGCGTTACATCAGTAACTTGATTGAATCGTATGCCTGCTATTGTTTTGTTTTGGCGCTGGCAAATTTTAGCGGTAGCTGCTAGTTTGCGATGGATACTAAGCTCGTGGCAATATACTACAGCAAGGGCGTGGCAGCTATACAAATTCTGGTGGAAGCCGCCAAAGTCTGACAAGATGTTGACAAGGAACGGCTCAAAAAGCAAGCCATGTGGCTGATCTACCCACCCACGCCACGCGAAATTTCCCGGGCGCGCTATGATGTTCCGGCTCCTAACGAGGTGCATCAGACCGACCTCTTGTTTCTGCCGCAAGACAAGGTTGGGCATAGACATACAAGTATGCTCTGACCGTGGTTGAAGTTGCCTGTCGTTACAAGGAGCCCCAGCCCCTGACCATAAAGGAGGGTTCCAAAAGTCGTCGACGCGTTGGCATGTATCTATAAGTGGGGACCACTAAAGTGGCTGAAATTACTGTAGGTTGATCCCGGCCGGGAGTTTATGAAAGTTGTTTCGCAAACTCTTGGCCAAGCAAAGCGTGCTAGTGAGGCGGAGAGAGGTTGGCGTCCACTGTGTTCAGAGAATCGTGCAGAAGTCCAACCGTACTCTAGACGAGCGACTGTTTGTGCATCATTATTCCCAGGAGATGTTGTAGCGTAGCAATGAATGGATGCGGCGGCAGCCTGCCGTTGTGGCGGCTCTAAACGGTGCGATAACGCAGGTCACTGATTAAAAACCTCTTGATGCCATTCAGGAAACTACGGTGCGGGCTGCACCTGCGATGGCTGTGACGTGGCCGATTGGCACAGAAGAGAATCGCCTGCCCTCAAATTCCTTGGTGCGGTAGCGGACAACCTCGTGCAACCGACCCTGTGTGGTCCATGAAGGTCTACAGGCTGTTGCTAAGACCAGCTTGCCTGTACTATATTATTTGCTTAGCACCAGCGTTGCAGAGTCTAAGCGCGCGTTTGCGCTTGAAGCGCCCGTTTGTGCGTGATGAGCTGCAGGTTGTGCCTTCTGACACACAGCTACCACCGGGCCGGGTCGTCAGTCAACATACACGTTGATGAGGTCGAAACCACTATCTTGCTGCGCTTGCGCTGCGGGACAAAATGGCGCAGCCCCCTCGTTTGCTATTGCACTGCAAACAGGTCAACCTTAAAATGCCTTTTGAGTGTCCCTGGCCGTTGTCCATGATTGTCTTTTGGATAGTAGGCTCAAAACATTTATATGTTTCAGTCGACACAGCGGTTGTTTTGCTATTTCTTAAAGCTGAGCACGTCGTCGACTTTAAGCAGGTCTGCGCAGGCTTGAACGTGACCGCGGGTCTTTTCTTGTTGCTTGTATACAACAAGCTTCTTCTGAACAGCCTCAGCAGGCACATGCTTAACCTTGGCCTCCACTGCTCCAAAAAGGAAGTTCAGCCGCAGCGGGTGGGAAGGGCCTTGCGCATCTCATGCACTGGACGCTGTCAGATTTGAGACGCATCCGCCATTTTAGGTTATTTAGGGCCTCGTCCTTGGCGCGGAGTCTTTCTCTATCTATCCATAAAAGCACTCGTGTTGCACGCAGCCAGACATGCGGCGGCTCTCTGGCGATGGGGGTGGGGTGGTTGGCCTTAGTCGCCACAGCAGATGACCTGCACGCCCCATAGCTCTAGCCAGCCCATAAAGATCTTAAGAATGAGGCGGGGGACTTTGCAGATTTTGTCCCAGATGATTACTCTCGTGATGAATTTTTCCCCATACGGTCTGGCGTGCACTCTTTTTGTCCGCTCCAGCGGAAGAAGCAATGGCATGTCTACGCATAAATAGCCCGACCGAGCATTTCTTTTACGAGCCGGTATGTGGGATCAAGAGTAGCGGATTTCGGCCACGAAAGAGGTCAATCGCGCGTGTGGTATTTCCCAAGCCTACACCACCGTTGAGGTAGGAAAGGCAGTGTTGCCAGCGAGTCGTTGGCACTGGAGGCTGTCCAGTCTGGCACTTAGGTCTGGCTTGCCAGTATTCAGGCTTGGGCATGAAGATGGCCCTGTCGTTGAGGGCTAGGAGCTTTCCTCGATCCACCACTGTCCCCAGCTGTAGTCGTTTGTTGCACTGTTGACGTCGAGGACCTCACATTTGACGGGGACGCATTCGAGGCATTAAGGCTCTTCTGCATGGCAGGCTTTGACCCCCTCTAGCTGGGCATGGTGCATTGGATTCATATAAATAGAGTTAGTAGCGACCCTCACAGCCTCAGTGATAAACCTCTGCAGCATAGTAATGATTCTAATACCTACGTATCCTAACATGGACGCCTGGAGGTGCGTGTACTGTAACTGCAAGCCGCTGTAGTAGTGCGTGATGATGTGCCCTAGTGGCGCCTTGTTATAATCCACTAGCGAGTTGGTCTCGCCGTAGGTGCGAGCGAGAAAGTCCAGCTCCCCTGGGTCAGTAACTAGCCGGCGCGCCGCAGCTGTAAATTTGCCTAAATAGTAATGCGGCTATTTTCCTTGTTGCCCGGCAGTCAAACCTTTGTCTGCTTTTGTAGGAAACGATGGCCTCAGCCACCTCGAGGTGCGTAAGCACGCCCGCATCAGTGCGATGAGATTGAAGCCCCGGTAGTTGCGGACGGCCTCGATTTCTCCCGGCTTGCTAGAGTGACGGCTGAACCAGTTGGGGTTAACCGGGTGGCGGTCGGGCGCAAAAGCCTTTTCCAGCTCCTCAGATATATCTGTGTACACGTGCTGCACACCATGCAGCACGTGTACCCATTCTTGGGTTCCAAAGACCTCCCATCTGCCAGTACAAACTGCGCTACAAACTTTGGGTGCAGTTTCTTTCTGTCACTCCCCCCACCAAAAACCCACGTTGCCTTTGGATCCCCAACCGTTTCCGCCTCTCGTCGCCTTCGTAGAACTCGATACGCCTGATGAAGGAAAAGTACAGGTCTTGTGGCCAGGCGTGCTCGTCGTGGACCACGATCTCTGCCGTTCTCTTTTTCCCTTGGCTGCGATAGTTCCCACTGTTGTAGATATCGCCGCCGGCTATGTCCCTCAGGATGATCGCACGCTTTAGGGTTTTTTCCAAGTCAGTCACGTAGTTAACAGTTGCTCCTCTTTTGCGCACCTGCCTTTCCTACTCGTCCAGTTTCTGGTGGCAATCCTCTTTCAGGCCTTGCTCCCTGGTGGCATTTTCAAAGTATTCCACCACTCTCCGGGGGACACAGTTGAGATCTCCGTCCCTGATTGGGGGGTGGGGTGTGTGGATAAGTTGTTAGGATCGGACTCCCGCATTTCGTAGAGGCCGTATACCACTGCTGTGACTGTAGTAGGGCCTGTCTATGCCAGTGAAAAGTCCTGGCTAAGTTACACGAGATCCCGTTAAGGTCCACTAATCCACGTCCCAGCGTTGGGAGATGAACGTAACGCAAATAAAGTATTCTTTATCCGCGAGAAGGGTCGCGAGCATGGCGACTGCGCGCGCGTCGCTCATCTGGCTGTCCAGAATCAAACGCCCGCCCCGGCATTATGTAACCCTCCAGAAGGTTAATATCGCCGAGCCACAATGGATCCTCGTCCTCTACGCGAAACGTGCTGTACAAGTGCACCGCCCCGTCGACCTCAAATTCATCTATTGCCTCATGAACGCTGCGGTACCAGACCCGGTCTAAGTTTCTGGAAATCGGCATGGGATGCAGAGCTGCCCAGTTGAGATTAAATGCGACCTCGGGCTGCTCTGGCTCAGTGGAGTCGAGGCGGGCAAATTCTTGCATCATTTCCTCTGCTGCCCGTTCTTCTGCACGGACTGCTTTTAGGCGATTCATCCGTAGCTGAAGCAACCGCACTACTAAGCTGCTTCTTGAGTTAGGTGGTCGGTCTCCCGTTAATTTTTCATATTCGTCACATATTATACGCGCCTTTTGTGCATGAGACATCTTTTTCACCCTATGTGCTATACAACACCCGTCTAGTATTATATGGTATATACACGCCGAAAATTTTTGCATACAAAAATACTTTTTATCACCCCTAACATACACGCATTTTGATGAGCAGCTCGGCCATCAGCAGCTTTAATCCCATCCTGGCTTTTTTGCAGTCCTCCGCAATTTGTACTTTGCCTTGTCGTTACCGCATTCCTGCCACAACGGCGTATCTGCGCGCGGTCACCGCCCACATAACCGGCCTTCGTTTGTGCACCTTGCAGTATTCTTTTGACAAACCGCGCCTCGCATCGCTCTGTCATTCCCAGTAACAGCCACTCACACACATTATGGGACCCCATCCTTCCGGTATACACTGCACAACATACTTTTCTAATGAAAAGTTATCCCAACGCCTACGGGGCTATCTTCGTGTGTGTGTGTGTCTCCGCCGGCCCAATGATAAATGGTTTGAACCCTTTGTTTTTAGCCCTTTTGCGATGGCCTGCCTATGTGAACCAACATTATAAGACACGACAGAGGGGCAGCTTATGGGTAGGTGGCAAACTTGCCACCATTTTGAGTCTTAAGGGGAGCCTTTGGTAACTAACATCCCCGCAGAATCCATCCCGGATTCACAATGGTGGTTCACCCGCCCTCCTTGCTGCTTGTCATCTATCCAAACATACGTTATACAAACCGAAATATCACAATGTCTACCAATGATGGTTTTCTTTCTAAATATTAAGATTTGGGACTTTTTTTCTATATAAAATAATACAATTGTTAGTGCGTTAAAACTTCTTTTTTTTTAGATGTCTTCATATAAAACTGTAGATAATGAGAGAAAACACTAAGCAATCCAATTTACTGTTTGCTTGATCGGTAGATGTAAAAAATCAATCCCAAGAGTTTTTTCTTTCTTTCTACAAGACAACGTACACAGACACATGTTGGGACAAATCGAACAACAAGAAATGGAAATATTTAACAAAGACGAACTAAGTATATTATGTATCGGTAACAACAACTCGAGGCCTATACATCCATTAAAATATAAAGCTTAACAAATTTGATATGGATCATAGATTTAAAATAATATCTCTGGTAAAGATGAAACAACTACTTTTAATATTCAATCTCTATAGGAAAGCGTTTAAAAATTAACGCTATCAACGAATTACTATCTGAATTAGTGATCAGAAACAGCAATTTATATAAAAATGAACTTAAATTGTGATTATCAGCAATAAGATAATAGAAAGTCAACTAATAATGAGCCTGAACTTTGATAATTAGCACTAATAAAGTAAACACAAACTCAGCTTGTAATGATACATGGAAGTTTGATAAAGCAAATACAAACTCAGCTTGTAATAATGCATTGAAAAGTTTGATAATTAACAATTATAAAGTAAACACAAACTCAGCTTGTATTGATACATTGATGTTCTATTTTTTTCTGAAGCGCTTGTTAAAGACAGCCATTATATGAAGTTATATGCCTTAAACTATTTTTTGTTTTAAAGTTGTGTACTAAAGGCCTCCCTACTCCCTATCAGAAGCACGCTGAGAGAGAGAGAGAGAGAGAGAGAGAGAGAGAGAGAGAGAGAGAGAGAGAGAGAGAGAGAGAGAGAGAGAGAGAGTAGATTTAAAGATGCCTGGTAAATGAAATCTTTCAAGACAATTACAGTATTAAATCATCAGATACATACAGTAGCTAATGACCTTCGATATCTCACAGTTTCAACATTGAACAAAGGACATTTTAAATGGACTCTCAAATAACAGTCTGTGTTTAGTTACTTTGGGATTATCATTACTGCATGCAATATTTATTCATGAATTCTTGACTATTAGCTTAACCATAAAAGAATTCTTGAATTCTTTTCTTATATATTAAATAAGGTCACTGTTATAACCGCTTATATATTAAATAAGGTCACTGTTATAACCGCTTATATATTAAATAAGGTCACTGTTATAACCGCTTATATATTAAAAAAGGTCACTGTTATAACCGCTTATATATTAAATAAGGTCACTGTTATAACCGCTTATATATTAAATAAGGTCACTGTTATAACCGCTTATATATTAAATAAGGTCACTGTTATAACCGCTTATATATTAAATAAGGTCACTGTTATAACCGCTTATATATTAAAAAAGGTCACTGTTATAACCGCTTATATATTAAAAAGGGTCACTGTTATAACCGCTTATATATTAAATAAGGTCACTGTTATAACCGCTTATATATTAAAAAAGGTCACTGTTATAACCGCTTATATATTAAAAAAGGTCAATGTTATAGCCGCTTATATATTAAATAAGGTCACTGTTATAACCGCTTATATATTAAAAAAGGTCACTGTTATAACCGCTTATATATTATATAAGGTCACTGTTATAACCGCTTATATATTAAAAAAGGTCACTGTTATAACCGCTTATATATTAAATAAGGTCACTGTTATAACCGCTTATATATTATATAAGGTCACTGTTATAACCGCTTATATATTATATAAGGTCACTGTTATAACCGCTTATATATTAAAAAAGGTCACACTTTTATAACCGCTTATATATTAAATAAGGTCACTGTTATAACCGCTTATATATTAAATAAGGTCAATGTTATAGCCGCTTATATATTAAATAAGGTCACTGTTAAAACCGCTTATATATTAAAAAAGGTCACACTTTTATAACCGCTTATATATTAAATAAGGTCAATGTTATAGCCGCTTATATATTAAATAAGGTCACTGTTATAACTGCTTATATATTTAAAAAGGTCACACTTTTATAACCGCTTATATATTAAATAAGGTCAATGTTATAGCCGCTTATATATTTAAAAAGGTCACACTTTTATAACCGCTTATATATTAAATAAGGTCACACTGTTATAACCGCTTATATATTAAACAAGGTCACTGTTATAACCGCTGAACATCTGAGTGTTAAAAGATGTATAATTTAGTCTGTAATCATGCGCTATGCTAAGACGCAAAGTCATTCAAATCAAAGGTTATTGTATGTATAATCTTTCAAGGGATGTTTTTGAAAATACCTAAACATCCTCTCAAATGTGAATTATAGTAAAATACTCTCAGGCAAATTTGTATTCATGAGACCCTCGATACACTTCCATTTTTTCTGTCGACCCTCTTATCTTGAGAGATTGTTTTTGTCGACCCTCTTGTCTTGAGAGTGTTTTTCTCCATAGTGTGGGTGGGAACTTAATTTGATCAATATACGCTCGCGAGCTCATTGATCATCTTTGAAATTCAAAGTAATACCCCTGTTTGTTATGGTTTGTCTAATTTACAAGAAGCTGATGGTGGTCCCCTCATTTAATAAAGGCAAATTAACGATCCTTGCAGTATAATAGCAAGCAGATGTAATTTCAGCTTGTTTTGCGTTTTTACTACAGGAGATACGGAGAAACCGAGACGCAAGAATACAGACAGAAGACAGAGATAGATGGAGACAGTCAAACCTTTTTTCAATATCATTTAGAGAAACAGTGGGGAAAGAACGTATTTCAATGAATAGATGTTTCTAGTCGCTTGTGGAAATTTTGCTGCTAAATATTATTTATCTTACAATAGGGCTTCTGAAGACTACAGCGACACTAAAAGCATGAGTAATTAACACTTAACTAGAAACGTGTTCATGGAATATGAAAAGTCCCATCACTGTACCTGAGAAACTGATCTACGCGCAAAACTTAACCTGATCTACAGACGGACGGAAAGACAAGGGTAACTTTACATGCTGTTACCACCATGATATTTCCGATTTCAATCTACTTTGTTCGTGTGGGAAAAAACAAAAAAAAACCAAACAAAACAGCACGAATATCTCTTGCGAAAATGAGGATTGGTATTTGTCCTAAATCTTTCAAATGAAGAGATGATTTTCATCTCTTCTCAATTAAAATTGTCCACTGAAAACTCGAAACTAAATTTAAACGAACGTTTTTAGCAGTGACGTAGGAAGAAAGAAACATATTAAAGCCTCAAGGAGAAAGAGCATATTCCTACATAGATTTGTCGAAGCCCTGAAGGAATATAGTAAATCTTACATATTTCTCTGCATACAAATATCAGAGGAATGAAAATAATAAAATAAAGAAAGTTGAGGTTAAACGACGAAAGCCCTATATCTTATTTACATAATAAACACTCTAGATGCCCAGAATTTTGACCAGAATGGGAATATTCTGATTACCGTCTCTACTCGCGTTTAACTCCAGTCCAAATGCAAACAACATAGACCCTGATCTACCGTCGCACAATGCGCCCGTATATCAGGGTCTATGTTGTTTGTTCTACTGATTAGTTCTTACAAACTGCATAGACCCAGATCTGCCGGGTCATTATGCGACGGCAGATCTGGGTCTATGCAGTTTGCAGTTGGTATCATATTATACGCGAGTATATACGGTATATTTTCCAACCAGATTCACCCAGAGGCATCAATGTTCCAGATGTTTCAGACTTTCTGACACTGCAGGAAATTAAAAGTATATTGATCTCCACGGGACTGAAAACAATAAAACTGCCTTTCCAAAACGCGTCCTAGGCAATTCCAAGATGGTTGACAGAATTGACGACATTTGTGTTCCCCCCTTTTTACCCGCTTGGTTAAAAGTCGATGCCACTTCGAAAGGGTTTAAAATGATAATAAAATCATGCATTTAATCCTGTACTCTTTGAATAGCATTGATCAAAACTAAAATTGAATGGTTAGAACCTCACCCACTTTAATATGCAGTGAAAATAAGGTTGACAACAAACTCATTGGAGAAGAGAAAATCCACTTTAATATATGTCAATATTAATCAAATTTATGCCAATTTCTTGTACATCTTGAAAAAAAGATTATTCAGATTGAAATTAAGATTTGCTTGGATTTATCGCATAAAAATTTTAACTCCTTTAATTATTTATTATATAGAAAAATGTGAGTATTTGTTATACTGGTATTGCACCCAAAAGAATAAAAAATAACGGGCATTTTTGGGGTATAATCTATGTACGAGACAGCAGTAACAATCGATGACTTAACTGCTCGCGTGTTTACTTTTATGGGTTATGCGGTGGTGATCAAACATGACACATGTACATTTTATATGTTTATTTTTTGTTGAAACACTAGACCCGTAACAATTAATACAAATTTACAGTTATACTGTACATATGAGGGTTAATTACTTTCATACATATATCGAGAATAGGTGAATAGTCAGTTTAAAGAAATTGTGTGTGTGTGTGTGTGTGTGAGAGAGAGAGAGAGAGAGAGAGAGAGAGAGAGAGAGAGAGAGAGAGAGAGAGAGAGAGAGAGAGAGAGAGAGAGAGAGAGATGAGATTTTGTTGCTGCCATCGGTTTAATCCACTTATCTCAGATCTGAATGGGATAAATACAGCAAATCAATTATATTGAGGTTAGGTTCATCTTATTTTTCATCTTATTTTTATGAGACATAAAGATGTTGTTTTGTTTTTGAAAGACTTCAATGGCATTTCTTTTTTTCTGGAGAGTGACTGAACCAGTTGTGATGTTGTTGAATTGTACACAGATAGTTTTGGTTCCTTTGAGATAGGTTATGGGACATATCTTGTTCGCAAATGTGTGCATTTTTATGGCATAAACAGTAGGAGGGTCCAGATATAATGAAGGATACTACATTCTTAGAGCACGTCCGCACTGTTTTTTCCATCATGATTTGGGGAAGATGCAAACAAGAAATGTTGTCTTGTGTAGACAATAGCTCGTTAGTGGCTATCATAAACAGACAAACGTCCCAAGTCGAAACGGGTCATGATCCTAATGCGTCAGTTGGAGCAGATTGTCCAATATATTATATATTTGTCGGTGAAGGGTTTGGCTTACATTACAGTTCGTGCATATGTGTCCACCATAATCTTTAGATGCAAGTTAATGGGTTAACTCAGAATATTATTTTACAAAGCTGTTTGAAGGCATGAGACGTTAAAAACACAGGTCTGATACGCGGTTACCCATTATCCCTTATTCGCTAGCTCGTTGGATAACGGCTCTTCCACTTATATGCTAATCTAAATATGAAAGCAATTCGTTTGAAGCAGCATACACCTTAGCTTCTAAAGCTGGAGAATTCACAGTGTCTACGAAACGTACCCAGCATTACATTATTACTCAGGAGGATCCAACAGTAGATGGGGTTCACGGTAAAATAGTTTTGAGGATAAGAAACTCAATAACAGATCAAACCGGATCAGGTATTAAACCACTTTTTCCTCGTTCCGAAATTTTGGAACCTTCTTAGCAATGAGATTTGGCTTCGCAGATCCTTTGTTCTGTCATGATGGTGGTGACCCCTATGCTACATAAAACTCTAGCTTATCATGGGACTGAATCAAGAAGTTACAAATGACACTCGTTTGGAACAAAGGCAGCTACTCACTCAGTTGTGAGATCTGGAAGAGCTGTATACAAATCATCCATTCGCATGCCTTTAAAACAAATGCCTGTGGAATAATTTTAAAGCGTGTGAATCCCATGCTGACGTAATAATTTAGTGTTTTAGATAATGTGTCCGTTTGGTGCATGGGTTCATCAATTATAAAAAGAGCCTTTTGTAGTTCCAGAAGTCGGTCAGGTGGACCGCATTTGACGCTAACAAGACTAGGCGTTCCATTTGATGGCAAGATTACAAAGGTTTGAAGCTGAGTGAATCGAAGAGGAAGCTAATTCACATGTTTCAATTGAAGGCGCCTCCTCAGCTGCTGATAATGTTGCTTGTTCACTGTGTGTGTGTGTGTGTGTGTGTGTGTGTGTGTGTGTGTGTGTGTGTGTGTGTGTGTGCAGGGGAGGAGGAGGCTACTGATATAGGTCTGATTATATTGGGTAAATTGAGACCAGTAGGAAAAAAACCCAACACATTTAGGTACCTATCCAATAAATTCCCTTCCACACGTGTAAATTGGTCCCAGATTCTCCCGCGCCAATGGCATCCATCATTGAAATGTTGAAGCTATGAAAAGGGCTAGAGTTCAATTAAATCATATTAAATAACTTTGTAGCCAAGGAAGTAATCAAAACTGGCAGGGGTGAGGGGTGTATATTGCGCGACACAAAGTGATGTATGGATGTATTGACTTTTAACGGAACATCGACAGAATAATGGCTATGTGGAGCATATTAAAAGTAGTGTTCTAACATTGTAATTATAAAAAGTTCACAAAAAAACCTTCGGAAAATACACCCTTCCAATAAACGGAACCATGAAGTAATACAAAATGAAAAAAATAAAAGATAAAGATGTTCAATTTCTGCAAAATGTTTATAATGAAAGATAAAGGTAAAAGATATAAAATCCCTAAAATTTAGGGTCAACATCTTCTATATAAACTGCTTTCCCTTTAAAACGTCTCAGATTTTCTCGGGTGGTACAATGAACATAAAGCTCCTTAACTGAATTTGCATCAAAATAACTTCTGTCTCACAGGGTGGAAGTTGATACACTCGACAAGACTGTGTTCCATTGTCAGTGGACAATGGCAGAGTTGTACTCTGGCCGAGGTTCACACTTGAGGATGTCTGCATGTGCCAGGTATGCGGGTTCTATACACGATCAGCACAATACCACCTGAACTCTGCGATCTGTTCTATATGTAATTATGAATTTATGCACGTATTAGCGTTTAACAGCATCTCAGCAAAAAGACTGGCCAATGGTGCCAATTAAAAGAAAAGTTCTAAAAATGTAAAAATGAAGTATTGCATAAAAACTTTAAACAATAAAACATCAAGTACTACAAGATAAAACATAAAAGGTAAAAATGTTACAATGCTTTAAAATGTATATACAATAAAATATAAGGTAAAAAATATAAAATCCTTAAAATATATGGTCAAAATTTATTATATAAAATGCATTCACTCAAAGGGCCCAAAATATTATCATCTTCATTTTTTATCATCATAAAGTTCCTAATCGAATTCACACAAACAAAACTTCTGTCTTTTCGTATGGAAATCGATACACTCGACAAAAGGTTAATCCTTCAGGAGGTATGCATGATTCAAGTATGTGGGTCCTTTACACAATTGGCACAATACTATCTCATCTCTGTGATTTCCTCTGCATGAGGGATAACACTCTCCTCTGATTGGTTTGATGGTACGAAGATTGTTTGGGGAATTTGATTCCATTTGTTTTTGCCAAGTATATAGAACATGCCGATTTATATAATATTTGAAGCCATTATGTGGAACCTTCCATTCGGAAACGGATGACTGCAAGGCATCTTTGGCTGCTTTATCTGCCGTTTCATTACTCTCAATACCAATGTGACTAGGCAGCGAGTAGTACAGAATACTTTTTCCAGATTGTATAAGCAAATCATCTTTCTGTAAAATCTGGGATATTAACAGGCTGCCAAATTTAAGATTTATAAGGTTTTGAGTGTGGAAAGGGAATTCGAAAAGATTATGAAATTTGTTATTTGAGTGGTTTCAATATAGTTCAAAGATCTGAATATGTTTGTATTTTCTGCGGTAAAAATGAAGGCTTCATCCTGTAATCGGCTCGAGATGGTGCCATGTGCTATAGCAACGGCAGCTCCAATCTTGTCTCAATCTTTCGAACCATCTGTATGCAGGAACATATGACCACAATAGGAGGCCCTGATTTCATTGAATTTACTCTGAAAAATAAAAGGATTCGTTGAGGACTTTTTTGAATTAGCAAAGATCAAATATTATTTGGGGAGGATAGAGTGGATTAATAACCAAGGTGGTGATTTTGGAATATTGAATTTTGCAGTATTTCCAACGTTGGTTTTTGCTGTTTCTAAGTTACGACGAATTTGTATGCCAAAAGATGGGATAAAATTTGGTTTCTGAGCATACAAGGTTTGGTATCTGGTCATCAATACTACATCGTATGCGGGATTAAATGGATTAGAGGAAATTTGGTAGTATGCTTACGAGTCAATTTCATTCATCTGAAATAAACTGATCGTTCGTTTGCCTCAGCACACATATTTTCTAAAGGGGAAGTTATAAATGCACCCAAAGTCTAAGTCCCTGTGTATCTGATAAAGCATCTGCAGACAAGATTTGCAAGCTGATCAGTACTCATTCGAGGGATAATCAAGTTTCGATCTTACTAAAGACCTGTATAACCGGAGCAAGACATTCCCCAATAGGTGCTCCCCAATCTGTGTTTGCCACCGACTCGTGTTAAATCACGGGCCTTTGACATTTTTCCCTGAAGTATCTAATTAGTGGAAGGAAAGTTAATTTGCGGTGCAAGATAAGTCCTGAAACTTTGGTCTCCTCCAAAACAGGAATAAGACAACCGTCAGGATAGAGTTTTGGGTCATCATGATTCGTTTTCTTCTGCCTATTTCTGAACTCTATTTATGCTTATCTGCAGTTGATGCTCAAGAGTATGCATACTCTTTGATCTATAGCAGATCAAAAGGTAGACGACATACATGAGCCGTCAGTTCCTGGATCAAGGCATTTCACTATGCTGTTAATTTTTATGTTGAATAGTGAATGACAATATGCTGCCCTGAGGTACACCGATATCCTGAGGATGGCTTATTAGACCTAAGTTGAATAGGTCATTCATTATGCCGTAATTCCAGGTGTTGTCATAAGCTTTCTCCAACTATATGTTCTTTTTTATGAAAACGTATCTAATCAATGGTTTAAGTCTGACAAGATGTTCTATTGTGCTTCTCTGGCATCTGAATCCATATCGAATGTCGGATAGTAGTTTGGTGGACTCGATATACCAGATGAGTCTATCATTCGTCATCCGTTTGATGGTTTTGCACATACATCTTGTTAGTGATAAGGGACGATAGTTGGTCCTTTCCAGGTTTAGGTACTGGTGTCATTGTTGCTTCTCGCCGAGACGACAGGAAATCATCAGTTTGCCAAATTTTATTGAAATTGTTAGTTTATTGAGAGCTGTATCAGGTTAGTGTGTTTCAAACATTTATGGTAGATATCATTTAGGTCTTGCTGACATGTCATGGGTTCGATCAAGAGTCTTTTAGTTCTATGATAGTGAAAGGTTTATTATAATCTTGGGCGTTAGCAGATTTTACATTTAGAGGAAGCTGTTCCTTTAGGTTTATGACACGGCAAAGGTTTCCAGAATAATTCTCTTTTGAGAATGGTTTGAAATTTCTTGTAAAATCGTGACCATTTTGTAGTTTTCTTTAAGTGTTTCATACAGCTGCTTTTATTTTTGCCGATGATGTTTCGTACTATAGGCCATACTAGCTGAATAGAGGAGCGAGAGTTAATTCTAGACAAAATAATATCTGCAAGTTTTCCTCTTGATCTCTCAAACGGTAGGATGAGCTTTAGGTCGGTATATACAGTATTTATTCAGATTTTCAGCTGTTGGATTGGCATTGAAAGTTTTATAGACCTTTTACCGTTCACTGATGGCGTCTTCGTATCCATCATCAAACCATAATTTGTTGACACGTTTAGTAAACGCCGAAGGTTTTGGTATTGCATCCCAGTAACATCCTGGAGTATCTTTGCAAACAGAGGCATTTGATCCACTACGTTGTCAAAACAATCAAGAGTCAAATTTGATGTGCAAATGGACTAAAACATTTCCCAGTCTGCTGACTTAGCCCTTGACGTTTGAGAGTACTACTTCGTAAGGACACTGGAAAGTAGTCACTACCACAGAGGTCGTCACCAACTTCTCGAGAGAAGCAAGTAAAAGAGACGGATTGCAGATGGTCTGATCCAATGAAGAGTGGGATCCTGTAGCAGGATGCAGGTAGGTATACAACTTATCATTAAAAAGGCAAAGATTGTGTTTGGAAATAAAGTGTTTTTATTTTCTTCCCTCTTTTATTGATATCTTTGCAGCCTCAACGTTTTGGTGACCGTTAAAGTCGTCAAGTGGACCAAAAGGTTCTGGTAACTGTTCAACAAGATGATCAAGATCAGACGGATTAATTGGAGTGCTTAGAGGAAGATATATTGAGCACGGTGCAAGAGTTTAGTGCATGGATGTACGAAAGGCTATAGTCTGTTATGTAGTATTGAGATTAATTTGGCTTTGATAAATTTTATTAGTTATGATGATGGACACTCCTTCAGTGGCCTAATCAGTATTTCTTGAAACGTTCTTGTAGGTTATGAAATTTGTTAGATTAACTCTATCGCTTTCTTTTAAAAGGTCTCCTGAGGGCAGATAGCTTTTGCGTCATGTTCTTTAAAGTAGAAGTCTTATTTCTTTAATATTTTCCTCTAAACCTAGGCAATTACATTGTATTATGGTGTCCAACATATTCATGGAATTGGGACTTCTGGAAGTTTTCCCTGGTGCGGTATCGTGGGGCTTTTCAGTGTCCATACTATTTAGGCTTCAAAACTTTAAAAGAGCTTGATAGGATCATCACATCCTTTTGGAAGTCTAGTGGAGTCTTTAGTTCTTTATTCGGTTTAGAATGGGAATTTCCACTGGCACCAGCGTTCTTCTACTATTTTGATGGACGGGATCTAATCGTTTTCTTACTCGTAAAGCTGGGTTTCTTATGTGTCACACTGTTACTATGAGCACTGGAGCCAGTGGTTTGCTACTATTTTAGTGGACTGGATTTAACATGATTTTCGCTCGTCGCGTTGGGTTTCTTATGGGTTATGCTGTTTAATGGGCCAATTGCCTTCTTCTGCTTCGCTCTCGCTTTGGGTGGATGCTGTGCACATAATTTGGAGGTGCCAAGGCTGTAAACTTGGTCTCATCATGGCCAGTTAATGTCTGTCTGAGTACAGAAAGAATTTGTGGAAGGTTTCTTCTCCACCTTAGTTACGCTGGCATAGGATTTATCGGCAGTGTTTTGTGGAGTTGAAGTTTCCACAAACTTTTTGACCTCAGAGAAGGTCAGGTTTTTCTTATCTTTACGTATTGTATTTCCTTCTCTTGCAATCTCTGGAACAAGAAAAGTGGTGGCCCTGGTCATTCGAAGAAGCAATTTTCTCCGTGCATGTCATCCTTTGATTCAGTTATGCCAAATCGTGGTCAATTTTCTTGACTCAGAAGAGTTTACTCTTGCAAGAAACTGCTTGAATTATTCCTGGTCCTTTGGAGACCCGGTCTCACGCTATTCATTTTTGGTTTTGTTGGTTTTCCAATAACTGAATAAAATTGCTTCATCTCTCGTGCTCCACATCCTCCTTGGAACAAAATAAGAGGACGGAGATTTACGCTGATTTCTTGCATTTCTCATGTTAGGGCTACATAAGTTGGTATACTCATGCAAACGTACTAAATTGACCCTTGCCACCTCTGTACTAAATTGACCCTTACCACCTTGTCAGAGGCAATTTCCTTTCGAATGTTTAAGCACAGCACGTTTCTTTATTCACAGTGGTGACCTTCCAAAGTATGGCGACCAGTGAAAGTGATATTTTGTAACATAGCTAATGAAGCTTGACGTAACTAGCCGATTTATCAGACCGGACCCTTCTGATGACCCGCCTAGCAAAATCTGAGTTGTAAGCAGTGTGTTGCATCGCTGCGCTAAGATAAATGAATATGAATTAAATGAGAACAATTAATATTTCTCATAACAACTTGTCCGCTGTTGTCCCAGGATCAAGTTATCTGCTATAGTCATCTGTTCCTCATGATCAATAAAATAAAACTTAAAAAATATAACTGATTGCTGTCAATAATGTTCATCCTGATGTTGATGTTGACTATTATTGGTTATGTCATGTTCACGTTGTCTTGCAAGAGTTTCTATTGTTTCTCTTAAAAGTATATATTTGGCTTGTATGTTAAGAAATGCATTGAAGACAATTATCGTCCAAAGAACCATTTTATCGTTTACATATCTCAATAGTAGTAGATTTTGGGCTTTCATTTGATACGTTTACACCCTCTAGCTGATGTCAGCAGCAGGAAAAAAAAAATACAAATTACTTTCAAAAAAATAAATAAAAACAAAACACCCCCCACTACTTTTCCGTTTCAGACGCTGCAAGAGAGGAATCTAATCATATGTTCTTTGTGGTAATTATTTAGAAAAGAGACTAATTCTGTTGTGAACTAAAATCAATAAATTATTGAGAAGTTTTTAAAAAATACTTATTTTTTTGGAAGAAACTAAATATTAAAAGTACTATATGATGTTATACATAGACTGCATAAATAATAGCCAAACGGACATGTTGAATCCCATACTGGAATAATAGCTAAAGGGATATATTGAATTCCATACTGGAATAATAGCCAAACGGACATGTTGAATCCCATACTGGAATAATAGCCAAACGGACATGTTGAATCCCATACTGGAATAATAGCCAAATGGATATGTTGAATCCTATACTGGAATAATAGCCAAATGGATATGTTGAATCCTATACTGGAATAATAGCCAAATGGATATGTTGAATCCTATACTGGAATAATACCTAAAGGGATATATTGAATCCCATACTGGAATAATAGCCAAATGGATATGTTGAATCCTATACTGGAATAATAGCCAAATGGATATGTTGAATCCTATACTGGAATAATACCTAAAGGGATATATTGAATCCCATACTGGAATAATAGCAAACGGACATGTTGAATCCCATACTGGAATAATAGCCAAATGGATATGTTGAATCCTATACTGGAATACACATCCTTGGAATATTGTGATGTTATAGTTTGTAAAATATCTTATTTCTAAGCCGATTAAGTAATATCGAAGATTTTCTGGTAAAATTCATAAACGATTATCAACACCAATGAATTAACTAACGTGGCAGTTTAATTTATCGTCGCTTTATAGATGGATTCGTAAGGATCGCACTGGACATAAAGCTTTCCTTAGTATAGCCTATATTCGTAGTGTACTAGTAATCTATAGTTTGTTGCTTAAACCAAATACCCCTCTGTATAAATCTAATATGAGGCATTTACGGTGCTTTTGCTTGAATTAAGATGACGTAGGTGATTTGATATTCTGAAAGACTTGTATACATACATATCATGATTCATGAAGTACAACAGTGCTTGGGTAAGTAGGCTTGCATGTGTGCTTTTACAGACATAAGAGATTTTCTAATCATAATTTGAAAGAAAAATATACATTGTACTCGCGTAAAAGCATCACATTTTCTTTCATTTTCTCTGGACTGGTCACTTAAATATTTTTGACAGTCTGGTTTACATAAAAATTCTTCCAACGTAAAATTACATCCTCCCGCTTTGATTCAAAACAACGCGTTATCCAATATGGTCGAGCGTAAGGATTTTAAACTTCGAATTAAAGTCTGCAAACGGTTTATTTACTTAATTCGTGATTTCTTCAGGTTATTTTGAAGTATTTTCACTAATTCAGACCGTTTTCTGATTATGCTTTTAAACTTCTCATAGCACATGAGTAATTTATACTTTATAACATCTCTCTAGTCCTTGGATTAAGTATTTTAATAACACAATTCTAATTATATATAGAAAAGAAATAAGAAAAAAAATAGCATATACTTTTTGGGTCATAAGATGATAGTTTTATAGCAAAGAACATAAATCCTAACTATCTATTTGCGTCCTTCTCAAACTAATTTAGTTATGTGCGTTAAAAGAATGATGAAATACAACTAGTTTTCACTCTCGTTATCAGCGCACACAATCTTCATTTTCTTACTTTATCCAGATCACAATATGCTAAAACCATTGTGCTAAATTGTTTCTCCTGAAGTCAATACTCTTCTATCACGATCGCAGACTGTCCATATATGTTCTATCAGAGCCTATTAAAGCCCTTTCGCCTTATTGCTTTTTTATGAATCCTTTATAAATTTATTTCAGCAAGATGTACTCGCCTAGCTGTCCTTCTTATAAAGGGGCTATACTATTTTCTCTTTTTAAAAAAATGTGTTTTCATTTCATTGCACCTTGAACATGGCGATTAAGTTTATTTTGTTTGAAATTAAATTTAAAGTGACTGCTGTGTCTATTGTTTTGCACCCGAGTTTCGGACTTTCCACAGGGGTTGATACTAAAAAGAAAAAGAATTTCCCAGATTTTCCTCACTAGTAATTCTTTCTAAAACCTTGTGTAAGTTAGATGTTGTTACAAGAACTTTTAATTCCCTTTATTTTGGTGTATGATTGAAGGGTGTAATTTCGGATGGAGATGTATACAGCTTAGCCTCACTTCAAATATGCATCTCTCATAAGACTGTAAATCACGCTTGGTCATTTTCACTTCCTGGACTTCCAAAGTAATTTGTATACCCCCGCCCCAAAAAATAAATAAATAAATACATTGAAAACATTTTCTTTTAAAATTATATTTTTGTGCTTGTTAATATTTTACAATTTACTTATTGCACTTTTAGAAGTTAGTAAAGTATGCTCTGGCAAAATTCATTTTCCCTATTTTAATAACTGATAAACTTAGTGTACTTTGGACTAGTTCAATTTCATTTTTCAATCACATGGGAGTAGCCGTTTCGGCCAGCTGTCTGCTTTCAACAGCGCCTGCTTTCTATATTGTCACTTATAAATAAATTTCAGTCACGATAGATGAAAGTAGCACAGAAGTATGCAAACATTTTCTGCACTGTACTTGTTGAAAATGCACACAACTTCGCCTTATACTTGTTCCTCTTACAGACGTACTCAAAAAACCCTGAGCGCAACCTTAAGGGGCATTGGGAATATATGCACATACGCTTAATTTATGTATTTGATATATTTAAACTATCTTATTTAGTTCATAGTCACTGCATTTTAGCATTTGAATTTGTTTCTTCATTCCAAAACTCCACTTGAACTAAGCGGCTGTAGATTGGACTAAGAAGAGTTACGCCCCTTTTCATTGTAAACTACACTGCAATAACTAGTGGACAATGAAAATCTGAGTATAATGACAGTCCTTTCCTTTTTAAACGCTTGCCTCGGTGCCATTTCTTCTAGAGAGTATACCATCTTTTCTTCTTTGAAATCAACATAATCTTGGCATTTTTTGTTCATTTGGTATTGAAACATAAATACTGTTGATAAGGAAGACAATAGAACATAAAACGTGTGGATAAGAAAAATACAAAAATGAGTTGATTATCGTTGGTTTTAATTTACTTTCATTTTCATATAACATTTTAATAGTATCATAAGGTCTGGGTTCTTCCAAATATTTCATAAATATCGAAAACTAAATTAATAACTCAAGAAGTAGTGACATATAAAAGAGCTTTAGTTCAACCTACATAAATCACTATGGAATAATTTATATAACATTTCGTGGGAAAAAAGACTGTTTTGGCTCACCGAGTTATATATTTGGAAACTATGGTGAACTCCCTACAATCTGAGTGTGAATTATCACACAGATTGTACGCGAAAATTTTTTTTGAATAAATCCTGATCATTTATCTCTTGAACCAAAGAGAGTAAATATGGTTAGAAAAAATGTAAAGCCTATTTTATTATTGTGCAGTGTAGCTGCAGTGTAGCCGTACTTTTTTGCTAAGAGTTTATTTGCAACTGAAGCACAAAATGGAAGTTTTCTGCTAGTGGCATGTTCCGTGACAATAGCTACGGACATCGTGGCATCCCCACCACCACCACAACAACCACTGCGGGTTCGTGGTTATATGAGTTATATGTCTGTACGTAAATGCCTGCGTGTGTTAACTGGTTTACCTCGTTAGAAATTTTGATTTGCTAGTAAAAGATATTAATTGACAGATCTTATAGTCCTAAAGAATTCATTAATTTTTATAACAACATAATTCACTATGATATTATTTTGCAAAATACGCATATTGCTGCCTAAAGCGGCTCCCCTGTGGATAGACAAAAAAAAAAAAAAAAAAAAAATTCCCATATGGGAGAGGCTGCATTTGTTTGCAGATCATTTTTCCTACTCTCTGCTGTTGAAATGTTGTGCTCTTATTTTGCCTCCACCCGATTCTGTGTCATGCTCCTCATACTTTAGCAGTATGTTTTTCTTTAAGTTTTTTATTTGCACACACGAAACTTTGTGTTATGCTCATTATACTTTATCAGTATATTTTTTTTTTATTTTTATTTGGAGTTTTTTTGTTCCTACGAAGGTGTTTTTTCTGCGTTTTATGCATTTAGCTTTAGGCAGTAAGGTGATACCCAATTAAATATACAAAATATTTAGGCGGAAATCTGACTTCGGCCCATGAACCATTGGTTTACAAGTCTGACACTTAGAACGATTGACACATCTCACTCAGTTACAAATACTAACATTTATTTGCCTATCTGAAGATAAAATACACTGCTGAGATAAATATTTAAAAAAATTAATAATATCTACATAGAATCAGGCAGCACAGTTAGCATGTGCCCCAACCAGTGCTATAGTTTTATTCAATTTATTTGTGTGAGGCTCATAAACTAATGTACTTACTTATATATCCGATAAATAAAACATATCTACTGCAAATGTCTTGTATAAGTTCGAGTTCACATCGACCTAGATCGGTAAAGTCACATACATTCTAAAACTCATACCAGTAAATAATAGCAAGTATCTAGTTATGATATGTACGTACTATTGTCGAAAAACGTATAGAATTTAATTTCTAGACCCATAAAATATCTCCAGTAAAACCTGGTATATAGTATAGTGTGAATAAACATTCTGATTAGACAAACAGATCAATAAACTACACGCATAATACAGTCTCCCTCTTTTCCTCCGCCCAGGCTGCCTTGATCTTTTCCACTTCTTCGTATATGACTTTTCTGACGAACTCCTTTGCAGTTCTTAAGGTGACTTCTCCGATGGCCTCTAAAAGAGGTGGTGCCTTAACCTGTTCATGTGCACCAGGGTTTCAGTTAACTTGCCAATACTTGCGCTCATTGATTGATCTTAAATTTAGAACGTGTGCGGCCATTCGACCATGTACGTTCGGTTAATGCGCACACCGTGCACTACTTAATTACTCGTCGAATGAGTGCGACGCCTTACTGTGTGCACCGCACACTTATTAATTACTCATGTCCAGAAGAGGAAAAGGCGGAAAACGGCTGCAGAGGGCGCTTCGACGTCTCTGGAGGGCTCCAAGTGGCCCAGGGTTGAGATTTTGTTTTTATTTGCCAAATGTGCGAAATGGTGGATCCCATCCTCTCCGGCTTTAGACTGGTTAGTTTGTGTAAAATATGATCGAGGTATTTCATGCCGGTGGGGGATGATCGACAGTTCCAGTAAACGCCGCCTACCCCTTAAGAGGACAGACATAACTCTTTCCATCCTCGGTACTCGACATTACTTTACCTTTTTGATTCCTTATTTGTGTGCTTATGCGAGTTGTGATTTAATTTATTTTTGTTATTCTGTTGTTTGGTATATTTCTTATTCTATCTTCCTGTGAATCTGACTTTGTGGTCCTAACCGGGGATTAGATTTTCCCTCTCTTTCCTATGTCTGAAATGTACCGCAATATATTTGCGTACACCGTATTACTGTTATACCATAATTATTTAGTTTCGCAATTAATCCAGTTGTCCATATCAGATCATAGGCCTTTTCAAGGTCAAGGAAGACTGCGATAAGGTTACGGTCGCATTTCCTTTTTTGTATTGAAAGCCAGTCCTATACTTGATTCTAAGCCCACTAATTGATCTAACGTGGATCGCTTGTTGCGGAATCCGCTTTGATTTTTGGGATAGCATTTTCTTGCTTTCAAGGTGGTGCTTTAATCTATTATTTATTATCGTCGCCTTGATTTTACGAATATTGTAAGTGAGGGAGATTGGCCTGTACGAATTGATATCCGCTGGATCTTTTCCGGGTTTCTGGATTGGGATGACAACAGCCTATTTCCAGCGTGTCGGCATTTCCCCCGATCGCCAGATCAGATTCAGCAGATCCAATATCGCCAGTTCAGTATTTTCTGTGAGATTTTCAAAATTTCATAACCAAGCATATCATCACCAGGAGATGTGGGTTTTTATTTCTTCTGAGTGCTTTGTGCCACTCATGCACGGCGAAGTTTATATTTAAGGGACTTGAGCGATTTCCTCTATCAGTGAACGATTGGTGGTGTTCTTTCTCTACTTTACTTCTATGTTTCTGGAACTTCTCTGAATAGCTAGAGTTACTGCTCATACCCGCAAAGTGTGTGGCTAGTTTTTTAGCTTTCTCCCCGTCTGAAGTGAGCCCAGGGAGTCTTGGGATTGAAACGGTAGTTTTGCCCCTAATTTTTTTTTATCTTAGCCCGTACTTGTTTAGAATTTGCCTTATGATTTAATGATGAGCAGTACGCTTTTGAATTAGTTCTGTTTTGCTATAAGGATGGCGGTTTTCAATAATCTCTCCTTTTCCTTGTAGGCAAGGAAATCTTGGGAAGTTTTAGCATGACTAAATTTGTTTAGGGCCTTTTTTCTCCTTTATGACCTGTCTATATTCTTCGTTCCACTACGGGACGGTTCGTTCGTTGCACGACCCTCCTGTTTTGGGAACACACCGCTCCGTTGTAGACGACAGTGCCTTAATAATATTTTCGTTAAAGGTATCCACACTGTCGTCATATAGCATGGCGCTGTCCATCCCCTCACATAGGGAGCGGAACATTTGCCAGTCCGCCTTATCAAATCTCTACTTATGGGGTAGTTGGGGTTTCGTTTTTGTGCATTTTGACGTGTATTGTGGTTAATATTGGAAAGTGGTCACTACCTAGTTTGCTAGATTGATCAACTTCAAAATCGTCAACTTCCGCAATCGTGGGAGAGCATAAAGTTAGATAAATTGCTGTCATTGTCCCGTTTTCAGAGTTGACTCTGGTAGATGAGCCATTATTTAATAGTACCAGGTTTGAAATCATGAGCCACCTCTAAATATTACCACCCCTACTATCCAAACGGGTTCCACCCCATTGTTAACTGTGGGCATTAAAATCTCCACAGATAACGATGTTTTCCCCTGTGTCACTAACTACATTTTGGAATGTTTCGGAATGTGTGATTGACTCTCCGCCTGGGTCATACATGTTTACCACCATTAAAGGTTTATTGCTTGTGTGTATTTTGACGATTTGGAATTCCGGGAGTGGTTCGGAATTTATGGGTAGGTAGGTACCTTCAATAGATTCATTTAACAGAGCGTCGCTGACAAATGTTGCCAGACCTCTTCCTTGAAATCCATTAGGTCTGTGTTTATAGTAGCAAGTGGTATAGCCTGGTATTTTTGGAGGATTTGTTATTCGCTCGCTCAAATTAGTCTCTTGTAAGCATACAATGTACGTTATAATCAGTTCAGGGATGTTTGTACATAGCCCCCTGCAGTTCCACTGCCAAATACGGATTATTTCTGGAAGCATGGAGTGAAGGAAAGCATCCATCCGATTCCGTGCGCAGACGTGAAAGAAAACATTAAAAATCTAAAGATCGACAGATAGAATAAAAGATCAAGTCAGCACAGTTTTTGGGGGTAAAGTATAAACAAATCATTACCATTTTGTTTTCGAAATCATCATTTTTAATAATAAGACGAAGTTTCTCTAACTCAAACATGAATAAAAACTGACAAATTAAACATGAACGTATTTACAAGGTTGACAACGTTGTGGAGTCAGACTAGACTTCCAATGATCTAAGACAGTGTCATTTAGCCATCGATGCACACTACGTTTCTGTGCTAAAGAAAATAGATATTCATAATGTTCACAAAACCATCTTTTTATTTTATCATCGCTTCTAGAGTACTCACGATCAAAACAAGTCACCAAATGTTCTAAGGTAAATCCTAGACTGTGTTGACGAATACAATATTGTCCATATACGATGGAATCTGATCCTTGTAATCTCACATTATTGGACTGAGTGGATACAGCATTTGTTCTCATAAAACCAATGATGTCGTCTTCTAGCGGAGTTATTCCATAAGAATCAAAATATTCCAAACTGTGGTCGTTGGGAGAGTAGACGGCTACCAAACGGGTTCCTGGCCGATGACTGTCGTCTGTGTTGATGACATGTCTTTAGGGTTTCGATGTGGAAATTCATCTTTCGCACACACCACTCGATTCCAAGAAGCTGCGTACGAACTGTGAGCCAGAAAGTAATGAAATTCTCAGGTATCCATTTTGTTTTCTTCACAGGTAATGATAAGTCATCAGTTCACACCTGACTTTTTCCTTGAAAATATTGTCATGTAAGTCTATGAACGGGTAGTCTCCGTGCTCTGTTGCAAGAGAGCTTCGATGCGTTTCGTCTCCAGATATGTCAGTGGAGGTAAGGAATGGTCACGCAAGTTTTTATACCACTTTTTCAAAATCTTTTCTTGAGAGATGAGAGTTCATGCCTCTTCCAGATAATCTTCCAACTTGTCTTCTGAACTCATGATCAAACATTTGTCGTGTTGTTTCTGACTCGGATGATCGATTTTACATCCATAACAATGTTCTCGGGTCAGGGCTGTGATTCTTTCAGCCAAGTCAATAGCAAAACAGGAGAATTAATGTTCTTCTTGTTCTGGCCATCTTGGCATCATGACTGTATTTTGTCTTCTTCATCACTTGTGGTCTGTGACTGCTGTTGTTGTTGGTCTGGATGAGAAAATATCTTCTTCTACCTTCTCTATAGGTTCGTGTTTCATCTTATTTTCTTCTAATAGTCTAGGATCATTTGTCTCAGACTGTTGACTTCCAGAGTATTGTCAAATTCTGCATACAAGATGACGTTCACTGTGCTCGCCAGAGCTACTGCAAACTGAAGTTCCACACGAAGTTGACCCGATTTTATAGGGTGGAAATGGCCTTCGTCGCTACCTTTGTCGGGAGTAAAATCAAATTCCCACAAAACATATCCTCCAGCATAATTGTCGTACGAAATACTGTGGCTGCTGTTGGTTTCTAACTGTCCTGTGGCCTCAAACAATTTCAAGTAAGATATCAAGTAAATTTTCTCTGCAAAGTTATGTTCAAGGATCTGGCTATTTCGGGTGACTTCTATTTTGATCAAATGCCCTGTTGAGGGTTGCATTTCTGACGATGCCAGTGAGCAAATGTTTTGGCAGTTGTCCTTGGAAAACATGACTTTCGATCTTGGATCGGTGTCCAGAGGCAATAGGGAAGGTTTTCACTTCCACTCGACGTAGAGGATACTTGACTGTCATTCTGCTCAGAGTTTGACTGATGTTATTCTTTGTTGTGGGCAGTTGATCCATGTCTGACCATTTCAACATCTTCAAAGTAATCAACCCTTTTATAGCATTCAGATACCAATAATTTAAACGTCTATATCATTTCGAACGCAATTGTTCTTTACGTTTCACTTGACAAACTCTATGTAATTGAGTTCTCTCAGCTCCAAAGGTAGATTTTGAATGTGCTCTTCTAAACTAGTCATTCATTTTTTATGAGGAAATAGTCATACTTTTGCTAAATGGAATTTGCTGGTAAATCATATAAAATAAATTTTCAATTCAGTAACTCAGCACACACGACACGTCGTGAACAAGTTTCGTCTTAAGACGATACTTCTTTTAAAAGGTTTTTTATTTTTCTTAATTCTGTACGTCTTTGTCCTCTGGAATTCTGTGTAGTATTCCAACCTTGTTGGTAGAAGTTGTGGCATCGAAACTCTTCTTAGTTGAAGGTAGTTGATCAATGTTTGACCATTTGAACACTTTCAAAGTAATCAATCCTTTAATAGCATTCAGATACCAATGATTTAAAAATCTAGGTCGTAGAGGAAGCAATTGTTCTTTGCGTTTCATTTGAATCTGTGCATACTCTGTAAATGTGTTCTCGCAGTTCAGGAG
Organism: Margaritifera margaritifera; assembly: GCA_029931535.1. Taxonomy (NCBI): domain Eukaryota; kingdom Metazoa; phylum Mollusca; class Bivalvia; order Unionida; family Margaritiferidae; genus Margaritifera; species Margaritifera margaritifera. The sequence goes on from JAQPZY010001459.1 coordinate 1,539,561, forward strand.
GTAAACTACAAATCCCCTCCTCTTCTAAAGTATCCAACATGAGGATCATATTTTGAGCCAACGAAAGGAAGGTAGTGATACCGCGGAGACCATCTGGAATGCTCCAGGTAAGCTGCATATTTATACTCCCATTCAGGGCTGGATTACCCAATAGGCAGACTAAGCACGTGCTTAGGACACCAGCAAAGCAGGGGCACAAAAAAAGGAGAAATTACGGTTTTTAAAAAAAAAATACATATGGGGGGCACCATAATCTTTTCAGTGCTTAAGGCCTCTAAAGGTCTTAATCAGGCCATGCTCCCATTTGTGTAGGGTCATACCACAGCGGAAACACTGTATTTTATCTCCTTCTCCCAAGTAGACAAATCCTGCTCTGGCTAAAGATTTAGGTGAATTCGTATTTCTAGGTCGGCGGTTGTATTTGCAATGATCTTTCCGTCTTGGAACTCTAACCTTTTTTTATACTGGAGATCAGCGTGTCCGAAAGGTAACATGTTGTGGTCTGGAAATCGCATTCGTTTCTGATAGACAATCTGATATACTTTTTCTAAGGGTCGACTATTGACGATTTGATTATTTTCCAATTGCACAATTTTGTGAGGATCCCATTCTTTCACGCGAAAGTCTTGATCATGTCCAGACTTTAGGATGTCATTCAAGACGTCAAAGTTGACCACTTGACTCGAACGATAGTTCAATATCTGTCCTTTTACTTTGCGTTTGGTATGTACTTATCCTTGTTGGTCTCTATATTGGTAACCGTAATGTTTGGGGCCACCACTAGCACACTTACAATAGTGTCTTCGGGATGTTCCTTGGTCCATGCTCCTAAACGCTCGTCTTCAATGCAAGGGTGATTGCTTATCGGTATTGTTCTGTGGAAGGAAAATACCAAATTTAGTATACTTTTAACAGATGGTATCCACAATAGAAAGCATGAAACAATTCGGTACTCACCCAATTTTCTGTCAAGGCTAGTTCTTGATCATCGTGGCGACCAGGTTGGTGTTGATTACACTTTTCAGCACATGTACGGCATGAGGTAAAACACGATGGTACAAGTTCGTCGGTGTTAACAATTTTCATTTGATCAAACCTTCGTATTGGTGAATGTGTTCAACGTCCATATGTTCTGTGAACATTTCAGGGTGACCGGTGGGGAATCGAACATATTTACATACCCAAGGATACAAGGAACACAGATCAATGTATTTGAATTGCTCTCCTTGAGATTCGTTGACTTCGTACAACAAGCGGGTCGCATTGGTCGCATTGGTTCGTCCTCCAAACAAACTGTCGCGTGATTTAAAGGTTCGATATCCACCACGTTGTAATTTTTGATAATGCGCCTTAATTCTGAATCGATTTTGAAATGTCGATCGTAGCCACGTTCCGACATTTCTATCACTTGGTATCCTTGACTTTCTAAACTCAGGCGTCGTTGGTATGTTTGCTGATACATCTCTTCCATGGTGATCTATGAGAAAGCACTCTTCAGGTCTCGTTGAGAAAAGCAAGTTAGGCATCCGTGAAATAAACATTCTTGAAATTTGTAGACGATCTGTGGGTTTTCTAAATCCCAACCATCCACGGAAGGTTTCCAATTTTATTTTCTCCACCGTTTCTAGCATGTTGTGTCCACTTGTCTTCAGTCTCACACAAGTAATAGAGCCAGCGCAAATATCGACAGCTGACAGAGAGATAGGATTGAGGGGGTATGATAGCTACTATGTTTTCGATAGACTAATCCACACGCTTTGGTAATGGTAGAAGCTTCCTTCAAGGAACCGATACCTCCGTGATCCAGAAATAATTGTCGCACTTTTCCACAACACCGTCGTAAAATGTATACATCAGATAGTTTATATTTCAACATTTCTTGTTGAAAGTCAAAAGGGTCTGAAGAGTGAGTGCCAGGTAGAGAATGCTTCTCGTTGTTCTGTGTGCATACCATTGGTGTCATAGTAGCGAACGTCTGGCAAATGCGGGAGCACAACCTGTTGATTAGCTTCGGTATTGAAAAAAATATGGAAAATAGCCTTTAGCTATCTCTGTCATTCCAAACGTTTTAGGCATTCTATCAAAGGCATGGAATGTTTAAACTGTACATTTCCCACTTTCACGTAAATGAGTTTGGCTCCATTCATGGTCACTGTTGGAAATTCGGTGCCTTGTTCTGAATGATATTTCAAAAGAAATTATCAGTCGTAACCGGAGTAAATGTGAACCATGACTGTAGCATATCGATGACAGTTCCTATAACGCTGGATTTCAAATCGCTCCAAGTGTCGTCTGTGGGATCTAAAATCCATTCTGCAAGAAAATTAGCAAGAGTATGAAAACCACGAAAGATCGTTTCTAGGCCTCCTGGAATCATTCTACAATTTGGACAGTGAAAAACTATAGGTTCATGTATACACTTGTCTCAAGCACGGTGAGCTACACACAAAATAGGGGCGGGAATTCAAGTGTCGTGTGTACATTCAAAGTCAAAAAAGGTAAAATCCACTTGTTTCTTCTTATTATTCTTGTTCTATTCCTCCTTTAGTTCTTCATCGAGGTAATTGTCATATCTTTCAATGAAACACTGATGAATGAAGTCCACGATTTGGTCACAAAAACGGCATCTTTTCTTTCATGGACAAATATGTGACTTTGGTTATACGTTCTAACAAGGTGTCCACAAGTAGAACACACACTCAATAATTCGCAAGCACTTTTCCTGTTGTTGTTGTTGGAATTGTTTAATTTGTAATAGGTTGGACTGACATAGGTTTGCTTGCAAGTAGAGCAACGAATTCTTTCTTTTCCTTCAGGAATGCAAGGTCTGGAAACTAAACAACCACGACATCTCTCTCCGCAATGAATATATTGCTCCCGACTGGTAAATCCTTGGTCACATAATATCCGTATCCAAGAAATCCTGTGATAGTTGAAATAGCATCTATGTGATCTTGATGATGATAAATGTGAACGTATTTTCCATTTGGGAAATCTGGTCCTCGAAACAAGAGAGCTCCACGAACGACTTGAGGGTATACTTTCAACGTATAACGAGGTGCCAACACGTCTTGAAGTTTCTGTATTTCATGAATTCCACACACGGTCTCTTTGGAAATGCCTGTTTGTTGTAAAAGGACTTCTGCTTCTCTTCGTTCATTGCCTCTGTCCGATTGTCGAACGCTCTTCCATACTCTTTTCCATTCTGCTGTATCGTTCTTCTCGGCATAATTTCGGGCCACCACGATGGTACAGGCTAAACACATTTGACCATGGTAATGATCATTTTGGACGATACTTCGTTTGGTACTGCGAAGTTCATCCACCAATAAAACTTTGCATAGTCCATTACATCTTGGAGGTGAAAGGTGTGTCATGTTAAGAGTCACTTTTCCACCGGTCATGTCAAACTGGTCATTGGATAGTTGAACGTGTTGAATTTTGTTGATAATTTTGGAAGGTGTTAATTCTGCCAGTGTACTAAATTCGATCCAGACAGGAGACTTGAATTTGTCGTGATTAATGGATAGTTTCAAACGATCGATATCTTTAGCTTGACGTTGTAGTTTCAATGCCACTTATAATGATTCCATAAATTTATGATGAAACATGCTGCTTTCTCTGGTGGCATTTGAGAATTAAAATCTTTAAATTTCACGTTGAATGTGTAAGCTGTCGTTTGAAATTTTCTGGAAGTCACTTGTGTCTCTCGAATGTGAAATAATCTTAAGGAGATACCGAACGACTTTCTTTCTTGGTTCATCTTGACTCTCTTAGTCTTGTAGTGGAGGTAGATGGTGTTGGCTCAGGCTCACTCGTGTCGTCTTCAAAATCACTTGTGCTAACACTTCACTTAGCGTATGAGACGACACCGAAAGTCGTTGTCGTCTTCTCTTGGCTTTTTCTGGTTTCTGCTCAGCAAGGTGTGATCGTTTCATCTTGATTCAAAATTTGATTTGACTAGGGTATACATTCTCTCCCTATATACAGATTCTCACTCTAAGAGAATATATTTATGCAGCTTTCAGTCTGTGAAAGTGGAAGAGTCACAACAGATCGCCCTTCTCCTCAAAGATTTACAGAAAGTCATTCGAAAGTATACTTCCAATAAGACTACGGACTACTTCACTGGAGCTAAAAGTCAAGATACTTGCTATGTCTGTAAGGATATTGGGCTATAGAATGTCCACAACGTCAAAATAGAAAGAATCTATAGGACTTGAGAAAAGAGAGACAAAAGTAAAGATACCTGTTGTCAATATCAAGAAAAACGGCATTGATCTTCAGAGTGTTTCAAGATAATAGAGAACAAGGAGGAGAAGGAGCGTTCTTCAGAAAGAGAAACAGAAGAAAAACTCATACCAGTCAAGAAATTCAAGAAGCCAAGACAAGTAGAAGAAACCGAAGGAATAGATAAAGAACCCATGTTAGTAAAGAAATTCAAGAAAAGAGACATTCAGTGAAAAACGTGAATTTTTATGATGTCTTATGAAATTTCATTGAGATTCTGATTTCACAAGCATGTCCCAAAGAAAAACGTAAGTGCCTTTTTATCTTGATTTATTTTTCTTTTAGTATGGATACACTCCCACACGCACACACTCACACACGCAAAAAAGCTCTAAAACTCTTCCTTCTGTTTCGTTCTGAAATCATCATACACTGGTAACGATGGAGAAGGAAGTGAAGGTGGTAGTACCGCCGCAGGCAAAATTCTTGCGGAGACGATAAGAAACCAGCCACAGCTAAATTGAAGTCACCCTTTTCTGGAAGAAGAATACTGGCTACAGTAGTAGTAGTCATTGTACTATCACTCCGAGTATACGATGTATCTGCGGCAGGCGCACCCCAATACATTTTCTTCGTTTCAACCATAGGTATTGCACTTGAACTGTTCCGAAATGGTAAATCGTAGGAAAGCTCGTGCTCATATATATTGAAAGTGACGTCACGCGTCCGCTGTCTTCTGATTGGAAGAAAGAAAACACACCCTGACTGAATTATGTTACGCGCGTTTTGATTGGTGGAACATTATAATCCGTTTCGATCCGGTCCTAGACTATATACATAAGGCGCATTGTCCCATTGTGTCTCCTATTCTCAAGACAGTCTGTCAAGATATGGATAAGTGTGGAGTCGTCGACTAGTGTTTCAAGCATACTGTTCAACCTCAACTACCCAGTCCATGTAAAAGCATCGTGAGCCTTCACGAAGATAATAGATACAGCTTTATGGAAACGAAGGATTTATGTGGAGAGGCAAGGGTGCCTGAAGAGGGTCTTAATCTACGGCCCAGCTGTGAGGGGAAGTTCACGGAGAAGAACAGTGAAGCGATGCCACCTATGTTAACCCTCTTTGGTTAACAAAACCCAACGGCCTTTTCAGGGCCACCTATTTCTTTAGAAAAAAGAGATACTACTCAAAATTATTGCCGATATATATATGTGTTTGTGAATGATTGCGGATGTCTATCTCTATCTTTACAACTAAAACTTAGAGCCCCTTACCCCTTGCTTGTATGTGATAGTATATTTGTGGTGGTATAGTGTGTCTATAAACACTCCTACCCTTACTTTGCTTGTATATGATGGTATAGTGTGTTTATAAACACTCCTACCCTTACTTTGCTTGATTCTTTCAGCCATCAGTTTGCTTGTGTATGATGGTATGTTTGTGTGGGTATAGTGTGTCTATAAACACTCCTACACTTACCTTGCTTGTGTATGATAGTATGTTTGTGTGGGTATAGTGTTTCTATAAACACTCCTACCCTTGCTTGTATGTGATAATATGTTTGTGTATATGTAAATATAGCCTGTGTATAAAAACTTTTGTCCTTACTTTTATTTGATAGTATGTTTGTGTGGGTATAGTTTATCTATAAACACTCTTACACCTTTTGTTAGATAGTAGGGGCGTGTGTTGCATAGTATATCAAAAGGTGGGTGGTGGATAGTAGGGTGTGTGTTGCATTGTAATCAGAAAGTGTATGTTCGGATAGTATGTATGACCTTATAAATCTTGACCCTATACATGTTTCAACATGGAAGCGGTCTATAACAGTCTCCATGTTAACATTACATTTCTCCTATAACCCAATAATACCATCCCAATTTTAAACCTGTGGACATTTTTGACCCCAATAATGACCCCCCAAGTGCCCCATATTACTACCAATGTGCTTATTTAGTTTAATCAAGTGAAAGGTCTTATAATAGTTTTCTCTGCGTTCAGAAAGGATGTAGTAAGAACAGAGTGATCGTTTGTTCTTGAGTCTTTGAAGTCAAAGAAATCATAAAACTTGAAACCGGTTTGCCAGTCTTTGTATAAGTGTTTTTATTAAAGACCGACAAGAGAAGCATTTAAATTCAAAGTGTATGTACATGCATTCCTAAAATCCACGTTTTTGTCAGATATAGAATATATATGTCAGATATAGCACTCCATATAGCACTCCGTGTACATAAAAGCCCTTAATTCTAGGCACAAAGGTTTCATCTTTTAGATTTCATACAAATCAGCTCAGTTCCAACTCTCTTGTATATATATCGTTTTATTTAACTCTAGCTCCGTTTGTCCATTCAAAGTGAAAGTAAGAATGGGCATGCTCTGAAAGAGTATACATATTTGAATAATGATCAATTGACCTCTCGTCTCTGCTCAGTCTACTATTAGATAGAAGATTTTCTTTTCAAAATGTGCTTGGCTACTACAACACCACTGCTAAAACTCAGCACAACATTGACCTGAACTTGGTCCAAAAAAAAAGGAAAAGTTATAGAAAGTTAAATGTGTACATGTTAGATATGTAGCATTGTCAAGGAAAAGTTATAGAAAGTTAAATGTGTACATGTTAGATAGGAAGCATTGTCAAGGAAAAGTTATAGAAAGTTAAATGTGTACATGTTAGATAGGAAGCACTGTCAAGGAAAAGTTATAGAAAGTTAAATGTGAACATATTAGATAGGAAGCATTGTCAAGGAAAAGTTATAGAAAGTTAAATGTGTACATGTTAGATAGGAAGCATTGTCAAGGAAAAGTTATAGAAAGTTAAATGTGTACATGTTAGATATGTAGCATTGTCAAGGAAAAGTTATATAAAGTTAAATGTGTACATGTTAGATAGGAAGCATTGTCAAGGAAAAGTTATAGAAAGTTAAATGTGTACATGTTAGATAGGAAACATTGTCAAGGAAAAGTTATGGAAAGTTAAATGTGTACATGTTAGATAGGTAGCATTGTCAAGGAAAAGTTATAGAAAGTTAAATGTGTACATGTTAGATATGTAGCATTGTCAAGGAAAAGTTATAGAAAGTTAAATGTGTACATGTTAGATAGGAAGCATTGTCTAGGAAAAGTTATAGAAAGTTAAATGTGTACATGTTAGATAGGTAGCATTGTCAAGGAAAAGTTATAGAAAGTTAAATGTGTACATGTTAGATATGAAGCATTGTCAAGGAAAAGTTATAGAAAGTTAAATGTGTACATGTTAGATATGTAGCATTGTCAAGGAAAAGTTATAGAAAGTTAAATGTGTACATGTTAGATAGGAAGCATTGTCAAGGAAAAGTTATAGAAAGTTAAATGTGTACATGTTAGATAGGAAGCACTGTCAAGGAAAAGTTATAGAAAGTTAAATGTGAACATATTAGATAGGAAGCATTGTCAAGGAAAAGTTATAGAAAGTTAAATGTGTACATGTTAGATAGGAAGCATTGTCAAGGAAAAGTTATAGAAAGTTAAATGTGTACATGTTAGATATGTAGCATTGTCAAGGAAAAGTTATATAAAGTTAAATGTGTACATGTTAGATAGGAAGCATTGTCAAGGAAAAGTTATAGAAAGTTAAATGTGTACATGTTAGATAGGAAACATTGTCAAGGAAAAGTTATGGAAAGTTAAATGTGTACATGTTAGATAGGTAGCATTGTCAAGGAAAAGTTATAGAAAGTTAAATGTGTACATGTTAGATATGTAGCATTGTCAAGGAAAAGTTATAGAAAGTTAAATGTGTACATGTTAGATAGGAAGCATTGTCTAGGAAAAGTTATAGAAAGTTAAATGTGTACATGTTAGATAGGTAGCATTGTCAAGGAAAAGTTATAGAAAGTTAAATGTGTACATGTTAGATAGGTAGCATTGTCAAGGAAAAGTTATAGAAAGTTAAATGTGTACATGTTAGATAGGTAGCATTGTCAAGGTCTCAGAGTTCAGCCAGCGTGAACTCAGACAAACAAGTGGTAAAGACATATGCACGTAATGACTGTCAGGTGCCTTGCAGTCCGATTGAAAAAATTGTATTGGTATTACCGATAAGCAGCAATCGATTGACAATTATAGAAAGGTCAATGATCCATGCTTTATTAATATAAAAAATGTGCTAAAGGAATGGTCACATATAGAAAAACACAAACTGTGTAAAGATTAATGTTGATTTCTCATCAGATGTTAGCAAATCGAAGAAGAACAAGTTTGCTGTTTTCTCTACATGTTTATGAATTTCGATAAGTTATTAGGAGTATAGCTGTATATAAAATGATGAACGAAACTGTAGGAGTTTCAGCAGGAACTACAAATGCAAGATCCATATTGCAAGAATCTAGTTGAAACAGTAGTTTTCATATTTTGAAACCTCTGCAGTTAGATAGAAATTTTCAAGTCGTTTCCTTAAAATGGAAACTGCATCATTGAAACCATATATGTGCCGTTTAAAGATAGTTCTTGTCAAGTTTGCATTTGCAACAAACTCTTGTTTTCACGCAGGTGAATTATACAGTTCATCGTTATCATACAAAAGCAACTGCTGAGGTTTCCATTATTTTCATATTATCGAAACTACTTGGTTGGTTTCTGTTGTTGCTGAAACTAGCAGGAACTATGGAATTTCCGGAATGAAGAAAACACATGAAACTATTTTTTTTATTTCCCTGAAACCACACGGAAACAACTTTAATGGTTTCTGATAAACCTGAAATTACTGGAAATTTCATTTTTCAGATGCAGTGGAAATTAACAAGATACAAGAATGCTGAAATTAAACGGAAACACCAGCAGCAGTTTCCTGAAATAACTGAAACCACACAGAAACTTGTAGATTCTGGCCCTGTGAAAACCACATGAAAAATAGAAGTTTCAGATTGATTTCTGGGTTTATGATTTGGTTTATGATTCCAAACTGTCCTTTAAGTTACGGAGAGTATCGTTTCCGCATTAATAAACATAATGAAAATACATGAAAACTTCAGAGCAAGTTTGCACAGTTTTGGAGTAATTCTCGCCAAGTTTCCGTCTTCCGGAAACCTCATTATTCATGCAGTGCCAATTTTGAAAAATATTTTATTACAACGTAATGATATCTTCAATCTTTGTAGTCATTATGTCCATCATATTGAAATCTAATGAACATTTCAACATGTAGTCATTATGTCCATCATATTGAAATCTAATGAACATTTCAACATGTATTTCTCTTTCTATTTGAGTTATTCTAACATGATTGATGCTTTTTCTCTCCATACTTCTATTTTCACATTCCAATATTTCATCCACATTTTACAGTTAAAAAAAATTATTATCCTTAAGCTTAATTGAACAACGTTTAAACAAATGACTGTATATATCTAAACCGTATATTGATGGTCTATCTGCATGATCACTTGACGCATTTAAGACAGATTCCAGAGCATGAAAAACGCCGACCGCTTTTGTACGTTTATACAAGCCTTTTGTTCTTAACTCATCCAGATAAATCTATTCATGAAACCTTCCTCTAAGTGGTTGATATATATGTGCAATGTCAAATATTCAATCCTGTCAAATATCTATTTTGTTCTTTCGTTTGTTTCTGTCCACATTTATAAAATAAACGTTCAATGATATTATCCATTTCACTTCTGTACAATACATTTAAGGGCTTTATTCTACATTTTCTATACTCAACTTATTCTCCTTCTTGAATGGGTCGTTTCGTAAGTATAATCGTTAAGTCTAATTGGGCTTTAACAGAGCTAAATCGCCGAAGTTTTTGAATAATGATCTTTAAATATGGTTTAATGATATTGAAAATTTGTATAAATCTTGATTGTTGTCTCCGTAAAATCTATACTCATTTTAATTTCTCGCTAAGTCTTTCAGTAATGATTCTATTTACATTCTGCCTATTCATAAGTCTCAATTCTTTTCTAGTTTGAAAACGTATTACTGGTTTTCACACTTGTTTTGGAATTGGTTTGTTGAGTATATATTCCACTATAAATATTTCAATAGATATATTTAACTAGATTGCATTTTATTTAACTAAAAATATTTTAATATGTACATATATTCGACTAGTTTCTATTTTACTGAAGTAAAAATATTTCAGTATACATTTAGCTTCATGTATGTATCTTCAACATTTAACTGTTGACCTTTCCCATATTTTTTCGGCAAAATACCCACCTCGCTGTCTCTAGAATCTGCCACTGGGGATGGTTATATCTGAACGGCACCACTAACCATGACATGGAGATGACGCTTACCTGCAGCAGATCTTCAGCTATACGCCGCAATATGACTCTATGTTCCGTAAATTATGAATTTTCATATTTTCTGTTTTGTTGCAATCGGTTCACGCCTGAGACCAGCTCCTCGCTAGAGTCTTTCTGACTTCCTACGATGTTTCATAAGTTCACATGGTAAATTTTGGCTTAGTTGTATCAGCCTATCTTTTATTTATTTATTTTACCATTGTGTCACGCAGCTACCATGCACGAAGCCCATACAAGACTTCAAAGGTTGTTTCATGGGTGTACATAGCAACTTTGATATCTATTTTATATCCAAATTTTAAACTTTTTCCTATTTTTATATTTGTTTTTGATCGCCGAGTGTATTTGATCTGCGTTTATTATGTAGTGACCACTACAATTAAAGAGGTGGTTCTCAATTACATAAAAAATAGTTTTCATTTCTGTCAAAACCGAATCGTTGACCTTTCATTCTGTAGTCGAATGCTGCACGCTTAAACCAAGGGGAGCTCAGTTACTAAGACTGTACAATTATCTGAATAATAACATACTAACGTTCAGATAGGACGACAGTAAGGCCCCTGTATACATTCTCTTTAATCAAAACCACAATTGTAGCGTTTATTTTAATAAGATTTCAAATAAGTTGTCTCACAGAACCAGTTGCTGTTGTGCAGTATTAATACGCAATCCAAAAGTATATTTTGTGTATCCGAATCTAAATCAATTACAAAGTCGTGGTAACAGGTACAGACACTATACTAAAATATTGATTTTTGTGAAATTATATCCTTTCCAAAGGTCGAAACAATCAATCTTCCACTCGTAAATGGCGTGATCTCGTCGGCCCAAAACCTGAAAATCTGGCGAGGAGACTAAAACCTAATGGGTTTATTTACTTTCAGAAGCAGTAAGATTTAGTATGATTTAAAATAGATGTACTATTGTAATGGAAAAATAGACTGTTCAGAAATACTTAGTATTCATTTATTTAAGATCGTACTATTTTCAATTTTACTATTGTCCAGTAATTTATAATTTTTAATTTAATGGTGACACACATTAATATGATTGATTTGGTAATGCTCAATGATTTTCATAACATCACCAAAACCACTTTCGGGACATCTCAAACTCCTTCTGGTGTTGTGGGTTGTTTTTTTTTTTCTTTTTCTTTTTTCTTTTTTTTTCTTCGTATATCTCGTGTCTCTTTACGGGATTAAAACACACAACAACAAAAAAATAATAAGTGGTTTAGGTATCGGCCAGCTACGCAACATCTCTATTTAAGGGGACGATCGCAAACTTTGACAATTCTTGTTACGACTGTGACGCAACGCTTCCTTTGTGGCAACCCAGAATGCTCGATGACAATTGTAAAGCTGGTCCTCAATGCTTGATAACTGTTTAAACGATTGCCCTCCAAATAAACAGAACTACAAATACTGATGCAGAATTAATGTAGGCAGTTAATATTTAATTGCCACTACATCTTATATCGTATATAAAACCTGAAAAATGATTAATTGTTACATAAATCACTAATCTTAAAATATGTGCTAAAGGCATGGCTAAATATAGAAAAGCGCGAATTATGCAAGTTTCAATTTTTATTTTCTCTCGCTGATGTGGGAGAATATAATACGAAAAGTCTGCTGTTTTACTCCTTTTGTGTTTGTTTTTATATTTTGTTGTGAGCCGAAATAATAACATTGTCATTATTTAGTTCTTTCACCTGAATCTGTAAGGAATCAGAAGAACGAAGATTTATCTCGTTTTCCCAAAGATTCGTTTATTCGTATGTATGTATGTATGTATGTATGTATGTATGTATGTATGTATGTATGTATGTATGTATGTATGTATGTATGTATGTATGTATGTATGTATATGAATATGTTGCAACTTTTTAAAACTCAAAACATTGTACAACACCGACAAAACAACGTAAACAATGTTTACTGGAGGCGAGCAAGGACGAATATCGTATAAAGACAACATTTCGAGTGCATTGCGTACATGTGGGTATATTTTCTGTGTGTATTAGTTCTGAACCTCTCCTTGCAACGCCAATTTCATAAATACCTTTACACTGTTTATTATTACCGATATATTAATCAGCCAGTAACGTATAATTATAACTATTTATATCGTTATCAGATTGTACCTGCAGTATGTATGTATGTTACTGCAGGCATGATAATAGGCTGCCATTACAAAGTACATTTTCGTATCGTGATAAGCAGTTACGAGGTTATAATTAGAACTTCTAACTCATCCTGGATTATGAAGAAGTTAATTGCAAATAAACAGTCACCCGATAATTTTAAGGATTTTAGTCATATTTATAAAACAATAAGTCCTAACTGCTAGAGATACATTTTAAACTTTGATATGGCGCCAAGATAAATACTTTAGATAATTAATCATTCGAAAAAAACAAGCACCGCGTAAAAACAAGCACCGCGTGAAAACAAGCACCGCGTAAATGTTAACATTATGCTGTTTCATTATCCTACACTTAATTCAGTGCATTGTATATATGCACCGATAAGCCTCGTGAAAAGACAGACCCAATCAAAGATCAAAAGGCAGGCGATATTTCGCCAATGTTTTCCAATTTTTTAAGGCAGGGGTGTCAAACTCATTTGCTATGGCGCGCTCGATTTGATATAACTAATAATAAATTATAATAATAAATAATGAGTCTGGCGGGCCGTATGTTTGACAGCCCTGTTTTAATATTTATGTTCCGGCCACATGACTTCAAATGAGGACAGCATAAACTATGCATTGTCATTAATTCTAACTGTTATGAGTACCTAGATTATATAATTATAATTACAAAATATGTATAAATAGTTAACCAACTGCCACTAGAACAAACAATTTAAGTTTTTAAGTCTTGAAAACTTAACCAAAAATAGACAAAGTCCAAAAGGTTCACATTTAGCTTTGATTTAACCACTAAACAGGTATTTGTAAAGTTCAGGTTACTCGTCCGTAATATCAGTGATCACTATAGTTTGAATAGATGAACACTATTGTTTGAAAGACACATTATGCGTGTGCTCTCATGTACATTTATAGGGGTTTTTCACAATAGTTTTAAAGTGTTTTTGCTATTGTTTGATATTGTCATTTTATGTTTAACTTTAAGAAACGAAAAAGTTTTTTTATTGCTTGTTAAAGTGGCAGTTGATTAAGTAGTTTTACCTATGTGTAATTACAATACTGCAATCTAGGTACTCCTATCAGTTTAAAATAATTACAATGTACAGTTTCTGCTATGCTCATTTGAAGTAATATGGCCAATATACATGGCGTAAAGACCAAGAAGGGCACATAAACCCTAGAGCTCTGGTCAACCATACAGCAATATATATATATATATATATATATATATATATATATATATATATATATATATATATATATATATATATATATACACACACTGACATAGGCAATGACATTGGCTTTAATAGGCTCCAGATTCTCGACATGTTCGAAAGTAACAAAGAAACAAAATGGTAATGCAAACCAACCGCATAAATATTATATAATAACACAAAATAATGGTTATCGACAGAGGAAAAAAAATTATGTTTCACGACATTTCGACCGAAACAAAGTCTTCCTCAGTGCACAATAAAACACACACACACACACACACACACACACACACACACACACAGACAAGAGCGACACGCATAGAATAGTAAATATTTACATTTTGGCCCAGAGAAGCAAAACTATCCAAAATAAAGAAAAGTTATAGACTGTATTCTCTCTCCCTCTGTCTGTCTGTCTTTCTCTCTTTCGTTATAGAGCCAACATTCGTCCACATTATAACGAGGATGGCGGTATAACGAATTCTGACTTCACCGATCTATAAAAACAAGATAAGATAAATAAAGATATAGAGAGTTAGATATTGAATGTAATTCATAATAAATATAGACTAAATGATTTAATGAACGAAAGTTCAAGTAAATTATTTATTATTGCAAAAGTGTGAAACCTGTATTGACATCCCGCATCAGTCGATCAAGTTTCAATAAGATTACGAGACTTTCATTGAATCCCAAAGCAGAAGCTCATCGCCGAAGCCCATCTCAGAAGTCCATGTCGTTCCGTAAATGAAAAATGTCATAATGTGTGATTCTAGATTTCGTCATCAGTGACACAATTTTCTTTATCATACTGTCAAAATCTAAATCTCAAGTGAAAGATGCGAATCATTTGTAATATTTAAATTAAATGTACAAACATTTATTTGTCATGAGTCTCCATGGAATCTCATGTTTTTAAGGGAATCTAAGGTAATTTCAAGATTTCCACATCTCAAATCGGTTTTTATACTCATAGAGGAAGTCGAAAAGTGTTAGGAATAAATAAACACAATCTATCTTCGAAAGACTTATTAAAAGACAGAGATTGATCTTAATGCCTGATGGAGTCAGCTGGCTTTACAACGAAGGTGATTAGTGCGCAGTTTATTTTTTTCAGACTTTAAGCTGGTGGATAGCGGTACGCGAGGGTGGCGGTGTGGCATCTCTCTCTCTCTCTCTCTCATCTATCTATCTATCTATCTGTGTGTGTGTGTGTGTGTGTGTGTGTGTGTGTGTGTGTGTGTGTGTGTGTGTGATGCATAATTTAACATAAGTAAACACTAAATAGACCATGTCAGTAATGCTCAAACTGGTGTTAGATGTAAATACATAAATCTATTTTAAACGAGTTAGATCAGGGGTGGGCAACTTCTCCAGTCAGCGGGGCCGAATATGATAAAATGAAGTCCTTGGCGGGCCGGATTGCTGAATCGACACCTTAATCGCGTATTTATCTACCTATGCAAGGAATAAATCGTATTTAATATAAACTTTAAACTTGTAAACTATAAGTTTATAGCATAGAGACCAAAAACAGTATTTAATTTAACGTAATGTACTTTAATAGCTGCTGAAGTCAATGAGACATCTGTGGTCGATCAAAGTTTTCAACAAGTTGTTTGAACTCTGGCTGCATGTCTAACGTAGAAATTCTAAGTAAAAACTGCACGTGAACATCAGTTAGATTGGAACGCAGCTTTGTCTTGTTAATGTTCATGGTCGAAAATGTTTGCTCGCAAATGTATGTAGACCCGAACAGAACAAGTAGTTTCATGGCCATCTTTCTCAGGTTGGCAAACTTGGACTCATCCAATGACGCATACAATTTGTCAATGCTTTCAGATTGGAATTTCGACTTCATGGTAGAGTCACACTGCAGATCAATCAATTCTAGCTGTAGAGCATCCGGCACCTTTTCAAAGTCAGTTGTAAACGGTGATGACAAGATATCAAACTCAGCAGCAAGTTTCTGGAAGTCCGCAAAACGACGAGCAAATTCATTGTCTAGTGCAGATATCATCTTGGTGTATTTCTCAGTTGACATCATCTGGGGTGCCATAGTTTCGAGTGTTGGAAAGTGTGCTGTGATATTCTGACTGAGCTGGCGAGAAAAAAGTTTTAGCTTCACCCTGAATGCCTTCACTGTTGAGTACATTTCGTGAGCAAAAGTGCCCTTCCCTTGAAGTCTGGTGTTCAATTCATTCATATGTTCAAAGAGATCAACTGCAAACGCCAGATCTGACAGCCATTCGGATTTTCTGAGTTGAGGATATTCTGTATCTTTCCCTTTCATCTCCAAAAACAGCTGAAATGAAGGTACACGCCTTTTCAGTTGTGATATCAGGTCTTCACCAATTGCTTCAATGCGGCGAGCCACAGTTCTTCTCGATAAGCTGACTTCTTCAAACTTCTTTCTTTGTTCTGGACAGACTTGATCAGCTACATCGAGCATGCACTTTTTGACAAATTCACCATCACAGAATGATTTGCTGTGCTTATCAATGTTGTATGCGACCACAAAGCTAGCATGAGTAGCAGCTTTCTGGGCTACTTTGGCTTTTCCGAATACATTCTGCTGCTTTACAAGTTTTCTGTTCAGTTCTGTTGCTCTTGTTAACCGTTCCGCTGCTGATAAAGTACTGCCATAGCCTGCATGTTTCGTCGCATAATGGCGGCTAATGTTGTACTCTTTAAACACGGCAACACTTTCACTGCACAGCAAACATATTGCTTTCTTGCCCACTTCTGTGAAAAAGTACTTAGGCATCCAATCTTTGTTAAATGCGCGACACTCGCTGTCAACTTTACGTTTCTTGGCGAAATCCATGGTAAAAATTTTATTGTAAATTCTAAATCTAATTCTAACTGAAAACAAAGAATCAAAGAATAACTAACAGTCACTATTATTCGACGTAGTAAGCAAGTAGTGGGAGATTGCCGCAGAATGTGGCCGCGGGCCACATTATCATGTACGACCGGAAACAGTCTGCGGACCAGTCAAAATCCTGTCGCGGGCCGGGTCTGGCCCGCGGGCCGTATGTTGCCCGTCCCTGAGTTAGATAGATAGATACATTTGAATACGGATCTAAATAAGTATAGTATATTTGATATTTTGGAACACACTTTCTGCCAATGTTTATCCAGGTGACCGTAGGTTACATTTCACGCAGCGTATTAAATCTAGGGCGACAACACAAAAACAGTATTACAAAGTGAGAAAAAAAAACAAAAAAAAAAAAAAAAACAAAAAAAAAAAAAAACCTTGGCTCCATATAGCATTGAGATTGGATATTTTGCAACACTTTTTGGATTGTAAAAGTAAGCCAATGTCGGTCATTAAGTGTGTATTTGTTCTTCGCACCACTCTATTTAATGTCTATAGAATTGTATTATGTATCAATACTTACAACCATGGCGAGGGTTCGTCGGTCACAGTGCTCTCAGTCAACGTCAGAGTTCCGATAAGAATGAAAACTCACGACGCAGAATAAAAAATAGCATTGTGAATTTCTAAGTACGTAAGCATAAATTGTCTCATACTATTTTAAAGATCATGTATTGTATCAATATTAAAATAGAAACAGGCCCAATATTTACATTGACGTGGACCCAAATTTAAAATCTATTTTGTTCAACGCTATTCCATGTGTATAAAGTTAGATATCATATCATACCTCTGTATTGTGTGAAAACAAGCTGACTGAATGGTAATAAAGGTGGTTATAGGCGAGTGCATTTATATATTACCAAATGTACAATATAGTCAACGCAAGAGCTAGTAGCGACAGGTGAGAGATTATTATTATTATTATTATTATTCATCGTCATTATTATTGAAAGTAAAATGTCACGAATCATGAAAACTCCGAGAAACAGCCAGAACATTAGATTTAATTGAAATTTAAAAAAAAAAACAAAAAAAATACAAAAACAAAACAACAACATTAACCAGAGAAAAATTCTCCTGCACAACTGCGTACACGACACGAAGAGGAAAACAATGTTTCGAAATAGTCATAATGACTTCAAATTTAGTAATCAAGTAATTTCGTAACCCAATTATTCATTTACTAGTTGATTACAGAAATAAACATCTTAATTCAAAAATAACATAACAAAATAAATCAATAATAAAAGTGAACCTCGGATTTTATAAGATATGGCTTACAAATTTTCTAATTTCAGTCGTTAAACTACGGTTTAGAGATAACTGACGTTAAATACAAAGTACCTGATTAGAATTTGGTGCTGTGCTTGTAGAGTGACTATTCCATCAAGAGAATGTTTCTTTGGAATTTTAACAAAAAGCGAGGGGTTCTTAATTCGATAAGACTGCGTTCAACGCCTGGAAATGAAAGTGAATATGATGAATATGATATGTTTGAAGCTGTTTGGAAATGAAAGATACTGGATCGTAATAATGAGGTGCATGGTTAATGCGGAAAGATCAGCAAGTCGTAATTAGAAGAAACGAAGCTGAATAACTTGAGATTATTCATTAATGTTCCTAAAGCATGGTTAAATTGCTTAAAGGATAAGTACGTAAGTATACATTGTCTGATACTATTTTAAAGATTATCTATTGTATAAGAACGTAAGTATACATTGTCTGATACTATTTTAAAGATTATCTATTGTATAAGTACCAACATAGAAACAGGTTCAATATTTACATTGACGTGGGCCCTAAATTCAGATCTATTTTATTGCACTCTATTCCAGGTAAATTAACCGACCAATCGTCCTTATTGTATGAAGATAAGCTGCATAAAAGGGAATAAAGGTGGCTAAAGGCGAGTGCATTTGTATATTACCCAAGGTGCAGTATTGTCAGAGAAACACCTAGTAGTGACAGGTGAGATAATTTTATTATTATTATTGTTATTATTATTATTATTATTATTATTATTATTATTATTATTATTATTATTACTGAAAGTAAAATGTTCAAAATGGATGGAATTTTCCAGTCGTGAAACATATTACTTAATCAGTAAGGCAAATGAAGAATTGTGACTACTCCGAGCAACAGCCAGAATATTCTGTGGATTGAAAATTTAAAAAAAAAACAAAAAAACTTTCATGCACAACCACAAGCTAAAACAACGCATACATGAAGAGGAAAACAATGTTTAGAAGAAGTCATAATGACCTCAGCTTTAGAATCAAGTAATTTCGTAACCTGAACTAGTAGAATTAATAAACAAACATATTATTAAAAAGTCCTTTTATATTAGTGCTTTATGAATCTGGTGAATGACTCATGGCACAATTAGATGTATACGTGTTAGTTTGCTCAGACACTTTCTCCTTTTCCAGAAAATATCTTTTAGTACACATATTAACAAACAACTTTCCGCGTGGGTCCCTATCAAGCAAGTCAAAGTCAAAGTTAGACTGGTTGTAATAATTCAGTTCAGTTCTTTATTTCTCTATAAATGAACATTACATACAAGGTCAACATACATTTATATCTTTCAAGAATAAAATTGGTACTGTAGAAAAGTACCAAAGAAGGATAAACAGCATATCAATGTTTACGTGCAACGTTAGGTTATTATCAAAGTGATGCAGTGCGTTGTGTAAATACTATAAATATAAGTAAAATTAAGATATAAAAGCAGCCGATGTATGCAATTTGACCCAAGTACACAACTGGTTTGAAACTGGATTTAATGTGATATAGTACTTCTCTCTCTCTCTCTCTCTCTCTGATTATTTCTCGCATGCAAACGCACAAGGAACAGCACACACATGCATACAAATAGAGGAAAACTGTACAATAGCGACCTTTGGGTGACAGCTGTCGCCCAGTGGATATTTTTAGTGTCACCCAAAAGTAAAGCAATATTCCCAACCATTTCTGTTATTAGCTTAATGTATTAGCTGTTTCATAACCAATAATGCGATAGTAAAAAGGTTGAACATGTTTATGAATTTCGATAAGTATTTTTCAAAGGAATATAGCTGTATATAAAATGATGAACGAAACTGTAAGAGTTTCAGCAGGAACTACAAATGCAAATCCATGTGTTTCAAACACTTCTTTTCAATTCCGCACCAAAGAGTCAGGTGCTAATTTCAGTAATGAGTTTTCCAAACTCAAGTTTGTAAAAGGAGTGAAATTCCATCAATAAAACATTGTCTCTATTTTGTCAGTTACAGCTAGGATAAGCTCTCAAAAGATTCTTTTCACTACAATTGTACTTTCATTATCAACCAATCCTGGACAGCCAAACCCATATATACTCTATTTTATCTTAACCCATGTCTAGACTGGTTCCCATTCTTCCATATAATTAGTACCGTGAGTCCTATATCCACCCTTAATTTACTTGACAGACCTATGGATAGTAGCAGAATGCATAAGTAAACAGTGCGCATAGTTCTGCTTGTCAAAGATTACATTAGTGAATATTAAATTATATTGCACGTTCATGTACACCAAGAATAGCAATGGCGCATTTGAGAACATGTAAGTATTTGAGCTTCATTTAAAAAAATCAGAAAAGATATTAAAATAAATCTGTCTAATCAAGAGTTAGCTTTTATAATATCATCATTTATCTCTCTTCAATTTAAGATTGAAATATTGTATCAACCTTGTCATATTATGCAATAAATGAGTAAAAGGTCAAGGTGACCATCTATATGTATTACTACAGAAAAGCAGATTTAAATGACAGAAATTACCTAAAATTCACCCAGAACACGTATAATTCAAAACTAAAATATGAAGTTCCAAAACATTGGTCCAGAATCCAACACCTTATCTAGAAGACTACAAACTTCTACTGAAAATTAGCATTGATCTACCAATTAATGTATACACTTTATTTTGTAAACATCTATTATATATTCAGTTAATCTATCTAATGTTACCATACTAAGAACTTTTAAACAGTCCCGGTATGTATAATCGTACTTATGTCATGGCATAGTAATTTACAATAGTAACGTTCTGGCGTAATTAAAATATGTTATTGTCAGGACTATTTAATACGGGTCTTGAAAATTCTAGGCTGCTATTGATAACTACATAAAACCCAATTTAGATTGCATTTACTCTAATCTTTTTTCTACAATGGCTTTAGTGCAGAAGGTGAAGGTGAAGGTGTTTTTCCTAATGCGCATCAGACAAAAAGAAAAAACCCAGCAGCAGCTCAGAGGGTAAACATAGTAAGTTATTGGAAGCCGAGCCATTCGCCTTCGATCCTCCAGCCGCCCTTTCCGAAGCCCCAAAATAACCACAAAAAACCCCAAACAAATCTCCATTTTGTTAACGCCCCGTTGCAGCTTCCAGCGGGAAACAAAAACATGGCATGTTTTTTAAAAAAAAAGTGCTTATGTTTGGAGAGACCATAGGGCGTCCCACCACCTCGCCGGCCCAGGTCTCTAGAGTATCTTAACTTATTTCATTTAGCCGTGTATACAGAGCACGGTCATATGCCTTGTGGATAAAAATACTTGCGATTAGATCATATTAGGAAGTACTGAGATGAATAACAAGAGTTGTATACACGAATATTGTCAAATATACGCACAGAGACTTCGTGGGGGTGGTGGAACTTATTCTTGGATGGGGTGCTGGACTGGTGTTAAGGCACGATACACACTTTGTATGGGGTTGTGGCTTGGGGACTTTACCGGCAGTACTTAGGAAAGAAAACAGCTTGAATGCTCAGCGAATTTCTGCGGCTTAAAAATGTATACACTTAGATATACAAATGTTACATGCAAAACGGGCACGTGTATTAGGTGACAAGTTTAAACAATTAACGGGGGTTCAAAGAGTTGTATAGCACCGCAGCAACTCAGGGAGAAAATCAACCGCCAACACGTGGCCTGTACAGATATTGCTCGGTTTTTGAGACAGTTAGGCAGGAATGTAGCCGCCTTGGCTCTAGTAAAATCGAAGAAGGAGTCCCCTTTGTTTTTGACAAGGTAGCCCCGCACCCTGCGCCTATTCCCCGAAACCTAGACCGTGACGCCAAAGAAGAGTTAGAAGTCGGCGGAGCTGCGCACGTCTTAAGCACGTTTCGCATCGAAGAGGTCGACCCACTCGTACTTGGCGACTTTGACATTATGAATTGGTACCAAGTCAGGGGTTATCGTTTGATTTTGAATAGTCAAATGACCGACGCACGCGCGGCCTCTATTCTTGCAGTCCTACTGATAGGCGAAGAGTTTTTCATTCGCATTGAGTTTCTCTACTGTAATGAAGAGAAGGAGTAGTGGGTTGTAACTGAGAAGCATGACCCTATAAAGACAGTACACCGCAAGGGGGAAAAGATAGTTGCGATTTCGCGCGATACGAAACCTTGAATCCTTAGTGGTATTGACAATCCTTACTATGAAAAAGCTTATCCGGTAACTGCAGTTGTGTACGGCATCTTCGGCATTCGACAGCCCGACCCAGGCAAAATTGGCTCCTTTGAGGGTCGGCGACTTAAACTGCGTTCCGCAGCGTGTGGTAGAGCACTTTGAAAACGTCCTCAGAGGCCAAGAGCTTACGGTTGCTAGTCCGCAAGACAGTTGCATTCTTCAATGATGTGGCCGAACTGGAAAGTATCCTCTTGCGTACAATTGTTATGAACGACGTAGCCGGCGGTGACATTTATAATAACGGCAAGTACTGCTGAAGTGGAGCAGCAATAGAGCCTGTCGTCCACAACAGCCACGCTTGGCCAAAAAATCTCCGTGTCCGTTGCTCTCTGGGCGACGTCTTGGACACCATTCACAGGGCTACAGATGACGGGTCAAAAGTGATTTGGGTTCTTGGTGGAGGTGACGAAAAATGGGACCCCAAGCTCATAGAGCAGTTTGTGCCGGTCGATGGTCGGTGCTTTAGAACCCGAGAGAAGCACCTGCAGATTATCAAGGCCTGAAGCAAGTACACTTCTGCAGCTAAGAGTTGGATACCAAAGGTTTTAGCGAGGCCTCCGATGCTGCTAGCGTTGTCAGAGAGAGAAACGAATAGAAGTCCACACGAGCGGTTATGCTGGAGGACATCCAACGGGCAAGCGTAGGGTTTGGACATGGTGGTCTCAGGAACAGCCTTGAAGGCTTCAATGTGTTTTAGGTAGTGAGCTTTGACCTGTACGCCTGTTACCCAGGAAATTTCTTGGGCATGGGGGTGCGGATTTATGGAGGGGAGTGGGGAATGGGGGTGGGAGGGAGTGTGCACCACACTTTTCACGGTTTGGTTACCCGTGCAGTGCGATGACGCGTATGGCTATTAGCGGACCTCTTATTCAAGATCTCACGAGATTTGCGCAGCTGTGCTCTTGACCTTTGACCCCGGCTCCAACCCAGTTATTACCGCATGGTTTGGCAGCCACTTTAGCAAACCTAAAGAAACCGAGGCTGCTCGCAACGACCTCGGCTGGGCGTGCTGCCAGTCTCGACCATAATCCGCAACAGCTCAATGGGTGCCTTGAGGTGACCGAGGCCATTATTTCCTACAAGGAACAGACCAAAGTCAGGCTGCCAGAGGACAAGAAATGGTTCGCATTAATATCGGCAAATTGACAGTCGGTAGTGCAAACGCATGACGTGCCGGCTGGTTACCGACCGAGGAGAGCTGGATTTTCTCGTGCGCACCTATAGCGAGACTAACTCGCTGGTTGGTTATGATATGACAAGGTACCTCTCGGGAATGTCATAAGGTTTTCTTGCTCTCTGAGCATGGCCGTGTGGGTAGCGACAGACTCTATTTACATCAAACCGGATCACCTGTCCCGACTAGACGATTGTGCAGCCTATGCTTCACCACTGTCACTGCCACTACAGCATGCTGTGCTACATCTGTAATGGTCGTATGAGTTTAGCCTGCCCTTGGGGGTAGTGGCGTGTTAAAAACGAAATATTGTTAGCCCCCAATGACAGGGCATCCTACATGCCAAAGCCCGAGTACTGGACTTCGATCCCGCGGTTTCCGAAGTGCCAGACTCAACGCTCCCAAGACCGACGATCCGCTAACAAGGCACCGCCTGTCTTACATCGGAGATTCTGGAACGACGACTCGTACAATCGAGATATTTCGCAATCGCGATCCGCTTCTCCTTTCTCCGACCCACAGACTTGCAAAAGATATGCGGTTTCGGTACGGTGGCGATATCCGCGCACATACCTACCACAGCTTCTTTCGCTGAAACGACCAAAGAGAATGGACACCAGGACATATGGGCCACTAAGGACAAGGTCCTTAAAAGTCTAAATAAAGATGATACGCGTCACATATTTAAGTGTCCAATGTCAAGAGATGCGCAAGGCCCGCTGGAGTTTCTTTCTGCAGCAGTGGAAGCCCGATGACACGATCGTGGTCTCCCGCCCAGCAGTGCGTGATAGGGCCCTGCAACTATTATTTGAGAGACACAACAACACTTTCCAGACTTTCCGGTCCCTCTCTTGTGCCGCCCACAGGACATCCGGCGCCAAAATATCTTTGTTACTGTTCCAGGGACAAACTAGCAGCGGGAGCTTGTACTAAACGATATCGTTCATGTGCCAGTTGCAATCGCCAAGCACGTTGTCCGTTCTGCAAAAGAGAGAGAGAGAGAGAGAGAGAGAGAGAGAGAGAGAGAGAGAGAGAGAGAGAGAGAGAGAGAGAGAGAGAGAGAGACTGGCGTTTTGGTTATACAATTACTGTGTACAGCTCCCAGGCGTTACCATCTAAACCCCGAGCAAGGTACGGACTTTCGATGCGTACCTCCAATGGTCTAATCTCGCATATATAGCTGTGTCCCGCGTTGAGTACCTATTTCAGCTCGAGCGTATTGCTGCTCCACCGGCTGAGTTAAGCATGCGCCTACCAAGCAGAAAATTCGCAAGGCTGTCCAGAAGAAGCTTGTCGCATATATGCAGCAGGGCAAGTCCAGTGGTCACGTTGTAACCCGTGCTCCACCTTAACCAAACGCTGTGCCGCCTACAACATCGAAATGTTCTTTGTCTACGAGCCAAAAGACACGCAGAAGTTCAGTGTAGACCGCCTAGACAACGCACATGGACACTCGAAGGGCAATGTGAGGTTGACCTGTTTGGAGTGTAACCGCAAAAAAATGGCTGGGCCGCTTTGTCCTGCGGGTCCAGGGGACAAGCAAAATAGTGGTTTCGACCTCAGCAACGTATATACTGACTGAGGACCCGGTCCAGTGGTAATTGTGTGTCACGGGGCACAACCTGCAGCTCCTCATGCACAAACGCGTGCTTAGGCTCTGCACCGTGGGTGCTAAAGATAATATAGTACAGGCGAGCCAGTCTTAGGAGCCGCACGCCCTAGCATGTAGACCTTTACCGACCACACAGGGTCGGTGGCACGGCGTTGCCCGCCTTCCAGTTCTCCCGCCGCATATAGTTATCGCACCAAGTTTTTTGAGGGCAATGGTTGCTCTTCCAGACCGAACGCTGCGCCAGTAATGTTGCAGACTTAGCCCACACCGCCGTTTCACGAATGGCATCAATCGATCTCTTGCCTGTAAGCCGCGTTGTCTCGCCATTTAGGGCCGTCACAACGGCCGGCAGCCGCTGACCCCCTCAGTGCTACGTTCTCTTGTAGTCGCTGGGCTTGCGCTAGCAGAAATCATCATCTCCTGGGCGTATTGATGCCCAAACAGCCGCTCGACCAGAGCACGACTGAAATGCTCCACAATGCCCTGCACACGGTGGACGCTGGCCTCGCCCAGGTCTCAGCCTCCTTGTACGACTGGAGACATCAACCACGGTCAGCGCATACTTATCCATGTATCGCCCAACCTTGTCGTTGTCGGCCTTGTGCGCCTCGGTAGGGGTTGAAACATTGAACCACGACAGGAGGATTGTGCGCGGTGGAGGCTGGCAAATCTGCCTCATAGCCTGCTTTTTGAGCCATTGTGAAACTTTGGCGGCTTCTGGCAGTTCTGTGGCCGCCGCCAGGCCCTTCCAATAACCTCGCGGGCTTTGTCGTTCTGATAGCTATTGATCAAGAAGCAGCTCTCGCTCTAACTAGACAGCGCAAAAAATATTGCCTGCACTTGTTGTTAAGTAGTCTTTTTTTAAAAACTCTTTGTGTAATTCATTTAATTTATCAACTGGAAGAAATTTACTCATCAAAGATGTTATTTCTTGTATTATTGCATCTGATAATGACTTTGATGTTTCAGCTGATCTAGCATTTACAAAAATTTCATATGGTTTCTTGATTTGTTTTGAATCTATTTTATGCAACTCCTTATGGGCTAGGTGTTTACCAGTTGTATGTTCTATTTACTATACTAAATTTTAAGTCCTGTTTGTAGGCTCCTGTTATTCCGTCTGTATATTTAGTACTAACGTGAATATTTTATTTAGATTCTAAAATGCCTAATTTGTTTTCAAGTTGATTTTGATTTAAGTAGTGTAAAATGGCGGAAGGTGGTTATGCTTCAGTGACTGAAGAATCTCGTAAAGAACCCAAACCGGATCCTCCTCCTGATGATCCTCCAAATACCTACTCCTGGTCCTATTCCTAAACCTCCTAAACAACCTGATCGTAGACCCCCTACCCTAACAGTTCAACAATCATTTATTGATTCTTACGAAGAAGATATCAAACATAATTTTAAGTTAAGTGAAGAAGAGTATTTGTTAAATCAACCTCAGTTAAAACAAATTGGTAATCTTGATATTCGACTTTCTCTTATTGTTACCCCCCCCCAAAAAAAAAAAAAATAAATAAAAATAAGCATTTAAAGCTAACTGAAAATTCTAGACTAACTTTTGAATATAAAAAATATTTATGACATTTTTTGTGACATTTTCATCTGAATCATAACCTTGTTCACCTAAAATTAACTATTCAAATAAATTTATTATCGTGAACAGCAGAACAGACAGTGTAATAGTTGTTCTATTTTGTACTTGACCACCTAAAAAAAATTCACATATGATCTAATACTCTGATCTAGACGCGCTATTCCTTCATTTGCTCCGTAATTATAATGTTGAAAGCAGCTAACACATCAATTGTTGTAGGTTCCCCCAGGCCTTGATATACAGTTTTATGTTTATAGGTCCATTATCAGGAATATATTTATTTTTCCATTAATATATCTTCAATCATACTGATGTGATATATTAAGGTTATTACAACTTATTTCAAATTTATTTATATCTACATGTTGTTTATTAGATTACATGCTTTATTATATGGTAATGGTATTGAGAATTCAGACAGCAGTTTTCCTATCTGAAAGTATATATGAAATCTATATGTTGATTTCACGAATTGTGGTATATCTTTACCTGATAAATGCCAATAAGATATTCCACATTCTGATATTGCCATCCATATTGCCAAGTTTAATTGATTTTGCCAAAATGTCAGATCGCACTGTGTCCTATATTTGTTCATTGAATCATCACAATCAAATTTTAGAATGTAATCATCAAACATGTTTAGTGGTTGGTATGTATAGCAGTCATTTACGGTGTAATACATCTTTATCTCGTTAAATTCATTTGCTATTCCTTTATCAGCTAGTAAAGTAAACTGGGTTGCAGTACAAGAGTAAGATGCACTACTTGTTAGTTTTCTATATCTGAATTCCATAGTTTACTTTTATAAAGTTTTTCATATAGTTAATTATGTAGTTAATACAATAGGGTTATACGCTCTAGATTTGTATCGTATGTTTTTGTGTGTAGAATAATGAATAATGTCTTAATTAATGGAAAAGAAGAAGAATAATAGACTTTTTTCATGGCCTGCACTAGCTGTTGGTGGATTTGTGTTCTTAAGTATGTATGTTAAGAGCTCTGAATATGTTAAAAGACCAACTGAAATACCATACTAAGGACATATCAGACCTGAGCGTAATACTTAGATAAAGAATAACATAAAGATAAGGTTTTTTGTTTTTATTTAATCGGTTATTCTCATCTTCATAAGTTAAAATGTGATAAATAGATTCAAACAGTTAATTATGTAGCCAATAAAATTGGTGGATAGGAGCTGACTTTTTATCATATGTTTTTGGTGTGTGGGTGACCCTGTTGTTATAACAACTATTTTGAAGATCACTGGTCTATGGTTTTTGCTGTTATATCAATTACTTTGGCGACCACTTGCTTAGGTTTTGTTTCATACAAATTTGGGGTGTCAGTGGTCCAGGTTTCTTAGTAATAGTTTGGGGCGTCAGTGTTCTAGGTGGTCCTCGTAAATTTTTGGGAAGTCAGTAGCGAAGATTTTCCTAATGAAATTGTGAAGACCACTGGCCCAGGACTTACGCTTATACAAATTTGACGGGACCTGGCACAGGAGTTATGCTCATACATATTTGACGACCACTGATCCAGGAGTTACGCTCAAACATTTCAAGGCCAGTAGCCTATATAGCCCAGTTTTTTTTCATGAAATTTTGAGGGCCGATGATCTAAGTGGCCCAGGTTTTTCAAAACATTTGAAGGCCAGTGGACTTGGTAGCCCAGGTTTTCCACATACAATTTTGGGGCATCAGGGGCCCAGGTTTTCCTAATAAAATTATGAATGCTAGTGTCCCAGGACTTTTTTCATAAAACTTTGAAGATCAATGGCCCAGGTGGCCCAGAATTTTATGAAAAGTGCTTTAAAAATATTGTTTTGGTGGTGGTGGTGGGTTTCTTCTTAAAAATGAATAAAAATTACAAAATGAGCCAAAATTAATCATCAGAATAGATCACGTGGCTTGAAGATATAGATATGGTTGATCTCAGTCCTGTCACAAAATTCCTAAATCCATTTTATTAATGTCAAAAGGACAAAACATTATAACACAGCAAATTATTGACAAATGAAGTAACGTTGTCACATATGATGATGCCCACTTTAAACTGTTGGTCTAATATGAGCATCCCATGTATTACAATAATGCTGAGTTTTCACACTGCATAATGTGAAAATGAGCAATCTAAATTTAATTTCATGTATATTGAGACTGTATGAACAAACGTGCGCTTTAAAGGTCTTTCAGAGTACCTAAGACCAACATATTTTACTGGTTCTCTTGCCTGAACGTTCAGATTTCAACATAGTAAAGAAAACACGTAAACCAGTCTGCCACCATTTTTAAATAGTGAATTCACTCGTACAGGGCCTGCCTGCACAGTAGCTGCACACAGGCCGGGGACAGGGTAGGAGAGATTTGACGTAAAATTACGTGGATGCATCTTCTGTCTCTTAGCTCATAATGAAAAAGAAAGCTTTCATAAAATATTAATAATCGCAAAAACACTCCAGTGAAAAAAAATGAAAAAGTTAATGAAAAGCATACGAGACCTTGGAAAATCACTCACTCACTCACCAACATACCCTTTTCTTTTTGTATTTGATAAGAGTTGTCTAAGATCTTATGCCTGTGCAAATATGATGCAATTTTAAATACTCATTCAGATATATTATTTTATGGACAGTTAGTGATAGTATACTGTTTCCCATTCTTTTCTGTGTAAATTATCCTTACTTGAGAATAGATATTCAGATAAGAGAAGCGCTTAAATTGCACACAAAACTATGATTTTTTTACAAAATATATGTATTTTGGATTGCTTGGACCCTTATCTCTGTAAAAAAAGGTTAAATACTCGAACATTTAACAAGCGATCATCCTTAACATGTAAAAT
Organism: Margaritifera margaritifera; assembly: GCA_029931535.1. NCBI lineage: Eukaryota > Metazoa > Mollusca > Bivalvia > Unionida > Margaritiferidae > Margaritifera > Margaritifera margaritifera. Next base: position 1,569,079 of record JAQPZY010001459.1, read on the forward strand.
AAACCAATCAAATTGTGTAGAAGAAATATGGATTGTTTACTATTTTATCAGTTTTAAATGGCTTTAGTTATTTATCATAAAATTACAGTACATTTTTCATCATTGTCGTCTTCGCAGTCGTAATAGTAGCAAATGTTCTCTACAATGTACCATATGTCGTAAAAAAACATATCGCTCAAAGAACATGTGCCTACTTTGCAATGCGTATACTAATACTTACGTCTAAACGTTTCTCCTTCTTCCGATTTCACAGGTGAATTAAATTTTTCTCTTTTAATTTATTATATTCCGCCACGAGCAATCATTTATGCAATAAAATTTAGTGTAGTTAAATATATCGCGTACATATTATGATTGATGAATAGAAAACAATGAACCTTCGAAACCAACACAATGTAAGATCGCGGGCAACGAAACGGTGAAAGACATTTTACAGAAATTTTCACATGTATTTAGAATCTCGCATTACAACTTTTGATATTTCATTTATTTACTTTTCGCACACAGGTAAGGGGAGTGGATGTCTGAATGGTGATACTATGGATGGAAACAGCATCGACAATACGAGACTGGATCATAACAGTCCCTTTACATATCCTTGTAGTCCTAATAGGAACATAGCTAATGGAGAAACCAAAGGACGCTTGGATGACTACCAGACTGAGAAGCAATTAGACTCAAGCGTGAGAATTAAGGTAGAAAAAAAGATCGAAAATGTAATCAATTTATATCTACATGTTCTTGATCAACGACAAGATGAAGTGTACAATGTACGAATAATGCATCACGAGGTATGGAGAGACGTCCACCAAGTTCCAGGAATCTTAGAAACACGTGCTGGAAGCAGAGTGGAAAAATATACCCGAATTTTACCAATTGGCTCAAAGTCAGACGTAGATTACAAATTAGAAGTTCAAAACTTAGAAGTAGAAACTAGAGGCACCGGACCAATATACTTGGAATACGGCGCCAGTAGAGCTTATGCAAAGGTTTATTTGAGCAACGATGGGATAAGAACGATTCAAGAAAGCACTCTGCTGAGTAGAATGTTCAAAGATGCTGTGACTCCATGTCCTGAGTCAGGTAGACATGTTGTAATTCCGTCAACCTTTAAAACAAATGTTGTAGAACACTGTCAGTTTGAGATGCAAAAAAGCATTGAAGAAACTTCACGGACTAGTCCAGCCGTAAGTGGAGAGGGAGCTCTAAATCCATATGATCTGACACCATGTCTAAAACTTAAATCTTGGCCCAAATCCGTACGTACGAAAGTCGAGGAAATGTACAATTTCACAACACCAGACGGCACGAAAACTCCAATGTTTGTTGTACCAATAGGAGATGCCAATTCCACGAGTAGAGACTACGAGTGGAGATTGTCCTTTTCGCTATTGGAGATTGACATATTCAAGCAGATGTCAGGTCATCAGCGGCGACTTTACGGTCTCCTGAAATATGTGTTTAAAGCTGTCTTTGAGAAGATAGATCTTATAAGCTCATACCATGTGAAGGTTTTGTTTCTAAGGAGACTTGAAAAGGATAATTTGGCCAATGCAACTATTATGCCATTTGTTCTTGATTTTATGAAACATCTTGTTTCCTTGGTGCAGAATCAAAACATTCCTCATTACTTCATTGATGGGTGCAATATCTTCCCTTTTCACAAATGTACCCCAGAGAAAATAGAAAGGTACAAGTCTAAGATAGATGATGGGCTACTGGAATTGGTAAGGGGTGAAATCAATACTATCGTTGCTCATGATTTGTCCATTCCTCATAATAACTCGGAAACATGGCTAGAGCTAGCTGAGAGCACGATACTCAACATTCAAGGGGAAGGGTTTTCAGAAGAATGGGTTGCAGGATATTTGACGAGACTCCTGAGTGTTATTGTATATTGTCTTCAGAAGAGTGATCACCAAAATCAACTTAATCGGGCCATAGCAAATCTGGTCCGTTTAGTGACATTCTACGGTTCTGATAAACATGTGCGAAGAATTGCTCCTTTGATACAAATTGTGCTTGACGACGTGTACCAAGCACGATTGGACATTTTTGAGAGTGACTGTCTTTCTGTTGATGTTCGAGATAAAGGAAGTTACTTAGCGCACAGGGCATTTCATTGCTACGTACAACGGGACTTCAAAGGAGCGAGGATTGCCTTGGATCAAGCTAAGCAGGCAACATGTCATGGCAGGACTCTTGGAGTCACCGTTACAAAATTCCACAAAGGTGTTGACGCGCCGCTTGACTTTGTAATAGACTTTTGCGAGGAAAAGTTAAATAGCAACCGGTTTTACCTCTTCATAGATGTGATATTGTTACATCTGGAAATCCAAGATATCATAAAGGACATACAGAATGACCGTTTTAGTGTCCTTCAGGAACTGAAGCACCTCCTTGAAAAACTTGTTCACGCAGCATCAAAGGCAAGTTTGAGAGAACCCTTCACTGGTAAACTATCCTACAGACAATCAAGTTTGCTGCTTGTGAAAGGATATCAAAATCACCTTGCCACATCAAGGATTAATGTTCTCAGCGAAATAAAACTGCATACAGAATTCGATGAGCACTTGTTTAACAGAAAAGATATTATTACAAATTTTGATCTTCGTTGATAAGCTTTCAGTGAAATGTTGATAACTTGTTTTGACTGGATGTTTCTGACAGTATTTTGATGACTGTGTATTTGTGGATCGCTTGTATGTGAATATTTGGAGAAGATTTACACGATCGTCACCGAAAAACTTAAATATATTTTATGAAATTGACTACTTCCCCTTCATGAAGTAAAACTGTATCTTTGACGCTCTTACATCTGGTAGCTGAAGAATTATCGAGCAAAATTTCAACGGCTATAAATCCAGAAGAAATTCTCTCTCTTTCTCTCTATCTACATATATATATATATATATATATATATATATATATATATATATATATATATATATAAACACGACACCTTTGGGACCAAGCAATTTGGCCGATTTATGGAGGTGACCAGTATACAGGGATTTAATAAGTATTATAACAGCTGTATTGGCATGAAAGTATGTGTCCATGATGCAGAAGGAGACCAGGTTACAGAGGGTCAAGTTTAAGGTAGTTTCACTGTGTGTATATATATATATATATATATATATATATATATATATATATATATATATATATATATATATATATATATGTGTGTGTGTGTGTGTGTGTGTGTGTGTGTGTGTGTGTGTGTGTGTGTGTTAGCTTTTAATTGAAAAATCTAACCTGCACAATGAAGCTTTTCCAAAATCACAAATGATACAAAACTACAGCTCATTATTTTTTCCTTTTTCGTCTCATTTTCTCTTCACTGACTTTAGGGTGTTTCATGGCCATCACAGTATGCATACTTGATGATGTTTATTATTATTATTATTATTATTATTATTTTTATTATTATTACTGAATGTTTCGTATTTTCATTTTTCATTTTCATCGGTATTATAACAGAAATGGTTGTTCTAGCTTTCTCTGGATATAATATTTCATGCGCAATATAATTCTCTGGGTAGAAAGTTTACATAATTAGGTTATACACTGTTTTTGAAAACCTGGATTTTCCTTCACCGCGTCCTTCCTTTGTTTTCTGCCATTTCTTGCGGGGCCCTTCGTACTTGCTAGTCAGTGTCATCGATTTTTACCACGTGTTTTCATTTACAATTGTGCAGTTTTCAACTTTGCACTGTCCTCTATAAATATAGACAGGTAGTTGATTCTTGGCAGTATGTTTTGTTTCCTTTTTAATTTGATACATAGAATAGTTCTATGCCATCTAATCATGTAGATATTTTAGCATTTTACGATTTGTATGGATTTTGATCCTCCGACGATATGTTGCAACACAATACAAATTCCCGCGCCGTTACCAGCTTTCGTGTATATATGTACATAAATCACCTTGGAAACGATACGTGCAATTGCGAACCCAAGGTCCTGATGGAAGGATAGTGGTATTGTCTGTTTTAAATTAAATGTACTATTTACAAACCTCAGGTAATCTTGTATGAACCATACTCGGTGCGCTGTTTACATTTGTCACCTGTGTATAAATAGCGTCGATGCACTGTACCGTAAGTAGAACACTTGATGAAAAACAGTTCCCAGAATTAAACGATATCGTTTTTTGAAATTGTATGGGTCACTTCCAAGAAAGATTTCCCGTCTTACCTCTTTATTAATTCTGTACCTAATGAACTAGACATATCTTTTGCAAAACTTTGAACCTTCATCGGTTAACCGTGTTCACAACAAGTATCACACCTTAAGATATTACTACTACTATTACTTTTTATTCATCTTATATATAACACAGCTCATAGACAAGGTTCAAAAATTCATATAAGACATATTCAAAACACAGCAAAATAATTGATACGTACAATGAATATAAACTAAACTTCATTTATATCATATATTTCATGCATATGTGCTAACCTGAACATTCCTAAATATAAGAGACTAAACTTTTCAATGATAACAAACAGAAAATTCATTCGAGGCGTTTCCATCATTCATTACCTCCACGCTTTAGTGGGGGACATTGTTATATCCTTTATCTTTCCGTCCGTCCGTTTATCCGTTACAACAATTCCTCCTAAGCCGCTGGGTGGAAATTCACAGAACGTTGTAGTCATGTTGCCCTTGAGGTAACCATCTGCAAAAGGGGTATCCTCCTGGGCTCCCACCCCTAGGGTACTTAGGAGGGGGTCAAAGGTCAAATGTATCAAAAATAAGTTAAATTACAATGACATTTTCGAATATTTTCTTACCAAACATATATATGTAGTCACATCTTTGTGACGGATATTGCATATGACTCCAGGGTATCTGTTTTTGGGGAGAGGTGGGTATCGGGGGAATATATATCGGCGTGGGTTAAATATTCAGTAACAATCATGAGTATTTATGATGGTGAGCCATTGCGGTTACTCCATGTTTAATTTTATTTTTGTATTATTATTTGGAATATTGAATGATGGTGCTGATTTTGAAATACCCGGCCTTTTACAATAATAACTGTATGTATATATTTCTGTATTCATGATATTTTTGCAGACAAGAATTAAACGTATTATGTTTTAAGTCTCTGCTGTAAAACAATCATTACAAATTCTATAAATCTTAGTCATACCCATTTAACTGTCTTAAGTGTAAGAAAAGGTCGCGTTCCTAAATCAAAATGTAAGCAGTCAAACATTTTCTTTAGATATAATTGATTTTTGTCAAATGGGATCGATTTAGATTGAACTTAGCAGCGACTGTCATTTTTAAACACGAAATTTAAAATTCTATGATCCCTTTCTCTGCGCATCCATTGTGCATGGCGCGTGTTAGAGATAGATCGTTCTCCAAGCCTACGACTTATCGAAACAAATGGCATGTGCCTATGTTGAAAACAACCAAAGAGTTTTCATGAATGTATGAATGTATATCATATATCAATGTGTGCGTATTTTGGCCGTTGCTGCTATTCGACCACTACGTTGGAACATTCTGTATACTTCAAAGTACGATTTTGACTGAAATTACTGGTTAATATATTGGCGTTGAAAGGTTATATCGTGCTGAGGCAATTGGAGCACAGTGTGTTGCCCAAGGACACACCACGGCTATCGACTCGGCCTGGTCTGGGCAGGATTCGAGCCTGCACCTTGCTGGTCCTGCACGCATCTTACTAAACCAGTGAGGCTCCTTTAGGCTGAAAATAGTAGTAATAGAACATAAGTTATTCTTGCAATATGACAGTTTTAACATCCGGGTATTGTGAGGTGATCTCTCTATCAGATGAGGTAAAAACTCATTCTTTATTCATCATGAAATCGTTAAGTTTATGATCTTATTTTGAAGTAGTGACCGTATATTTTGCTTAGGTAATGTTCTTAAGATACCGCAGAAGGGTTTTGTTTTCTCTTTAAAGAATTTAACACGTACGCTGATTATTTTAAACATAGAGATTTGAAATTTATTTCAAAATTGTGGTACGTCAAGATAGAGTTATTTGCCCCATCAAATGAGGCGGTCCTTGAAAGCGAGAGTGCAAGCAACAGCTGACGTAACGAAAAACACAAATGTGTACATGAAACAAGAAACTTTATGCTTTCCAAACCTTCAGGCAAAATTTGTATTGGAACCTTTAAATTTGTGTGTGTCAGCTGGTGTGTGTGTTGAGAGTTACAATGTGACGTACATATGCTATATATTATTACAAGTTGTATATAATTAGATGTAAGTAGTTGATAGCAAATCAGTCATGACTACTACATTATTTCTCCTTCGAGAAACGCAAGTTCCAGAATGATAAATTACTTTAAAAAAACGTATGGGTGTGCTTGTGTCGGACAAAGATAATTTTAAGTAAATATTTGCCAAAATTGTGAGTGTGTGTATGTGTGGTGGTGGTGGGATTGGGTGCTTATCATCGAATATATACGGTATCTTTGCAACGTTTGTGTGCTCGATCTTGCTATCCTAGTGCAGTCTGGGTAAAGTAAAAATTACAATACAAGAATAAATAGTAAATATACTTTTCATTTGACGCGTTTTTGTAAACAATATAAACAATATATTAATCAATATAAACAAGATATTAATCAATATCAACAATATATTATTCAATATAAACAAGATATTAATCAATATAAACAAGATATTAATCAATATAAACAATATATTAGTTTCTGTAGAACGCACTTAAAAGTATCAACTAAATCTAGTGTACAAGACTTCGCAAAGACTAGCAATGATACTTTAAGTAATGGTTAAACATTAAAGTGCTTGAACCAAGCACAACCTAAACCTAAACCCCTAAGTAAAATAATCAGACTGATCGAGGTGATCTCTTGTTATATGTACAGTCATTCTTATATCTAGAAAGTGTTCCTGTAATGACAGTGCACCAGCCAGTACTTTGTTATCATTAATATTTCTAAAAATTATCTCAAGATAGCATCAAATCACGTAGTACTTACATATTAATGTATATACCTAATTTACTTAGACATGCTTCTGATGGAATTTGCCCCAACTGTAGAAACATGTATGATATATCTGAAGTTTTATATTGTTTTGTACATTTTAAATGCACAGTATTCCAACTTTCAGCTGTCATTAATCTCTCTTGCACATTTCACTGTTTATAACCTAAATTCTACACATGTACATGTATTTTCACAATTAAGAAATGGTACACTTTAAGTGGAAAAAAAAACTTTTGTTTGTCTCTATCATATAATAAAATTAACGTTTTCTGCCTGACTGACTGAAAATATTGAATTTACATTGTGGTGTTTTGCTGCAATACATTTGTTAAGTCTGAGTGAAAATGGATGTATATCAAGGTAAGTAATACAGGTAGAGAAGTCTGAGTGAAAAATGGATGTATATCAAGGTAAGTAATACAGGTAGAGAAGTCTGAGTGAAAATGGATGTATATCAAGGTAAGTAATACAGGTAGAGAAGTCTGAGTGAAAATGGATGTATATCAAGGTAAGTAATACAGGTAGAGAAGTCTGAGTGAAAAATGGATGTATATAAAGGTAAGTAATACAGGTAGAGAAGTCTGAGTGAAAATGGATGTATATCAAGGTAAGTAATACAGGTAGAGAAGTCTGAGTGAAAAATGGATGTATATCAAGGTAAGTAATACACGTAGAGAAGTCTGAGTGAAAATGGATGTATATCAAGGTAAGTAATACACGTAGAGAAGTCTGAGTGAAAATGGATGTATATCAAGGTAAGTAATACACGTAGAGAAGTCTGAGTGAAAAATGGATGTATATCAAGGTAAGTAATACAGGTAGAGAAGTCTGAGTGAAAAATGGATGTATATCAAGGTAAGTAATACAGGTAGAGAAGTCTGAGTGAAAATGGATGTATATCAAGGTAAGTAATACATGTAGAGAAGTCTGAGTGAAAATGGATGTATATCAAGGTAAGTAATACAGGTAGAGAAGTCTGAGTGAAAATGGATGTATATCAAGGTAAGTAATACACGTAGAGAAGTCTGAGTGAAAATGGATGTATATCAAGGTAAGTAATACAGGTAGAGAAGTCTGAGTGAAAAATGGATGTATATCAAGGTAAGTAATACAGGTAGAGAAGTCTGAGTGAAAATGGATGTATATCAAGGTAAGTAATACAGGTAGAGAAGTCTGAGTGAAAAATGGATGTATATCAAGGTAAGTAATACACGTAGAGAAGTCTGAGTGAAAAATGGATGTATATCAAGGTAAGTAATACAGGTAGAGAAGTCTGAGTGAAAATGGATGTATATCAAGGTAAGTAATACAGGTAGAGAAGTCTGAGTGAAAAATGGATGTATATCAAGGTAAGTAATACAGGTAGAGAAGTCTGAGTGAAAAATGGATGTATATCAAGGTAAGTAATACACGTAGAGAAGTCTGAGTGAAAAATGGATGTATATCAAGGTAAGTAATACACGTAGAGAAGTCTGAGTGAAAATGGATGTATATCAAGGTAAGTAATACACGTAGAGAAGTCTGAGTGAAAAATGGATGTATATCAAGGTAAGTAATACACGTAGAGAAGTCTGAGTGAAAAATGGATGTATATCAAGGTAAGTAATACACGTAGAGAAGTCTGAGTGAAAAATGGATGTATATCAAGGTAAGTAATACAGGTAGAGAAGTCTGAGTGAAAAATGGATGTATATCAAGGTAAGTAATACACGTAGAGAAGTCTGAGTGAAAAATGGATGTATATCAAGGTAAGTAATACAGGTAGAGAAGTCTGAGTGAAAAATGGATGTATATCAAGGTAAGTAATACATGTAGAAAAGTCTGAGTGAAAATGGATGTATATCAAGGTAAGTAATACAGGTAGAGAAGTCTGAGTGGAAAATGGATGTATATCAAGGTAAGTAATACACGTAGAGAAGTCTGAGTGAAAATGGATGTATATCAAGGTAAGTAATACACGTAGAGAAGTCTGAGTGAAAAATGGATGTATATCGAGGTAAGTAATACACGTAGAGAAGTCTGAGTGAAAATGGATGTATATCAAGGTAAGTAATACATGTAGAGAAGTCTGAGTGAAAAATGGATGTATATCAAGGTAAGTAATACACGTAGAGAAGTCTGAGTGGAAAATGGATGTATATCAAGGTAAGTAATACAGGTAGAGAAGTCTGAGTGGAAAATGGATGTATATCAAGGTAAGTAATACACGTAGAGAAGTCTGAGTGAAAATGGATGTATATCAAGGTAAGTAATACACGTAGAGAAGTCTGAGTGAAAAATGGATGTATATCAAGGTAAGTAATACACGTAGAGAAGTCTGAGTGAAAAATGGATGTATATCAAGGTAAGTAATACATGTAGAGAAGTCTGAGTGAAAATGGATGTATATCAAGGTAAGTAATACATGTAGAGAAGTCTGAGTGAAAATGGATGTATATCAAGGTAAGTAATACACGTAGAGAAGTCTGAGTGGAAAATGGATGTATATCAAGGTAAGTAATACAGGTAGAGAAGTCTGAGTGGAAAATGGATGTATATCAAGGTAAGTAATACACGTAGAGAAGTCTGAGTGAAAAATGGATGTATATCAAGGTAAGTAATACACGTAGAGAAGTCTGAGTGAAAATGGATGTATATCAAGGTAAGTAATACAGGTAGAGAAGTCTGAGTGGAAAATGGATGTATATCAAGGTAAGTAATACAGGTAGAGAAGTCTGAGTGAAAAATGGATGTATATCAAGGTAAGTAATACATGTAGAGAAGTCTGAGTGAAAAATGGATGTATATCAAGGTAAGTAATACAGGTAGAGAAGTCTGAGTGAAAATGGATGCATATCAAGGTAAGTAATACATGTAGAGAAGTCTGAGTGAAAATGGATGTATATCAAGGTAAGTAATACAGGTAGAGAAGTCTGAGTGAAAATGGATGTATATCAAGGTAAGTAATACAGGTAGAGAAGTCTGAGTGAAAAATGGATGTATATCAAGGTAAGTAATACAGGTAGAGAAGTCTGAGTGAAAATGGATGTATATCAAGGTAAGTAATACAGGTAGAGAAGTCTGAGTGAAAATGGATGTATATCAAGGTAAGTAATACAGGTAGAGAAGTCTGAGTGAAAAATGGATGTATATCAAGGTAAGTATACAGGTAGAGAAGTCTGAGTGAAAAATGGATGTATATCAAGGTAAGTAATACATGTAGAGAAGTCTGAGTGAAAATGGATGTATATCAAGGTAAGTAATACAGGTAGAGAAGTCTGAGTGAAAAATGGATGTATATCAAGGTAAGTAATACACGTAGAGAAGTCTGAGTGAAAAATGGATGTATATCAAGGTAAGTAATACAGGTAGAGAAGTCTGAGTGAAAAATGGATGTATATCAAGGTAAGTAATACAGGTAGAGAAGTCTGAGTGAAAATGGATGTATATCAAGGTAAGTAATACAGGTAGAGAAGTCTGAGTGAAAAATGGATGTATATCAAGGTAAGTAATACACGTAGAGAAGTCTGAGTGAAAAATGGAATGTATATCAAGGTAAGTAATACACGTAGAGAAGTCTGAGTGAAAATGGATGTATATCAAGGTAAGTAATACACGTAGAGAAGTCTGAGTGAAAAATGGATGTATATCAAGGTAAGTAATACACGTAGAGAAGTCTGAGTGAAAAATGGATGTATATCAAGGTAAGTAATACACGTAGAGAAGTCTGAGTGGAAAAATGGATGTATATCAAGGTAAGTAATACAGGTAGAGAAGTCTGAGTGAAAAATGGATGTATATCAAGGTAAGTAATACACGTAGAGAAGTCTGAGTGAAAAATGGATGTATATCAAGGTAAGTAATACACGTAGAGAAGTCTGAGTGAAAAATGGATGTATATCAAGGTAAGTAATACAGTAGAGAAGTCTGAGTGAAAAATGGATGTATATCAAGGTAAGTAATACAGGTAGAGAAGTCTGAGTGAAAAAATGGATGTATATCAAGGTAAGTAATACACGTAGAGAAGTCTGAGTGAAAAATGGATGTATATCAAGGTAAGTAATACAGTAGAGAAGTCTGAGTGAAAAATGGATGTATATCAAGGTAAGTAATACACGTAGAGAAGTTGAGTGAAAATGGATGTATATCAAGGTAGTAATACAGTAGAGAAGTCTGAGTGAAAAATGGATGTATATCAAGGTAAGTAATACACGTAGAGAAGTCTGAGTGAAAATGGATGTATATCAAGGTAAGTAATACAGGTAGAGAAGTCTGAGTGAAAAATGGATGTATATCAAGGTAAGTAATACACGTAGAGAAGTCTGAGTGAAAATGGATGTATATCAAGGTAAGTAATACAGGTAGAGAAGTCTGAGTGAAAAATGGATGTATATCAAGGTAAGTAATACACGTAGAGAAGTCTGAGTGAAAAATGGATGTATATCAAGGTAAGTAATACAGGTAGAGAAGTCTGAGTGAAAATGGATGTATATCAAGGTAAGTAATACATGTAGAGAAGTCTGAGTGAAAATGGATGTATATCAAGGTAAGTAATACAGTAGAGAAGTCTGAGTGAAAATGGATGTATATCAAGGTAAGTAATACAGGTAGAGAAGTCTGAGTGAAAAATGGATGTATATCAAGGTAAGTAATACATGTAGAGAAGTCTGAGTGAAAATGGATGTATATCAAGGTAAGTAATACATGTAGAGAAGTCTGAGTGAAAATGGATGTATATCAAGGTAAGTAATACACGTAGAGAAGTCTGAGTGGAAAATGGATGTATATCAAGGTAAGTAATACAGGTAGAGAAGTCTGAGTGGAAAAATGGATGTATATCAAGGTAAGTAATACAGTAGAGTAGTCTGAGTTAAAATGGATGTATATCAAGGTAAGTAATACACGTAGAGAAGTCTGAGTGAAAATGGATGTATATCAAGGTAAGTAATACACGTAGAGAAGTCTGAGTGGAAAATGGATGTATATCAAGGTAAGTAATACAGGTAGAGAAGTCTGAGTGAAAATGGATGTATATCAAGGTAAGTAATACATGTAGAGAAGTCTGAGTGAAAATGGATGTATATCAAGGTAAGTAATACAGGTAGAGAAGTCTGAGTGAAAATGGATGTATATCAAGGTAAGTAATACAGGTAGAGAAGTCTGAGTGAAAATGGATGTATATCAAGGTAAGTAATACAGGTAGAGAAGTCTGAGTGAAAAATGGATGTATATCAAGGTAAGTAATACAGGTAGAGAAGTCTGAGTGAAAATGGATGTATATCAAGGTAAGTAATACAGGTAGAGAAGTCTGAGTGAAAATGGATGTATATCAAGGTAAGTAATACAGGTAGAGAAGTCTGAGTGAAAAATGGATGTATATCAAGGTAAGTAATACACGTAGAGAAGTCTGAGTGAAAAATGGATGTATATCAAGGTAAGTAATACAGGTAGAGAAGTCTGAGTGAAAATGGATGTATATCAAGGTAAGTAATACATGTAGAGAAGTCTGAGTGAAAAATGGATGTATATCAAGGTAAGTAATACAGGTAGAGAAGTCTGAGTGAAAAATGGATGTATATCAAGGTAAGTAATACACGTAGAGAAGTCTGAGTGAAAATGGATGTATATCAAGGTAAGTAATACAGGTAGAGAAGTCTGAGTGAAAAATGGATGTATATCAAGGTAAGTAATACAGGTAGAGAAGTCTGAGTGAAAATGGATGTATATCAAGGTAAGTAATACAGGTAGAGAAGTCTGAGTGAAAAATGGATGTATATCAAGGTAAGTAATACACGTAGAGAAGTCTGAGTGAAAAATGGATGTATATCAAGGTAAGTAATACAGGTAGAGAAGTCTGAGTGAAAATGGATGTATATCAAGGTAAGTAATACAGGTAGAGAAGTCTGAGTGAAAATGGATGTATATCAAGGTAAGTAATACAGGTAGAGAAGTCTGAGTGAAAAATGGATTTATATCAAGGTAGTATAAGGTAGAGAAGTCTGAGTGAAAAATGGATGTATATAGTAAGTAATACACGTAGAGAAGTCTGAGTGAAAAATGGATGTATATCAAGGTAAGTAATACACGTAGAGAAGTCTGAGTGAAAAATGGATGTATATCAAGGTAAGTAATACACGTAGAGAAGTCTGAGTGAAAATGGATGTATATCAAGGTAAGTAATACAGGTAGAGAAGTCTGAGTGAAAAATGGATGTATATAAAGGTAAGTAATACACGTAGAGAAGTCTGAGTGAAAAATGGATGTATATCAAGGTAAGTAATACACGTAGAGAAGTCTGAGTGAAAAATGGATGTATATCAAGGTAAGTAATACAGGTAGAGAAGTCTGAGTGAAAAATGGATGTATATCAAGGTAAGTAATACATGTAGAGAAGTCTGAGTGAAAATGGATGTATATCAAGGTAAGTAATACAGGTAGAGAAGTCTGAGTGAAAATGGATGTATATCAAGGTAAGTAATACACGTAGAGGAGTCTGAGTGAAAATGGATGTATATCAAGGTAAGTAATACACGTAGAGAAGTCTGAGTGAAAATGGATGTATATCAAGGCAAGTAATACATGTAGAGAAGTCTGAGTGAAAATGGATGTATATCAAGGTAAGTAATACATGTAGAGAAGTCTGAGTGAAAAATGGATGTATATCAAGGTAAGTAATACACGTAGAGAAGTCTGAGTGGAAAATGGATGTATATCAAGGTAAGTAATACACGTAGAGAAGTCTGAGTGGAAAATGGATGTATATCAAGGTAAGTAATACACGTAGAGAAGTCTGAGTGAAAATGGATGTATATCAAGGTAAGTAATACACGTAGAGAAGTCTGAGTGAAAAATGGATGTATATCAAGGTAAGTAATACATGTAGAGAAGTCTGAGTGAAAATGGATGTATATCAAGGTAAGTAATACATGTAGAGAAGTCTGAGTGAAAATGGATGTATATCAAGGTAAGTAATACACGTAGAGAAGTCTGAGTGGAAAATGGATGTATATCAAGGTAAGTAATACAGGTAGAGAAGTCTGAGTGGAAAATGGATGTATATCAAGGTAAGTAATACACGTAGAGAAGTCTGAGTGAAAAATGGATGTATATCAAGGTAAGTAATACACGTAGAGAAGTCTGAGTGAAAATGGATGTATATCAAGGTAAGTAATACAGGTAGAGAAGTCTGAGTGGAAAATGGATGTATATCAAGGTAAGTAATACACGTAGAGAAGTCTGAGTGAAAAATGGATGTATATCAAGGTAAGTAATACAGGTAGAGAAGTCTGAGTGAAAAATGGATGTATATCAAGGTAAGTAATACAGGTAGAGAAGTCTGAGTGAAAATGGATGCATATCAAGGTAAGTAATACAGGTAGAGAAGTCTGAGTGAAAATGGATGTATATCAAGGTAAGTAATACAGGTAGAGAAGTCTGAGTGAAAATGGATGTATATCAAGGTAAGTAATACATGTAGAGAAGTCTGAGTGAAAACTGGATGTATATCAAGGTAAGTAATACAGGTAGAGAAGTCTGAGTGAAAATGGATGTATATCAAGGTAAGTAATACAGGTAGAGAAGTCTGAGTGAAAATGGATGTATATCAAGGTAAGTAATACATGTAGAGAAGTCTGAGTGAAAAATGGATGTATATCAAGGTAAGTAATACACGTAGAGAAGTCTGAGTGAAAAATGGATGTATATCAAGGTAAGTAATACATGTAGAGAAGTCTGAGTGAAAATGGATGTATATCAAGGTAAGTAATACAGGTAGAGAAGTCTGAGTGAAAAATGGATGTATATCAAGGTAAGTAATACACGTAGAGAAGTCTGAGTGAAAAATGGATGTATATCAAGGTAAGTAATACACGTAGAGAAGTCTGAGTGAAAAATGGATGTATATCAAGGTAAGTAATACAGGTAGAGAAGTCTGAGTGAAAAATGGATGTATATCAAGGTAAGTAATACACGTAGAGAAGTCTGAGTGAAAAATGGATGTATATCAAGGTAAGTAATACAGGTAGAGAAGTCTGAGTGAAAAATGGATGTATATCAAGGTAAGTAATACAGGTAGAGAAGTCTGAGTGAAAAATGGATGTATATCAAGGTAAGTAATACACGTAGAGAAGTCTGAGTGGAAAATGGATGTATATCAAGGTAAGTATTACTTTTAGAGAAGTCTGAGTGAAAAATGGATGTATATCAAGGTAAGTAATACAGGTAGAGAAGTCTGAGTGAAAATGGATGTATATCAAGGTAAGTAATACACGTAGAGAAGCAATTTATACAAAATGTGTGCGGTGGTATTTAAATGCATACAGAACATTTCATTAGACACTACTTATAGGTGTTCATTAACTTCATCGTGGACTAAAGGTGGCAGAAGGTTTGCTAAAACAGCACATATTTCCCACATTTTTGACACTTGTCTTGATAATTTTATTGGAATGACACCACGCAAAATTCTAAAATTTGTAACCTCCTCTATCTCTCTCTCCACATCAATTGTCCAGTTAGCAATATGTCTAGTCTCCTCGACCTCTCGCCGGGAAAATCTTTTAGTTTTGAAAGATGGTATGACTGATTTTACTCCCCAAGTTTTTGTTAAATTTGGAATAAAAAAGCCTTTGTCAGCCATAATCGGATCACCTTTTTCACATAAAGCAAGAATACCACAATTATTTATTTGCTTGTCACTTAAACTACCTGACTAGAGCTTGTACATAAATGTTCTTGTACCAGATGGACTTATACCAATAAGTACTTTGTACATCATGTGTGCGTTATAGGTTGAATAAAGTACTGATTTGTTTACAAGTGACAGTGGTGTGTCAATGTAAAGTTCTGTGCAATCCATAATAACACGACATTCAGGATATTTTTAGGGGGGAATTTGTTAGGCAAGGTTGAATTTATAAGGTTGTGTGATGGCCATGAAATTAAAAACATAACTTCAGATGGAGATCGTTCGTTAGTTGGATTAACGACGTGTGCGGCCATTCGGCCATTTGCGTCGAACAGATGGAGATAACCCCATCTCTGGTCAACAATTGTTGAACGTGTAGTATTTGATATGCAGAATCGATCTACCAAGTCCTCTAGTAACCAAGCAAATCTCAGTTGCATTAACGCTAGAAATCATCTATAATGCACAATGGAGGGAGACTGGACAGGTGCATTAGGTACTCGCGTATAATTCGAGTCCAAATGCAAACAACATAGACCCTGATCTGCCGTCGCATAATGCGCCGACAGATCAGGGTCTATGTTGTTTGTTCTACTGATTAGTCCTTACAAGCTGCATAGACCCAGATCTGTCGGCGCATTATGCGACGGCAGATCTGGGTCTATGCAGTTTGCAGTTAGTATCGTATTATACGCGAGTGTAAACGGTAAGTTAAAACCTAAAGTATTATTTCTACTTGTATGTATATTATACTCTTGTGTTCAAGTACTCTATTATACTCTTGTGTACAAGTACTCTATTATTCTCTTGTGTACAAGTACTCTATTATTCTCTTGTGTACAAGTACTCTATTATTCTCTTGTGTACAAGTACTTTATTATACTCTTGTGTACAAGTACTCTATTATTCTCTTGTGTACAAGTACTCTATTATACTCTTGTGTACAAGTGCTCTATTATACTCTTGTGAACAAGTACTCTATTATTCTCTTGTGTACAAGTACTCTATTATTCTCTTGTGTACAAGTGCTCTATTATACTCTTGTGTACAAGTACTCTATTATTCTCTTGTGTACAAGTACTCTATTATACTCTTGTTTACAAGTACTCTATTATTCTCTTGTGTACAAGTGCTCTATTATACTCTTGTGTACAAGTACTCTATTATTCTCTTGTGTACAAGTACTCTATTATACTCTTGTGTACAAGTACTCTATTATTCTCTTGTGTACAAGTACTCTATGCAGTTTGCAGTTAGTATCGTATTATACGCGAGTGTAAACGGTAAGTTAAAACCTAAAGTATTATTTCTACTTGTATGCATATTATACTCTTGTGTTCAAGTACTCTATTATACTCTTGTGTACAAGTACTCTATTATTCTCTTGTGTAAAAGTACTCTATTATACTCTTGTGTACAAGTGCTCTATTATACTCTTGTGAACAAGTACTCTATTATACTCTTGTGTACAAGTACTCTATTATTCTCTTGTGTACAAGTGCTCTATTATACTCTTGTGTACAAGTGCTCTATTATACTCTTGTGTACAAGTACTCTATTATTCTCTTGTGTACAAGTACTCTATTATACTCTTGTGTACAAGTACTCTATTATTCTCTTATGTACAAGTACTCTATTATACTCTTGTGTACAAGTACTCTATTATTCTCTTGTGTACAAGTACTCTATTATACTCTTGTGAACAAGTACTCTATTATTCTCTTGTGTACAAGTACTTTATTATACTCTTGTGTACAAATACTCTATTATTCTCTTGTGTACAAGTACTCTATTATACTCTTGTGTACAAGTGCTCTATTATACTCTTGTGTACAAGTACTCTATTATTCTCTTGTGTACAAGTACTCTATTATTCTCTTGTGTACAAGTGCTCTATTATACTCTTGTGTACAAGTGCTCTATTATACTCTTGTGTACAAGTACTCTATTATACTCTTGTGTACAAGTACTCTATTATTCTCTTGATACCATGGATTATCTTCTTCATTGATGACTATTTTGGTATAAATGATCGAGAATAAACTTGTCTTAGAATTTATTTATGTTTCTTGCATTAATTATGCATGATTTATCAGAGTATGATACATATTTTATGAAGAATATAGGGGTTACCAACATACACCTACATGCAGTATATCTAGTCTCATTTATCCGGTATATGTGAATGATTTCTGAAAATCTCCTTTATCTGACGTGTTTAGTTGCAATAATTTGTGTTGGATAAACGAGATTAGACTGTACTATTTATGGTCTGGACTACCATATATTGAATTCAGGTAGCACAGGAGGCTAATTCATGCAACCATCACTTTTCTACTTTTTTTTCAAAATACAATTGTAACATTATGCAAAAAAAGGATAATAATGACCACAGACTCATAACAAGGAAACAGCAACCCACTAAAGCTAAGTTTAAAAGCAAAGTGCATTCTCTGCATAACATCTGATTTTGAAATCTGTTCCCTGTTTATACTTAACAATGTAAAATGAAAATAAAAGAAAAATGGGGTGACTGAGAATTAAATTAGTAGAAGCTGAACATCTATTTTCCTGATATTGCATGGAATAATTTCCATGGAGTGGATAGGTAGGGTATATTGAAGATCATTAAACGGCACAGCTGTGTATGGCCAATTGAAACTAATATATACTTTAAATGTATCTATCTAGTTTAAAGAAGGGTCATCAATGTGGTTCGCTGGAACGATACCATTTCTTAGTTCCTGAAATTGGCTAAAGTATAACATATAAGAGGAGTAATTCACGTACCGTGCTTATCTCAAACACGTTTGTACCGAATAGTGATTTTATCGCGCTCTTCCCTTTCTGACCATTAACGACATACTCAGACTTTCAATAATGTTGAATGTCGTTCCACCTGTAAGCTGGTTTAACTAATTATATGCGTCTAATCCATGATCAACATAGTTTTGCATCGCTAGAAAAGCAGTGCAACTTACTGATCGCCCATTTACAACCATCGTCGCAAGCCATGGACGACAAACCGCCTTAACCAATCACTGCGAGCGCAAGCAAAATGTTCTTGTCATTGTGATCCAACATGATCTTTCACGCCGTTTGAATGAGCCAATCAAAGTTTCTCTGTTAGTTATAAAATAAAAGCAGTTTTACATCACAACCAACACAATCTGTATTATGTACACAGATCTTTCCAAACATATCCTAAATCTTGATAACTGAATTCTTCTTTTATGAAATATACACAATTTGTTTTCAGAACAATTTCATATAATTATTTATGATAATCTTTTAATAAACAATTGTTGCCATTTTGACACTTAAAAGATGAACAGAAGTAAAAAGCAAATGTATAGTGAACGTATGACCTCAGCGGTAGGGCCTCGTTCACACAAGAGTCCCCCGCTGAATTCTTGCAAATGATTGACACATGTCTACTTTCCATGAACCCTACTTGAACTCCTTTTCCCCAAACTAAACTCATCGTTTTAATCAAACTTGATTGTATATGATTTTAAAATGTTTTGTTTACACCGTTTCTTGCAAGCTTAAACGATTAGATGGTTTGGGCAATTTAAGGTCTTGTCGTTTGCCCGTATCATTCAGAAACAGTCATTTTTTCATTGCGTCTTTTTCTTTAATCAGGCTGCACTTAAAATTATTTGTAAAATATTATGTAATTGTCCTAACTTTTCTACAGGTAAAATACAAAGGTTAGAGGGGAAAATTGCATATCAGATTCAACAGGTGCTTGAAATGCAAAACGTACACCAGGACGAGGAATCTAAGTACGTGGCCAACATCAAGACGACAATGGCTAACAGCTAAGAACAGGTCAATGTTACTATTGTTAGCTTAAATTCATACATCTTTAAACTTTGTCATAAGTTTGGAATTTTTCCTACGAAGGATGTCCCTATTAAGTATCAATAAATGTAGATTTTAAGTATTAATTACGATATATTTGTAAACCTTTTTCGCAAAGAAATTATGTTCCTTTTATTGTTGAAATTTTATAACTCAACAATAAATTATTATTATTATTATTATTATTATTATTATTATTATTATTATTGTGTCATAACTGTTCTGAATTGTGCAAATAATAATTGGATTTTACACAATGACTTTGCTCCAAGCTTTGGGAGCAGAATAAATTTAATGAGGCATACTTGCAGTTATGGGAGCTTCCTGATGACAGCATGTAATCAAAATGAAATTTATTTCACCGAAAAGCTGGCGTAACAATGACACAAATTTGCTCACTTTCAAAGATTTCTATTGTAAAAAGTACTCTCCTGAAAAAATATTGCTGTCGGGTTTTCGTTGATTTATCTAGCGTACTTGTGAATGTCACAAGTTAGTAGTGAAGTTCATGCATTTTAATAACTTTATTTGCCTTAATGTACATAGAACAGTATAGCTTGCAGATGAATGCACGTTTGTATAGCTACATGCTGATAAATCAGCCCCCAAACCTGTACTGATAATGATTGGCGGTTTGGGGGATGATCTCGCCTATTCTTTAAAATGTGAAATGTCATGCAGACACTTTTGTCCGCACACATCGGTGTACATTTTCGACGCTTACCGGTATTTCTCTCGGCTCTTGAATTACGGTCGGCTGAAGGGTCCTTTCGGCAATATGTACAAAATATTTCTGGATCAAATCCTATATTTGCACGTGGAATAACACAACCCTGCCTACTGTGTCCATTTCGAATTTCGTAGCTATGTTTTACGACAACTTGCAATAGGCTTAATCTTGGAATGCCTAGTTGTTGTGCACTTTCTCGAGAAATGCACCATTCAAAGCGATATCAATACCGGATCCCCTGGGTTAGTTCGTGAGTATGTTGAGGACGGAGAAAGTTAAGAATGAGAATTGTTTATATATATATATATATATATATATATATATATATATATATATATATATATATATATATATATATATATATATATATTTAATTCATTTTGCAGTTACAAATATATTGAAAATTAAACCAGAACTAAATTTGTTACTCGGAAATATTATGTGAACAGTGTATTTAATATTGTTCATGGAAAAAAATAAAGAGGTTTTAAGTTTATGTGCCAAATTGTAGGCGACGCTGCAGAAATTAAAGCACATGTTAATATGATTTTTTTTTCTTTTTTCATTAATTTTACGTGAATTTAAAAAATAGGTTGTGAAATTGGATCTTGAAAAAATATTTATAAGATGTAGAATTTATATTTTTATCCATGATAATTGTCATGAAATTGATATAATTATTACTAAAAGCATATGCAATATATTAAATGAATAATTTGTTTTAATGAAAAATAGCACCAATAAATTGGTAAGATGAATTATGAAGATAATGTCTTTTATTCCTACCCTAAATGAACATGATATGAATGTTGATATTTGCATCTAGAAACCTTATCAAGTAAGACAATAATGATCAAAAACTTTTGACACTTACCTATTAGTTGCATTTTGAAATAAATTTGTTTCAAACTTATTTCGATTTAAACTAATAAATACTACGAATGTTTTGCATCTCATTTGGAGTACTATTAGAAACATGTAAGTAGTTATGGGGGATGATATGGGATAGAGGGCGTGCTCTGGTGATTCAAGGGAATTAACATTAAATATGACCCTATGGGAATCTTTGGGAATTTAACATTAAGTATGACCCTTGGGGATCAATGGGAATTTAACATTAAGTTTGACCCTATGGGAATCTATGGGAATTTAACATTAGATATGACCCTATGTCATGTGGGTTCTATGAAAAATTGAATTTTAAAAGCGTCTGTAGGTAAATAAATAACATGATCCTATGGACCTTATTTAGGTGAAACATGGTGGAACTCCATGAGTCAAGACCTACCTTGACTGACCAACACCTACACCTACAAACTACAAAAATACAAACAGACGTGTACGGGGATGGGGTGGGTGGGGGAAGTAAAGGAGGAGGTGCAATCATGAAGATTATAACTTATTGACCATTCACACCCACCTTCACTATGCAACACTTACCTTTTACAAACCAAACAGAGGAGGGAAGATATGGATAGATAATGCTCACTCACACACTTGGGAACTATCCAACATATCACGTCACAAAAATAACATCACACATAAGTAGTATATGACTTGTATTTGCTCAGCCACTGTGACATACCAAGAAACAGACTTATTTAATTTTTCGCAAACCAATACGCTCCTCCCTCCCCAGATGAAACAGGATAAATTAATAACAATCATAAACCCAAGATTACTATCAAATCTTTTTTCCAAACCCAACACCTTACCGTGTATTAACTGAACCAAAACGACATATCCACAAAAGCCTTATTTTCATTTTCAAAAATTAACACCGTCAAGGGCTTTACAAATCCATTTGCTCGACCCTGGGTACAAGCTAAAATTCTGCTCGTGCAAGTTCAAGTTTGTAAAGTACTTGCCCACGGGCAAGTTTAAAAATTTAAGAGAGAGGCAGAGTGCGCGAGAAAGAGAGAGGTTGTGTTCAGTTCGTAATGCTTTATGTTCTGCAAGTTTTGTACTCTGCGATCTCGCCACAGTACATATATCATCATCTTTATTTAGCGTTTATATGTACCGCATTCTTCTATTACATAACTGCTCAGAGTTTCTTTCAACTTCCTATCCTTTATTTCACACCATATACTGTCAAAGTCTGTATTCTCCATTTTGAAGTCAATGTCAAGGCCAATCTTGCATTATCTCGAGCAGAAAGATAATGTTAATTGTTTTAAACATATTTTATTGTCATATTAATTAACAATATGATATTGGACACGAGTTGTCTAACTCATCTTATTCCTTTCCCAAAATATACTAAAATGATCCAAAGATGACATTCATTTCACAAAAATTCAAGTACATCCGAAGAACAAGTTAAAAAATTTCGTATATTAAAGGACACGAAACATTATAAAGGAAAAAATAAGCAATGAGAGAAATGAGAGAGAGAGAGAGAGAAGACATTGCACTGGTTACAGTCACTTGTGTCCATTGTATTTATTTACAATATTATTACTTAGAATATAATTGTAAGTATTAAATACGTACAGTTTCGTGGATATATTTCTGAACATTTAGGAGTATGACAGAATTTATTTCTTTTCTTAGTTCGACTTAACCTTTCAATACTAAATCAAGAGTTACACAACGTGTGTATTAAAAGATATTTGGGTATTAAATAAGGGGCAATAGAAAAATAGTGCTCAGCATCTTCATTGTCATGACCACATGCACACACGTGAGAGTTAACTAAATTCACTATGTAAAGATCGGATTTTAGTGGCCTACAAACGTGCCTAAGTTTGGTATGTATGATATTAAGGTGACGTTTGCCAATAGCATAATGGTGGCGCTCTACAGATATTACGTACTTCTGAGAGAATGACAGGTTTAAATTGAAGTTGTCTGCATTTGCGACATGCACAGTGGAGAGAATGTTGTCGTATTTCTATGCTACTTTCATGTACTGCGGCTGACATTTCTTTACATATTGTACTTGTGGAAATTGTACATGATCTAAGCACACAGCTGATCAAATGGCTGCTCCCATGTGCTCGAAAAATCAGCTGAGTTAGTCCAAAGTACGCTAACTTTAGCAGTTATTGACATAAGGAAAACGAATTTGTCCAGAGTAGGCAATACCAGCTTGAATGAATTACAAAATGTATAAAAAGAACTAAAAAAAAGTTATCGGCTCGAGTTTTTTAAAAATAATTTACCTTTGAAGTCCAAGCAAAGCTAGCATTTTTTTTTTTTTTTTTTTTTTTTTTTTTTTATAGGTGCACATCTGAAGTAAGGCCAAGATGTATACTCTATAACGCAAATTACACCCATCAATTATAATTTGGTTTATAATTATACACCAAAATAAAAGGAATTAACAGTTCTTTTAACAATGCCTAAGATATTACAAGGTCTTTTTTAAACAGCCAGGATAAACAGTGAGGAAAACCTAGGAAATTCTTTTTCTTTAAAAATCTAACCCAACGCAAAATACCTAACTGTAGAGTGCCACCAATACGGCGGTAGCCCGTTAGTTGAATTAGATAAATGTTTTTCAAAGATAAAATGATTAGAAAATTTCGGATATCTTCAGGAAGAGAGTCCCAAAGAACAGTCGTACATGGGAGAAAGGATGTCTGAAAAGAGAAAACACAAAAGACAACAAATGTGTGGTAGATATATGTGTGATGCGAAAAGAGTTTTTAGTCGCGTGCAACATAGATATTTGGATGCATTCTGAATAATCATACTAATATGATCAGTCCATTTAGCATCATAGGATAATGTTAGTCCTAAGTGTCAATGACTTTTAACAAGAAGCAAATGCATATTATCAAAAGAGAACTTCGTATAGGAAAAGTCAGTCTGCCTGTTTGTGATTAATAAAATGTCTGTTTTCGAAGTGTTAAATACAACAAGCCAATCGTTTCCCCATGCCTTAAGTTTTTTCAAGATCATTGTTTATAATCCTTTGCACTTGTAAAGGGTTTGTAGAAGAAGTCGCAAGAGAAGTATCATCAGCAAATAGCATCGCAAGCGAGTTCAAGTCGTGTGCTATATTTTTGACATAAAAAGTTATAGTAAAGGCCCTAGCATGGAACCTTGGGGAACACCAGCAGTTACTTGACATTTTTGTTGATAGTGAAGTTCGATAGAAAACTCTTTGGTAGCTATTTGATAAGTAGCTTTCGGGTCATAATAGAAGTTTACCGGCAATTCCATAATTTTCAAACTTATAAACTGACCATTTAATCCATACTCTATCAACAGCTTTACTGACATCAAGGAACGTTAAACACGGGATTTCATTCGAATCAAGAGAAGAACATATTTTGTGATAAAGTTCAATTAGCTGACGAGTTGTTGAACGGCCTGGAAGAAATCCAGATTTATATTTATACATCAAATCATTTTCATGCCTAAAAATTATATGCATGACTGAATATAATTCTTTCAAAAACCTTGGATACACAGCTCATAAGAGAAATTGGTCTATAATTAGACGATAGCGTTTTCAACAAGGCTCAGGAAAAAATTCCACAAGCACTCGTCCCTGCGACGAGTGAGTTGCAAGAGTTACTCGTCCTTGTTATACTCAAAATTATGCACTTCTACACTGCACGGCTTACATTTTCACCAAAGAACCATAGGTACCTGATGCAAGCTTGATACTAAAATGGTTAAAAACCATGAAAATAGTATATTCTAATATATGGCTCCTTAGATGAACATATAAAAAGAGACAAGGTTTGTAACTCCAGAAATTTCAGTTCCACATATAATCCTTGATTTCTTAGGGGTTTTCGCGTTTACAGTGAAACATTTCAGTAATCTAGGTGTCATTATTTTCCTTTTCAATGAGTTATCACACATCTTTAGGAGTTAGATATGGGAGAAGTTAAGAGGCAGAGAATGTCAAAGTTTTATGATTTTCGTCTGCTCAGACATTGCTACAATTGTCCCAGATTACCAGCATTTTCAAGACTGTAAAGCTTGGCTGAGACTCTTAAAATACTCATTTCGAATGTAAGTTGCAACATCTGTCTGTGAAAGTAATTACATGCTTACAGACATATCAGCTGGCATCTTCCCTTTCGCATGGCAATGTATCCATACAGCTTCAGTCTTGAAAATACCGGTGACCTGGGTCAATTGTAACATTGCCTGACCAGATTTAAACATTTTGACATTCTCTGTCTCTTAACCTCTCAGAGTTATAAAGTTGTGTTATAGGGACAGGGAAACTTTCTCCACATCAATATGATGCCTATATTACTGAACATTGTCACTGTAAATGCAAACACCATTAAGAAATCAAGGCTAAGCGTGAAAGTGCGACAGAATAAGTTCATACTATTTACCCATTTTTGTATCAAACTTACATCCAGTACCCGTGTAAAAAAAAAAGAAAAGAGAGAAACGAAGTCGTTTCCTTTGGTACATGTTCTAGGTTGACAGCAAGAAGGCAAATTAGGCATAGGTTATTTATTACTAACGCACACCAAATGTTAAACGATGTTGAACTTCGGCGCTTGTTAAGTGTAGAAAATGCACTCAGATTTGTTCTCAAGATGTTTAGCATTATTTCTTATTTCTTTGACAGTTATGTTTTAAAATATAGTCCCTTTAGACCTTTAATACCTTCCAAATATTTTTTTTCAACGCTGAAATTCCTATAAATGACATGCATGAATCATGCAACAACTCATAATGGGTTTCATAACTGTGAAATATGGTCCCATGTGTCAATAATAACAGCCCCTATACGTCTTTCCTACCTTTATATTATCATGTTTAGGTCCAAATAATTCAAAGTAACTAATCCAGCTTCTGAATTTTTTTAAAAAAAGAAACACACACACACACACAAACACACACACACACACAAACACACACACACACACACACACACACACACACAATTTATTGAAAATATTCTTTTTTGGCTTACATTCCCAAAAGTAGCATGCAGACATCATGCAACAATTTAAAACACGTTGAAGATGTTGACATTGTGTAACAGGGCAAATTTCTCCTTTGCCTTTGAAAAGGACAGACGATCACCCTAGACTCACCACCAAAAATAGGAACAATTTAAATATTTCATACGTCGAATGTTATAAATTTATATCGGTCGAGGCATCAAATAGTCCTGTACACCGATAAAAATCGCTAAAGATGTTTTCTGATCAAGTTTGACCTCAAAATACACCGAAAACCTCACGATGCAATTTCTCGAGAAAGACCGCAATAATTTTGAATTCCAAGTTGTTGAGTGCAATTTCTAAAGAAAAGGCTTATTCAAAGTGGTCGACGTCTTTTGGCCAGGATTTTTTTAGCTTTAGACAAGGTACTATATCAATAACTTAAGAGTCCCTTCTGCACTTACGGCTGGACTTGTCCTTTTGTGTTTCTTCGATGATTTGTCGCATCTCAAATTGAAAATGATCAACAATGTATGTTTTGAATATTGACGGGACTAATATAGACCTATATGAATCAGGGCAAGGAATTATATCATTCTTCAACAACTTACTTAGCAGTCTATTTTCTCCTAACTCTTGCATTCCTTTTTGTCTCAGGTAAATCTTGTCATGAGCCTTATTTTTGCAGACTTATAAGCACACCGGCCCTGGGTGCATCATTTCTATTTCAAATTCTGCCAAATTCTCGTATATCTCTCCACTCTGCTTCCAGGACATATTTCTGACATTCCCGGAACTTGGTGACATCTTGCCTTACTTTTTGATACGTATATTGTATACTTCATCTTGCTGGTAATCAAGGACTTGTTGGTATGAACTGATAATATTTTCCAATCTTTCTGTCCAGTTGCTCACCAGTAAATCCAGTTGACCAGCGTTATGTCGGTCATTTGGATCAACTTAAGTTTTTTCACTGGCGTACTCTTATGAACTGTAAGGGGTTCTCTGGTGCAATCGCCTTCTAGTTTCGCATTGTCGACGCTATTCTCATCCTTACTCTCCTAATTCATAGACGAAATTTCCACTTTATATATACAAAAGTAAATGAATGTTAATGCTATGCAAGAAATATATGTTACTACCACTTTGTCGTAAAGGAGTTATTTCACGAATAATTGACAAGAAAAGGACATTCTGATTTAATATTGATGTTTGACCTTCCTTGTTGCTTTCTCAAGTTATATATATATATATATATATATATATATATATATATATATATATATATATATATATATATATATATATTACATTGAATGTATCAAATCAGGAAATGTGTACAATCCCCCTTTTTTAAGGAAATGTACACATTTCCTGATTCACTCAGGGAATGTGTACAATCCCTCAGAAAATTAGTCACTGTACACATTCCCTGAAAATCACACCTGATTTCTGGTCATATTCCCTAAACTAGTTATTGCTTCGAAATAAAGAACTCCACATGCAAGTTATAGTAGTTTTTAAGACGATAAACTTAAGACAAATCCCAACCTAACGACAAATGCACCACGAAGCTAAAGACAATAGTTAAAGATGCTGCAAAAATTCCCGAAGATAAAGGCATTAGTCGCAGGGTGATTGCGCCTGCGTGCTCAGGGATATAGAATAGGTCTGATGTGAGTTCCTGCATGTCGAAAGAGACGACTAATGGAGGCAACTTTTTGCTTTGGGATGCGTCCTGTGATGATGTTCCAACCGAGGTCTTAGACCTTTTTAAAAGAACGCGGTTTGTATGGGAAAGATTTGACCATGGATTTTGGAGTTTAACCCTTTTTGCCTTTTATTTGTCATTTGGAGAGATTTTACAGCATCTTTGCCTTTTACATTTTGTCTCGTGGTGCAAGTTTGCTTTTTGGTTGGAGGGGTTTGTCTTCCTAAGGATTTGGCAAGGTTTTTGCCTGTACCATTTTTGTATACCTAGCTTTTGTTTGACTCTAAATAGCCAGGATTGTGCTGATGTGCTGTTAAACCCTATACATACATGCATACATACATACGGTGCAAACCCCAACGATCGTGTGCACCATTCGCTGAGAATGTGTACGTATAGCACTGTATACACCAGTATAAAATGGAATTATAAAATCCAATCATCTCAGTATGTGGACTTGAACCCTCGACTGTTCAAATCCAATCCAAACGTCTTAATCAAGACGGATACGGGCGCTTGCTCTTTGTAATGGGGAGGTTTTATATAGAGTTTTGTGGCTGCGAGAGCTGCACAGATTGTGTGCAGTTTATAAATGTTTATTATGGCAATACTCCAGAAGTTATCGATGGACAAACCACAAATTTAATAATTTCTTCTTTGTATCGCCATCAATAATCATACCACGAAACCCTGTCACCTGTAGCAGTTGGAATAATAACAACAGTAACAACAACAACAACAATAACAATAATAATAATAATAATAATAATAATCAGAAGAATAATAATAATTATAATATAAGACGCTGACCGTCTGGGATTTTTTTACCCATCTCTGTTTCTTTTTGTCCAAAGACGTAAGTATTCAACTAAAATATCTTAAAATACTGATAATAATTGAATGATTGACGTATTGACGTAAGTATTCAACTAAAATATCTTAAAATACTGATAATAATTGAATGATTGACGGTTTGAGATATTTTACTTCTCATTTCATTAGCTCATAATGCCATTTTCTGAAAAATGATAACGGTAATATAAGCAACACAATTTCTCTGGATAGCCACTGTTAAATTTCATTTAAGATTTATTTTTTAAAAATGGCTTTATTTTTTCCTCGTTATGTGCTTTGAGTGTATGTTTCTACGTGTGCTTGTTTGTGTGTGTGCCAGAGAGAGAGAGAGAGAGAGAGAGAGAGAGAGAGAGAGAGAGAGAGAGAGAGAGAGAGAGAGAGAGAGAGAGAGAGAGCGAGGTATCGAGTCTTTCTAAAATCCAGTAACCAATGTTCAATAAACTATGGATTTCAGGCACGAAAATAACGACAATTTATTTACACCATTTCTATATTACAACTGCCTTTTAAACTAGGTCATTTACTACACTTGTATACAGATCTAGTGGGATGATAAAGTAACACGACAAGGTAAATACTGATACGGCGTTGATAATTTACGACCATTTAAGAGGACTACACAAATCGAGGTCAAATTTTGTTCTGTGTACCAGCGAGAGTATTGTAGCGTTATTTATTATGACCTCATAGATAAATAAGGAGCTAAGCATGTATAAGTTTCTAAGAAATGGTTTACATAAATTAGATAAAGGGGTAGTCCCAGCACAGAGTCCTCTGAGAAACCTGTATAAATTGTTCTACGATGGGATTTAATCAAATGTAGACAGCGCGTCATTTTTAGAAGCCTTTTGCTGAGTTAGTGGGGTTTTCTATATGTAGAGTCAATTCATAATCCAGTAACGACTATACATCTTTTTTTTCCTTAACTCAGTCATGGCATTCGTTACAATATTACATCGTTCTCGCAGAATTTACCCGATGTAGAGATGGCTTAGATTCTCTTAGTGTATCGAAACGGGTTAGAAACCGCGCGCCATTTTCAGGAGCCTTTTGCCGTGTTAGCAGGGTTTTCTATTTGCAGGGTCAATTCATAATTCATTAACGACTATACACTTTTTTACCTCTTTACTCAATCATTTTTTTATTACAATATTATATGGTTCTCGTTAAATCTTCTCTAGGTAGAGAGATGGTTTAGTGTCTGTTAGAGTTTCGAAGGGGTATTGAGACCGTGCGGCATTTTCAGGAGTCATTGACGGAGTTATGGGGATTTTCTATTCGCAGAGTCAATTAATAATTCAGTAAAGACAATACGCCTTTTTCCCCTTCACTAAATCATTTAATTCACTACAATATTACATCGTTATCGCAACATTTACTGTTGAATTTAAATTAGTTAATAGCAAAACACAAAAATAAAACAAATAAGGTCTGCATGTAACAATTTTTATTAATCGTATGCTTGCGTATCAGGCACCATACCTTGCACCAGTAGAAAGTCTGCCCAGATGTCAAACAACCCTTACGCCCATCAGCGTGACCTATCCACGTCTCCCCGGCTTCATTATCCTCCAGTTAGATGTTGAGCAAAGCAGTTAGTGGACCAATTTGCTGCACAATTGGCGCAGTCCTTGACGGCCCAAAACATACCTGTTGTTACTCAGACTCCATGGTCAGGTAATGTGCTTCAGTTGGGGACAGTTCTTGACAGTGTTATTCTTGACATTCACCAGCGTAACTAAGGACCTAGGTTGTAACGTCTCGGACACACTCAGACAAATAATCGTCAATGACGAATACATAGATCTTGGCACGCTATTGGCTAATCCGTTGACTGTTGATGACCAATCCAAGTAGATATCAGTTGTAGATGGATACAATAAATTATATTAATTAGTGGACAGCTGATTTTATAATCTATATGAGTATTTACTCAGCCGCCCAGTAGGTGTCTTACTTAAGTATATGCAAACAGTCAGACTTGGGACTCATCGCTATAAAGGTCTAGAATGAAAAAAGTAAACAAAAAAATAGATAAAGAACTTTGGCTTTTGTACATGTACTATGGTCACAGTTCACCCTCGTTTGGTTCACCCCCAGTAAACAGATTAAGCACCCTGTATCTTAAGTGTTATGATTATAATTATACAGGGAGTTGCACCAGAACTTTTGTACTCCGTACTCTCTTAAAAACTTGTCATCATCTTAAAGCTGTTGCAGAGGATCTGAATGAGGGTTTTATTAATGGTTTTTACTTGCACTATAATGGTTCCAAAATGGCTACCGATTGGCTTCAATTAAGGGAAACGAGGTAGAAGCTTTAAAGTTATGAAAGAAGTTCAACTGGGCAGGATAGCAGGTCCATTTGATTATAGGCCAATGAGCACTCTCAGGTGGACTCCAATGGCTAAGTTCCCCAAAAAGATGGTACATAGAGATTAATACACCATTTGTCTTATCCTAATGGGGCAAGTGTGAACAATTTTATTGATCAAAGTATGTGTTCTGTTCAGTACCCGTCATTTAATCAAAACGGTTGGCCCTCTGCCAGTTTTAACCTTTTGGACTTGAAATCGACACGGTTGAAATGAAAGTAAAGATTCTCTTAGAAAAGTTACACGAGCTGAAATCTCATGTAACACTCCTACTCAGCAGGAAAAAGACTACGCTCAGAGACCTTCTATCATTCTTGGGTTCGATGAATTTCTGTTCCCGATCAGTACCCGCCTCGAGAGCGTTTAGTAGACGTTTCTGTGATGCGATGATTGGGGTGTCAAATCTTAGGCATTTTATCCGAGTTACACAGACAAAGAAGGAGGACCTGCTTGTATTGCTGTATTTTGTTCCATTGTTTCAATGGAGAATGCTTTTTTTCTTTCTTTTTTTTCTTGCTGGGGCGGATTGGGACAACACTGACAAACTGCAGTTGTGTACAGAGAGTGCAGGAGGCTGTCAGCTTGGGTGTGCCACTTATTTTAACCTGACTTGGTCTTATTATGGTTGGCCTGTAGACTGGCAAAAAACGGAACTTTTTTAGGGACATCGCATTTTTTGAACTTTTCTCTATTGTTTTAGCTTTCCATACTTAAGCCCTTCATTTGTGTAATAAAGGATTATTTTGCATACAGACAATCATGCACTTGTTGCTATTTAAATAAGAAGTCATTAAAGTCCAAACGGGTCATCCAGTTAGTATGTCCTCTTGTTTTGCAGACTATGGTATACAATATTCTGACTAAAGCAGTTCATGCAAAAGGTTCAAACAATTGTATTGCTAATTCTCTTTCTCGTCAGCAGTGGGCCCGTTTCCATCACCTTGCTCCCAGGGCAGACCTGCAGCCAACATCTGTACCAGAATCCTTTCAGAGGATGATTTTAAATCTGAAGCTGATAGACTGATGACCGCTGTGTTTGCTCTAAACACTTGATAGGTCTGTTATACCGGAGAAGAGCGTTGACAGACTTTAGGCAGAGATATGACCATACACCAGTTTGGCTGCCAACTTTGCAACAAGTTGAATTTATATGTCAGCTAAGAATTTTGCACCTAGCACAGTCAGGTTGTACATATCTGGAATAACCTCTAAATCCAAAATCCTGTGGGTATCTAACATAACGCAGACATTTGTTTTTCAAAGATGCTGCTGGGTATGTTGAGCTTAAACAAAAGAGTGGATTACAGGTTGCCTCTTACTCCTGCTTATTACACAATTTCGTCAGAGTTTTACCTTTAATTTGCAGTTCCTGTTATGATGCTGCATTGATTTCAGCTGTTTTTACTGTGGCATCTTTGTATTTTTTCGAATAGGTGAATTGTTTTTGAACCAAGCGGGTCCAAATCCTCATGTACTTGACATATTGAATGTAAACTTCCTTGAACGTGGTTCTGCGCTGCAGCTGAGACTGGACAGTTCAAAGACCGATCAAGCAAGAGAGGGCACTGCTATTGTTCTTCCATGAATCAAATCTCTATTGTGCCAGTTGCACAGCTAAAAGCTTACCTTGCAGTTAGACCTAATTATTCAGGTCCATTTTATTCTCATTATGGGGGTCTTCCAGTCACAAGCTACAAATTTAGCTCTGAACTAAAACAAAGCCTTGTTAGCTTTTGGGGGTGGAAACAAAGAACTTGAAATCTCACGCTTTTCATATAGAAGCTGCAACCACTGCTTCACAAAGGGAATTTCAGATGAAAAGATAAGAGAAATCGGGCGTTGGGAATCTAGAACATTTAAATCCTACATAAGGATTCCTACACACTATTTAAATTGCTTTATAACAAAAACAAACAAAATAAACAAAATAACTGATGACAGTTCAGTTTTTAGTCTTGGTTTTGATTGTTACTTTAAGACTTTCAGGCATACATAGGAGGAAATGGATAGTGGGTTCCTCCATCATGAAACAAACATCATCAGACATCAAACATACATGCCAGATGTTCATCCGATGGAACCAACATCAGCCTGAACAGACTGTACCCCAATGTTTAGTGGCAGCGAAGAGCAGGCATGAGATGGAGCCAGCTGTAAAAGACAATCATGCTGTTGTTAAAGTTTGATTATGCTGCAGATTTCCTTGTTATATATTGTGGTAGAAATGACATTGGGTTAATGACCTTTTGTTGAATTAAGGCAATCGATGTTTCGTACGGTACTTAAACTTGCTATGACTTTGTCTTATACTCGTTTGATATGGTCATAAATACTACCACGTCTTGAGTTGATAAATAAAAAGGACCATTCGGCAGTGGAAAAAAATAGAAAAAGAATTTATAACAAGCTTGCCTCTAACGTGTTACATTTAGGTGGAGGATATATACGTTATTCAGAAATTAGTGAACTTGATACTGCCGTTTTCTTGACTCACAAAGTACACTTGTCCCTATTTAGACTGTAACAAGCTTTATCTTGTCTTTTTAAACAAACAGCTGAAAATATTTGCCTGCCATTTGGTGAATATGGCCAATGGCCATTCTTACATTAGTTTCGGTGTATAGTTTCCTTCATAGTATGTTACCGGGGAGTTGGTGTTGCTTCCCCTTTTATGGCGGTGACAAGATCTGCACAAGATACATGATCTTGCCAAGTGGCAGATATCGCGCTTCACATCAGTACCACAGAAGCTTGATTCCCTTATTTCAACATTTTCACTATCTTCTGGATCTGGCTCCGCAAAAAGTTTCAGTGATGCTTTCATCTCATGGAATCTTGAATATTTTACCTTTTCATGGGACATTGTAATTTAATTGAATTTCATTTACTAAATAATTTGAGTTTAAAATTTCAATTTAGTTAATCTCGTATGTATGGTTGCCAAAATTGCCTAAGGTTCGGGTCAGTAACCTTCCTTATGTAAAAAATATTCATGCAAGCTGTGAACATCTGTTCCCAGGGTTCACACGTTGCATATTCATTTATTTCAGTTTGATTTCAAGTTAATTTTATGTGAATATATTTTCAATGTGTTCTTTTTTTGTCTTGAATTGTCTTTGATAATCAGAACATGTGTAGTAAATGATCCACCACATCATGGTGGCATCCCAGTAAATAGTTTGTATAACCGACAAGTATTAACTCTCGCATACCGCAAGCTTTTTATGTGTGAAAATGAACTTTGTGCCAGATCTTGTGAAAAGCTTTAGAGAGAGCATATAATACATATTCCTGTAATTTTGACTCAGGGACATTATTTAAGGTCAGCCACAGCTTCACCTGATTGTTCCACACGTAATCCTGGGTCAGAAGTACCAGACTATTGCACATTTTCTCTGGTCAGTCTTAGACTGCCGTATTTTTAGCTCCGCAGTACGTCTGTCAGTTAGCACAAGTTTGTTATCGATAATCCTTTTAAACTACATGGAGGATTGCCATGAAACTATACACACGCATTCCAAGGAGGATTACCATGAAACTATACACACGCATTCTAAGGAGGATTGCCACGAAACTATACACTCGCATTCCAAGGTTTAGTTGGTCCTAAATAACATCCAATATGGCCGCTACAGCAACCATCTTGACAATTTCTTTTCGGACAGTACAGCGTTATTCCCTTCGAGGGACTCTTGTTTTATTTTCATTTTATGCAATTCGGGTTTATTTTTATAAGAAAAACTGTTATGCTATCTTGAAGCCTAAGCTAAACTTTTTCCTTGGTGCATTTGAACCCAGGTTTGACTACTTTCATGCTGTACGTGAATATTAAAGCAAATTTAGGGTAATGTAAAATGCAAGGGCCCTCTCAGTTGAATTTTATTCCATGTACATTGTTTCCCATTCAGTGTATTCGAAGTGTAAGGGAGGTAACTCGATTTGTTTAGGTTGCATTAGCTAATTATTTGGCATTGGTCAATCTGATTTCACATTCGCTCAGATCGAATAGAATGGCAGAGTGGTTATCTTTTTACTTCATATCTATTCGCTTTTAACCGTTTTTTTTAAATTGTTTGTTTTGTTTTGTTTGTTTGTTTTCGCTTTGAGTCTTTGGTCAAGAAAAATGAATCATTATTGAGTGATGCTAATGCTTAGCTACACAGGTCAATGCATCTCAAATCTTACAGTCCAATTAACGAATCGCCAAGTTAGTGATAACCAAGCTTGCTAATTAGCATAGCAATGTCTTTAAAACCAAAGATTTCCTTTTGAAAATTTAACCACTTTATTATGACCTAATGTTTGGTTCATAGTTTAAATTTCATGAAAATTGACTGAAAGGTAGTTAAGTTATAACCGTATGAATTTGTACATGTTATATTAAACTAAACCATTTGTCATTGTTATTAAATACCGACATAGAACAGGATACAATGGTTTTGTTGTTCAACAAGTTTATTAGATGGTTTATTTCACGTCTGAGTACAACATGATACAGATCAACTCTGATTCCGAAATTTATTAATCAAATAATGATCTGCTTGAAACAAACTTTTAAGAAAAGAACTTTTCTAACACTTTGGCGTATTGCAAGACAATAAACACTTTAGCATATTGCAAGACAATAAACACTTTGGCGTATTGCAAGACAATAAACGCTTTGGCGTAGTGCAAGACAATAAACACTTTGGCATATTGAAGACAATAAACACTTTAGCGTATTGCAAGAAAATAAACACTTTGGAGTATTGCAAAACAAAAAAGAGTTTGAAAATGTTTATGCTACAATTTATCGGTCAACACGGAAAGAGTACAGTCTTTGTCTCGTAATATTTAGACAATACATTTTAAAAAAACACTTAGTGGTACTAAAATACACTGTTAAAATACACTGTTAATGGTACTAAAATACACTGTTAATACTAAAATACACTTCCAGCTTTGTCAGACTTGTCATGAGTGAAAATTAACTGTCACACCAGATTGAAGCATGCTGACCGCATTTAGTTTCGCACAACACAAACTTGGAAGGGATGCGGTTGGCACGTGACACCGGTATGGACCCTTTCTATTGAAGGTTTCTGACACTCTGGTGGGATCTTGAACGTAAACCGCTGCAGCAAATTGCCCAAGACTAAGAATGATTCCATCTTAGCTAGGTGCTTTCCAAGACAGGCCCTAGGGCCTGAAATTTAAATCAAAGTCAGATACATTACAACTTACAGATAAACAATGTCAACTTTATCACAAACACTCATTTCTTATACCTTAAAAAATTCCATAAAACATTATGATCATGGGATAACTGATTACAGGTGTTAACAGGAGAGTTCATCAATACTGAAGTAAGTGGAACCCTAACTAAAATAGCGGTAAATGAATGGTTTACTTGGGCTGATCAATGGCATTAAAATATACATACCAATCATCCTGCATTACATTTGAAGTATGGGTTTAATATCCTCGAAGCCTTACTAACCGTTATATGTACGTACTGTAACAGGGATCTAAATACATATCGTACAGCCTTGAGTTTACATACAATCTAAACTACTATATCTCACACAGTTCGTTTCCGTAGAACCCAAACAGCCCACAACAATGGCTTAAAAACTAAATGTTCGCCAACATAATAAAGTTCGACATGCAGAAGTATTGCCTGCGCCCTTTAGATGTTTGTATTTCATCTTGGGAAATTCTAAAATTTCTAAAAATTCGTGGTACTAAAAACACGACGACAAGTCAGCTATAATATAGAGTATTAAAAGTAATTAAAAAGCACACTACTAATGGTACTAAATACAATTTGCTTTTGTTTTCCATTGATTTTAAATTTTAAAACCCTAGACAAATAGGTCACGACAAAGCAGACTGAATGAACGACTCTCGGTCATTATAAAATGTATCCATATGAAAAAGCTTCATTTGAAAAGGTGTGGCAATATAAAAGTTGCAGCAAGGACAGGTGGGTTTTACGGGGACTCACGGATGAAGTGAATCCCAAATACTCACGTTTCGTGAGCTTGGGTTTAAAAATGTTTGGGTCTTTGAAAAATTGTGGGGATATAAAAATTACATTCTCTTCTGATTGTAACTTAGTGGCACCAAGGAATATACTACCGTCGTCTATTTTGTTTAAAACTCAGTCCCTCAGAACTCAGAACTTCAGATAAAGTTATGGAGAGAAACTTTATAGATTGAAAATGGAATTAAAATATATTCTTCTTCTTCCAACATGCACCAACAATGAAAGTTGGGTGGCTGGAGGTGAAAAGGTATTGCAATACGAGCTCTGAAACGAATCTTAAGCGATTTGTAATAAACCTTAAACAGTAGGTCATAACGACACAATTTGTTTGTGTGTGTGACGCAACTTCATTCAAAGATACACATAAGTGCAAGATGTGATGTAAAGGTATTTAAATAAGAGCACGGCATCATTTTATAGCAATCTTCAAAATATCCTCGGAAGTAGATCAAAGTGACCTTGTTTTGGTGTCCGTCACATCTTCATCCCAAGATGCATCTTCATTATAAGTTTTGTGGCTAAGGGTGAAAAAGTGTGTTCGAATAAGAGCCCGGACACAAAATTTTAAGCAATCTTGAATAAATCCTGCAAATTAAATCACAGCGGCCGAGATTTGGTGCGCGATAAATGTTTTAAGATAGATCCGCAGTCAGTGGCGGCGCGAGGGTGGGTGGGGGTGGGCGGTGGCAATTGCCTCCGGGAGCCAGGCAAATGGGCTGTTCTCTGTAACAAATTAGGGGCGCCACAAAAGAACACTGCTCCTGGGCGCCTCGAACCCTCGCACCGCCACTGCCCGCAGTGCAGGTGAAATGCTAATAGGTATAGTAATATAGGAGTTACTGTACAGACAGAAATGACGGACACAATTTTTACGCAACTTGAAAGAAAGACCTGGAAAGTAGGTTACAGCGGCTAAGTTGTCGTTCATCCCAAGACGAACCTACAGTAAAAGTACGATGTCATTAAGTATAAAAAGGGTTTAAGCCCAGACAAAGTAAATTCCAATTACCCCGCTTTGAGAGCACAGGTATACAAATGTAGGGTCCTTAAAAATGGTTTGAATATTACAAATAAATTTCTTGATAATAAACTGGTAGCAGCAAGAAACAATAATACGATCGTCCTCTGGACTAAAAGTTAGTCCTTCAGCAATTAAGATAGAGTTAAGAAGACAACTTTACCGATTGAAAATGGAATCAAGAATTCCTTCTCCTTCTTCATGCCCTCCTCCGTTAGGAATCTCTCGGGTTGGAACTCCTCCGGCTTTTCCCAAATGTTAGGGTCGGTAAGGACTGAGTTGAGGTGGAAGATAATGATTGACTCCTTGGGGATAGTGTAACCTTCAAACTGTGTATCCTCTAGTACGGTATGCGGGGGCACAAGGGGAGCTGCAATGAGCAAAACGAGTTTTTCTTAACAAGATACGTTTTTCCTCTTGTGTGGTATAAAATTGCAAAGGAATCCACTTTGAACAGACAGGAGATGTTGGCGATGATCTATAGGTTAGGTTAAATAGGCTGGTTGCCAGTCCCTTTGGAGTCTTATCTGTCTTGCTTGTTTAGGCCAGGTAAATTGTAGGTAAGTGAATGACGGCAGGTTCAGGATTAGGGAAAATGGGTGCTAGAGAAACTTTGCCTCTTAGAAACTATTTTAAAAGATATATTGTCGTAAGGACGACAGCAAGGCTATTTCTGACTTGTTTCATGTCAAATATTTAATGAAGGTTGCTGAAGCTAAGTGCACAGTAACATGTAAATGTGTCACTCAGAATCAGATAAAGTACCATAAATATATCTGCATAGAGACGAGTACCTACGCCATGGATACAGGTTTTGCTACCGTTGAGGCGAAAACGTGCAAGAATTCTCTACCAGAGTGATCACACTTGTGGATTTGTCCACAAACTTTGGATTTTTCAGCAAGTTTGCGTATTGTTGGCATAATGGTCCATATTTGCACAATTTTTTATTTTTTATTTTAAACAGTGAGAAATGTCTTTCTTTTTACTTCTTGCTCCACTCTTTCTGTCGACAAATACGAAAATTGTAAATCTTTCAACAAATTATAATCATTGAATTTACCTTGATTATAAAATATATTCCTAGTTTTATTAACTTTACTCCACATCGTACAAATCATAAAAAGTAAGAAACTTCAAACGTTTACCATTGTTTGTATAGGAATTACACATATATTATGACTGCGTGTATATAGATGCATACAAATGCATGTAAAGGTAATGTGTTTGTACAGTATGATGAGGAAAAGTTGTTGCGAGCTTTTATTTTTCAAGAAAAGGTGGGATATGTCCGAAGCGAAGCTGAAGAGTTTTACACTGTGGATTTTGGTCACCCTGGTCTACGATCATGCAAGACTCTCAGTATGTACCAATTATTAATTCATTAATCTTTATTTCCTCCACTTGGAGATTTACAACATGAAGAAATCATACGAATGTGAGAGAAAAAAATCCAGCAACAAAGACCTGACATTTGTTATACAGTTATACAAATACACATCACAAGCAGAGACACACAAAGAAGGATAATGCTGGGAAATTAGCCACCGTTATGAAACACTTGTGTACATAAAAAACATGAGGGTTATATATATATATATATATATATATATATATATATATATATATATATATATATATATATATATAATTCATGGCTATACAACGTAACAAATGATACAGTAGCATCATTGTCCTAAAATGGAGACAAAAGACAAAAGTGGAATCGTAAGGGCGATGTATTAACTAGCATTGTGGATATCAAACTTTAAGTATTTAGCAAAACAAGAACATTTTTTCTAAAGCGTCATCACCTAATATATTTAAATTTAAAAACTGATATATTGCTACGTTTCAAATAAAATACACATGCATTTCGAGCAATTATTTCCACAATCATGTACATTAACAATGACGTAGATTATCTCAATTTGATGTGAATACGTTTAAGTTAGAAGCCTATCACAGAATGTTCTACTATTATACACTCAAATTAAAAAAGGTGAAGAAAAGTTCAACAAATAAAAATGATACTCGCATGAAGAAATATAATTTTTCTCTAAATTAGAACTGTACATAAATTGCAGATCCAATAAATATTGCTAATGACATGAAGAATCTATAAGAATTGTCAGTATCATCAAATCCCGTTGCTCTAGGATATGGTCTTCCCAAGAAATAGTCAATAACATCATCATCTGATATAAAATGTAAATAAACACCAAGTTCAATATCAAATTTATCAGCTAAGGTGTGTCCTAAACCAGTCTTTAATATTGTGTGTGACACTACATGAGATACAATTGTGTAAAACAGTATCAATATGTTCACTATAGCAGTGTGTGGACACTTTACAAGATCTTTCAGGAACTGATATTACAAACTGAAATGACGCTCGGATAAGATTAAGCTAATTTTTAGTGTTATGCATCAGCCAAGGTATGGAAGGTTTCAGTGATCAATGCACACGCCTAAATCTCTGGAAATCGTTATCACTTAGAATAATATATTCAAACTTAACAGTCTCGTACAAGGAAACAGATTTCATATATGTAGATTATACTGCCCTTTTGAGGGAAATACTTTCAAAATGTACTTAATTATACAGAAATTATTGTTCTTCTTGTTGCGAGCATTTGCATTCAGGGTGATATCTACGAGTCCACCAGTTACTTTAATTGAGCGGTTGATAAGCTCCAAGGTATAATCATCTCCAATGGCACATAATGGCACATGTGAATTCTTATTCACAACCCAGTTGCCATGCAGAAACTCCTGGCAGATGTCAGTGCCCGACTCCTTCTGTGATTCCATGTTTGCTAGGTACAGGGGGATCATCCTTGCATAGACAAGCTTGTCGTGAGCAAAGAAATGCATACTGAATACATTGAGCGATATCAAATATGGTTTCCAGTCACACGTTCTGTCAGATCTGATGAAGATCTATAATCTCCATAACCATCTGAATATACTGACGCATCACGACTGACAGTGGCTGGCCCCCGTTCTTGGAGTCGAATCGAATCATCTCTTCCATTACTTTCCAGGACTTGATGGCCTGCACCATTTCTGACTGTGCTTGTTGTATCTCTTCACAGCTACCATCTGCACATGACTGGCCAAGATCTTCAGCTGCAGCTGTAAGTCTCCCTAGCAGATCCGGATGCTCATCGAAGAAGGCTTTCTGGTATGACATAAACAAGGCCTGCAGGGATACCATGTGTGCCTCAATGATCTGCTTGACTGTCATGGTTCCATACAGGTCAGCCTAAGTCCAGAAAAAGTCAATTCTTCTGTTCTCGATATAAGCTCCAATGTAGCGTAGCTCTGCCATCACTATGTGAAGCTCACCAGGGCGGAGTATCGTGTGATGTATGTCTTTCCGAGCCATCTGGAAATGTTCTGCAGGCTTGTAGAGCCCCATGTCAAGAGAAATGATAGTCTTGCGATCAGGGCCCACTACT
Organism: Margaritifera margaritifera; assembly: GCA_029931535.1. Classification (NCBI taxonomy): domain Eukaryota; kingdom Metazoa; phylum Mollusca; class Bivalvia; order Unionida; family Margaritiferidae; genus Margaritifera; species Margaritifera margaritifera. The sequence goes on from JAQPZY010001459.1 coordinate 1,610,681, forward strand.
TTTGTGTTGATGCCTTGGGCCTGCACGATCACCGTAAGCAGTGTCTGCCCCTCATGTGCAGGTGCAGCAATGAGTGTTGGTGTGCCGACTCGTGAGGTAGGTAGCTCATCGCCTATCAATGAGTGGTATGCAGACCATGTTGGGATGTTTCCACGGGTAACAGCAGCCTCTTCATCAGGAACTGCATCGTCCTTCTCCATGACAGGTACTTCTCTCAGTCTCTTCTGAGATCTAACCAGGGTTCGTCCCATAAGCCAGGCAACATCTGGGAGACAGGCATCTAATGGTGGTTGTACGTCTTCTTTCAGACTGAATGAGGCATGGACAGGACTTGGTGGTTTGGCTGTTGGCTTGGAGCAGTCAAGAGTGCAGTAACTGTGGTCGGCAGTTCCTTAATTGAGCGCCTCAGAGCTAGGCCACTGAGCTCCAGATTTGATACATCATCATCAGGTTGACATCTCTGGTAGATAGCCATGGCAGTAGCATACAGGGTACGTTTCCCATCAGTGGTGTCTTCTGCAAAATCAACATTGTCAACAGCAGAGAAGACATGTCTTCCGTAAATGAAATCAGGGGGTAAGTCAATGCCATCATTTACCAGCATTCTCTGGAGTACAGTTGCGGCTGTGTACCCTTCAACTCGCAGGAGTTTGTTGTATTCAACTGACATCCCAAACCTATGCAAGATGTCGACGATTTTCTTGCTTGGAATGGCTTGACAAAATGGCTACTTCAGCTGCTAGCTATTGTGGCATTTCACGTCTTTACCTCAGGGTATGTGATGTCTTGTTGCCGACCTGCTGCCGGGACAGGAATATCGTCACTGTACTTCGTGTTAGGTTCATGGCATGCTTGTTTACTTGTGAAGACTTTTTGTCAGTTAATAGTGTTATGTTTGGTCAATGAATAACCCACCGATAGAAGCAGTACAGCTCGTTTGGTAAATGTACCTCTGTAACATCTGTAAGTGAACCAACAAATATCCATTTTTTAGCTTTATTAATTGCTTTTCTCAGCACAGAAGCCGCATTGTACAGAACCTTCAAGCCCATGTCACCTTCCACATTGCTCTCTTCCACCAGCTGAATTGCAGCATCTTTTGTGCACTTGATAGTTACACGTTATGCTTCATTCACACCTTTTGGTTTGTGGAATTCTATATCAGGTATTTCAGTCTGTATGAGCTCTTTCAGTTTTTGTGACTGCAGTCTTGGTTCACCACATTGTTGTCGGATAGGATGCATATGTACGCCTTCTGGAATACAGACATGATAACTACATTTCCATCAAGCAACGAGCCCTCAACCAGACTGAGGAATTCAACCTCTACTGCCAATTCACCAGCTGCACTTGGCCTTGATGGCGATGAATTCATTGCTCTACGACGAACATTTGTGACGTGCATTGCCCAGTACCGCTTGCGGTATTTGATGTCAATTGCATGTGCATCTTCAGGGTTGAATGATTGACCAGAGCTTGACATGGAGCTTCTCGTTTCCACTTTTCTCGATGGCTTCTTTGAAAGAACGACCAGCATTTCACGTGTAAGGGATTTTTGTCTGATATTCCGTTTTCACAGAAGAAGCACAGATGACCAGAACAGATTCCCAGATTGCCAACAAGTTTTTTTTACTGCTCTTTGGGGTCCCCTTAAGACATCTAAACTAGTGGCTTGCTTTCATCACAAAATTCCCACGGGATTGTGTTTCATTTATCACGTTACCTGACTATCCATGCTGCCAATGAAGAATCTCAGTGTCTTCCTTTTGTACATGCCCTGAAAACTGGCTCTACATATTGGTATAGTTTGGGAACATTAGCTTCAGTACTTTGATAATAACAGGCGTTACTTCGTATAGATAGGTGCATTGCTATATCAGTTAAACTCTTCATCATCTGTATGTATTAGATTGATTGTCCCTCCATTTGTGCAACCATGCTTGGGAATTTCATCGGAAATGTGTGTTATTGCTGTATTTTCATTCCCAGACAGTTTTATTTGTGTGCGGCGAATTACATGTCCGAAGTAACTACATTGTCTCTAACTTTAGTGACGCGCAATGTACCGCTAGATGTCTCTCATATTCTATCAGATGTGGCACTCATTAACTGTACACCGTCATTTACTTCCTTGGAAGCAATATCTGTGCAATGAATTGTGTCATCAGCTACAATATGGGAACTTGCGATTTTTTTTATCGGTGTTGTCTCTGTTTGGCATTATTCGCGCGGCTTCTAAGACTTCTTTCTTGGAATTCAAGTATTTTTTCATTGACAGCATTATCAAAGTCACCAAGGTCTTTTGATTTCGCTTGTGCATATTATTTAATGCTTCAAAATCCCGCAAGCTTAGAGGAGATATCAGACTCCATTTTCTCTTTGTTTTTATTCCAATTTTTTTTTTCATTTCGTGTCTCTGTGTTTTTCTTTGCTGTCGTTAAACTATTTTGCTAACGATATCACGCGTATTGTTAGACAATGAATGCCGGCCTTGCATTCTGCAAGTGAGGAAACAGTGGTACTATTCACTTCCACCTCCTTGTCAGGATTTGATGATGTTCGGGTGTGTATCGTTCAGCTATTCTGAGTTGTAAAAATAGTTAATCTATTTCTGATGGATCCCTATTGAGAAACAGGTACATGGCATAACAGTCCTTAGCAAACTTCGTTTAACTGCGCTTCTTTGATTGTTGCTTTCCTGTTTATGAAATATTTGCTCGGATAAGATGGAAGTTTCCTGACCCTGTTAGCCAATATCGATCGATACCATGTGATAGTGTCCTCCATTCCATCAGTTTGCGCCAACAACTTTCAACGTATGTTTATTGGGAAGATAATCGAGTCCTTTATCCAATCCGAGTTTTTGTGTCGCAATGTAAGACATCTGACTTGATGTATTCGCTGTTTCAAAGTAAACTGATTTATCTAGTGAGATGTATTGGGAAACGTTGAACTGATCCACGTCATCGCCCCGATTTTGACTATACGCTTGACTAGCAACCTCATGGCAGTTTTACTCATATTGGATTAGCATTAGAGCTAGGATAATTAAATGGCGTAGCTATCCTGAGCTGATATAATGTTTTTTTCTGACGGGCTTGTTCTAATACTAATAATTGTTTTGAGTTCTCTGAATGACTGGCATTACATCCATGGATTGAAATTATAGCTAATTGAGTTGACAAGTTCTAATCGCAACACGTTTTATGCATATGAATATTTGATTAGCAAAATAACTACTTGTTTATCAGAGTTTAGAGTCAGTCATAACATTTCATCAAAAATTAAAAATTTGGGATTTTTTGTTCTTGTGGTAACCCTGTTCTGCAATCATGCGAGAAACTCAGTATGTACCATATGTGAGAGACACATTAAACAACACAGGTAAACATTGGATATTCAATGCAAATCTTCGAACCAAAAACTGCAGATGGAACTTATGTTGTATTAGATGAATGAATTATGTTCTGGGAGTTGGGTAGATTGGCTGCCAGTCCCTTCGGCTTCTTATATCTCTTACCTTTTCAGGCTATGTAAGTTGTAGATAAGTGACTCACGATTACGCCAAATGGACTGGTGAAGTTTGCAGTTGGCCCCTTTTACCAACTCAAAATCGAGTTGCTACGGTTAGCCGTAAAAAATGGTTTCTAAACTATCACGTGCCTTAAGATTTAACACGCGATTCACAAAACGCGAAACTATGACATTGAGAAGAAATTCTACAGTTTTATTCTGTATAAATGAAAGATTTATATGATGTTCAGGCCGTAATTTCTGATGTTTCTTGTAAAAATGTTCTATAATTTAAAATAAAACAATTAAACACATCTTGGCTAATTAACAGCAATTACCACAGTGTTTGTGCAGTTGTAAGCACACGTTTGGATTTCTGAATTTAATTAAAATTCAGAGTATAGTTCAGCAAAATCTGACTTTGGAGTCACGGAATCTTTAGACCGACATAATTTTGAAATATTGCGTATTTATTTATTTAGTTAGTTAGTTATTTTGTTATACCTAGTTTTGTTTTCAGAAATTGTTTCTTGCATTGCACCAACATAATTTCAGCGATTTGGTATAGCGCGTTTGATTCTATAGTCGACTTAATAAAAAGCCACATTATACCGTCAATTGACCTTTCGCCGCAGAAACGTAACCACGCCCTACTCATTTGCATAGCACATCATATAAAATCAAAGTATTTTATGTTGACACTTATCCCTTGGCAATTAGTGTTAATTTTTAGTCAATGTTCTCCACAGAGCCTTTTACGTAACGATTCCGATGCGCTATCATTTCGGGCCGCGACGCTTTAGAACCCGCCGATACGCAATGCACCAGTGCCGATACACATTTACGTTTCCCGATATCCTTTAAAAATTCATCTCTTAAATAAACATCCTGTCGCCTAATTCAAAACCCTATTCCTCAAATGACACATATTCTTAGCTCTTCTTGGGTATGTAATTAAGATAATCCAGGATAATTTCTCACTCACTTAGCCATCGTCTTTTGTACCTGGCTTGGCCCAACTATAGGTGCGCGACCTTTGATGCTGGTTTTGACTTTGCACTCACATAGGCGCGTCATCTGCCAGCGATGATGGATTCTACTGGCAGTGTGTGTTATATGTATTTCAGTCATTTTCACTACCAGCTCAAAATGTGTGACACATATTACTTTTTAAGTTAAGCAAATTCTTAACGATTGTTCTGAAAAATGGAAACTACACCAGTAGTATAGTGGGGGTAACTGGGTACCAGGGGGGGCCGTTCTGGGTACCAACGGGAAATTAATATTGTTGGGGCTATCTGGGTACTGGGTATTGGAAATTAACATTGTTGGGGCGATCTGGGTACCTGGGTACCAGACGGGGCGATCTGGGTACTGGGTACCAGGTGGGGCGATCTGGGTACTAACGGGAAAATGAACAGGGAGGGACAGAAGTATTTTTAGAGGGATAGAAGTGACACATACACCTAACACACAAACACACAAAACAAAACATAGAAACCCTAGGATTGGCAATAATAAAGTAATCTTTTCTTGGCAATTGGGTGGCCCTGAAAAGGGCCTTTTTATATACTTTTTCTTCTTCTTCCACCATGTCTTTAGGAAGCCTAGGATGTTCTTCTTCTTCTTCTTCTTCTCAGGGAGCCAGTCAGGATGTCCCAATCGCCTGAACTTCTCCTGGACCTTCATCCAGTTGGCATTAAGGCGTTTGAAGTCTTGTTTCTTCTTTTGGTTCTCCTTGTCTTTTCTTTCTTTGGCCCAGGTACCTTTAATGTTGACCACCTCCTTCTCCAGGACTTGTTTGAGAAGACTCATGGCGGTGAGAAGGGCAGCCGCTTCCCTTCTGGCGCAACAGAGGGGTGGATACAACCACAAATCTTCCTTTGCCTTGTCTAGGAAATACTCCACCGTTCCAGCAAGTTCAAGGCTTTCTTGAGCAACCCCACTCTACAGAATGAAATGGTAGAGGAGGTCTTTTGGGCTTCTTCCACCAAGACTTCATTGACAAGTCTTCTGGCTGTTGCTAGAGCTGCCACTTGGGTGGTCACATACGTCTTGGTGGTTGGGTATCGCCAATACCTTTCCATCCTTTCGAGTAAGGACTCTACCCCCACCATCCCATCCCAGGCTTCCTGCAATAGTTCGACGCTGGTCATTCTTGTCTTCTTTTACAGTCGACGATGAATGGTGCGACTGGGGAATACGTCGCTTTATATGCTGGAAGCACGGACGTGAAGGAAAACATCCCTTCCCCAAAATATATATACAAAATCCTGATTGATTGATGCTTGGATTAAAGTCGTTTTCGCCCTTCGGGCATGTAAGACTATTTACCCTCACAGCGTGCGAAGCACGCATAGGGGGGTTAAGTGGTCAGGTGTATTGACAGATTGCAACCACCTGACTCTTTTTTAAGTACACCCCTCCAGCGCAGCAGGGTTCCCCACAATTAAGGGGGTTAAAATGACATGCGCGCTATTGGAGAGTGTGTACATTTAGCACACCCCACCATCAATGCATGGTTTCCCCACAAAGGGGGTTCATTGAAGGCATGATATTGTGAGGTGAGTATTATTATTATACCTGTACATAGGACTAGAACCACAATGTTTACAGGTATATATGTGCGCGTTGTAGCGCACGTTGTTGTTTGAATTGCTTCAAGTACTCATTCAGGAGTGGCACAGGCGGCACGGACTAGGCAAGCGAAAGCGCGAAGCGTGACGGAAGCTGAAACGCCAGGAACGTACAAACATCATGATCAAATTCTGCCCAGTTAAACTAAGTCGGGCTGTACCTAATACCAATAAAGTGTAAGCCACTTATTCAATTATGTCAATACTACAAGTTACAAAGAATTTTCCATTTAACGCGAATATTTCCAGTTATGAAAATTTTGTGTACAAAGTGTACATATTATTTGCAAAAAACAATACCAATCTTTGAGTAAGAATTACTCATATCATTTTCGTATCACGCACACTACAATTGTGAGTTGTAATCTTTTAGACTGTGGTTCGAAATTGATCAATTTTGTTTCTTCAAAGAGTATAATCAAAAGGGGTTTTCGGAAAAAAGCCAAATTGAAAACCCCATTGATTTAGGCAGTTAAAAAACTCTTAGCCCTTAAAAGGACTGAGGGGCTACAAAACTCGCTCCAGGATAAACGACTTCAGGTGGTCCGGAAAGTGTTCTATGACCGTTCGTCTATCACGCTCCTTCGGGATTTTCGGGTCTATGAAATCTGCCATGTCGAGTTCACTCCAGGATGTTTCGTAATAAATTCTCTCGGTCGTGATTCCATGGTATTTCCTAAAGTGGTTACAAATCAGTGCAGCTAATGGTAGCCAGCATTCGTGGAAACCTAAATCCAATTGTAGTAGGGCTCCGGCTGCTTTCTTTGCCCGTACTCTACTGGCTTTGGTCTGTCTCCCACCAGTCTCAGTTTGCTTCCTCGCTTGAAGGACCTCCTTAACGTCATCTATGAACTTTATGCCTTCTTTATTATCAACCCACATATCATTCATTCCCCATGAGTACGATAGTTCGTACACAAATTGCCCAGTCTCCTTTGCCAGCTTTGACAGGTTTTGTTTTTTAATTTCTTCTTCAGTCAAATCCGGTTGTGGGATCGGCTTTGGGGTGGGTGGGGGTGACTTGCACGCTTCCGCCGCTTCCAGTATTTCCGTCTGTTTTACCGGTGTTTTTATATTTGACCTTGGTGGTGAGTTGGTTGGTGATACTACGGGGATGGGTGGTGTTTTTGTCGTCTCCCGCGGTTTTTGTTGCTCTCTAGTTTCTTTCATCTCATCAGCAATTTTAATTGGACTTGTTGTTGTTGTTATTGCTGGTTTGGTGGAAGATACCGGTGTTGAAGTGGTTGCTGTCATTGGTTCCTTGGGAGGGGCAGTTTGTCTAAACTGGCTTTGCTGAGTAGTAGGCGTCTGCCTATTACGCCTCCACTGTCATTGTGGTCCCACTCCCTGTCCCGGTCTTCTATAAGGCCCTCTTCTTTCCCATGGGCGTCTCTCTATTAGGCTGCTTCTATTTTCCTCCCAAATTAAGAGACGAGTCGTCCTCTTCTCTTGAGCCCGGAGGCTCCATCCAGTAGCCACTGAAAGGCCTAAGCCTTTCAGGGCACTCAGTGCATGTTCAGGAATAATTACTTCCATCGCTAACGATTTTTTCTACGTGTCGATCCTACTGTGTTCGTTGCTGACTTTGAAAAGATACAAAATCCTATCATACATAACAAACACACACCAGTACGCGGACCTAAAAGAAACACTTTTTAAATATTTTTATATTTTTTTATTTTTTATAAATCACATACACCAAACACACTCTTTACAAACACAACTTTTTTTTAAAATATTTTTTTTTGTTAATTTAAAAAAACCCCACATACATCAACATACCTACAAACATTTTTGTGAAAGGGAATGGGATTTATTTTTATTTTTTTTAAAAAAACACATACACCAAACATACACTTCATATACAAACACACACCACACATACAAATATTTTTTGTGAAAGGGTATGGGATTTTTTTTAGTAGGAAAGACAAAGACAAAGACAAAACATACATTCACTTAACCTACAAACACTTATATGGCAATTCTAGAGTAATATTTTCTTGAGATCTGGATGGCCCTGAAAAAGCCCGTTTGGTTTTTGTTTGTTTTTTTCACCTAGAGATGTGGGCACCTCCCTGGTCTGGCCCCACAAGCCGCACACCTCCCACTCCATGTATCTCCACTCCGGCGGTGTTTGTTGGAGATGGGGAAGGCAGACGGTGGTTGAGTTGATTCACTCTCCCAATCCTCTGTCATCATCTGATGAGGCCTGATCGGTTCTGTCTTCTCCTTCTCCCTCTCCTCCATTTCCTCCACTTCATGTTGGAGGTGCCACGCCATCTCTAAGTGTACTCTGATCTGTGTTAGTTTTTCTTGCTTACTCATTCTATTATTGTTGATGAATCATCGGGGTAGCTCGACTGGGGAATGCGTCGCTTTATATGCTTAAAGCACGGACGTGAAGGAAAACATCCCTCACACCTACATAAAAAATACAACCCACACTACCGCGTCTGACGTCATCCTTATGACGTCATTTTTTGCTTCGCGGATCCTGCACTCCATCACCCCTAATAAAAAAAAAACACACTCAGTACGCGGACCTAAAACAAAGCACTTTTTAATTTTTTATTTTTTTAAAAACACATACACCAAACATACACTCCATATACAAACACACACCCTACATACACAATTGTTTTAGAAGGGAAGAGTTTTTATTTTTATTTTTTATAAAACACAAACACAATCTATACAAACACACTCCACACATAAATTTTTAGAATTTTTTTTATTTTTAATTTTTAAAAAACACAAACACACTCTATACAATCACGCACCACACAACCATTTTTTGGAAGGGAAAGTGATTTTTTTGGGAGTGGGAAGACAAAGACAAACACAAAACAAACAAACACTCCACATACAAACACACTAAAAAAAATTTGGGTAGGCAATCTGAGAGTAATCTTTTCTAGAGATCTGGGTGGCCCTGAAAAGGGCCGTTGGTTTTTTTGTTTTGGTAAGAAGTTTTTATGTTTAACTTCTAGCAGCAGGACGGCCACGTTTCGCCACAGGTCTCATTGCCGTAGGACAAGGTCGCTTTCTGGTGAAAGAGAAGGCAAACTCCTCACAATCCATTCTACAACTGTCTTCTCCGTCTGGTTATTTCAGCTGCTGTAAGAGTTGTTGTTGTTGTTGTTGTAGCTGCTGCTGCTGCTACTGCTGTTGTTGTTGTAGCTGCTGCTGCTGCTGAACTCTTTGTCTCTCCTCCCATTCCGCTCTGTCCCTGACGATTTCTTCTCGCAAAACTTCTTCCACTAGATCTTGAGCCATTTGCAAAAAGATCATCGTCTTCTACTCTGGGTTCTTCCCAATCAGGTTATGTCTCACCCGCTGCATATTCACCATTGCTTCATTCAACTTGCTAATCTTGGCTGCCATCTTCTTGAAGTGTTGTTGACGAGTCAACGAGAGTGACCCAACTGCCAAGCGCACCGCTTTATATGCTGGAAGCGCGGACGCGATGGAAAACATGTCTCAGATCGATAGAGAGAAATGTGACAGAGTAGGTACCTCAGAGGGATAGAAAGGGTGAAAGAGCATATCCATTTCATTTTTTTCAATCAAGAAACAACACAACATTTGTTTTCAAAAATCAACATTTTTTCAATACATAATAAGAAGCTTCTCTAACACAAAATGCAAACAACCAACAATATTAAACACGAACGTATTTACAAGGTTGACGACATTGGGAAGTCAAACTGGACTTCCACTGTTCTAAATCATTTGGTTCTCTATGCACACTACTTTTCTGAGCTAAAGACAAAAGATAACCATAATGTTCACTAAACCATCTTTCTACTTTTGCATCGTTTCGAGCATACTCCCTATCAAAACAAGTCACTAATTGTTCTAAGGAATATATGAGACTGCGTTGATGAAGAAAATGTACACAGTATTGTCCACACACCATATAATCGGATCCTTGTAATCTGGCATTATTGAATCGAGTGGAGACAGCATTTCTTCTCATAAAGTCAATGATGTCGTCTTCCAAAGGAGGTAATCCATAAGAATCAAAATATTCCACACTATGATCGTTGGGAAAGTACATGGCCACCCAATGGGTTCCTGGCCGATGACTGTCGTCGGTATTGATGACATAGGCATGAATGTCTTTAGGTTTGCGATGGGGAAGTTCATTTTTAGCACACACCACAGGATTCCAAGAAGAAGTGTGCGAACTGCGAGTCAACAGGTAATGAAGTTCCCAGGTATCCATTCTTTGATTGTTTTGTTCACAGGTAATAATAAGTCATCAATTCACACTTGACTTTATGCTTGAATATATCTGTCAAGTAAGTCCACCACGAATCACGGCGGATAGTCTCTGTACTCTGTTGCAAGAGAGCTTCGATGCGTTAGATCTCCAGAGGAGTGAGTGGAGGTGAAGAAGAATCCTGCAAGTCTTTATACCACTTTCTCAACACCTTTTCTTCCGAGATCAGAGACCAAGCTTCCTCCAGATATTCATCCAATTTTTCTTCTGCACTCATCATCATACATTTGTCGTGTTGTTTCTGACTCGGATGATCGATTTGACATCCATGACAATGTTCTCGGGTCAGGGCTGTAATTCTTTCAGCCAAATCCGTAGCAAAACAGGAAACTAAATGTTTTTCTTGTTCGGGCCATCGACAGGCCATAAATCCAGTAAACTTGGAAACACTACTTTTCACTTCTTCTTCTTTTGGTTCTGGATCAAAAACATTATCATCACTGGAGCATGGTGACTGCTGTGGTTCACAAAATCCTTCATCTTCTACTATCTTTATAGGTTCTTCGTGTTGCATCTTTTTTTTTTCTTCTAATAGTCTAGAATCACTTCTCTCAAACTGTTGATTTCCAGAGTATTGTCAAATTCTGCATACAAGATGACGTTCACAGTGTTGGCTAGAGCTGTAGCAAACTGAAGTTCCACGGTGATTTTATAGGGTGGAAATGTCCTTCGTCGCTGCCTTGGTCGGGAGTGAAATCAAATCCCCACAAAGCATATCCTCCTGCATAATCCTCGTACGAAATGCCGTGGCTGCTGTTGGTGCCTAACTGTCCTGTGGCTTCAAACAGAGTCAAGTAAGATCGCAAGTAATTTCTCTGGGCAAAGTTAGGTTCAAAAGGTCTGGTACACAACGTCTAACCATCTGAGTAACTTCTATCTTGGAGACGTTGAAGTGTTGAAAGTCGAAAGGATTTTGATCGATGGCTCCGTTGGGGGCTGCATTACTGACGATGCCAATCAGCAAACGTTTGGGGAGCTGTCCTTCGAAGACGTGATCTTCGACTTTGGATCGGAGTCCAGAGTCAATGGTAAATGTTTTCACTTCCACTCGTCGCACAGGATACTTGGCAGTGGTTCTGCTCAACGTTTGACTGATGTCGTTGGCCACTTTAGGTAAGACTTCGACAAGGCGCACGTAAAGTCTGGTTTCTTCGATGATGGTTTTGTACTCGTTGGTATAGGCCATCAAATGGAAGGCGGTACTACTGCGATTCAGTCTCAGGCGCACATCCACTCCGTTCAACAAATACTTGTCTTGCAACCACATGTCCAAATGCAAAACGATCCATCAGTTCTAAAGTGCGTCCTTGTCTGATTTTCTTTCGGCGATCGTTAAATCCCACATTATGCTCGTCTGTACCATCATCAGCACGCAACTCTGTGTCGCTGAACTTTTCCGAGGTGTCAGGTTTCCATACCACGGAAGCATCCAGATGTGTGTTCTTGGCTTCTTTTCCGTACGTCAAGAGATTTTCCAAGTAAGCACGGTAAGGGTAAGTATCCATGCTGCTGCTGACCAGTTTGTTATTCAAGTACAAATCCACTTCGCTGAACAAGGAATGCATGAAATTATTGACGGGTGATACTCTGGCATCGGCCCCAGGATTGGTGTTGTCCGTTTGAGTTTCAGATACAAGTCGCTGCTATTCAGATCGATGTAATCTTCGGTTTGTCCTTTGATTTCAAATTCGATAGGAGCTGAAGTTGTCAAAGACGATACAGGATGAAATCGACCCATTGGGATTCTTCAAACGTCATCATGGTCGGAGGCATGGCAAACAGATCCAGTTCTGACTTGGTACATTAGCAAGAATTTCTGTGCATCATTTTTTTTCACATTTAGTAATCAAACACGTCTAATTCTCTGACCGTTCTTCTTTTCTTATTCTTTTTCTGAACACCGTGTTGTTTATGAGCTCTGAAGGGGTGTCGACGTCTCTTTCTGCCTTGTCCTTGCTGTGGAGGAAGAAGTAATGCCAGGGCCAGAAGCGTGAAGCGAATTTATAGGGGTCTCTCGGCGACCCAAAAGATCTTTTCCAGTTTGCAGCAACACATTTTTTCCTGCTCTCATAAAGGCTTCTTTCGGATTTTGTTTGTCTTTGAGGACGTTTTGAAGAAATTCTTTTCCTTGCGTCAAAGCGGCATCTTTTAAGGCATACAATCCTCGAGTCACCATGGGTTTCAAGATGGAGGCTATCGTCCGAAAAGCAGATTTTAATATATCTCCTAAACCACTCCTTGGTACACAGGAAACATTTTTGTGTTACAATTCGCTGGAGAACCTTTTTCGAAAATGTAGTTTCACCGTGACTTTTCCTTTACTGAATAGAACACTTTGTCCCAGATCTCCTTTTATACTAATGTTGACACTGTCAAAATACGATTTACTGACTGGAAGATGATGAGGATGTACAAATTCACGGTGAACGTGATACGTGTTTCCACCTTCTTCGTACGCGGTGACAGCAGAATCCGCTTTGAAAGGAATGACTCTCAGTAACGGAGCGGCATTGTTTCCCACCACGTTGTACTCCACCACATCGGAGTACACAAGCAATAAATTCAGTCCTTCGTTCAATTCAACAGGGTAGCGAAAAAACTTGTAAAATCGATCGTTGCTGTGGATGTCTTTCATGAGAACCAGTTTTGTGTATCCACCCAAAATATCAAACAACCCAGGACAAAAAGTGATGGACAATATTTTGGCGTCCGAAAAATGCATTCTAAGACGATGTGACACTTTATGGTACTCCATCGTTACAATTTTCTTGGCTTTATCCAAGGCTTTGCCAAATTGGTCCTGAAAGATAGCCACAATCGTCTCCACCAAATGTTGAGCATTAAAATAGTACCCCACAGGAATTCTCATGTTATAGCTAGTCAAAGAAGGAGGATTGGTGTTTGATGATTTTTTGGATTCGTAAATGATAGGATCATTTTTGTCCAAGTGTTCTTGCCCTTGCTCGTGCTTTGGCCTTCGTTGATATTGAGGGCTTGCGTAGGATGAATGATTTCTACCCAGCCCACTTCCCAATGAGCTTCGTGATCCAATTGTATGGACTGAGGTAATTTGACAGTGAAACAAAAAAAAGTTGTTGTTGGGAAACACGTCCATCGAACTGTCACTGGGTAAAGTTAAATAAAATTGGTTATTCATAGTTCCAAGGTTCTGGTGTCCGAGGAGTCACTCGAGTTCAAAAGAGAATGATGTTCAAACTGTTCCAAAAGAGGGCTGGTATTGTGGTGACTGGAAGAATAATGACTGGCGTTGGCCGTACCGTCGTGGTGGCTGCTGTTGCTGTGACTGTCCGTCGTATATTTCAAGGATGGACTGGGTAGAAGATAACCGGTGCAACTGCTGAGTAAAATGGTCCACAATTGTTTGTGCCCTTGTTGCAAACTCAAATTGACAATGGCTGCTCCGATGACACAATATACCACAAAGATTTGGCAGAAAAAGACGATTTGATTTTTAGGCACACGTTCTCCGCACCACACACACAAAGGTTGTTTTGTAATTCTTGAAGAGAGGAACTCTGCAAAGGAGAAGAGGTAGTTGCTGTGTTGAACGGCATGTTGGTTACTTCTTCTTTTTATAGTCGACGACTTGGGAAGCGGCAATCCAAGAATCAAAACTAGGTGGATATCCTTTCCAACGCACTTTGACTTCTTCTACTCGACGTTTGCCCACTTTGCGTGTTCTTCGTTCGAGAATGCTTTCGATGTCGTACAAGTCGTCTTCTTTTTTGGTCACTCGTTGTAACTCAGGCAAGTATAAAGATCCTTTTAACACTTCTCCGTGCATGTCTTCCAATTTATAGACGGGAGGATCACGTCCACGCACTTGTCCAGTGACACGAAACAATTCGGTCGTCCAGTTGGGTAAATAACCTTTGTCAAAAGTGCGTTTGGTTTTTCCGATGCGAACCCAATCTCCCGTCTTGAGCACCAGGGTTTTCTGGTGTCCCATCTTTGGTGTACCAAACAATTTATCAAACACTGTCACTTCGTTTTCGGAGGTGACCTCTTCGGGGGCACATCCGATGCTACGATGGTACGATTAATTGTAAGCTTTGACCAAACGTGGTAACACGTCGATGTACTTGAGAGTGTGTTGATGTGTAAAATATTTCCACATGCGTTCTTTCAAAGTTCTTTGAAAACGTTCCACGACACTGGCTTTGCTTTCAGGATTTTCGGTGGTAAAAAAATGAATGTGTCTTTGTTTCAATTCTTTTTGAAAAGCTTGGTTTAGAAATTCGGTGCCTTTGTCGGTTTGCCATCGTAAAGGGTGACGACCACTTTGTTTCAACACCAGTTTTAAGGCGCCTACCAACTCGACACTGCTTTTAGAAGTCAAAGGAACGACCCAAGAAAATTTGGAAAACACGTCGATGAAACAAAACAAATATTTGTGACCACGATTGTACGCTGCCAAATGAGAGACGTCGGCTAAATCTGCTTGCCATTGATGATCGATGCCATCCACTTTGGTTTGACTTCTGGAAAATTTTCGTCGAATGGGTTTGTGTAACGTGTACGTCGATTGTTCTTGTAACCATCGTCGTACTTCTGCCAAACGTACACTTTTCAATTTGGTTTTAACAGCCGATACAATTTTTGAACTCCTCCGTAACCAGCAGCATGGGCAGGATTGTAGTAAATGCTAGATAAAAGTTTCTCCATGAATTTTTGTTGTTCCTCAATAAGTCACCCACTGTTCGATGGTACTACCACTTTTGGTGTCGTGAGGTTTGGATGAAGCGGGACAACGGTCCTATCAGCATGGGTAGAAACCTCCTCGTTGCACCAACATTTGTTTTCTTTTGACTGAGAGGCATTTTCTTTTTGACCATTTGGCGAGGAACGTTCGGATATTTGCCTAATTTTTGTTTCTGAATCTTGGACAAAGGTACCGTTCCTTTCAACACGTTCAAACAACATTCACACACGGTATCGATGATTTCTTTGGGTGCTGTTTGAATGAGTTGTTTTCGCATGGAAGGATTGGATTTAGTCAGGACATACAAGACGTCCCAATGTTTAGCCAGATGAGGTGGAAGTCTTTTTTTAGTTTCTTTTGGTAGTGGTGTGCACTTTTGGGGTCATCTTGGATGTCAGGAGCAAACAATAGAACTTATATTTTATACTGGAACACGTCTCCACTGATTGTCCGCGCGGCGTACCATCTTCTCGACAGGCATCACTTGACGTTGAGGTGTTTTCAACGGACTAAATCGTCTTAGTTCTTCTTTGGATAAATCCACTAAACTTTGTAACACCCCGGTTCTCTCTTGGACTTTGGTTTTAGGGGAATGCACTTTTTTAGCGGCAGCCGAAGTGGCTAAAGCAGCCGAAGAAGAGGCCTCCGGAGTGGTGACTTTCGAAATGGGTGTCCATTTTTGCATCAAATTAGGAAACACTTGTCTTAAGTCCGGTTTGGCAGGTATCATCACGAAGGGCGAAGACGAAGAAGTGGACGGAGGAGAAGGAGACACCGTCACTGCCTCTCGTGGCTTTCGGGAGTACGTTCGCGTCCTAGCAGCAGTATCACTCTTTCGGGTAGTAGTTGTGGTAGTGGTCGGTGTTTTCTTGGAAGGAGTTTTCTTCTTCTTCTTCTTAGGGGTTTTCTTATTAGGGCGTTTCTTCTTGGGGCTTTTTTTTTGGTTTTGCTTTTGGCTTGGGCATTAGGATCCCATTTCAAAAGAGAACGAATCATGACAACTCCTAAAGAACCACTACCACCAGGGGTCAAAATGATTTGTTTTTTAGGGCGTGGATCGACTCTAGGATCTGCCAGTTGTGACAACGCCAGTTTATGTTTTTTCAAGAAAACGTTGGGTTTGATGAGGGATGTGAATGATGCCTTGAAGTAATTGACGTGTTGTCAAGGTAAAACCATCGTAACTCTTCTTTGAGTCTATCTTCTAACAAATGGGCACGGACTTCTGCATTTTTTTCGCGACTTATGCCATACAGGGCACGAATCAATTTGGCAGGAGGATGAGATGGAAAGGAAATCATCTCGAAGACTGTGAGAAAGAAATGACGTGGTGGATGTTTTTATAGTTTTTTTCTTTCAGAGAGTGACCGAAGGGGACGTGTAAATGACGGGACCTCCTTCTTGACACCAATGGTGAAACAATTGGGTACGAAATCTCAAATACTCGGGAGTGGTAGGTTTTAAGTCGATGAGTAAATACGCATGAGGTGTTTGAGTGGCATCGTCGTACGCATAATGTAGCCAAGGCATGCCTAACTGTTTGGCTAACACTTGCACTTGAGATTTGTCTCTGGGGCTTTTAAACAACACCACGTAATGTGCGTTGAGACTGATGGTACGATGGGCTTTACTTTGTTGAAATAAATTTTGAGTAATGTAAATGATGCTGGCATTACCATGATGTCCTTTTCGTGTAAACCAAAGTTTACTTTCTTCTTCGTCTTCTCCTAACATGTCATCGAAGATGACCAGATGTGTTTGACTCAAGTCAGACACGATCGCATCGTCTTCGCGAGCAATGCCTTCGACAAACGAAAAGGCTTCTCCTTGACTTTCACGAAGTAAAGTGTAAGACGATTGCCACTCTGTAACACCACACGATACGTTGAGGAGGACGATCAAACAAATGAGATTTGTGTTCGATCAAACGTTTGACAAATTCGGTTTTGCCTGAACCACTGGGTCCAGCAATCAACATGTTAAATTGATGGCGCAGATACAAAGCTTCCCAACTTTGACGATCTAACTTTTCCTCAATCACTTTGACCACAGAAGAAGAAGAGGCAGACGAGGCAGAGGAAATGCAGCCATGAGTGAGGAATGAAGAATTTTGAGAAGAATACGAAAGACACAAGACATTTTATACGTTTCATACACGTTTAATGTTTTTTCAAACAAACAAAAAAACAAAAAACTTATTTACAAGTCATGAAGCACAAAAACGCATACAGCAAAAATGGTGAGGTACAACAATAAGACCACCACTAAAAGAATCAAAGTTCTGTAAAACAAGACAATGTACAACAACAATACACTTGATGAATAGGTGTCCTACGAAATGGGTGCACACGCACTGGTGGTATTCTTGTCTCTGTGGTGGTGGAAGAATAAAATGTCTCTGACGGAAAGGTGGTTTGTTCCTCAGGTGTTTCTGTGGGTACGACGGTGTGGTCTTCTTCTTGACGTTCAAGTGTCATGGTGAACTTGGGTTCCAAGTTGATTTTTTGTCTTGGAAAATTAGTGACGCGCCAGCTCCTTGGCATCCTGTGCCACTTCTTGTAGCCAAGCATCGAAACCAACACTTTTCCAGTCACGTACATATTTCCAATCGTAAAGTTGTTGGCGTAACCCACTAGCGATGCACACTTCTTGGAAAGTATGAAGTGTAGATAAAGTTTGACCAATGTCTTCTTCACACGGAGGTACACCACTAGTGTTCATCACGATTCTCAACACTTTGAGCACAATTTGTCTTTCGTGCGATGATAAAGCCTGAATGGTCATGTCTTTTTGTATGTACCGTTCATCAAAATAGTCCACCACAAACACGGGTCCTTCCAAAAAATCCACCACAAACACTGTTCCTCCAAAATAGTCCACAAAGAATGTCCTGGGAACGAATCCAAGAAAAGTAGTCACTAACACACACACCGCATAGCGTCCAAAATTCGATGTAAACAGTTCCTGTATCAGGTGTCTATAATCCTCTAAGGTCTGAACACGATCGTTGACTTCCTTCCACGGAATACTTTTCACAAGTGAAGACAACGGTCCTGGCATGGTTCGCTTTTATATCCAGGTTCCCAAGGTTTGTATCTTTGGTGATAGTCTACTCCACAGCATCTGTGATAGTTTCTCCCAAGAATCAGTCTTCTCATACTGTGGAAGTAAGCATAGTTTAAAAATCGAGGAATAACTTTGAGTTTAAGTTTCACTTGTATCTTGACAAACTCTCTGCAAATGTGTTCTCGCAGCTCCGGAGGCAAACAACGAATGTGTTCTTCTAAAGTATCCGACATGGGTTACTTCGTGGGACCGACCAAAGGCAGGTACTGACAGCGCGGAGACCATCTGGCATGCTCCAAGTAAGCTGAGTCATTATACTCCCATTCGTGAAGCGTCACACCGCAACTGAAACACTGAACTTTATCCCCTTCTCCCAAGTAGATAAATCCAGCTCTGGCTAAAACTTTGAAAGTAGGTCCTTGCAGATATTTAGGCCACTTATCTTTGAACGTCTGGAGTCGACTTTCAAAGTCGGAATAGCCAGCCAAAGCTACAGGCAGCGTCAATTCTTTGCCCATGTAGGGATGGCATCCGCAGGTAGGTACACGCTTAGCATCCCCAATAAAGAAGAAAGGGCGTCCTGCATCGCTTTGGCTAGTGGGGCGGTAAGGCACACGCACGGCATCGCTGATATCAAAGCGTACGGCATCCGTCTCGTCGCAAGACACCGCATCGCACTCGATGTCGTGATCGCACTTGGACTCCACAGCAGTAGGTTCCTCGCTCGGTGGTTGTGTCGAGTTCGTTAGCATCGGTGCCTGTGTACTAACCTCCGCATTGAACTTGAAGTTCACAGTGAGTTCCTCACTCGGTTGGTGGGTGGTATGAGTATTCATCTTCTTCTTCTTCTTGATCGGTCAACGTTTGGAGTCACAATGAATGGTTGGGCTTGGAAGTTGTCCCTTTTTTATATTGAAGATCGGCGTGTCCGTAAGGCAAAGTGGTGTGGTCTGGAAGTCTCACTAATTTCTGGTGCACAATTTGGTAAACTTTTTCTACAGGACGACTGACGATTTGGTAATTGGGTAACCGTACGATTTTGTGAGATTCTAACCTTTTCACTCGAAAGTCTTGAACTTGTCCAGACAGCAAAGCTTTTTCAAAACCTCAAAGTTGACCACTTGGCTGGTTCGATAGTTCAGGGTTAATCCTTTGACTTTGCATTTGGTGTGAAGTTGGCCTTGTCGGTCTCGGTATCGGTAGCCGTAATTTTTAGGCCCTCCGCTGGCAAAACTCAGGATCGTCTCTTGAGGGTGCTCGTCCGTCCAGGCTCCTAAGCGATCTCCTTCGATGGTGGGGTTTGGGCAACCAGGGCGATGGATGTACATGCACTGTCAGTGTCAAAGTACAGGACACGATCTCCCAACACTTCTAAAGCTTCGTCGTACAATTTCAAGCGAGCATGGGCTGTCACGTAGGCTGCAATGACCACATTGCTAAACTCGTCGGGGTGTACAAACTTGGATTCTTCTTCGTAATTGACCAAGATCAAATCTGCACGGATGATTTCTACGTGTTTCATCAGTTTACTTTTGTCGTCCACCAGTTGAAAGTAGCGACATGGATCTGCCAAGTATTCCGTCTTGGGCAAGATCGCACGTTGTGCCATTTTTCCCCACAAGCAATTCAACGTGTCTTTGGCAAACGATCTTCTTCCTTCGTTCTTTTCTACGTCTTCCAAAGTGATACCTTCTACGGCACGGTACTGTTCTTTGAATTGGACTTGGTCTTCTGGCGTCCGACACCAAGAAGGATAGCCACAAATCCTTGTTTCAGTTTCAGAAATTGGTTGACGTAGCCTGAGAAAATGCCTGGATTAGAGGCGTCGTCCTTTTGGAGTTGTGCTGTGGTTGGAAAGTGCCAAATTTCGTATACTTTCAACAAGCGGTATCCTCGATCCAGAGCCCGAAACAATTCGGCGCTGACCCACGTTCCTGTCAAAGCGTTTTCTTCCTCCGTGTGGTGACAGGGGTGATCTTGGTTGCATGTTTCGGCACACGTACGACATAAAGGAAACATCAGTTTTCCTTGGCAATGAATGAGTAAGACAGGGTCGAACAAGTTTGTCGGGGGTAAGACTTTGCATTTGATCACTCCTTCGTACTGACGAATGTGTTCCACGTCGATGTGTTCTGTCAGGATTTCAGGGTGTCCGGTAGGGAATCTCTTGTATTTGCACACCCAAGGATACAACGAACACACGTCGATGTATTTGATTTCTTCTCCTCTTGATTCGTCTACGTCGTACTACAAGCGTGTGGCATTGGTTCGTCCTCCAAACAAACTGTGGCGTGGATCCAAAGGTTCGATGTCGACTACGTCGTAACTTTCGGCAATGCGCCTAAATTTAGGATCGGTTTTGAAACGTCGATTGTACTCGTGCTCCCACATTTCTACCACATGGTATCCTTGACTTTCTAACTTTAGACGGCGTTGGTAGGTGCGTTCGTACAACTCTTCCATGGTGGAATCTGAAAAAGGACTTTTCAGATGTCGTTGAGGAAAACAGGTGGGTCATCCGTGAAATAAGCATCCCTGAAATTCGTACACCGTCTGAGGGTTTTCTAAATCCCAACCATCCACAGAAAGACTGCCTATTTTCTTTTCTCCCCCTCCGTTTCTGGCATGTTGTATCCATTTTTCTTCCTTTTGGCACAAGTAATGCAACCAACGCAATGCTTTGGCAGAGTATTGACGGCTGGCGAAGAGAGGAGTGTTAGGGTATATGATGGCTAGTTCGTTCTCGGGCATGAACTTTTTGGTGTACACTAAGGTACAGGCTTTGGGTACGGTGCACGCTTCTTTCAAAGGATCGACTTCTCCGTGATCTAGAAATAATTGTCCAAACTTTCCACAGCAACGGCGTAAAACGTCCACATCGGATCGACAATACTTTAACATTTCTTCTTGAAAGTCAAAAGGTTCTGAAGCGTGAGCGTGATACCAAGCGTGAAAGGCTTATCGGTGTTCGGTGTGCATTCCGTCGGGGTCGTAATAGTGAAGATCAGGCAAATGCGGCAGCACGACGTGTTGATTGGCTTCCGTATTGAAAAAGTTTGGAAAACATCCTTTGGCCATTTCTGTCATTCCAAATGTTTTAGGCATTCGACTCAAAGGCATGGTCAAATAACTCATGGAATCTTTGAATTGGACTTGTCCCACTTGCATGTAAATGAGTTTGGCTCCGTTCATGGTGACTTTGGGGCATTCGGTACCTTGTTGTGAATAATATTTTAACAGAAACTGTCCATCGTATCCCGAGAAATTATGAGCCATGACGGTAGCATGGCGATGACAGTCCACGTAACGTTGAATGTCCTCTTCGCTCCAAGTGTCGTCGATGGGTTCTAAAATCCCATGAGCAAACTCATGTAGAGTGTTAGGGCCACGAAAGATTTTTCACGTCCTCCTGGAATCCTGCTACAATGAGGACAGTGAACATGAATAGGTTCTTGGATGCACATCTCACAAGCCCGATGAGCGACGCAGAAATTAGGGACGAGAATGCCTGTTTCGTGCATGCATTCAAAATAAAAAAAGATGAAATCCACTCTTTTCTTGTTTTTCTTGGGATCACCCTTTAATTCTTTCTCCAGTGTATTGTCGTATATTTTAATGAAACATTGATGATCATAATCCACGATTTGGTCGCAAATGCGGCATCTTTTCTTTCTAGCACAAACGTGTCTCTTGGAGTTATTGGTTCGAATCAGCTGTCCACACTTGGAGCACAATTTCAATAAATCACAAGCGCTTTTCTGCTGGTGAGGTTGTGTCCTGAGATGTTGTTCGTAACAAGAGGGGCTGACAAAGGTTCGTCGACACGTCGAACAATGCACGTGTTTTTCAGGTTGGCATGGTGTGGCAGCTAAACAGCCCCGACATCTCTCTCCGCAATGAATGTGTGCTCCCGACTGTTAAATTCTTTGTCACATTTCTCGCAGTAGTAAGAGTATACAAGAAATCCTGTGATACTCGTGATGGCATCGAAATGTTCTTTATAATGATACACGTGAATGTATTTTCCCTCCGGGAAATCGGGTCCTCGAAACAGCAGAGCTCCGCGAACTTCTTGAGGGTGTACTTTCAAGGTGTACCGAGGAGCCAAGACGTCTTGAAGTTGTTGCATTTGAGAAATGCCACACACGGTCTCTTTCCATATGCCTGCTTGTTGTAACAGGAGTTCTGCTTCTTTTCGTTGTTTGGCTTTCTCCGATCGTCGAATGTTATTCTATGCTCTTTTCCATTCTGCTGTCTCGTTCTTGTCGGCATACGTTCGACCCACCACGATGGCACGGGCTAAGCACATCTTGTCCTGAGAATTGTCGACTTAGACGACACTGAATTTGGTACTGCGAAGGTCGTCCACCAGTAACACTTTCCTGCTTCGTCCCCTACCTCGAGGAGGGGACACGTGAGTCGTGTGCAGTGTGGCTTTTCCATCCGTGATGGTAAACTCTTCGTTGGATTGTTGAACGTGTTCGATTTTGTCCATGACTTTAGACGGTGTTAATTCTGCCGGGGTGCTGAACTCGATCCAGACAGGAGACTTCAAACTGTCGTGATGGATGGAAAGTCTCAACCGATCGTCCTCTTTGGCTCCGCATTGTTGTTTCAAGGTCTGTAACAAAGAATCCCACAAATCGGTAATGAACCCTGCAGCTTTCTCGGGAGGCACTTCAGACTTGAAGTCTTTAAACTGACGGTGTAAACGTAAGCCGTGGTTTTAAATTTTCTATAGGTCATATTTTGAGTCTCTCGAATGCGATAGTATTTTTCGGGAGCCACGGAAGGACTTTCTTGGTGAGGGGTTGTGGATTCTCTTGGTTTGGTGGAAGGTGTGGTTTCAGGCTCACTCATGTTCTCTTTGAAATCGCTAGCATGGACTTGAGCTAGCACTTCAGCGAGCGGTGTTTGAGGCGGCACGGAAAGTATCCGTCGTGGCCTCTTTGTTTTTTCTTTTTCTGCTTTCTAATTGACATGGCGTAATCTTTTCATCTTGATATCCAACTTGAATCTGATTGAGTTTAACACAGGCTCGCTGCATATATAGAGAGAGACCTTCCTACCCTCAGAATCACTATTCGTTATTCAACTTTCAAACAGTGAAGATGGAAGAGTCAAGAAGACAGATTGCCTTTCTGGTCAGAGATTTACAGACAGTCTTTCGAAAGTATACCACTTTCAATAAGACCAAGGACTGATCCTATGTTACCCTATCGAGATAAAAGTCAAGATACTTGCTATATCTGCCAAGAAAAGGGACATAGGGCTCCAGAATGTCCACAACGTCAAAAAAAAAAAAAAAAAAAAAAAAAAAAAACAAGGAAAAGAAAAGAGAGACAAAGGAAAAGATACCTGTTATCATTGTCAAGAAAAAGGACATTGGTCTTCAGAGTGTCCTAAGAAACAAGAGAACCAACAAGAGAGGGCGGAAGCAGAGGGATCTTCAGCCCCAGAAGAAGAAGAAGAAGAACTCATCCCCGTCGTCAAGAAAGTCAGACGACTGGAAGACAGTGAAGAAGAAGACGAAAAAGAACCCTTTATCCCTGTGAAGAAATTCAAAAAAAAGAGAGACAGACAGTGAACGATGAACTTTGAGTGTTGTGTTATGAAATGTTCATTGTGATTTTTTTAAGAGAATATACCACCATGGAAAAAAAGTAAGTGTCTTTTGGTTTTTTTTTTTTAGAGTATGGACTCGCGCACGCACGCACGCACTCTTACACAAACCAAGGATGGGGTTTAAAGTTTTACTTGATTTGGCAATTGGATTATTATCTTTTCTAAGAAATGTAGGTGGTCCTGAAAAGGACCATTGAGATGTTTGTTTCTTAAACAAATTTATGGACTGGACATGATGAGCTCCTCCTGCTACTTTGGTGGTGGTAGTAGTAGTAGTAGTGAATGGTGGTGGTGGTAGCATCTCAGTAGTAGTGATGGGTTTAGAATGTTTCGCCCATGAGGGTCTCTTTCTCTTGGGTTGTGTTAAAGAAATCTGATACATGTTTCTCAGATGCTTTAACTCAGCTAAAATGTCTTGTAACAAACTCGCCGTTTTGTTATCATCAATCCCTTCCTTCTGTCCTTCAGACTTCTCCTCTTCTAACTTTCTTATTTCCCTTTCTTGCTTTCTTATTTCCTCTTCTTGCTAAAGAAAGGGTTCTTCGGCTTCTCTCTGACTCTGTACAAATTTTTCCAATTCTTCTTGTTGTCTCTTTTTAAAATCATCGATCACAGGTAAAGAAGGTGGTGGTACAACAGCGGTGGTTGTTTCAGGCAAAATTTCTTGAGAGGATGACAGAAAATCCACAAAATCTAAATTAAAATCTTCGGGTTGAAAGTTCACCACTGCATTCGCTGCTGTCGTCGTACTCTCACTCCGAACATAAGAACTTTCCGTCGCAGGCTCACGCCAATATATGGTCTTCGTGGTATCAGACATACTCAAACTATGCCGCCAAAGGTAAAACTCTACGAACGCTGTGACGCCTATATACCAAAGATGACGTCACACCCCCGATCTCTTCCTATTGGAAGAGTGACCTACCCTGTTGTAACGTGCGTTTGGATTGGTGGTTCATTTCAATCCGTTTCGATCCGCTCTTAGGCTATATATACCACCGCATTTGTCACAGAGCTTCACCGGTTCTCAAGACCACTCAAGAAAGATGTATACCTCTGTAGAGTCATCCACCATCGTATCGGGGATGCTGTTTGACCCAGACTTCCCAATGTATGTCCAAGCATCATGGGCAATCACGAAGATCACCACTACAGCGGTGTGGAAAAGACGAATTTATATCGAAAGACAAGGCTGCCAGAAGGGGGTATTGATGTACGGGCCTGAAGTCCGTCGAAGCTTAAGAAGAAGAAGACAATCCACGAGGTGTCCTCTGTGTTAACTTGGTTCACACCACTTCAACGGCCCTTTTCAGGGCCACCCACTTCTCTCGAAAAAGATTACTCTCAGATTGCCTTAAAAAATTGTGTGTTAGGTGTATGTGTCTATTCTATCCCTCTCAAAATACTTCTATCCCTCCACGTTCATTTTCCCGTTAGTACCCAGATCGCCCCACCTGGTACCCAGTACCCAGATCGCCCCATCTGGTACCCAGGTACCCAGATCGCCCCAACAATGTTCATTTCCCATACCCATTACCCAGATCGCCCCAACAATATTAATTTCCCGTTGGTACCCAGAACGATCCCCCTGGTACCCAGTTACCCCCACTATACTACTAACACCAACACAAAAAACATAAAAATTATCCATCGCCCGGCTATTTGGCCTGGCCACGAAGATCAGAGATTGCTGATATCGATTCAGGTAGCAGGATTTCCCCAAAGAAAGATCATAAGAAACAAAATACAGGTTTCAACAGTGAATGGAAGATTTCCTATACGTGGGTGGAAATCAGTGAATGGAAGATTTCCTATACGTGGGTGGAAATCAGTGAATGGAAGATTTCCTATACGTGGGTGGAAATCAGTGAATGGAAGATTTCCTATACGTGGGTGGAAATCAGTGAATGGAAGATTGAATCAGATCCTAAATCTTCCATGTTGCTAATTTTTGGTTTAGATCTACTTAGTTACCAAAAGGGTGAGATGAAGTGGGGGGCGAGGGGGCGGGGGGAGAGGGGGAATGGCATAAAATTCCTACGACACTATTACAATGGTTTTTTTTTTTATTGCTATCATCATCGTAGCAGTCGTGGTAATTGTTGTTATTAAAGTTGTTATTGTTGTCGTTATTGTTATTTTCCAGAACATTTTACGAGGAAAATTTCGTGAATCAACATTGCATCTTACAAATGAGTTGCTCTTATATTTACTAGAATACTCTCAGCAAAATCAGTTTGATCAATAAACCTTAACTTAAGTGGATGCTGCTATATTAATTTCTCTTTTCTGTCTATCCAGGTAAGAAATGGAACAATTTGTACCTTCCAATTTCACCTGTTTTTAAAACATGTAAGTAAAAAGTGTTGGATTATTTCTTCATTTATATTTGAAATATTTCTCCAACAATAAACAACTAGTTTGCAATTGGAATGTATTACATTATAAATAAAGTGATGATACGTTTTAATCAGTATCTTTGCTGCATTAATACGCATCGTCTTATTGTAGATAGATGCATGAAAACCTCAATCAGTGAGCTGTTTCTACAATCTTTATAATTGTCACAACTGAACTTAAACCACATTATGTCTTTGACATTTGGAATAAATATAACTTGCACAGTTTCTTTGTTTATTTCAATTCAAAGACCACTGAGTTTTGACATTAAATCATATTATAACTTTCAGCAAAATAAAGAATACTAAGTAAGCATATGTACTTTTATATTTCATTGATATTTAAACAAACATTTCACTTTTATGATGATAACACGCGTTCTGAAAACATTTTAAGACGTACCACGCGCTTACCCCAATGCTATCAAAAATGTCTGGGGAGATCACTGTAAGTGCATGCCGAAAGTGTGATGAAAAATGGTTGAAAATTGTTTGAATAATTGCGATCTGAATTTGTACATGATGTAGGGTGGCAGTCGAATAGGTGACAGACATTAGACCTGAACGTCCAACAAGCTACCAGTGCGCCTGTAAATCACGTGATGTTCACACCTTTGCTACCCATACTATTGGTCGGCGGTCGATAGGCATTAGGGTCAGTGTTATGGTCTGAGTGACATACGACGATACGTTAATTGACCCATTGGCCGAGGATGGCATCCTACCTATCAACTATCGTATAACAGAGATTCCATTGAACCGATAACCAGTTAGACCACTAGCAAGGTGTGAATCGTTGCATAATCAGGGTGGCCGGAAAAAAGCTTGCCCGACCGAGTAGTGCCGAAAT
Organism: Margaritifera margaritifera; assembly: GCA_029931535.1. Lineage (NCBI taxonomy): Eukaryota > Metazoa > Mollusca > Bivalvia > Unionida > Margaritiferidae > Margaritifera > Margaritifera margaritifera. The sequence continues at coordinate 1,637,781 of JAQPZY010001459.1, forward strand.
GAAATTGTTGAGAAAATGCACTGTTGTATAAGCTGTTTGAGAGGGATTTAAAGACATTTCCAGTTCGCAAACTTTCATATAGATCTTTAAAATCTTATGATATACAATATTGTCGTAATGGAGGACATCTCCAGAGTCACTTTGATTGTTCTTTCTTACGATAAACAATTCTCATTTTCTACTACTGCAGACAACCTTCTTCTGTAATTTTCATTTTATTTTTTACGTAGGTTCATCCAAGACGCAAATATTTTTCTATATTTCTATTTTCTATATGAATCATGCCATAAGTAAAGATTTTCTTCCATGAGATTTTAAACAAGGAATCATCGGCGTATATGATCAAATTTTTTGTTTCAATTTGCAAAAGTTTTCATTTATATCCGAAAAGAAGTATCATAAAATTTGCAACTGAAAGGGAAACCATACAGCTTCGGCAATCGGTAACTATGACAACGTAGGCGAGAGCGTCCTCCAAGGGAGAATGGTTAGGTGATTTTTTTCAATAGGTCGGTGATAATACATATTTATGAACTTGAGCTACTTGGTCATCCCCTGACAAAGACCCTTGATAATGAAAGTGGTCCAATCCTCACAAGCAATTATGGCAGGTAGAAGATTATGGAAATGGGTGATATGGAATGTTCGCTAAGTAGAAACAATGCATGTTATATATATATATATATATATATATATATATATATATATATATATATATATATATATATATATATATATATATATATATATATATTGCCGTACGGACAACAGTGGTGTCTCGTCCTAGTTACATTCGGATTACGTCGGATTTTTCTGTTAACAGAAAATGGCCTGACTCAGACATGGATTTGGGCCTCTGCTGAAAATTCCGAGGTGTTCCGAATGGTCATTGTCGGACTCTACATCTTTACCTATACAGGCGAGGCGTAAAGTTTCCTTTATGGTGGCATCTAGGTACGGAAGTCGCTCTTTGTCACTCAGGCTCACTGCTCGCCCAGAACCAATGTTCTAAAAGGTAAAAAGAGGCTCGTAGATTTATAGATCTTTCATGTGGGTTGATTTTTTAAACATCGGATCAATTTACGGAAAAAAATAACGTCATAAGAGTAGCCTACCTTTTTTTAGTTCAAAGCCATATGAAAAAGGAATAAACTTACCAAAGTATCACAAAATGCACGAGTTTCTAAAGTATTACACAAGATCTGCATACACTTCTGAACATCATAACTGTACAGGTAATACAATCTAGTTTTTAGCTATTTTGATTAGCATTTGTTTTGTTGATTAGTTGATAGAAGTGTTCTTTCGAATTCATCTTTCGTGTTTGACCATCTGCAGTTTTCTCCGGACCCTCTGCAACTTGTACCCCTATCTACATCTGACTAAATAAAAGCTTAGTATTGCTCAAATTTACGTGAAAACGATTCAGTACCTTCGAATATTTTTAATTTAAAACCATCTTTCCGTAACTTATTGCAAACACTGTCATATCCATCTCCACTGTTAAGCCCGTGACATCTTAGCCCAGGTGACTTTGCCGTTTATTGATTGCAGTACTCCCTTGCGCATCTGTTTATGGGCGAATGAATCGGTTTGTACTTGAAGGAGTGACTATTCAGTCAGCTTCAAACTATTTGGTCGGCTTCGAATACGTTCCAAGCCACCGTAAACCAAATTGGGTTTGTCACTATGTTGTGCACCCCTTTCTAAAAAAGAGACTCATACAGAATCCCAGGATGGCATTTCGATGAAGCAAGGCATGATCAACAAGAGATATGTATGGTTCTTAATGCATAGCATGGGTTTAACATTAAGAAAGCCGTTCACTTGCAGTAGAAACGGATACGATAGTGTTTGCACTGAGATACGGAAGGTTGGTTTTAAAAAATTAAAATATTATTTAAAAAATCAAATTCTTTTCATGCAAATTTTAGCAATATTATGATTTTATTTAGTCAGATATAGATAGAGGTATACGCCGCAGAGTCCAGGAGAAAACTATAGTGACCTGTAGGCCAGTCGAGCTTTGTATAGAAATCTAAGATTGTATTGTACTTTCTTTGTTAATATGTGTGACTGTAATACCAGATGTACTTACTTATAATAACATATTTACTTACTCACCTCTATTATTTCTTTCTGACATTTGTCCTGAACATCAGGATTATTCATTAAATACACAATGGCCCAGGCTAATGTGGTAGATGTGGTGTCAGTCCCGGCATTGAACAGGTCAACAATGACACGGAATATGTTCTCCTCTAGAGAATAGAGTGGAAATGAGATAACTGACATTGCACAGGTTATTTCCATATGACATAACATGAAAATGATGCCGTGTACGGTTCTTTTAAGAAGTTTAATTTAGCTCCCATCAAATTTAAGTCAGTAGAATCTATCAATTGATAGTGCCGATATTTGCTCCATAACAGGAGGGACACAAATTAAAGCCGATGTCGAGGATCCAACACGGTATTTCTGCTTTACAGTCAGGCACACATAATACGAGACAAAAGGATAAGCTAGGCTGGTAAGTAGCTACATATATCTCAACCGCTAAAGCTCTAAGACCCGCACGATCATTTGCATAAGAGAATCTTTCATAATTTATCGAAATTATGAAGTTTGTCAGAACTATTGGTTTAATTCGATGAAATGATAACTCTAAGTCTGACCAAAATGAAACAATAGTTTCTGAGTTACTTTAGCTTAAAGTTACTAGTTACCTCAGTTTTCCTATATTTTAATCCAGTTTGTGAGAGTAAGCCCTTTAAGCCAACATGAATTACGTAATATTATATAATCACTGGCATTTAGTCTGAGCTGATAGCCTTCCTATTGGCTGTAGTTTATGAGATAACGAAATGCCAATTAAGACTTATTGGCATGTTGAAACTATCGATTAAATAAAACAAAAATTCCGTTTTTAAGTAGTAATTCCATTATTTAATTACTAGGGGTATTAAAAAGGTTCGGAATATTATTTCGCTGTAAAACAAAGCTCATTATTAGTGAACTGTACGTCAAAGCATCCCCTCAAAGTACTCTCCATGCACCTCGACACAGTTTCTCTGTATGATTATCCAATTATGAAATGCCGTTTTGTTTTCACTTTATGGTATGTTGTTCATACACTGGAAAACTGCACTTCCAACTGTATGACGGCTTTCAAATCGTCTGCACCTCAGCGAATCTTTGATAACGGGATTCAGCCAAAAATCACCTGGAGCTAAATCGGGACTGTATGGAGGATGTGACAAAGTTTGGATGCTGTACTCCTTCAGGAAGTCTATCAAGACGGCGGATTTATGCGCTGGTGCATTGTCATGGAGTAGATTGATTCGGACGGATGATTCGGAGTGTTCCACCACTTTGGACAACACTTTGGTGGCATAAAAATGTCCAGTGACACTAGCAGAGTCAGGCACATGTACCTAGATGACCGGGCCTTTTGCATAAAAAAAATAATACGTATAAAACTCTCTTAACGGTCCGATTATGTCGAGCGATTTGTGGTCTTTGCTTTATTTTCTTCAATTCAAAAAAAGAAAATCCATGTTTCATCGCCTGTGGCAATCTGATTCAAACGTCTCTGGTCACCCTTTTTATATTTAGCGAGTAGCTGTTTGGCGATTTCAACCTGAATCTGTTTTTGATCAGCAAAGGACCCATCTTGTACAAACGTTTTTTGAGCTTGAAATGATTCTTCAGTATACTAAAAACAGCTGACGAATTAATGCCCATGATAATAGAAATATCTTCCACTATGTATCGAGCATCTTCATCAATTGCCTCTTTCACAACAGCCACTTCCCGCTCACCAATCGCAGACAACTGTCCCTCCAGAGCGTGGGTCATCTTCCATGGATTCGCGACCATCTATAAAACAATAAAACCACCTCCAAATTGTAGGATATGAGAGAGAATTATATCCATAAACTGTATCCAAGTCGGCCTTGATATCAGTCAGAAAGTACCCTAAGAAAGCACGGATTTTACAGTATGCTCTTTGCTCAGAATGTTTCTTCTTCTCCAACAATTTAGGTCACTGTCATTTACCTATGTTACGTCACACGCATATATCTGCAGGTGTTCGGCGTGCTGTACGTGCAACTGCAGCTAATTTTATAGAATGTTATATTGTCTATCGATAGGCATGAAGTTTATTGACATATTCAAAGAAGAAAAAAAGTTATAACAAAATATTCAGAACTTTTCAAATTACCCCTCGTATCAATAAGGTGTTTGTACATAAATGTTCCTGCATTGGATTATTAACTCCGACTTTGCCATTTAAAGAAATATTATCCACTGGATTTTAATGGCAGTCATCGTATTTCGCAGTGATATAATTAACCTATCGCCATATGTCAGTCAATTTCTAACACAACCCACATCTATGGACTGCCAACAGTTCTATCGCTGGCAAAGGTATGAGACATTACGTCAATGCCGACACACTGCAAGCTCGTCGGACATTCGGGTCTGATGTATGTCACCTAGCTGATCGTCACTATATATATCATATATAAATTCCAATGATCCCACCTCCAACGTTTTTCAATCATGTTTCGTAAAACTTTTTGTATGTATTCAAATTAATATTAATTTATATGCAGGAAGTTGTGAAAATAAAATACTTTGAATTTATACGATGTGCCATGTTAATGAGTAGGCGCGGTTATCTCTGCTATGGCGAGAAGTCAATAACAGACGAACAACGGCATTATTTTCAGATCACTTCTAGACTCCCCCCCTCCCTCTCTCTCTCTCTCTCCTTTTCTTTGATTCATATATATTCTTCACAGCCTAGTCAGAGTTGCCTATCATATCAATTAGAAGAAACTTGTTCCTAATCATTTTAATATTTATTATGCGTTGCATGAATACATATCCATTTTCTTTATACACTTGAGCATAATTATTTTAAATTAAAATAAATGAATTTGTTGTATGGTCGACACATGCCCACGTTAACACATTACCATTAACAACTTCTTCATCCTCGTGTTCTTCTGCTTTCAAATAAAGGTCAACAAAGTCCCGGATGTTGTCGGGGTCAAAGATCTCCCTGTGCTCCTTTATTCTTCTTCTAGCATAACTGGACAGTTCGTTGAAAGCATTGAGAATCTTTCTACCCTAAAACATAGCGATGATAATATGATGTGACAAACCGATGAAAAACATAAGAAGCATTTCAATTGAAAACATAAAACTGGTAAAAGAACACTTTAGGTACGATCTGATAGCGAGGTAACACTCAAGTGAATGAAAATCGAGGTCTGCTTATAATAAAGGTTCATGTTCCGCCGACCTTTAGAATTTCCGGTCCACTTATTTTTAGAAACATTTCGAATAAAACATTTTATTATATGCTTAAGTGTGAAATATAGAAACTTATTGGCGAAATAATTTTCATATTTTTTTTAATTCCTATATTTTCACGTGTGAAAATATAAGATTTCCCATCATGCCACGCGACGCTTGATTGAATATGCCTACAGAAGTTATATCTGAAGCACAAAAAAATGAGCACTTTGTGAGCTAGATCAAATAAATAGAATCTGCATTACATTTCAGACATGGAAATTAATTTTTGCTGAGTAAATTTCACTCGACGCCGTTCGCATCTCTATTAAGTTATTTCCCCTTATTTCCATGACAGCAATGATAAACCCGCTGTGCCGCATTGCTGAATCGGACTTGCTTTGTGGTCAGATATGATCAAGTAGCTTACAAAATGGCAAAAATGTAATTTAATGCGACAAATTAGGTCATCCCAAGCCTACCGCTCTCTTAAGTCACTGATATTTATATGATCAGCCTATGAAAGTGAGGTGAATTTACGAAAAGGGGGTGGGGGTGTTGCGCTGAAGAGTGAGGTTAATCTTATAAGTTTCGGTTCTGGAGCAAGTTTGGTATATAATAAAAAGAAAATGTTCTTTTCCTGTGTAAATACCACTTATATTTCATCTTGCGGTACCAAAAACGATATATTTTAACTCGTGGCTTCGCCAGTCGTTAAAATATCGCGTTTTTTGTACCACACGATGAAATATATCCAGTATTAATGTAGGAAAAGAAAATATCCTCTGTGCACTTCGTGGTAGGGAGAATTGTCGTTAAAAACGATATGTTCCGAATGAAGTTTCACAAAGGGGACACTCTACAGATAATAGGTGCTTCTGAGAGAGTGACAGGTGTAAGATGAAGTTGTTTGCATTTGCAACATTGTGCACAATGGAGAGAATGTTGGCATACCTCTATGCTACTTTCATGCACTGTGGCTGAAATTTCTTTTCATATTGTACTTGTGGAAATTGGATATGATCTAAGCACACAGCAGACAGAAATGGCCGCTCCAAAGTACTCGAAAAATCAGTCTTTATTAGTCAAAAGTACACTATTTTCAGCAGTTATTAAAATAGGGAAACGAATTTTGCCAGAGTAGGCAATACAAACCTCTGAGAGTATAACGAATGAATTACAAAATATATAAAAAGTAAAAAAAGATATCGGCTCTTTTTTTTTAAATTTACCTTTGAAGTACAGGAAGTGAAAATGACCAAGCGGAGCTAGCAGCTTTTTGAGAGATGCACATCTTAAGTAAGAACAAGCTGTATACTCTATAACCCAAATTGCACCCATCAATCATACACCAAAATAAAGGGAATTAAAAGTTCTTTTAGCAATACCTAAGATATACAAGGTCTTTTTAAATAGCCAGGACATCCAGTGAGGAAAACCTGGGTTATTCTTTTTCTTTAAAAATCTAACCCTATGCAAAGTACGAAACTGGAGAGTACCACCAAATGCGAATGCTGTAATTTAATTGGTGAATCGAAAGGCCAACTGAGCAAGGCCTCGTATCGGTGTCTGTCAGATCTCCGTTATGCCGGAGATATCGATTTTAATCAGACTGGGTAAAGCTTGACCGAAATTCACAACCAGAAATCAGGGCAGTTTTGAGTGGCCAGCAAACAGGTGTACATTGGGTAAAGATATTTTGAATATTATTCGCAAGAGACGATTCCAATGTAAATAAATCATTGGGGAATCGGATTGCTATTTAGAATAATCTGTCCTTTTTCTGTGCATGAAAGCAAATTATGTAAATGGAACATGCTATTTTTATATAAGTCGTTTACTTTAATGGATTCAAAAATAACGTGTTGTATTTGCAGTTTTTCGTTAACTTTCACAGATTTAAGGGCCGATTTCTTCGAAATTTCAATACGATTTTCCTATTTTCTCGTTCACAATGGAATCCAGGGGCGGATCCAGAAATATCGTTTAGTATCATTGGGGGTGGGGGGGGGTGTAAACAAGTAGGCGAGGGGTCTGTGGGACGAAACCCTCTGTGGGGGCACAGGGGGAAAAGCCCCTGGAAGTCCCTGCATTTTACGCATTTGCAATACACTGTTTTAAGCATCGAACTGTAAAGAAAACTTACTGTACGAAACCTTCCAGTTGTTTCGCACTTTGTTTTAAGTGTGTGTGGGGGTGGGGGGTCGCCGGATGCACTCACCCTTTGGACCCGTGCCTGGAAACGTCCCTTACGAAGCCATACTCAAAATATTTTACCCGATGTTTAGTGGTTTAGTGTAATATGAGTTATCAATACCAAAACATTCTCAACAATAAGTGTCTACGTGCAGAAACATCTCTAACATATGTTATAGATGTCTCTGCTACGCCACACCGAACGACGAGTATGAGTAGTAATGTGGGGGCGCTGGGGGTCAAAATGGGCATTTGGGGGTCATACGGGAAATTAACATGGAGAGGGCACTTGGGGGTCATACGGGAAATAAACATGAGAGGGCACTTGGGGGTCAAAAGTGTTTATAGGGTCAAAAAGGTTTATAGCCTCAAAATGGTAACATTGTTAGAAGTGGCTGACCTCAATGGCGGTGACATAGTAACATTGTTAGAGTTGACTTTAATATGCGCCAATATAGGTATGTACGGCGCCATAGACTTACACTGATGTGGCGATATGGGGTCAAATGATAATTATAGTGGCCATAGGTTTAACATGGGAATGGGTTTATAGGGTCAAAAGTGTTTATAGGGTCAAATTTATGTATAGGGTCATACGTGAAATCCTATGTTAAAATGGTTTCATAGGTTTAACATGGGGATGGTATTATAGGGTCAAAAGTGTTTATAAGGACAAAAGGGAACGGTAATGTTAATACTATCCAAACACACCTAATGGTAGGAGTTTTAAAACACACACTCTATTTACGAGAATTTAACATGGGAAAGTTAATGGGGGTCTACGAGAATGTAACATGCGAATAGTTATTTACTATCCAATTACTTAGTTATCTACTATCCAATTACTTAGTTATCTACTATCCAATTACTTAGTTATCTACTATCCAACACCCCATACACACTATCCAAAACGCCTTGTATGATGTCTAAAAATCCCACACCTACTATCAGACGAAAAGGGTATGATGTGAAAGAAGAGATGAAATCACACAAACATACTATCCAACACCCACGTTTTGATCACTATCCAACACCCATTTTTTTTTTTCTTTTTTTTTTTTTTGGGGGGGGGGGGTACTATCCAACACCCCATACACACTATCCAAAACGCCTTGTGTGGTGTCTAAAAACCCCAAACCTACTATCAGACGAAAAGGGTATAATGTGAAAGGAGGGGACGAAATCACACAACATACTATCCAACACTCATTTTTTAAAATACTATCCAACACCCACTATTTGATTACTATCCAACACCCATTTTTTTTGTTACTATCCAACACGCTGTGGGAGTGGTCAACACTCCCTACACTTAGTAACCAACCAAAAAGGGTAGGAGTGCTTTACACACATTATACTTACATATACACAAATCTACTATCACATAAGAGTGGTATGATGTAAAAGAATGTGTATGAATGCGTGTGTGCGTCCATAATATAATATAAAAAAATAAGACCAAGAGACACTTACTTTTTTCCTTTTTGATATGTTCTCTTTTTAAAAATCACAATGAACATTTCATAACACATCACTCAAGTCCATATTTCACTCTCTGTCTCTTTTCTTGAATTTCTTCATAGGCATCATGGGTTCTTCTTCACACTCTTCCACTCGTCTTGCCTTCTTACATTTCTTGACGACGGGGATGAGTTCTTCTTCTGGTGCTGAAGATCCCTCTGCCTCCTCCCTCTCTTGTTTGTTCTCTTGTTTCTTAGGACACTCTGAAGACCAATGTCCTTTTTCTTGACAATGATAACAGGCATCTTTCCCTTTGTCTCTCTTTTCTTTTCCTTGGTTTTGACGTTGTGGACATTCTGGAGCCCAATGTCCTTTCTCTTGGCAGATATACCAAGTATCTTGACTTTTATCTAGAGAGGAGGAGGAGTAGTCCTTAGTCTTACTAGTATACTTTCCAAGGATTCTCTCTAAATTTGTGATAGCAACAGCCGTCTGTTGTGCTAAATCTCTGACCAGAAGGGTAAGCTTTTTTGACTGCTCTTCCATCTTCACTGTTTGAAAGTTGAATAACGAATAGTTCCTCTGAGGGTAAGAAGCTCTCTCTATATATAGGGAAAGAGCTTGTGTAAAACTCAATCAGATCAAAGTTGGACATTAAGATGAAACAATCACGTAATGTCCGTGAGAAACCAGCAGCAGAAGAAGAAGAAACTAAAAGGCCACGACGACGACGACTTTCCGTACCGCCTCACACACCGCTAGCTGAAGTATTAGCCCAAGTCCTTGCCAGGAATTTTTAAGAGTACATGAGTGAGCCTGAAACAACACCTTCCATCTCCACAAGACCGAGAGAGTCTAGAACCCTAAAAAAGAAAGTCCTTCCGTTGCTCCCGAAAATTACTATCACATTCGAGAGACGCAAAAAGTGACTTCCAAAACATTTAGAACCACAGCTAACACCTACACGGTCAAATTTAGGAAGTTCAAATCTGAAGTACCCCATGAGAAAGACGCAGGTTTCATTACCGATTTGTGGGATTACTTGTTAGAAACAATGAAACGACAATGCCAAGCGAAAGAGGACGATCGATTGAGACTTTTCATTCATCACGATAGTTTGTAGTCTCCTGTCTGGATCGAGTTTAGTACCCCGATAGAATTAACATTTGGCACAACGTTCGACCTTACCCAAGATGGAATACTTGGCAGATCCCAGTCGCTACTTTCAACTGGTGGACGACAAAGAAAAACTGGTGAAACACGTGGAAATCATTCATGCAGATTTGATCTTGGTCAATTACGAAGAAGAACCCAAGTTTGTACACCCCGACGACTTTAGCAATGTGATCATTACAGCCTACGTGACTGCCCATGCTCGCTTGGAATTGTACGATGAGGCTTTAGAAGTGTTGGGAGATCGAGTCCTGTACTTTGACACCGACAGTTGTATGTACATCCATCGCCCTGGTTGCACACACCCCACCATCGAAGGAGATCGCTTTGGAACATAGACGGTCGAGCACCCCCAAGCGACGATCCTCAGTTTTGCCAGCGGTGGGCCTAAAAATTACGGCTACCGATACAGAGACCAACAAGGCCAACTCCACACCAAACGCAAAGTCAAAGGATTAACCCTGAACTATCGAACCAGCCAAGTGGTCAACTTTGATGTTGTCTTGAAAAATGCTTTACAGTCTGGACAAACTCAAGACTTTCGAGTGAAAACTTTAGAACCTCACAAAATCGTACGGTTACCAAACCACCAAATCGTCAGTCGCCCTTTCGAAAAAGTTTACCAAATTGTGTACCAGAAACGAGTGCGACTTCCAGACCACAACACTTTACCGTACGGAAACGCTGATCTTCACTAGAACAGACAGGCACCAAGATTGATGATGACTTCAACACAGCAACCATGTGATGAACCGACTGCAGACTTCAAGTTGAAAGAATACAAACTTCCCGTGGTCTTGCCTGACTAATGTGATTGTGCCAGTCGATTGAACACGTTCAAAAAATGGCCTAAACATAGGAATCATTACCCACTTCCAACTCTTTAGCCAGTGCAGGATTAGTCTACTTTGGACAGGGAAGCGAAGTGCAGTGTTTCAGTTGTGGTGTAACAATTCGTATGGACTATAAAGATTCAGGTATACTGGAACATGCCAGATGGTCTCCAAGCTGTGGTTACCTTTCTTTGGTGTTTCCACAGTGCGAACAGTACCCTTCTCCAGTATAAAAAGTGACAAGTTCCAAGACCAACAATTCATTGTCACTCCAAACGTTGACCGAGCAAGAAGAAGATGAATACTAATTCCATACAGCCACTGAGTGAGGAACTCACTGTGAACTTCAAGTTCAATGGGGAGACCAGTACATAGGCACCGATGCTAACGAACTCGACACAGCCACCGAGTGAGGGACCTACTGTGGACTCCAAGTTCGATCACGACTTCGAGTGCTTTTCAGTGCCGTGCGATGAGACGGATGCCGTACGCTTTTGGGACCATCGAAAGCGATGCCGTTCGTGTGCCTTACCGTAGCACTAGCGAAAGCAATGTAGCACGACGCCCTTTCTTCTTTATTGGTGATGCTAAGCGTGTACCTACATGCGGATGCCATCCCTACTTTGACAAAGAATTCACGTTGCCTGTGGCTTTGCCTGGCTATTGCGACTTTGAAAGTCGATTCCAGACGTTCAAAGATAAGTGGTCTAAATATCTGGAAGGACCTACTCCCAAAGCATAGCAAGATCCGGATTTATCTACTTGGGAGAAGGTGATAAAGTCAAGTGTTTCAGCTGCGGTGTGACACTTCACGAATGGGAGAATAGAGACTCAGCTTACTTGGAACATGCCAGATGGTATCTGCGATGTCAGTACCTGCCTATGGTCGGTCCCAAGAAGTAACATGTCGGATACTTTAGAAGAGCACATTCGTTGTTTGCCTCCGGAGCTGCGAGAACGCATTTACCAAGAGTTAGTTCAGATTCAAGTGAAACGTAAAGAACAATTGCATCCTTTACGACATAGACGTTTTAACCATTGGTATCTGAATGCTATAAAAGTACTGATTAGTTTACAAGTGTTCAAATGGACAGACATTCATGAAGGACTAGATGGCATCTTTAAGCGTTTGGATGGCACTACCTACAATGTGACACTGTTACAGAGAATTCCATAGAACGAAGTTGAGGAAAAAGTGAAAAATTTTGAGGAATACAAAAAACTTTTAAAAGAAGTGTCACCTCAAGAAGAAACGTCTTCACGCCGTCTGAGGTGTAGAAAGGTCATCACTGAACGTCTTGGATATCCTTTACCGCCAGATTCCATTTGGCAAGTGTGTGACTATTTTGTCACAAAGAAAGACGTGCCTGTGAATGACTAGTTTAGAAGAGCACATTCAGAATCTGCCTTTGGAGCTGCGAGAACGCATTTACAGAGAGTTTGTCAAGATACAAGTGAAACGCAAACTCAAAGTCATTTCTCGATTTTTTAACTATTGCTACTTCCACAGTATAAGAAGACTGATTCTTGGGAGAATTATCACAGATGCCTTGGAGTAGAATATCACCGAAGATACAAACCTTGGGAACCTGGATATAAAAGCTGATCATGCCACGACCGTAGTCTTCACTTGTAGAACGAATTCCGTGGAAGGAAGTCAACGATAGTGTTCAGACCTTAGAGGATTACAAACAACTGATACAGGAACTGTTTCCATTGAATTTTGGACGCTATGTGGTGTGTGTGTTAGTGACTACTTTTCTTGGATTTCGTTTCCCAGGACATTCGTTGTGGATTATTTTGGAGGAACAGTATTCCTTGTGGATTATTTATGAACGGTACATGCAACAACAAAGACATGATCATTGACGCATTATCGGTACACAAAAGACAAATTGTGCTCAAAGTGTTGAGAATCGTGATAAACACCAGTTGAGTACCTCCGTGTGAAGAAGACATTTCTCAAACTTTATCTACACTTCATACGTTCCAAGAAGTGTGCATCGCTAGTTGGTTACACCAACAATTTTACGATTGGAAAGATGTACGTGACTGGAAAAGTGTTGGTTTCGATGCTTGGCTACAAGAAGTGGCACACTTTGCCAAGAACCTTGCGTGTCACTAATTCTCCAAGACAAAAAGTGAACTTGGAACAAAGTTAACAATGACACTTGAGCCTCAAGAAGAAAACAACACCTTCGTACTAATGGAAGCACCTGAGGAACAAAGAACCTTTCTGCCAGAGACATTCCATTCCACAACAGAGACAATGAATCGTGTACGTCGATTTCGTTGGACACACATCCATCGAGACTATTGTTGCACATTGACTTGTTTATACACAACTTTGGTTCTTTTAGTGTGTGCCTTATTGTTGTACCAAACCATTTTTGCTTTATGTGTTTTCGTGCTTCATGACCTGTAAATATGTGTTTGTTGTTTTGTAAAACATTAAACGTGTATGAAACGTATAAAATGTCTTGTGTCTTTCGTGTTCTTCTCAAAATTCTCCATACCTCAGTCATGGCTACATCCTCCTCTGCCTCTTATTCTGTGGTCATAGTGATTGACGAAAAGTTAGATCGTCAAAGTTGGGAAGCTTTGTATCTGCGCCTTCCATTTAACATGTTGATTGCTGGACCCAGTGGTTCAGGCAAAACCGAATTTGTCAAACGTTTGATCGAACACAAATCTCATTTGTTTGATCGTCCTCCTCAACGTATCGTGTGGTGTTACAAAGATTGGCAATCGTCTTACACTTTACTTCGTGAAAGTCAAGGAGAAGCCATTTCGTTTGTGGAAGGCATTCCTCGCGAAGACGATGCTATCGTGTCTGACTTGAGTCAAACACATCTGGTCATCTTCGATGACATGTTAGGAGAAGACGAAGAAGAAAGTAAACTTTGGTTTACACGAAAAGGACATCATCGTAATGCCAGTATCATTTACATTACTCAAAATGTATTTCAACAAAGTAAAGCCCATCGTATCATCAGTCTCAATGACCATTACGTGGTGTTGTTTAAAAGCCCCAAAGACAAATCTAAGTGCAAGTGTTAGTCAAACAGTTAGGCACTCCTTGGCCGAATTATGCGTACGACGATGCCACTCAAACACCTCATGCGTATTTACTCATCGATTTAAAACCTACCACTCCCGAGTATTTGAGATTTCGTACCCAATTGTTACAGCATTGGTGTCAAGAAGGAGGTCCCGTCATTTACACGTCCCCTTCGGCACACTCTCTGAAAGAAAGAAAAGCTTAAAAAAAACATCCACCGCGTCATTTCTTTCTCACAGTCTTCAAGATGATTTCCTTTCAATATCATCCTCCTGCCAAATTGATTCGTGCCCTGTATGGCATAAGTCGCGAAATAAATGCACAAGTCCGTGCCCATTTGTTAGAAGCTAGTCTCAAAGAAGTTTTACGATGATTTACTTTGACAGCACGTCAATTACTTCAAGGCATCATTCACATCTCTCAGCAAAACCAAAAAAGGACTTCCACCTCGTCTGGCCAAACATTGGGACGTGTTGTCCGTCCTGACTAAATCCAATCCTCCCATGCAAAAACAACTCATTCAAACAGCACCCAAAGAAATCATCGATACAGTATGTGAATGTTGTTTGAATGTGTTGAAAGGAATGGTACCTTTGTCCAAGATACAGAAACAAAAATTAGGAAAACATCGGAACGTTCTTCGCCAAATGGTCAAAAAGAAAATACCTCTGAGTGAAAAGAAAAAGATGTTGGTGCAACGAGGAGGATTTCTACCCATGCTGATAGGACCGTTGTTAAAAATAGCGGCTCCGTTTGTTAGGAATGATTGCTGGACCTCTTTTAGGAGGAGTCATGCGATAAAGACGGGAAGAAAAAGAAGATAAAAAGGACACCGTTCTCTTGAAAGACAACACACTTGTACCTTTGGATCTTATGGAAGGACGAGAACTGACTTTAGTTCCTTACAAACGATGGATGTAATTCCATCGTTGGTACGAACAACGGATACCTCATTTACCTCCCAATCCGAATCTCAACGAGATGTCTCAGTTACAACAAGAATTACAATCGCTCATGGATCGAAGTGATTTGTCAGAAGCAGAAACATTGCAACGGTACGGTCAACTCTTGCAACGTCTTCAACTCTTTCACCAGAAAGCTTTAGACGAAAGCAGCTAAACCCACTCTGAGAGATTTCAAAGCCATGATGAAAAGCGAGCCTAAAACCACCAAGAGAGCAGACACCGCCACTGGGACAACAGAAGAAGACGACCCACGAGAAGTGCTTCAAACTCCGTCTGCTCCCGCCCTCCCTAGTAAGATTGCAGCTTCCTTGTTGACACCCGCTCCTACACCTCAACGAGAAGAAATGAAAGCTTGGGTTAAAAAGATGATGTCCACCCCATCTTCAGCATAAGAAAAAAAGAAAGAAGGCAAGACAGAAGTGAAAAAAGACATCAAGAAAAATACCGCCACTCCTGTGGCTTGTCGGACGCGTCAAGCAGCTTCGTCCAAACCACCCCTACACCACGACACCAAAAGTAATAGTATCGAGCAGTGGGTGACTTATTTAGCAGTAAAAAACATGGAGACAGTTTTAGCTAGCATTTACTACAATCCTGCCCATGCTGCTGGTTACGGAGGAGTTCAACAATTGTATCAGGCTGCTAAAAGCAAATTGAAAAGTGTACGTTTGGCAGAAGTACGACGAAGGTTACAAGAACAATCGATGTATACGTTACACAAACCTATTCGACGAAAATTTTCTAGAAGTCAAACCAAAGTGGATGGCATCGATCATCAATGGCAAGCAGATTTTGCCGATGTCTCTCATGTGGCAGCGTACAATCGTGGTCACAAATATTTGTTTTGTGTCATTGACGTGTTTTCCAAATTTTCTTGGGTCGTTCCTTTGACTTCTAAAAGCAGTATCGAGTTAGTACGCGCTTTAAAACTGGTGTTGAAACAAAGTGGTCGTCACCCTTTACGATGGCAAACCGACAAAGGCACCGAATTTCTAAACCAAGCTTTTCAAAAAGAATTGAAACAACGGCACCTTAAATGTTTTACCACTGAAAATCCTGAAAGCAAAGCCAGTGTCGTGGAACGTTTTCAAAGAACTTTGAAAGAACGCATGTGGAAATATTTTACACATCAGCACACTCTCAAGTACATCGACGTGTTACCACGTTTGGTCAAAGCTTACAATCAATCGTACCATCGTAGCATCGGATGTGCCCCCGAAGATATCACCCCTGAAAACGAAGTGACAGTGTTTGATCGATTGTTTGGTACACCTCAGATTGGACACAAGAGAACCCTGGTGCTCAAGACGGGAGATTGGGTTCGCATCAGAAAAACCAAACGCACTTTTGACAAAGGTTATTTACCCAACTGGACGACCGAATTGTTTCGTGTCACTGGACAAGTGCGTGGACGTGATCCTCCCGTCTATAAATTGGAAGACATGCACGGAGAAGTGTTAAAAGAAACTTTTTACTTGCCTAAGTTACAACGAGTGACCAAAAAAGAAGACGACTTGTACGACATCGAAAGCATTCTCGAACGAAGAACACGTAAAGTAGGCAAACGTCGAGTGGACGAAGTCAAAGTGCGTTGGAAAGGATATCCACCTAGTTTTGATTCTTGGATTGCCGCTTCCCAAGTCGTCGACTATAAAAAAAAGAAGTAACCAACATGTCGTTCAAAACAGCAGCTACCACTTCTCCTTCGCAGAGTTCCTCTCTTCAAGAATTAAAAAAACAACCATTGTGGGTGTGGTGCGGAGAACGTGTACCTAAAATTCAAATCGTCTTTTTCTGCCACATCTTTGTGGTGTATTGTGTCATCGGAGCAGCCATTGCCAATATGAGTTTGCAACAAGGTGACAAACAATTGTGGACCATTTTACTCAGCAGTTGCATCGGTTATCTTCTGCCTAGTCCTTCCTTGAAATATACGACGGACAGTAACAACAGCAACAACCACAATGGTACGGCCAACGCCAGTCATCCTTCATCCAGTCACAACAACAACAGCAGGCCTCTTTTGGAATATTTTGAACATCATTCTCCTTTGAACTCGAGTAGTGACTCCTCGGACACCAGAACCCTGGAACTATGAATAAAACATTTTGTTTAACTTTACCCAGTGACAGTTCGATGGATGTGTTTCCCAACCACACCTTATGTTGTTTCACTGCCAAATTACCTCAGTCCATACGATTGGATCACGCAGCTCATTGGGAAGTGGCTTTGGTAGAAATCATTCATCCTACGCAAGCCATGAATGTGTCTGGAGATCAAACCACTTTTGTCGTCGAAATCCTGAACGAGCAAGTGCAAGAACACTTGAACGCAAATGATCCTGGCTTTTACGAATCCAAAAGGCCAGCACCCGCCAAACCTCAACTCAGTATCTATCTCATGAGAATTCCTGCAGGCTATTATTTTAGTGCTCGACATTTGGTGGACACCATTGCGGCTATCTTCAACGACCAGTTTGGCAAAGCCCTGGACAAAAAGAAAGAAAAGTGTCCTGATCGAGTATCATGCCATTTCTCATCGTCTCAAAATGCATTTTTCGGACGCCAAAATATTGTCCATCACTTTTTCTCCTGAGTTGTTTGCCATGTTGGGTGGAAACACAAAACTAGCTTCTACCAAAGACATCAACAACAACAATCGATTTTACAAGCATTTTCGCTACCCCATCAATTGTGGTGGAGTACAACGTGGTGGGAAACACAGCCGCTCCGTTACTGAGAGTCATTCCTTTCAAAGTGGATTTTGCCGTCGCCGCGTACGAGGAAGGTGGAAACACGTATCACGTTCACCGTGAATTTGTACATCCTCATTATCTTCCAGTCAGCAAATTGTATTTTGATAGTGTCAACATTAGTATAAAAGGAGATCTGGGACAAAGTATTCTATTCAGTAAAGGAAAAGTCACGGTGAAACTACATTTTCGAAAAAGGTTCTCCAGCGAATTGTAACACAAACATGTTTCCTGTGTACCAAGGAGTGGTTTAGGAGATATATTAAAATCTGCTTTTCGAACGGTAGCCTCCATCTTGAAACCCATGGTGACTCGAGGATTGCATGCCTTAAAAGATGCCGCTTTGACGCAAGGAAAAGAATTTCTTCAAAACGTCCTCAAAGACAAACAAAATCCGAAAGAAGCCTTTATGAGAGCAGGAAAAAATGTGTTGCTGCAAACTGGAAAAGATCTTTTGGGTCGCCGAGAGACCCCTATAAATTCGCTTCACGCTTCTGGCCCTGGCATTACTTCTTCCTCAACGACATAGCAAGGACAAGGCAGAAAGAGACGTCGACACCCCTTCAGAGCTCATAAACAGCACGGCGTTCAGAAAAAGAATAAGAAAAGAAGAACTGTCAGAGAATTAGACGTGTTTTATTACTAACTATTGAAAATGATGTACCGAGATTCTTGCGAATGTACCAAGTCAGAACTGGATCTGTTTGCCATGCCACCTACCATGATGACGATGCAAGAATCCCAATGGGTAGAATTTCATCCTGTATCGTCAATGACGACTTCAGCTCCTATCGAATTTGAAATCAAAGGACAAACCGAAGATTACATCTATCTGAATAGCAGACACTTGTATCTGAAACTCAAAGTGCTCAAAACGGACAACACCAATCCTGGGGCCGATGCCAGAGTAGCTCTCGTCAATAATTTCATGCATTCCTTGTTCAGCGAAGTGGATTTGTACTTGAATAACAAACTGGTCAGCAGCAGCATGGATACTTACCCTTACCGTGGTTACTTGGAAAATCTCTTGACGTACGGAAAAAAGCCAAGAATACCCATCTGGATGCTTCCGTGGTATGGAAACCTGACACTTTGGAAAAGTTCAACGACACAGCGTTGACTGCAGATGACGATCCTCACAATGTGGGATTTAACGCCTGTCGAAAGAAAATCAGACAAGCGCGCACTTTAAAACTGATGGATCGTTTGCATTTGGACATGTGGTTGCAAGAGAAGTATTTGTTGAACGGAGTGGATGTACGCCTGAGACTGAATCGCAGTAGTACCGTCTTCCATTTGATGGCTAATGCCAACGAGTACAAAACCATCATCGAAGATGCCAGACTTTAAGTTCGACGTGTAGAAGTATTACCTAAAGAAGCCAACGACATCAGTCAAACGTTGAGCAGAACCACTGCCAAGTATCCTGTGCGACGAGTGGAAGTGAAAACGTTTACCATTTCTTCTGGACTCCGATCCAAAGTCGAAGCTCATCTGTTCCAAGGACAGCTCCCCAAACGTTTGCTGATTGGCATCGTCAGTAATGCAGCCCTCAACGGGGCCATCGATCAAAATCCTTTCGACTTTCAACACTTCAACGTCTCCAAGATAGAAGTCACTCAAGATGGTCAGACGTTGTGTACCAGACCTTTTGAACCTAACTTTGCCCAGAGAAATTACTTGCGATCTTACTTGACTCTGTTTGAAGCCACAGGACAGTTAGGCACCAACAGCAGCCACGGCATTTCGTACGAGGATTATGCAGGATATGCTTTGTGGGGATTTGATTTCACCCCTGACCAAGGCAGCGACGAAGGACATTTCCACTCTATAAAATCAGGCCAACTTCGTGTGGAACCTCAGTTTGCTATAGCTCTAGCCAACACTGTGAACGTCATCTTGTATGCAGAATTTGACAATACTCTGGAAATCAACAGTTTGAGAGAAGTGATTCTATACTATTAGAAAATATGCAACACGAAGAAACAATGGAGATAGAAGATGAGGGATTTTGTGATCTAGAAAAACCACAGCAGTCACAAACCACCAGTGAAGAAGAAGAGAAAAGTAGTGTTACCAAGTTTACTGGATTTATGCCATGTAGATGGCCAGAACAAGAACAACATTTAGTCTCCTGTTTTGCTACGGATTTGGCTGAATGAATTACAGTCCTGACCCGAGAACATTGTCATGGATGTCAAATCGATCATCCGAGTCAGAAACAACACGACAAATGTATGATGATGAGTGCAGAAGAAAAATTGGAGGAATATTTGGATGAGGCATGGTCTCTGATCTCGGAAGAAAAGGTCTTGAGAAAGTGGTATAAAGACTTGCAGGATTCTTCTTCACCTCCACTCAATTCTCTGGAGATCCAACGCATCGAAGCTCTCTTGCAACAGAGTACAGAGACTGCCCGCCGTAGTTCATTGACTTACTTGACAGAACGTTTCAAGCATAAACTCAAGTGTGAATTGATGACTTATTATTACCTGTGAACAAAGAAATGGATACCTGGGAACTTCATTACCTGCTGACTCGCAGTTCGTACACCTCTTCTTGGAATCCTGTGATGTGTGCTAAAGATGAACTTCCACATCGCAAACCTAAAGACATTCAAGCCTATGTCGTCAATACCGACGACAGTGATCGACCAGGAACCCATTGGGTGGCCGTGTACTTTCCCAACGATCACAGTGTGGAATATTTTGGTTCTTATGGATTACCTCCATTGGAAGACGACATCATTGACTTTATGAGAAGAAATGCTGTCTCCACTCGATTCAATAATGCCAGATTACAAGGATCCGATTCTATAGTGTGAGGACAATACTGTGTACATTTTCTTCATCAACGCAGTCTTGGATATTCCTTAGAACATTTAGTGACTTGTTTTGATAGTGAGTACGCTAGAAACGATGCAAAAGTAGAAAGATGGTTTAGTGAACATTATGGTTATCTGTTTTCTTTAGCTCAGAAACGTGGTGTTCATCGAGGACAGAATGATTTAGAACAGTGGAAGTCTAGTTTGACTTCACAAACAACGTTGTCAACCCTGTAAAAACGTTCATGTTTAAAAAAAATGTTTGTTTGTTTGCATTTTGTGTTAGAGAAGCTTCTTCTTGTGTATAAAAAAATGTTGATTTTTAAAAAAAAATGGTTTTGTGTTCTTTTATGAATTGAAAAAATGAAATGTATATGCTCTTTCACCCTCTCTCTATCGATCTGAGGTACCTACTCTTTCACATTTCTCTCTATCGATCTGAGTCATATTTTCCATAGCGTCCGCGCTTCCAGCATATAAAGCCAGTCGGGTCACTCTCGTTGACTCAAGACCTCATGGGGTGTTGGATAGTAGATAACTAAGTAATTGGATAGTAGATACCTAAGTAATTGGATAGTAGATAACTAAGTAATTGGATAGTAGATAACTATTCGCATGTTACATTCTCGTAGACCCCCATAAACTTTTCCATGTTAAATTCTCGTAAATAGAGTGTGTCTATTATAACTCCTACCATGAGTTGTGTTTGGATAGTATTAACATTACCGTTCCTTTTTGTCCTTATAAACACTTTTGACCCTATAATACCATCCCCATGTTAAACCTATGAAACCATTTTAACATAGGATTTCACGTATGACCCTATACATAAATTTGACCCTATAAACACTTTTGACCCTATAAACCCATTCCCATGTTAAACCTATGGCCACTATAATTATCGTTTGACCCCATATCGCCACAGCAATGTAAGTCTATGGGCGCCGTACATACCTATATTGGGACATATTAAAGTCAACTCTAACAATGTTACTATGTCACCGCCATTGAGGTCAGCCACTTCTAACAATGTTACCATTTTGAGGCTATAAACCTTTTTGACCCTATAAACACTTTTGACCCCCAAGTGCCCTCTCATGTTTATTTCCCGTATGACCCCCAAGTGCCCTCTCCATGTTAATTTCCCGTATGACCCCCAAATGCCCATTTTGACCCCAAGCGCCCCCATATTACTACTAGTATGCCCTCGTATCCTTTGTTTTCATATGACGTCAGCAGAAACTGTGTACTTGTCAGTCCGCCATTTGATTCCATAACCACTGAAAACAGGTTCAAATACAAAAGTGTTCTCCATAATGCCGATTTGTTGTATTGTCGGGTGTTCCAACCGCCCAGGTGTACAGAAAGAGGTAAGTTTCTTTAAAGTACCGAACGTTTTGACTGATCAGGGTGCAGAAACAATTAAATTATCGGAAGAATGGTGTCGTCTATGGAAGGCGGATATCACCAGAACGGACATTGAAACTGAAGAGAGATGGAAACGAACGATTATTTGCTCAAAACATATTGTCGGAGGTATGTTTAAATTAACTTATCAATTGAGTTATAATATATGTTTAGCTTGAATTTACATATATTTGAGTTTATGCATTGATAAACTTTGCTTACGGTCCCCAGTGCAGGCAGCAGCGGGCCGTCGTTTTTGATAAAACATTTCGATTATCAGTCAATTTTTATTTTAGATAAAGAATATCAGGATTAGACATTGACAGCTCTTTTTCATTTTCCATCGACTTATGATGACCTTTTTCTCGACTTTGTTTTTCTTTTTACAGGTATTAAAGCTTTTTTGCACGACAGAATCAGTCCATCGTGGTTGCCAACTGTAGATCTCGGTCATTCATAAATTACTAAACCTGCAAGAGAAGCAGCTAACGAGAGATTTAATCGGGTCAACCTGCGGAAACACAAGAGACAGATTTCAGAGGCAGTATCATCTTTACTAACATTGAAAAAAGGCTCATAGAGTTCAGGGGTAATAATGTCAGAATCTGATGAAAACACAGTTAACCAGAATGACAACACTTCAAACCCATATCGTGATGACAAAGTAACGGAACATGTGTTATTTCCGCCTGCATCGCACGATCAAGGAATTTCAAAGGTGACGGGCATCCAAACTTACTTAAATATCGTAGCAATCAAACAATTAGAAGATGATAACAAGTCTAGAGTCATTGAAGCCAAAGGAAAAAAAATGATTTGAATGGATTATACAACCTGTTGTGCGATTTGCAGCAATCAAACGCGCATCAAGTTTATACTCCAGTTTATTGCCCCTCAGTCGACGCGTGAAATGAATGATCCCTGGAAAAACGAATTCCACTGGTGTATGGTTAGCTCAAACGAAATGACATAAAGCACTTAAGTTAACTTGTGTATGACTAACTTTACAAAAGCGCACTTTTCAAACCAGTGTAGCAACGACTGTGTGTTTTCCGGAAGTTCCGATATTCAAGTGTAAATGTGTCAGCTAAGATTCTTTTTACAGAGTAAAATATACTTTGTTTTCTATTGGAAACCTATGAATATATTGCAGAATCTAAATTTCTTGGCGAGTTATTCCTGTATAACCACGGTTTTCAAGGTGAGGAAAAAGCAACTCTATGGTCATTTGAGAGACACTATATTGGAATTGGCATTCGCTTGGGACCCGTCATAGCAATTAGACACCGTATCTTAAGAAATTAAAATTTTTAGAAACAACATACAATAACATCCCTACACTGTGTGTATGATGATGTAAATTACAGATAAGAAGACTACCACTCGACGTGACCCCTACGCCAGGCAATGCTTTGTAGTTAGACTGTACCAAAACTGACAGAACCTTGTACGAATTTGTTTTTCTTGACTAACTGAAACATTTACAAAGTACAACATATCAACATTTTCAAGGAATTAGTACTATGTTTGGCCAAATGTACACGACTTGATCCTTGTCCTGGTCCCATTTTCCCACGGGTCAAGAGAAAATGATACGTGTAAAAATTAATTAGCTTTTTAAAGCTTGTTTATTCAAATATTAAAGTACATGCAATGCAAACAAGAAATGTTACTCAACAAGACCACTTTAATATGACAAGCAAGATCACGTGCTATATTCTGGGTAGTGTCAAACGTTGCAAAATTCAATACAATCAATTAACATTCAATAATTTTCATTCGTATTTCATAAATTTTCAATTCATATTCAATGTTTTCTATTCTTTTACGATAATTATCTTTCATATGCGATATTTTACAATCATATAAGATGCTTCTCAATCATATCCAATAAATTCCATTCATATTCAATATTTCCATTCGTATTCAATATTTATCATTTATATGCAATATTTCTCATTCGTATTCGATAATTATATTTTGTATGAGGTCCTTTTCATTCATATTATTCATTCGTATCCAATAATTTACATTCATATTCAATACTTTGCTTTTATATCCGATGTTTATCTTTCATGTACAATAGAAACTTTAATTCATATTTGATAATTTGCATTATGGGTAATCGGATGTCACCTGTCTGGTAACTGATGCTTTGTGTGTAATTTAAAAGAAATTGGTTGTTCCATGTGCATGATGTGGTGAGAGTTTGCTTACATCCCCCAGGGCCAAGTAATAAATATACTTTTTAAAATAGAAAACTGAGCAAGCAGACCATGCTGTCACAGTTGCCTGGGATGACCGGGTCAAAACAGCAGTAAACGCCAGGTGTGTGGGTGGTAGTGCCCAATCAAAATGACGTATTTGAGATAGATCCTTCACCCATCGGCGAAAGCAATATTTTTTCCCTGGTGACTGACTTGATTGGTTAGTATGTTACAAATTTAATGTAATAAATAACGCTATAGGTCAGTGCTCCAGCTACAGTTTTAGATGGAGGGGAATAAGAGGGATACTAAAAACTAAAGTCATAGGGGATTTCTAAAATAAGCGGCCGGCGGTTGAGGTATACAGTACCATTGATTAGCCTGGTCCCGGTCTCAATAGACATATTTAGTTCACCCTCAACTGCAAGTCTGGAATATATGTATGTATGCATGTACGTATGTAGCGTTTTACGGCACCTCAGCACAACAGTGGCTATATGGTGCTAACTAAATGTAAAGTTCGAAAAATGTAAAAATATATTGAACACAAATTTAGGAAGATAACACCCTTCCAAATAAATGTAAACACAAAGTATCACACCATAAAATATCAAATGTAAAAATGTTAAACTTCTCTAAAATGTATATAAAAGTAAAAGATAAAGGTAGAAAATATAAAATCCTTAAAACATATCAAAATTTGTTCTATAAACCGCATTCCCTCAAAAAGTCCAAGATTTTGTCGGGTCGTATATCATCATACAGTTTCTTCACGCGGTTCAAATCCAATTACTTCTATCTCAAAAGTTTATAGTCGACGCAGAAGAGAATGTATTCTACTGTCAGTGGACACTGGTGGTCGAGGTTCACGTTTTGGAAGATGTGCATGAGTCGGGTATGTATATCTGATACGCGATCGGCACAATACCAACTCATCTGTCAGATGTGTTCTAATCTTGAGATGCCACTCTCCAACAGTAGCTTAGGTGTTCTTAAGTTTCTTTGTGGCGTTTTTATTCCACATATTTTGCCAAGTATGATGAACATGCTTGTGCGGTATCGTAGTTTACATGCTAGTTCAAATTAATAACAGCTCCCCATAGCAATTGCAATATTAGATAGGGACTGCTCCTAAGATGTAGGGGGCGCCGCGATTCATCATGGAAGATATCAGATTTGTATTCTGAACGTGCGTGAATAAAACCTGTGAGTGTAGCAGCCTGAGACTTCCCCGTTTTCATGACATGGTGTCAGATGTGACCCCAAAAGATACTTAACTTTTGCAGTGAGTCAAAATGGCAAAATTTCAGGCACCTGAGAGCTTTAACTTTGGGAAGCCAGTGCAGTGCCCAGACTGGAAACAGCGTTTCGTGCGCTTTAGGATCGCCATCAAACTAAATAAGGAAGATGAGGCATTTCAAGTAAGTTCACTTATATATGCAACGGGGAAAAAGCAGAACAAATATCTAAATCGTTTGAGTTTGCTGATGACGAAGGCACCGACAAGTACGACCCAGTTTTGGTCGTCCCCAAGAGCAACGTAATCCATGAAAAAGCATGTTTTCACCAACATAGTCAGAAGCCAGGGGAGTCAGCGGAGGAATTTGTAAGATATCTGTATGAAATTGCCGATCATTGCGACTTTGGCGCACAGAAGGACAAAGCAATAAGGGATCATCTTGTAATTGGAATCCTGGATAAAGATGTTTCCGAAACGCTACAAATGGAGGCCGACGCCACTTTAGCGAAGGCCATACAAAAAGCGAGACAGTCGGAACTGGTGAAAAGTCAGAGACGCGACCAAAGTGAGACGGTCAAAGATTTTGATGAAATTTCTAAACAGAACAAGGCATCAGGCACTAAACCAGGATCAACCAACAGAAATGGACCGCGTCACTGGCGAAAATCAAATCAGGCCAGTCAAGCGACAGCACAACAAACATGTCATAAACGCAATAGGAGGCACGATAGAAGTGAAATATGTCCCGCTGAAGGAAAACGGTACAGAAGTTGTAATTAGCTTGACCACCTTGCCATTGTCTGTCTCTTAAAGAGAGTAAATGAGGTCGCATTCAATGAAACACCGGCTACAGAGCATGCAGAATACCAAGAAGCGTTCTTCCTTGGCTCAGTAACTATGTGCGATGATGATAATGAAGCATGGCGCGTGTTTTTTGAACATTTGTGGGGCCTCAGTACACTGTAGCAGACGGAAGAGTTACGTCGGAAAGCGCTTACATATCTCTTTCAGTAAACCAAAGCTGAGACAATCGGAATCCAAGTTGTGCAGTCCTGGAGGGATTCTGGATTCAAGATGCGAGTTTATGACACATACTACATATAAGAAAGTATCATACCAGTATCTGATATTTGTCATCAAGGGACCACGTGCCAACAATCTTCTTGCACGTGTAGTTGCATATGCAATGGATCTTGTGAAAAAAGCTGAAGAGATCAACAAAACAGCCTTTGGGCACTTTGGACTGCTGAAGTGTGAGTCAGTAAAGATCGCACTCAAGGATGATGCCAGGCCATACAGTATGGCTACACCAGACGCGTACAATTCCCTTTGTTGTCAAAGGTGAAAGAATAATTGCTCCATATGCAGCAAGAAGGCATCACTGAGGAAATAACTGACCCCACAGAATGGTGAGGCCCCTATGGTATCAGTACCGAAGAAAAATGGCAAAGTCATTATTTGTGTCGACTTGAAGAAACTTAATGAGGCTGTCAAACGGGAAAGATATATGCTTCCTGCTCTAGATGATGTATCACCGAAGCTGATAGGCTTCACGGTCTTCTCCAAACTTGACGCAGAAAGCGGATTTTATCAAATACCTTTGCATCCGGAAAGTTCAAAACTTACTACCTTTATTACACCGCTGGATCGCTTCTGCTTTAAACGAGTCCCATTTGGTATTACGTCATCCTCAGAGAATTCCCAGAGAAACTTGACAGAGCTGCTGACTGGCTATGAAGGGGCAGAGGCCATTATGAATGATATACTAATTTATGGCTGAACCACGGAGGAGCATGACAAACACCTAAATTTGGTACTGGAAAAGCTCAATAGGAGTGGACTCAAGCTCAACAAAAAAAAATGTGAATTTCGGAAGAACAAACTAGTGTTCTTCGGTCACTTGATCAGCTCAGATTGCATAATCCCCAGTCCAGCAAAGGTTGCCGTAGTGAAAGAGCTACCTGCTCCATCAAATATCAGTGAGCTGCGTCGCACCATGGGCATGATCAACTACCTTGTTAGATTCCTCCCAGATTTGTCTACAATAATGCGACCAATTATGGAAATCAGACACTGCCTGGTATTGGGTCCAGACCAGAATTTCGCCTTCAAGAAAGTCAAGGATATGGTGACATCTACACCAGTTTTAGCATTTTAAGACCCTTGAAAGCTGAAAGTTGGGAGCAGTTTTGGTATTGGTGGCGCATTATTCCAGCAACATAGAGAGAAACTCAAGCCGATTGCCTTTTGTTCGAGAACACGCACTCCTGCAGAGGTTAAATATGCACATATAGAGAAGGAGTTCCTCGCGAGTGTGTGGGCCTGTGAGACTTGACTTGTTCAGATCGTGTACCGACCACAAATCTTTAGTGCCACTGATCACCACACGTGATTTAGATAAAGCTCCTTTAAGGTGTGAACGATTGTTTATGTGCTTGAGATGCTTCAACGCGAAGGCAGAGCACGTAGCCGGGAAACGTTTGGTGCTTCCAGATACCCTTTCTCGGAGCCCTCTCCAAGGTCAAGAAGTAGCATGTGAAGAGGAAATGTTAGTCTTTATAGAGTTGATGGAGGCATGCAGGCCAATTTCCAATATGAAATTAGAACAAATAAAAGAAGGTTATATGAGTGACCACCATCTGCGGACTGTAATGGTTTTCACCAGAAATGGATGGCCAGATAAGATAATCAGCTGTCCCCCAGACGTACGTCCATACTTTGCTGCAGGCAGTGAACTCTCCATTCATATCGACCTATTTCCCTTCAGGGACAGAGTTATCATGCCTACAGTCTTAAGGCTAGGAATTCTTGATAACATCCACGAGGGTATTAGGATTAGCCAATTGCCGTGAGAGAGTTCAAAATTGCGTGTGGTTGCCCGGAATCTCGAGACAAATCCAAGCAAAAATAGAGAACTGTGAATTTTGTCGGATTAGGAAGCCAGTGCAGAGGAGGGAACCAAATACGACAACCTCTCTACCAGACAGATATTGGCAGAAAATTGCAATTGATATTTGTGAAGTCAAACAAGAAAGATACCTGGTAGCAATTGACTATTTCTCACGCTATTTGGAAATCAAGCATCTAACAAAACTACCCCCCTCCCAGCAAGTAATTGGAAAGCTAAAGAGCACATCTGCACGATGGGGAATTCCAGAAATTGTAGTATCAGATAATGGGACCCAAATCGCTTCTTCAGATTTCAAGGATTTTGCTGAGAACTACAACTTCAAACAAGTATTCACCAGTTCCCACTACCCACAAAATACAGAGAAGTAGAAAGTGGTGTCAAAATAGCAAAGTTCATACTTAAACAGGATGATGTATTCCTCGCTTTGATGTCTTATAGAGCCACACCGACAGCTGCGACGGGTGCCAGCCCTGTGCAATTGATGATGCGACGCCAGATGAGGACCACCTTGCCACTCTTGCGAAGAAACTAAACCCTAAGTGGCCAAACCTCAAAATCGTCAGGCAGAGAGACCTTAAGGCAAAACAGTGATATGAATTATTTTACAACCGTTGTCACTCTGTACATAATCTACCAGACCTTGCTGAGGGAGGCCGTGTCAGAATCAAAAGACATAGGAATTATAAGAAGTGGTCAACACCTGGCATAATCATTCATACCGACAAAGACCGGAGAAATGACTTAGTAAAAGTAAAAACTCCCCAACGGACCTGCAGGGGCAATCGAATTCATGTACAGCGGCTGAGAAGCCCTGAGAATCCAATTCCAGTCAATACAAACTCAGCTCTGCAGACAGTGGAACAAAGCCCCCACACTGTCCAGTCAGAAGCCATTTGGAGTCCAGCACAACATCCCTCAATAACATGGACCCCGTGCCACCATTTAATGATTCGACCACCCAGCGTGACCCAGTGCAGCCCACCCCCTACAAGCTAGCTTTACCCAGTGGAAACAACAATCCGGACACTCCAGTGCGGATATCGAGTGCGAGAGTCATCCGAGAACCAGCCAGATTCAGTGATTTTGTCTAAAAAAGTGACTTTCACAAACGTGCCAACGCGTAGATAGTTTAGTACTCAATTTATGAATTATTGCTTTAGAGTTGGACTTTCAACTTTTTTTAGCAGTAGAATTGGAGCTAATTTGTGCAAGTTTTCAGTAACCTATCCGTCAAATTCAATCAGTTTTGACAATTAAGATCCAAAGACAGTTCATTCATTGCTTCCTCGTTTCATGTTTCATATTGGCGGAATTTATTTATTTTTTACCTGTCTAGGTCATAAGCAAAATTTGATATTCTGCTAATCTCAAAAGAGGGGAGATGTGTGTACATGTTAGTTCAACATAATAACAGATCCCCATAGTAGTTGCAATATTAGATAGGGACTGCTCCCTAAGAGATAGGGGTCGCAGCGATCCATCATGAAAGGTATCAGATTTGTATTCTGAAAGTGCTTGAATAAACCTGTGTGTGTAGCATCTTGAGACTTCCTCGTTTTCATGACAGAGCTTATTTATTCAATATTTGAAGTCAGTATATGGAATCTTCCATTCGAAAACGGGTGACTTGCAGGGTAGCTTTGGGTTGCTTTATCTACCCTTTCATTACCCTTTATACCAATGTGCCAGGCTAGCAATAGGACTGTATAAAATCATAATTGCAACCACTTAGATTGATGGTTTTATATTTGAGGTTGAGGCTAAATGTAAGATGTGTAGTGAAACCGGGACCAGGTTAGCTGTAGAGTAGAAAGTGATAAGATCGAACCAGATTGGCTCCAATTGCCTGGCGGCTTTTGATCAGTGTTATCCAAACAAATGTGAAGTATATAGTAAAATTAAACATATTAGACACTTAAGGATTTAATATGAATACATGCTGGAGGTGGTTGCGTAGCACTTGGTTAGTACACTGACCTCCAGTGCCAGAGCTCCCTGGTTCGAATCCTAGTGGGGGCGAAAACCTGTATTTCCAAATACTCTCCATTAGCATCATTTGTCGAACTGATCTTATATAAAGACACAAGTAGTAAAGTGGGGCGCTTTAGAGCCAAACTGAGGCCCAATGTTAAATAGGGTAACAAATGTACGGGGTCTAACAGGAATTTAACATTAGGACGCCATTTTTTAAAATAAAAATGTTGTATGATCAGAGTATTAAGTGAAGCTAAAAACCATGTCAGGTAGAATTATTTGGTGTGTTCCAGATGTTAAATATGTTACAATTCTGCTCACGTCCTATTAGGTCCAAGTTTCATTCATCACTTTTGATACAAATTTACAATAGACTTATGACATTTGGAAATTATTTTTAAATCTAGGCACAGAGTGTTTTGGCAATATGTAATGTGCTGAAGTTAATTTTGGTTTCCCGTTGTTGAAAACCACTGTATAGTAGATACTTGGTTGGTTGATAGTAGATAACTGGGTGTTGGATAGTGAATAATTGGGTGTTGGTAGTAGATGATTAGTTGGTGGCTAGTAGACAACTATGTGCTGGATAGTAGATAACTTTTTTTATGTTTTTATATTTATCAAGCAATCCCCCCCCCCAAAAAAAAATATAAAAAAAATTCATTTTACATTTTATTTAGAGTGCAGACAAACTCGCATTTTCCCGGTCGACAAACTCTAACCAATTACATTTCCCTCAAAAACAGAACCAACATGTTACAAACAGACCGAGTTAGACTAGACTAAGAGAAAATGCTTTTTGTAAACATACTGTCTGTCACATAAGTAGCAATTGTTTAGTGAGTGTCTTCAATACATTCCTATCCTTAGACCCCAGACTGCCATTCCCATGTTTAGAAACGATGCCAAAATAAAAAGGAGGTTTTGTGAACATTATGTTTATCTATTTTCTTTAGCCCAGAAACGTAGTGAACATCCATAGCAAAAATACACTGTACTCAATCATTTGAAATCTAATAATGTACTCATTTATTGGAAATCTAGTCTTACTTAACAATGGTGTCAACCTTGTAAATATATTCATGTTTAATATTTGGTATTTGTACATGAAAAGGAAGGAAGAAGCCCAAATTCTTCCTCTTCATTATTAAAAGTGAGTGGGGCTTATTAAAAAAATATACTGATTTTAAAAAGAATAGTGTTGCCTAGTTCTTTTTGCATTCATTTTTAACTCATTGTGTGTGTGTGTGTGTGTGTGTGTGTGTGTGTGTGTGTGTGTGTGTGTGTGTGTGTGTGTGTGTGTGTGTGTGTGTGTGTGTGCGTTTCACACACGCACACACAAACATGCACATACACAGACTTTAGTTTGGTGGTTTTCAAGAACGGGAAACCAAAATGAACTTCAGCACATTACATTTTGCCAAAACACTCTGTGCCTAGATTAAAAAATAATTTCCAACTGTAACAAGTCTATTGACCTTGGGAGTAAAAAAAGTCGGTCAGTGTATTTATCAATCTACCACATTTCGTGAAGACTTCTAATTTTAAATTTTTATCAAAAGTGACCTAACAGTACGTTAGCAGAATTTTAACATATTTAAAATCTAGAACACACCAAATAACTCTTTTAGAAACTAAACAGAAAGAATTACCTTCACTTGATACTCCGATCATACAATTTTTTTTTAAAATGGCGTCCTAATGTTAATTTCCCGTTAGATCCCGTAAATTGTTGACCCTATTTAACATTGGGCCCGTGTTTGGCTCTAAAGTGCCCCACTCTACTACTGATAAATGAGAACACGCTCTGAAAGAGAAGCAACACAAACGTGAAGTATTCAATACAATGTTTCAGTGGAATGAGCACCTAATGATGTACATGGATTTTCCATTTTACTACAACTAAGTTATTTAAGACAGAAAAAAAATATCGGATTGATCTGAAAACTTTTATCTGTGCACTGGCTATGTGTTGTGTTGTGTTTTTCCCTTATAACTGGGTTAGTCGACGCTCACGTTCAAACTCCATTATTGGCATGATATTCAAATCGACTATATTTCTAGGATCAATTAATAACGTTGACCACGAGATATTAGAAAATATATTTACTCCCATACAGCCGCGGTAGCTCAATTTGTAGAGCGTAGGACTCGTAATATAAGGGGCGCGGTTTCGATACCCGCCCAGGCGATCCCAGGTCGGCTGCCTCGGTGTGTCCTTGAGAAAGGCACTTAGCTCCCATTTCTTCGGGCTTAAATAGCCAACAATGTGTTTAAAATGCCGTTAAAACCAACCAACAAACAAACCCACCGGGTACATGTACAATGGATAAGAAAGGGATACAACTCGTACAATTACAATCCTGTCCCCAAGCGTATGTGGATCAAATGGATGATCTCTTGATATGAATAACCACATGATATTATAGTAGAAATGCCCCTTTGCCATGAAAAATAACCCTCTGGTAAAAAGTGCCATATCTTTCCCTCAAAACAAATTCTAGCTGGAGCACTGACATAATAAAGTTATTAGACAGTATTGTAACACGATAACGTAAATCAAACAGGACCAAACACGTCGTTTTCATAGGATGACTTGACCCTGAGGATGCAATCAGACTCACCACATGGCTGCTGGAAACGGACATTTTCTGTATAAATGCCCACAACATAATTTACCAGACAGATTACATCTGCTTATGCCAAGGGTTCGTATGGAGGTGGTAAAATCAATAGAAACATTGGATAGCGATTATATGTATGGTCAGGACTCGAACCCTTAACCCACTGATTGTGAGTCCGGCACGTTAACCACTGGGCAACCACGGCTCTTATACTCAAGTAAAATCATTGATAAAATACCTTGGAGTATGGAAGGTAAGCCAGAAAAGGCAAGAAGTTTTCCGGCAGGTTTCCAGCTGCGGTGGTGAATATTGTATCTATGTTCTTTATTAGTCGGTGAAAATCTGGATCATCGTAGTCAAACCTAGATCACAAAAAGATCATAAATTTAAGTGGTTATCATGATTCAAATGTTATGTTGTCATGTTCAGTTATGTACTTTTTAATGAAATCATTCATCAATGCATAATTCAAAAACAGTCTCTGTTAACAGTGATGTGCTAAGCTGATCAAAACTAGATAATTTGTCTATATGGACTCAAAATGCGTCAGAAGAAATTGAAAATGCGGATAATTTGTCTATATGGACTCAAAATGCGTCAGAAGAAATTGAAAATGCGCAGATAACTATTAACTACATGCTATCATGCTTCTTCTATGAAAACAAGTCAATAAACGAGGTACAATTATTTTTACTCATTTCTATATAAATTTAAACTTCTGTGAGTAACCAGCACTTCACAAAAGTTATTTAGAATAACACTGTGTATCTAGCGATCATTATATATATGCTGACAGTGAACATTGAATAGATATATGCTAACAGTGAACATTGAATAGGTATGTGCTGACAGAGAACATTGAATAGATATATGCTGACAATAAACATTGAATAGATATATGCTGACAGTGATCATTGAATAGATATATGCTGACAGTGAACATTGAATAGATGTATCCTGACAGTAAACACTGTGTGGAAAGATGGAGCGTTGTAATATCCACATTGCTGAAAAAACAAATATCGTAGTCTTAAAACAGTTCATTGATTCATTACCTTGATCCATAAATGATCCCAGCAATGATATTTGCCACCGCTCTCTTCAGACTTGTTCGGATATCGCTCGGCTGCCCGCCATAAGATTCAAACTCGTCTGCTATGATACGTACCTCGTCTTGGATCCGTTCTTCGAGACTCTTCTTCCCTACTCCGAAGTCCTTTAGGGCGACCGAAGTAAGCTTCCGCAGTTTCTGATGTATATCGCCATTTCCAAAAAGTACTCCTACATGAAAATAAAAATGCACTGGTTGACTAAAGTGTGTTTCAAAAGCTGTAAGATAATGTTATTATGCTGGTTATGTTGATATCTACGACATGTAACTGATCACATTTCTAACCTGCCAAACAACGAAAGATATCGACTAAAGGCGATTTTTCTTGAAGTTTAAAACCATTTCTTGTTCATTTAGTTAATCTCCACAAGACAAACTTTATACAACGTACCTAAAGTTTTGCATTATTTGAGCATATAATTGCCGAAATAGCTTTCTAAACGTAGACCGTTTTACCCCGAACGATATCTGACCTTTGGTCTTTAATGCGTAAAAAGACAAAGCTTGGACATAATGGGGGTCAACGTGTCAATTTAAGTATTGGGCGTACATGTTTGATTTGTCGATTATTTCCATATTGCAGCGTATCTTCTGAGAATTCCAAATTGCAGAACAAAGACAACATTTTACAGATACGTTCAGAATAAAGGATATAAAAGGTTTTGTATTATGACCTAGTTCGTAGGTCGAGAAGAACAGGTTACAGAGTATAACTATCTGTTTGTGGGTGGTGGTGGGTGGTAGGTGTTTTTAAAAAGATTTTTTGGATGGACTCAGTAGTATAGTTAGGATTTGCAGGGTGATATCTGTATAATCATTAGGCTAATTTACCATGAGGATAACCCGAGAGTCATTCACTTAACAGCTACCAAACAATTGCATGCGTATAATAACGTTGACAAGTTCTCCGTGTGCAAAACACCAAAATGTCAACAAATACATATTTCATTTTAAAATCTGTTTCACATTTTGAGTTGAAAGGCAAGTACCTAATAATATTTCCGTATCTTTTATAGAATGCATTGTACAAATCAAAAGACTGCAACATATTTTTGTCTCTACGTTTATCAGTCTGCCTACTATCATATTGGTTCAATCGTTGCTACTTTGATTGCACATGAGTGCAGTCTCAATGAACATCAATAGCTACATATAATAGCATTCTTCTACCTTACCTTTACACTCACCATCATCATGGTAGGATATTATTTACCTTTACGATGAAAAATCTTCTCAATCACATACAGATTAGTTGGTCTGAATTTGAAATCATTTCCTTGCTCAACCAGCGCTTTGTGTATCGCCTTGTAGCCGAACACTAAAATGAAATCCCGAAAAGGTCCAAAAACAAGGCGAACGACATCCCCGTACATCTCCCTGTACTTGAGAAAATCTTTGTACACTTGTTTGCTACCAGGAAAGTCCAAAAGATTTCCAACAATAGGAAGAGGCTTGGGTCCCGGAGGAAGATTTTTAGGTGATCTGCTCAGAACAAACATGTATATGATCATAAAGACCACCATAACAATTAATAATACTTCTAAAGCTGACATTTCTTCCAAGCATGTTGTGCCGAACACCTTTGCACCGACGTTGTAGAGTCACGTATAACAGATAAGCTTGCGTAGATTTACATAGATCGCTTTTACAGCACAACGTGTTTATATACATTCTTCTAAGTACTACTATATAACCTCGTTCTAGTTGCAAGCCAGGTTTCAGTATCAGGTCGTCTGAACATTGATAATTCCTAAACCCTATAGAGGAGAGAGAGACAGAGAGAGAGAGAGAGAGAGAGAGAGAGAGAGAGAGAGAGAGAGAGAGAGAGAGAGAGAGAGAGAGAGAGAGTTAATAATTACACTGACATTGTGGTACATGTAACTTTTCCCATATAATTTGATTAAGAATGGCAATTATTTTTCTTTAAACGATAAAGAAGAAAAAAAAAATGTGTTTGTTTATTTGTTGGTTCATTAAATCCATTCTATAAGGGGAAGAGAGTGTTCAGATAAACTGCCTTGTCAGATTTGACTGCTAAATACCCCCACCCCCCAATTTGACGCCCAACTCCGGTGATGATTCCGTATAATACGTCCTTTGTATAAATTCGTACCTATAAACACTAACAGGGCAAATCATGATATGTGCTATTTCTGGATAACTATGCTTAACTACTATCCACCTGTTTCTAATTTTACGTAGATGAAATTAGATGAAATGGATGACGGTTATAACAAACAACGATAGATGGATCTGTTTAATATGTCACTGCTGTTTAGGGAAACGTGTGCATAATAGTCATTTTCTGGATCATAAAGAACACCAGAGCAATTACTAATACTCTTAATGCTGACATTTATTCCAAGCTGGTGAGGTAATCAACTTTGCACCGGAAGTTGTAGGGTCAGATATAACAGCTAAGCATAGGTAGATTTATGTAGATAGCTTTTACAGCGCAACGTGTTTCTATAATTATTATTATTATTATTATTGCACATTCCTAACAATGATCAGATTGTTTCTTTTTTAATTTTACTTGAATAAATTAGATGAAATGGATGACGGTGATCACCAAAAGATAGATAATAGACAGATAGATCTGGTTACAAAGGTCAGTTTTATTTGGTTGGTTTTAACGGCACTTGTAACACATTATTGGCTATATCATGCCGAGGAAATGGGAACTAAGTGCCTTTCCCAAGGACACACCGAGGCAGCCGATTCAGGCCGGCTTGGTTGGGTATTGAACCCGTGACCCTTGGATTACGAGACCGACTCTCTACCAACTGAGCAACCGCAGCTCCCCACACTTCAAGGAAACACGAGTATAAAAGTCATTTTCAGGATTTGTCAAATAGAAGCATTGCATGCTCATTCATTATATACTGTATATGACATTTCAGTTTGACAGAAGTTTGTTATATTTAGGGGAGGGGAGTCAAACCAAAAGACAGTATAATTTGTTACTAAACGATGTGAACATGGGTTTGTTGTAAAAACAAGTGAAGAGTTATCGTAAAAGAATGCATAATATATGTACGTAGTAATGTTTTACGGCAATTCAGCAAAAAAGTTTCTATGTAGTGCCAGCTAAAGGTAAAGATCGAAAAATGTAACAAATGAATTGCAAAAATTTTTAGGAAGATAAACCCTTCTGAATAGATGTAAACATTAAGTACAAGATAAATATAAAACGTAAAGATGTCAAAATTCTGTAAAATGTATATAAAACAACAGATAAAGGTAACACATGTAAAATGTATATAAAACAACAGATAAAGGTAACACACGTAAAATGTATATATAACAACAGATAAAGGTAACACATGTAAAATGTATATAAAACAACAGATAAAGGTAACACATGTAAAATGTATATATAAAAACAGATAAAGGTAACACATGTAAAATGTATATAAAACAACAGATAAAGGTAACACATGTAAAATGTATATAAAACAACAGATAAAGGTAACACATGTAAAATGTATATATAACAACAGATAAAGGTAACACATGTAAAATCCGTAAAACATGATTAAAATTTTTTGTTCAAACCGCATTTCCTTAAAAAGTCCAAGATTTTCTCGGGTGGTACGTCCTCGCACAATTTCTTCAAACAGTTCACGTCAAAATACTTCTGTCTCCTAGGGTGGAAATGAACACACTCAACAAGAATGTGCTCCACTGTTGGTTGAGAATGGCAGGGTGCACATTCCGGTCGATGTTCACCCTTCAGGAAGTATGCACGGTCGATGTTCACCCTTCAGGAAGTATGCACGGTCGATGTTCACCCTTCAGGAAGAATGCACGGTCGATGTTCACCCTTCAGGAAGTATGCACGGTCGATGTTCACCCTTCAGGAAGAATGCACGGTCGATGTTCACCCTTCAGGAAGTATGCACGGTCGATGTTTACCCTTCAGGAAGTATGCACGGTCGATGTTCACCCTTCAGGAAGTATGCACGAGTCAGGTATATTAATAGCATGCTTCTGTTATAATGATGATTGGCTGTGTGTGTGTGTGTGTGTGTGTAGATAGCTATATAGTTAGATGGACCGTTATGAATGCAAAGAAATTCCAGAGCATGCCAACAAATCAAATGTCTGTACAGAATATATTTGTCATCTCACTCCACTTTCCTTTTTAACAGTTTCAATGCAGATAGAAAAAAAGGAAGAAATGAGGAAGAAAAGAGACAAACTCGATTTAGCAGACGCTGAACAACATTGAAAGCCGCACGGTCATGCAAATCCGACTATTCAGCCGTGCATAAATCGTACATCAATCCGTTCACCGTTCACATACAATCACAGAAGTTGGTAGAAGGCAACGCTAGCCATGGATATATATATATATATATATATATATATATATATATATATATATATATATATATATATATATATATATATATATATATATATATATATGCAACAAACGGACAACGAATAGTGCAAAACTAGTTTTTAACTAGCCTAAGCTAGTTACAAACAAGATTTGCACTGTTCATTGTCAGTTTGTTGCATTTATCGTAATCAATACCCAACACACGCGATCCCTTGCTGGATCCAGTGCACTTGAAAGGACTGTTATTCGCCATATTATATATATATATATATATATATATATATATATATATATATATATATAATTCTAAAGTGTAGTACGGCTCCCGTGTAGGTGAAGAGTAGAGTTGAAGGCGAAATTCCTGCTTATACTTGTTAGGTTCACAGGTTGTATGCAGCATCAGTAGATACAGTGATGAAAGTAATGAAGTCATTCTGTCTTCGGGTGTTATTGTTAGGAATTTATAAATATGAATTTATTTATTTATTACATCTTTGTGATCTGGATCGGGTAACAGGCAACGTTTATCAATACCCTCTCCCATGCACATGATTTACATTTATATTCATATGATAAGCAATGGTCACAATAAATAAAAATGAATGAACTTATTGCTTACAATTTCAGATATATAGACTAATTAAGACTTACTAATTTATGGTAGAAAATGAAGAGAAAGTCAATAAAGAGGATAGGAGAATGGAAGAGGATTAAATCATTGACATCGTCAGGATCTTTCCGTATATATGTAATACTCTTTTAATAATAAATAATTTAACTTCAAAAAGACTGGAGGCATCATGAATTCAGTTTTCTTTTTAGTGTATGATCAGACCGAAGCTGGACACATTGCAATCCTGTAACCCCTGCTAACAGATGAATCCGAACCTGCAACACGCTACAAAAAAGTCAACAGGAGAGGGGTTCATAATTATTCAAGTTGATGGCGATTTGATTTTATATCGTAGTAGAATAGTTTTTCAGCTTTAAAGATGCATACTGTTTATTGCCTTAATGTGAACAGTGTTAACATAAAATGCTCATATAATATATGTATTTACAAGTACTGATATTTCTACAAAACTAATTATCAAGGAGCTAACAAAGACAAAAGTGATCAAGATATTATACTATCTTAATTTCATTGAAGAAAAGTATTTAGTTTGTCTAATAAGTTTGTCTTTTGACTCGGAAGACATGAGGGATTCAAATTTGCGCAATGAAGGACAAAAGCAAAAGTGCCATGGTAAATATTGGTTTCGAAGGTCACGATACAAAGGACACATTAGGAGGAAGTGATACTGTTTCATTACATAATACACAAACCGTCACTTCTCTGGATAAGTTTCTATAACGAGCTAATTCTATATCAAGATTATGTGATACTGTTCTAAAACGATTAAGAGCTATTCTCAATCCATCATTTGTAATTGTACACAGGCATGGTTCCAACTCGAAAATTGTTTTTTTATCCATAGCATAATAAGTCAATTTACTAGAAGCTGCTAAGGTCTCCCTCCATGACTGTATAAACTGGCCATATCACAAGATTATACCTGATTCAGCCATAAATATGACAGTCCTAATTCATCTAGTTTAATTTTGATTTGGTAAGCCCACATTTCACCGTTGTAACGGGGCTCCGGGTGGCCGAGTGGTCTAAGGCGCTCGCCTTCACAGATCACTGGCATCTCACCTCTGTCCGCGTGGGTTCGAGTCTCGGGCTCAGCCAACATGGGTAGGTGAGAAAGCTTGCCATTAGCTTCCCGTGGGTCGGTGGTTCTTCTCGGGGTTTTCTCGGGTTCTTCGTCCACCAAATATACTGGCCGCCATGTATAGCCTATTAGGTGCTGAAAAATGGCGTTAAACCCATAACAACCAACCAACCATCACCGTTGTAAGCTACACAAGAGCAAGCATCATTTTTCAACATAAATATATTTCAGACAGCAATGAATTACAGTTTGATAAAATCCCTGACCAAAACTGAAATCATTCGTATTTTTCGTATTATATGAAGTGTTACGCTACTAAACCCTCCAATAATATAATGCATCCAAATTTGTAAGTTTCTTAACTTTCAAGATATTGGTACAGAATTGCAGACGCACATTTTCTACGTACTTTGCGTGGTGAAAACCCCTTACTTCAGCACCATAATGAATCACAGAATCTACTAAGTAATCAAATAAATGACATTTTTCTGTGATTTGTAGAGACACGTTATATAAAATATTATACAACTTTTGCAAATAGAAAGAACCTTATTCACTTAAACATTGTTCAGTTCTGAACCATCCTCCATTTCAGTAGTTGGTGAGTTTAGCATTTATTGTCTTGCGAATGTAGCTCTTGTGGTTATTTGTGCATTTTCTGAAGTCAACGGTTTCGACAGCGTATTGAGTGGCACAGATTTTACAAGCCAGAAGACAGATTACATGTTTGTTTCGACATCCTAACTTCTGATATATAGTAAAGCTTACTCCTGTCGCGAACTTCGAAACGATTTGGTTTCGGGCATATGCTTGCAGACAGAGCAGCGCTTGACTTTGTAACTGCATGTACTTGCATCTGTGGTCTTGTCCGAAGTTATGGTCCTTGAGATTTTTAGGTCTACGCTACGCAACCATAGGAACTTCTTGAAATATGCCCTCCCTCCGTTCGGAAGATTCGATCTGGTGCCAATGCTTCAGAATGATATGTTGTTAAGTTTTTGGGGCATTGGGGTGGAACGTAACCACAAAGGAGATGCGTTTGTTGTCTTTCTTGGTTCTATATTTCAAGAGGTCTCTTCTATCGAGGATTCTGGTTTTGTTTATAGTCTCGTCAATATATTTCCTTCTGTATCCTCTCCTTCAAAGTTGCCCCTTGAATGACAGGAGTCTCTTTTCAAAGGTAGCCGGATTGGAGCATACGCGTTTGGTCCGAGCGCACAGGCCGTATGGAAGATTTGTTTTTTTGTACTTGCTTAGGGTGACAGCTGGTCGGGAGCAGATCCTGGTGAGAGTCAGTTGGTTTGCAATACAGGTCAGTTTTTATGTTCACCTCCTGGAAGGTAGATTGAGTATCCAAGAAGACATTGTACCTGTTCGATGACTCCGATGTAAATTTAAACGTAGGATGGAAAGTCACTGGCAAATTCAAAAATATTTTGAAATTGTCGCCCGTTTAGATATATAAGAAGTTTGATGGCTTTGGGACACAATAGATGCAAAGATGTTTGTCATGGAAAACGTGAACTCTGCTGCAAAACATGCCATTATGAATATTATAAATCCCACTTGCTCGCGTTACGTGTTGGAATTGGTGCTCGACCATGCCTTAAATGTGGCATCGGAGTCAAGTCGCGTAATCAGCTTTGCAAACCATGCAGATCTGTAGCCGAGTATTATCGCGCGCGGCGGCGAGGACTTGCCAACATGAATGTGGAGAATGTCGTCAAGGAAAAAGACAACGATGGCGTCAATGAAGTTAATGAAAAGACAACGATGCTGTCAAGAAACTTAACATAATAATATCTAGGATCGAAGCGATTGCTGTTTCCAATCCTGATGAAGATACTAGAATAATATATTACTGAATAAACAATAATTTATTATATACGGGCATGCCGACTGTGAATCAACTTAAGCAATCCGCGCGAGACCGTTGAATAAGGATACTGAGAGGTACAGCAAAGGTACGCATACTTGCACTATTAGGACTTGTTGGATTTGTCAAGGCTGCTCATGCACGAGTTCTACTACGTCTCGATTAAGCCGCGGTTCGGCGACAACATTAAGATGCTGTATACAGATACGGACTCGTTGCTGATGCACATCACCACCAATGATGTCTACGCGGACATGGGCGTGACATCGCTCGTCAACAAGTTTGACACCAGCGAGTACCCAGACTACCATCCTCTCTTCAGTAACGTCAACAACAAAGTCCTAGGAAAATTCAAAGATGATTGCTTGGGAAATCTCACTGAGGAATTCGTGGGGCTGCGCCCAAAAATGTACTCGATCGTGGTTTGCTCTGGTCTCCCCGGTGTATCTGGCAAAAACATCAAGAAGGTATAAGAAATTCCTCGGGTTGTGGTCACGAAAGATCTCAAGCACAAATATGTACGTGGGGTGTCTTGAGCAACGACGTGAATTCACGCACGCGGCAAATCTTATTTGGTCGAAGAAACATTGCATGGGTGTATATCGTTGCACCAAGTTAAGTTTGTCCGCGCTGGATACCAAGCGATGGATTTTTCCTGATGGAATTACCACTGACGCGTACGGGCACGCGCGGATCCCAGAACAGACCTTGGCGGTAATTCTGTATTTGCATGAACAACTTGTAATTCCTCTCGCACAAATGCCCTTTGTTCGTGGCTTCGCCACTCGCGGCAGTGACTTTATCAACGCTAGTGCTAGATGGTAGCGCGTCGACTGTCCCAGAACATAAATTCGATCTGACATCGTAAACATATCGACGGTCAATACCGGGTCAGTAGCACGACGTTGTCAGCCTTCTAACTCCCCCGGGGCATACAAATACCGAAATAGATTGTTCTCGAGTAAGTCTAACGCGGGTGGTTGCGGAACCGCTCGCGGAGCATGTGGATATGTTACAGTATTTTGACGAATTGCGTCAGCGGGTCTAAACCTGGTCGTGCGTGTAATTTCGTTGTTCAATGCTGCTATGACTGCACGAAGCCGCCTCACCCACTCTCGAGACCGATCGTGAATCAACAATTCCTGCGCGTCCTGATGCCCAAATAATCGTGCCGCAAGTGTACGGTTAAATAGATCCACAATGGCTTGATCGCGATGAATGCCGGCATGTTCACGACGGACCCGCACATGATGTTTCGCCAACAACGCAACAACAGCTCCGAGAATGTGTTTGCCCGGATCCACCTGCAGAAGTTTTGGCCATGTTAGCGGCTCACATGCATACATACGTTTCAACGCGTCTGCAAGACTTGTTGAATCTTTAGACGTCAGCAGCTCGGCTTCCTTGTATCTGCTGTCAATATCTACGACGGTTAGTGCGTAACTGTATATATAAATACGACTTTGTCGTCCACTACCACGTACACGGCGTGCTTGCACGCTGCGTTCCCGATCATGTGGGAGAAACAAGATGTCAGCCTGATGAACTTCGTTGGGTGTTGAAACATCAAGCCATCCACGAGAAATTTTCCTAGGGGCGGGTAAATAAATCTGCCACAACGCGTGTTTTGCCAGCCACGCTCTGGCGACATTATTACTGACATGAGCGGCGCTCG
Source organism: Margaritifera margaritifera (assembly GCA_029931535.1). NCBI lineage: Eukaryota > Metazoa > Mollusca > Bivalvia > Unionida > Margaritiferidae > Margaritifera > Margaritifera margaritifera. Next base: position 1,681,444 of record JAQPZY010001459.1, read on the forward strand.
CTAGCTTTTCAACGGATGCTTCGTCCTCCCAATAACCGCGGGGACTGTAGTATACTGTGGCCAGTTTCTCGTCCATGATCGTTATATCAACGCGCTGGCGACCACTGAGTGCAATCTTAGCCTTCATTTTTTGACAATCCATCTGGCGATTCTTTCTCCGAGTGTAGGATTGATCGCATTTAAGTCATGGATGAGATCCACGTAAGTTTTTTTGACGGCCACGGATATCGTTTGATGTTTTATAAGCAAGATCATGTCGGTAGCATGCAGTGTCGATGCGGTTTATAGGTTCTTCTCCGGGCTTTGGTCGATTATTGGAATCCAGTCGTATATATAGCCGTGTTCCAGGCCCGCAATAAATGCACCTGGGTCCCGCAGGAATCCAAATATGCTTTTCACCAGGATAATTACTCCACGGTACTCCGGGTAGTTTCGTTAACGCAGCAGCAATATCACCGCCAACTTTTTTTTAGACCTGGACCCCGATGGACCTGGAAGATCCTACAAACATAAACTTCTTTGCTCCGCACATGAAACAAGTTCCAGCGATTGCGGCTTTGTTACTACGTGTTTGAACCCGAGTTGGATATGCTGTACAAGTTTTTATGCGGCATCGTACACAATATGAAGACATGTTGATGTTGTATACAACAATTAATATTTAACATGTCATTGATGCGCAAGTTCTCCGTCATTGACTTCTCTGCTTCGCTGAAGCCTCGTCCACCTAAGCACATTTTCAATGGAACCAGTTCCATATTTCCGAAATCGGTTCGCGCGCTAATTATTAGCCCAGCTGGATATGGGAAAACCCAACTGTTTCTGAATCTGATTATGCGATGGTTAAAGTGGGATCGACTGTACGTGATTCCGCCATCCGCGGACGATCAATCATGTTATAACGTACTCAGGGAATTCGCGAGCGCGTTTGCGTCTTCGTCGTCCGCGAGCAGCGAAGCTGCCATCCAGTTCTTTTCTACGATCGATGAAGCCCCTACCTTTAACGACCTTGACCCGGAAAACAATAACCTTGTTGTGTACGACGATGTGATACTTGACCGCCAAGACAACCCCGCGAGAATATTTTCTCAGGGCAAGCACAAGAATAAAGACGTGATTTATGTGACCCAACGATACGCAAACGTGCCCAAAGTGATCTGGGACAACTGCAACATGTTGACGATATTTCGTGGGTTTGACGCGCATGGCCTTGCAAACATTCATTGGACATGGTGTGCCGTTGATTACTCATGGGATGAGTTTCGGAATATGTTCGCGGAGGTCAGCCGGGACACATATAGTTTCCTCACGATTAATTTAACTGATGGACCGCGCAAGTATCGCGCGGGTTTGGACGCGAATTTGTGAAGCAGTTTAACGACGCCAAGAAATATATACAATGTCAAAAACAGAGAACGCCGCCAGCGACGTTATAGCAAAGGGTGCTGACCGACGCCGCAAAGCTGCCCATAGAAACTGGAACTTCTTCGCAATTACATAGGTGTCCGCGAACGCGTTAAAGATATGTTTCAGTAGAGGCAGGCGGAACGGGAAGACCTCGCAGCGATTTTCGAACAAACGTTTGCACCGCTGATTAAGCCCGCGCGCAAAACCGCGGAACAAGTGATAAAGACGATGGGAACAGAAACACCATCTGGTCCTATTGTCAAGACAGTCACACGCGCCAAGGACATCAAGAAAACCACGAGAGAAACCGCGGCGACTATTAAAAGCTTGCCGGAGCAGATTGCGAGGGTCCAACAAGGTCTAAATGCAACCAGAGGCGACATCGGGGACCTAGAAGAAGGCATCGGAGAGGCAATGGCGTACATTTCACAACAACAACCAACCGAATACAAGTTAGAGTTGTTAACACCGCCTACAATATTTAACGAGATGGGCCGCCAAAAAATCTACGAAGATGCTGTAGCATTGCCGCTTTTTTACCCGACGACTGGAAAGATTACGTAAAGGAAAATTACAAGACTCGTTCCAGAAATGAAGCATCTAAAAATTGGTCTAAGTGAATTTTTCGGGAGAAGTTTCCTCAGGATATAGCATCCGGCGGAAAGTGGGAGGAATTTCACGCAGCGGGTTCACGAACTTGTGGATCGGTTGGAAACACTCGTGGGGTCTATTCGCGCCGGTAACAACGCGCCAGAAGTCATCCATGAGGCCACATCGATTTTGTCAGTGGCTGCTCACCGACGACATTATGGACCCACAGACGTTTCGCGCATTAATGCACAAACTTATTGAATACATTGATGATGTATATAACAAACGAAGTTCATACACCGATGATGAAATTTGACGAGTTCCCATTCTTCGAGAAATCAATGCTGCGATACAGCGTGTCGTTGCAAATACAACCCTGGGCGTCACCCAAATGATTACAAACTCGTCAACGAAGCCAAAATTTCACGTAGTTTTCCAGACACCAATTACCGCGGGGGAAGGCGTCACATGCGAGATGACACTAGCGTCGTTACGCGTTTATCGCAGTTGGCCTAATATCCGATCGATGCCGTTTGGAGGCTTCGACGCGAATAACTCACTCGTGTTCTCGGCGAACGGTGGCGAAACTTGGAACGTTGATGGGCTTCCCACGGGCGCGTACGAGACTGAATATATCAATGATGAGATCCGACGGAGGATTTCGTTGGTGACAGGCAAAGATACTAAAATCTACATACGCGTACACAAGCCCACACCGCCATTTCGATCGAATCTCCACAGTACGCGATTGACATTGCACAGTCTTTGTTGAGAACGTTTCTTGGTTGGCCTGAAGATATTAATGAGATTGCCGAGAAAATTCTGCGAGTAGGACCTGAAAGTACCAGTTACAATATCGTGCCAGACATTGTCAGAATCACCACCACGATTCAGGTTAATCTAACCTGTGACGCCATCGGTGACAGTAACCGTCCAGAGCTATCAATCGGCTGTGGTCTTGCCGTGACCAATTTTGATTTACTGGCGATGTCAAAATCAGTTAAACATTTCCGAGGGGTCTGTATGCGTGATGAACTTGCGTCAATGATCCCACGTGGAAAATAGGAATCGTTAACCGCGATTCATGAACAGGACCTGGAACTCATTGGGTCGCATACGCGGTAACGCCTCAACATCTTTTGTATTTTCACTCGTACGGGCTTGCACCGCCTCGTGAAGTCGTTGATTTTCTACTTGGTTGCTTTGCCCCTGGACGACAACCACATATCCCCATTATGATACAACTATCAGATTGACTTTAACAAATCACAACAAAATACCTAAAGCAGCCAAGTATTGGAACTATTTTGTCAGATTCTTAACATACATACGTGTCCGCCCAGCTAGTTGGCGTAGGGATAATATTTAAAAAAAACTGGATAGTAATACGGCAGATAGCAGAGGCGCTTACTTAGCGCCGATGGTGTAGAATGTAGATATTTCTGGATCCGCCTCTGCAAAGCACTTGAATATGATTAGAAGACTAAAAATAAAAGACTCCCATTCCCAGTGACTACGAAACAACCTGAACGTTTCATCCAGCAAGTTTTCTTTACAGATAGATGGTTAAAACTGTGCCCTGGAAACCGCTTAAAATGCACGAACTTGCGAGGGCAGCGTCGCTGGCCCCTCCCCTTGGGTTCCGTCCAAAAGACCCCTGGCCTACTTGTTTACACACACACCCCTCCTCCCGACCTCAAACGATATTTCAGGATCAGCCACTGGTATTCAACAGATATTCACAAATCTTGGTGTATAAATTCTAAGCTGGGGAATCGTTTGGTCGAGATGCTGATGTACGAGGTTTACATCAACCTTTCATTTTCACATGGTTTTTTATGGTGGCTATTTTCTATGGCATAGTAATTTATTAACAAGGTACCGATCATTTAATTTTCCGATAGGAGCCTGGGATTTTCTTTTGAGCGGGGATATTTTCTTTTACCTCAAGATAATTTTTTTTCAACTAATATAATGATATACTGGTCAGTCCCTAAATGAGATCTAATGTATGGGCACATATTGATATATACCATAATTTTGAAAACTTCTTCCAACAGTAGAGAGGTGCCGAACTCAAATGACCCAAGTCTGGACCCTATTTCGAAGCAGGCTGTTTCCAGATCCGTCCCGTGTACGTCTGCTAATAACTTCCTGACATGCACTTCAAACAATATCCTTTCAACTGCTGGTTTCATGGCAAACTCTACTTTCAATAACTGTCAGTTCATTTTCAAACTGAATAAATAGCGAGATGGGGTTATATACACACCTGGTTGCACCTACCATGGAAAAATGTGTTATGTTTGGAAGAATTTGTACCATGGACATAAATCACATGTTTTAAATATAATTTACGAGAACAAATTCAGCAAAAATTTAGAATTTGAAAATTTTAAAAGGAAGAAATTACATTTCATATTTTTTTTTTCATACTAGAAAATTCATTTCACATTTGAAAAATTAATTTTTTTGTGTTTATGCTTTCAAAGAGTGCTCCATAATGTCATGCAGAGAGTTGGGAGAGAGAGTTTATGTTAAGAATCAACTGGAAATACATTTTATGCTTCTTTTAACTGTAGATTTACTATTGATCATAACGCAATCATATAAATATTACTGTCAAATAGAATTCATAAATTAGTTGCTAATAAAGTTATTATTTTAAATGAGAATAGTTCGTTAATTATGTTTATTTAAAAAGCATTTGGTAAATTTGTATGCATGTGAAGGAGGCGGGCCTTAGCAGGTTGTTTACAATATGATGTCATACCATAAAATTGTCTTCGTACACATCCATTTTTATGGAAGACATACGCTGTTCGAAGACATCTGAAAATCAATTTACAAGTGACAAGGAAAAACATGTAGATAAAAAAAACTAAAATAATTGCAATTATAAGAATTGACTATCAGTTTTGTTGTGTTCATTGAAGTATCAGTGGCATACCAAGGGTAAATGGCGTCCGGGGCAACGATGATGGTCCAAAGGGTCAGAATACAAGGCCTGAATTTGTATCAGCTGTTTTGGAGCCCCAAGACCTTTGCCGCCCATCAGACTCATACTTCAATGAACACAACAAAATTGACAATCAATTCTTAATAAATATATGTTATAGTTGGTACAATGAAATCAACACCCTCTGTCCCTGGTATGCAAGAATTTTAATAGAATTCCTCATTTCATCAAATTTCTTCTGTAATGTAATGAACAACTTACCTTTCCAAACTGTTAAAGATAGATCAGACCTGAACAGAGTACTTTCATAGTTTATTTGGAAACTTCTGTTGCTTTTTACTAATACTGTTGTCCAAATTTCGAAAGAATGGTGCTGGGTAATACATTCTATTATTCATTACTCAAAGAATAGAGTCAAATAGAGGTGTCTTGGTATTACTGCACTCAAGTCACCCTTTAAATCATTAAAATCATCAATAAGCTACTTTTGTGCATTTGTAATTGATCAAGTGGTAGTAGTTTTTAAGAGAAGTTTATATGGTGCGACAAAGAAGCCATTATCATGGCTGCATCTGTCAAAAGGCAAAGAATCCAAACTTAACCAGCAAAGCATATAAAACAAACAAGAATACCATGAATGGCACATTATTCACACTGTGTTTAACAGTCTTTTATGTAGGAACTAGTAAGACATGGATGACTCTAGTTGTTGACCAGTGGGTCTCAATGACCTAGAAATTTGGTCAAGGAATGCAGTCTTAAGCAAAAGTTACTGTGCAGAAACCATTATTTTCTTATTAGACTATGCATGCCCATGACCTCTGTACTCTAGACCACAGAATCTAAATGGTTGCTTTATTGCCCTAAGTGTGTCCACAAAATTTGGTCAAGGAACTTAATCTAGAACAAAAGTTACTCTGCAAACACCATTTTTCTTCAAGTCGCAATGGATAAAATTTTCTTCCGTTTCTTTCATTAAGAGACTTGCTGCCATGTCAGCTTGAAATACAACAGTAGTATGTCATGCAGATAAGAAACAAACAGTCTAAAACAGTCTACAGAATATTCCTTGGAGAATTAATATTTTGTATTTTTGAACACAAAATACATACAGATAGTAAAAATGGAAACAGTGAAAGATGATAAACTTAACCTTGACATTTCAAGTATGTCATCATTAAATGTTTGGTTGGAAATATAAAAATTGATACAAAGCTGGTGTATTGTAACCAGTGTTTATGTTGGTAGGAATGTTTATATATTTTGTCACGAAGATGAAACAACACTGAAAAAATGTGTTCACTCAGAAACTTGAATCCCCTCACCAACATGAGCACATCTGGAGTAGTCGATAATGTACAAACTGGTATAGAGGAAAATACTAGTCACTCAAGCCTGAAAATTAGGTCACAGTGACCTACTTTTGGTACAGTTGAGTCACTCTCATTGAGATGCATCCACATACCAATTTTCATGAGTATAGGTTAAATACGGTCCAACATATTGTGGGTGTAACAAACATACCTAGTTTTGGTATGGTTGAGTTACCCTCCTTGAGATGCATCCACATGCCAAGTTTCATGAGTGTAGGTGAAATAGGGTCCAACCTATTGTGGGTGTAACAAACAGACTTAGTTTTGGTATGGTTGAGTTACTCTCCTTAAGAGGCATCCACATGCCAAGTTTCATGAGTGTAGGTGAAATAGGGTCCAACCTATTGTGGGTGTAACAAACAGACCTAGTTTTGGTATTGTTGAGTTACTCTCCTTGAGTTGCACCCACATGCCAAGTTTCACGAGTGTAGGTGAAATAGAGTCCAAGATATTGGGGGTGTAACAAATGGATAACTGAAGCATAAAAAGTCACAAAAGCATGAAAATTAAGTCACAATGATCTAGTTTTTATATAGTAGGATTACTCATTTTGATATGCATCCACATTGCAATTTTCATAAATTGCAATTTTCATAAATGTAGGTGAAATTGGGTCTAAGATATTAAGGATGTAATGAACAGATAGCAAAAAATAAAAGTCACTCAAGTGTGAATATATGGTGCCATTGACCTAGTGATAGTATGGTTGAGTTACTCACATACCAATTTGCATGAGTGTAGGCAAAATAGAGTCCAAGATATTGAATTGTTCTAAATTCATAAGTCGCTCAAGCATGAATTAGGTCAGTGACCTAACTTTGGGATGGCTATGTTACTTTTGCAGAGATGTATCTACGTAGAAATTTTAATGTGTAGGTGAAATGGGGGTCAAGGTATTGAGGGTGTTATGAATGAATAGCTGAAAATACTAGAATCACTCAAGCATGCAAATTAGGTCACACTGACCTAGTTTTGGTATGGTTGAGTTATTTTAGTCAAGATGTATCTACATACCAATTTTCATGAGTGTAGGTGTAATAGTGTTCAAGGAATTGAGGGTGTAATGAACAGCTGAAAATACAAAAGTCACACAATAGTGCAAATTAGGTCACAATGAAACAGTTTTGGTACATTGTGTTACTTTCATCCTGAAGTATCTGCAGACCAATTTTCATATGCAGGTGAAAGAGCCAAAGATACTGAGGGCGTAAGGAACAAACAAATGTTAGGTCTCAGTGACCTAGTTTTGGTATGGCTGAGTTACTCCTCCTAAGATGCATCCACATACACTGTACCAATTTTCATAAGACAAGTGTAAGTGAAATAAGGTCCAAGATATTGAGTGGGTAACAAATTAGAGAACACTGTAATGAACAGGCAAAATGCTATATCCACTCCCAACTGCACTGTCAAGGAGATAATAATAGGGCCTGGATAGCATAGTGATAATGTGCTCATTCTGTCCGTCTCATCTTGAATTCGATTCCTGGTTTTAGTTTCTAAAAGGGTGTATGTATGCACATCAAATAATGATGCTCTTACAAATGATAATAATAATAGTAATAACGACTTCTTTATTTAAAGAGGGTGACACAATTAGTTGCATGGAACTAATCCTCCTGTGACCCTCTAATGAACTCATACGACCTCAAGATCAGACACTACCAAAACCAAAATCTTGGCTGTTGAGTCTATTACATTAGTTGTTTGAGCTTGTTGTACAATCGCTGTAAATATAAATAAAACTTTAATACTACTAATAACAATGATTTATGTTTAGAAAATTACTTTGAAAACTTAATGAATATGACTCAAAAAATATTCTAAAAGAATGGCAGAAAAAATGTTAAATGTTTGATCTGACACATATTTGTTAATTATAAGAGAAACAAGAAGCAGGGGTGGATTGATTTTTAAAAAACACATCAATACACAAAATAGCATTAATTTTTTTCTAAATACAATATTTTGGTATAAAAGGCACTGTCTAGAATTTGGTTAATATGAAATCAAGACTGCTCTAATCATCTGCTTAATGTTTATTTGTCTGTTACAGCACATTTATGGGAGATGATTGATGCTGGCATATAAAAGTTGTAAATGAAATACAATTTTCAGGAGTCTATAGTCTAAATCAATGAAAGTGTATTCAATGAAAGTTGTTCAGGAATTTGGAAGAATTCAATATTTGCTGAAATACAATAAAACCTAGAAATCACTGGAACATATGACCCAGCATAATTTAAAACATTTGCCAATATCATTAGTGTTCAACAATAAAACTTTTTAAAAAAGCCTGTAAATTATTCTTTACAGGTTTGGTCTACCTTAAAAGATTATGACAGCAAGACATTTATGTAAATTAAGAAATTTTTTGAAATAAGGAATTTATGAAGAAATTTTCATTCTTTCACCATAAAGTGTCAAACTATTTTTCAAAAATCATGAAGTAGTTATTACAACCAATAGACTTTTAAGAGACCAGAATGTCTGCTGTGTTCCAGGGCCAATAAAGCTAACAGAAGAAAAAAGGAAAAACCAACCTCCAATCAGAACTAGGTGTATGTTTCGAGCATATTCTGAATGTATACTGCATGTAGTTATTGTATCCACAGCTTTGTGGTCATCTCTGGTGTGTATGGTGCTATTGTAACAATTGGCAATAGGAACCTTTTCAGAGTTGATTCTCCCAAACAATTTCATGCAATTCATAAAAGGTCTGTAGTTTCCTTCAAGTTCAGTGGTTTTCTATACCTCAATGATAGCAATATAGAAATATTAGGGACATTACGAGTAGTAAATATTGACTGATAAAACTTGTTGTATGATACAGATGTGAAGTAGATTAAAACAATTATTCATTATATGATTTCCCATCAACATAGTTGCAAGATGAAGACTTTATGAACATAAAAACATACCCACTCCTTAAATACTAACAAGACAGTCAAGTAGATAAGTGCATCAAATGGATCAAAAATTGTTTGATGCCTAACATTTTTTGCATATAAGTACTGTTGTATATGTATGTATGTACATATGGGGTTTAATGGCACATGAGCACAATCCAGGCTATATAGTGCCAAGTAAGTTTAGGTATAAAAAAAAAAAAAAAAAGGGCATACAAAACAAAGATAAAAGGGTCAACTTCTAAAAATACAAGGGGTCAAATTTTAAAAAATATGAACAGCACTCTTTTAAACAGTCCAAGACCTTCTTAGCTGGAACATCATCAAAGTATGCATCCCAGGGCCAAAAAGTTGCCTCCATTAGTATCCTTTTATGACATACATTGGACCTATTCCAAAAAAAAAAAAGCAAACATGCAGGTTGTAGTAGAACTGAAATAAACTACAGTCTACTTTTTCTTTTCATTTTAAATTATTTACGATTTTCAAATAAGACCCAGTTATAACTTCAAATGCTCTTGGATTGCATTTACTAAAATACTTTCTACACATACCTGCCAACCCCTACAGAGGTATAAGCGCAACCTAAGTGTCAAAAAAGCGTAATCTGAGCATAAAAAGTGTAATCTATATATAATACATGCCATCATTACAATAAACTGTATGAAAAATGTACATTTAGTTTTGCTACTAACCTGGATCTGCAGCTGGTTAAAGTTCTTGTCACAAATGGGCAAAATCCATGTGGATTAGTACCAAAATGCAAACCACAAAACATATTGACAAATTATATATACACAACACTCATTTTAACTAGTCTACATGTCTAACTTTTACTGAGTGATTGTAAAGTCAACTCCACAAATTCTGCAATGATCATTACCATGAGCTCAACCTGAGTGCTGTATTACCCCTCTCATGTTCTTCTTTCTAAATCTGTAAAGCACTATTGATTTGTCTTTTTTCTGATCCAACACGTTTTGAAGTTTAAAAAGATCCCTCTTCTCCAACATTTTTCAGTCATATAACATCCGAGAGTCACATTGATAATGCCAGTTTCACTTAATATCTGCTGCCATTTTTTAAAGTATAGACTGGTCCGTTAACAAATTCTGCTTATTAATATAATGAATCTGTGAGACAAATTTTCAAATTGAAGAAACCCATCTGTTTTCTTGGAAATGTGTCATATACAGCTGCTATAAATAGAAAATAAAGAAAGTACATGGAGGTCTATGACAAATGTACTCTAATGCTATTCTTTTGTAGCAGTCTTCTATTTTCGAATATTCTCAGATTTACATGATGTGTGTGATTAAAGAGATGATAATAAAAATGACAAGCACAACTTTTTTTTGCTTTATTTTTATTTTTTGTAATGTACTAAAAAAGTGTAGTTCATATACAGGTGAGCATGTAAGATGTAATTAGGTGAAAAAAGGTGGAATGATTATGCCAAAAGTGTAATGGTTGGCAGGTATGTCAACAGTGTGCATGAAGATGGCAAACCACACTCTTTTGGTACAAGAACTTCTCAACTTTGAACAAACAAGTCAAAAAATTGAATTAAGATTTCATTAATTTAATGAAATGTTTTTGGTAGGTAAACATACATTGCATGTTAATACATTTAAAGACATGATAATAACAACCCTAGATTGGGCTCAGTGGTGTCCTCTCCACTGTGTGTGCACTGATATAACATGACCACTGTAAAATATACAGGTGGATGGTTACACTTAAAGCCTATTTATAGAATTGTTAATTTTCAAACGTTTTGGTTACACATTTTTAATGCATAAATGTTCACTGATTCTAGCTGAAAACTCATATTATAACAATTGCCACTCAACCTGTAAAAAGCTTATACTCAGCAATACAAAATTTCTTATGGGAAGAAAAAATTCTTAAAATTAGCAGTGTTTGAAAATAAAATACTGTGCTGTTCAGTCAAAACTTTACAATCTATTTTTACATTCACCATTAATGTTGAAATTTTAAATTCCTTCAATTATGAGGGGATATTATAGTATGCCTGTATCGCTTCCACTTTACCATAAGGAGTGCATATAGTTATAAACATCATTTATCACATTTATCCAATATAGAAAACAATTACTACCTATTCTGTAAAACATTTATGGTAACTCCTACTCTTGAGACATACTGCTATGGGACTTTTATCAGGATTTGTGTAGTACACATTTGCTGGCTTAACATTTTCACATGTATCTGCATGCTCAGAGGGGTTTAAAGCATAGTCACTCTGAATGGCTGAAAACTTTGATGACTATGCTAGCATTAACCATAAAGTAACCTGAAAATGTTGCAAATATAACAATTAACTTGTTTGCAAATTTTTCAGTGTCCACCTCTTCTCCCTCCCCTTCCTCCTCTTCCCCTACCACCTCTCCCACCCCTTCCCCCTCCTCCATAGTTATCCTGATATCCACCCTGATCATAGCCTCCCCCACCTTGGTTGTACCCTTCCCCACCCTGATATCCTCCTCTTCCACCATGATGGCCACTTCTACCTCCATCACCTTGATAGGAACCACCATCATCCTGATAACCTCCCCCTTTGCTTCCATATCCTCCCCCTCCCTGTGCCCAGTGCCCCCCAGTATTGGTGGTTGTGTCACTCCAGCTTCCTTGAACTTTTCCTCCTCTTCCTCCTCCACCACCACCTCTGTCTCCTCTACCACCTCGACCTCCACCTCTTCCACCTGCAGAATAGCAAAGCGAAACTGTTGATCACTTGATTTATCCCTTCTTAAAGACCACTTCCTTGATGAGACCATCTGTTTTATGACACCACAAAATTTAATTCAGTACTGTATAGCAGAATTTTTCTTCAGACACATCAATGCACAATTTAGTCCAAAAATGCAGGTTTTAAGTTTTGATTAGTTATTTTGAGCTAACGCAGATCTAGGGAGGCCATGCTATATAACATGAAAAAATATAATTAGATTTATTTTTGTGATCTCATTCTCAAAGTGCTAACTTGTTAAAAAATTTCCAACACCAAAAATACCTGCTATAAAGTAATTTATATTTTAGATGCCAAAAAAACCCCGTATTAAATGACCACATGTCTACATGGGCAACTTTTAGGGGATTTCCAAAGGTGGCCTCTTCTGACAAGTTTGACTGCAATGACAGATTGAGCATACAGTTAGAATTGATATATGTTATAATAGCTAGTAACATGTGCAGCAGTCTATATTTTGTCATATTTTGTGATCTGAATCATACCAAAAACTGCCAGTGACTTTGAAAGACTCCTCTACTCTTTTAAATTTAGTGTGTTTTAAAAGCCACCATCTGTGTCTAAAAGTAAGATACAATGCAGCAGTAAATTGCTGATTCATTCAAGTGTTCACTGAAAACATGGCACCATTTTATTAATTTTAAAAGTATCATTTAATTTAGTTTGTGAAACAGTAAAATGTATGACATGTTAGCATGAGATGAAAATTGTTTTAGAAGGACACAAGTTTCACACCTGAAAGAAAACTCTTAAATTATGAATATCAGTAGCCATAAAATTTGTTATAATATCCTACCGTATATACTCATGTATAAACTGGGTCCAAATGAAAACAACAGAGACCCTGATCTGCAGTCGCATAATGCGCTGGCAGATCAGGGTCTATGTTGTTTGTTCAACTGATTAGTCCTTACAAACTGCATAGACCCAGATCTGCCAGCCCATTGTGCAATGGCAGATCTGGGTCTATGCAGTTTGCAGTTGGTATCAGATTATATGCGAGTATATATGGTAATGAAATAAAAGTATTGTGTTTTAATATGCAAATGAAATGCAAGTGTTTTTTATCATCTTCCATCAACCTGTTCATTAATCTCCTAATATCACTTCAGCCAACATGTTAGGATGAAACACACATTCATAATATTAGAACCTCATTTAACCAAATGGTATGCATGCAGTTCCACATGCATGTACCAAAAATGTACAGATTTGGTTTCAACCAAATTTATTCATCTAATATCCTAATTAATATCTAAATCTTTACCATTGTTTATAAGTCAAGACCAACTTCAAACAACATAGACCCTGATCAGTCATTGCATAATGCGCTGGCAGATCAGGGTCTATATTGTTTGTTCTACTGATTACTCCTAACAAACTGCACAGACCCAGATTTGACAGCACATTATACAATGGCAGATCTGTGTCTGTGCAGTTTGCAGTTGGACTTGATTTATAAGTGAGTATGGACGGTATTTGTCCACAGTTCAGTTAAGACAAATGAGACTGTTAAATAAAATTGGCAAAATTAAAAGGACAATAACATCTATGCATGCTTTTGATGACCATATTTGCATAAGGAAATAGCAATCTGATGTGACCCTGTACTTACTCTGAGGTCGTTCTTGCTGAAAACCACTATCATGCCTCTTCTGAAAGGATGGCATCTCCGGGGGAGGAGGCTCAAGTTCCCATGCACGCCCACCTCTGTCTGGAACCTGATAAATAACATGTAATAAAAGAGCTCTATACTCTACAACCTCCAATAAAGGTAACCTCTCCAGCAACTGACATTTCTCATAAAGTCAGCTTCTCACTTTACCTCTGCTATCTTCTTGATATATTTACACCCACCCACCCTTTAAAGGCTACCATCCATAAATGAACAAAATTATACCTCCCTGTTCTGTTTGGTTACAACAGTGGTACCACAAAAAAAAAAAAGTTGCGCCACAAAAAAAATTAGTCAAGTCAAGGGCACACCACTGCATATCCCCACTACTTTGCAGCTATGCCACAATGGACATGGCCTGACCCAAGAGCCAATGCTCCAACACTGTAAAATGTTGTTTTCAGGGGTAAAATTAAGTTTAATTATTTAATACCTGCTATTATTGTTACTTTGCTATCTTTTTTCCTAGGACAAGTCTCCAATCCAAGGTGAATTTCCTCCCCAAAAAACAAAAACATGATACCTGTCTAATGCATTAGGTATTTCCATCATTCTTAGGCTTGGACTGAGATTGAAAGGACATCAGATGAGGGAAGGAGCAGGGGATTAGGTAATACTAGCAGATATGTCCTAATTAAAATTAGTTTTACCCCTAAGAGTACATTTTATTAGCCGCAATACATTGCCCTGACTTTTCAAGCCTGGAAGAAGACTGATGGTCCCATGATAAGCCATCAGAGTGAACATATCACCAGCTGTCAGTAGGGTGCTCTCATATAGACCTGAGGATGGCTTGACAACCTGTTGGGCTAACAGGGCTTAATGCAAAAATGTACCGTTTATACTCGTGTATAAGCCAGGTCCAAATGCAAACAACATAGACCCTGATCTGTCACCACATAATGCGCAGGCAGATCAGGGTCTATGTTTTTTGTTCTACTGATTAGTCCTTACAAACTACATAGACCCAGATCTGCCAGCACATTTTGCGATGGCAGATCTGGATCTATGCAGTTTGCAGTTGGTATGGTATTCACTCTGGTGTGACATCAAATGAAGGTAGAATAAAAAGAAGGTGGTGTGAGACTGCCAGAAGGTAGCTTTCATGAAATCATACAGAAAAGAATGATTAATCAAGTTTCAAGATGCAGCAACAGCCCTAACCTCAAGAACTTTGATTCTCATGAAAGAAAGATCTCTCAGTGAGAGACTGACAAGTTCTTTTGATAGTTAGAATAATCCACCTTGAGATGGTGGCAGCTGAGAACTTTGAGATGGAGAAAGAGATGGTTTAGACCCCTTTCTTTTCCCTTTAATTTATCCAAATAGAAACATAAGACTCAAACTGAGCAAAGGAGTCTTTCTTGTTTATCCGCAGCATAGATGTGACTGAGACTTGACATTTCAAGTGGTTCCTGGGATAACGAAGGTAGCTTATTTCATGGACAAAAAACCCGATTGGCAAAGAAGAGAAACCAAATCATAGTTGCCACTGAATTGTGAGCAACCCTTTTCCACATAAGGCATGAATTTCATTCCTTCTCGTTGCCAATGCTATGGAGAGTAGGAAGACTGCCTTAAGAGAAAGTTTCTTGAAGGAAACCTCGCTCAAGGGTTCATAAGGTGGTTTAGATAACAACCAAAGAACACATGAAAGGTTCCACCTCAGCATTGAGGAGTGAGAAACTGGTCTCTGAAGCTCAAAGTACTTGGCATTTCTAAAAGATGAGGGTCTGAACCCTATGTTGAAGCTCATAGAGAACTTAAGAGTATTAAAAAGGACAGCCCAATAGCCCTGAGCACTCATTTTCATCAAAAAGAAAAATGAGAAAATCTGCAACTGTAGTTAAAGGGGGGCAGATTGAATCAATGCATTTCCTACTGCACAAACTACTCAATATTCTCCACTTGGCATCATAAACCTTATTAGTTGATTGCCTTCCAACCTTGGCAATGCAGCCAGCAATGTTGCTTGAAAACTGATCTGGGCAGAAAGATCATTTGATATGAGCCAGGTGTGAAAGTGGAGAATCTGTGGATTGTTGCTCAGGAGGGACCCTAGATACCTCTTCAGGGGCATCAACCAACAGGTCAAGGTAATTGGAGAACCATGACCACTGAGGCCATGGTGGGGGAGAGGAGGAGAGGGGGGCTATCAGGATGAGTCATGACATAATGTTCCTGACTCTGTGAAGAACTTGAGTGATTATTTCAAAAGGTGGGACAGCAGAAGCATA
This sequence comes from Margaritifera margaritifera, assembly GCA_029931535.1. Taxonomy (NCBI): domain Eukaryota; kingdom Metazoa; phylum Mollusca; class Bivalvia; order Unionida; family Margaritiferidae; genus Margaritifera; species Margaritifera margaritifera. The sequence continues at coordinate 1,697,368 of JAQPZY010001459.1, forward strand.
CAGTCTATCCCACTTCAGACTGAAGGTGTCCACCACCCATGCACCCTAGTCTGGAACTGGAGAGAGATAAATGATAGCTTGTTGGTTAAACTCTGTCCTGATTTAGGCACCAACCTGGATGGTGATCATATTTGAATTCCAAAGGAATCTGAGCTGACAGTCCCTGTGTGGTCTGAAGTTTGCTAGCAGCAGGAACTGGAGAGGCCACCCATGAAGTCTTCCTAAAACCTGCTGCCATGTTCAGAGTCCCAAGGAGAAAGAGTCAGAGGTGAGCAAGCAACACACTTGCTACAAAAAGACAGTATCTGTGTGGTCCTGTCAGGAGGATTGGTTTTGGTTTTGTGGGGTTTAATTATATTTTTCAGCACATGATAGGTTATATATGGCAGCCAGTGCATTTGGTGGAGGAAAAACCCAGGAAGAACTACCAACCCACAGGAAGCTACTCGCAAGCTTTCTCACATACCCACATTGGTCAAGCCAAGACTCGAACTCATGCGGACAGAAGTGAGATGTGTGAGTGATCTGTAAAGATGAGCACCTTAGACCACTCAGCTACCCATGGCCTCCTGTCAGGAGTAACACAAACTGTTCCTTGATGGGTCATGAAATCATCACCACGTAAACAAAATTTTGTGAAGGGATCAGATCAGACTTCTCCTGGTTGAGGATAAGTCCCAGATGAGTCACTATCTTCCAAGGGAGTGACAGGTCCCTTAGAAAGACACATCTAAGAATGCTGCGTATCAACTAATTGTCAAAATACTGGATGATGGGAGCCACTAACAACCTTAAGTGAGCTGCTATTACTTCCATCACCCTGGTAAAGGCTTTGGGAGCAGAAGCCATGCTGAAGGGAAGAGCCTGAAATTGATAGACTTCCCGACCCCGACAAAAACCACAGGAGAGGATGGGGATATGAAGGTAGGCATTCTGGAGGTCTATGGAGACCAAACAGCCATTTGTCCTTATGGCATTCCTGATTGAGGCAGTCATCTCCATCTTGAAGCACTTTTCCTGAAGAAATCTGTTTAATGGGGAAAGATCAATAATGACTCCAACTTTTCCCCCTTTTTTTTGAAACCAGGAAGGTGTGGGACTAGAATCCCAGACTCTGAATGTTTGTTGCCCTCTCTACTGCCCTTTTACTTTGAAGTGTGTATACCTCTTGTCTTAGGGATTCCAGTTTGGTCTGGTGAAACCAAATAGGGGTTCTTGATAGAGGTAAAGGGTTCTGGAAGTGAAGCTGGTAACCCTCTCTTATTGTGGAGGTAAACCATGCATTGTTCATTCAGTCCAATCAGGCCTCTGAAAAAAGGCCTAGTCTGGCACCTTGTAGGACACTGGAAAGAGGACTTGGCAGGAGAGGATGCAACTCCCAAGGCCCAACTGTCTCCCGCCTTACATAAGAGGGACGAGTCCATATACTTCCTGCCCTGGACCTTCCAGCCCGCCCATTGTGCAAAACAAGAGGGGCAAGTAGAGGTTTTAAAAGGCATCTGGCAGTTCCCTGGGACACCTGCTTAAAATATTTAGAAGGTGAAGCCACTACCCTCTCAGGATGGGGGCACTTCTTAGCCAGTTTAGCTGCCCCTGGGACTGTGGCCAGGGACCAGTGTTGTTGATCAATTAGATCTTGGGAGACCACTGTAGGGATTAACCTGCCAATTTAAGTCTCAAGTGGAGCTGCCTTCCACAGATTCTTGCTGTGTTCCAGAAAAACCTTTTAAATATTGAAAGCAGAATCCCTGTGGAGGTGGAGAAGCTCTGCAGAGAGTGCCACAGACATTGTGAGCATATGTCTTGATGTCATGGCTCCAAATGTGTCTGGAAGGCAGTCAGTGACAGCGATTGCTCCTTCAACAGGTTGAAAGAGGCAGCCACACACAAAAATTGGCATGGAAAGCTATGGTAACCACCATAAAAGCCTTGAGTTCCATAGCTTTGAAAGACTTAATGGGGATATGGACCCAGGTCCCTGCCAATTATCCACCTGGAATGCTCTGAGTCTAGGGTTGGAGTCTTGAGGGCCAAGCAGGCAAATTGACTCTGTAGCTGAAGATGGAAACCAGGGGCCACATCATAGAAGAGGGGACTGACCACCCTTTCTGGATGCTTCTTGATTTTGTGACAACTTCTGTGCTAACACCTTAACCACTGTTGAGTGGGGGAACAACAGAAGGTCCATCTTAGATTGTGACCCCCAAAAAACCCAGAAGGCTTTGGAAACAGATTTGGGGGAAGGAGGCAGTACACTTCACTTGTCACAAGTCAAAACTTTCTCATCTTCCATTGCCTGACCTGTAAGAGATGGGGACCCCAAAGGAGAAGAAAGCACCCAACACAATTGGGCCCCCCTGGAACTCATCTGAGTCTATTAAAATTGAGAGTTCATCATCCTGTCTTCACTCATGGGTTGAGACAGGACTATCCCTTTTCTCATTCTTTCTCTCTCCTTGGAGAGGGAGATTGTTGATCCTCTCTTCATGCTGGAGAAGAACAGCAGCTCCCCCCTCCTTTACTTCGATAAGGAAGTTAGAGGAGAGGACAGGGAGGGCCTACAGCCAGCCCAGACTGCTGACCCATGGAGCAAAGGGAAACTCATCCATTGTGCCATGGAGGTCAAGAGAAACATTGCAGACTCACCACCGGGTGATGCAAGTCCCCAAGCCATGTAGGGAATGAATGGTAACATAGAAAAAGGCGGAGGGGATATCAACCCCAATCTAGAATGGTGTTCATAGCCCAGTGTCTGGTCAAATGGCCAGTGTCTAACCCCAGTGCCGATTGAATGGTACTCTGTGCCCAGTGCCTGGTGCCCTGCACCTGGTAACCAGTACCTAGTGACCAGTCACCTGCCAATGACTGGTCAGGCAAAAGAAACCTGATTGAGTAGTCTCTATCCAGGGAACTTGACCCTTATGAATGAGATACCCTCGATAGTGCATGCCAAGCAGGTGGCATGAGTATTCCCAGCTGCCTTCTTGTGGACAAATTTGCCAACTCCTTGTAGCATGCTGAAAGACTGGAAGCAAATACAAAAACTGGAACAAATCTGTGGAGGGTAATACTTACCCTAACACCAGTTAACGAGGGGATAAAATATGAGGAAGCACTGCTTTGCTAGCGAGTGCACAAAAACCCTAAATATTAACAAAATGGGACACAGAAAAGGAAAATATGCAAGGACTTGGGAGAAAATGTCAAATGCAATACAGAAATATATAAAATTCACAGCAACTATGCAAAATGACACTTCAAATCATGAAAACTGTTCAGCGCCCAGAGAGGAGAATATTCCAAATGACAGAAGTAGCCAAGGCATTAGACTGGAATCATGTTTCTTAACTGGTGAATGGAATTCACCTTGGACTGGGGACTAGTGCCTGGAAGAGAGATAGCAAAGTAATAATAACAGGTAATTTATTACTGCTATTAAATGTGTATTTATCTCTAGTGTATATATATGAATGTAAGGTGGGGATCTTATAAGCCAAGTCCTCTACTCCAGGGGCATGACACTGGGTCCCTGTTATATGAACAATTGGATTTTTCTCCTCATGTCCATTAAATATATACATGATTACAGGGTGGATACCTTTACAATTTCCAAGTATTATCCATGTGCATCACTCCTCCATCCGTGGAGCAAGACCAAAATCCCATTACATATGTTATAGCCCGGCCTGGTTGATAATACATGTCAACTTTCAGATCTACATTTAGAAATATTTAAGAAACTGTTTGATTCCCCGCCCCCTAACACCACCCCCAGGGGTGATATCAAAATTTTAAAACCATTATGCACTTACCACCTTCAGTCACATCCCAAAGTTTCAAGTCAGTATGTTCAACCATGAAGGAAAAGATACACTACATTACTAATGAATGGATGGGCTGATGGATGGATGGACTGACAGAGGGAAGTACAGATTGGCAGGACAACATAATTCCTGCCTTATTCAAAAAGTTTAGTGATAATAAAGGACATTTTTAATTCTACTTAGACAGAGTTTAGCATAACTAATTTACCATATGTATTTTAATATATGTAAGATCTTGGTCTACCCTATTCACATCTGTGTACATTTTACTCAATTCAATTCAGACACAAAACTTGTTCAGAGTTCTTTCCTCCAATGCAAACAAAACATGAATGTGGTTTTTTATTTATTACATATCCTCTCTTGTATACTTTCCAGATATCTTTAGCTATACAATGCAAATGAAATTCAAAGCAAATTGGAATTTGTAAGTTTGATTCAAACCACTAAAGAATGTTGATGCATGCATGTCAGTGAAAACACATAAATGGTTCTAGTCTGGGTGTGCAATACAGATTTACAGACTGGACACCTGTATTGAACACCAGATCAACCATGTAAGATTAAATACGTATGTAATATTATTATATTAAGTATTATATGGCACAAAATGCAGCAATGCTCATATCGCCATAACTCAGTTGAAGCCTTTGACATTATCTTTATACATGGTGAGGCAGATGAATAAACTGACTCACATAATAAACTGTAGAAGAAAGGATTATTTCAAGACTTCTAATAATCAAAAGGTTTTACTATAAAACATTCAGATTATCAATGCTAAAGCTCATCTCCAAATTGACCAAAATGCTGTACAAGTGTAAACTTGCCACTTTTAAATGTATGCAAAGTTATATTTTTGGGTATAAAAATTGATTCATTCTATGGTAAGTTATTGATCAAATCTGATCAAAATTTACAAACAGTCAAATTCCTTACTTACATGAATATATGTTCTGGATTCCTTTATTGCAGATTTGGCTTTAAAAATACTGTTTGCTGTATTGTATGCTGTATTTACCCAACTATAATACAAAACCCAAGTGTAAGCAGTGTAGACTAATGTAGAGTCGACACTGTTCCTTCTGCTTGTGATTTCAGACAAACAGCAATAGACCCTGATCTGCACTGGATTTACACTGCATGATATGAGGGTAAGTGTTTACATGCACATAGTTTGGGATGCAAGACATAAGGGTTGGTATTTACACTGCACATACATGGGGAGCATGATTTAAGAGTGTTTACATTGCACATAGTTGGGGGTGCATGATATGAGGGTAAGTGTTTACACTGCACATAGTTGGGGGTGCATGATATGAGGGTAAGTGTTTACACTGCATATAGTTTGGGTGCATGATATGAGGATAAGTGTTTACACTGCTCTTAGTTGTGGGTGCATGATATGTGGACAAGTGTTTACATTGCACAAATTTGAGGTGCATGATATGAGGGTAAGTGCTATCAGCTCCGCTAACATACATATCTTGGAATATTTTGTATGGGCTTTTCAAAAGATAAAGAGTGGGAATGGGTCATCAAAAGCACTTTTTCCAAAAGTCCACCACCCATTAAAATTTACAGAACACTTAGATTAGACTGGCTTTACCATACACCATACATAAGTAATTAAAAATAAGTAATTTCTGCATCACCCTAGTCCACTTACCTCATCCTGGAAACATATTCCATTTTAAATTTATGGATTCCTCAATTCAATGACAGATGAACAATTTTATCATTAGAGTAAAGAATAAAAGATTCATAACCTACCTTTGGAATAATCACTTTATTGATTGCACATCTGGTGACTTCTCTCTCCTTTCCACTACTGGTTTTCATGATCCTTGATAAGTCTGCAAAAGAAGAAATAAATAGACTCTTATTAGCATAATTAATTAGGTCGCAGTCCAAACATGCAATAGCCACATAAGCAAGTATTGTAATATGATTTACAGTGGTTTCAAAAAATAAATGCCTGCCTTCTTTTACAACAATTTTATGTAATACAGCAACTCTGGTTATGTAGAGCTGCAAATCTAAGCTTTGGAGGCACATTTTGGATTGATGACTCATGTTCCACAACAATATTTATCATAACCTTTTTTCATGTCAGAAACAAAATGGTTAAGTTTGACACAAATTTTGATTTTTTTAAACACTCCTCCCACAGCCCCAGCATCCCCTCTTGGACCATAACACATTGGCACCATCCCAAACTCCATTACGTTTCTCTTTCCTTCGACACTGAATTTACATAATTCTGTTAAAAATACATGTATGTAAAAAAATCTACAAAAAATTCATGATTCAATGTACTGATATTTTTTTTAAAAATCTATTAAAATGATCTTTCAAAAACTGATCTCTAGACCAATCATCCCTGAGAATGTAACAAAGACACAAAACAGCCTTTCTCAAATCTTGTCACTGAGTGAGGAGGTAATTTCCTAATTAGCTCCAACTAAACCTCATTCTGTAAAAGGATGTTGACAGACTGTCAGAATTACAATATCTCCTGTGCTTTTCTCTTCAATGCTTTCTTTGGAAAGAAGTGAGATAAATAAAACAAATGTAAAAAATCACTCATAATATACGATGGCTGAAAAAGGCAATGACACTCATTTCATTAATCTTGTTCTACAATGGATTTGTAGAGTGTCAACAAGAATGATGGTAAGAAACACTTGTCAAATTAAACAATTGAGTATGAAAATTCAAATGTGTTCAAAAAGATCCACCTACTGTAGTGCTGAGTTTTTTACTGTCAATATACTGCAAACAAATTTACATGCATAATATAAATTAAACAAATCAATGGTAAAAGAAAAATGTGAAAGCAGAAAAATCTGTCATTATACTAATAAGCTCTCTAAAATGTTTGAATTCTGTCAAACATCATGAATATTACTAGCACTTTTGATCTACAACAAGAAAGTTGGATTATAATCAGATCCCATACTGTCGCAAATGTTACCAAAACCCCAAAAAAACTATAATATTCAACATGTCTCTGAACTCTTCTAAGTACACTCTCCTATGCTCAGAAGTGGATAGAATTCATAAAATCATTGCGTACATCCACAAACAATCTAAAATTATATCTAACTTGTGTAGAAAGAATAGTAACCTTAGTAATGCAATCATAAATACATGGGCATGATTACACAGTCCCCATGATCCATGTGGAGACAACCACAGTGAATAAATGGGGCATGATTACACATTCACCATGATCCATGTGGAGACAACCACAGTAAATACATGGGCATGATTACCGTATATACTTGATTGTAAGTCGCCCCCCCCCCTTTTTAGGGATGCAAAAAGTGAATTTCGCTATGACCATCCTATAAGTCGGGGTGTATTTTGCAAGTCAGATCCGTCTAAAGGGGTGACTTCTTAGCGAGTCAGAAATCCACTTTGGAAATATAAACAAGCCAAACTGGATAGATAGATAAAAAAAATGAAGACAAAACCAGTGTAAAATACAATTATATTATTGAGTAAAATATGTCACAAATAAATTGACAACTTACAATTTGTCCATCTTTGTGTAATAAAGTCCATTGAAATCCATAATGCTTGACATTTTTAATCCATTTATATGATAAATCCACGAATTAAATTATAGGTCACATACCGGTATAAATATAGAAGTTCAGAATGATCCGATTCACAATATCCTGTAATATGTTAATTCCACACGTCGTACAAAATAATACAATGAAAGTTAAGTCCACTTTTTTGTGATTCACGGTATCCTATAAATGTCACTATCTAATGTCATCTGGTACAAGTCCAAGAATTAATCCTCATTGTCTGATAAAGTTCTGAAATCCTACGTCATCGTCTAGTCATTGTAAATCATTGTCGTCTAGTCATTGTAAATCTAGTCCGACTCCGATTCCTCGGCTTTACTGTCATATGCGTGTGCTTATGCAGAGACTGAGTTTGGGCTCTGTGAGTAACACTTTGATCATCAAGTCAGAAATCTATTAAAGGCTGCAACCAACCACATGTCAATTGTGCGGCAAGATCAAAGGGAGTTCAAATAACCACCCTCTGTTTCTTGGCACTGAACAAGTATTAAACTCGCGGCTTGATCAAAGGGTTGTCACGTGGGAAAACAAAGAGTGTGGTGCCTTTACAAGCTAAGGGATTAAGGTCAAAGTATATGCACAGGAAGTTGTAGAACTCTACTTGGCACTGAACAAGTATAGATTCGCAGCTCGATCAAAAGGATTGTCAACTTGAAAACAAAGTGAGTCCCTTTAGAAGCCAAAGGCTTATCGGCCCACATGCACTGGCAGATAACTTGGAAAATATCACTTGGGAATTAAATCTGACTTGTAGGAAAGGAAAATACAAATTAAATCAAAACTTTTATTGCATCAAGCACAGTCTTTATACAGCAAAACACAAATATTAATATAAATACAGGTTGTTCAGACTGGCACGAAAATGGAGGCAATATACTTACTAGTAAACACCCACAGTAAACATTGATGGACACTTCATTTTGTGGTAGGTAGTATTTAATTTACCGGTAATATTTTCTAATTATTAAAATCCAAATAACTGTAGATACAGGTATTGTGTAATGAATACCGTCATGAAACGGATAAACACAGTGCATACCATATATGCATTACTGCATAGGAATAGTGGCATGAAAACGTAAAAATATATGAATTGACAGTATTTTTATGTACTGCAAACATCTAGAGTTTCCAACATTACACCAAGATTTATATTTTTTTTAAATGTCGCACTTATAAGATGACCCCTACTCTGCATGAATCTAATTTTAAGTACAAAAACGTTGACTTATAAGCAAGTATATACGGTACACAGTTCCCATGATCCATGTGGAGACAACCAAGAAACTGGAATTCGTTTACATTTTCTTACCATCTCTAGCTGCAAGAATTTGTGAAATTCCAACCTCTGGAGCCTGACTTAATGTCCGTCTAATCGGCTGGTAAATTTCTGCTATCTTATTTTCCTTTTCCTAAAAATAGATGAAATAATAAAATTTCATTTAATGCTACTTTTTTAACAAAATGAAACAAGAGTACCATGAATAGTACATTATATGTCCACCACGTTATTAACAGTCCTCTATGTAGGCAATAGTAGTGCATGGTTGACTCTGAAGATTAATGACCAATGGGTCTCAATGACCTGGACCTTTAGGTATGTGGATCTGAACCAAAGTTATTGAGCATAAAATATTATTTTCTTGTGACCGTGACCTCTGAATTCTAGAACCCAGAATAAATCTTAATTACCCAAGTGCAAGCCATCCACAATGATTGGTCAAGGAACTTACTCTAGAACAAAAGTTATTCTGCAAAACCAATTTTTCTTTCAGCCACAATAACCTTGCCCTTTGATCTTTTGCCTCCCAAATCAATAGGCTTCTACCTAACCCCAAGTGCAAGCCATGCACAAAGTTTGGTCCAGGTCTGTGATGTAGAATGAATGGTATTTTGTAGAAACCGTTTTTCTTCTTTCAGTAACAATAGTGTTTACCTTTGACCTTTTGATCCCCAAATTGATTGGGTTCTTCCTTACCCCAAATGCAAGCTATCCAGGTATGTGATACAGAACTTGGGTTATTGTGCAGAAACCACTGGGTTTTTTTCAGTCACAGTAACCTTGACCTTTGATCTTTTGACTCTGAAAGCAAAAGGTTCTTTGTTCCCCAAGTGCTAGCCATCCACAAAGTTTGCTAACTGTAGATGATGGAGAACTGAAGTTATCATGCAGAAAAGGAAAAATTAATCAACAGATGGACAGACAGAGTCACAACATAATAAGCTCTGCCAGAAGGCAAACATATAAAACTAGGCAGACTTGTAGAATTTCATGATCAAAATCTGTAGGATTTCATCATTTTGAAATCTGGTTTTCACTTTTCATTAATATATTCATCTATGTACCACCACCCCCTCAAAGCAAGTGTGATATTAGCAACAAATGGAGAATTATTTTTATTTACATTACAGAAATTTTGTGGAATTAAAGGGCTCTGGGACTCTGAACTAACAAAAGAGGCTAAACAATCAGTGCAAACTCTTTGCACAGATGATGGGGGGGGGGGGGGGGGCAGTCTATTTTTCATTCCAGTGAAATGAAAATAAATCTCAATCATTACAAATATCAAACTTAATCCTTCTTTAAAGTCTGGATCCAATACTTTCTAGGAAATCCCATTTTAAATGCAACCAAGAGAAAAAGAGTTCAACAGGATTAACAAGAAAATTAAAGCTTCAACATGAGACTTGAGCAAAACTATGAATGGATTAATTTAGTTTATCCAGATACACTCATCCAGACAAAAGGTACAATATAATTTGACTATATCCTGAACATACATGACACTACCATAATAGCACAATTTCTTGTATCTTATATTAAGGTCAATATGAACTGGTGATGTTGTAAAGTCAATGGTGATTTATCATACACATGAAACAGGACCTTCCTAGATTTTTTGGTCTGGATCAAATAAGAGGAGGAGTCCTGTTGTTGGAAGCTAAAGTGAGTTGCGAGATAAGGAATACCTTGGCTTTATCAGACCACATAAAGGATTGTACTGTAACATCTAGTCTCTTGAGTAGCATGTCTCGCCGTGTACTGTATTCATCTACGAGAGCCTGGTTAATCTTCAGCACCTGCTCCCACTGCTTCTCTGACAGACGTGCCTTTAGCAGTGGCTTTCCTATCTGGTTAGGATGCTGGCTCATTAACTCCTTTACCTATATGAGTACAATGGAAACAGTTAAATAAGTTAATGTGCAGTGCAAAGTTTGTGCTAACTGGAGAATATCTGTTGCCTTCTCATAATGTAATAAAACAATTTTTTCTATATAATACACAGACTTTATGGTATGGATTAAAACTGAATTTGTTCAACCACAATTCAAAACAAATACATTTACTAAGAAAAAAGGCCAAAGAGGTGATCCATGTGGCATGAAAATACTCTGAGGGAAAGCCATCATATATGCAGGTAAATAAATACCAGTATATGTATGAATAGAACTTACTGTAGCTGTCCTTTACATAAAAGTATTTTATTAAGAGGAGACTACTGCAGCATGTTTATGTCTCACTGCACTTTGGCATTTCAAAGATGAAAATTATCAAAATTAAAAGTGAACTTTTAAATGCTATGGAATTTTAGAGTTAAAGTATTGAGCAATAGTGTAAATGTTATTGGATTATCAAGCTTGTGCATTTTATTTGCAAACTGAAGGGACCCTGTGCCACAGTTTTCTATCAATGTCACTGTGAAATACTGGTCAGTTCCTCAAATCAGGGCTAGAAAATTTTAATATTTTCCCACTTGCCGATATGACAAGAAAATATAAACTTTACTTGTGAGCAACAAAATCAACTTGCCCCACAACAAACAAAAAATCTCTCCATATATAATGGCTTTTTTTCCACGCAATGAAAACACAATTATCCAAGGCTTACATTGACCCCTTTTTCTAAAATGTTCCAACTTTAAATTTCGGAGTGCCTTTATGAAAGGTAAATTGTTCAAGGTTTCAATTTGGAGGAACAAAGTTTAACATGGTGTTGAAAAAACAGTGCAATTGTTTACTTTGCCCTAAATAGTATGAATACATGTATTAATGACTACTAACACTTGTTTTAGGTACACTGGCGGTGGTGGTGGAGGTTATTGTTGTTGTTATTATTGTTATTATTATATTTGCAATTTGTCCATAAACTTACTGCCCAGTTTTGTAATTTGTTCTTGTTCCTAAAACAATAACAAAGCATTGGGAACAGGTTTGTTTGCATGATCATGAGGATACCTATTTCAGTACCTGTAGAAAAACTGTCAAATGATTATTTCAGCTTTAATTGAAGGATCATTCAGACAATCCTCTTCTTCTTCATTTATTGATTCATGTGTCAAGTGTAGATCATCAATATTGCTTGCCAGTCTTTACTTTCTGTTTGTAACAATGTACTTTGACAGAAAGCACATGTTTCTGGTCAACCTAAATACTGTTTAACTAATCAATCAATCCTATTTAAAGTCATCTGGTACTAAAATTGGCATCAATCAAATGGTTATGGTAAAAGAATCATATTTAAGTGACAGATAATGTAAAATAGATACAAATTAGGTGTATGCTTTATGTATTTTTAATTTCATAAATGACTGCAAAAATTCTCAATTAACTGCTTTTTATTTTTATTTGACCAGCGTGTAACTGGAGCACTTTCATAGGACCTCACATTAAGAGAAAGATTATGATGGTTTACACCAATGAAATTAGTTTTCTAACAAATAAAAGACTGATTTATCAAATATTCAATTAATGAAAATGTCTTCCCAGAATACATGATGTATTGTAAATAAGTATTCGTCAGTTTTTTTTTCAGTATTATCAACGTGATACTGACTGAAATTTTTGGAAACACCCAATTCTCAACAAATCAGACTTGGGTAACACAAGTTTGTTGATTATAGCAATACTGATGTAAAACATCTGATTACAATCCACAGAGTAATGAAAGTGACAGATGCTGTCTAGAAAGAAAGCATATATAAATATTTCACCAGATAGAAGTCATGCACACTGGTGAAGTGCACTTGCCCAGTAGATTTTCAGCTTGTTCTGGGCATCCAGGCAATGGATTTTTCTAGCACTGCTAAGGGTGCAAGATGCAACTCAGAAAGTGGGGTGTATTGCCCGCTTCTAATACATATGCCATACCCCTTTAGTCCCTTGGAAAAATATAGGTTCACCTAGAGAAAATTAGGGTAGTATATGCTGATTTGACAAAATCTGTACTAAAGCAGACAAATTCAAATACTGTGGTTTCATTTATTTTCATGGGTCTCAATTTTCCTGGTTTTGTAAAAAAAAAGACAACATTTTTGTGGGTATTAAATTCGTGAATTTGCCTGTTAAAAGTCTGCATATTTGTAGGTATTTAATTTCATGGATTAACCTCTACAAATACCCAAAATAAAGAATACAAAAGAACAAAACAATGCTGACAACAAGCTGCAGTTGCTTGAATGGTTAAATCAATACTATCTCTTGTATGAGCACAAATCAAACACTTGTCAAGATCAATCACTTACACCATGTTTTTGTCTGCATGCTCAACATCAAAGGGAGTCTATGCTGATAAAAACACTAAGCCAGTCCATTATTAAAGCATATGCATATGATCTCTTACTTAATCTACTGTCCATGAAGTTGGCCAATCAGAACTTTCTGCTGATCATGGCATTAACACATTGGCTTAAGAGTGGTAAAATTCAAATTAAAGCCCCCTCTTTTTGGATAATGTCATCATTCCATATGTGAACCAAGCACATAACCAGCTGCCTCTTGCTCAATGCAGTTAGCAGGCTATGGCAATTTTTGATCTGTTCAGAGACCATCAAAGTGCAAAGATGCCAACTACATTGAAAGACAACAGAATCATTCCTTTGTTTGTGCCTGCCTCACGTACAGACCAACATCAACCACTAGACTTGACAATAAATAAAGATTACAAAGAAGAATGAAAATCACACTTCCACAACTGGTATGCTAAGCAGGTCATGGAGACTATGAGGGAAAGGAAAGACGTCACTGCTGTACTGTATTAGTGAACCTTAAAATTTCATCAATCAAGCTGATTCATGCTGGATGGATAATTGCGGCTCACATGAAAATAAGTGAATTATCGGATCTAAATATCTGTGGCTTTGAGAAAAAGCTGGACTTGTTTCATTCAACAAATTTCAGGATTATTTACCTTAAAAATATTTGCGTACCAGGAGACTAGATTGACACAATGTTGATTCAGTGGTTTTGTCTGAAAATCAGTGAAGTGTGAGCTTTAATACTCTACTTTAATTAGTGTATATACATTGTGTTTCATTTGCAATTTTGCCGCAAGTGACAGTTCAAGTATTTTACAGTCGTGTTGTTCATTTGGAATAAAAATGCATGGATAAAATGAGACATGCTTTTAGGAGGATTTAAATTTTTCGACAACAGTTTCACTTGAATGAAGAATCGATTTTAATAAGTATTAAATCCAACTTTCATATACTAGTATCATTTATTATTCTTTATTTTTATTTTGAGTAATACTTGTGTTTGAAAACTTTATGCTTTTTCTCGTTTCTCTCTATCCTTACATGTGCATTGAAACAATATATAATGCTGTATAATTCTTTTCTTTCTTAATGGGTTAAAAAAAAAAAAACCTGTAAAAGGTAATAAATTATTACCAGATTACAGCAATGAAGTTGATTTATGGAATAAAACAGCTTTGCATATTGCTCAGAATGTATCAATAAGAAAATGGGGGAGAAGCTTCTTCCTCACATGTGGCTAATTTTTTGTTGGGTCTTTAAATTTGTGGTTCAGAGTAACAACAAAATGGTACCCCGCGAAAATTAGTGAAACCACAGTAGCTATCACAAATGGAAGTCAATTGAATGCAGGTGTATTTGAATGAGGGGTCCATTTGTTACCTAGTAATATGTTCCAGGTGCACCTGTAAGCCCTTGTATTGTTTATGATCATGATGTACAAGTAACATTAAGCTATTCAGACTAATGACATATAATCACTGACAGTACATTTTATTTGGTTCTTCAAATTTGGCACCAATTTCTGACCTTCCGAGTAACACCAGAATTTTCCTGTTCTCCCTGTTGGAGATAGTAGATTAAGTAACACCAGAATTTTCCTGTACTCCCTGTTGGAGATAGTAGATTAAGTGCAATGAAGGTCATGATCATCTGTTTCTAGTATGCCCCTGAAAAAGGTGCCCAAGCTGCTGCATGGCCAGCAGAACTATCCGTTGGTGGTAATTCTGCAAATTTCACAAGTATCACAAATAAAATAAAATATCACACGAATCAACTCTTTTATACGATACATTATGCGAACTTTACTTCCAGATACACACAGTAATGATCTTTACATGCCACTGTAGTTTTACATCATCCTCACTGAAAACATTGCATCTTGCAACAAATTTTCTTTCCAAAAATAGAGGACAACCACTTAAAAGTCAGGACGGGGCACCATGTTCCTTCTAGATCTTCTTGAAATACTTTCTTTATTTAATAGATTGACCTTCATGCACCATCACAAATGTGGTAGAATATGGATATTAAGCTTGTTTCTTCATAATGTTGTGTACAGAAGAACCAAAATGAATAGGATGAGATCTATGTTTATCTTCCAACTTAAAAATTAAATGACTGTCACATATAAAAATTAATTGAATTTATTATATACTCAATTGCTTTTTTTAAAATTGATAAATATAAAAAAGCCAGCATTCCTGTAATTTAGATCTTAAATTACAATTGAAAGCAAAATTTACGATGTCCAGTAAATAAATAATTGAAGAAAATCATTAGCATTTGTCAATTGGCTGACTCAGTTCCAGGTGGTAATTCTTCTGGTGATGCATCACTATCATGAAGATGATGAATAAAATAGTTACTCAATCACATTTTTTATGTTTTTTTGATACAGATCTAACTTAAACTGTTACTTTAAGAGTTAACATTTCAAGTAACAGAGAAAAACCAAGAGTACAGTAAAATAAAGTACAAATAAGAATACAACTGAGATATTAATTTTATTTTAAATAAATCAAGTACACTGGTATAATACAGTACAAAACAGTGACCCTTGCTGATCTAAAATTGACCCATTAAAATTTTATGTCAAGGGTATACTGACCTATGCAATGCAAATCCTAGAATGAACAATGCAATGTGAAACAAATCATGGCCTGCACTTTCTGCCTATATATTGTATTGAACACTGCAATGTCAAACCAATCATGACCTGCATTTGCTTCCTAAATACTGTATTAGACACTGCAATGTGAAACAAATCATGGCCTGCACTTGCTGTCTATATATTGTATTGAACACTGCAATGTCAAACAAATCATGGGCTGCACTTGCTTCCTATATATTGTATTGAACACTGCGATATCAAAAAAATCATGGCCTGCACTTGCTGCCTATATATTGTATTGAACTTTTTCCTAACATCACATTGTGTATCCCAATCTAAATTAAAGATCAACAGAATCACATGTATATACCATGGGTTTCCACATCACATATTTCTGAATATAAATGGTTATATTTTTCCTCCCAAGCAGGAAATAGTGATCAAAATAAACCAGTCATAGTTAGCTGGTCATAGGTATTATTTCCTAATTTTCAACTATTTTTCACAAGAAAAGAAGCCATGGTTGCTTCATAGATTAGTGTGCCAGATTCGCAACCAGAAGGAATCAAAAGACATTTCTGAGATGTCTGTCAACCATGCTTAGCATCTACTTATCTAACTACCTATGAGCAATGAGATGACCATCAGCTTAGGCCTGGTGTGAGTAGATGCATCAGGTTACATAATATAGGACATTATGCAGGAAATGTTCCAACAACCTGGACTAAAATACAGAAAAATTAAAGTAACTTTGTGCCAAAATATCTCAAACACTACTGCATTAATTTTGCTCAAAGTTTGAAGATAGTTTTCTTATGGTTTAATTGATAAGTCTGTAAAATTTTATATTTTTGGGTGCATTGTGCAAATGAGCATGGGCAGGCTCAGAGCAAATTTCAGAAGGGTCCTAAGAAAGGTATCTCTACCCAAATGTAGACTAAAAAGAGTGACATGTCACACAGGGCCTAACACTAAAAGAAAATGAAAATCAATGTACTGAAACACTGATGGCTTGCAGGGATGAAGTGATACTAATTTACATAAGATCAGATGGAAGAACATAACTCCAGATATATTGCTATTCATGGTCCTTTTGACTAATGGAAACAGAAATATAATTTTACATTTTCTTTTTTTTATATGTCACTAGAGAAATTACATTAACATTTGAAACATATCTGAGGGATTATTTATGGTGATTTCCTTTTAAAAGCATTCTCTACCATTGTTTCAAGTATTACTATCAGTGGAACAATAAACAAGGGAGATAACTACTGTAATGTCTAATAATTTACCTAAATTTGAGTTGCCTCCCAGGATATGGAAAATTTACCTAAAATGCCAGTGGATCTACACTTTGCTATTTATTTTAGTAAGACCATATGGCTTGATACTGTTTATTAGTAATAAAAACTATATCCAGTAAAAGTGAATGATTGCTATGCCATAAACATGAAGGGACTGGAATCCCTGCAACCCCAAAAAGGTTGTAACTCATGAAACGCACATATAGATCTATAAAACAATGTTCACATCAACAAGGGTGATAACCCTGTCCAAAATGGAGTAGAGAAAACAAAACCCATAAAAGGCACACATCTAGGTCTAAAAGACAATTTTCTTACCAAACTCCATCAGAACATTTTGAATGGTTCTTCAGCTATGCTGGTTTCAAGCAACATTCCATGTCAAGATATTAAGTTAATTGTCAATGGTTTGTTGGTTTTAACGGCACTTTTAATTCATGACTGGCTATATCATGCCAAGGAAATGGGAGCTAATTGCCTTTCCCAAGGACACAATGAGTCAGCTGACCCGGGGCATGTAACGAACCTGCAATGTTGGATTATGAGTCCAAAGCTCAACTAACTGAGCTACCATGGCTTCCCTAATTGACAAAAAAAAAACATAATAGGCACATCTAGGTCTATAAGACAGTGTCCACACCAAACTGTATCAGAATGTGTTGAATGGTTCTTGAGTTAGGCTGGTTAAAGCAACACTCCATGTGAAGATGTCAAGTTAATTGCAAGAATATGTTGACTGGTTCCTGCTATGCTTATTACATGGTTCTGCTGCAGTGGAGCTTTTATACTGACAGTACAAGGGCAATAACTCTGTCAAAATTAGGCATGAAAAGATGAAACCTTTAAGATGCACATCTACATGTAATAGGCAATTTACCTACCAAATAGCATCCAATTATGTGTAAGGTTGCAGAGCTTTGGTGCTTACAAGTGTGAACAGATGGATTGACAGATGACAAAAGTGATTACTATTGTACTCCCACATTTTGAACTTGTGCCATAACTATCTATGAAGTCTGACCAAAATGGGATCCAATAAACTTGAATTATCAAGCAGAAACAAAAACATCAGCAAAAACTTCTTGTACTCTTAACTTTTTATGCTCTTCCTAGTGTCATTACTATTTTGGATGTTACCATGTATATATGGTAAATCGGTATTGATGATCCACAAAAATTGTGGACATACACTCTGCAGAACCTAGTGCTGCCCACAAATTTTAACAAACACATGGGATTTACCTATCCCAGCTCAGTGCATATGATGAATGATATTAATATCACATACCGTATATAATCATGTATAATCCGATACCAACTGCAAACTGCATTGACCCAGATCTGCTGCTGCATAATGCGCTAGCAGATCTGGGTCTATGCAGTTTGTAAGGACTAATCGGTAGAACAAACAACATAGGCCCTGATCTGCCAGTGCGTTATGCGATGGCAGATCTGGGTCAATGCAGTTTGCAGTTGGTATCGGATTATACATGATTATGCGATGGCAGATCAGGGTCTATGTTGTTTGCATTTGGACCTGGCTTATATGCAAGTATATACAGTAGTTGTCTCACAGGGCAACTGTGTAACACACGCACTGAATAATTTAAAATGTTTTCCCTGTATATATTATTCCTTGTTTTATTCCATCTAACATAATCTACCAGCTATTCAATTAAACCCAGTCAGTTTGAACTAGAAATGGGTTTTTATAAAACAATTCCTATAAATTGAACTAAACACAGACCTTAACATGAAGGATAGATTAGGGTAACACTATATGCCCAACCACATTCATGATGGAGCATAAAAATGAAACATGTTTCTAAATGTTTCATTTTTCAACAAAGTGCTCAAAAAAACCCCCGAACAATTCACTGACATTTAACACCAAATCAAAAATACTATGTAATTCTAATCAAAACTGTATTGAATTTCAGACTATTTTGAGTGCATGGGTGCCAGGTGTGTTCATGTTTCTTTTCTTTTGGTATAGGAAATCAATATGTAAGGCAAGTAAGTACAAACTGCACAATCACAATTTAAGTTTATCTTGAATAGGAGAAACTACTCTTGCAGGTTTGAAGATTATAGACAAATTACCTTGGCTTCTACCTTGCTACAAAGCTGGAAGGCTGTTATAGTGGCAGGTGGTTTAGGAAACCCTAGTGCTATCAGCATCAACTTTAAGTGTTTTGCCACATCACTTTCCAGCTGGAATAAAACACAAGAATCTGTTAAACAGCAGATGGATACAGTCATATACAACAAATTTAATTAGGATATTAAAAATCAAGGACACTAATGACTCACTGTACAGATTAAAGGAGAAAAATAAAATAAAATAGTAAGCTATTTCTGGTGAGATGTTTTAACAATATGGTCGGCTGTCATTTATCTGACAAAGGCTGTAACATATAAATTCCTCTGAATAAACAGATGAACCAATATTACCTTGGGACCTTGTACAGTCAACTCACTATCCATGTGTTTGTAAGCTTATATGAAATAACTCTAATTCAGCTAACTAGTGACTGAATAACCATGAAACCCCTTGATCAATGCATTAAATGTCTGGCTATCCATTTTTGTGATCACTAGGTCTAGTAAAATAACTCTAATTCAGCTAAACTAGTGACTGAATAACCATGAAACCCCTTGATAAATGTGTTAAATGTCTGGCTATCCATTTTTGTGATCACTAGGTCTAGTAAAATAACTCTAATTCAGCTAAACTAGTGACTGAATAACCATGAAACCCTTTGATCAATGCATTAAATGTCTGGCTATCCATTTTTGTGATCACTAGGTCTAGTAAAATAACTCTAATTCAGCTAAACTAGTGACTGAATAACCATGAAACCCCTTGATAAATGTGTTAAATGTCTGGCTATCCATTTTTGTGATTACTAGGTCTATTAAAATAACTCTACTGCCCTCACATTGTTTCAACAAGAAGTAAATAATAGTCTCATATTATTAAATTGGTAATATATCTCATACAGTTTATATTCATAAGAAAATATTGGGGCTGGAACATGAAACTAGATTAAAATCTAATTGTAAGTACCCAAAAAATTGTTTCATAATTTTTTGCCAGGTATACACAATAGTTGGTTAAATCAGGGGTAGAAACATCCATTGCCTGGGAGCCCATGACAACTAAAACTTAATGCCAGGCAACACTTTTTAAGAAAGTATAATGTGGATCCAGCTGTGAAGAGGGTAGACCTAGATCTGCCATTGTATCATGCATAGATGGATTAAGGTTTGAACTATCTGCTTGAAATCACAAGCAGAGCAAACAGTGATGACCTGGATCTGATGGTGTATCATGTGATGACAGATCTGGGTCTATGCTGGATGCACAATCAGAATATCCTCTGCCTTTTCCATCACATACTAGAAAAAGCCCTCTGATGCAAATAATAATCAATTTCAACTGTTCATGGTTGGTATTACTTGATAATAAATGTACTGACATCACAACAATTCAATATGTCATCACCAACAGCAATGTAAGGAATAGTTTAAGGCTATGGAAAACAAAACGATTTCTTTAAGTTTTCATTCAAAAGTTAAAGGAATAACATTATAAATTAAAAGTGGAGTTATTCAATTGTTTGTTGAAACATCACTGAATGTTATTTTCAAGGTCTAACTTTCTTTATATGGATCCACTCTTCATATACCTAGCCATATATTCACCTGCCAAAAACTTATCAATTTGGAAAGTATCATTCTGATCACCTCTGAGTCTCTTTCAGAGATGCCAAATTTTTCAAGTCCCATCAAAAAGAGATAAGGATGTTCTGATTGTTGGATCCAAAGTGTACACATGCAAATGCAGTACACTGCTGCCAAACAATGTCAACAACAAGAAGGGAGCTAGGGTAGCTCAGTTGGTAGAGCACTGGACTCATAATCCAATGGTCGCAGGTTCGGTACCTGCCCAGTAAAAACGCGGTTGGCTGCCTTAATGTGTCCTTGGGAAAGGCACTTAGCTCCCATTTCCTCAGTATGATAGAACCAATAATGTGTTTAAAGTGCCATTAAAATCAACAAAAATAAGAACAAAGTGATTCCTGTGTTTTGAAAATATTGAGATATGTCGATTAACAGATGTGACTGTGTTCTGGTGAGTGTATTTCCCAACCTGTTGTGGCACATCTGTGGTTGCTGAAGAAGCTGGTTTCAAAGAACTGGGGTTTTCCACTGCTATGATCCTTAGGGCTGAGAGCTCTGTTGTCAAATAATCTGAGAAGAAAAAAAAGATTTGTGTTTGTAAAATACACATGCCCAAACTAGAGAGAAAAGAGTCCGAGTCCTGAAAATCCAAACAAGAGTCCATTGAAGGGACTGATGCTCTACTGTCCAAAGTTAACATTTCTCAGTATAAGTGTAGTACAAAAATCTTTGTCATGGCCTTTGACCTTGAACCTGATACTAAAAATAGAAGATCACTGAACTAATCTTTGATACTGTCTAGATACACACACAATCCAAGTTTGATTTTTTTTTAAAAATTCTTGAAAAAAAAACAACAAGTCATTGAACTGGTATCATTCTAGATATAATCACTAGGCTTGATACAAATCCATTCATAGGTGTTTGCGTTCTCATGCTTATAACCCACTGCAGACAAAAACCTTTGACCTTGAAATCAATGTAAAGAGTGCTAACTATCAACATATTATTTATTTATTTTAAAAACAACTAAATACAATGTATGTTCAAAATACTTAAGCTCAATGAAGCACAAAATGAAAGCAGTGACTCTTGACTTGACCCCAAGATCAAGTACTGTAGGTCTGGTTTTCAAACTTGTTTTCAGCAGTGCAAATGTTTGTGGTCAGATCTGCACCATTTTCATTCAAGACCAATTACATATAGCAGTAAGTATTTTAGTGAAAACACCATGTCATATCAAAATTCATTTTTATTCAGGACAAGCTACATACTGTTGTAGTCTTTTATATGTTAGCTATAGTGATCACCAAAATGGCCAATGGTGAACAAAATTAATTTCACAAAAGAGTTACCGGTACGTAAATGGCACAGTATATGCCTACCCATGTTTAATAGTCCTCTAAATAAATAACTAAAAATTTCTTTGCAAAAACCACTTTTCTTCTTTCAGTCACAGTGACCCTGACATCTGACCTTTTCATCCCAAAATCAAAAGGCTTCTTCCTTACTAGAAATGTAAGCAAACCACAATGTTTGGTCCAGGTATGTGATGTAGAACTAATGATGTTGTGCAGAAACCTTTTTTGTTCTTTCAGTCACAATGACCTTGACATTTTATCTTTTGATCTCAAAATTGATAGGGTTCTTTCTTACCCCAAAGTGCAATAGTGTAGATGGTTGTGAACTTGAGTTACTGTGCAGAAACCATTTTTCTTCTTTCAGTCAGTGACCTTGACCTTTGAGTTTTTGACCCTGAAAATTGATTCAGTTCTTCCTTACCCCAAGTGTAAACCATTCAAAAAGTTTGCTAACTTTAGATGGTGGACAAGTTTAGGGATTTGTGAAATTCTCTTCAGAATTTTGCTTGAAGTTGCCAACATACACTAGTGTAACGTAATTTTGAGGTTGTTTAAATGCTGTAACAGACTAAATTTCTTCACAAAGAAATATGGTAAAATGCATCATTTAGCAATCAATCACAGTTCAAAAAGGAAAAATTCAGTGAAGCGGGGAATTAAGAAAGAATATCTTGTCAAAAATAGGTAGTAACTGAAGCTGAAAGGAGTCAGATCTGAACTAGATTTGTGTTTCTAAAACACGTATGCCCCCACTGCAAACTAAAATATTCAAAGTTCAAAAAGTTAAAAAATTTAGACAAGTTTTAAAAACTGCTATGATGACATGAGAATCTAAGCAGATCATCTACATATGCATACAAACATGTATCCAAAAATGTCATTTCTCTACCTGAAGTGGTTTTTGCTCAATAATGCTAACAAGTTTTTCTTAAAAAACCCATAAATGTCCAAAAACTGCAAAAATGTGTAAACAAATTGAGAAACAGCTGTAGTGGCATCAAAATTTAATCAGGTCATCTACAATTTAATACTGTCATGGAATTGTGTGTAAGAAAAGACCTTTGTATTATATATGAAAAAAAATGTATATGGGTTTTGTTGCTGCATACAGTGTTACCTGGGGTGTATAAGTTTGACCCTGGTGATTTTGAAACACTGACTTCTGATCACTCACTGCCGCTCACACAAAGCACCAGTACCGGGGAACTCATTTACCTCTAGTTCTCTGGCTATGGATTTGACCACAACCATAGTACTTATAGGGCTATTTTTCTAAATATCATCACAAAGCAAACGAGTCTTGTCAGGAAGCTGTCCACATTTTGGAAGCAATCTTCAGTTGTAGATGTATGTGAAAATGAAAAACTGTATTCTTTCTTGCTATCCATTCTATGTGAAACTGGAAAGTGTTTTACTGAAACCCCATGGTGATACAACCCCTGGCTCAAGAGAAGTAGCCAAATCAAGACTTTCAAGATGTCAGATAGAAACCATCTTAATTTAGGACCAACTAGATATCATAAGAAGTCTTTCTGTGAAAACTTTGTCAATACAGGAGAAATAGTTTAAACAAAATTTTCAAGATGGCTGCCATGGTGGCCATGATGGAGGTCAGATTGATACCATTAAATTTAAGAACCAACCTGACATCATAAGAAGGCCAGTGCCCACATGTTGAGCCCATGATCAAAGCATTACAGTAAAATGTGTGACCTTTACTCCAAGATCAAAAGGCTGTTTGAGCATGTCACATAATTAATTGTCTTAGCTTCATAATGATTCATCTAAAACAGGAAGAAACTCTATCAAAGGATTGAGGAAATATAAGCAAAATGAAAAATCTTGAACCTAAACTTTCACACAAATTTTGTATTACTGTGAACTTGACACCAAGGTCAAAGGGGCAAGCATGTCACAAAATGAATCGTCTTAGGTTCATATTGATTCAACCCAAGCGTTAAGAAAATCCATCTGACAGGTTTAGGAAATATAAGCAAATGAAAATACTTTAGCCAAAAACATTAACAAACTGTTGATACCACAACCACCACCATCCAAAAACTGACTGCTGTCTTGCTTCTCACTAACATGGGCTTGACAAAAAGTCATTTAATGAAATCCCCATGCACATATGACCATCTGTTCAGAAGCAATAGCAAGGCTGTCAAGGTGGCAACCATGGTGACCATTTTGGGGGGTCAGTTCAGCACCATTTTTTTGTAGGACAAAATAGATATCATAAGAAATCTGTTAGCGAAAAACCTGATGTCAATAAAACCATCCATTCAGGTGGAGTTGCAACAACAATATTAAGATGGCCACCATGGTGGCCATTTTTAAAGCTGTCAAAATTTTAGTAAACATCTACCGGGAAGCTGTCGATCCTAATGATCGGTTACCCGGGTACCCGATCAAAATTGTATTATGGTAAATGTGTACAAACCTGAAGTAACTGATTTTAAATTGCTGCACAATCCTCTCTGAATACGGTACTGCATGATGATTAACTAATGAGTTGAAATGCCAGGTGTTTACTCATGTAAGTTTCTCAACCAATGACACGTTCTTTAATCTCACCGAACGAAGTGTCAGAGCAATTCAAAATGACAACTAGCGTGAGCAATGATCAAACAAAATGCTGCTTAACTACATGCACTTTATGAAGGGTAATCATATTTGTTGGGAATGGAGAGGTCGTTGTAAATGGTTAAAATCCTTCACAGTCTTGACTCCTATATTTTTTCATACACGATCTCTTCCCCAAAATGATAATTAATTTTTTTACACATTATTTTTCATACTTTCAAGAAGTAAAAAACCCCATTTTGTTTACATATCGACTTCCTGGTAAAAAAGTATCAACTTCTAGGCCAGAATATATGGTCGCTCCTGATGTCGGCAGATATAATCGTTGATCTGAACTTAGTGGTGTTTTTTTTTACATGAATTAAACAGGTACTCTATGGCTCATTTTATTACCCAGGTAATTATCAACGGGCGGGTACCCGAGTACCCCTTGGCATCTATAGCCATTTTGGAGGTCAGATTGGCACCATTTTTATATAGGTCCAACCAGATATCATAATAAGTCTTTGTGAAATTCCTGTTGTCAATGTGACCATCTATTCAGGAAGAGTAGCAATAAAAAGATTTTCAAGATGGCCACCATGTTGGATGTCGATTGATACTATTTTCATTTATGACTATCTACATGACACTTATGATTATCTACATATCATAGGAAATCTTTCAGTGAAAACCACATGTTGATACAACCATCTGTTAAGGAGAAGAAGCGATAATGATTTTTATGATGGCCACCATGTCAACCACATCGGATGTGCTAGGGGCACCATTTGCCTTTGCACCAACTAGACCTTAGAGTGATACTGTGCACCAAGTTTCATGACTCTCTTCCAGGCAATTCTGGAGAAGTAGCAATAACAAAACTGCTAATGGATGCCAAATGCAGAGCATTGCATAAGATCTTCTGGTCTTTGACCAATAAAATTTAAAAACCTGAAACAAAATCACAAAATAAATCATTTAAATTGAAATGGTGCAAAATTCATGCACGTAAAGTTACACACCAAACCTTATTTACCAAGGTTAGGCAGTTTCTGTGTAATGGTGTTAATAAGGTTTCACCAAAAATCAAAAGGAGTATCATGAACTGCATATTATAAGCCTGCCCCCTGCTTAATAGTCATCTATGTACGCACAAGTAAGGCATCATTGGTTGCAATGACTTGGACCTTTGGTCAAAGTATATGGTCTTGAACTAAACATTAATGTGCAGAAACCATTATTTTCTTACTAGACCAACGATAACCATGACATTTGATTCCAAAATCTATAGGTTTCTTTATTACCCCAAGTGCAAGCCATCCAAAGTTTGGTCAAGGAACTTATTTAAGAACAAAAGTTGCGACCTTTTGACACCAAAATAAACAGGCCTCTTCCAGACCTTAATTGCAAGCCCAACACAAACTTTGGTAAAGGTATGTGCTCTTGAACTAAAGTTATTATGCAAAAAAACATTTTTCTTCTTTCAATCACAGTACCTTTACCTTTATCCTTTTGACCCACCAAATCAAAAGGCTTTTTTATAACCAAAGTGTAAGCCATACACGAACTTTGGTGAAGGTACATGGTTAAGAACTGAAATTTTTATGCAGAAACCATTTTTCGTTTGTCAGCCACAGTGACCTTCACCTTCAGCCTTGTGACTCCAAAAACAATAGGCTTGCACCTTACTGCAAGTCATCCACAATGTCTTATCCAGGTCCATGTGAACAGTACTCCAATAAATTTCTTTTTATACACAATTTGTTGTGTGAAAACCATTTTTCTTCTTTCAGCCACAGCGAGCTTGACTTAGACCTTTTGACCCCAAAATCAATAGACTTCTTCCTTTTGATTTTGACCTTGACCCCAAAATGACCAGGCTTCTTCCTATCCACAATGTTTGGTCCAGGTCTGTGATGCAGAACTAATGTTGCTCTGCAGAAACCATTTTTCTTCTTTGAACATGGCTTGAAATTAGGAATTTTTTTCACTAACCCACAGGATCACCAAAATAAGTTTTTAACTTATCCCGCCTAAATTTCACTGATCCTGCTAAAATCAAACAGAAGTCAGTTCAGTTTCTAATTCAACATTTTTATTCCATAACATTAACTAAAAACAATAACAACTGTATTTCACCACCAAGACTCAGAAATGAAGTAAACTACACACTGTCGTATTTCTCCGAATACTCGGTGCAGAAAGTGTACAACATCACATCTTCTCCTGGTTCGTACTTCAGCCATTTGTGTTCATTTTCATAGCATTTCTGCTACTTTCATAGTCTCTTCTCTTGATCATATTTGCAATTGTGCTCTCTCTTGTCATCATCTAATTTCTGCCGTTTCGGTGGTGGCTGCGCACCATACATATACTTCTACGTTTACAACTGCCACCACACATGCACTGAAGGTTTATCAACAATGATATAAATATTAAAACACATTGTTCTGTATAATTCTGGATTATCTGCTGAGTTGGCAAACACCACCTTTTTCGATTGGTCAATACTAGACTGAGACCCTATACCTTTTGTTATCATCAGTAATGAAATCAGTGATTGGTGGAAGTACAACAGGCTAGTTCCACATGCACGAAAACTGTTTTGACAATAATCACACCAATTTACCTAATGAATGGATGAGTGGTTTAACACGTGTCCATTTGTACCATGAAAATTGATTGTACCTCGTGAAGTGCAGGATGTTGGTAGGTACTCAATTTAAACAATAAACAGATCAATTAACCATTAAAGGGAATGCCAACTCATGACCACTTCTTAACTATTATGATAGTGACCGGTGGTAATTTTCACTTCTCCAATGGATTAGTGATAGCTGGGTTTTAGTGTTTCACTGGCAAAATCACTAACTGTGGGAGAGCAGATTAGCATTAATTTTGAGCCCTGTTTCAGTCACATGACCTTTTGACCCCAAAATCTATAGGCTTATTTCTCATCAAGAGTGTAAGCCATCCACAAAATCTGGTCCAGGTATGTGATGTAGGACAAATGATATTGTGTGGAAATCATTTTTCTTTTTTCAGTCAGTTACAGACTCTGATTTTGACCTTTTGACCCCAAAATCAACAGGCTTCTTCCTTATAATAGTAAAGGGTGGACAGGTGTATCAGTGTATGGACAACAACAAAACACAATATGCTCTGCCTTATGGTGGGCATATAGGGCCTTTTTTTGAAACAAAGACTTTTTAATAAATCCAAAAATCATTTAAATAGTGTAAAATTTAAATCATAAGGCAGAAACATGACAACCAAATTTAATTTGCCTAAGTTAAGCAGTTTTTGCATGGCCATGCTGCAGTAGCGAGGTTCACAATGATAAACTAAAAAAAAAAAAAAACCCAAAAAAACTAAAACTGATTCAAATAAAGCGAAAATTAAAAGAGGTCATCCACATACAGATGAAGGCATGCCTATCAAATTTCATCTGTACATGTCAAGTAGTTTTTGTGTGATGGTGCCAAAACCTTTCCTGGCATATACATACAGTACCATTGCAAAACCTTTTCACTGCAACAAGTGAGGGCAAAAAAAATAAAAATAAAACTCAAACAAGAATAATAATTTAGATGACATATTCCTGCAGTCCCCAGCTTAAACTAAGGCTCCCACCAAAAGTACCCAATGATTCAGCGCTCTTATTTCATACCACTTATGCCAGTACCCTATGGTCCAGCACTCTTATTTCATACCACTTATGCCAGTACCCTATGATCCAGCACTCTCTAATTTATACTACTTATGCCAGTACCCAGTGGTCCAGCACTCTCTATTTTATACTACTTATGCCAGTACCCATTGGTCCAACACTCTCTATTTTATACTACTTATGCCAGTACCCTATGGTCCAGCACTCTCTATTTTATACCATTTATGCCAGTACCCTATGGTCCAGCACTCTCTATTTTATACTACTTATGCCAGTACCCTATGGTCCAGCACTCTCTATTTTATACTACTTATGCCAGTACCCTATTGTCCAGCACTCTTATTTTATACTACTTATGCCAGTACCCTATTGTCCAGCACTCTTATTTTATACCACTTATGCTAGTAACCTATTGTCCAGCACTCTTATTTTATACCACTTATGCTAGTAACCTATGGTGCATAATCAGATCAGTCTATGTTGTTTATTCTACTGATTACTCTTCACAAACTGCACAGACCCAGATTTGCCGGCACATTATGGAATGACAGATCTGGGTCTGTGTTGTTTGCAGTAGGACTAGACTTATAAGTGAGTCTTCATGGTTTGGCAAATGTTTCAATTATGAACAATGCTCCAATAAATTCCTTTTTAGACACATACCCAGGACAAGTGGCTTTAAAAAAAATCATTTGCCCTGATTAAAATTCCACTTGTCCCAAAGAACCTTTTTGTTTTTTTTTACTATTTTCTGGCACAAAGCTGAACATGCTACAGAAAAAATAAAAAAATATAAAAATACTTTAAACTGACTCATTTTCTGTGTTTATTTGCCTCTCAAAATAGTGTACATTAGAAATAAATTTGTGTGTGACATTGTCTTCTAAAACTTTGTTTTGATTTGATTTCATTAAAAGCAATCTTTTGTACCAGCTTTGATTTAACTCATTAACCCCTAGTGCCACGTTTACGCATCATGAGGTTGTACCCTACTTCTGAGCTCTGTAAAGTCAACATCATTTAAGATACACTCAAGTGGATGGTATTGCAGGAAAGTTGACAGATGTAGCTCTTCACAATGATACCAAATAATGTCGACTTTCTACTCGCATTAAAAAATACAGCGAAAAAAATGCAATTTTAGAGATTCGATTTTTTTTTTTTTTGTCAAAGAAAAGTAATACAACATAACCACTAGATACGCATAAAGCATACATTGCCCATCTGCCTCTGTGAGTTAATTTTATGACTGTTGGAAGTGATTCAAACAATAAGATTAAATATATTATAGTATCATTTAAATATGCAAATACTTTGACATAAAACATCATAAAGAAACAGTGTTAGAACATTGGTTGCCATAGTAATGGCAAGTATTTCAAAAATACTTGTAATGATAAAAAATATACTTAATTAATTTTCTTCAATGAAAATTATCAATTTATTTCAGTGTGTCAATTACAAATATAATTATTTTAATGTGTCAGCTTTCACTCACACATTGAAACCCCGTATACTGTACAAAAATCCGTCCCTATTCAAATTTTTTCAAATAAAAGATGGGTCATGTGTCAAACTTTATAAGTGGCTTGGTAAAAGTATAAACTGTATAATTGTATGTTCATACATTTGAATACACTTGATAACTGATGTTTCTACTTTGTAAGAATAATCTTTTCATCAAAAATAATTTAACTCAAAATGTCCTCTTTTTGTATACTGCATGGGGTTGCCATATGTATGCATGGTATTCCTTCAAAAATACAGGTCCTGAAGGAAAATACAACTATAAATTTGGAGATTTTAATTTGGCAAATGTAGTAAACTAGCCATGAAAGTAAATATAAAAACATGAAAGTTCACTGATAATGATTTAACACAAATAGTCTGAAAAGGCAAATAAATAAAACAATTAACAAAAACTGCTATCAATACTGTTCTTCCTGTACTTCTAGCTACTGGTGGTATGCCTGATGACGTACACCAGTGAAAATGTGTACATCACATTTAGCACATCCATACACCGTCAAATTTTCTAATATGATTTTTGGAGCACCGCTTGCATGTGCTCCACTTCTTGCCCAATCTAGTCAGAGAGTGTCAAAGCCATGCAGTCTGTGCAGCAGGAACAACTTTTCTTTCTTTGTGCCTAGAAAAGTCCCCAATCAGTATTCCAACATCTCTTTTAATTCAGAATCTGACACCCAATCTGGCATTGGTCTAACACAGTTAGCCTTTCCACTATCAAAGCCTGAAACACTCGACTCTTTGTCTGAGGATTCCATTCGGACATTTCTGCATTTAAGATCCGCATTTCGCGGTGCAACAATGACATTATGATGTAGCACTAAACTAATCAAGATGAAGCTCAAGAAATATAAAGTCTCACTCTGCTATTACTTCTGCTATTTACCATAGCTCAATCCACTCACTATATACATAATACTTGTTCTTTCTCTTGCATTTGAAAGGACAAATAACAAAAACAGTGAAATATGTTTATAATATAACCTTTAATATTCCCAAGTATGTTAAGCAAGCCAAGTGAGACAGTGAATAACTCGAGAAAATATGTTTTTGCGAAGGTGATTGTACCATACTTTACAAATTCTATAATTAGTAGCCCCTGAACTGCGAATATTTTCATTCTCTAAATATATAATAACATCAAAACTCTGATATTTAATTTCATTGCTGCCGATACAACATTACCGTAGCTATTCATCGACGATGAACTGAAGCATTAAAGTCCACATAAGAATTAACTAGATCCTTCTTTCTAACTGAATCGGTACACAGCCAAGAGCAAAAATGGCACAATGCATGCCATGCAGGTGCATCTATTTTTAGAAACAGATATTTTCTTAATATGACCACTCACACTTTTTAGCTTAATTACAACAATGCATGTATAGGATTGCAAATGTATAGTTTTAATATTTGTCTGCATACACGTAATACTATTGTCTATTGATTAGATAATATTTGCTTCACTGCTTTTTTCATATTTGCACAAAAAATGAGTGATGTATGAAAACAAAATTGACCTTACAGTGCTTCTTCCATTTCACAACATAGCATTGTCCCATGCATTTCTGACCTAACATAATTATTTTGTTAGCTAAATCTTCCATCACATATTATTTAGACTATGCTTTCTACGAATTTTATATTTTATTTAATGCATGTGCCAAATTAATTACGAAAACAGCCATTCTAATGATGAGGTACTTCCTGGACACCATGATGTCCACCATTATTACTCTTTGACAGGTTCCCTCACGGTATAAAACTATTATTATGAAGAAAAAACCCACAAGCATGGCAGTTAAAATCTTCAGAAAATATATTTTAAAAGTGCTTTCACCGATTGGTATTTACATATTGCTGTTTCAAGTTTCGAAACACAAGTTGGTACATTTTCACCATGAAATCATAACAAAGGATAACTTGCAGAAATCCAGCAGTGATAACAAATGATAATTTGCGGCGGAAAGGGTAAAAGGAACTGTTTACATATTTTTTTTGAATTTTGACATGCGAAAATTGAATGAAAACAACATACTGTTTGATACACAATAAACAAGGCCAGGAACCACATGTCAAATCCATGATCAAAGCACCGATGAATATTTTAACCAAAACCCTAACAAACTGTTGATGATGACAGTGATGCCACCAGAAAAGTGACTGCTATGTCTTGCTTCCCACTAACATGGTTCGACAGAATGTTATGGGCTTTGTGTTAATTATACAACTATAAAGAGAACTGTTACAACAGAAACATTCTAGTGTAAGAAGATATGAGAAGTTTTACCAACTTTTGTCCAAACCATGGCTGAATGTAATTGTATGGTTGCTTTGGAAGCAATTGCAGAGCAATAAACAAAATACACGTGTATTCTTGAAACAAATGATATTAGCATTTACCTGAAATCAGAAGCATTTATTAAAAATTTTTATTAGCTGAAGAAAATAAGATTACTGAACCACAGGACTGGTGTACAAAACATAATTATCACTCATATTCCCCCAACTGGTAGTGAATACAAAACACAGGTTGTGTGCACTATACTCTCAACCCAATTCTTTTCAAGGCTGCACATGCTGTGTCTTTCCGGGAGCCCCTGGAGCTATTAATGCATGCATCAACATTTACATTCATCTTAAGCTGGGACAAATACGAGTTACCGTATATACTTGTGTACAAGCTGGGTCCAAATGCAAACAACATAGATCCTGATCTGCGGTCGCATAATGCGCCTGCAGATCAGGGTCTATGTTGTTTGTTCTACTGATTAGTCCTTACAAACTGCATAGACCTAGATCTGCCAGAGTATTATGTGATGGCAGATCTGGGTCTATGCAGTTTGCAGCTGGTATCAGCTTATACGCATGTATATACGGTACTTAAGCAGTCCGAACTTGTAATTTTTACAAATCTTTTCAAAAGCATAACTATGCAATACGGCAATTTTTAATCATGTAATGAACGGAAAGTTAATAAATTGATCAGGCCTATTTACTGTTAACTTGTTTTTCATCAAACTTCTGAGGTCAAAATTCTGTTTAAGAAAAAGCATGAACAATCCCTTTAAATCAATAATGTAGTTGGAATTATGCACCAAAACAAAATATAACATAGAGATAGTAGGACATATGGTTGTAGTATGGAAAAGGGTAAAAGTATTTGATTCCCCCTCACCCCAATGTGGTTGGTGTGAAATGAGGCTGAAAAAACCCACCTTAGGTATTATATTGTTCCTATACAGAATGAGGAATAGTAACATCAGTCTTCACAAAAACCTACCAAGTAATTGGAGTTTACTTTCTTGGGCATTCAATCGTTGACTGATAGGTCCATCTGTTAAACTCTGATATGGACAACCTGAAAAAAATTATTTACAAATCTTTAAAACAATGTATCATGTCACAGGTTATGTTTAACATGAAGAGATCTTTGCAGTGATGTCATCTTTGTAAATCATGTCACAGGTTATGTTTAACTTGAAGAGATCTTTGCAGTGATGTCATCTTTGTAAATCATGTCACAGGTTATGTTTAACATGAAGAGATCTTTGCAGTGATGTCATCTTTGTAAATCATGTCACAGGTTATGTTTAACATGAAGAGATCTTTGCAGTGATGTCATCATTGTAAATAATGTGCCTCATACCACAAGGCAGTTTAACATGAAGAGATCTTTGCAGTGATGTCATCATTGTAAATAATGTGCCTCATACCACAAGGCATTAACAATATTTCAAATTCCTACTCACTACTATAATTGAATTAAAAGATTACAGATATCCAGACATTTTCTATGGTGATCAAAATGGCCAGAAAACTCTAACAGATTTTGCTTCAAATAAAATATTAATCATGTTCTCTCTCATGACTCCTACAGTATAGCATGAAAACTAATTTTTGCAAGTAAAATGTGTTTCCTCGATAACACTTAGCCGATCATAATACATCAGAATATCAACTAGCTCACAAATCTTGCCCTCAAAAGCACAAAAAGACGTTAACCATGTCTTTTGGCTTGAGCATCAAAAGTGCCAAAAAGTAATCTGCTTGCCAAGATGAAGTCAGATGAAAATGGATAACCCAATAGATCCAGAAAAAAAGAGCTTGAGTGGAAATATGGTCCCTTCCTTTTTTGAGCATTAGAACAAACGAGATTTTTCTCTTCTGATTTAAATAAGTATGCTTCAGGTATCAATTCAATGCCCTAATGTGGTCCTGAAAATACCCTTGGGAAGAAGGATCCAAAGAAGACAGCAGTATCAAGACAAAAGACTGATTTCTCATGAGTGGAAGGCTGTTCTTAGCAATGAAACCATGGTCCATCATGACCTAAATATCGTGCAGAAATGCAAATAGTTCAAGTTGACTGATGAGGATTTGTGATTTAGTGAATTTTTGGGTTTATTGCCATTTTTAGCACATGATAGGCCATACATGGCAGCCACTATATTTGGTTGAGGATGAGCCCAGAAAGACCCCAGGAAGAACCACAAACCCATGGGAAACTACTGGTAAGCTTTCTCACATACCAACATTGGTCGAGCCAAGAGACTGATAAGGAATGAATTTCAATGATTCTGCATGTTGAAGCTAGAGTGACTAGGAAGCAGGTCTTATATGAAATATGAGTCAATCAGGCTCTAGATAATGGTTTGAAGGGTGCTTTGTTCAACCACATGATACCCCACAGTAGGTTCCATTTCAGACAAAGAACCAAGGCCTTTGGTTAGGACAAGTCAAAATCGGCCTGAGGGTCATTAGGTCTTTGTTCTGACCTATGTTCTCCCTTCAATGATTGCAAAACCAGTTTGAAATTTTATAGCAGTAGCCTCTTACTGTGATAGAAACTAATTTCTTCTCCTCAAAAAGCCATAGGAAGTTAGCTACATGTATATGTGGTACTGACACTCTTAAGCGAGAGATGTTTTTCTCCTTTCACCACTAGGAAAAAATCTCCATTTTCCCTCATAGGCTCTTGGAGTGGTGGGCCTTATTGCCTAAGCAATTCTGTATGTCACCTGTTTCCAGAAAAGTTTCTTTCTCAGGGCTTGTTTGATATGAGCCAGATGAGCAGGTTCAGCATTTCTGGGTTGCAACAGAAAACCTGCATGTGCAGTTGTTTCAGCAGGTGAGAAGGCAGGATTCTTCAAGGAATCTCTAGATCGAGGTTTTGATTCAAGATTTTTCACACCTGAGGGGAGCAATTATGACTAATCTGAACTCAGATTCCCTCACTTTCTGAATGACCTTGCGAATCAGATGGGTTGGTGGTAAGGGGTATGCACTGAGACCATTCCAGTTCAGTGAAAGGGTGTTGACTGCACAGGATTTTGGATCTGGAACTGGCAAGCTGAAGGTTGGGAGCTTGGCATTTTATCTCATTGCCAAGAGGTCCACAAAAGGTTGATCCCAGTAGGTGCAGATTTGACATAAGACTAAGGGATAAATGGATCATTCAGTACCCAGTCCCATGAGTTGAAAGCACAGATTTAGACTGTTGAAGCTGGTTTCATCTGCAGTGGGTGGTGTCTGGTGCTCAAATCTGGTACGGTTTATCCTAGGAAAAATCACCATAGCCAGTACCAGGGTAAGCCGTGATGACCATACCATGTCAGACCTGACTCACCATATGGTCATGAAAATCTGAACTGCCTGCAGCAATGGGGGAGGAGGGGGGTGAAACGTCAACAGAGGCAGCATCAGCAGTAAGATTAATGGAGTCCGCATCCTTAATCATGTGTTTAACAAGTTCTCATCGCTGATAGTAAGTTTTGTCCAGATGGTCACCCATCTCTTCTCAGGCCAGCATGAGCAAACATGACATGTATGGCCAAACTGCACCCATTACTGCTGATATACATGTACAGTGGTCTGTCATCAGTCAGCTTGAGACGTTTACACACCAAGCATTTAATCCTGCCCACTGAATTGACACCTGTAAATGTAATGAGCAGAACAATCACATACATTGGGTGAAATCAGACAAGCATCATGTTAAACTTACTGTAAAGAGGGCGCTAAAAAATTCAGATTGAAATTAGATGCATGATCTTACAATATGCAATAACAGACAATTGTATGACAGAATTCATAGACTGTAGCTGAACTGACTAAATACTATGAACCCAAGGTCAGGCAAATAAAATGGTGCGGAGATGATTTTTGTACAACAAAGTTAGACAAATGAAGTGTGAAATATTAATCGACAATGAAGGCAGAAATATAAATGGAATATACTTTCCTGGTATGATAAAACTACACAGAATTCCTCAATTTTTTTAAAAAGGCACAAAAGGATTCAGAATTTGCAAGGCCTTGAGAATGAGTGTGCCTCTAGCATGAGCAGAAGTAGTAACTGACTAAATTGACAGGATTAGGCACAAATCCCACTATCCATTAGGAGACCACTCTTCTCTAACTTTCACCTTGGCAAGCAGACAACTTTTCCGCACTTGCTAAAACCAAACTATGATGGCTGAATTTACATGGTAGTGAATGTACTCCTAATGTATTATGATCAAGCATGCATTTGAAGAAGAAATGGGATAGTGCTGTTCATGAGGTCTGGAAAAATGCTGATATACTAGTTACATGTAGTGGGGGGTGGGGGTGGGAAGTGGCTTGCATAAATCAAAGTACTGAGAATACTGATGACATGGAGGGTTGAAGTGATACTAATTTACGTAAGATCAGATGGAAGAACTCCAGAGTTACAGCAATTGATATTCATAGTCATTTATACAATAGTAAATAGACTGCTCTATATCATCTTTATATTAATTCTATACTTTCTTTTCTTTATATGTCACATAAGAATTTATATTAACATTTCAACATTATTTGAGAAAATTGTTGGATGATTTCCTTTTAAAAGCAATTTCAACTACCATATATACTCGAGTATAGGCCAAATACCAACTGCAAACTGCATAATCCACTGGCAGATCTGGGTCTAAGCAGTTTGTAAGGACTAATAAGTAGAACAAAGAACATAGACCCTGATCTGCTGGCGCATTATTCAACGTCAGATCAGGGTCTATGTAGCTTGCTTTTGGATCAGGCTAATACGCAAGTATAAACGGTACTGTTTCCAGTATTACCATCAGTGGAACAATATCCAAGGGAGATAGCTACTATAAGGCAGGGCTGAGCAAATCCCATAGCCCGACGTCCCGGACTATTCATTTTCGAAGTTGGGCAAGTAAAATTTTCCAAGTTGCTAGTCCGGGACAAGTGTTTTTTTAAAAAGTCGGGCAAGTCCTCATTTTCATGCTTTAATCACTATATCTACCTTTATTTGGCCAATCATGCCCTCCGGGCGTACTGAATACTTGATTCTACCCCTCTTCATGCATACATTTACATTCTGTATAACAAATAAATGTGGTCAGTGATAATTTTCGCATATGTGCACGTTCTGTTACCGCTTGACTGCACATTGAGCTAAGCAACCATATTATCGCCAAATCAAAACAAGTCAAACAAAAGAAAGCCAGTATGATCAATTAGCAGTGTTTTAAGTGACTTTGTTGCATTGTGTTTACTCAAGCCAGATCTTCACGAGCGGCTCACTATGATTTTAATCCAGTGAGTCAGTGTAATTAAATTAATGAAAGGTACTTTACCGACATCAGTGTTGGTTTCCTTTATGAACTGATTAAATGTAAGGTAATGATTCTTTAATTCTTAATTGATTATACAGATGATTAACATGCACGTGTGATATTGCGTTTGAAGCGAAAAAATTACGCTACTTAATGAGCGGTCTCTGTTCGTATTTAAATGAGAAAATGTATGTTATGATCAGTTGTCAAGCAAGCTGATAGTTACTCTGTGGATAAAATGAGTTTGCTAAATTATTTTCACAAGGAAGGTAAAAAGGGCGATTTGGAGAAGGAACATTTTTGTGAAAGTGGAGGGATAAAACGTAAGACTTCTACTGAATGTGCGGTAGCTATTTCTCCAAAGAGACATAAGCAGAACCTTTGAGATACTTTAGAGCATTTGACTACAGGGACTTTCCTCATGAGAGAGCAGCTCTGTTGAAATATGGGAGGGACGACTTGCAGGTTCTTCTTAATCATCTTCAGGGCTGAGCAAATCCCATAGCCTAAAGTCCCGGACTATTCATTTTTGAAGTCGGGCAAGTAAAATTTTCCAAGTCGCTAGTCCGGGACTAGTGGATAAAAAATAAATTTGCTCAGCCCTGTATAAGGTCAAATGATTTAGCTCGCACCCCGACAAAAGCACACAGGACAAAAGCGTGCTGACAAAAGCGCACATACACGAAAGCGTACAACAATTACCATTCTGTGTCTCTAGTAAAGAAAACACTAACAAATACAGCATTAAAGATCATTAAGCATTGTTTAATCAATATCTCAATATGCAGAAATATGGTGTTAAAGAACAAATAACATCATCTATTCATTAATATCATTAAGTTCTGGAGTGGGAGCATGATTATGCTCCAAAGCAACAGTTACTGCATCTGTTGCATCCAATTGCAGCCGACCTTTTGCATTCTTTTGTCACGCATCTCCACAACATACTCCCATCCAAATTAATATGATCTTTATGAAGATGATAGCCATCATGTAAAATGTGCTCTTTCTGCTTCTGCAATTTGGTTCTTTCCATGACTGCAAATGTTTCTGCCTAAACATATTTGTACTTTTTATACAGTTTCGGGTATGCAAGTCGTCTTGAAGAATGACTCTTCAAATAAATTTTGGAACTTAGAAATTATCTCACTTTTCATGTCTACTTCTACTCTGCACACTTTTCTTTTTGCGCGATTTTGTTGGGGGTTACAGGTTTTGTCGGCACGCTTTTGTCGGGACACTGATTTAGTTAAATTTAAGGTGACTCCCATAAACACATAAAATTGACCTTTGTCTCTAATTTTATTAAGACCATACAGTTTGTTACTTTTATTAGTAATACAAAACTATATTTGGTAACAGAGAATAGATACTGTGCCAAAGACATGAAGAGATTGAAATCCCTCAAAAGCCACAAGGTAGCACATGAAACTGATCACAGCCTGCATGTTGAGCATGCCCCCAAGCTTGTGGTAAATTATGCTGTACACATCAACATATATCCACACATCAAGTAACACAACACTGTGGCCAATTGTACTTGAGAAAATGACCATGTATAAATCCTTAACATTGAGGTTAATCTAGGGTGTGGATGAATGGATATGTATATACACACAGTGATGCCAAAGTGATCACTATGTCGATCTTCCACCAAGGCTGGCTTGACATGGTTACACTCATTGAAGACTTTACTAGGAATCCAACTGATCTCTGCCTTTATAGTGCAAAATATTCTGTGCTGATGTAAGCCATGATATTTTTGGAAGTGATCTAAAATAACGTACCATATTCCCTCAGGAAGCCACTCAACTCCATCAGAAATGAAGTGGCATCATCTGGACCTGCAACAATACATATGGATAATGAAGTAACATATATAAACAGGTATATCAAGACTTTATGATGAATGAAGTGACGAATATTCATGGAGTCAATGATTATTGTATTTTTATCTATTACACAGGGTTCATACAGCTGTTGGTAAAAATGATTCCAGGCCTTTTCCAGACTGGTTTGCAATTTTTTCCAAACCCCTCTGGCACATGTATTCAAAGTCTGTGTCACTATAAATGAGCATGTGGTATCGGCATTGTCTAAAATAGTATCCACCAATCATGAGTGGGTGATAGGTCAAGCGTGTCTCGCCAACTGTATTAAACTCGTGTGCAGCTGCTGAGGCCCCATCCAAACCCACGAAGATAAACATCAGTGCAACAAATGAACGTGTTCAAGCAATAACAAAAATAAAACACAGTAACATGAAATTCAAGACTTTTTCCAGACCTCTAGGGCAAAATCTTTATTTTCCATACTTTTTCTAGGCCTGGAAAAAGCACTCTTTTTTTCCCACACTTTGTAGTTCTTCTATTTCACTATAAGTATTGAGACCAAACTTTAAGCATGAGTGAATTCTGGGATAAAGGCATGTTGTACATCTTTACTGTGATTTACTTTCCTGGGTTTATGGAACATTGCTAAAAGTATAGTGTCCAGGATCTGACTGCAATGTATTTGCACCTATTGTTACCAAAATTGTCATGTTTGTATCTTGGGGTGAACATCAACTGTGCACTGAAACTGGGTTACTATGACTATTTTCCCCTAGATTCTTCACCATTTCTTAAAATTACTGACTTGAGCCACAGAAATGTACTATTTTATGAGATTACTCTAGTTTGTTTTTTATTAGGAAAAAAATGTCATCAAAACCAATTACAGTACAAACTTCACAACAACCTGGATGTATTCGGATGTTTTGGCATGTCAATTCAACAACTAAATACAAATTCCTCAAAACCCCATTTTCTTGAGATTCAAAGACATGCTTTGAACACCTGACACAGACTAGTATAAGATTATTTTTGTTGTTTCCAAATTGGCTTTACTTATTTTAAAGATCTGATACATGTACATGCTCCAGGCACTTCTTTCTAAATGATGCAAATCAACACATGTACAATTAAAAGTTGTAACATAAATACCATCTATACTCGCGTATAAGCAGGGTCCACATGCAAACAACATAGACCCCGATCTGCCATAGCATAATGTGCTGGCAGATCAGGGTCTATATTGTTTGTTCTACTGATTAGTCCTTACAAACTGCATAGACCCAGATATGCCGGCGCATTATGCGATGGCAGATCTGGGTTTATGCAGTTGGTATCGGATTATACGTGAGTATATATGGTAATTAATATTGTTTA
Source organism: Margaritifera margaritifera (assembly GCA_029931535.1). Classification (NCBI taxonomy): domain Eukaryota; kingdom Metazoa; phylum Mollusca; class Bivalvia; order Unionida; family Margaritiferidae; genus Margaritifera; species Margaritifera margaritifera. The sequence continues at coordinate 1,737,875 of JAQPZY010001459.1, forward strand.
AAGGAAACAGGTAATGCAATGCTGTCTTTAGTACAAACTGTTCAAAATTTTCATCAAAGTTCACTAATATACTTCATGGTAATATCACTTTTTATGCTCTTTCTGGTCATTACTGTACAGGGTTGCAAATGACAAATGCAGTGCTACCTATCTTTTCCAGTCAAATATGATATGGAGCAGCTGTGGCTATACAAGCAGGGGACACACTGTACTCAAAACGTCAAACTAATCGGGCAAAGTGATGGGAAAACATGGAAAAGTGAGTTAGAGAAACAATTTTGTAATGGCAAAATAAACTCATCAACAACTGGTGTTTTACTGACTCAGCAAAAAATAAACAGCATTAACTTAACACAAAATATTCATCATACTTTATGAAAATATAAAAATCTTTCTATCCTGAATCTGAACAACGGGCACAAGTGGGTCCGAGATCACTCACCTGGCTGATATCTGACTGACAGCCAAATGCAAGAGCAGTTGGCCAAGAAATCTGGGTCAGTAGGATGCTTTATTGAAATTTCCTCCAATGCTGTTGATTGAATATGCTATGAAAACAAATCTTTCAAGGTTGCTCTAGCTTTTGTATTTGCATCCTTATTTGATGGCACATCAGTATCAGTTGTCCAATATTGTAAGACCCAAATGCCAAGATGCTTTGTGTCAAAGTTGTTCAAATCTGTTCAACAGTTTTTTCATATAAAGTTGTGTAAATACTTTTCTACTTTTAGTAATGGCAGCCATATTTGACAATGGAATTTGTATAAATCTGAAGGGCAGTCAAGCATGGACACTTTCTGTCAATGTGATCAATGTCTGTTAAGTGGTTTTTTACTAGAAGTTCTAAAGGTTTTTCTATTTTTACTAACAGCAGACATTTTTGAAAGCAGATTGGCATAATTTTGGATAAACTTAAAAGCCCTTCATGCCAGAATGCTCTCTGTTGATTGGTTTATGAAAAGTTCTTTAAAGGATTTTTCATTTTTAGTAATGGTGGCCATGTTTGATGGAAAATCAGTATCAATTGAATAAATTTGAAAGCCCTTATTGCCAGAATACTCTCTGTCACAATTGGTCAATTTCTGCTGAACAGTTCTAAGAAGAAAGTCATTTAAATCTGTTCTACTTTAATAATGTCAGACATATTTGATGGTGGACTGGCATTGAACAAATTTGAAAGCCCTTTATGCCAGGATGTTTTCTGTAAAGTTGGGCCAAATTCTCTTGTGAAACTTTTCTTCAGAAGTCATTTTAATGTTTTTCCTATTTTTACCAAGTGGCCACATTTGACGATGGATTGGCATCATTTGTATAAAAGTTAAATCCCAGGACACTTTCTGTCAAGATTGCTCAAATTCTGTCAAGTGGTGTGAAGAAGTCATTTAATGGCTGTCTATTTTAGTAACAGTGGCCATATTGGATGATGGGTCAGCATCAGCTGTATAAACTTCAAAGTCCTCAATGCCAGGATGCTTTCCATAAAATTTGGTCAAATTGAGTCGAGTGGTTTTGGAAAAGTGTGGCCATATTTGATGGCAGACCAGTATTTGTATAAATTTGAAAGGTTTTCATGCCAAGATGCTTTTTATTAAGTTTGTTCAAATTCTTTTCAACAGTATTGGTTAAGAAGTCTTTTAAAGATCTTTCTATTTTTAGTAACAACTACAAATCTGTTGGTGGATCAGAATCATTTGTACAGATTTGAAAGGTCTTCATGCCAATATGCTTTCTATCAAGTTTGACCAAATTCTTTCAGTGGATTTAGAGAAGCTATTTAAGGTTTTCCTCTGTTTTTTAATGGTTTTGGACAAGAAACTATTTCAAGATTTCTTAATTTTTAGCAATGGTAGCAATATTTGATGGTTGATTGGCCTCATTTGTACAAAATGTAGAAATTGAAAGGTCTTCATGGAAGAATGCTTTTTGTCAAGTTTGGTCAGATTCTATTAAACGGTTCTGGAGAAGAAGGCATTCAAAGGTTTTTCTATTTTTAGAAATGGTTGCCATATCTGAAGGCAGATTGTCATCATTTGTATAATTTGAAAGGTCTTCATGCCAGAATGCTTTATGTTTAATATGATCAAAGTTTGTTCAGTAGTTTTGGAGAAAAAGTTGTTTAAAGATTTTTCTATTTTTAGTAACAGTGATCATGTTTGATTGAGGATTAACATTAGTTGTACAAATATAAAAACCCTCTATGCCAGGATGCTTTCTGTCAAACTGCTGTTGAGAGGTTTGTTTGAGAAGTCATTTAAAAATTGTTTTCTATTTTTAGTAATTGCAGTCATAATTTATGGCAAACAGGCATAATTTATACAAATTCTAAATGTCTTCGTGACAGGATGCTTTCTGTCAAACTTTGTCAAATTCTAGAGGTTTTGGAAAAGAAGTCATTTGAAGGTTTTCTATTTTTAGTAATGGTAGCCACATTTTATGGCATATTGGCATCAATCGGTACAGCCTTGAAAGCCTTCATACCAGGATTTTTTCCTGATAAAATTCTATTCAGCAGTTTTAGAGAAGAAGTGATTTAAAGATTTTTCTATTTTTAGTAAAAGTGGCTTTTCTCATTATAATAATGGCCATTGGCCAGATATGAAAGCAGACCAGCATCCATTGTACAAACTTGAAAAGTCTTTCAACCAAGATGCTTTCTGTCAAATTTGATCAAATTCTGTTAAGCAGATTTGGAGATGAGGTTGTTTCAAGTTTTGTTTTACTATTTGTTAGTAATGGCAGCCACATTTTATGGCAGAGTGGCATCATTTTTAAACATCTGAAAGTCCTTCATGCCAGGATGCTGTGCCAAATTTGGTCAAAATTGGACTGGTGGTTTTTGAGAAGTTGAAAATAGCAACTGTTGATAGACAACAGATGAGGCATTACGGGCTATAAGCTCACTTGGCCTTAAGGCCAACTCAGCTAAAAACTGCACAACTTCACTAATAGCATTAGATGGTAACATTGAAAATAGGTAACTATTCTTGAAAATAAATGATTAATACTCATCAAAGGCAAGTCATCTCATCCCAGTCCAGTGTTCAAAATTAACTTTGGCCAGCTACTAATATTGAAGTTGAAACAAACAGTAAAATTCTTAAAAAATTTACTGGTCTATCCTGAAAGTTGCTGGTTTTGGATCGCTGGGCAGGAAGTGATTTCAAATGCTGTATCTCACTACCTTTCCTGCAGAACTTTTTAATAAATTAAATAATTTCTTCATAGATTTTTAGTCCAAAAACTTCTTTAACAATACAGTATTTGGTTTTAGGGTTGAAAAAGCTTGGGATTTTACTCACTCTGACTTCCTAGAGTTTCACATTTCTATGGTTGGCAGTAATATCTCTCTTATTTAAAGGCATTATAATCTAATAAATGAGCACAAAAGTTGATTCAAAAGTAGGTTTCTACTGTTTTACAACTACAAACACAAGTTTTATAACAATAAACCATGCAAGATTCATTCATCAGGCAGAGTACTGATGGATTCAATTGGAGAAATGGGGGATACACACTGGTTTGTGACAAAGAAAAGTCATCTTTGCTTTCCTAGTGTACTGAAGCAAAAAGCCACAGACAAGAGCAACTATTTTCTACTCCGTCGAATTACTCTCTAGCATGACCCATTGATAAAAGTGATTAATGTTTAGAGGTAAAATAAATATAAATACATTTACACAATTGCAGGTAGGAAGATCATCAGAATCTGGCTGAATATATGAGGTGGCTGTTAATGGGAGATGATTGTTATATAAGTTTGGATGATTTATCCAATAATTCAATTGTTCCAATAACCTGGAGTTATAATACTTTCTATGTTGTTATGGATACCTGTGATAGGATTGACAGATTCATCTGTGGAGCTTAATCCCTGGATTTCCTTCACCAGCCATGACACCAAACTGGTGTATTCCACAGACCTTGGCCCTTCCTCTACTGCCTTCTTCAGGGCCTCATTTTCCAGCAGGGGGCCAGTGTAACTGCAAAGGTACCCATGTAAGATGGCACATCATTTGAAAGTCAATGGCATATGACAATGTTGGTGCTTGCAATCACCAAAATCACCAAAACCAATAACATTTTTCAGATGGCAATTAATTTTAAAAGAAACAACGTATCCGACAATTTAAAATTTAAAAACTTCTTCTTTTCTCCACTTATTCCATATGACTTTCTTAATATTTCTACAAATCAACTTGCCTTCCTACTAATATCGCTTAATAGATTTAAAGACTCTAAAAGCTTAATCTCCAACACAACAAAGGTTCCTTAAGGTTTATCTTTAAATTCTGTCCATGATTACAAATTGATTACCACTTTAGTTACAGGATCAAGTCATGTGACATCAGGAAATAGCTTCTCAACTTGAACTGATAAATCTACCATTTTGTAACCAAAAAAAAGCTGCCAAAAAGACAAAAGACCCAAAGGATTACACTTGGGATATAGAAATAAATTTTTCTTTGCATCAAGGGTACTTCATTATATTTCATAATGTAAGAAATTATTAATTTTTTGTTTACGATATTATCAATGACCATCAATGGTTACTAGTATAACATTTTTTCAATTTGATATCAATGACACAAGGGATTCTTAATTTCTCTTACTGGCATTAATTAGCTGCACAAACAATTGATAATCTTTTATAGTTTTTTTTGCTGGCTTCCAACAGAACAAATTACATCTGATTTGTTTTTGAGGATAGATATGACAGGATGTGCAAGCCAACAAGGTGTTAATCTAGTGGATAACAGGGAGGACTCCAATGGCTTCTTTCTGTCCCATTTAGGAGCACCACATGTCGAACCTTACTGGTTAGATCATTTGAGTATTCTGTTGGATTTTCTTACTAATGCTGAATTTTAAAAATACTATAACTAATATAAGGCTTAGCAAACTTAGGAATTTGAATCTATTAACGGTTAAATTCAATAATATACTTTTGTAAACTTTCTGATTGGTGTTCAGATTCATAGGTCTTTCGAGCTGATCAACTTTTCTCCATGAATCAGCTCATGAGATATTACATAATTTGTAAAAAAAATCACAACAATATTATGAATCTAGATTTTTGAAATCTTTACCAATTGGCATTTGCAGTCATATAAAGATTACTCTCTCTTTATATTTGTAATGTTATGGTACATCCAACATTAAAAGACTACAACAAAATGAGCAATAAAAAGGCATACAAATAGGGAAACAAGGGAGAAGATATGCAATATGAATATACTGGACTAACATAAAAGAAACAGAAGCATGGATATTTAAACATACTGTGTTGTAATACTAGTCTACAGGGATATGCAATGTGAATATACTGGACTGACAAAAGAAACACAAGCATGGATATTTAAACAGACTGTGTTGTAATACTAGTCTATAGGGATATGCAATGTGAATATACTGAACTGACAAAAGAAACACAAGCATCGATATTTAAACATACTGTGTTGTAATACTAGTCTATAGGGATATGCAATGTGAATATACTGGACTGACAAAAGAAACACAAGCATGGATATTTAAACAGACTGTTGTAATACTAGTCTACAGGGATATCCAATGTGAATATACTGGACTGACAAAAGAAACACAAGCATGGATATTTAAACAGACTGTGTTGTAATACTAGTCTACAGCGATATGTAATATGAATATACTGGACTAACATAAAAGAAACACAAGCATGGATATTTAAACAGACTGTGTTGTAATACTAGTCTACAGGGATATGCAATGTGAATATACTGGACTGACAAAAGAAACACAAGCATGGATATTTAAACATACTGTGTTGTAATACTAGTCTACAGGGATATGCAATGTGAATATACTGGACTGACAAAAGAAACACAAGCGTGGATATTTAAACAGACTATGTTGTAATACTAGTCTACAGGGATATGCAATGTGAATATACTGGACTGACAAAAGAAACACAAGCATGGACATTTAAACAGACTGTGTTATAATACTAGTCTACAGGGATATGCAATGTGAATATACTGGACTGACAAAAGAAACACAAGCATGGACATTTAAACAGACTGTGTTATAATACTAGTCTACAGGGATATGCAATGTGAATATACTGGACTGACAAAAGAAAGCATGGATATTTAAACAGACTGTGTTGTAATATTAGTACTACTACAGGGAAACAAGGGAGAAGATATGCAATGTGAATATGCAGCTACGGGATTGACATGAAAGAAACATTTGCACAGATATTTAAACAGATTGTGTTGTAATACTAAACTATCTTACACTCAGTGACAGAGGCCAAAAAGGAAATTAAATTGGATTTTAATATCTCTTGTATTCGTGCATCAGTCTTTTGGATTAATCAAATTGAAAATGGAACCAGTGATAGCTAACTTGTTTGGTTTCGGGACATTTAATGAATTAGGAATTATGTTTTGTTTGTACTTGATCAAACAGCATTTAAGAATAAAATATCTGAAACATTTTTACAATGTGTTATGTCCATCGATGGTTATACTGCACATTCCAACAGGATTGTTTGTTGTCCCTTAATCATCATAAAACTTACATGTAGCTCCAAAAATATCATGACTTGCTCTATAATATGTATATAGATTTTTGGGTAGTGAGGATAACAATGCTAAGATGTTCTCTCTCTTGCATTTCATGTTAGGGTGTATCATTGTTAGAAACAATATATCCTGAATAAAGTTTTTCACTTTCATAAATGTGAAAGCTGTAATTTGATTGAAGACTCGAAAGATCAACAGAACATGACCTCATATTAGTGTCCATCAGATCTCTGTTATGTCGGAGATCTAAATTTTAATCAGACTGTATAAACCGCTTGACAACAATTTTGTCAGCATTCCCACTCACTTATGCACTTAGGGGTACATGCACCATTTTTGTCAGAATTCCCACTCACTTATGCACTTAGTGGTACATGCACCATTTTTGTCAGAATTCCCACTCACTTATGCACTTAGTGGTACATGCACCATTTTTGTCAGAATTCCCACTCACTTATGCACTTAGTGGTACATGCACCATTTTTGTCAGAATTCCCACTCACTTATGCACTTAGTGGTACATGCACCATTTTTGTCAGAATTCCCACTCACTTATGCACTTAGTGGTACATGCACCATTTTTGTCAGAATTCCCACTCACTTATGCACTTGGTGGTACATGCACCATTTTTGTCAGCATTTGCACTCACTTATGTAGTCGAGTGTACATGCACCATTTCATGTAAATTTGCGTAATATACTAATTTTGTCATCAAGATACAGGAGGTGCTTTTTTGAAGAGGGCCTGTTGTGTACCTCTTTTGTTAAACATGTCATCGTGATGTGCAGTTGAGATAGACTTCTATTTTTATGAGCTATGTCCAAAGATTAAACAGGATATTGTAAATTAAAGAATTGTGTGCAATTTGACTTGATTTATATATTCCCAATCTGATTAAAATCCAGACCAGCTTATAGTAAGTAAACTTTAATAAAGCACACTCTAAAGATGAACAGATCATGACTTCATATCGGTGCACTAAATTGGAAACTACGGTAAACAATTGTGTGATATCTGCCAATCAATATGTTATATGTATAATTCATGAGAAAGAATCTATTCAAAAACTGCAACGTAAAGTTACATGTTTTTCCTTTCATTGTTTATAAACCTTTCCAAAATGTAAATATACATGTACCATACTTATCATATACTTATCTAATTACTTACAGCCAATAGGATGACTATCAGCTTGTGTCTAGTGAGCAGTTCCATCAGGTTATATACTGTGGGTCAACATGTGGGAAATGTTCATAAAACCAAGACTAAAATATATAGATAGCCAAAATACCTCAAAAACACAACTATAATTTTGCTAAAATTTTGAACATGACTTTCTTTTTCGTGAAGTAATAAGTCAGTAAGATTTTACATTTTTGGGGTTCAATAATAAAAAGATTTTCCAATGCAATGCAAATGAGCATGTGCAGGGCTTAGAACAAATTTCAAAAGGGTCCTTTCCTAAATATGACAATTATTTTGATAATACTTACAATTTTACAATTGATCAGATACCTTGAAACATTCCATTTTATAGTAAGCCAAGAATTATACAGGCATGTGTCCTACTTATTTTCATTTGTTTTGGGCAGTACTTTACAAATTTATGTCAGTCATGTGTCCTACTTATTTTCATTTATTTTGGGCAGTACTTTGCAATTTTATGTCAGTCATGTGTCCTACTTATTTTCATTTATTTTGGGCAGTACTCTGCAAATTTATGTCAGTCATGACCTCAAGGTCAGATCCACCGTATGTACATTCCTGCTTTGATGTAGCAGACAATCTTTAAAAATACATTTCTATATTGCACAATGTGTATATGAAATAACAAGCCATCACCCTCATCTGCAAAATGACCACCCCATGTAACATATTAATGAATGAGCAACATGATTGGATAACAATATACTTAACAAACAATGGGTGTTCAGTGTTCCAGATAGAAAGAAAAAGAGAGGCATCCTGCCCAGCTGCTTCCCTCAAAAGACCCACCCCTCTGCCCCTTTCAGTGCACCCTTCTGTTTCTTGTACTGTAAAATTACCATTGGTATAAACAGTCATTTTTCACATGCCTCATTAGTCAAATTGGTTTTAGTTGTATTCAAACTTTAATAACTTAGTTAATTAATTGAAAATAACATTCTAAGTGGATTAAACACCAAGAGGCAATTGTATCTCCTTGCCTGAGCTGAACTTTAAGATCAGAGGGGATTACCGCAAACAGTCCAGCTTGAAAGCATCTATTTCATTAAAGTTTACTAACCCCAAAGATGACATCACTTGTTCTATATGCCACATTAAATATAAAGTGTCAAAGCCTAAATTCCAGGCATAAGCCAATTTTTTATGTTTCATTTGCAGTAGAACATTTTGGCCTACAAGTTATCTGATAGACAGCATAGCAGACTTAAGGCAAGCAGCTGGTTGATATGATCACAAATTTGCATATGTATATAGAGTGAATTTTGTAAACATGTGCATACAAGTATTTATTTTATGTTTACTCCAAAAATGATATGTACAGCGGTTACTTCATGTACATGCCCTTTGATTTCTGTATCTTTAGAAACATACATGCATAGCAGTTTTCGTAAGTGAATTAGATATTGTATTACCTGTATGTGAATTAGATACTGTAGTACGTGTATGTGAATTAGATACTGTAGTACATGTATGTGAATTACATACTGTAGTACGTGTATGTGAATTATATACTGTAGTAGGTGTATGTGAATTACATACTGTAGTACGTGTATGTGAATTATATACTGTAGTAGGTGTAAGTGAATTACATACTGTAGTACGTGTATGTGAATTATATACTGTAGTACGTGTATGTGAATTACATACTGCAGTACGTGTATGTGAATTATATACTGTAGTACATGTATGTGAATTACATACTACAGTATGTGTATGTGAATTACATACTGTAGTATGTGTAAGTGAATTACATACTGCAGTACGTGTATGCGAATTACATACTGTAGTACGTGTATGTGAATTACAGTGTAGTACGTGTATGTGAATTACATACTGTAGTACATGTATGTGAATTACATACTGTAGTACGTGTATGCGAATTACATACTGTAGTATGTGTATGTGAATTACATATTGTAGTACGTGTATGTGAATGAGGATGCTGTATGTGCAAAAATATCAGATGATAACCTCATTACATTTTTGTCACATTTTTCAGACACTACATATCTTTGCTTTGATGTTTGGTCTGTGACAGCAAGAAACATTTTCATTCAGTAGTTAAATTATCTTCACGCTTTTGGGAAAAAAGGTGATGATGATCAGGGCTATATGATATCATCCTGTCTGTCTGTACTCCCAACCATGCTTTAATGTTTGCTTCTGAGACAAGAAGAGACATTTTTATTCAGTAGTTACCGTATATACTTGCGTATAACCCAGGTCCAAATGCAAACAACATAGACCCTGATCTGCTGTCGCATAATGCGCAGATCAGGGTCTATGTTGTTTGTTCTATTGATTAGTCCTTACCAACTGCATAGACCCAGATCTGCTGGCACGTAATGCGCTGGCAGATCTGGGTCTATGCAGTTTGCAGTTGGTATCAGATTATATAATGAGTATATATGGTAAATTATTGTCACGCTTTTGGGAAAAAAAGGCAAAGATGATCAGGGCTAATGATGTTGTCATGTCCATCTGTACTTCCATCCAATGTATCTTATCCTACACCGCTGAAGATACAGACTTTAAAGTTTTGATGTGAACCTTTGGGGTGGGTTGGTGGATTAGTTCTTTTAAAAATATAATTTTTTCTTATTGTTTATTAAATATTCTAGATGTCGATATGAAAATTGGCATGCATCATCAATGATGTTAGATATATAACATATGTAACGGGATTTTGGATTGCATCCTCAGGTTGCCGTAGAGGGTACTTAAACATACCCAAGACAAACCCTAGGTCATGCCCCTGCAGTAGGTTATTTGTCCCTAGGTCACAACTTAGAAACTGTCTCTCATGTCTTATCAATGTAAAACAACAATTGTATCTAAAAACATCATGCATAAATAAATTTATTTAAAAAAAAAAAAAATTGTGTGTCCAAAGACATACAGGAAATATGGTATTCTTCTTCTTATTATTACTGTTGTTCAAAAAACATTTTGTTAGACGTAGATGGTATATTTTTCTCCACTATTAATTATTTGTTAAGTAGTATCATGTTTTTCGATTGCAAAACTGTTGAGTAACTTGACAGGGATTTCTGTTTGGAAATACAGTCCTAACTTTCTTTTGGGGTGTATTTCCAAACACTGTGGTACAAGGGAAGGACTTGAAGACAAGTTGCACTATGGATAATTTTAATGTGTGGGAATGATCTCATTATTTTAGCAATGATTTTGTGAAGGTTACTGGTAAATTTTCAAAACAAATGCACAAATGTGCCTGATATTAGTTTCTTAATCAACACTCGTCCCTCATTTGTTAGCTCTTCAATCTCGTAATGTTGTTGCTGATGTTGCTTATAAACTGCACAATTAACAAATTAGATGGTGACCCAACTTTTGGACTGTCAATTTTTGGGTAGGTTTTGAAAAGTGTAAAAATTAAATTCTTGTTCTAGTGGCAGTTGATTAGCAATTTATATATATTTTTAATTGCAATGATGTAATCTAGGTATTTCTATTAATTACGATTTCAATACATTGTTTCCAATGTGCTCATGTGAAGTCATATGTCCAAAAATACATGATGTAGAGACCAAGGTGCATAAACTTTAAGTAAGAGACCGACCATTTAATAACATCAAATTCTGATGTTTAATTTCGTTGTTTCTGACAAAAATGAACACAGCTATTCATCGTCGATGAACTGAAGCATTAATGCAGATATGTGAATGAACTAGATTCTTCTTTCCAACTGAATCGGCACACTTTTTTCATATTTGCAAAAAAAATGAGTGATGTAAGAAGACAACCTTGACCTTAACATTTTTCGAATTCCATAACATAGCATTATACCACACACTTCTGATCTAAAAAGAGTATGTTATTTTTAGGCTAAATCTTCTATCACATAACATTTAGACTTTGTTTTATACAAATTGTATATTTTCCTTAATTTGTGTGCCCAATGATATACAAACACAGGCAGTCTAATGAAGAGGTACTTCCTAGACATAGCGATGTGTGCCATTATTATCTCTCTACATGTTCACTTACAGTTTCAGACTGATTTTTACGAAGACAATAATGCAAAAACGGCAGTTAAAATCTTCAATAAATATATTTAGAAAGTGCTTACACCAATTCTATTATTAAACAAATTCTTTACATACTGATGTTTCAAGTTTCGAAACACAAGTTGGTGTGTTTTTATCATCAAATGATAACATGCAGAAATTGGACAGTGATAACAAATGATAACTTGTGGGATAAAGGGTTAATTGTCAGTCAACTATTAAAATGCGCCTGTGAATGTTTGTTTTTGTTGGTGCAATTGATATCAACACCTGCATGAATACATTTCACCTGGGGCTTACCACACATAGTTACTCATGTGGGTCAAGGGAACATTTCAAAGCCGTAAATTATTGTCAATCAATTTATGACAAAAAAATCGCACGGTAAAGTCATTTTCGCTTTCCTATTAGAAGAAGGCGAAGTTTACATTTTTTTGCGATTTAGTCGCCCACTTCACCTGGTAGTGTGACCCCTGACAATTAAAAAAATCTATTGTGCATTTTTTTTATTTGATTTTTCAAGCCATTCTAACAAAATTATCAAACTAAAAACATATGGTGAAATTTACAAGTTTTTATCATGCTATTTCACAATTAACAGAGGATCAGGGGTCATGAAAAAATATAAACTCTGCCTTCTTCAATTAGGAAAGCGAAAACTACTTCGCCCTGTCATTTTTTTTAGATTTAAACCAAGTGACAGTAGTTTTTGAGATGCTCCCTGAACCAAGCCAAGTAGTTAGTGTTAAGCCCCAGGTGAAATGGATTGCATATTGCCTTAGCAGGTGTGTGATGACAAAACAAACTCTTGCACATTCACAGGCATGTCTTTTAATAGCTGACTGACCATTAAGTCTATCCCCCCAGAAAATATTGCTGCCCGATTTCTGAAAGTTTATCATTTGATGATGGAAACTTAGCAACTCATTTCAAAACAAAATCATCTATATGTAAATAACTATTTGTGGTAAAGAACAGAATCGGCGAAAGCACTTTCTAAATGTATATTTTGCACATTTTAACTACCGGTTGTATTTTCTTCATAAAATCAATTTGAAACCGTAAGTGAACCTACTAAGGGGTAATAATGGCAGATGTCGCTATGTCTTGGAAGAACGTCTTCATTAGACTGTCTGTTTTCATAATTCATTGGAAACATAAATTAAGGAAATTATACAATTTGTAGAAAGCAAAGTGTAACTATTATGTGATAAAATATTTAGCTTAAAAATAAAAAGTTGTTGGTCAGAAACATATGGGACAATGCTATGTTGTGGAATGGATGATAAGCGCTGTAACTTAAGGTCAAGGTTGTTTTCTAACATAACTCATATTTCTGAAAATATGAGATAAAGTAGCAAATAAAAAAATATCCAACTAATACAAGATGTTATTACAATCACATAGGCAAATATTAAAACCATAATAATGCAACAAAGCTAGAAAGTGAGTGGTCATATGAAGAAAATCCCCATTTCTAAAAACAGATGCATCTACATGGCATGCAATGTGCCATATTTGTATATAGCTGTGTGCCAATTCAGTTACTTTATATTTCATTTCATCATTTCACATAGATTGCATCAGTGTAATTATAAATAGCTATAAACAGTTAATTATCTGCCACTAGAACAAGCAATTTAATTTTTATACTTTTAAAAACTTAGGCAAAATGGTAAAGTCAAAACATTCACATTTGCTTTAGAATCAGCGTCCTCAAAATGCAGGTGTAAAGTTGAAATTACTCATCAGTGACCGCTGTGGTTTGAACACTATAATGTTGATGACACATGTACATGTGCTCTAATGACACATGTACCTGTGCTCTCATATACGTGTCATAGGGGTTGTTTCCAACTTTTAGAACTGTTTTCAACTGCCGTTTTCTAGTGAAGAAACTACACACAATTCATTTGTTCTTTAAGTGGCAGTTGTTTAAGTATTTTTACCCATTTGTAATTACAATATTGTAATCTAGATGCTCCAGTCAGTAAAAATTAATTACAATGTATATTTCTCTCCATCTAAACATACACACTTTCAAGTATGAATACACTGCATATGAGTATGATACATTCATACACTTATAAAATATTTGCATAATATACATACAACATAGAGAATTTTCTACTTGAAAAAAGCATGTTTAAAACCAATGTAAAATGCAAATATGCATAATAAGAAATACAGGACACAGTCCAAGTAAGAGAACCAAAGCATATATATATATATATACATATATATATATATATATATATTGCATTTCTTGTTTTGCTGCCAGTTCTCCCCGTTCTGCTCTCATTTCTCCCCATTCTGTCCACAAGGAGAAGTCACTTCTCCCTGAAATTCAAGTCTACCTTGACCCCGGGACGATGATATTTTAATGGGTGGCGCTGCCACGAGTTAAAATATATCGTTTTTTTGTACCACAAGATGAATTATATCCAGTATTTACACAGAAAAAGAAAATTTATATATAGTAAACTTGCTCCTGAATCGAAGCTTAGAAGATTAAAGTCACCCTTCAACACAGTACACCCCCCGTTTTCATAAATTCACCTCACTTACAAACCTATTCAAGCTTAGCAGTAAATTACATTTTTAAATTTTGTAAACTACTTGACCCTATCTGACCACAAAGCAACTCCAATTCAGCAATGCATCACGGGGTTTATCACTGCTGTCAAGGGAGTAAGAGGAAATAACTTCAGAGAGACACTAACGGTATCAAGTCAGATTTCTTCAGCAAAAAATAATTTCCATGCCTGAACGTTACTGCAGTTTCCATTTATTTTTTCTAGCTCACAAAGCTGCAGATATAGCTTCTGTTGGCACACACGATCATGCATCGAGTGGCATGATGGGAAATCTTGTATTTTCACATGTGATTATATAGGGATACAAAAACATGAAAGTGATTTCGCCAATAATTTACTTTATTTCACACTGAAGTATATAATAAAGATTGTTATTTTACAATATTCCAATGAAGAATTCCATACGTTATAGTTTTTCATTAGATTTTATTCTGCTAACATGATGACAGAAGTACACGTTATAGTAACCAACTGTTTACATTCCCTTTTGCTGTCTCAGAAAGCACAGATGTGGGTTTCCTATTAATAGAAAGGTGAGGGAAAAAAAAGGCTGACATGTCATCAGCTGCACTGGCTTGAACAGCTAACACTCATGCTAGGTCCACAGACTTTGAGGCAAATATGGAACAAGTTCAATTTGACATTTTAATTGTGTTTTCTTTGATCTGAGTTGAAGTATGTATTGAAATCTCATTTTGTCTAATATTTCTTAATTAACACTTCTGGTCACTGTCAATGAACGCTGGTGACCCAGTTGATGATGTCAGGATCTCAAAACAAACAAGTGAGGTTGCAAGAAACATGACACACAAATCACGAATGGGAATGAAGTTAGGAGAATCAACTATATGCTTAGCAAGATACAATAGAACCTGTCTTGAAAGACCAGCCATTCTGCAAAGAAATCATGATCTCTAAAGACAGGTGGTCTCTCATGACAGGTCATAACACAATATAATAAATAAATCTGTATTGAAATTCTGATCTTTCAAGACTGGTGGTCTCTCATAGCAGTGGTTTTTCAAGACAAGGTTTAATTAATTTTCCATGCCCAGTCTATTCAAGAAAAGAGCACTCTTGTAAACAAATTTTAAAAAACCTCACCAATACAGACAGACTTATGTATCAGACAGTAAACGGTTCAGATATTTATGTAATCTCATAAGGGAAATCACTATTCTAAATGTTTCAGGGACTGGTGCTTTGCACACTAATGAGCAAAGAAAGACACCTATATCAATGCAAATAACAGACATACCATCTCAATGCGCAGTTTCAATAGTTCACATATTTGAAATATTTTTACTATAAACTAAAACTATCAAACAACACATCTTGGGTTCGACGTAAATGGCCGAATACGTCGTTAATCCAACGAAGGAACGAACGACACATCTTGAACAACTACAGATAAAAACTAAACCTCATATTAAATAGTATTCAAGCCCTAGAAATATGAAAATTCATCCACTTTGGCAAAATATCAATTTGCTTATGTAGGCACTGTTGACTTCAAATTAAACAATAATGTGGTGTTTAAGAATGAATGGCATGAATTTTGATTAAACAACGTAAATCACCTCTACTGATGCTTGCTATTACTCGCAAAATAACTTTTGTAATTCAGTGTCTAAATTATTACCCAATGTCGTCCAAAGAATCCAAAATGTCATTTTCCATGTTTATTGGATTCCTCACGTAGTCGTTACCGGTGAAACCGGAAACTAGTAGGCCTGTAAGTATTGAAACGAGTCAAGAATGGAGTTATTGGTTCCGGAATAAATTGAACACCTCACCGCAATCTTTAATTAATCTACAGCTATACTGATGGTTGAATTAAATTGTTATATTATTGTTTACAGTCGGTAAAATAGCTCCAACAAGGTAAAGTTTCTTATTATGTAATGCAATGCAATTCCGACTTTAAATAAAATTTGGCTACACAGGAATAAGCTTTATATCCACTTCATCCAAATGTAATGTCATCTTCATGTTATTTGTGCAATCCTATTAAAAAATCTCTGTATGTATAATGTAACCTTTAACTTGTTCTCTGTATACCATGCCAATCTTGTCTTGGACCTGCGTGTGATGTTTGCTTCAATTCAGTTCATTGGCTCCAAAAGGCCTGATTAGAAGTCAGCTCTTCATCATCTAAACATGGAGCTTTCAACAACATCAAGAAGACTGTTCAGTGCAAACTCAGAGAGTTGCAAAACTCACGGCTGAACATCAAGGCAGATGAGATTCAGTCCTACGCATACAGAAATGACATAACGAACTTTTATAACGATTTGAAGACAATCTATGATCTACGGGTCACAGTCATCAGGGTCATCTTCAACAATGAGTGCTGACGGCACCACACTGCTCATGGACATAGAAAAGATAATATCATCTATTAGTGAGGAGGCAATTGATCGACTGCCTCAAGTGGAAATCAACATATCACTTGCTGATCTCCAACTCTGACTGAAACTGAGAAAGCAACTGACCTGCTGTCAAATGACGAATCACTTGGAACATGGAGTAGATGCTATATACCAGTAGAACTCTACAAGGCCGAAGGCTGGCAAATGGTTCAGAAACTGATTGAACTTTCCAGTCAATGTGGACTCAATGAACTATACCCCAGGAGCACAAGGGTCATCCATCGTCCACTTGTACAAGCGGAAAGGCAACAGGAAATCCGTCGACAACAATCGGGTCATCTCCTTTATGTCAATAGCGGGCAGTAGTTATATGTGACGACTGGGCCTCAAACGGAAATTGACATTACGCTGTAAGTTCACATTGGGGGATTATCTGGCCTCAAACGGGAATCTAACATTGAGGCTATAAAGCTGACATTTATGCCGTCGAGAGCACACTGTATACATGGTTACATTGTTAGAAATTGTTGACCTCAAATGGAACCCTATGGCCTATAACGGGAATTTAACATTGAGGCTACATTGTTACATTGTTAGAAGTTGTTGACCTCAAATGGCACAAATACTATCCAACACGCGGTGTGTAGTGACCAACACCCAGTCATCTTTTATCCAAAATCCCACACTATACTATCAACACGCCGTGTGTGGTGACCAATACCCAACACGTACTATCCAACACGCAATGTGTAGTGACCAACACCCAGTCATCCACTATTCAACACCCCACACTATATCATCACCACGCCATGTGTTAAGACCAATACCCCACACTATACTACCAATATGCAATGTGTAGTGACCAACACCCAGTCATCTAGTATTCAACACCCCACACTATACCATCATCACGCCATGTGTAGTGACCAAAACCCCACACTTACTATCCAACACGCCATGTGGAGTAACTAACTCCCAGTCATCTACTATCTAACACCCCACTCTATACCACAAACACGCCGTGTGTAGTGACCAATACTCCACACCATACCATCAGCACGCCGTGGATAGTGACCGAAACCCACACTTACTATCCAAAAAGCCATGTGTAGTGACCAACACCCAGTCATCTACTATGCAACACCTCATACTATACCATAAACACGCCGTGTAGTGACCAATACTCCACACTTACTATCCAACATGATGTGTGTAGTGACTAATACCCCACACTATATCATCAATACGCCGTGTGTAGTGACCAACAACCAGTCATCTACTATCCAGTACCCCACATTATACCATCAACACGCCGTGTGTAGTGACCTGCTGCCTAGTGGTTATATGTATATATCCGAGATTTATATAAAAAAAAACATTACTTATACTTCAGATTATGTTGGAGGTGTCAGTAAAACTACATATATTGTACTAATGTTATAAATAGATTTAATCAAGGCCTAATTTATAATAACACTAAAATGGACTTGACGAAAAGTAGTACTAAAATTCAAAACCCGTCACGGAATTTAGCGAAGTTGAAAAAAATTTGGAACATATGATTAAATTGGCCCAGACTAAAAGTAGCACTAAAATTCCGAAACTCATATGGACATTAGCGGATACAAAAAAAAAATAAAAATAAAAAGAAATAAAAAAGAAATAAAAAAAGGTTTGACACAAATTTTCAAATATGGTCGAGACTAAAAGTAATACAAAAAGTTCTAAACAATTACAGAATTTATCGGAGATTAAAAGACATTCCAACAAAATGTAAAAATTGTAAAAAGAATGTTTATAAATTGTAAAAGGATTTAAAAGTGAACAGTTTACTACTTGACATTTTTTTACAAATATAAAAAAATAAACAAATTATGCGGAATTTAGCGAAGACTGAAAATGTCCTGACAAATTTAAAAATTGCATAACATTTAAACAAATTGTAAAAATAAGATTACAAATTTTAATTAAAAATTGTTACAAATTGTGAAATATATGAATAAAGAAATTAAATTTGCACGCCGTTTTGAGTGACCAACACTCCACACTTATTAATCAACAAAAAGGGTAGAGTGACCTACACCCATTCATCTACCATCCAAGACCCTACATTTACTATCCAACACCCAACACTAACTATCCAACACGCCTTTTTTGTTTTGTCCGTAGGCTATGGAGATAGGCGAAGATGATGTTTTCTATCCAGAACAGCAGTCATAGACCACAAGTCAAGAAGAAGAAAAAGAAGAAGAAGTTAGTCATGATGTCAAGATGGCCAGAACAAACAAAAAACAAAAAAAAAAACCCACTTAGTCTCCTATTTTCCTCGTAACTTGGCTGAAAGAATTATAGTCTGGTCAGAGAACATTGTTATGGTTGTCAAATCGATCATCCTAGTCAGAAATGTTTGATGATGAGTCAAGAAGAAAAGTTAAAAGAGTATCTTGAAGACGCATGGACCCTCATCTCAGAAGAGAAGATCTTGAAAGAGTGGTACAAAGACTTGAGTGACCGTTCCTTACCTCCATTGACTTCTTTGGAAACGCATCGAAGTTCTCTTGCAATAGAATACCGAGACTGCCCGTTCATGGACTTACTTGACGGATATTATCAAGGAAGAATTCAAGTGTGAACTTATGGCTAACTATTACCTGGAAATTTCATTACCTTATGACTCACAGTTCGTACCCAGCTTCTTGGAATCTAGTGATGTGTGCCAATGAAGTACATCCTGATCGAATACCTAAAGACGTTCAAGCCCATGTCATCAACACGGACGACAGTCATTGCCCAGGAACCCGCTGAGTAGCCATCTACTTTCCAGGCGACCACAGTGTGGAATATTTTGATTCTTATGGATTGCCTCTCTGGAAGATGATATCATCGACGTTATGAGAAGAAATGCTGTTTCCACTCAATTCAATAATATGAGATTACAAGGATCAGATTCGACAGTGAGTGGACAATATTGTGTGCATTTTCTTCATTGATGCTTTCTTGGATTTCCTTTAGAACATGAATTGACTTGTTTTAGAAGTGATTTCTTTCGAAACAATTACAAAATAGAAAAGTTATTATCTGAACATTATGGCTATCTATTTTCTTTAGTTCTGAAACGCAGTGTGCATCGATTGCAAAATGACACTGTACTAGATCATTGACAGTCAAATCTGACTCCACAACGCTGTCAACCTTGTAAATACGTTTATGTTTAATATTTGGTATTTGAACGTGAAGAGGAAGGGACTAGTCATAACCCTCCCTCTTCATGGTTACTTTTTGAGGGGGGGGTGCTTATTGAAAGAAATTGATTTTGAGGGGGAAAATGGTGAGACTCGTATTTTCAAAGAAATAATTTCTTTTTAACATTTCTCTGTCGATCTTTGAATTTTGTCTAAGAGGGATGTTTTCTTCACGTCTGCGCCTCCGTTGTTGAGTTTTCGTTAGTAAATGTAGGGTGTTTGTCACTCAAAAAGGCGTGAATTTTTTTTATTTTTGTAATATCTTTCTTATTTTTACAATTTGTAAAACAATTTCGCTAAATTCGGTATTTTTTTTATTTCTACAAAATATTATTTTGTAAATTTGTCACTTTTAAATATTGTTTACAATTGTAAAAGATCTTTTTAAAATTTTAACATTTTGGAGGAAATTTATTTTTAATCCTCCGCTAAATTCCGTATTAGTTTAGAAATTTTAGTATTACTCGAACATATTTTAAATTTTTCCTGACAATTTTTATTCTCCGCTTAAAGCCCGTGTGAGTTTCGGAATTTTCGCAGTACCTTAGTCACGACCATTTTAGTGTTATTATGAGTTGGTTCCCTTGATTAAAACTATTTATAACATCAGTACAATATATGCAAAATTACTGACACCACCATGATCTGGGGTATAGGTAACACTTTATATATAAATCTCGGATATATGCATATAGCCCACAGTTAGCAAACCAGCCGTCAAGCCAGCAACATCTCAAGATCGGAGCTGCGCCTGCTGTGGTAAGAAGAGGGGAGGGGGCCACCTGTGGATTGTTACGGGTTGCCACGTGCACCGAACGACCAGCCGACTACTTGAAACAAAGGAAGTACGGGGCATAGTTGCAAATACGTGACAGACCGTCGCAGCAGTGACCCGACCTACCCCTACCCGCGAAGTCGAGAAGTACTAGAAAGTTCAACGAATTTAGCGAGAAGTACACCGACGCACCGAAGAAGCCGTTAGAGCGAGCCGACTCCCCTGGGACAGCTGCACCAAGACGACTGGAATTAAAACAGCCTGCCCAAGACTAAGAGAGCTCGTGATCCAGCTTGAAACAACGGAAGCAACAGCCTCAAAGACAGAAGCTCTTCGGTCCAGTGGCAGCCTGATCAAAATTGCCTGACTGTGTGTGGTTTTCCGTTTGGTTTTTCGAAAACCCCTTTGGATTATACTTTTTAAATAAAAATGTGACTGATTTCGAACCGCCGTCTAAAATATAACTATGAATTAAGAAGTAATGTGCGTGATAGAAAAGTGAAATGAGTAACTTGTACTCATTGATTGGTATTATTTTTGGAATAATTATGTACACTATGTATGCAAAATTTATACCTGAATGGATTAAATAAATAAAGAAATTTGGAACTGATAGAATTGTTCGTAATTAAACATGTGGTTAACACATATTATGTTTTAGGGACAGCCCGATTTAGCTAACTGCATGGGCAGAATTTGATTATGTACGTTCGTTGTGTTTCACTACTTCCGTTCCGCTTCGCGCCTCCCTTGCCGTGTCCGTGCAGCCTTCCACTCCTGACATGCAATTAAGAAGCATGCTGTGCATGCAGTCATGTGTCAGGTGGGTTTGCAGCCCGGCAACCCAATTGACGAAAAATGAAATAGTGTGCTGTGCACACATTTTAATCCCTAAATATGTGCTTGCACCCATTCAGGGTGTAAACTCGTACATGGCCGAATGGTTCACACGAGTATAATTTCAAATTCAGTCAGTGCATATAGCCACTAGGCAGCAGGTCAATACACATGGCGTGTTGATTGTATAATTTGGGGTGCTGGATAGTAGATGACAGGGTGTTGGTCACTGTATGCATGCGAAACCTGGACAGTGTATAGACGCTATGCCAAGAAGCTGAACCTCTTTCATGTGGGGAGCCTGAAAAAACCGATGAGGATAAGATAGCAGGACAGGGTCCCAGACACTGAGGTTCTAACACAGGCAGGCATTCCAAGCATCCACACTCAGCTGATGAAATCACAGCTGAGATTGGCTGGCCACGTCACCAGAATGTCAGACGAGCGACTACCAAAGCAAATCGACGGCGAGCTGAAGGAGGGAAAGCGATCTCAGGAAGGTCAGAAGAAACGTTTCAAAGACTCATGCAAGTCATCATTGAAACACTTCAACATTGACCTTGAGTCCTGGGATCTCGCACAGGACCGTTCCATCTGGCGCAGTCTCATCCATACTGGAAGTACAGAGTATGAGCTGAGGAGAATTGCATAGGCAGTGCAAAAGCACGGGCAGCGTAAATCTCGGAATTGCAGCACATCCTCTGTTGATCAAGCAACTCCAAGGGGCATCTCCTGTCCAATGTGCCACATACAGTTTAGAGCACAAATTGGCTTGATCAGCCACTCACGTGCTCAGATAAACCAAACCAATTAGTGATGTCATGGTCATATTCGAACTCGAAGGACGAACAACAACAAACACACAATACTATTGCTTAATCAGATCAGAAGATCCAAGGTAAATCTCAATTAATAATTGTATGTAACTGGCAGTAAAATACACGTGGTATCTTAGTCCCTGTCTATAATTGGTTGAAATAATTATTTCAGCTAGTGTTATATATGTTGTATCTATACTTCAACTGTTGACAAAGTTATCCATCTACTTCGTGCTAGTTTCAATCAATATTGCTTTTCATGATTTATGTTCAGCGTTTTCGGATGGAGAAAGAAAAATTGAGGGAAAATAGAATGGCAGAAAATGGATATAGTTGAAGACAAGTTTTTTCAATTTTTGAAGTACGCTAGAAAACTATCTAAAATACAAAATTAGAAAGATATTGTAGCAGATCGTTTTTCTCTTCAGCACAAACATTAAGTGAAATTGTAAATGGCTCAGTTACAGTTCAAAATGAATAAAGAAAATTACTCAATACAATAGCGTTCTCTCTAAAATGGACCAGTTCAATACTACTATATATGCAAAAATACAGACTGAGAGTGCAGAAATAATAACTGTGCTTGTAATGTTCCCATACCCCTACATGAGAGCAATGTTGTGCTTTGTTGTTTTTTAATATACAAAATTTACGATTTGAACCACCGTTTATCCCCTCTGTGCTGACACTCTCCTCGGCTATACTAATGTGTCTACATTACAAAATACATGATGCATATGCAAATGCAATGCATTGATGCAGAGCTAAATAGCTGCACCAAAGATGTTCTGGTACTCCTCTCTTCCATAAGAGCATGTTTGATATCTTATTACATTACAAATTTACGATTTGAAAAAAAATCCTTCAAACCAGTACTAATTACTTATTCCTTAGTTCACTCAGACAAAACTACTAGCACAATTAGCTTTAACATACCTTCAACTCTAAACTTTTACCTTCAATTCTAAAATTTTGTTTAACAACATACTGTCTAAAACAATGAAAGCGTCACCGAATGCTGCATGATATAAGATATTGATGATATGTTCCATTTTGTTCATTTACGATACTACAATGTGGGTGTAGTAAAGGTTGTGTTGTTGTCTGCGACTACACAATCATTTATTCAAGAAAAAAAAAATTCTCGGGGATGTAACTATACTGGTAATTTACTTGAGAGGCTGATACTTTTGGTTCAGTTTTTAGTTCTTCAATGTTGGCTTCAACTGGCTAATTCTCTGGCTCTACAGCTTTAATGACAAGAATTAATGTGAAAATCATGCTAAAATAAGTGGACCATGACACGAATTTAAAGCCTTCCTCTGATGTTGTTTTCCTCACTCATTAATTCTTTTTCAAACTCTTCGATATCCTCTTCCAACTCTCTGTGTGTATCTTGTCTAATACAAATAATCGTTTCATGGTTCCTTCTAAATCATTAATCCTTCTGTGCAAACCGTCTATTTTAAATTCCTTTGAAATCAAATTGTACGCTGCCTCAGTTGACATTTTCTAATCTGTTTGTTTAAACATTCCTAAACGACATTTTCTTTTATCTCAGACTGTTGTATTTTCTCTTGTTGTTTCTTTTCACTTGCTGTAATTGCTGTTAAAGCTTTACAATTCTTAATGCATTATATTCTTCTAGATTGTTGGGATGTTTTCCTTAAACAAAAATTATGAAACTCGACATGTCCCTCGATGCATGACGGAAATATAGTCGCTATTTAGGCATTTCTATTTATTTTAGGACGACATAGTAATTGACAAATGTCACAAACAGACAATAATGGCCACATAACAGTGCAAAAGGTGACATGCTAATTTCTCTTATTTTTACTTTTGTCTCTAATATATCAAAATGGCAATAACTGTATGAAATGGTTGGTACCTTAATGGAAAACTTGAAAGTAACTTTGTTCACCAGAAAAGCACTAAAAATTGTTCATGAGAAACAAATATTTGAATAAATTTTGATAGAATAAATGTATCACTCTTGATTCTTAAGGATACCATTTGTTTTATCTCTATGATAACAAACTGCAATGTAATCATTTGTGATGTATTAAAAGTTCAGTGCAGGAGCTGTAATGAGCTAAGATATCCTGATGAATTCGAAAGACGAAATGATGGTCAGATGTTATGTACAAAATGTGTAAACAAGCAAAAAGCGGAATAGAATAGAAGTGTTGAGAGACTAGAGATAAAAAACATAATCTGCGAATGTGGTATAATCGTGTGAATACGCTCTTGAAGTCCACATCTAAATTCTAAGATACACAATATATTTGTAAGTGAAATTGTTGCGTATTTATGTGGATATTAAAATTTTCCTAGATATTCAAATCGTATTTTTTAAAATAAAAATTGTTTCAAATTATATGTGGAAAGTATGAAAAAACAGTCGAATAATTCTGGTGCTCAGATATTGCTGAATGTTTCGCAATATATGTTAAACGCTTTTCACATATGGAAAATATGAAACAACAACCGAAAAAATCGAAGCTCAAATATTTCACCTATGTTAAATCAGAATTTTACAACTGTGAAAAATATAAAACAGCAATAAAAATTATAACGCTCGATCATCAATGAGAGGTATTTAAAGAATCCGTGAAAGTGATGGCAGAATGGCAAGTACAGCACAGTATCAAAGGTTTAAAAGACAAATTCCGGAGGAGGTGGCGTATTGAGGAGATGAGAAGTTTGAAAAGCAAGTTTGAGAATCTGAAACAACAATTGTTAGAACAACAGATTGAGGACAATGATAAGTAGGTTGCGACGTGTTGTTCAAGGCGTCCAATGATGGAAGCAAATACAGATTAAGGAGAAAACAACTATTGAGAAAATAGTCTATACTTACAAATTTGGTGGTGGAAATTATCACGATTTCTATATGTTTTTTTTGCTAGATTGAGTCGCATGTAAAAAAAATCTTAAAGCAAAAATTAATATATTTAATTCTGTAAAGGTGCAGCTAGTTCTCATGGTTAGATTTAACAAATAATTTTTACATAGTCAAACTCATAATTGAATGTGGGATTTGCGGGGACATTAGCATGATCCATAACATACACGCAAAAGCCAACAACGAATTATATACCGATGAGGACGCACAATGAAAAGATGATGGCAACTTTGATGAGTCAATACCTAAACATTTATTATGTACTTCTGCCTTAACGTCCTTTATGATTGGGCAATGTCACAATATATGTCATTAAATATCTTTAGATGGGAAATGAAAACGAAATGGGTAGAGAAAAAAGTATTTAGGTATCCTGATGACAATTTTACTGGCTATGTATCAGTTATATGCCTGAGGTAGATTTAGAAATTCCAAAACATCTCCACAGTCCTCTCGTACGAAATACCAGTGCCAGATGAAAATGATTTATATAAACTTCAAAAACCATTCATAGAAGAGAAAAAGCAACCAAACCACCTTTTCAAAAACCTAAAGTGTACCTTGAAAAACACAACTAAATATGTAATTCATTTCAGAAATCTAAATATTTCTATTATTCAACTTCAGTTTTCTTAAATTCATTAGATATGCTGACTAATACACATCTTGTCCAATGACTCTCTTCCCATTCAAGTATCAGTTGAATTGAATCAGTCGATAAATCTGTAAATTCTAAGATGTTCCTAAGTCAGGCAAGGCTAATCCAATACGTGTATGAATTACAAATATGGTACTTGGGTCAACTTATCTGATCCACTTAATAAATTGTTCGAAGTCGACATTGTCGAGCACTTATATTTATCCTTCTCATCGTTGCCATAATTATCCCTGCGCTTTTTTGGGAAAAAAATGGGATTATTTAGTCCTGCCCATCTATAATTCCGTCCATCCATCCGCCCGTCCGTTAGTAATGTAGCGTAGCTCCACTTACACCGTTGAAGATACAGACTTGAAACTCTGCGATGCGATTGAGGGTATGTGATTGAGGGTGGTCTGTGCACAACGGTTTTAAAATTTTTATTTGAACCCTGCGGTGGAGGTCGGGTGAGGGAATTTTTTTTTTAAAGATCTGAAACACTTTCTTAAAAATGGTAGATATAGATCTGAAAGTTGTCCTGTATAATCGCTGAGGCCAGACCTATAAGACTATAACGGGTTTTTGCATTGAATCCTCGAATCTTGTCCGGAGTGTGTGTGTGTGGTCACCTGGGTTATTAATTGGAACTATTGAGATCCCCACCCTATAACCATACAATCGAATTAAAGGACACATGGAAACGAAATCAGACATGTATCCAATATAGACCCTGTGTCATGGCTCTGTGGTAGGGGACTTGCCCCTCTGTCTTAATTTGGAAACAATTGTTACGATCCCCACAAATACACCTGTGCATGCAGCACAAGCCCTAGAGTAGTGGAATTGTCTTTAGCTCCTAACCTGGAAACTATCGAGATCTTCACCGTATAACCATATATACACTAACTGGGCATGAGGAGATAAGAATACATTTACAGTGTTGCAACACTGACCCCTGGGTATAGTCATGCCCCTTGTGGCATCAATTGGATTCACAGAGTATTGCTATGGCGCGCCATTGATCTAATTCAAGTCATTAATGTTTTTATTGTCGCGAGCGTGGCGGTGGTTATTCTTGCCAGCATACGCCATGATTACAACCACCACCACCGCCATCATCATCATCATGGTCATCATTATTATCATCATCATCATTATCTGTAATATGCTAAAATGTACAAAGATATGTACCAAGCATGACAAAAAATGAATATTTTGATTCTTATGGATTACCTTCTCTGGAATAAGATATCACAGACTTTACGAGAAGAAATGCTGTATCCAGTCAATTCAATAATGTGCGATTACATGGATAAGATTCCATAGTGCGTAGACAATATTGTATGTATTTGCGTCATCAATACAGCATTGGATTCCTATTAGAACCTGTACTGACTTTTGTTTTGGAAGTGATATCTCTAGAAACGATGACAAGATAGAGAAATGGTTTTGTGAATATTATGGCTATCTATTTTCTTCAGCACAAAAACGTACTGTCTATCGATGGCAAAATGAGCACTGGACTATATCATTGTATGTCTTGTCTTACTCCACAACGTTGTCAACCTTGTAAATACATTCATGTTTAATGTTTGTCAATTGTACAGAAAGAGGAAGGGACTAGCCCTTATTCTACCTCTTCATTATTAATGTTTAAGTTCGCGGGGCTTATTTAAAAAAAAAAAACAAATGTTGATTTAGAAAAAAATGGTGTTGACTAGTTTTACTCTCTCTCTCTCTCTCTCTCTCTCTGTTTGTCACAAATTCTATCCAAAATGTCATGTGTCACGCATTGAACTGACATTTGTATCTCCCGTTTTTAAATTTGAACGGAAAAGATATCACCACCTTACAAGAAAATCATAGCTTTGCTGTTTTCAAAAAACACAGAAAAAAAATGTCATATCCTCACAAGAAAATTTTACCTTCACGCAAAACTTCCAACATAGTTTAACAATGTAACTCTGGTCTCAATATCTTCTAAGTCACAAGTTGGAAGACTTGGCACGTCTGAATCATCCATGTTTCAATCAAATAATTCTCTTGATGCCTCTGCTTATTTATGGCTGACTTTAGCATTGAGAGCTTATCCGAAATGAAACGTTTTCTTCAACAATATGAAGACATCCGTCTATGAAGAAAATCCGTATCATATGGTACATATTGAAAACTTAAACAAAATTGATCATGCCAACATAAGCATTCCTGGGTTCTACTTTAATAACACATGATCCTATTGTTCAAATGTCGGAATTCATTTTTATTTAGAAATTCAACTATGTGCAAAATACGAATCTGTGGTTTGGAATCTAAATCAGTCAGTCAGACATTAATAATAATAATAATAATAATAATAACAACATCAACAAAACAACACTATTATTATTATTGATACATTGCTAACAAGCGAATAACATATATTTTCGCAATTTCCGGCTTTTCTGTCTGCAAGGGCCAATATATCATTTGATCGGCGTATTCAGTATTTAAACCTACCACAGTTGCGGACTGACTACCGACTTTGTATCGAAAAACATAGTTTACAGGCTCCTTTTGACTATTCAGTCAGATTAGCAAAACATGGCGTCTTTGAAAGAGATCGTGATAATGTATCAGAGCTTGAAGAGGGAATGGGACAAGAAACCTCCAAATCTAGATCGATGTGGCGATATTTTGACAAAGCTAAAAGTAATTGATGCTTTTCTGTGGACATATTTTTATAATATTTGACCACTTTCTGAAAGATCAATATATAATCACTGTCGTGGTATTCCATTTCAATTTTGCCTAGTCACCGCAATTCCTACAATTAGTCCTACAATGTAAGACGTCCACCCTGATATTTATGATGTTTGGGTGCTGCGTCTTACTACTTAAATGCATGGCGTTGTGTAGCGTGACCCCCGGTCGACTGACGGGAACCAGAAGCCACATTTTCAGGAATATCTCACACACTTGGCAGCCCATATTGACACTTTCCAAACATTTCAAACACTGGCTCATATGTGAATGGACCTTCATTATTACCTTTTCTAATCCTGTTTTTTTAATATCTTGATTGCAGATTGCACTTACACAGGTCTCTTTCCTACCAACAGATGAATTATCACCAAGTAAACAAGAACTTCTAGTTGCAAGTAAGTTAGATAAATACAGTTTGATTGTTTATGAATACAAATTTGTAATCCCAGTTGTGCAGTGTAAAGTTTGCTGCATATGATTGTTTATGCATAGAAATGCGTAATCCCAGTTATGCAGTGTACATTGTGCTGCCTATGATTGTTTATTCACATTAATGTGTAATCCCAGTTGTACAGTGTAGAATGCAGTTCTTGTAAACCTATTACAGGAACTGACTTTAAATAAGACATTTATATTTTGTTGCTGTAGACATGAAAGTTGTATATTTTGTTGCTGTAGACATGAAAGCTGTTTCTATTATTTTCAGTATATAAACATTATGATTAGCTATCAATATATGTAACACATCAGACTCTATGTTTGTAATTTTCTAATATGATTAAAGCTATATTTTATTGTTGTCTTTCTCTGTATATTTACAGGAGATATTTTAGAAATTGGAGCACAGTGGGCTATAGCTAAGCAAGACATTCCTGCCTTTGAGCGCTACATGGCACAGTTGAAATGTTATTACATGGACTACAAGTGAGTGTAACTGAATGAAGTGCCTTAACTTGATTATGTCATTTAGAGACAGATCTAGGACTAATCAGCATTTGAATGCAATTATGTTACATAGGCTATACAGAAGTGTGTAAAAAGGTTCTAACTTGAAAAGGTAGTACTAATGTTACAGGTTTAGAAAAATAATTGTTGTTTTAAGTTCATACCTGTCGCATTGCGCATGAGACGTGTATTTTATACAGAAATCACACTCACACACATCCTAAATTTTCTCATGCATTGTTACAAACTTTTTGGGATGTGTGTTTTCAACATATTAAAGTTTACAACTATAGTGAATATTGTTTTTATACATGTGTTTTCAACATATTTACCGTAAATTTTAGGTTCAGTAGCAACAAATTATGTTAAATATTGTTGTTCAAAAACAAGCCAGGAGAAGTATTAAATTGGTTTCTATGTAACTATAATGTGTTAGCTTCAGGGGGACTTCTCCCCTGTGATCCCCCACCAGGGCTTCGCCCCAGGTACCTGACCTGGACCTCCATATCACTCCTGGCGCATAAGGACCCTTAACAGCTCTGTAAGCTGTATATGTATAGTGGCTCTTGTTTTGCATAAGTGTGTTGCTGAAGGATTAACTGATATCTACATTATCCAATTAATATACATGTCTGATTGTCATTTGTATGTATATCCTGTTATGTTGCAGAGATAATTTACCAGAATCAGCATACAAATACCAGTTGCTTGGGTTGAATCTCTTGTGTTTGTTGGCCCAGAACAGAGTAGCAGAATTCCATACTGTAAGTTCTTTGCCATTATTAGTTAAGTTTCATCTAAAGGTACAAGGATTGAGCCAATAATGTTATGAGAATGGTTTCCCACATGAAATAATGTAATGTAATTATCTTCACACTGAAAATACATTTCTATATACTGTAGCATTACTCTTTGTGCCGTTCTTCATGTCAGTAGTTTCAGGTGCACTTAAACTTTATTTACAGTGTTTCTTCCATAATAAGCCCAGGGGGACTCTGTTGTTGAGAAATGGATTGTCCCTCTGTTCATCAATCAGGCAGTTTTTTTTCTCCAGAGCATAACTCCAAAACCATTCAAGATATCTCTATGAAATCTGGTACACATTAGACTATTGGTCTAGATGTGTCATTTGCTATTAACAATTCTTCAGTTTCAATATTTTTAATGCTGTTTGTTTTTCTGTCCATCCATTTATTCAAGATCAAGTTTCCACTGAAAAACTCTAAAATTGTTTAAGATATTTCACTGAAATGTATACACATACAGGGCTGAGCAAATCCCATAGCCCGACGTCCCGGACTAGTCATTTTTGAAGTCTGGTAAGTAAACTATTCCAAGTCGCTAGTCCGGGACAAGTGCTTTTTAAAAAAGTCAGGCTAGTCCTTATTTTCGTGCTTTAATCACTATATCTACCTTTATTTGGCCAATCATGCCCTCCGGGCGTACTGAATACTTGATTCTACCCCTCTTTGTGTATACATTTACATCCTGTTACCGCTTGACTGCATATTGGGCTAAGCGACCAAATTATCAGCAAATCAAAACACGTGAAACAAAAGAAAGCCAGTATGATCAATTAGTAGTGTTTTAAGTGGCTTTGTTGCATTCAGTTTACTCAAGCCAGATTATCTCGAGCGGCTCACTATGATTTTAATCCAGCGAGTCAGTGTAATTAAATTAATGAAAGGTACTTTACCGACATCAGTGTTGGTTTCTTTTATGAACTGATTAAATGACAGTAGTGATTCTTTAATTTTTAATTGATTATATAGATGATTAACTTGCGCGTGCGATATTGCGTTTGAAGCGAAACAATTACGCTAATTAATGATCTGTCTCTTCGTATTTAAAAGAGAAAATGTATGTTATGATCACTTTAGAAGTAGTTGTCAAGCAAGCTGATAGTTACTCTGTGGATAAAATGAGTTTGCTAAATTATTTTCACAAGGAAGGTAATAACGGCGATTCGGAGAAGGAAAATTTGTTTGAAAGTGGAGGGATAAAACGTAAGACTGATACTGAGTGTGTGGTAGCTATTTCTCCAAAGAGACATAAGCAACAATCTGTGATGGCAAAAAATGTCAAATATGACACTACTAAGAGACAGAGAAATTTTCAGCTGCATTGGGTTGATTGTTATCCCTGGCTTGAATGTATTGACTTGGAATGAAAGATGTTTTGCAGTTACTGCAAACAATATCCAAAACTGGCACAGGTTGGAAATTCACCCAGTGTATTTGTCAGTGGAAGTGACAATTTCAGGATTGAACCAATCAAGTCTCATGACATATCTGGACCCCACAAGGCCTGTGTAGCACAATATATGCTATGCATGTGAAGAAAATCAGTGAAGTCAGAGTTGCCGACACTCCACTAGGAAAGGCCCTTTTAAAACTAAATGAGACTGAAATGAAAAAAATGAGAGCTCTCTTTAACACAGCCTACACCCTAGCCCGTTATGGAAAACCATTTTCTGATATGGAAGAACCTTTGAGATGCTATAGAGCATTTGACTACAGGCACTTTCCTCATGAGAGGGCAGCTCTGATGAAATATGGGAGGGAAGACTTGCAGGTTCTTCTTAATCATCTTGAAGTGATTTTCAAACAGGAAGACCATCATGCCATTCATGAGCAGTATCTGGAGTTCAAAGCAAAGATGAGGGCATACAAGCAATCACCGGATCCTCCTGTTGAAATTCTTGGAACACTCTTAGTGAATACTCCACCTAGTCTCAGTCAATTATGCAAACTATTAGAAATCATGTTTGTTATAAGCCCATCCACTGCTGAGTGTGAACGAGGATTTAGTTCAATGAACTTAATCAAGACTTCTTTAAGGAATTCCTAAACCAAAAGAGTTTACAAATGCTAATGAACATTTCTGCAAATGGACTAGAGCTTGAGGACTTCAACCCAGACACAGCTATCAACTGCTGGCTTAGTGCTGGTGCAGGTGGCAGACATATACATGGACATTTTTTCAAATCCATCAGCTAAAACATATATACATGAACCTGAAGAAGCCAAATGTATAACAACCAATGTTTTTGAAAAATTAAATTCTTGTAAGAAATAATTATGTTGTATATTATTTCATTTGTTTTTTTTATGGATTAAGTACATACATCGCATCAAATCTCGGCAAGTGATTACCATTTTGAGACCAGTGAAAAGTAAGGTGGGACTAGTGAAGAGTAAGGTGGGACTAGTGAAGAGTAAGGTGGGACTAGTGAATTTTCTGAAACCACTTGTCCTGGACTAGTGGTTAAAAAAAAAATTTGCTCAGCCCTGACATATTAAACTAGTGTAGTTCTTGATGTGCCTTTTGCTACTCACAGTTCTTATATTTCAGTATTTTTAATGTTATTGTCCATTTGTCTGCCCATTTATTCATCCATCCATCATCCACACTTTTATTTGCTTGGCAAAACTCCAAAACCTTTTAAGATATCTTTATGAAATTTGGTTACACATATTACACTTGTGGCATAGATAAGCTTTTGTTATTCACATTCTTCAGTTTCAACATTTTTAACATTTTTGTCTGTTCATCCATCCATTTATGCAGCATAACTCCAAAGCTGTATTTGTTATATAGATATATAAGATATCTCTCAGAAATTTGTTACATATATTAGACTAATGGTGTCGATATACCTTATGCTATTCATAATTCTTCAGTTTGAATATTTTTATCCATTTTCCCATTCATCCATCCATCCATCATTCACACTTTATTTCTGGAGCAAAACTCATGATGCCTATCACTTCCCAGCATACTTTGTTAATACAAGCTTCCTGTATATAAAGTATTTGATAATCCTTCTGTCTCCTAGTAGACATTTTGGTAGGGCAGGAGATATAGATGACTCCATCTTTTTTTCTGTTTTCTTAAAGTGTATGGTGAATTGATCATCAGTAAAAAGTTTCTTGAATGAATATATATGCCAAACATTTGTCAAATTGAGGGTGGGCTTACTATTGAGCAAAGCTTGTCATAGCAAAATAACATGATATTGGGTTGCAAAAGTTTGTCAGATTGATGGATGGGATTATTATTAAATAAGGGTTGTCATAGAAAAATATCATGATATTAGGTTGCAAAAGTTTGTCAGATTGATGGGTGGGATTATTATCGAGCAAGTCCTGTCATGATATTAGGTAGATGGTTAATGGTCCAACAAATTCTGGCAACATTGTTGTGACAGTGTTATGCCTAGATTGAGCCCTGGGTACATTTGCCCACTATAAAGTACTTGTATTCCTCAGAATTTGACAAATTTTCATTACTC
Organism: Margaritifera margaritifera; assembly: GCA_029931535.1. Classification (NCBI taxonomy): domain Eukaryota; kingdom Metazoa; phylum Mollusca; class Bivalvia; order Unionida; family Margaritiferidae; genus Margaritifera; species Margaritifera margaritifera. The sequence continues at coordinate 1,771,840 of JAQPZY010001459.1, forward strand.
TACAAATATTAATCATTATAGTGGGAGATAAGCACAAAAATGTGCCACAGACAACACAACCTAATCACAACACCAGTGTTGTCCTTAGCCTATTTCAAGAAGGCACTGCAGCATGCCCTCCATAGGTGGCACTCTGTCCTCTCTGGGTTGCATCCTATCCTTCTTGGGGACTGCTCTGTCATAAATCTCAAAAGGTTTGATAGATGGCATATGATAACATTTAACATGTGCATTTGGGCATTAACTTGGTATCATTAACCTCAATTATTCACTTAAAATACAAATATCTTAAATGCACCAGTAGAGTGCATAAAAATGCCATCTTTTCTAGAGAGAGACTATACCATATTTAAAATGCCCTGACAGGCAACCATCACCCTGCCCTGCCAAGTGGTCTTGGTAAAACACTGAACACTGATGGCAGCTTTTGGTGCTGGCATGAGGTGGGCTTTGATGTAGAGAAAGCTGGAGACACCTGGGACTTACTGTTTCAGTATTGGGCTGGTATAAATATTAAGGAAAAAGCTGCCAGGCAAGTGCATTTTTTCATACAAGATAGTTATTGTTGACATGTATCAGGCCACCCAAATCCAGCTAATTACTTTTGTTGTGTAATAGTATCGGCACATTGTGGAATACGGCAACAAGTCACAGAGCTTCATGTGTTCAGGCCGCAAAACTGGGCAGTTGGCTAATTGAAGTGTCAAAATATCCCTGTCATGAGTATTATCATGTTTATTCTGCCTTTAGAACTAAATTGTTTGATCATTAAAAATGAGGATTTTTTTTCAAAGACAAAAGAATTGGGTACTTAGCCTAGCATGAAACTGTCAAAGTATATGATGTTCTAGTAATCATGATATGATTGACCATTGGTCCATAGGTGTATTTTTAGGTAAGTTCCCATGTTCCTAAAAGTTATACATGTAGTATTATGAGATTAGTCCTTATTCAATCACTGTGACCTTTGACTTATTCTTCAAAAAATATTTGCATAGGCATTTCGATCAGTTTGGAAGACTTCTGTTATACATTAGTGATTAGAAATATATTGATAACTAATGTGAGCAATGGATTATATCTGAAAGGAAAATGAAAGGAGCAATGGACTCGTTCAGTCTTCAAACAAGCATATGATTTGTGAGATGCAATACTTTCATCAACCAAGACATTGCACAGTTCTGTTGACAATTCGGGATAAATAATACAAATAAGTTCATTACGTGTACAGTCATCATGTTCTGTGTTATTAGGGAAATAGCCCAGGTTGGCTGCCTCAGTGTGTACTTGGACAGGGCACTTAGCTCCCATTTCCTTGGCATGTTATAGCCAATATTGTTAAAAGTGCTGTTAAAACCAACAAAAACAAATCCTTTGGAACATATCATTACTAGTGATAACTCTAACACAAATTTGAACACTTTATCTGATAGGTTACTCAAAAATAAGTGGACTAGGAATTCCAGAGGTCACCAGAGCATGACTTTTTATCAGTATCTGTCATATATTGATTATGTCAGTGATCTAAATTTGAATCAGATTGAACCATTTCCACAGATCTGGTTAAATTCTGTACCTCATGCCTTGACTAAACTTTGTAGATAGGTTGCATTTGAGGCAATGAAAACACCTGTTGATTTAGGGGGTTAAAAGGTCAAAGTTCAAGGTCAGATGGATTCCAAGAAGGAAAACGGTTTCCACAAATTAAAAGTCCTATGCCACAAACCATGACCAAGATTTGTTGATGGCTAGCATTTGAGACAAGAGAGGCACCTATCAATTTTGAGGGTCAATATATCAGATGGATTCTGCAAAATAACGAGCTAAATCATGAAACTCAAAATCACACATCAACATTGGGAAAATGCAAATCTTCCCGCTAACACCATGACACCCATAAGTCTAGCACATGCTATAATGTAACTGTCAAAATGTCCACTGATGTCATGGACTATTGAAATAGCTTGTTTTGTTTAGTATTGCTAGGTAATGTCACTTAGCAAGGGTGGCATAGTACACAAGTTAAATGGGTACTACATGTATGTATGCAGTTGAAGAGGCCAATCCAGACTGAAACACAGTGACATGGTAGGCACATTAGCAACAGGAAGGTTGGGGCTGGGAAGTTTGAAAAGACCTACATGGCAAGCAGCAAGCACCAAAGAGAAGCATGCCATGGTCCAGAAAGAAGTACGTTTTGCAGAAGAGGAAGACAGGCAAGTTAAAGCTGTCAGCATGAGGAAGCAGGGAGATAGGCTATGCTGGGAAGCTTTGAGGTCCAGGAAACTGTCTTGGAGCAATATCTGGAGAGTTGATGCTCAGAAAATCAGCTTCCTCTTATGCTCAGTGTATGATGTTCTCCTTACAGCAACAAACCTCAAGACGTGGGGACTAACTGATGACCCAAACTGTAAACTTTGTGGGAGACTTGCAAATTTAGAGCACGTGCTGTCATCCTGCAATGTAGTTCTGACAGATGCTCTTTATCATTGGTGCCATGACCAAGTGCTCGCTGAGATTGCTGCCAGTATGGATATGACCAGGTGAAAGAAACACCAAGTGAAAAGCGGTCCCAACTTCATCAGCTTTGTGAGAAGCGGCGAGACACAAAAGCAAAAGACTGAACCAAGAGGCATCTTAACAACAGCGCAGGATTGGGAAATGCAGGCAGATGTAAAAGGACAGCTGAAGTTCTCAAGTGACATCTGTAACACCAGCTTCAGACCTGATATTGTACTGTGGTCAGGAGGTGCGAAGCCGGTGATTTTGTTGGAACTGACAGTCCCATGGGAAGCTACATGTAGAATGGAGGAGGCCCATGAGAGGAAATTGGTCAGGTATCAGTCACTCATCCATGAGTGCCAGCAGAGTGGATGGAAGGTCTGAAATCTACCAGTGGAAATAGGATGCCATGGCTTTGCAGCACAGACCTTTTGGATTGCCTTGGGAGTCATCGGGATTACAGGACTCAACGCAGGAATTTACTCTCCAAGGTTGGCAAACAGGCTGAGGAAGCCTCACATCGGATTTGGTGGAAGAGAGAGGAGCGATGGAAAAGCTCATCGTTTCCAGGCTGAGTCTGATCAACTCGTTTGGCACACCCCAGGAGAGCATTGTGGGTCATGCTCTAGGAAAGGGGATCCCCACCAGATGCTGGAACCGGTTGCAGTGCAGAACTTTATTTATTTATATATATATATTGTCTTTCAGAACTGGAGTATCTATCCGATGAAGAAGGGTTTTACATAAAATGATACTATTTACCACATTTATGGGCATTTACTCTATCATTTACATTACTTGTGTTTTTTTCTGTTGCCCACATTTAGCAGATAGTGAAACCTAGATCTCACCTTTCTGGTTGTTGTTGTGGTAGTAATGGTATTGTCAGTGTTAAATTATATGTTCAAGTTTTTTATTTATACAGTTTGGAGGGTACCTCATAAGGCAGCTTGCAAGCAAAACATTGTGTTTTGTAAAACTCCTTTTTATCTCTCATTTCTTTGTATGTGTGGTACAGTTAGCCTATCTTAAAAGTCATATAGGATACACCTATCCCACATTAGTGTACTTGGTGGAAGAACTATAGAACAATGACATTGTTATGCTTATGATATCAAGAATGTCTAATGTTTCTGGCAGTTTTAATATGGAAATAACAACATTTTGCTGGCTAACAAAAATTGTAACCTGCTCTATCACAGGGACTAATAACTTGTAGAAAATTCTTTGATTTTCTATGACTAAATCGATACCAATGACCATCCATTTTTACTTCCACCACTCTTTTTTAGTTAGAAATTAGAGAAAAAGTAATCTATCTTTTCATTGGCGCAGTATAGGGAAATCTCACCCACAGGATCAGAATTTTTAGGCAAGAAATTTGCAAAGTTTCGTTCCTGCCCACAAAATCTGATCCTCAGATGGGATTTTCCTTTTCCCACACCAGTAGATACATGTATGATCAGGGACAGTATATAATATAGGCATTGAAAACTCCAGAGAGCTGCCAGATATCACCTATTCCCTTTTGATATGCAAATGCGGTTCCCAATTGTCAGTGAGCAGTGAATTTGCACCCAGGCTAAAAAAGTAGCTATGCAGTTTCTGTTGGAATGCAATTTATACTTTCTACCTTTCCTGTTTTAAATTAAGATTTAATATTTTCCTAATATTAGTTCCAAAAGAAACATAAACTTTTCCCCTTATGATATATTGTTTTGTAATTTTATGATAGATTTTGATTAGCGGTGAAGTGATTCCTCAATATATCAGTGTATATGTAATTTTGCCATATTGATACAAGAGGTGAAGAATTGATACAAAACAATACTTACAATATACAAGTTGCTTTAATTTTCAGCAGTCATGAATAATTATTAGTCATTTGCCTTTTTATTTTTTAAATTGAGAATTCATTCGAGAGTTGTTGTGGGCACAGGCACTGATTTCAGTCAGTAAAAAAGAAAAACTATTGACAACACTCACTCCCTTTCGACAAATTATTACAAGGTGACTAACTCACATGGTTCAAAATCCCCTACCCCCCCCCCCCCCAGTTATTTGCTAAATTTTGTGTCCTGTCAGCACATTCAGCCAAAGGAGACATTCCAAACTTTTTACCCATGTACAATGGAAGTACTTTACTGACCATTTAATAGCCACTTTTTTGCTGTGAAATGTGCTACATTCAATACTGATTGGTGGTTATTGTTTTTTCCAGTCCAGGGTAAACAATAAGTGCCAAAAGAAATGAATGTAGCTTATTCACTCATGGCACATCGGAAGTTTAGGCATCCAACTCAATCCAAGTGGATACAAAGCAACAGAGAAACTTCGCATACAAGTGGCTATTAAATGATCAGCAAAGTACTTTAATCATACATGGGGAACAAGTTTGGAATGTCTCCTTTATGTTGATATATGTAATCAGTGACTGAACATGTTTATGGGATAAAAAATTAGCGTGTGGGCTGATTTTGAAGCAAACGACTTAGTCACCTTGTGATAATTTCTAGAAGGTGAGTTGGTGTTGCCAATAGTTCTTCTTTTTCACTGACAGAAACAAGTGCCTGTGGTCATGGCAGTTGTTTTGCATTTGCAGGAAGTACAGTGTGAAGTATTCAGTTGTTAGTCATCTCTGTTCCCACACTTGCACATGTTCTAGATAAAAAAAATTCTTGTATGAAGAAACTTCACTGTTTCTTATGTTTTGAAGATGAAACCATAATGCCTTCCAAATTTAAGTGAAGACATAAAATTAGAACATTCATGCAATGCAAAATAAAGGGTGTGGTAACCAAGATGAGTCCCACATCTGATCAAATGGAGCAGCCTGAAATGGCTGAAAAGGTTGAATTAGAATCACTGACGACTAGCAGGTAGTCTGTTTGGAAGTATTTTTGTTATCTTGTCATGGATGAGAATGGCATATGTCAAGATCATAAGTCTGTGTCTGTCTGTAATCTGCATACTGAAAATATGACCAATCTGTCAACATATATGAAATGACACCACCCTACCACTGACAGACCTAAAGAAGGCAAGACCTTCAAGTTGATAGGTGTATCAATAATGTATCATATTGTATATCACGATATGTATGTATCGATAAGCGGCACAGGTTTTTTTTTTCACCACAATATTGATGAAGATAATGTCAGTAAAAAAAGTTCTTTTTGCTACTCTTGTCAACCTTGATTTTAATTTTAAAGTATCAAAATGAGTAAGTAAAATAAATTACAGAGTTAAAATTTATATCAGTGCATTTTTTTAATGTACTGAAAGTATATACATGGAAATTGTATTCATGTATTTTGTATACAAATGTAAAATGGTTTACAGAATGCTGTGATGCAAATTTTATATGCAAAATCGAAATTAACAACACCATGACACTCTCACGTCTTTTGCCAGTAAAAGGAGATCTTTATTTCTTATGTTAATGCACTGCGGTTTACAAAATATGCAACATGAATGAGCTTCTCTGGCCTACTCAACAAATACATCCCATGAATTTACAGTGCATGGGGAACACCTCTTTTTGCTTAACAGAAGGGAATCTGGTTATATTTGGTGGGCAAGGTAGGAAGTGTCAAATCTCCCTGTATATTAGTTTGACATAGGATGAATTATATTATTCTTTTATGGCCTTGTACCTGACAAGATCAACAGACACAAGGTTGCAAAGCTGGAAAACATTTTGTATATTATTCTGTTATGGCCTTGTGCCTGACAAGATCAGCAGACACAAGGTTGCAAAGCTTGACAACATTTTTTTTACGTATAAACTTTGTCTTCAAGAATGTTTGTTTCTGATTGGATATTAGAGGTAAGAAACTGCTATGTTTGAAGAGCCTTAAAGAGCACAGATCCCAAATGTCTGCCAGAAAATGTAACATAGATATATAATTTTGTAAGTTAAACATGTCTTCAATGCTTATGTTGCAGGAACTTGAACTATTACCAGTAAAGGAGTTGCAGAATAACATATACATCAAACATCCTGTCTCAATGGAGCAGTACTTAATGGAAGGCTGCTATAACAAGGTAAGAAGTTAATACAGGCAGTATAGTAGTCTGAGGAAGAATTTACAAGATAATGGATAAAATTACAAACAAAATGTTATAATACTTTATTTTCAGAATATAATGCATTTTATTTGGCACAGATGAACCTCAGTAGCTCTAACCCAGTTAATTGGAACACCCAAGATTGATCAAACTAACATTTAAAGCCTAATTGAATCTTGTATTTTTTTAAAATTTTGGGTGGCTCTAATTTACTCTTTCTTGAAGTTTCGTACTTAATCTATATTTGTGTACCCATCCATCCGTCTCTGTGTAAGATTACTCCTTAACTGCTGGGTGGAAATTTACCAAACTTATTGTATAGGTTTGCCCATGTGGTAACTATCTTTGAGAGGTATGACTTTTGGGCTCATGCCCAGGGGTCTCTAGGAGGTGGTCAGAAGCCAGATATAAAATAATTGCAATTACAGGGTCAATGTTGAGTATTTTTTTACTGAACTTTATACATGCATTTGTAGATGGAGTACATGTACTATTTTTAACAGATCTTGGGTTATGACCCTTGGGTCACCATCCAGATGGGGTGGGGGTGTGTTTGAGGAAGGACATGATTTAAAAGCTTTGGGATTGCCATGGCAAGCCATTGAAGTAACTCTAGTCTATATATTAATAACACTAACAATTATGAAAACAGCACTTAAGTCACTTATATAGTTTATCCCTGAAAGAAATTAACTTGATTCCCTTCAGTTTTCATCACTAAAAATATGACCATTAGGTATTTCTTTTCACTCTCATATTTGAACAGCTAAACTAGTTCCAACAGGTTTGGTTCTTAAAATTTTACATCGGCTGATTTCAAATATAAGAATTTCATGTTCTAATTTTATCTGTCCACTGCTTGAAGCAGGTACATCTTGCTTTGGTTCTGTGCAGACATACTTCTGTATTCCATCCTTAATACAGCTTGTTAGCAAGATTGCACAAAGACTACTTAACGTAGACAAATGAAATGTAGCTAGCGTATTTGTATGCATATGCAGATGACCTGATTAGATTTTCAGGTTATTACAGCAGTTTTTAACTTTTAACACATTTTTTGAACTTGCTCTCTTAGCTTATTGTTGACAAAATTCTTGTTAGCAAGATTAAGCCAATAACAGGATATGGTAGACAGATAAAGTTTATTACACTTATTTGTATTTATATGCAAATGATCCGATTAGATTTTAAGGCCATGACAGCAATTTTTAAATTTTTTACACATTTTTAAAATATTTTTGGACTTGGACTTTATGACACAAACCTTGTTTGCCGGATTAAGCAAAAACCATTGAAGGTAGACAAAAGTTTGGTAGGCATATTTTTATATAGGTGATCTGATTAGATTTTTGGGTCATTACAGCAGTTTTTCAGATTTGTTTATTTACTTTTTTGACAAAAAATTAAGATAGACAAATATAATTTGATAGACATAATTGTGTTTATGCAAATGACCTGATTAGGTTTTCAAGCCATTCCTACCATTGTTTAATTTTGTCACACCATTTTAATTGTTTGAACCTGAAAAAAAAGTTGTTAGCACAATTAAGCAAAATCCACTTAAAGTGGATTTAAAGTTAGTAGCTAAATTTATATTCATATATAGTGACTTAATTCAATTTTCATGCCAATACAGCAATTTTTCAATTTTTTGGCATATTTTTGAACTATGGAACTTCTAAAAACCTTGTTAGCACAATTAAGCACAAATTTTGAGGACAACAAATTAACTTTGGTATGAAGGGGTAGAAAAATCCATTGCTTGGGAGCCTAGTACAGCCAAAAATTCATGCCGGGCAACCATTTATTCGCAGTGTGTAAGCCTGGTCAGGCAACTAAAAAAATAGTAATAAAAAGTATCATGTTAAAAAATTTTATAGAATTTTCAGATTTTTTCCAGCAACAAACATTTGATTGTTAAATTGTCCCTCTGTGTACCTTTAGCAGGGTGCCTGAATTATCTCCATGTAATTCTGTAGTTGAGTGTTGGGTGATTTTTATCAGTAAGAAGCCGCACTAATCCACGTGTGTCAGCTACTCATTATCTATTTAAGTAATCAGAGTCGATACTACAAGCACTTTGGGGTGAACCCTTAAAGAAACAAGACCAGCGGATTCTTATTTCTTGTCAACACACCAACATAATGGTAGCAGTATGTTTCATCTTTGATTTGACACACTGAATGACTATGCTCTTGGAGTATGCTTTCCCATTTGTCAGTGGAAGAAATCAGTACTCGCTGTAGAGTGTGTGACAATAGTGTCTGTTGGCTAACTTTAGCTAAATGGAGAAAAAAAATGTGGCAAGTATTAAGAATCAAATCAATCACAATTGTTGTTGCATACTGTATTGGCTTGTAGGGTAATGACCAAACAAAAATCCCACATGGAAAGTTTACATTTACATGACAGTTTAGACAAAGGAATAATAGTATCAGATTGACAATAACATGAACCATAATGATGTAAACTCAGATAAACATAAAATATAGATAAGTTTCTGGTCAGGGGTTGCCAAATTACTAGGAATCTGCTGGACATCAAGACACCAAGACTGGTTACCCATCAATACCATCATTGGTTTGGGGACTGATTTATTGAACCGTAAAACACCATAAAAAAAGAAAATTGTTTGATTGTCTTTTATTTGCTGATCTCTTACAGATTAAATAAATCTGTCAACAAATGTGACACTTTCCATTAGCAGGATCCTGAAATTCTAAAGGCTCTTGCCAGACCTTATTTCCAGAAAATTAATGTGGTGGCCATATATTTGTGAAACTTAATATAAAACACTCAAAGGAGATATAACAATTTGTGACAAAATGAAAACTTTGATATACCTAATTATTAAATGTACTGGAAAATGTGTCACTTTTGGTTCTGGATTAGCTGCTGCTTTAGTAGTGGTATTATCCTTCCATTATTAACTGGTTTTCTTTCAAACTAATTATTTATAAAACATAATTGTGTCTTTTTGATAACTATACAGTACAATTTCACCCAACAACAGAATTTCGTTCCACTCTACTGTTTTAAATAATTAATTATTAATTGACAACAAGCTGACATACTACCTCAAAAATACAGAACACCTAATTAACGTGCATTTCCAGTGAAGTTTTATTTGATCAGGTCCCCAGATAAGTCTTGGATCTGTAAACTAGACCTAGTGACCTTTGAATTTTACTCTGTTTATGTGTTTATTTGACAATATAATAGATAAACAATCAAAGACAAGTTGATATAATGATATTTTTGAACTCCTGTAACTGATGTCCAGTTGTTCTGTGTATGTACTCCTCAAAACCTTTGACCTACCAGACATGTATGGCTGGACATGTATGGCAAAAATACATGTATTTTAGGATCTCTGATATATATATAATTTTTATAACAGCAGTCGGGGGCATATTGCAGTAATTTACTGGGCAACCAGAAAAGTCTGCTGGGCAACCAGTTTTTAAAAGCTGTTTGCCCAGGGACAACCATGGCTTTTCAAAATTTTTCTACCCTTGGCATGACTGTATGCACATGTAGATCACGTGCCAATTTTTAAAATTGTTCCAATCTTTTTAACTTTTTGGACTTGGACCTTTTTGAAGATTACATTTTATATCCCACAGACTAAAATGAAATTATACAGCTAAATCTTAGCGATATATTATGACAACATTAATGTGTAAGCAACCAGTTGAAATTGCAGTATTTTAAACAAAATACTTACCAAATTTTTTTTAAACTCCTAATTCAAACTTTTGGATAGATAACAGTTGAGTTATTCATCAGAAACATGTAAGAAATGGAAAGAATGACAGAAATAAAGACATGGTGTGAACAGAATACGCATGAATCACAGAAGGCAAAATAAATATAAACTTATTTATATTTAAAAGAAAAGCAAAAGAAAAGATGATAAATAAAAAAATAATTAAAAAAACAGGCTATGGTAGGGCTGAAACAGCTAAATCCTAAACCGATTTACCTTTACACCATTGGCTCTCATTCATGTAACAGTTGACATTTTACTACACTGTTTTACCTAAATACACCATTGGCTCTCATTCATGTAACAGTTGACATTTTACTAAACTGTTTTACCTTTACACCATTGGCCCTCATTCATGAAACAGTTGACAATTTACTACATATAATCAATAATGTGGCCTGGTGAGGTTCCTTGGGGTAATAAATGTATCCAAAGCTTCGATTATCTGCTTTTTGTTCTTTTTTTTCAGTAAATAAACAAACAACAGATTTTATACACATCGATGCATTAAAAGTAAACTCATATCATACAATAACCCCTTTTTTCAATAAATATTTCTTTGAAACTGCTATAATCAATTTTATTATAATGATTCAGTGGTTCATTGCTGATTTCATAACTTTAATGTATGTGTGTGATTCACATTGCATTTGCATGTAAATTAATGTATGGGTATGATTCACATGATACAGTGCTGATTTCATAACTTTAATGTATGAGTGTGATTCACATTATTATTCATATACTGATTATGTTAATATGATGAAGGTAATGAAAAAATACACTGGGATTTTATTTCTTACCATCATTCACTTTTTACAGACCATTTTAGTCAAAAATAGCATTATCGGATGCTTCTTTTTTTATTGCTGTGAACCTCATTCCTCCATGCACCTCTTCTATATTTAGTTGCTCTCATCCAGATATTCCAATTATGCTTTGTGCAAAAAGAATGCATCAAAATGCAACCAGAAGCAGAAAGAGAAATAAACTCTCCCATACACATAGCAATTGACATTTGAATGTCAATTTTGTTCAAATAAACATAAAATGGCATTTTTTGTTACTGTGAAGTTGGTCTATATGGCGAAGTACATATAATGCGTGATCTTAGAAACACATTTTGCCATCAATTTTTTTTCGTTATCAAACCTCGTCTTTTCACATAGTTTATACTGCATTTTTCCAGAAAGTGAAGACTTCATGTACTGTGAATTCATTTATTTTCTTGGATATCAATTTTGCAAAAAAACATGTTTTGGTTGGAACTTAAATTCTTGGATTTTATAATTTTTATCATTAAATTCATCATTTGTAGCAACTACGAAAGCCTTGAAAAGTAACACCTCACAAAAAATAGTAAATTAATAGTATTTTTTTATTATTTTATTACAGGTATTCCTAGCAAGAGGGAATGTACCTGCAGACAACTATAATTACTTTATTGATATATTGCTGAACACAATAAGGTAATCATATTTTGACAGGTACTAAATATTTTGATTGTAATTAAAGCAGTAGAAAATCGAATTTAACTGTTTTGTAAATCCAGTGAAACTTGTCCATAAAAAACACTTAAAAGACCACAAAAATGTGTATTTTGTGGATAGGTGTACCTTCATATGGAGCATAAAAATGACCCTAAATATAAGAGAAGGGACCCATTAATGTTGTCCTCTATGGGTATATGTCCTTTGTACATAGGCTTTTGCTAAGTCGGGTTTCACTGTAAATATTCAAAGTTTATTAACATGTACAGTATTGACTATTTTTCACCCATGCCTGTGTAGCTGCTGCTGGTTTACACCCTCATACACTGCATAATATCCAGGTGTGACAAGTTACCTCTCTGTACAGCGTACTTAGCTCTGCCCCCTTATGGGAGATTACTCTTTTGTTTTTACCTGAGACAAACATTTAAATATGATGCGTTTATTGCTAGAATACAGAGCGAAATTGGCCGATCTTCCTCATCATGAGTTTTTGAGAGATATAGATTTATCATTGAAAAGCAGACAACAGAGGTTCAAGTATTTCAGTGAAAGGTATATTCATGATGTAAACATGTTTTGGAGTCGGGACAACATCATATTAATGCCAGCAAAATGCCACAGAAGTATGAAAAAGAATGAAAAGCCTTGTATGATGCACGTTGAAATAAAGGCGACTGAGATATCTTTTGCATGAAACATTGGAAAATTTAAGTGGTTTTGTAGGTATGAAACATTGATACAAATTGTTGAAATTAGAAACTGTCATCCACGGTAAATTCAATTGTTGCCTTCTAATTGTAGACTGAATTGGCCTGTTAGAAAAGAATGTTTGCTGAAATGCCACAAATGTTATAATTTAATTTTTTTATTGAAATAAAAAATGTATCTCTTTTTATTTTCTCTCTCTCTCTTTCATTCACTAATTAGACCACCTACAATTAGTCCCTTATCTTCAATTTCATAAGTATGCCATACTTTGACAGATGCTATTTTAATAGCATTGAGACAACACGGGATTATGTAACATTATGTCAAGTAAATAAAAAGATTGCTGGGTACTTGGAAATGCATGTGGGTGTCATATCCTGTGTAAGGATAATAAAAAGATTAACCACAGCTGGACACTCAAATATCAGTGATTTATGGGGATCCTGTGAAGGTTTCTAGGGGCACCAGACAAGGGTATAAATTAATTAGCAATAAGGATATTTATAAACTGAATGTAAATATCGTCACGTCTTACCTTTGTACAAATGTATTTTGTTTAGTTTATTTTCAGTGGGTTTAAATGTTCATGAGACCTTCCGCATAGTTTAATCCATCTCGGACATTTCTGTAAGTTTGTTTTTGGCTTCAGAAAAAGCACGAACTTAACACCATTTTCTAATCGTTCAGATATTCGTCATCGCTGTTACACAAACTGCTTTACCACTTGTCACATACAAATGTTTACATAGCTGAATAACACTCAATTAAAAATAAAACGATTGATAAGTTTGTTTACTTAGACAACCAATAGAGCGTAGCTTGTAATGGCAGACGGTGGAAGTATGCGTGCCTTGAATTAGAAATTCCCAGTTTGATTGGTTGATAGAAGCTGTCAATCAAAGTTTGCAGAGAGGTCAATTGGGAGTCTGGCTTAAGCCACACTGTGCTGTAGGATGTTAGACTTTGCTTGATTTATGACCCATGGAGTTACCACCCGCTGTAAGGTCTTTAGGAATATAGTTGAATATGACAGGTAATCCATATATTGGCCAGGTAGACTTCACTTATGCCTCCACATAAGTTACACCCAGTGGTAGTAGTGCAGCCAGAGACAGAATGTTACACCAACATGTTACTTGACTACATTCAGCTGCACTCAATGCATCACAAGTGTTAAATGATGAATCCACTTTGTGTGTGCTATATATCATAATTTCGCCAAAGGACCATTCCTCTAAACAACTGAAAAAGTCTACTATCAAAATTCCTTTAAAGTTTCTAATGCTTTACAAGGGTCATGGTGGAGTAAAAGATTTGGATGAAGTGACTTCTCCTTCATGCCTAAATAGGGCAAAGTGATAGGAGAATAGGGAGAAGTGAATTTGTGGTCAGCTTTGGTAATAGCAAAATATGTTTGTCAACAACTGGTGTTTTACCAGCTCTGCAGGTTCAATACTATTCAAGACATATACTAGAATAAATAACAAGAAAAACTGCAAAGTTTTGTGAGCATTTATTAGAGACTATAGGGGGGTAAACTTGTGGTATTCCTGGACTGGATGTTCATTAACTGTTACCTATTTTACAATTGTGATTTTCACAACTTTGACATAAAGTTGTAACAGACATGAATGTATATGGTTGAGCCACTAAACAATGGAGTATTTTTTTAGACATATTTTAACTTTTTCATTAAAAAACAAACAAAAATAGAGATGAAAAATAAAAGTATTTTGTAATTTGACCTGTATTTACATCTATGGAGGCAAGCACCGATTTGTGGCAGCAAGGTAAAGTCAGATTCACTTTCCTGTCTTTGTGAAATTTCATGGACAAAGGTGGCAGTTCACTTGAATTGCCCATACTATGACTCCTTGTTTATCACTCGGTAAGGGGTTGTCCATAAAGGACGTCCGCAGATAATACCTGTTTTCCTATCCCCCCCCTCTCCCCTTGTCCGCATGTGGCTTACCCCCCTCCCCCCAGCGGGCTGCGGATGTCCCCATCTAGCATTATACACTGCTCTATGGTCTGGCAGTGTAATAGCTGGTGCATCTTACTTGGCTATTTGTATACTCGCTCATGTCCGCAGGGCTGATATGTGGGCCATGTAATCAACCTCAGGCACTGGGAGCCAGACCTATGTATTAATGCCAACCCATTCATATATATTCTGTGGCACGAATCGTACAAATTGAAATTAACAAATAATTTATACTTAGGGATCACCCATAAAGGACGTCCGCAAAACATACTGGAATAAACTCAGAAGGCCTAAAGCAGCTGTTCAACACAGAATATCATAACAAAAAATACTAGCTTGCGGATGTCCGCAAGGTCCTTTACACCCCCTCCCCCCTTGTCCGCAGTTGTCAGCATTTGAACAAACCCCCCCTCCCCCCATCTTTGTGGACGTCCTTGATTGATGATCCCTAAGAGCACTGACTTGTTACATTGATTTTAGCTCTACTGGTATTAGACCAAAAGAGCTTACGGGATGGCATTTTGTCCATTAGCACAAGTTTGGTATCACTACTCCTCCTAGACACCTTGGAGAATTGCCATGAAACTTGAAACGCACATGTTCATCCCAAGGTCTAGTTGGTTCTACATGAAAATGGTGCTGATCTAACATTTAATATCGATACCAATGCAGCCATCTTGAAAATCTTATAGCTACTCCTTCTAGATGGATGGTCATATCATAATGTGGTTTTCACCCTGACAAAATGATCATATCAGTGGAGTTTTGCTTAAACAGGTCTACAGGTTTTGAATATCACCATCAAAATTTTGCAAAGCATTGATGTAGCCTGTCATGTTTACCTTTGTGTAGCCTGTCATGTCTACCTTTGTGTAGCCTGTCATGTTTACCTTCATGTAGCGTGTCATGTTTACCTTTGTGTAGCCTGTCATGTTTACCTTTGTGTAGCATGTCATGTTTACCTTTGTGTAGCCTGTCATGTTTACCTTTGTGTAGCCTGTCATGTCTACCTTTGTGTAGCCTGTCATGTTTACCTTTGTGTAACCTGTCATGTCTACCTTTGTGTAACCTGTCAGTCTACCTTTGTGTAGCCTGTCATGTTTACCTTCGTGTAGCGTGTCATGTTTACCTTTGTGTAGCCTGTCATGTTTACCTTTGTGTAGCATGTCATGTCTACCTTCGTGTAGCGTGTCATGTTTACCTTTGTGTAGCCTGTCATGTTTACCTTTGTGTAGCCTGTCATGTCTACCTTTGTGTAGCCTGTCATGTTTACCTTTGTGTAACCTGTCATGTCTACCTTTGTGTAACCTGTCAGTCTACCTTTGTGTAACCTGTCATGTCTACCTTTGTGTAGCGTGTCATGTTTACCTTTGTGTTGCCTGTCATGTTTACCTTTATGTAGCCTGTCATGTCTACCTTTGTGTAACCTGTCATGTCTACCTTTGTGTAGCCTGTCATGTTTATCTTCATGTAGCGTGTCATGTTTACCTTCGTGTAGCATGTCATGTCTACCTTTGTGTAGCGTGTCATGTCTACCTTTGTGTATCCTGTCATGTTTACCTTTGTGTACCCTGTTATGTTTACCTTTGTGTACCCTGTCATGTCTACCTTTGTGTAGCCTGTCATGTTTACCTTTGTGTAGCCTGTCATGTCTACCTTTGTGTAGCCTGTCATGTTTACCTTTGAAAAAAATTAATCCTCTTCAGTAAAATTAAAAAATAGAATTCATTGTAATCAAAGAGAGAAAGAAAACACTTATTTAAAAATGTGTACATTTTCAAACTGAAAATTATGTTTAATCATCTGTCACTTTTTCTAGGAAATCAGCTTGGAAATCGTGTCTACAAAACCCTGAGCAGTATACGGTTTAATAGATTTTTCTATCTTTTTATAGGAATGAGATAGCTGGGTGTATTAAGAAAGCTTATGACAGAATTGCACTCAGTGAAGCAGCTAGAATGTTGTTTTACGAGTCTGTGAAACCAATGAAGGAATATGCTCAGCAGGTAGTAATCTTATTGTATTTTCTCCTCAGATATTACTTTCAATCTACTATTGTCTGTGGCTATTCATTTTGCAGCTTCCAGATGTGAAACTATTTGGCAGCTATTCAATTTTACAACTTGTTGTTTTAATTTTTTTAAAGACATTCGTGACTATTTAATACTGAATCTGGATTATCCTTACAACTTCAGGGAAAATAAATAGCATGAAAGTCAGTGTAGGTTTACAGTGTAACATGGGCCAACACCCAATGCAGAAAGGGAACAGAATTTGAGTATTCAAATTTACACTGAACATTCATGTAAATCCCATTCAAAAAGGCATTTCTGCCAAAAATCACCTTGGATAGCATAACGGTATGATTTAAAATAGACAAAATCACTGTCCAGTAGTGTAGCATTCAGTCAAGATAAAGTAGTATCATTTTACAAGCAATTAGAAACCTTTGTTAGCTCACCTCACCATAAGACCAAGTGAGATAATGGAATGGCCTGTCATGCATTGTCCATTGTCCATCATGCATAGTTCATTCACAATTTCTATTTACATCATTTTTTAAAAACCGCTCAACAGAATTTGACCAGATTTAAAAGAAGCATACTGGCAAAAAGCTCTTTCAAATTTGTTGAAATGATGCCAGTCTGCCATCAAACACGGCCTCAGTTACTAAAAATAGAAAAAAAACTTTAAATGACTTCTTCACAAAACAGCTTGACAGAATTTGACCAGATGTGACAGAAAAGCATACTA
The DNA here is from genome assembly GCA_029931535.1 of Margaritifera margaritifera. Classification (NCBI taxonomy): domain Eukaryota; kingdom Metazoa; phylum Mollusca; class Bivalvia; order Unionida; family Margaritiferidae; genus Margaritifera; species Margaritifera margaritifera. Next base: position 1,789,121 of record JAQPZY010001459.1, read on the forward strand.
GCATTAAGGTCTTTCAAATTTGTTTAAACAATGCTGATCTGTCATCAGATATGGCCACCATTACTACAAATAGAAAAACCTTGAAACGACTTATCAAACACCACTTGACGGAATTTGACTAAATTTGATGGAAAGCATCTTGGCATAAAGAATGTTCCAATGATGCCAATCCATCATCAGATATGCCACCATTGCTAAAAATTGAAAAACATTTAAACAACTTAACAAAAACTGTTTAATAGAATTCGACCAAATTTGACAGAAAGCATCCCTGGCATAGATGGCGTTTCAGTTTTATTCATATGATCCTGATACACCATCATGGTATATAGGGCTTTCAAATTATACAAATAATGCTTATCATCCATCAAATATGGCTGCCATTACTAAAATAGACAAAAGTGTAACAGCATCTCAGAAACTGCTCAGCAGAAATTGACTAAATTTAATAGAAGGCATTCTGGTAATAAGAGATTTCAAATTTATACAAATTATGCCAATTTGCCATCAGAATATGGTCACTGTTACTAAATATGAAAATCCTTTTAACAACTATACATGTCCAGTGCCTTAACCACTGAGCCACTGCAGATCCCTTGGGTGCAGATCTCAATGGTTTCCAAGTTATGACTCCAAGGTCAAGGTACACATGTGATTAAGGACAGACTCAGAAATCCATGTTGATTGCACAGATTAACTTCACTTGTAATGCCAAGTAATTGTATATACTTTAAGGGTAGGGCTATGAACAGTTTTTAAGTTATGAATTAAGGTCAAATCCTCAGAGGCTGGGTGAGATCCAGGAGATAATGCTGGTTGTATAAATTACTTGTTCTTTTTATGCCAAGAAAATAATCCTATATATATAGTCTAGGAAAGAAGATAAATCACACCAACATTAATAGACAATGAGAAACTCTATGCTTCAAGCTTTTCTTTCCAATTTACAGTCTCAGTATGTATGTAAATTTGCATTCACAAGCTGACACATCAACTACCGAGGTGAGCGAAATTAGGTCTACATTGACCTGTTGTTTACTAACTTGTATGGTGGAAGTAAAAGTTTGTCTTTTACTTACGAGTTTAAGTCTAGACAGAGACATTTATAAATCTTACAGCTGGGAAGGACTCTATCAGAACCAAGTAGTAGTGTCAGTGACTGCTTTAATTATACAAGACATTATGTGATGTCTTAAGGCAAACATTGTACACAGCATCCTTAATTCATCCAAAGTTTTGGGGGGTAATTTTGATGGAAAAGGTTGAGCATGCTCCAGTAGCATGAAGTTTTTAGGCAGTTATGGCAAATAAACAACATTAAGTAATATGTAATCTGTAACAAATTTGACAAAATTTAATGACCTTATATTAACATTTACAGTTTTTAGTGAGTTGATCAATCTGTTCAATTCCATAATTATCTCCCTTATTCTACAACATTTTTATTTAGTGTTGAAAGCTGTATATATTAGAAATAGAAGGCCATTAGTTAGAAAGTTCTGATGAAAGTAGGAGTCAACGGTAGTGAATTAAAGATTCATATTTTTTATTAAGAGTTATGTAAATTCAGGTCATATTTAATGTGCCATATTTGTCTTTTACAGCAAGGCTGGGAGCTTAAGTCAGATGATTTCTTCTACTTTGAGCAGGAGGAGAAGAATACAGAGGAGGTGATACCAGCCAAGATGCTAGCAGAACATGCTATAGAATATGCAAGGGAACTAGAAATGATCGTTTAGGCAGCTGTTCAACATTTGGTGTATATTTTGTCGCTGTTTCAATCCCTCAGAGCAGTGAAGGAATTATTAACGGGCAGCCAAGCAAAAGAGAGGAGAATTTATATATATCACAATATAACAAAAAATTTCTTAATACTGGCAGTTTCATAGTTGTTTGTACAATGCTTTGTTTTTTAATACAACTTTCGTTTATTCAGATAAATTATTATAAGGCTTTTCTGAAGTTGCACTGGCATTGAAAGGGACATTCTAAACCTGCAGGGTATCGAATGACGGTTAAAAACATTTTGCAATTAAATGAAGTACAGTACTAATGCCTGGTCACTTATGAAAATTATACAGCCATTCTTATTTGTTGTTACATTTTAAAATGTCAATCTTCTCATCATATGGATTCTGGATACTCTAAATATTAGAAATACCCCATTTTTAATAAAGCCAGACAAAAATTGCATCATGCAGGAATGTGTGATTTCATGCAGTTTTTAATCTGGTTATTACATGCATGTAAGTAATAGCATGTAATACATCATACTCTCATATCTAATGTGGCATTAACGAGTTTTCCATTTGGTTTAGGAATTTGGATTACTAAAACATAACGTTGAGAAAAACAGACAACCTGTAATGAGAAAAAAAAAGCAGACATGTCATCAGCTGCCCAGGCTTGAACAGGCAACATTCATGCTAGGGTCACAGACTTTGAGGCAAATATGGCACAAGTTCAATTCCACATTTTAATTGTGTTTTCTTTGATCTAAATTGTAGTATGTATTGAAATCTCCTTTTGTCTAATATTTCTTACATAATACTTCCTGTCACTGTCAATGAACGCTGATGACCCAGTTGATGATATCAAGATCTCAAATCAAGCAAGCGAGGTCGCAAGAAACATGGCGCACAAATCATGAATAGGAATTAAGTTAGGAGAGTTGACTATATGCTTAGCAAGATACAATAGAACCTGTCTTGAAAGTCCAGCCATTCTGCAAAGAAATCATGGTCTCTAAAGACAGGTTGTCTCTCATGACAGGTCATAACACAATATAATAAATAAATCTGTGTTTTGAGATTCTGATCTTTCAAGACTGGTGGTCTCTTGTAGCAGTGGTTTTTCAAGACAAGGTTTAATTAATTTTCCATGCCCAGTCTATTCAAGAAAAGAGCACTCTTGTAAACAAATTTTAAAAAACCTCACAAATACAGACAGACTTATGTATCAGACAGTAAACGGTTCAGATATTTATGTAATCTCATAAGGGAAATCACTATTCTAAATGTTTCAGGGACTGGTACTTTGCACACTAATGAGCAAAGAAAGACACCTATATCAATGCAATACCTGATTAGTATGCAGGGACCAAAAAACAGATATACCATCAGAATCACTGAGTCAATGTGCAGTTTCAAATAGTTCACATATTGAAATATTTTTACTATAAATTATCACACAATGCATCTTGAACAACTACAATGAGCAAAATAAAAACCTAACCTCATATTAAATAGTATGCAAGCCCTAGAAATGTGAAAATTCGTCCAGTTTGGCAAAATATAAATTTGCTATGTTGTAGGCACTGTTGACTTTATTAAACTGATGTGATGTTTAAGAATGAATGGCATGAATTTTGATTAAACAATGTAAATCACTTCTACTGATGCTTCCTATTACAAGCAAAATAAATTTTACAAACAGAATACATTTTGTAATTCAGTGTCTAAATTATAACCCAATGTCATCCAAAGAATCCAAAATATCATTTTCCATGTTTATTGGATTGCTCATGTTGTTGTCGCCTGTGAAACCAGAAACTAGTAGGCCTGTAAGTATTGAAACGAGTCAAGAATGGAGTTTTTGGTTCCGGAAGAAATTGTACGCCTCACCGCAATTGTTACAGCTACACAGGAATAAGCTTTATATCCATTTCATCCAACTGTAATGTAATCTACATGTTATTTGTGCAGTCCTAATGTATCTATATGTGTAATGTAACCTTTTACTTGTTCCCTGTATACCATGCCAGTCTTGTCTTGCACCTGGGTGTGATGTTTGATTCAATTCAATTCAGTGTATGGTATAAAAATCCAACAACAGGACACAGGACTAGCAGCAAATAAAAAATAAAAAATGAATTCTTTCACATATATATTTCTTGTAAATACATGTGCATAGGTGATACATGTTAGATAGATAGCCATTGAAAAACTGATCTTGTTAATATAGTAATTATTCCCACTAACTATAAATATAAATTTCCATACTCATTTATTTATTCATACATAAATAAGGTTCCGTGCTTATTTATTCAACAACATTTCTCTCAATTTATACAAGCTGAAAACGATGGATAAACATATCTTGTTAATATCATAATCATTCAAGGTAAGTATAAATGTAAATTTTTCATAGTCATTTCTTTTATTGAAGATGGTACCATAACAACTAGTTCAGTCCAAAAAGTTTGCAGGGCAGAATAAAAGGGTATTAAACTAAGAAAGGCTGTTCATCTTCTATACCTAATTTACACATCTGACAAATCTGTTGCTGCAACCGAATCTTCTTATGTTGACCAAGTTCATTGTTTAGACCATGAGAGCTGATCCTTAGATTAACAAAACATATAATTTGATTAGCCGAGAGTGTTTGATAAAGACTTGAAGTTTAGAGGACATGTTTTAATATGTATAAACTGTGTGGATTTGGAGCTTAATAATGTGTGCTATTTAGTGCTCTGGTGTGGAATTCTCAAGAGAACTTTCAGTTTTATGGATTAAGAAATGTTCCTGCCTTTATATAAATCTTTTATTCTACCACTTAGGAAAGGTGTCCTAAACATTGCCTGCTTCTGCTTCACATTAACCCTGTTCAGCATACCGCTTCTGATATGGATCCAACCTTAGCAGTCAAAACTCGCAGGAAGACAAAGGTGATGGCGCTCACCATTGGTGTCTAGAATGTGCAGAGAACTGGCCTGATTCAAGATCCAGATAGCAGTCCCAAGTGAAATCACCTAGCTGAGGAAGGATAACTCACTGAACTAGAAGCCAGCTACATCTTCTGGAGTGGATGAAGTAAAGAAGAGCTACATGAGGCTGGTGTTGGGATTGCCATCAAATCAATGCTCATTCATGACAATGGGAGTCTCATTGCATGAGTCTGTCATTCATGACAGAATCATGTACCATGACCAACCCAGATGAGATCAAGGGCGATGTTTATGAAAACCTGGAATCTCTTATTGCAGAAGTGCTGAAGGCAGACAAGATCATCAACCCTGGTGACTTCAGTGCTAGAGTTGGTGCAGATCACCAGACATGGCCAGGCATCATCGGCAAAAAGGGTTTGGAAAACGTAACAACAAAGGACTCCCTCCTACTGAGGAAATGCGCTGAACATGATTTCCTAATCACTGACATGGTCTTCGGCCTGCCAAAGCGCAACAAGATGTATTGGATGCACCAATACTCCAAGCACTGGCATCTCATTGGCTACGTCATCATCAGGAGAATAGGCAGGCAGGATGTCTGCGTGACGAAGGCCATGAGAAGTGCAGAATGCTGGATTGACCATATGCTCATAGTCTCCAAGCCCCAAAAAGCTCAGTCCGGCATTTGTTAAAGAACTTTGCAGCCAACTTGCCACAATTTATGCGAACTCCGAGAATGTCAAGGAAAACTGGGCATCTTTCAGAGACACTGTGTACTTGGCTGCATCTAAAACACTTGGTTCCACCACACGTAAATATCAGGATTGGTTTGATGAGAACATGCTGACATATGGAGACTACTGAAAAGAAACATTGGCTCCAAAAGGCCTGATTAGAAGACAGCACTTCTCATCTAAGAAGGCAACTTTCAACATCAAAAGGACTGTTCAATGCAAACTCAGAGAGTTGCAAAAACTCATGATTGAGCAACAAGGCAGATGAGATTCAGTCCTACACATACAGAAATTACATGCTTTAAAGACCATCTACGGGCCACAGTCATTAGGGACATCTCCAACACAGAGTGCTGACAACACCACACTGCTCATTGACAAAGAAAATATATTGCAAAGATAGGCAGAACACTTCAACAACATCCTCAATCAATACTCGTCCTTCGGTGAGGAGGCAATTGATCGACTGCCCCAATTGGATATCAACATATCACTTGCTGATCTCCAACTCCGACTGTAACCGAGAAAGAAATTGACCTGCTGTCAAATGGTGGAGCATGGAGCAGATGCTATATATCAGCAGAAGTCTACAAAGTCTGAGGCTCGCACCTGATTCAGAAACTGACTGAACTTTTCCAGTCAAGGTGGACTCAAGGAACTATACCATAGGAGTGCAAGGGTCATCCATTGTCCATTTGTACAAGTGGAAAGGCACTTGGAAATTCTGCAACAACCATCGGGCCATCTCCTTGATGTCAATAGGAGACAGTAGTTATATGTAATGACTGAGTCTCAAACAGGAATTAACATTATGCCATAGGTTTACATTGGGAGACTATCTGGCCTCAGATGGGAATTTAACATTGAGGTTATAAAGCTGACATCTGTGCTATCAAGAGCACATTGTATATATGGTTACATTGTTAGAAGTTGTTGACCTCAAATGGGACCCTATGGCCTCTAATGAGAATTTAACATTGAGGCTACATTGTTACATTGTTAGAAGTTGTTGACTTCAAATGGCACAAATACTATCCAACACGCCGTGTGTAGTGACCAATACCCAACACATACTATCCAACATGCTGTGTAGCGACCAACACCCAGTCATATACTATCTAACACAGTTATTGTTTTTGACAGATTTTTAAAGTACACTAGAAAACTATCTAAAATACAAAATTACAAAGATGTTGTAGCAGATCTTTTTTCTCTTCAGGACAAACATGAAGTGAAATTGTAAATGACTCAGTTACAGTTCAAAATGAATAAAGAAAATCACTCAATACAATAGCATCTTCTCTAAAATCTGCCAGTTAATACTACTATATATGCAAAAATACCGACTGCGTATGCAAAAATAACAACTGCGCTTGTAATGTTGCCATATCCCTACACGAGAGCAATGTTGTGTTGTGTTTTTTTTTAATATAAAAATTTACGATTTGAACCACTGCCCACCCCCACTGTGTTGACACTCTCCTCGGCTATACTAATGTGTCTACATTACAAAATACATGATGCATATGCAAATGTAATGCATTGATGCAGAGCTAAACAACTGCGTTGAATATGTTCTGGTACTCTTCTCTTGCATAAGAGCATGTTTGATATCTTATTACATTACAAATTTACGATTTGAAAAAAAGGTAATTCAAACCAGTATTAATTAGATATACATTAGTTCACTCAGACAAACCTACTAGCACAATTAGCTTTAACATACCTTCAATTCTAAAATTTTATTTAACAACATACTGTCCGACACAAAAAGAGCGGCATCGAGTGCTGCATGATATAAGATATTGATCATGTTTCATTTCATTCATTTACGATACTACAATGTGACTATAGTAAAGGTTGTGTTGTCTTCTTCTACACAATCATTTGTTCAATAAAAAACTCCAACATTTCTCAGGTAATTTACTGGAGAGGCTGATACTTTTAGTTCTTCAATTTTGGTTTCAACTGGGTGAGGCTTTGGCTCTATAGCTTTAATGATGAGAATGAATGTGAAAATTATGCTAAAATAAGTAGATCATGACATGAATTTGAAGCCTTCCTCTATTTTCTTCCTGATGCTGTTTTCCTCGCTCATTAATTCTTTTTCAAACTCATTGATATCCTCTTCCAACTCTCTGTGTGTATCTTGTCTAATACAAATAATCGTTTCATGCTTCCTTCTAAATCATTAATCCTTCTGTGTAAACCGTTTATTTTAAATTCCTTTGAAATCAAATTGTACATTTTCTAAACTGTTCGGGTAAACATTCCAGAACAACATTTTCTTTTATCTCCGGCTGTTGTATGTTCTCTTGTTGTTTCCTTTCACTTGCTGTAATTGCTGTTAAAAGCTTTACAACTCTTAATGCATTAAATTGTTCTAGATTGTTGGGATGTTTTCCTTAAACAAAAATTATGAAACTCCACATGTCCCTTGAAGCATGACCGCAATATAGTCACTATTTAGGCAATTTCTATTTATTTTAGGACGACATAGTAATTGACAAATGTCACAAAAAGACACTAATGGCCACATAACAGTGCAAAAAGTGACATGGTAATTTCACCTTTTTTTTCTTTTGTCTCGAATATATCAAAATGGTAATAACTGTATGAAATGGTTGGTACCTTAATGGAAAACTTGAAAGTAACTTTGTTCACCAGAAAAGCACTAAAAATTGTTCATTAGAAACAAATATTTGAATAAATTTTGATAGAATAAATGTATCACTCTTGATTCTTAAGGATACCATTTGTTTTATCTCTATCATAACAAACTGCAGTGTAATCATTTGTGATGTATTAAAAGTTCAGTGCAGGAGCTGTAATGAGCTAAGATATCCTGATGAATTTGAAAGATGAAATGCTGGTCAGATGTTATGTACAAAATGTGCAAACAAACAAAAGGCAGAATAGAGAAGGGTTGAGATACCCCGAGATAAAAAAAAGATAGTCTGCGAATGTGGTATAATCGTGCATATACTCTCTTAAAGTCCACATCTAAGTTCTAAGATACACAATACATTGATGAGTGAAAATTTTGCGTATTTATATGGATATTTAAATTTTCCTAGGTATTCAAATCATATTTTTTTTAAAAAGTTGATTTAAATTACATGTGGAAAATATTAAAAAAAACAGTCAAATAATTTTGGTGGTCAGATATTGCTGAATGTTTCGCAATATAAATACAATGCTTTTTCACATGTGGAAAATATGAAACAACAACCGAAAAAAACTGACACTCAAATATTTCACCTATGTTAAATCAGAGAATTTTACAACAGCGGAAAATATAAAACAACAATAAAAATTATAACGCTTGATCATCAATGAGAGGTATTTAAAGAATGCGTGAAAGTGACAGAACGGCAAGTAGAGCACAGTATCAAGGGTTTAAAAGACAAATTCCGGAGGAGGTAGCATATTGAGGAGATGAGAAGTTTGAAAAGAAAGTTTGAGAATCTGAAACAACAATTGTTAGAACAACAGATTGAGGACAAGGATAATAGAAGGTTGCAACGTGTTGTTCAATGCGTTAAATGATGGAAGCAAATATTGTGATTAGGGAGAAAACATCTCTCAAGAAAATAGTTTATGGATACAAATTTGGTGGTGGAAATGATCAGGATTTCTATATTTTTTTTGGCTAGATAGAACTGCATGTTAAAAAATCTTAAAGCAAAAAATTTATATATTTAATTCTGTAAAGGTGCAGCTTGTTTCTCAAGGTTAGATTTAACAAATAATTTGTACATAGTAAAACTCATAATTGAATGTGGGATTTGCGGGGCCATTAGCATGATCACGCTAAAGCCAACAAAAAATTATATACCGATGAGGACACAAAATAAAAAGATGATGGCAACTTTGATGAGTCAATACCTAAGCATTTATTATGTACTTGTACCTTAACATCCTTTATGATTGGTCAATGTCATAATACATGTCATTAAATAACTTAAGGTGAAAAATGAAAACGAACTGGGTAGAGAAAAAAGTATTTTGGTATTCCTGATGAAAATGTTACTGGCTATGTATCAGTTATATACCAGAGGTAGATTTAGAAATTCCAAAACATCTCCACAGTCCTCTTGTATGAAATATGTATGCCGGATGAAAATGATTGATATAAACTTCAAAAACCAAAAAAACGGAGATATGCAACGGCACGCCATTGATCTAATTAAAGTCATTAATGTTTTTATTGTTGCAAGCGTAGTGGTGGCTATTTTTGCCAGCATATGATCATGGTCATCATTATTATCATGATCATTTTCTGTACTGATGTCTATCAGAGGGACTACAATTCAATTATATCGGTGTCTGTCTCTGTCTATCGATGTCACACTATTCCAGTCAAGAGCAACTACAACAACAGCAGTAAAATCGTCAAAATTATTTATATTGTCAGTAGTATAGGTTGCCACTTTGGCCTGCAAGGGCAATTAGCATTAGCTAATGTTAAAACTATGGAAATTCAAATATACCACTCTGTCCTCTAACCAGAATTTTACATTAGGCCACAATGTTGAAATTTATAGGGACAAGTGGAAATTTAACATGGGAACGACGCTATGGTGTCTAATGGGAATTTAACATGGAGATGACACTATGGTGTCAAACAGGAATTTAACACGAGATGGCACTATGTCCTCTAACGGGAATTTAACATTGAGGCTATAATGTTTTTACACAAATGGCACTATAGCCTCTAAGATGAATTTAACATTGAGGTTATCTACTATCCAGCACCCATTTATCTACTATCCAGCACTCAGTTATCTATTATCCAGCACCCAGTCACGTATTTATCCAATACCCCACATTTACTATTGAACACGCCATTTAGAGTGACCATCACCCAGTTATCTACTATCCAACATGCTGTTTGGAGTGACCAAAATATCCCACATTTACTAACATATTTGAATTGACCAACACCCACTTATTTACTGACCACACAGAGTAGGATGTAAAAAGTAGAATTTTAATTACATATAAACAAAATGAACTTTCCTATCCCCTTACCACCCTATTATCCCCTTATAAACAAAGTAAAACCCCTATAACTTCCCTACCATCCCCTGTTTAAATAAAACTACTATCTCCTACCACCTTCATAACCCTATAACGCTAGCAATACTATCATGCAGGAAGTGAAGAAGAGAGAAAAGATTAGCCTTCTATAGACATTGAACAGGATGGAAAGAAGAACACACACACACACACACTTAAGAACAGGGAACTGGCTTACTTTTACGAATTCAAACATAAACATATCCGTTGTATGAAGCCTGCGTGGTGTTTAGAATCTTTTGCTAGAATAGATTTAATGCTTTCAATAGAATGCGTTACCTATGTTACTGGCAGAGAGGTTTGTTGCAGACATTTTCGTTGTCAAACCAGCCAGACTGGATTTTTCAGTTTTGTTACAAATATTATGATTTTGCCAACACTAAACACGGACTGACTTTGGTTGAGCTAATTTTACATTGGTCGTCCTACATTTCACAAGCTGAGTGCAAATGTTGCTGTTTGATGAGAGTTACATTGGCTACACTATCCAAGTCGAGTTTTAAAATGTTTTGTAATTCTGTTTTTCTATTTTGCTGTCATCCTAGATTGAAGGTTCTTACTAAAACACGCTAAGTTACAGGCAATAAGTAAGGTTGCAAAATATTTAAATGTCGAGCCAGCCAGATTTGGTTTTTCAGTTTTGGTGACAAATGTTACGATTTTGCCACCCCTAAGCACGGACTGGGTTCTGTTTAGCTAATGTTGCATTGATCGTCCTAGATTTCACAAGTCGAGTGAAAATGTGGTTGTTTGGCTAGAGCGATGTTGTTTATTGCACTGATGGATGATATTTGACATAGGAGATATTGAGAACAGAGTTATATTTGTTACTTTAATAAACTAAGTTAGAATATTTGCGTGAAGCTAAGGTTTTCTTGTAAAATTATTATTATTATTATTATATATATATATATATATATATATATATATATATATATATATATATATATATATATTGTTTTTTAACAGCAAAGCTCATTTTGCTATCGATGGAAACTATTTTTTATTTTTTATTTTTTTTATTATTTTTTTTATAAAAGAAGATAGATGGCCATAATGTTCACAAAATCCCTCTTCAAATTTGTCATCGCTTCAAGAGAAATCAGTTCCAAAACAAGTTTGTATATGGTCCAAGAAGAATCCAAGACTGTGTTGATGAACAAAATATACACAATATTGTCCACATACTATAGAATCTGATCCGTGTAATCACACATTATTGAATTGAGTGGATATAGCATTTCTTCTCATGAAGTTTATGATATCAACTTCCAGAGGAGGTAATCTATAAGAATCAAAATATTCCATTATTGTCATGTTTGGGGTATTTCTTTGTACATTTTAGCATATTCTCTTTCCCCATATGGGTAGGCTGAGACCAGTGCCTCATTTTAGCATATTCTCTTTCCCCATATGGATAGGCCGAGACCAGTGCCTCATTTCGGTCCAGTAACAACACTTGATATTCGTATAGAGGTCGACCTTCCGTCGTGATACTAATGCATTCACTAATAGATTTTTTAAAAATATTTTTTTGGGGGTGGGTGGGTAGGATCGTTTTTTTTTTCTTCCCTCCCAAAATGAACTTTATCTCCAGATTTGTGAGTAAAGGACTTATCTCTGACCCCTGACATTTTTTGTGTCAGTAATAGCTTCTTTTAAATTTACAAAAATGCTATCCTTACATTGGTGCAGGGAAGTGCAAAAATAAGACAGATATATCATTACTAATTAATGTAGGTAACCATGTTTATGATCCAGATGACATTGCAAATAATTTTCAATTTTTTTTAAAACATTGCCTCTAAAATTACTGAACATAAGTTCATTTTGGGGGAGAAAAAAAAATTAGTAAATATACGAATATCAAGTTTTGTTATTGGACCGAAATTAACCAACTAAATTTTGTATATTTCGTTGTTAGAAAGTTTAAGTAAGTAACCAAGTGGTCAACTTAACAGATTTTTCCATTGGCCAGCTGACACAGCAATCAATAGGCTTTGCCAAAATCAGCTGCCCCCCCCCCCATAAAATAAAAATAATGTCATTAACATGCTAAATTGCAGCATTCTGAAAAACGCGTGAACTTAGTAATAAATCTGAATTAAAATACATTTATTATTGATGATTGTATTTATTTTAAAAAATCGTAAATAGATACAAAAGTCTTTATTTTTCTGAGTCAAGACTCTAAATGATGAGGCGGCCTCAGTTTTACTTCAATCTTCAGAAGCAATGTACTTTTTGATGTTAATCTTATTTCTCTCCAGCATGGCCAACAATACTGTCCTTCTTAAAGTTTTAACCTCCTGTAACAAAAGTTCCATTTTTTTGTAAATACAGCATGCTTTACACATCATACCTACTTCACTGTGCACCAACCAGCTATACCACAGTTTTGCTATATAATGCTGTTCTCAATATATCACGATTCTGTAATACCGCTCTTCCCACTATAACGCAGTAGGTGGCTAAGAACCCCAACTACTGCATTATAAAAAGGGAGAGCTGTATAGAGTGTAATGAAAGGGCAGATAAAGCAGCCAAAGCTGCCCTGCAGTCACCCATTACCAAATGGAAGATTCCATATACTGTCTTCAAATATTGTTTAAATCTGCATGTTTCTCATACTTGGCAAAATATGTAGAATGAAAACTCCACAAACAAACTTAAGAACATAAAACCCTTTGTTGGAGAGTGGCATCCTTCATGTAGACCAGATCATACAAATGAGGTGGCAGTGTGCTGAATGCATATCAGGCACCCATACCTAATGTAAGCATACCTCCTCAAGGGTGAACCTATACTGGAGAGCATCCCATGCCAGTGTCCCCACACAGAGAAACACTTCTTGTCGAGTGTGTTTATTTCCACCATGTCAGACAGAAGTATTTTCACATGAAATGCATGAAAAAAATGTATGATGATGTACCACCCAAGAAAATCTTGGACTTCTGTTTAGGGAATGCAGGTTATATGATAGATTTTTGACCATATGTTTTCAGGAGTTACATTTATTACCTTTATCATTTATTTTATATATACATTTTACAGAATTTTAATTTAAACATCTTTTTTAACAACTTTTCCTACTGTTCGAAAAAATCCCTATCCAGACACTGTCCAAGAGGCGTTGAAATCAAAATCTTCTAAGTAGGGGTTCAGTTAGTACAAAATATTGATAGAATTTATCAACATTATACCTGCATTTCACATCTGATACACATAAGCTTCCCCTTATTTCAATGATTCCTCTCAACGAAATTCGTCAATACTTCTTTTGTGGGTCGAAAATATCCCTAGAAATAAAATCTCATACAAGGGGTCCATGTCAACATTTTTTTAAAGAGGGAATGTTAGGGCCCATATGTATACGTAAAATTTAATCCACTTACAGCCCGTGTTATACTCGCCCCACCCTCCATATTTAGTCCCCAATTTCTCCAAATCGGACTGGTGAATTTTTTTAAATTAACTTTGGCTACTGTTGGAACACATCTCTAACTAGGAACTGTCAAACAGGGGTTGAAATCAAAATTCTTTAAGTAGGGGTTCACGCATCGCAAAGGTCGGCTACAATCTGTCCAAAGACTCTAACGGTTTAATACTGCCGGTATCCATAAAGACCCTCCTATTTCTTCCATTGCTCTTGACAAACTTCGTCAATACTTCTTTTGGAAGTCAAATATATCCCTACGTACAAACTATCAAAGATGGGTCAATGTCAAAATCATTTTAGGGGTTAACTGTAGGCTTCACATATGGACTGAAGAGGTAATCTCCTTGTGGGCTTTGTTATACCTACCATATTATTAGCTCCCTATTTCTCGAAATCGGACCGACAAATTTTCTTTAAACTTTTCTTACTGTTGGAACAGATCCCTATCTAGAAACTGTCCAAGAGGTGTTGAAATCAAAATCCTCTAAGTAGGGGTGCAGTTAGTACAAAATATTGATAAAATTGATCAATATTATGCCTGCATTTCATACCCAATACCCATAAGCTGCCCCTTTTTTCGATGATTCCTCTCTACTTCGTTGAGGTGAGCTGAAAATCATTTTGAAAATCAAACAATTAGTGTCTTCGAAAAGGGATACAGTATCATGAGCATAAAGGATAACAAGTACCTTAAATTGTTAGGTATTTCTTACCCTTTATGTTGACGATACTGTTATTCTTGCAGATAATGAAAAAGATCTTCAGAAAACTTTGAATGAATTCTGTATAGACTGCAGAGAATAGAAATTAAAAGTTGGTGTTGAAAAAACACAAATAGTATTATTTGGTATTAAGGCAATCTTACTGTTTCTCTTTTGCATTAGGAAACACATGGCTGGTAAATAGTTGATTAGTTTTCATATTTAGGGTTGCCTTTTAAACTCGATGGTTCATTTTATTTGGCAAAAAAGAGAATAGCTGAACAAGATAAAGTATTGTTTGTCCTATATTATCAAAGAAAGCATTTGTTTTGATTATTGGATTTACAACTGAAACTTTTGATACTACTGTTTTGCCGTTATTGTTGTATGGATGTGAGATCTGGAGTTTTAGTGATAATTCTGTTTCTGAACATGTACACACTGATTTCTCATGAAAGGTTTAATTATTAAGAAAAAGTTCACCACTATACACATGTATGTTGTATGGAAACCAGTAGACTTTTTATGACCATTTTTATCAAAATTAGAGCCGTTATATTTTGGGCTAGACTTGTTACACTGTACTGGAATAATTAGTAAAATTTAAAAAAATATTAGATGATATTACGTTACACTATGTTGTTGCTGGTATATGCAATTTTAAAAGGATTTCCTTTATCAAAATTTTTTTGTGTGATTTAGGACTGAATCATTTATGGTTATCTGTCATTCCCTCTGTTGGATGGCTGAAATATAAATATATTCAAACTTGGTATTCTAGTGTTTTGATTCCTCTAAAAGTAGAACTTCGTGGATATTTAAAAAAATCTTTTAATTTTGAACCATTTTTAACACATATGCCACAAAAGTATAGAACAATTTTAACAAAGTTCCGTACAACATATCATAAGTTTCCAATTTAAACTGGAAGGTGGCAGAAAATCTGGATATATCTGAAAGAAAATGTGAATTATGTGCCTCACAAGATATAGGTGATGAATTTCACTATCTTTTTCCATGTAAATATTTTGCTGAAATAAGAAAACAATATACAAGTAAGAAGTATCTCAGAAGTGTTAATACATACAAATTTAGTTAGTTGTTAAATAACACAAATATTAACAAACGGATTAAATTAAATAAACTGATAATCATTCTGTTTCCATGTAAACTCAGAATAGTTATGTCTGTTACCATTTCATCTCATTTTGTCACGTATGTCTAAAATACTGATCAGAATCTCTCTCTACCATTCCCTTTTCTATCTGCCATACCACCAACATTAATGTAATTTGTATTTGTACTTAATCTCACGTCTGTTGTTAGACCCAGAGTTGGCAATAAAGTTTAGTTCTATTCTGTTATATTTGTTTTGTTGTTTCTGAATTTTGGCAACTATGCAACTGATTCAGGGTTTTGTAAAGGATAATATATTAGTAAGAATTAATTGTTTAATATATGTGAGAGAGAGAGAGAAAAATCCTAATTTAGTGTACATGATTTTTGTTTTGCTTTTGGTTTTAGTGGCACTTTTAACACTTTACTGGCTATATCATCCTGAGGAAATGGGATCTAAGTGCCTTTCTGCAGGGCACACCATGGCAGCTGCCCCGAGCTTGCCTGGGTGGGTATCGAACCTGTGACCCTTGGATTATGAGTCCGACACTGTACCAAGTTACTGAGGCTCTTACAGTGTTTCATGAATGCTACTTGTATGTTTATTCTTCTGTATATATTTTCACCCAATATATCACCATTGTATTTTGATATTATGATTAATTGGACAGAATAGTAAAATTGCTTGTTTTTTTTTCTCACTGGGTCAGGAAAGAATTTATGAGAAACTACGATTTTGAATATAGATTACGCTATATCCAGGAAAATCCCTTCAATTCTTGATATCTTGGCAAACAGCTTCCATAATCAAAGGCGTGAACAAAATTCTGGAGACCTTTTAACTTTAGTCAACAGGAATTTTTTTTAAATATCTATTTTATATCTATACTAGAATGAAGAATGGCATGCTGCTCAGTGATAAAGTATACTTGAAAAACAACTCAGGTGACAGAAAACATATGATGGTGTATATCAAAGATAGCAGCAATTTCAGCTTGTCCTTATTCTTCGATGTTTGATCAATGCAACGTTCATTAGAGGAAAAACACTAATTCTAGTTTGAGGTCCATCTCCCCTACTGTCCAAGATCACAGACGAGTTGGGCTATGAGCATGATTTGTCTATTTTAATATAGTATTGGCCCTTTATCAACTCTGAAGATGTATCCTGCTAATTTGCAAACCTACTAGCATTATTCATTTTTGCTAGATTTCATCCACAGGACAAGGACACTTTATAGGTGCTTTTATCACAATAAAGGCCGAGTTTCAAACCCCAAAATTAAATTTGAAGAGGAAAAAATGTTTTCACTTAGAAGGATGGAAAAAATATGTAAACAGTTAACAAATAAATAATCGGTGCCATCAACAGAGCAATAAAATCTGCTTCTGCTTTAATTTCAAATGTTCTTCTTCCAAAGATTGATTCTGCATCAGATGATACCAAAAGCAGTAATATTTTACCTGAGGAATATTTTCAGACAGAGTCAGCTACTTTGGCAGTCTATGATGGAGTAACCTTCCAACAAACAACAGACAGCTATAAGTCCAACAAATTTTCAGTCTTTCAGAAACGTTGCAAAGAGTCACTCAAACAGTGCAGACACATGAATGTCCCTTGTCTATTATCAGTGAAGCAACTATTACTTGTGGAGCTATCAATATAACTATAGCTCCTTCAAAGAATAGAAAATTATATGAATTATCCTCTGCAAGTTCTGTTTTTAGTGAAGGTTCCCCAGAAAAGAGGCACATTAAAGATGACACAACTTGCAGATTTCTGTGAATATTTTGTTTTCTTTAAAAATTTACAAGTGTAATCTTTTGGTTTTTCAACTTGTTCAATGAATTAAAATGTTGTACATATTTATAATAATTCTTTATTTTGATCTCAGTCCAGTTGTTTACATTTTAATACATAAGGTGATTATGAAGATAAGTTAATTAATAAAATTCTCCTTAATCAAGCGTCTTCATATCATCTCAGTTATAGGTCCTCAGTCTGTCATATCTGACCGAGGCCTTGGGCCAATATGACAGACTGAGGACCTATAACTGGGCCAATATGAAAACACTTGATTAATAACATAACTGTATATTAATCTGACCATCCTAATGAATATCAAACATAATACAAAAGTTGCTGCAAAAAACACAATACCATTCACAAAACATGAAAGACTTGGTATTCTTCATATAATGCTAATTTAATTAAGATCATCTGAGGAAACCAGAAGACCTTCTTCTAAACAAGAATTGCCCAATAAGTGAATCCTGAAACCAGAGAAAAAATTCATAAAGACTAAGTCTACACAGCTGCCAATTTGTGGTGATGTGAATTTTAAAAGCAGTAAAGTATCCATCAGCTTTTTTCAAGTCATCTAAGCCTACTGCCCGAATACAGCAGCGTGACATGTTTATAAAGGATGATGCATTAGAACGAGTTTGTAGTGATGCTTCTATTCCTCTAAGAACATCATTAGTTTTCATTATCAGCAGTAGCTGCCTTGGTACACGGTTAAGTATTTCAGAAATTTCTATAAAATACTGTGCTGCATTGTCCTTGATCACTTGTTCCTGTAAAAAAGGAAAAAATTCCTAACCATTATTATAAAAATGCAGGGTTTTTTTTGGGTATGTGTGTGTGTGTAAAACCAATGTAATTAAAATGTAATACTTACCTGCTTCTACTGAACTGCTTTCCTTTTCCAGGACACTAAGTTCCCACTCGAAGCTAAATATTCCTAATTGGAGGCCCAGAATTGAAAAGAACATGATCCTTGTCTGACTCCTTAGTCATAGCCAACATATAGAATATATTCCTATTTCGACTTGGACTGAGACTACATGGAATCAGAGCGGGAAGTCGGAGGGAATCATTGCAATAGTAGCAGGTAAGTATTACATAATTAAAATTAGTTTTACCATTGCCCCCCAAACTACATTTTAATAGCAGTAATATATTACCTGCTACTAGTGCATTGTTGAATTTACTAGTTAGAAGAGAGGCTGATGGCTTTAAAAACAAAAAAACTGGTATAGTGAAACTTTGCTATAACATGATGGTCAGGGTGAACAAAGTGCCATCGTGCTATGTACTGTATCATGCAATATTAAACCAAGTCAGTTAATATCCAACAAAGTCAGTTAACTGAGGAAAATATTCCATGTGTATCCTCTTAGCTATACAAGATGGGGATGAAGGGGTGCAAAAATACAGACTTCAGTGACGCAGTTATCAACTTGATGCATATTAAATGAGAAATACTTAAAACAGTTATTACATATTTAATATTTATTTGTTTGGCAGAGAACCATTCATTGGTACATACATATACATGTATAACAAAATTGGCAACTGAGGTGTAAATAGTTAGAGTATGTGTACTCACCAGCCAATCTCATTGTATTCATAATAGTACTTACATCGAAAATGTGCACAAAGTATAATTTGTAGAATTTTTCTGCTAGATTTTATTCTAATCTATACTGGTACTTATTTTTGCTAATACACTCACACTAACTTATGAAACACTGTATTTTCCAAAAAATTCATGTCCAAAGGGTCTGATTTTTGACTGACAATAAAATGTATAAATCAGACATTGGAAGTTTCTAAGCTGAAACTTGTATTTAGGCCTGAAAAATATTTAAATTGAAATTCACACAGGAGGTAAAGGGTATTGACCTTGTAATGTACTTGACATGAACAATTTAACAGGTGTCCGGACCAAGTTTGGGTGTAAACCTTTCCCAAAAAACAGCTGAGACATTCTCTAAAAGACAAAGGAAAACCTATATTCACTGAAACTTATGTTTATAACTATGATATTGCACTACTGCAGAGCAAAAACCCAGAGTAGTATGTTTGATTATAATAGCAAATCCCTCTACTTCTACAACTTCAGTGGTTGTGTTCCAGTCAATGATTGACAACAGTACAGCTACACATGTATACTCAGCATTACAATGCCAAGTGGCTTGTTTATATGGGAGTGATTTGGAGCTGCTGTCTGCATTTCTGACTAAAATAAAAAGGATTAATATGAAAGGGGAGGGGTGTATGTAGCAGTGAGTAAAACTGCTCCTGACAATTCAGATGATAAACTGGTTTCAGTGGTTGTGTATGATGGTTGATTGAACAGGCATTGGTGGTCTATTGTTTTCCCTTAAATAGGTAGCTAAATTAATTGATTTATAAATGTCAGAGATGAACTTTTTCAGACCACTGCATTGTTTGGTGCTTGGATGTGTATGCCAGATGACTGAGCAAACATCGGTTGGCGATTGTTTACCCTGGATTAAGCAAAGATTGTACACTGGATGCATTGAAGACAAAAACAAAGAAGATATAATGGCTTTATTGCTGTTGGTTCAATAATAATTAGATTACTAATGATCAGTTCTTTAAGGAGCTAACATCATTCAAAAATAAGTAAGAAGCAATGATATTTTTTTCTTTCTTCAAGAATACAACATATCTTGCCAAATTATTAAATCAAACTCTTGTTTATTTTGGAACTAAAGCTTTGTAGTAATTGATGAAATTATTGTAAAATTTCAGGAGCCATACCATGACCGTGCTGGATCCGAATTTGTGTTATAATAAGCGTGTTATAGCAGGATTTCACTTTATAAGAAAAATACACTTACCCTTACTGCAGGAGTGTTTCCTACTGAAGGCTTGAAGATGGCTTGGTTACATTTTGTGCTGTCCCTATTGAACCCAACGAGTATATCCCTTCACCCTGATGTGCCAAAGATCAAAGGTTAAAAGATGAAAAGGTAGAATGAGATCTTCAGAAGGCAGCTAGCATGACATCATCCAAAGAGGAGTGATTCAAGTAGGCCCAAGATGCAGCAACAGTCCTAACCTCATGGGCTTTGGTTCTCATGAAAGAAATATCCATCTCGGTGAGGGACTGCTTTGGTTTTGTTGGGTTTCATGCCATTTTTCAGCACATGATAGGCTATATATGGCAGCCAGGATAATATCTGGTGGAAGATCCTGGTAGGAACCACCGACCATGGGAAGCTACTGGCAAGCTTTCTCACATATCCATGATGGTCAAGCTGAGACCTGAACTCATGCAGACATAGCTGAGATGTGGGAGTGATCTGTAAATGCGAGCGCCTTAGACCACTTGGTCACCCAGGGCCCCATGAGGGACTGATAAACTATTTTGATAGCAAGAACAATCCACATGGAAATGGGGGCCACTAAATATCAGAGGAACCCTTGAGAGGGAGAAAGACATGGTTCTGACATTTCCTTCTCCTCTGAGAGGAAGCCAAATAAAACCTTAACACCATAACTGGGCAACGGAGCATTTCATGATCATCTCCAGCACAGATGCAACTGAGACTGGGGATCTCAGTAGGAACAGGGGCTATTAAAGGTAGCTGATTCTTAGCCAGGAAGAGGAACGGCTAGGATCAACACATTTCCTACTGCACCAATTACAGAAGATTCTCCACTTTGCATTGTAAACTTTGAAAGTCGATTGCCTCCAAGCCTGGGCGATGCAGTTGGCAACACTGCTCAAAAACTAGTCTTGGTGGATCGATCGTTTGAGATGAGCCAAGCAAGAAGGTGGAGAATCTGAGGATTGTAGTGTACGAGGGACCCAATGCACTGCAACAGCAGGTCCCTCAATGAGGGTAATCTCTTAAGCTTATCTACCAAAAGGCTGAGTAGATTCTTGAACCATGCCTGTTGGGGCCACAGGGGACTATCAGGATGAGCCATGATGTGGAGATCCTGACTTGGTGGAGAACCTGCAGACTTATTTTAAAGGGTGGAAAGGCACAAGCATGGTCCCACTTCAGACTGAAGGCATCCACCACCCAGTCTCCTGATCTGGTGCTGACGAGACATAAACAGGGAGCATGCTGTTCAGTCTCATAGCAAACAAGTAAACTACTGGCCCCCTCCACAGTTAAGAAAGTGACTCTGCTACTGACTGGTGCAGAGACCATTCTGTGAAGACAACATGGCCCCATCTGGACAGTCTGTCCATCAGGATATTCCTTTTGCCCAGAATATGGCAGACTTTGAGAGTGATCTCTGAGGAAACAGTCCATCAAAGGATGTTCCAGACCTCTATGCAAAGAGAAGGGACATGTGTACCTCCTTGATGCCTGAGGTACGCTACCACCGATGTGTTGTCTGAGGTGATCATAACACAATGATGCCTTATGAGGTTGACACACCCCTGTCAGGCTAGGAACAATGCCCACATTTTTCAGGTTGTTGATGTAAAGGGCCACATCTTTCCAAGACCAAAGTCCCTGAAGAACTAGCGCTTCTGGTTCCAGTTGAGCACCCCACCCTGAATCTAATGTGTCTGTGTACAGAAAGGAATGGGGTTCAGGACTGTGAATCGGGACTCCAGTCTAGCTTCCAACTCAGGTGGTGATGAAAATTGGATCTCAGGGGAATCCGAGGTGATTGCGGGTCATTGTGCATTTCCTGATTTGCTAGAAGCAGGAACTGGGAAGGGCACAAGTGAAGTTTCCCCAGGGAAACTAGATCGACAGCTGTGTTCAAAGTTCCTAGCAGAGAAAGGTAAAGGTGAGTAAACAATAAAGTCTTGGTCATAAGACCTGCTATGAGGGACAAATCTGAGTAGTCCTGTCTGATGGAATATGAACCCTCCCCTTGAATAGCGAGAAAATTCATCCCCATGTACACAAAGTCCTGGGAAGGGATGAGATCCGATTTCTCTAGATTGGGGGTTAGACCCAGATGAGTCATTGTCAACCAACAGATGGATAGATCCTTCAAGAGAGCATCAACCAGTTACTGAAATACTGGAGGATGAGTATCCTAAAGACCTCAAGTGAGCCGCTATTACTCCAATCACCCTGGAAAACGCTCTGAGGGTGGAGGCGAGGCAGAATGGAAAAGCCTGAAATTGAAATACCTCCTGGTGGAGACAAAACTGGAGGTATTTCCTGTGAGGCAGAAAGATGGGGATTAAAAAGTACTTATCCTGCAGATGTATGGAGACCGCTCAATCATAGGGCCTTATGGCATTCCTGATTGAGGCAATAATCTCCGTTTTGAAGTGTTCTTCCAAAAGGAATTTTTTAACGGCAGAAAGATTGATGACGAGTCTAAATTGTATGCCTTTTATCAACTCCAAAAAGATCTGGGAATAGAAACCTGGACTTTGATCATTTGCCACCCTCTCGACTGTGCCCTTTTTTGGTAGGGTGTACACCTCTTCTGTTATATGAACTAGTCTGAACTGGTTAAATGGAGAGGAGGTTCCTGGAAATGAAGCCAGTAACTGTCCTTTAAAGAGGAAAGGACCCACACATCATTGGTGATTCCCAACCAAGCCCCTGAAAAAATGCAAGTGGGGCACCTACTGGGACACTGGTAAGAGGAAGATGATCCAGGAGTGGGTGTGACTCCCTAGGGCTGACTGCCTTGTTCCTTAAGGAATGGAAGGAGTCCAAAGACTTCCTCCCTTGGCCTCTACAACCACCTTATCTTGCAAAAGAATGGGCATGATGAAGTTTTGATCTGGGGCTGCTTGTGCGGCTGTTGATGTTGGCCCTGTTTAAAAAACTTGGAAGGAAGGTCCATATGTCGATCAGTGCACTTCTTAGCCAGTTTTGATGGGCCTGGAGTCATGGCCAGAGACTGGTGTTGCTGGTCCCTCAAATCTTGCCATACTCATACATGTGAACCTCCTGCACAGGAGGGTTTTTATCCCGAGTTTAGAGGTGTCTCCCATCCCTCACTGAAACATCCCACATACTCAAAATGATTAGTTAAAAATTAAATTTTTTCTGTTTTTTTCACATTTTAGTTCCAGTGTAGTATATTTACGGTAATACTGCCTGTGATCACATGACAGTGAACTGGCTTAAGCAGGGTAAGACAATGTTGTTGCTAATTTCACCCTTTGATTCTGTCAGCATGGTTTCCTGACTTCATTGTTTGAAGTTTGTCGAGGTGGATTATACTATGCGTGAGCAGAACTAATTCTGAAAGGATTAAAGACTTAATTAATTATGATTGGGTTACTGAAGAGTCCAATCAGCATAAAACAATAAACATTACTTTGATTCTCTCCGCAAGGAATGTTTTGCTTCGGTGCTTAAAGTTGTTGAGATGGATTACAATCTATACAATGTATGATCAAAAGTAATTTGGACAGGATTAAAGATGCTAACTGATAATGGTTGGATTACTCAAGAGCTCAAGTGGCATAAAACTGGGTCGGTTTGACTTTGGTGTTTAAAGTTTGTTGAGATGTCTAAGCGTGCCAATGCCAAAACACCAAAATCCAAGCAACCGAAATAAGACATGAAATTCAATGATGGTTGGAAACTAAAATTTAAGTGGTTGCAATCATGTTTTAAAGGGACATGAATATACCGTTCTGCTCTTCCTGTCCAGATGATCTTAAAGTCTGTTATGGTGACAAGAATTACATCAGACATCATGCAGAAACCAGACCTCATAAAAGCATATTAACCGCGACTACAAATATGCCATCACTGAAATCCAAGTTCGCAGAATCTGCATCAAATGTTGATAAAGTTAGACACTATTTGCCAACTTGATAGCCAAACATAATCTCCCATTTCTAGTAGCCGATAATTTTTCAGATCTAGTCAAAATGTTCCCCGATTCATAAATCGCACAAAAGTTCTCATGCAAACAGACAAAAACTACTCACATATTGACTATTTTATTCTTCATAAGAAATCATAATCTTAATTGTATTATAATAAGAAGAATAATAATAATAACAATTATATAAACTCACTGTCATGAGTGACCATCTGCAAAACACAACTAGCGGTCATGATTTTTAGGCAAAATATGTGTTCAACACAACTATGAATGACTGCATCGCAAAAACTTATATAAACACCATTGACCTTGATTTAAATCTTTGTAAACATGAATGTAAACCAGACTAAAGTACATGTCACTATCTGCCATTGTAATCCATAATGCCTGGGATGAATGGGGTCTTTATCTCTGTTTATAATACTATTAAGTGATAATAGTTTTCCGGATTTGTCATTATTACAGAGTGATGATAGTGATGATAATGATGACAACAAAGGTGTCTGCAAATTAGGCTTAACATCACAAAGGGTGTGAAGGTATAATGTATGCGTTTGTGCATGTAAAGAATCTTACTGACATTACAACAAGATTATACCCAGACAGTACCAATCTTGAGCAGTTCTGGCAGGAAGGCAGCAATCTGAAAGTTCGAGCCTTTAGCCCCGAGGATTTCATTGGGAAGTATCTGTGTCCAAGGGAGGGGGCTTAAGGGGCAAGTGGGAGAATGAACCTGACAACTAGAAGCTAAAACCAGCAGCCAAAATGTAGAAGGTTGGACAGACCACCCCTTCTGCTGTCTTACGGTCTCTTGTCTTGGAAATCTTCTGCACTAGCTCCTGAACCAGTGCTGAGTGTGGGAGCAGCAGAAGATCTGAACGAGTGGGCCCCAGAAATCTCTCCAAACTGAAGAGAATCCTAGTGTCCCCTGCCTCATGTATCACCTGACTCAAGAGATAGGAAGGAGTAGGGGACTCTAATCGAATGGAAGTGCTTGCCGCAACCAGTTCTGGGAACTCATTCAAGTTCGCTCGAATGGCATCAGCGTCCTGAACTCTCTCCCAAGGCGAGTCAATACTGTCCTTCCTGGTCTCTGTCTCTGGAGGGGGAGACTTTGAAATGAGGTTTCAATCATCCTGTAACCTCTAATGGGGAGGGGGTAATAGTACCAACCCTACTATCTTTACTCCTTGGCAAATGGGAGGAGGGGCGAAGGGTCTACCCTAACAGGCACAGGCAACATCAGAATGAGCATCCAGAATCAGGAATCCGAGGCCTTTTGGCAATCTCTGAACAATGGAAATCGCTCCTGGTTAGAACCAGAAGTGATCCAGACCCCTACTAGGAATGGAGGGGGTCATCCAGGGATGAAGAGGAGGAAGAGGGACCTTTTGTTCTCCTGTGGTAAGTGTGGCAACTTTCTGCCAAGTCTCACACCTCATCTGTTCACAGGTAATAAACACGACATCTGTCCATGCATACACATTTAGTAGGTGATGTGACTGAGAGACATAAAGAGAGAGAGAAGAGATTAGATGGGCAGAAAGAAGAAGCCCCCCCCCCCGATAGATTATGATTTAAAGTCAGGTGATTAGCGTAATTCAGATAAGGGATAAAGGTGACATTACTTTTACCCCTCATCAACAATGGATGCTTTGCACTGTACATAATGGTCCATGGGACTGAAAAATTGTGGTCACTGGTTGCGATGAGCATGTGTTCATTAAATGCAGGCAAATCATATACAAAATTTCAAGGGGATTGAAAAGTAGTGATCTCTATGATCAACTTGTTGCTAGGCCATGTGCATATGCATGATTTAAATTGTACAGGATAAACATGCTACATTTTAATACATGTACTCTGCTTAACTGCACTCCATCTGGGATGAAGAAATAATAAGAAATTAACAACTTCAAGAATTTTATTTTCCTCTCAAATTTTTGCTTCCGAAGAAATTAGAATGATCAGTCATAAATCAAGACAGCAATATGAGCAACTAGGGCTGTCATGTTTACCAACAAGAGGTCCAAGTGAGCCTGAGATTGCTCATCTGGCTAAAATCTGCCTAATATGAAAATGCACAATCAGTTGACCAAGAAATCTGCGTCAGTAGGATGCTTTCTGAACACAATTCTTACAGTTCTATTGACTGCACATGTTATGAAAACAACTGTCTCACAGTTTCTTTATTTTTGATATCCATATTTGATGGCACATCATTAATTGTCCAATACTGAAAGGCCTTTATGCCATGATGCTTTCTGTTAAAGTTGGTCAAATTCTGTTCAGCGTTTATTTTTATAAAGTTGTTTAATTGTTTTTCTATTTCTAGCAATGGTGGCCATTTTTTATGGCAGATCGGTATCATTTGTATAAATCTAAATACTGTAACTGCCTGTAGATCGAGACAACTAATCTGTTAATTAGCTTGGGTCATCATGTCAAAGAGCCATAAAGTTATGAAAAGTTGTAAAACTAAATCCAGCTTAGCCAGAGTAAGCATTTAATTAGGTTCTCACTGAAGCGCTCGTATGCATCGCTGTGATAGTTGATTGACTCTTTCAAAATTGACATTAAAACGAGCGATATATTGGGCTTTCATTTGCCAAGTTTGATTGCGATTTTTTAATGTGGGGCAAGGTAGCTGCCTAATTTTTGCCCATTCTATAAGAAAAAAAAATGGAATCGTTACCTACCTCTGTGTTATAAGTGGGTTCTGGAGTTAACCGGGTACACTTAAATGAGGGAGTGGTGTAGCTGCCCAAATCAATATGGCATAATTCGGTCACACTGTACTTGCCTTTCTACACTCAGCTTAATGCTTAACCAAGTGATAAATCCAATCCTGAATGTCTCTTGTGACATACACGTATGAGGACATGTACACAGGCAACTCTAAAAATAGAACAGCACTGCCTCAGCTGAAAACAGTGCTTCAAACTGGGGATCATCTCAAAAAGTAATAATGGTAAATGACCCACATACAAAGTTGAAAACGAAAAACAGTTATATAACTCTAAAGTTAAGCTTCTTTTTCACTTCACCTTCATACCTAAAAAAATGCAGAAAAACTGTGACTTTCCATTGAACCTTACATGAACGGTTTACCACTTTATAAGCTAGTCTGAAACTTTCCCAATGTACCCTAGACAAAGTTTTCCTGACTGCCAGTTTATGCAGTACACTTTTCCCACTGTATTTGACACTCCTGATATTACATTTGTTTTTGCTGTTACTGGTTGCTAAGAGGGAATTGTTTGGACATGTATCTTAGAGGACATTTCTGCAGGTTCCAGAATATTTGTGATTTAGCTGACTGGACAAGGTGCCAGCTGAGATTAATAATCAAGGCGGAAATTGCACATCAACTGACTGAAGAGTTCTGCAACTTCCAAAAATTCTGGTGCAAAAAGTCAACAAATAAAACTTGCAATCAGTTAAAGTACAATTCTGAATGTGTTTTTTTCTGCAGCTGGTGTATCTAAGGTGATGGCTGAAAATTCCCAGTTGTTCCCTGACTTTTACCAAAGTTTTGCAAAACTACATACACAAGGATTTTACCTGTCAAGACCAAAAATGATTCTTATTCCTGACTTTTTGCTCTTTTCCAAGAAGCATGGGACCCCTGTAATTGACATTGTTGCTAAAAAAAAGTTACAAGAATTGCAAACATTTTAAAAGTGGCAGTATATGAAGTCTCATAAACAAGAAATATGATGTCATAAACAATAATTATCTATTTTATTACATAACTTTATTTTATATTTTTCTCATTTTTACCTCAGATGCTGTGTATTCAATTCTGTCAATGCCAGCGGAGATAGATTTCCAAGATCTTGCCGTAAGCATGCAAACAAAAAGCGGATACAAGTCTCCAGCATTCAACTTCATGGCATATGTCTTGATTCCTTCCATATCTGCTTTGATTAGTGACATCCATAATTTCGAGTAGTTCACACGGAAATCATCTGTCAAGGTCTGCAAATAATTAACAATTCAGGAAACTACACTTACCACCTCAGAAAGGAAGCCAAGAAGTAATCAGTGTAGACATTAACTTATGTACAGTGATCCCTCACTATAAAGCCCATCAATATAATACTGCCCCTCATAAGATGTGTGTATGGGCATCGATCCAAATAAATTGGCTTGATTCAAGTCCATCATTGCTATATATTTTTTTTATTTCATTTCATTTTACATGTACTTTTCTGCTGATGGAACATTAGTTTAAATGTGGTTTATTCTCATTAAATACCATATTTTGGTGGTTGTGAGTACAAAAGACCTCAGCCTGGTTTGCAACATACCTTGCTAATAACAAGGTATATTCTTATAACTCCCATCAACAACATTACAATGTATCAATGTATCAACATTGTATCAACTGATTTGGACATAAAAGTTTGCTGTTTACATCATCTATTAAATTAGCTATGAACAGACAAACATAATTGTAACAAGAGTCCCTGGAAGGGAGTGATGCTCTCTATTGGCTGAAAAGAATTTCCAGGAATTCAAGATAAGACCATATCTTCCTTTTAACTGTTGATTGTTGAAACCATCTCTGTTATTTTTCAGTGATAACAAGATTATCAAATTAGCTGCTGTGGTACACATACTGGATGTCAGCTTGGCTCCATTTTCATTTAGGACAAAGTAGACATCATTAGAAGTCTTTTGGTGACAACCCCATCTAACCACTGTATTCTGTAAAATCTTATTTCAGATAATAAATCATGTTTAACCTTTATAATGTAAATGTTCAGAAAGGGGCAGAATATTTTCATCTTACAAGAAAGAGAATCGGCAAGTTAAAGACTTTTTGATCTGTAGAACCTGTTTAACAATGACAAAATACAATTTTGTTTACAGTGAAGAATACATTAAAAAAGAAAACCCCCCACCTAAACAAGAATAACACAAACAATACATAAAGTTTCATCAAAATATCTGAAGCGGTTAACAAGTGACAGCCTGGATAAGGAAACAGGGAACTGACTTACATTATCCCTTGTTTTGGCCTTGACCTTGAGGCAAGGGGTATGACTAAATATGTGAGACACTGTACAGTCATAATATATAAATGGGAACAATTTCATTAAAATATCTTCATTGATTTAAAAGCTATACCCATACGTGGATAGAGGTCACAGTTTTTTTTAATTACTGTGCCATGACCTTGACCTTGAGGCAGGTTGTGTGGTTTTGGTATGTGAAACACTGTCTAGTCATGATATATAACTGTTCAAAGTTTTATTAAAATAACAAAAGTGGTTTAAAAGTTATAAGCCAGACAAGGATACACATCAGAGTTACATTTTCCCTTGCAGTGACCTGTACCTTCAGTCAGGTGGCACGACTATGATATCTGATATAATGTATACACATGATATATAATTCGCTCAGTTTCATTGAAATATCTTTAGTGGTTCGAAAAGTATACTCTGGACAAGAATATTAGTCACAGAATTACATTTTCGATTGCTGTGACCTTGATCTTGAGGCAGGGGATTGACTATGCTACGTGACACACTGTCTAGTCATGATATACACCTAGGCAAAGTTTCATGAAAATCTCTCCAACCATTACAATTTTATGGGCCATATATGCAAATGTTTACATATGGACAGAAGGATGGACAATGCCACAACATAACATAATAAGTCCGACTTAAGACAGACATATACAAATATATAGTTTATCAATTGATTATTTAGATATATAAAAAGCACCCAAGGCAACAACTATTCCTGCTTTGAATAGAAGAACACAAGTTGATTTGCTTCTTTGTATCATGTGATGGAATAAAAATTTGTAACAAAAATATATTCTTACATATTCAAGTAAACATGTGTACAAGATACCTATAAGTGCAGTACAAATTCTTGGTCATGGTCTTTGACCTTGAACCTGATATCATGGAGAGAAGATAATTCAACTTAATTGTCTCAGACAATGTCAGGATGTTCCCACATGCTAAGTATGGTAACTCTAGAACAAAAGTTACTCTGCAAAACCAATTTTTCTTTGAGCCACAATGACCTTGATCTTTGACTGTATATTCACAAAATAAATAGGCCTCTTCTATACCTTAAATGCAAGCCCTCTAAAAACTTCCTATGCCCTCTTGACCCCAATAATGGGTTCTTTCTTACCCAACATGTAAGTCATCCACTAACTCTGGTAAAGGTACATGATCAGGAACTGAAATTCTTGTGCAGAATTCCTTTTTCTTCTTTCATTCATAGTGACCTTTGAACTTTGACCCCCAAATTGATAGGCTTCTTTCTTAACCCAAGAGCAAGCCATCCACAAAGTTTGGTCCAGGTCTGTCATGTTGAACTATTATTTTGTGGAAATAATTTTTCCTCTTTCAGTCTGACCTTGACATTTGACATGTTGACCCCCCCCAACCCCCAATCAATAGGCTTCTTCCTCACCCCAAGTGCAAGTCCTCCACTAAGTCTAGCAACTGCAGATGGTGGAGAACTCAAGTTACTGTGTGGAAATGAAACTGGTAACAGATGGTCAGATGGACAGAAGGATGAATATTATAACATACTTTGCTCTGAGTTATGACAGACATATAAAAAAACATGCTGGTATGGCTGTCCATTCAGCAGAAGTAGCTGTAGCAAGATTTTCGCATTTTGGGAGGTCACATCGGCATCATTTTCATTTAAGACCAACAATACATATAGTGTGAAGTGTTTAGTGAAATCCCCATGTCAATATGACCACACCTTCAAGAGGAGTATTAATAACAAGATTTACAAGCTGGCTGCCATGGCCATCATGTTGGAATTCAGATCAGCACCATTTTCATTTGTGACCAACTAGATATCATAAAAAGTCTTTTCTTAAAAATGCCATGTCTATGACCATCTGTTCAGGAAAAGTAGTAATAAGAAGATTTACCAAATGGCTACCATGGCAGCCATATTGGAGGTATGGTAGACACTGTTTTCCTTTAGCACCAACTAAAAATCAGAAAGAGTTTTTCAGAGAAAACCCCATGTTGCTATGACAATCCATTCAAAAGTAGCAATATCAAGATTTTCAAGGTGGCTACCATTGTTGGAGGTCTGATTTAGGATCAAGTACATATCATAAGAAATCCTTGAGTGAAAACCCCATGTCAATATGACCATACAATTAAGAGAAGTAGCATTAACAATATTTTCAAGATGGCCACAATTATAATGGCCATGTTAGAAGACAGATCAGCCCCTTTTCATATAGGACCAACTAGCCATAGTAAGTCTTTTCATGAAAAGCTCATGTTGCTATGACCATCCATTTTGGCTGAGTACAAACAACAAGATTTTCAACATCGTTACTATGATGGCCATGTTGGAGGTCAGATTGGCACCATTTTCATTAAGGACCAACTAGACACCATTAAAAGTCTTTGAGTGAAAATCCAACATCAATATAACCTTCTGATCAGATAGTAGCAATAAGACTTTCAAGATGGCCGTCACATGGCCTCTGTGGTGGCCATATTGAATGTCCAAGAAGCACCATTTTCATTTAGGACCACACCTTGATATGAATGTGTGATAAGTTTCAACGCAATCCTACCAGTAGTTTAGCAGGATAAGAAATAACAAACTTGTGCTAATGGATAAATGACAGACCATCGCATAAGCTCAGCCATGGTTGTTCAGTTGGTAGAACATCCAATTCATAATCCAAGGCCCGGGATGGCTGCCTCAGTGTGTCCTTGGGAAAGGTCCTTAGCTCCCATTTCTTCAGCATGGTATAGAAAATAATGTCCTCAAATTGCTCTAAAAACCAACCAAGAATAACAACAACTATGACCAGTTGAACTACTGTAATTAACACAAATAGTCAGACCCTGCCATTTTTGTAACAGCATATTTTCAAAATTTGTAAACATTTTAAATTGTACAAAATTATCTGGAAACCAAGAAAGTCAATCCCAGATTTGTAAACTGAAAATCTACTCTCATTGTTATTACAATATCTACTGCTGTTCATTAACAACTGGACAATGGCCTTTACAGGGTATAATCCTTAAACAATATCGTTAATAAGTGCTCTTTATTAAGTCAGTTGCTGTAAAAAAAAAAGCATCACACGCATTTTAAAAAGAGTTTGGAAGTCATTTGATATTTTCTTATCCAGCAAAAATTATATCTCAGTACATGCTAAAGTGAAGAACACAGACCACTGGTCATTAGTCTTATTGTTTCATTATAGTAATACAAAAATAAAATATAAAAACCTTGTCATTTTCTATCATAAATGCGAAAGTCATTGACTCCATAAATTTGATTATTATATAATATCCTTTAAGTGCTTGTACTGTTTTACTTGGAAATATCTTCATTACAAAGTTCTTGGTTTCAGTCCTTAGACAATAAGGTTAATTATTACTCTTTACTAAGACCATCACTGTCACAAACAACCACAGTATAGCTCACACATTTTAAAACAAGAGTTGTGATGCCATTTGATGTTTTCTTATCAAATTAACATTTTATTAAGAATCTAATCTAAGATACACCCGTCTGTTGTTTTCTTTATTGGGGAGTATAAATAACAAGCAATGCGAGTGATCGCTTGTCATTACAACATCTGCAGCTGTTTGGACAAAGGCCTTCATAGCTCATTGACAGATTTTCATTTCCCTATGGATAGCCTCATTTCCCTATTGGTAGCATCACTAATTTGATCTCTTCTGTCGAATCTTGCCTTCAATCTGGTGTCAACTGGAATAACATTGCCAAAGCTCTAGGCATATTTAATTAGCATGTATATAACACTGCATAGCCATGTGGTTCTTGTAACAATATATATTGTAATTAAAACAAGAATAAATTGTTTATTTAGAGGTGTTAATTGATAATGGAATATAGTAGCGCCCTTGTACATGAGGAAGATCACAATTGTCAGGTAACTGAAAAATACAAATTACAATCGCCCTGTAACCTCACTCTTTTTCTCTCTCTCAAAAAGCTACAAATAAAAACTGTTCTGAATATATATGATCTTACAAACTGAAGCAACATTGTTTCATCTCTCTCTCTCTCACGCACACACACACACAGACAGATGCATTCACTAAAAACAACAAGTCTTTTCAAGTTCTTTTATTTTTTAAAGTAATTTGATAATGAAGTAACTATTGCTGCAAGAATACAAGCTGCACTTAACTTTTTTACAACAGGAGCTCGTATCATTGTGTACAATTTACTGATAAATAATACCTATAAATAATACAAGTACAGACCATCTTAATCATTTTGCCAACATAACACTCTGTAACAGCTGCAAAGAAGTATGCTCTGAATACACATGATCTTGCACACTGAGACAACATTATCGTTTCAGTCATCTCTCCTCTCTCTTTCTCTCTTGCTAATTAATAACAATAAAAATTGTTTTAAGTACTTTTATTTTTATTGTAATTGGATTCTTGAGTTGAGAGCAGAATGAGACAAAATTTGTATATTTCTTTTGCACGTTAGTAGCATTAGGTCATCGAGTATCGTGTCTCATGTAGACCTTGTTTGGGTATGATCCCTTTATTTTCGTACATGGTCTGTACTACAAAAAAATAATTATTTATTTTACATACATTTTTTGTATTCTGCAATAAATAATTCTTTTTTCATGAAATACAGTAATGGGGTTTTGGATTACATCCTTCGGTAGAGAGAACGCTGTCCCTGGGTCATCACTTGGAAATTTTTGAGATCTCAAACCTATAACCATATAGAGATTTAAATAACATGAGGAAATGAAATAAGACATACATCCAATACAGATCTTTGGTCATGCTCCTGGGTAGGGAATTTGCATATTGGTTACAACTTGGAAACTGTTAAGATGCCTAACCTTGTAATACGTTTAATGGGCATGGGAAATAGATTCAGATTTGCATCCAACACAGGCCCTGGGCCATGCCCCTTGGGTAGGAAACTTGGCCATGGGTCCGAACTTGAATTAGATTGGACTGGTTTGGTATTTTATGGCACAGCAACACAAGTTATTTAGTGCTGAAACAATTGGAGTAAAATGCCTTGCCCAAGGACACACCATGGAAGCTGACATGGAAACTATTAAGATCCCACTTTACAACCTTATACACATTTATTTGACATGAAGAGACATGCCCATATGCAACATTGCAACACTGACCCCTGGGTCAAGCCTTACCCCTAGTGGCATTAGTAAATAAAATTATTTTAGTAAGGATCAACTTTTGGTGAATTTACTGTCAATGACTTAACTAAATATCCGGACATTAAAAAATAATGACTTTTTTCTCTGTCTGAATATTTCATGTACTAATGAAAATTATAAATTGTCCTTAATATTGTGTCCAGAAAATTAATATCCTTATTGTCAGGATTGTGTATCGATGCACCCAGCAAGTTCAATGTTGGTCAGAAGTTGTCTTGATAAACTAGGTTGGATTATATCCTTGCCTCCCGATACTTTTTCAGTGTTTTCTTTAACAAATCAAGAATTCAGGTTGCATTTCAGGTGTTTGTTTTTTGGTTGTTAGCCTATGTCAGTCTATTCATTTTTTTCATGTACTGCCATTGGTGATAAATGTGAACTGGTCATAAATGATATAATTACCCCACTTCAATTTCTGTAAACTCTGGGAAAATTCCTGAACTGTAGAAGATATCATGTTGCTTAATCTGTTTGAGCACAGTATTAACAAAATCAATTAATTAAAGTCCAACAAGTCTCATTCATCTCTAGAAACATATCTATGAAGTGAACCAGATTATAATAATGTATGGAAACTGTTCAGTGGAGCCAGTTCTAATATCAGTTTCATAATGTAAAATTGTCTTGGACAATAGAATGTATCACTGAAATGATGTACATCTATTCATATTATCTTATCTCTGAAAATCTGGAAGATAATCCATATTTTCCTTCAAGAATGCTTGAAGTGATCTTGATGCTACAAATCCAAATATGGCTATGATTGCCTAAAATATGTAAATGAGCCAAATCACTTAGACTGGTTCAGGAATTTAATTATACAACATCATTATTTCTTTTGATACTCTAGATAGAAAGACTGAACTGATCGCATCTGAAATGGGGTTATCAATGGAAAATCTGCCACTGAATAAAAGTCAAATGACAAGAATTTGTCAAATTTATCCCTCACAAGTGGCCACAATTTAATATGTGTTTAAAACCAATATTTAATTCATACAGTAAGGCAAGTAATCCAATTATCTTTTCTGATGTCTGTTTCTAGATGTCAGTTTTTCGTTACTGAGATAATTGCTGGCTAAAGTACTTCATAACATGTACCACTACAGTTAATATTATATCATTATATACAAATACCGACATTTACATGAAATGGGCTTGACAGGGGTTATGGGCTTCACACAGCTGTTAATTTCTTCTCTTTGATGATTACAGCTTTTGTGGATTCACACACAAAGAGAAATAAACCTTGAACAAAACAGGGTACCAGGCGAAGACTAAAAAATCATGTGACAGTATATGTATCACTTCCTTTAAAAGCAAGGCATTTTGTCTTCTCCATAAAATGGAGTATGGTCTTATGACAAATAATACTGAACTTGTGGATTTAATTGTGAAAACACATGACACTTTTAAAAAAGACAAAAGGAAAGCTGCGGACAACACGACACAAACGAAACTGGATAAATATTTTACACTTAAGAATTAAGAACTATTAAATTATATTCACTTCAAATAAGTATATTCTTAAGACAAGAACCTTTTGATAATTAATGTGACTTTGATATGAAGATATTAAATGTTTTGAAGTTACAGTGGTCCCCCTCTTATAAGGCCACCCCTTCTGCAGCAAGAAAGTGGCCTTATAAGACGGGTGGCCTTTCTAGAGGGGGATCACACAATCGTGAGTAATAACTACATATAAAGTATAAAAGATGTAACTAATTTTTATATATTTAATATTTGCATTAAAAAATCACAGGAATATTATCTGGTTAAGGACTAAATATGATAAAACTAGTATCAATGTTATTTTTAAAAAAATATGAATTATCACGAATCGTGGTGCAAAACCACATTGTCGGTAAATTCGGGGCACAAATATTTGGTTGCAACTATCCCTGTACGTCCGTTGATTCCGTCTTCCCACTCAAGTTGAATGTATATTGACGATGTTTATTTGAATCTTTCTGACATAAAATTTCTCAGTAGTTATCAAAAGACTCTCACTCTTTTCGTTTAATTTAATTGCTTTCATTTTTGTTCTAAACTGAGAATGTCTGACGATATTTTGCGACAACTTACTCCTTTGCGGGCAATCACGCGTGAGGCAGTGTTTACAACGGAAGTGAGTCTGTCACGTGATCGACTTTTTTTTCTTCTTCTCCAGTCTGGTACCCGGTTATGTACATTTCGTAATCTATTAGAGTGAAGCCAGAAAGGCTAACATACCATTTTACTATCTGGCGACCGGATGTCACGCTGACTTGAGCTGAACAATGCTGTGCTTCTCAGCGGTTAGCTTTTGTCATCCTGATAATTATCGGTGGTAATAATAGCCAGTAATTATCAAAGTGACAAAAGCTAACATCTAAGGAACACATGGCAGTAAGGATAATCGGATTACTTACCTCTTTGTAAGGATTAAAGTTACTTTATTGGCATATTGGAACAAAATGTCAATATGTTGAATTGAGAAATTAAAAAATATTATCGAGATTCTACTCTGTAAACGACCATTATGTGGCCGCTTGCGAGGGGTAAATTTGACCGTTTTTGCACTAAAATGCTGGCCGCTGGTCGCGTTAGAGGGGTGGCCGTCCTTGAGGGGTACTTTTGAACACAAACTCGTCGGTGCCAAAGGATTGTGGCCGTATAAAGCGGGTGGCCGCTGGTCAGGGGGGCCGTTCAAGAGGGGGACCACTGTACATGTAGCTTTCTTACTTCATACACATACATATACTTCTCACAAATATAGTCCCCCTCTGCAAAGGCCACTTTCATGGTGCAAAAGGGGTAGTCTTATAAGACGGGCACCACTGTATATATTAGTAGCCATCAACTGATCTATATTTTGTGTTAAAATTTATTTCAACATCCCTTATTGTTGGCTGCGATTCATGTTATGTGGGGATTGATAAATCCCTCATGTTGGAATAAAATGACCACCCCTCATTTTGGCAGTGCTAATATAATGTAGCATGCAAATACATATCGCTCTTTATAAACTAATGTAACAAATTCTATATTTTGTCAATCAGTAATTTGATAAAATTTCATGTTGCAAATATGCTAAAATTAAAAATTTGCAAAATGTAATGATATTAAATTATTGTGATTTACAGTAACTTGCAAGTGAGGAAATATGCAGTTGCATGCCACTGACCTAACTGAAGTGGTTCTATATCAATTTTATACTTGGATTGGCCCTAATTTAGTTGTCTTTAAGCGACCGCTTGATACAGTACTCCCTCATTATAATGCTGCCCATGGAAACCATAGAGTACAATGCTTGATAGTGAGAGTAGTCCTTATAATGAAGTACAAATTTTAATGCATATTTTATAAAGGAATGACATAAAATTCAAAGAAAATGTTGTGTAGAAGATGGTACTAATCTATGGTGCTATATCTATACCTGATAAAGGCCATGGTCTAACAGAACAATTTGGGTGCCTTGTTCTGTATTGTTAACCAAGACATTTCCAGGATGTGGATCACAATGGACATATCCCTGTACAAATATCATCTCACTGTACAGTTTCCCAAGATTTCTGGTGACCTGTCAAAATAACAAGAAATAAAAGGTAAACAAAAGAATGAGTGAAATTCTTATTATTTAAATACAGCAGATTCCTTTTTTGTGGATATAAACTTTCATAGTTTAACAGAAAATTATACTTTTGCAGTACTTCAATTCAATGCTATGCCACTGTGGGGGGAGGAGACAAGGATCATATTTTCTCTCATTCCAATATATGCATAACAGTTTTCCATGTCAGAAAGCCATGTGGAATGTGCCTATACCACTCGAGTGCTCTCAATGACACTATAGATGACATAATTATGCTTATGACATGAATTTCTGCAATGTTTTCTACCATTTTTAATACTAAAAAGACAAATTTTTTCCAGAGTACAAGTAGAAATTCTTGTTTACAACAAATTCTTTGATGAAAAAAAACATTTTCAATAGCTGCACTGATACTGATGATTCACCATCTTTTCTCCACCATGTGCTTCTGATTAGAAATGAGTGACAAATAATCCACTATATGTGTTGATATGTGATTGGGATATCCCACATTCAGGATCAGAATTTGTGGGCAGGAATGTGCCAATTCTGACCTTCAGGTGTGATTTCCCAATCCCACACCAGTGTATATGATGGATTCTATTCTTCATAGATCATTTCATTCTCATTAGGTCTTTAATTTGATGGTTGCTAAGGCTGCAATATTTACACATGTAAACGGTTTTGTTTGCAAAATTATTAAATGTATAAATGAACATGCATGTGGCTATCAGTGACACAGGAATTATTCATTCCAATTAAATTCTATATTTGCACATCTCTGCTTAAGATTGTTTAGTAGGATTTTTCTGTTACTTCTTTTCTTAAAGTATATATGATTTCCACATCGAAGGTGACATCACTAGGAAAAAGCAGAAACTGACAAGAATTGGTTGAAGTGCACATTACACAACATTACATATCAGGTTGCTTGACTGATAATTCAAATAAAATTTCTTTAAACTACATTATTCACCTTTGAACAATATAGTAACATTTTATTTTAGAGATAGTTTCTTTTCCTTGCAGATCCTACAAAAGCATCCCATGCATATATCCAGGCAGTACATTTGGTTGAATTATTGATTTTTATCATCATGTACACATATGATGCAGTTGGAAAATAATATCACAACGATCCTAGAGATTTTTGACTGAAATTGTCATATATATTCAACAAAGACATGTCTTATAAACTGAATTTTGTCATAATAACAGGTAAAAGATGTACAGCAAATGAAACAATCACAAACTGAGAGAGGTATGGCATGCACATTATATTAGCTGTCAGCTGTTCAATAAGCCTAACTAGTAGATGGGGGAAAGGTTGTGTTTCTAATTGTTTTGGTTATTGTCACTCATGTACATGTTTAGAAATTTTGGTAAATGTTGCTGCTTTAGTGGTTGCTATCAACAACACAATCCACAAAAATCAGTAGCCCTTGAATAAAAGTGAACTGACAGTACTCTTGAACTTAAAAACATGACAATCTCTTTCCTTCTGCAAAGTTTAGTATTCCATAAATGAACATTGGTCTCTAATTATGGAAAATCTTATTATTAAATCAAATTTTAAAAAATCCAACGTTTGACACATGCATCAAAGTAGAACACAGAATGCTCAACAAAACAATTTGCCTGCAATACAAATTTTATTCTACAGTGATAGGTAACTGCATATTAAACAGCAGTACAAAGAATTAGAAGAAAAAATATTCCATAAATCTTAGACTGTTTGAGCTCTCTTCTGTACAGTCATCATAACTGGTCTATACTATTCACATACAAACCTCATTAACAGAAATGTTATGTTCCTTCATGTATTGTCTGTCATCTACCTTTCCTCCTTCACAAAACTCCATTGTCAGGACTCGCTCACTGGACAAATCCCAATATACCTTAGGGACCTAAAAGATTATATGGGAATAGTCTTTCAAATTTTCCAATTATAATAGTACTGGACTTTTAGCATGCTTATTCATCAAAATAATCTTTATTTAATGTAATTTTTCATTTTTCAACAAGTAACATTAGCTATTATCAGCTATTGTTGTCTCAAACAACGGACCTGACAACCTTGGCTGAGGGAAGGTACCTTGCTCAAGGGTACTTAAAACAGCCTGCTGGTACAGAGGTTTGATCTTGCAACCTAATGGCAGCGAGGTGGACCTTTACCAACTGAGAAATACCACTCCTCATACTTGCTAAAAACTGTACCATATAGTTGTGAGAGGAAACCAGTGTGGTCTACTTCATTATACTAAATATTGATACAACACTATACATGATAAAAGTATTCCATATGTAAATAGGACATGGTTTGTACAGCCCTGAAGAGTTCATTCTCAAGGACGTTCAAGGACTTCCATAGGTTGTCAATGTGTATTTTGTTTTCTGGACATTGTTACCTTCTTCTTATGTTACTTTGTTAATTACTTGTGTTGTGTGTCATTTGATCCACAAATTTTATCCCATTTTATTTATTTATTCATTATTTTGGGACAGTACATAAATAACAAAAAATTATTAATTTCAAAAGTGATACATAATATTCAGTTTTAATGTTTTGGATTCCGTCAGATAAATTCCTGGAATTTTTCAATAAACTCAATGATGTTTCAAGGATATAATAAACTTTTTTGATTTTCAAAGAGTTTTCAAGGCAGCCCCTCAAATTCAAGGTATTACAAACCATGTACCGTAAGAGATATATTAATCTATAAAGCAGTATTCATGGTAATTTTTCAACAAGTAAAAAAATACCCTATCAAAAGATGAATGTTTTACATAAGCCTTAGTGGTTTCAACAATTACATCTGGTAAAGGTTTTCTTCTTAATAATCTATTACCCACCGAAATATTAACCCTTTCAACACTGCAGACCACTAGAGCAGTCCAGGAACAATAACTCCTGCTCAACACTGCAGACTGATATTCCGGTCTCACTTTCACATTATGTTTTGGCAGTCTATGCTCTGACTGGACAGTTTCTGGGATACCCCATTAGTAAATAATTATGTTGCAGTACGATTCATTTGGATACATTTGGACTCTGAGGTAGGTTATTAACAAATAAGGGGGGTTTTCTGATCTATAAATGTAAATCTTTGAGGTTACCTTAAGTATATCCAAAATGGAGGACTCGTCTGATGAGGAGTTTGAATAGTCTGGGTACGAAATAATTAAATATACTTGCAATTTTGGTTTTGTAAACAAATCAAGAGAGGGAACGTTTAAAACAAGGATGGAGGGATATTGATGGCAATAGCAATGACAATGAGGAATTTGAACCTGATGATGCATACGAGACACCTGAATTTCGTCAGTGGACTAAAACTCAGTCTGATCATATTATTCACTAAGTTTATAGTTACTATGTGTTTTCAGAAAAAGCAAGATTTGCAAATGTAAATGTACACCTGAATTGAGAGACTGACTCAAAACAACACAAAGGTGTTTGGACTGATGCCACATTAGCTGAAATAAAGACTTTTTTTTATTGTCTTTTGATATTAATGGAGGTATCAAAATTTGACAGTCATGAACTGTATTGGTCTAAATGTGCTCACAGAACTTGCTCCTGTGATTACAAAACAAAAGTATAGTTCTGGCAATGACTATCACACCTATACATGTGTGCATGTACAGGTATATGGTGTGCTCACTAACAAACAATCTTGGACTTTGTGAGATTAACACTGTTAACTAATTAACACATTTATTTTGAATTAGTTTTTTGGACATATGCTGCTTAGTATATATTTGCATTCCTTGTTTCATTTAACGATGTTAATTTATGTTAATATATATGGTAGAGTGTAATGCCAGGTATTTATTCATGTAAGTTTCTTAACCAGTGATGTCTTTGTGCTGCCTGAAGTGTCAGATCTCTGAATTTAAAGTAACAACTATGCTTAGCAAGAGCGAAGATCAGACCAAATGCCGCCAAACTACAGGAAGTGTACATGCACTTACTGACAAAAGGTAATCTTCTTCGGTGGGAATGATAACCTTATTTAACTTGCAGAGAAAACAACACAGCATTCTAAATGATCATTCTTGGGATTTAAACTACATGTAATTGGAGTTTATATCAATATAAATATGAATAAATATAAACTGTCATTTGCATAAACAACTGGTAAGAGATCTGCTGGGAGTAAATTCATTGTAGGAGAGTCTTCTGTTAGGGAGTTGAGAAGAATGACAGATAAGGACAAATATTGACTTTTTAAGAGTGACAACAACAAAGAGGAATCTGAGGACTCTGAAGCAACAGACTTAACTCCATCAACAAAGCAAACCTTAAAATGACCTTTTTATGAGCCAACCAAAAAGTTAGAAAGATATACTTTCAATATTGCCACTTTTTTTCCTTCTTTCTTTTATTGGTCATGATCAGTTGCCATTTACTGATAGGAAAGACCACAGAAACAGTCTAGCACTGGTTTATTGTAAACAATTCAAACGTCATGTAACAAGTGATGATCAGTGCAATATCCAAACTCACCAACTATTGGTGCATTACAAAAATGGAGCAAAATTACCATGATTTTACAATGTATTACATCACATGTGCATTATATGGCAGAACTAATTTTTTTCCCTAATCAGGGTTAGTGTTATACATCAGTGCATGTTATACACATTAAAATATGTATTCAAGTCATGACTTGTAAGAACACCACAATGGATTATAAACAAGTTTTATTTTATGTTTTAGAAACCACTTTTTGGAATAACATGTTTCTTCAATAATACTTACCTGATCATAATACCTTGGGAGTACTACCACTACCTCGCAAATCCAGCACTCTCAGGCTAAAATATTTAGCTATGGGAGCTAAAAGTTGTCTGCACACATAGGTGGCAGTCTGACAGTGATTTCCCCTTGATACAAGGATTAACGCCAAATCCCATATGTACTTCAGTTACTACTGGAGTGGAATGCATGATCTCCTAGTAGAATGTAAATGCGGGGAGGCTGTATCCATATTATTGTTGGGTAAGTATTATAAAAAAAACTTATTTTACTCCAAAAATTGGTTTCTTCTTTAAATATGTTACCTGATCATAATACCATAGGAGAATAGGTAAGAGGTGGAGGGAGTTACATCCCCTTACGCTAGAGAGACCATCTCCAGTCCCCTAAGATATGTGAGGCAGCCTCTAGATTTAAAGACCTGGCTGGAGTATTGACTCTGTATGCCGGGTTGTGGCTTTAGGGAGAAGGGAAATATTTTCTCCTGCAAATACAGCACAAGTCGTATTGCAACCTCCATGACAAGCTGCCAACCAACCCAGAAGATAACCAGCTGCACTGGGGTGATAGGTCCCACCAGGTCTAACTGAGCCTTTTGGGATGAAAGATCTCTGAGGTAGAAACCAGAGAAAGTCAACCCTGACCTCCATCCAATGGCTTGTATAATCACAGCTAGGGAACAGTTATGCTCGAATGCAATGCTTGTCATGACTGCCATAACCTCATGAGCCAAAATGTGTAACAATCTTATTTGATCCTGGCTTAATTCTCTGTATGCAGAACAAATACCACATCTGATCCAGGACAACAGAGCCTAAGCTGAGATATTGACCTTTCCCTCTTTCAAATGTAAAAATAGATGAGATCTTCCTCTT
This sequence comes from Margaritifera margaritifera, assembly GCA_029931535.1. Classification (NCBI taxonomy): domain Eukaryota; kingdom Metazoa; phylum Mollusca; class Bivalvia; order Unionida; family Margaritiferidae; genus Margaritifera; species Margaritifera margaritifera. The sequence continues at coordinate 1,832,887 of JAQPZY010001459.1, forward strand.
CGCACCAGCTCAGTTCTTTTTAGGTACCATACATACCATAACACGACGTGTCAAGTGAAAAACATGATTTTGGACTCCCAAACCCCCAGACACGGTTGTGTTTTAAAAAACACGATTTTCAGCAATCTAAGCGAGAAAAAAAAATTCCCTCACAAAAAAAAAAAAATGTACATTTTTTGATCACAATGATATATGCCCATAATCTGTGGTATGTATAAACAGTAAACAGTCTTGCTCAGAGCTCATGTAAAACTATCCACAGGGCAGTTTCTACAGCTGTTTTAGAGACAATTAAAACGTAAGGCGATCAGAGATGAACAGACACCTTTTAGAGATTTGCTGAATTGGCTCACAATACCTAGGGTGATGTGTCATGTCAAATCCTTTGAGCACTGCTGGGGGAGAGCCCATCAGGCTAATTTGCATAGGGAAAGTACACTAAGTGTAACAATCCAATTTGTCTGAAGTTAAGTACATCAAACAGATGCGTTTTGAAAAACAAATGTTATTACAAATCACTGACTGCATTGAATGAGAATGTTGAAGCCATCTTTATTAAAGTTTGTGATCAGCAGCAACGTTTCTTTGAAGTCGGATTTTTACTCCATATATAAAATTCAAAACATGATTATTTTGGTAGATTGAACAACAGCACCATTCAATCTCTAATGCTGTGTTACACCTAGGATCGAAAGGTCTGGGGACACTGTGTCCCTCACCCTCCAGATTTGGGGGACACATACCATTTTAAAGGGACAAAGGAAAATTGTAGTACATAATGCACTAGAAGTGCTAAAAAATGAGATAGTTTTGCCACCTTAACTTTCTTATATTTTCCTTGGACATTTACATGATTGCAATAAATGTTTATCATGTAATCAAGTAACTCATGAAAACATTAACATGTTTGAATGTCTGGTTAACCTGAAATTAACTGCACCATGTAATTTTAATAATTTAAAAGCATTAAATCATTAATCAAATGGAAACTGTGTATTTGCATAAATTAGTACCTCAAATGGCAAACTGTGTATTTGCATAAATTAGTACCTTTTTTTCATTAATTCAGCCTGAGAATAAATTAAATCTTCACTGCCGTAGGTGTGACTTTAACCTAGAAAATATGTTACAATAGCAGCGGTCAAAGACTTGAGCAACTCAGCAGACTACCACAAACCTCGAATATTTTCATTGCCAGATTCTTTGTTTTGAAATGGATAATCATTGCCATCTTACAGGTTTTATAACTTTTAACGACTTTAGCCATTGCTTGCACCAACATAGACGTGGATACACATTCACGAAGGAAAGTGTAGGCATATTTGTGAACACAAATGACACTTGCATTACTGTCAAACCAACTACTGAACTACTGAAAGCAGCAAAGACTGCATGTAACTACATTCCACTGTCCAATGGATTTTAAAGACAGTAACTTGGTGTATTTTTGTATTTAATGTATGTGAGGTTGTGACCATGTTTGTGGTGATGTTATTTGACAATGCTAAGTCTACCATTTAAAAAAAAAAAAATGTTGTAAGTATATTAAATGCTTCAGAGAAAACAGATGGTATTTTCTTTTATTCTGATTTGAATTTCCAGTAATTTGCTATAGTCTGATTTGAAAAGATATCTTATTCTTATTTGGATGATGTCGTTTTGGGGGGGTCACGCACAATGACCCCCCTTGGGACCTCAAAACACTTTTTGAGTCTCAAAAAAACCAAAACACTGTCTGGGAATATGGCAAGTATGAGGTACCACTTTAAAGCTCCACCGGGTCGTGTTTAAGGATCCAGGTTGGAAAGAGGTTTCCTCACAAAAGACTGATTGCCAATGAGCAGGAGCCCGTTTCTGGCCATGAAAGCAGGGGCCATCATAAGTGATACTGACCCATCCGGACTGATTTGTATATAGTTTGGCTCAACTGAAAAGGCATGTATATCTCTGATCCTGCCTGCTGTAGCTAGGATGAGTAGGAAGCAGGTCTTAAATGAGATAAACCGATGATGTTTTCAAGAATGGTTGAAACAGTGTCTTATTCAACCATATCAGAACCCATGATAGATTCCACTTTGGGCACAGGGCTAATGCCTTCCTGCAAGCCAGATCAAAACTGAAGTCGTCTTTGTTTTGTCCTATATCCTCTCTTCCATGATAACTCAGGATGTCAGAGATTGTGGAATGGTAACTTCCTATCATGATGGGAGCTAACTTCTTCACTTCAAAGAGCCATAGGAGAAAGTTAGCTATTTGGGGTACTGATGCCTTAAGCAGAGAAATGTGTTCTTGCTTGCACCACTGTGAGAAAATTCTCCACTTCCCCTCATACACTTTCAAAGTGGTGGGCCTTCTTGCCCAAGTGATTCTTTCCCCACTTGTTGTGAGAACTGTTTGTTCTGAAAGACTTATTTAATTTGATCCAGACATGCAGGTTCAACAGATCTGGGTTTAAATGAAATTCTTGCCATCAAGGTTGTTTGAGCAGATCAGGAAATGTTGCTATTTTCCTTGGAATTTCCATTGCCAGATTTCAAGTCATTTATCCATAATTTTTCCGATTTGAGGGGAGCAATCAGGATGAGGCAGCACTCCAATTCTCATGCATTCTCATGACTTTTGCACAACCTTTGGAATCAGAGCCATTGGAGGGTAAGCGTAGGCATCCAAATCGTTTTAATCTATTGAAAGAGTGTTGACTGCCCAGGCCTTCGGATCCAGGACGGGGGAGACAAAGGATGGGAGTTTAGCATTCCACATTGTCGCAAATAGATCTATCAGCGGTCGATCCCAGTGGGTACAGATATGACTGAAACACGAGGGATGAAGTGACTATTCTGTCCATATTAATTGATTCCATTGGAAAAGTGATTCTGATATTACATTTACCATCTATTCTTGCTTATAAGTTGACATTTTTTACTGAAAGTTTGATTAATGCAGAGTAGGGGTCATCATATAACACAACATACAAAATATTTATAAATCTAGGATAATATTGGAAACTCCCCATTATGTGGCTGCATGTGAGGGGTAAATTTGATATTTTTTGCAATAATACGATGGTCACTGGTCACATCTGAGAAGTGGCTGTCTTAGAGGGCTACATCTGAACACAAAATTTGTCAGTGCCAGGGGATTCTGGCCATATATAGTGGGTGGCAGCTGGTCTGTGGCAGGGGGAGAGTTCAAAAGGGGGACCACTGTAGTAGTTCTCTTTGATACTAAATTATTTGCTCATTTCTGATCACATGCTCTTACTGAATATTCTGCAGTATAGATACATTAGAACTGAAATAACTATTCCTACACATACAGTAGCAATACCCAGGGTGTTTTATTTTTAAATTGCTGCACAGTTGTTAACAATATGAAATCTTTTTTTTCACTTTTGGTCATTCTGAAGCCAACCTTTTATTGGGATATAAGCAGTCTCTAAATTCAAAGAACTCGCATTTATATGACACTGTCTTTCTTACCTTCAGTGACCTAAGTATCCAGCGTGAAAGAGTGAGACATTCTTTAATTCTTTATGATTTATTTGCTTAGATCTCTTTCAAAGCATGAAGTAATCTTGAACAATAAGAAGCGTGCTAGATTGCCGAGTGATACAATCATGCATTTGGAAGACTTAAAGGATTTGCTAACTAGTTGGGACACAGAGATAGTGAACAATATCGATGGCTAATTTTTGTATGTCTTTTACATTGAGAAAAAAGACACAAGAGCCCAGCCTGGAGAAAACACTCCATAGAGAGCAAAATTCCTTCTTCACAATTACCTTCAAAAATTTAAATTTCTTGAAGAGTCTAGCAACTCTCTCACAGTGCCTGCCCTCACTTAAAAAGTCCAATTCTAAAGGTAAGTTTTTCTTGGTCTCTTCTGCTAGCCACACATATTGGAAGTCAGGAAACACCCATGCAATTCTGTTTACCAGAAACTGAAAAAGAATTTATGGTTATCTAGATCAATATTGGTTCAATATAAGACTCACAAATTCTGTTCAAAGTCTTCTCTTCTGAATTTTTAGTTGTTGCACAAACACTAATACAGATGTCAGGGGTACAATTCAGACTAGCCTAAAACCTGAAAAGTTTGAACATCAAATTACTCTGTCAGTTAAGATTTAGTGTCTGAAATGTTGTTAGTAATAATTTTAATGTCATGTTAATTTTCCCACCAACATGGTCCATCATTCTTGATGAAAGCTGTTTTAGGAAGAGATTATAATTATTACATATCCAAGTATATAAATGAATAAAATGCATTACATTACCAACTAAATAAATTTTATTTTTTAAAATACTTGTGACATTGTAACAGTTCTTGTGTGATATTAATTTGATGAAACACTAACAACTTAAGCAGTAAAAAGGTTGACGCAACACAAAAGTGTTCAATCAGCTCTAGGTACAGCAAATTTTTTAACTGCACCTTATAAAAGCAACTTGTAACCATGAAATGTCTCCACTTGATTGAAGTATATTTTTTTTTCTAAATAATAAATTGTCAAAAATAAACCATATTTGATCTTTTGTCTGGAAGAGTTGTATATAATTTTCTATCTCTGGTCACATCTTCAGTCAAGTGTTACAATATAACAAAGTTCACATAAAAAAAATTGACATTTACAGTTACGGAAGAAGTAAGTTTTCAACAAGACATAAAATTCCTGTTGATTTCTATTTTGTGAGCTGTATGGTGCCACACAATCCTGACATCTGTCATGTTAATAGCAAGTCAGATTTGTTTCAAATAAGCTTAATTATGATAAATGGCGTATCAAAAGTTTAACTGAAAGATCTATGAAAGTTAAATACCTCCATAGTTTTGATATCAACATAGGAGTGTGCCTTGACTCTTGGATGTTGAATCTTGACCGCCACTACCGTGCCATCTTTAAGTGTTGCTTTATGGACTTGTGCAAGGGAGGCTGTTCCCACAGGTTCAGATGCAAAGCTTGTGAATATTTCCTCCACCTACAAACAAGAAGTCTGAAATGTAGATTGTATTGTCTGAGTGTTCAAGTTTCATAATTAGTTCCCGACATTCAAGGTCATTGTTTCTCTAGCTCCTTTATTTCTTCTCCTTGATTTTTGCCATCCTTGCTTATGGTCCCAAAAAATTCTTGTCTCAATCATTCCTACTTGTTGGAAATGGGGTAAAAAGAAGGGAGTACAGAATTTTAAGTTTGATGAATATCTATTTGATGATTTATCTATTCAAGAGCAAGATGCTGCGCAAGTGAAAAAATAACGAAAAATTATGAATTGGTAGGAATAAAAAAAATCAATGAAGCATAGGAATTTTCTTTTCAGATAATAGTATGCATCCCATATTAGTTATTATGGCTGCATCACACCACTTAAGGTTCATAGTTTTCAAGTCCATGAAAATAATCAGCTTGATGCTGAATCCCTCTTTTGTGATCCATGTTTTGACATAATGCAAAAACACATAAAACTAGTCAATTTTAAGTAAATCATAGGCCATGGTCTAGTCCAGCTTGTCCAACATGTGCTCTGTTTTCCACCTACCCTTCATTTATTTGCATGTTATCTACATGCTAAATCATTTTTAAAGCTGCATTACCTCACATAATGAATTTGAAACTAATATAATGAGCATGTTTTTTTGTGGTTCATAACTACGTAAAATAACCGTCTTACCACAAAAATTCACCCAGATTCTCAAATTCAACATCCTTATCTTTTGAGAAAATCTCAGTGTTAGACTACAAATAGTACTGCATACTGGCCAAAATATGTACCAGTGAAAAACACGATTTTGTACTCCCAAACACCCCAACATGGTTATTTCGATAAACACAATTTTCAGTAATATTAGCAAAAATACAAGAGAGAGACCTTTCTTGACACCTTGATATATGTTGGTAACCTATACAAACAGTAAACAGTCATGCTTACTACTCATGGAAAACTATCACCTTGGGGCAGTTTATACAGTTGATTGTCATAGAGGTAATTAAAAGGTAGGTTGTTCAGAGAGAAACAATCACCCATGCACAGATTACTTAATTGACTGAAAATAGTTAGGGTGAAATTGTGTTAAGAATACTTTGTAAGAAAACCCATTAGGCTAATTTGCATAGGTAAAGTATGTGAAGTGGAACAACCCAATTCATTTAAAGTCAGATAGGGCTGAAGAAACAAAAGTTATTACTCTTCAATGCCTTGAATGATAATGTTTAAGTCATCTTTATTAAAGATTATTGGCTAGTTCATGATAAGCAGCAACGTTTCTTTGATGTAGCATTTTACTTCATATATTATTGTGGTAACTGAAATAGTGTGGGAGTGTGATTCATTTTTGAAGGCAAAATGTCAAAATGCAGCTGTGATTTAGGGAAGGAAGAGACACCTGTGAAGCAAGCAAAGCCTAACAAAACTAAATTTTAGGACTCCAGGTTGATGGAGTTTGACCTTGTGAAACACATCAACATGGGGAAGCATTTTATTCTGTACACATACAGCAAGCACCATATGTACATTAGTACATTAGTCAGTCTGGAGTATTAACATATTGTGGACCAACAATTGGGGAGGGCGGGGGGGGGGGCTTGGGATTTTCTTTTGAACCAAGATATTTGTTTTTTCTTCTACCTCAAGATTTTTTTAAAAAAAACTAATATAATGGATATAATAGTTCAAATTATTCCTACAAATCAGAGCAAGAATATTTTTTTCAAGCTATAAGGGGGCAGGAATTTTTGTTCTCTATAAAAATCCCAGCCCCTCCCCCAAAAATGAAATGGTCATCCCCTAACATTGCTCCACCCTTGATCAGGTCAATGCACAAATGCAAAGTTCAATCCCAAAAGTAATTAACATGTTTAAACATTCTAACTAGTGTGGCCATTGCATATTTGACACTTTCTCTCAGCAATGTGGACATAGAAAAGATAAGTTTCTATGCCGAGAACCCCCCCCCCAAAAAAAACCTGAACTACTGACAGCATCTAGTTAAGACTGTATTCCAACTGTCCAATTGATTTTAAAGACAGAAACTTCGTGTATTTTTTATTTAATGTCTGTGTGGTTGTGATTATGACAGTGTGTGGAAATGTGTGCGTGTGTGGTGATGATATTTGATATGCTAAATCTACCAACTATATCTGTTTAAAAGTTTATTCAATGCTTCAAAAAAACATATTTTATTTTATTTGATTCAAATCTGAATTTCCAGTCATTTTTGTTAGACCTTTATAAGCAGATTACTAATTCTCAATTGTACAATGTCATTTTTTTGGGTCGCACATGCATACTGATCCCCACTGGGAGCTCAAACCACACTTTTTAAGTCTCAAAAAACCCCAACTCTGTCAAGGAAGTTGGCAGGAATGGTACTGACTACACTCAGTGACATGTAGGTTTTGAAGACAAGACTTACTTACACAGGTTGTAAATATGCACTGTGTTCAGATGCACAGCTGCATGTGACATGCTGATCTTTTGTCTGGTTTGTTTACACACCAATACATTTGCATAACCAACAGAATACTGGAAATCAATAATCCAAACCATTTTTATTCAGAACCAACCAGATATTGCATGAAAGTGTTTTTGTGAAAACCCCAAGCCAATGCCATCATTCATGTATGAGAAGCGATAACAAGATTTTCAATATGGTTACCATGGTGCCATGTTGGAAGTCATACCAACACCATTTTCATTCAGAAAAATATTGCTATAATAGTGTTTTAGTGAAAACCAAATGTTAATAAGACCATGTCGTCTTGTCTGTTCAGTAGGGTCCCCATAAGGATTTCTTACCCCCCCACCCCCCCCCCGGCCCTTTATTCATAGTTCCAGTGTACAATTGTACAAATTTGTCTTCATTTTGCTTCACCGCCACAAAATCATTTAATGTCATTATCACAATTGTATATTTTTTTTTAGAGAGAATGCAGCTATAAAACTATGGCAATGATAATTCCACTAACAAATTCTGTTGGTGAACTGGAATTAGATTGTTCTCCTCTCAATCAGAATCATTATCTTCTTAAGGACAAAGCCTATTCATTAAAGTTCTTGTTCCTCATCATACAACTTTTTAAACTATGTCCTAAATTTACTTAATTCTACCTATGATGTTTATAAGCTGAAATTGATTCAAGTGCTATTTATTGAATCTGTTCATTATCTAACTTCTCTGATAACTTAATGAAAGTCATCTATGTCAAATTGGGTTCAAATGGCATCATACTGCAGAATTTTTATGGTTTACAATCTGAAAATGGAATATTATCTTCTTTACTTGCGGAATGGGCCATGACAATCTAACACAAAAGTCCCTCAAAGGGACTGATGGTTTAAAAGCTGAAAAGAATTTCTTGAAATCAAAGTTAAAACAATTTCTTCCTTTTAACTGCTAAGTAATGAAACTGATACTCTTGAGAAACTCCAACATACCAAATTTTGGAAACAAAAATATTTTCTTACATGTCTGAATTAACACTGTCACAAAATACCTGTAAGTGCTGGATAAAATTCTCTGTCATGGTCACTGACAATAAACCTAACATCACAGATAGAAAATCATTCAACCTGTCTCAATGTCAAGAAATACTGTGCTAAATTTGGTTCAATCTATAATTAATAATTTTAGAAGAAAAAGTTATTTTAAATGGCATCATTGAAGGTATTCATCAGATATATCCACAAACTGGATTTAATAAAAATGTATTCATACCTGTTTGTGTTTCATGATCACAAGCCAGGACATCTAACATGCTGAGTCAATATATTTCACCTTAAAATCAATATTTGAGTGCCATCTATCAGCTTGTTCACTGGAATGCAACTATATACAAGCTCTGGTTAAAATTCACCTGTATATGTACAAGTCACTGTGTTTATAAGCTCAAAGAAGTACAAAAAATGAAAGCAATGACCCTTGACTTGACTCCAATGTCAATTAGATCTGATTTTCAGAACTCCTTCACAAAAGAGGGGATATGGTGGATATGTTGGTTGTTCAATCCAAACCATTTTCATTCAGAACCAACCAGATATTGCATGAAAGTGTTTTTTGTGAAAACCCCACGTCAATGCCATCATTCATGTATGAGAAGCAATAACAAGATTTTCAATATGGTTACTATGGTGCCATGTTGGAAGTCATACCAACACCATTTTCATTCAGAAAAATATTGCTATAATAGTGTTTTAGTGAAAACCAAATGTTAATTAGACCATTCATGCAAAAGAAGTAAGCATATAAAGATTTTCAGGATGCCCAAAAAGGCAGCCATTTTGGAGGTTAGATCAGCATCATTTTAAATATATGAATAACAATACATTGCAAGGAAGAATTTTTGATTTTTTAAATGCTAGTATGACCATTCAATTAAGAAAAGTAGCTGTTACGAGATTTGACATATTTTGGGAGGTCACATTGAGATCAATTTTGTTTAGGACCAACTACATACAGCGAGAAGTGTTTTAGTGAAAACCCCATGTTGATATGACCATCCCTTCAAGAGAAGTAATGAAAACAAGATTTTTTAGATGGCCACCACTAATCAGCACCATTTTTATTTAGGACCAACCAGACATCATAAGAAGTCTTTCAGTGAAAATTTCATGTCGATATCATCGTCTGCTTAGGAGGAGAAGGAATAACAGGATTGGCAATATTTGATGTCCAAGTGGCACCATTTTTATTTAGGACCAATTAGACATCAAAAGAAGTATTTTAGTGAAAACACTATGTCAGTATGTCCATCCATTCAGGAGTAGTGACAAGATTTTCATAATGGCCACCATGGTGGACATATTGAATGTCTGACCAGCACCATTTTCATTTAGGACCAACTAGACATTATAAGAAGACTTTAAATACTTCTTCCATGTCAATATGACTATCCATTAAGAAGAAGTATCTAAAAGATTTTCAATATGGCCACAATGATGGCCATACTGGACTTAAGATCAGCACCATTTTCATTCATGACAAACTAGACATCAGAAGAAGTCTTTTGGTGAAAACCCCATGTCCATATGACCATCCATTCAAGAGGAGTACCAATAACAAGATTTTAAACATGGCCACCATGCTGGCCATATTGGATATCAGATCAGCATTTTCATTAAGGACCAGCCAGACACCTCAGAAAGTCTTCTGGTGAAAACCCCATGTCAATATGACTTTCCGTTCAAGAGAAGTAGCGATAACAAGATTTTAAAGCTGGCTGCCATGGTGGCCATCTTTGCTGTTAGACTGGCACCATTTTCATTTAAGACCAACAAGACATTATAAGATGTCTTTTAATGAAAGCCACATGTTGATATGACTGTCCATTCAGGAGGTGTAGCGATAACATGACTTTCAAGATGGCCAAAATGGTGCCCATATATCTGAGTGGAAACATTTCTAGGACCAACTAGACCTTGAGATGAATGTGTGTGTAAAAGCTTCATGGCAATCCTCCATGTAGTTTAGGAGGAGTAGTGCTAACAAACTTGTGCTAATGAATGGATGATGGATGGATGACAGACAACAGGCTATACCAGAAGCTCTCCTGTCAAGACCTGTTGAATTGATCAGGGTGTTTGGGGGAAGATATATCTAGCAAAGTGTAAGAGTTTTATGTATTCAGTCTTTCCAGCAACCTTTTGTAAAAAAAGTAGGGATACAGATTTACATGTGAGGAGTTTTGTTTTTATGATGCATGCTCCATCAGTTGCTGTTTCAGTATTTCTTGAAAAGTTGCTGTGGGTTGTAAAATACTTAAGATTATTATTATCATTTCTTTCAAAAAGGTTTCCTGAAGGGAGACAGCTATTGGATCATGTTCCTTGTGAAGAAGACTTATTTCATCAATATTTGCCTTTAAACCTTGGTAATTCCATTGAATTATCATGGTGTTAGGAATCATATTTATGAAAGTATGGGACTTATAGGAAGTTTCCTTGTGTGGTAACAGGGTGTTACCAGCTTCCATAGCGTGTAGACTTCCAAACTCCCTGAAGAATTTGATAGGATTATCAGATCCTTTTGGAGGTCTAGTAGAATCTTTAATCCTCTCTTTATTTTGTTTTGGGCATACATTACCACTGGAGCCAGTACTTTGCTGCTATTTTTGTTGACCAGATCTAACCAGTTTTTAAATGGTAGTCTTGGGTTACTGAATTGTCACTCTGTTACCATGAGTACCTACATTTTCTGCTTCACTCTTGTTGTGAGTGGCTGCTTGCACTAATTTTGGAGGAGTCATAACTGAAATCAGGTCTTGCCCTGTGGTGAGGTAATATCTGTCTGAGTATATATTAAATCTGTGGAAGGTTTATTCCCACGCTAGCGGTGTTCACATAAGATTTGCCACCAGTGCTACGTGCAGGTAAGATCTCCACAAATTATCAGGAAAAGACATAACTTCCCATCTTTTGCACACTGGATCTCCTTCTCAGGTTTATACTTTATGCAGTCTCTGGAATGAGTGGTCACCCTGGCAGTTTGCACAGGAGATTTTCACCTTGCATAATGATCTATTGTGTTCCTCTTGCCCACATCTGGGGTAAACTGATTTCCTCTTGCAGCCATTGTTGTTGTGACCATATTTCTAGCAGATAAAGCACTGCAAGGGGATTAAGGAGATAAGGATCAACTGGGATGTTTAAAAATCCAGCCTTGATCGATCCTAGCAAAGTGGCACATTTGAAAGTCAAGATGTAAGTGTCGGTTGGAATCAACTTGCCAGTGCAGAGAATGTTGATTCCTTTCACTTGGGGGAGATATTCTGAACCCTGTAATTTTCAAGCATCTCGGTCTCACTGCAACCATCTAAATTAATTTATCTCTACATGTTTTCAGTCATCTGTGTTGAGATACCTTGATGGGTATATCCAAGAATAGCTTTGAGTGAAGCAGATTATCTGAGTAAGCTTTGCTGCTGCACTCAACAAGTAATTGTCCTGAGCAAAGCTTTTACACTCTTTGGCTCTCCAGTCAGACCCTGGATTGCTTTCACAATTATGAATTGCAAGAGCTTTTTAAGCTTTTGATTCTCAATAGCTCATTCAATGATGAGAAATGTGACCAATTACATGGACTTAAGCAGTTTCCTTTTCTGAGATTTACTCTAATTTATTGCATTTCTTATGTCAGGGTTACACAGAGTGATATACTCAAGTAAAGCAGAATCATTACTTGATTGACCCTTGCCACTGCCCTCTGAGGCCATGTTCTTTGTAAGGTTCTAAACATAACTGTACAAGTTTCCTTTAGTTGCAATCGTGAACTTTAAAAATCAAGAGACATATAGGAACTGAAACTCTCACTGTCATTGACATAGTCCCTGAAGCTTGGCATGACCAGCCGACTTATCAGACCAGGTCCTTCTAACTGCCTATCTAGCCTGAAGTTGTGGCTGAAGTAGTGTGTTGCATTGGAGAAGCAACAACCTGGCCTCTCCTCTGCTCAAGTACCAGGATCCTTTCCTATAGCAACACAGAATACAACCCACGGCAAACAGGTTGCCCTCATTAATTGCATTTTATGATGCACTTGAAAGTGCAATGGTCCTATACTATATTCCCAAGCCTGCAGGGAGGTATGGTGGCTTGAAACAATAGAGCCTTGCTAAATGCACAATATATACTAACTTCTAAATTACATATCTGAATAACCTCTCCCTTGATAAGTCCATAAACACAGACCATGCATAAATGATGGCATGAGATAGTAAAATTGACTCAAATTGTGGTTAAACTCTAGAAAATCATCAATGTGACAACAGAACCAATCTGCATTATGGTAATAATGTCTGCCAAGTTTTCCGAGTAATTCATCAAAGTTGTTGGCCTTGTTGCACAAGCAGGAATTACCTTGTATGGTACATATATAACACCTAATGACAGAATAATATGCACTTGTTGACCTCATGTCAAAAATGTCAACCAAGGTTATGCAATTCATTAAAAGTTGTGGGACAAATTGTACACAAGAATGATGACATTGAGTGTATACCTTTAACATAAAAAGGAACATAACTCAAGTATAACACATCAGAGTGTGATGACAGAACAATATGCGCATGTTGACCCATGTCAGTAATATGTACCATGTTTCAGGTCAGTCCATGGAAAAATGTAGTGGTTGCACACACAAAAATTGACAGGACATATGTATTTAAAGTCATAATGCATTTGATATGCTTCTCATGAGAGATGAGAATCTGCAGTCTTGTGTTAGTATAAATGTTTACACTGATGTTTTTATATATTTCTCTTTTATATTCCTTTAAGATGAAAATATAATCAGACATGGTTATATTTTAAATGTTGTGTGAATAGTGAATGTTCAACATTAGGGCTATTCCAGTAAAACATACTTGGGACCCAGGAAAGGCACTTTCAACATGCAATTTAGAATTGTGCATCATTTTCATCTAAGTTCTTTGAGTAATCAGAGTACCCTGGCATATATCTAATAAAAAGTCCCTTCCCTGGGTACCATGTATGCTTAAATGGAACAGTCCTTATTTAATTTTTGCATAATGAAGACTAATTTGGTCATCATCCATTTCTTTATTTTTGTTACCGACTTTTAAAGAAAAAAAGGGATCCATAGAATCTTACTGCGTAATAAGTGGGTTTGCAAATTAGCCTGGTGTGGATTTAAGAAGTGAAGTAATGACCAATGAATTTGATGGCTGAATTTGGCCATGAATACTTTCTCCTACCTTCTTGCCCAAATCCATTTCTAAAACTTTGTACAAGTCTGACAACTCAGATTTGGGGGCATCACTGTGTAGAACCTTCATAGTCTGAACGTATTCTAAAGGAAGAAGGTATTCCAAAGTTCCAATATGCTGGCCAACTTTAATAAAGGCTCCTCCATTTTTACAACACAACTCTCGCAACTTCAAGGCTGATCGGGAGTGAATCTAAAATTGAAAATGGAGAAGAAATTGTAAGATATACAGCAGTGAAGAAAGAGATTTTTCCATGAATTTGTGGTGTCATTTGCTTGTTTGTTTCAAGTCTGATTACAAAATGTAGAATCAATTTACAATCAAAATTAGACATAATTCACACAAAAAATGTGTGAGATTACCTGAATTCTGAAGTAAATGAAGGTATGTACATATTCATAATCCTAAGTGTCACAAGTATTTCCCCCCCCCCCCCAATATACTGACCAAAATATAGATGCACTAAAATGTATTTGTCAAAGAAAATATAAAACAAACTTATAATTTTCTTTTACATTTGTGTGTGTTTATCACCAGTTTTCACATACGCCAGAAGTAATAGATCAGTCAAAATGACTTAACATGGTGACCATATTGGACATCAGATCTGCACCATTATAATTTAGGACCAAACAGACATCTCAGGAAGTATTCTGGTGTAAACCCCATGCTGATATGACTTCCTATGTTGGAGAAGTAATGATAACAAGATTTTCAAGATGGCTACCGTAGTGGCCATATTGGATATCAGATTGGCACCATTTCCGTTTAGGACCAACTAGACCGCATAAGAAATCTTTCAGTGAAAGCACAATGTTGATATGACCAACCATCTAGGAGAAGTAGTAACAAGATTTTCAAAATGGCTAGTGTGGCAGCCATATTGGAGGTCAGATTGGCACCATTTTCATTTATGACCAACTAGATATCATAATAAGTCTTTCAGTAAAAACCCCATGTTGATATGACCATTCATTCAGCAGAAGTAGTGATAACAAGATATTCAAGATGGCTGCTGTACATCAGATTGGGACCATTTTCATTTAGGACAAACTAGACATCATAAAAGTCTTATGGTGAAAACCCAATGTCAATATAACCTTTCTTTGAGGAGTAGTGATAACAAGATTTTCAAGATTGGGATGTCCAAGCAGAACCATTTTCATTTAGGACCAACTAAACCATGGGATGAACGTGTATGTACATTTTAATGGCAATCCTCCAAGTACTTTAGGAGGAGTGGCAATAACAAATTTGAGCTAACTGGCAGATGGACAACAGACCATCCCATTAGCTTTCCTGGTCTATGATTAGTAAAGTTAAAAACCTGAGATTAATGTTGTTTTTTGTACAGTGAAACCCCGCTATAACGCGATATTTGGGGTCCATAAAATTCTATCGCGGAAAAAGCGGGGTTGCGTTATTGCGGGGTTTTACTATATTTCACTATATTCAGAAAACAACGTATACACGTCTAATGTATAGCATGAATAGGGTATCAACACCGTTTACTATCTGATATCGATCCGTCTTTGTTTTCCCACATGACAACCCTTTGATTGAGTCGCGAGTTTGATACTTGTTCAGTGCCAAGTAACAGAGAGTGGTTATTTGAACTCCCTGTGATCTTGCCGCCCAAGCTCAGACTCTACATAAGGACCAACATATGACAATCTTTGATCTTGCCGCCCAAGCTCAGTCTCTACATAAGCACCCACATATGACAATCTTTGATCAACCACCGCATTGTCTGGTGCTTGGTTGTGTATGCAGTTAAAGAAGAAGCATAAGTCAGCTATTGTTTGCGCAATGATTGTATACAGGATGAATTGAAGTCCAGCGCACGTGTTGGCGGCTTACGTTTTTTGATGTTTATTAAATCATGAGAATCTTTTATCAACCACCACACTGTCTGATGCTCGATTTTGTATGGAGTTAAAGAATAAAAACATGTCGGCTATTGTTTGAACAATGATTGTATACATAATGAATTCAAGACAAACACAAAGAAGACTTACTGGCTTTACTCATGGATCAGTAATAAGTAACATTTCCGATAATGTTTATTTTGGCATAACACTTCAAGAAATTGGTGAAATTGTTAAATTTCAGAAGCCACGCCACGGTCGAATTCATACGTGATCTCTTCCCAAAAATGATAATAAACTTTTTATACACTATTTCTCATACTTAAATTTTTTTTTTTTTTTTCCGTGTACGAGAAAAATACATGTACATGTATATACAATTTCAGGAACCACGCCACAAACGTATTGTACTATAATTCATACGTGATCTCTTCCCCACAATGATACTGTAATATACACATTTTGATACACTATTTCTCGTACTTTTAAGAAAAAACAATTCATGTGTGAATGAATATATGAAATTTTGGGAGCAACGCCACGATCGCATTATATCCGAATTTGCGTTATAGCGGAGCGCGTTATAGCGGGGTTTCACTGTACTTTGTTGTTTTTCTAAAAACCTTTTTTCTTAAAATCTGCTTCAGAAGCTATTATCATTGTTTACCCCCAGGAAGGAAGATTTTAATGGGTGGAAGTCACAGGCTTCTTGTAACCTTGGAGTGACAGGCAAGATTACAAGTACAGTTCATGCATCAATAATTAACACTGGTCTACAGCCAAAATGCTTCCGCAATAATTGTTGTCAAACTTTACTAATTCTGGGTCACTGAGAACGAAAATGATGCTTAAAATTGTTGATTGGCTCTAGTTTTAAAGATATTATACTGGGTCAGTATATACGACCCTTGACTTGGGAATGGCGGACGATAAGTGAGTTATAAAGGGAAGGGATCTCAATTTAAACCAGAAATGACTAAAATACATCTTTGACTGGATCTATGAATAAATCTATGACTGGGTTTGGACAGTACTTGCTTTTTAGGCAAAACAATGAATGATGCAATCTGATGATATGAATTGCTTCATGTTATTCCAAGAAGCCATGGATGATGCTATCATAACTAAGCTTACATCACTCTGCTGAAAAAATTGCCCTATATCAGCTCTACAAATCATAGTGTCATGCTCTCTTATTTGTCAGTGTTTGATTTTGCAAAGGACACATTTCTGTTTAGCCAAAGTGAGCAGAGATGCCTCGTACTTGTGTGAACAATGTAGATAACTTCTGATAAGTTTGTGGTGAAGTGACTTCTGCATCACAAAGCGCAGTATAACCACTATGGTTAAGAAAGTCCATCACCTTTATTTTGGCTGCAAAATTGGAGATCAGGACAAGATGTGGGCCCCACACATATGCTGCAACACTTGTGCAACAAATCTTCGCCAGTGGTTGAACAGGAAATGGAAATCTATGCCTTTTGCAGTGCCAATGATTTGGAGAGAGCCAACAGATCATATCAGCAATTGTTACTTCTGCATGGTGCCTCCAGTTGGGAAAGGTTTGTCAAAGAAGAAAAAGTGGACTGTGCATTATACAAACATTCCATCAGCTATACGCCCAGTACCCCACGGAGAAGAACTGCCGGTTCCTGATGCACCAGAATCATTCTCACTTGAGTCAGATGAGGAAGAGAAAGAGGATGAAACTTCTAGTCCTGAATCATCAATGTCACATGACCCATATTTTCTCCCATCCTCCTTCTCTGAACCACACCTCATAACACAAGGTGAGTTGAATGACCTTGTCAGGGATTTGGAACTACCCAAGAGTAAGGCAGAGCTGTTGGGCTCCAGACTACAGGAGTGGAATCTCCTGGCAGGCGATGTTAGGGTTTCCATGTTCCGAGGACCGTCAAAAGGATCTTGTCCCATTCTTCTTCATGGAAGGTGATCTTGTAGCCTGCAACAACATCGATGGTGTGATGGCAGCCCTCAACATCGTTCATGATCCAGATGAGTGGAGACTGTTCATTGATTCATCGAACACGAGTCTTAAAGCTGTTTTGCTGCATAATGGCAGTGTTTTGCCATCAATTCCAGTTGGTCATGCAGTTCATATGAAGGAAACCTATGAAACATGAAACAACTTTTGAGGTGCATAAACTATGACCAACATCAGTGGCAGCTTTGTGGCGATTTCAAGGTTCTTGCTCTCTTGCTTGGTCTGCAGACTGGATACACAAAGTACTGCTCTACATCAAGAGAGATTGGCCACTCCAACAGTCATTGGAGCCTGGGATGAAAAGTGTTCAGCATCCACCACTTGTTGAATCAATGAAGATTTTGTTACCACCCTTGCACATTAAGCTGGGTCTGATGAAGAACTTTGTCAAGGCCATGGACAAAACACAAGCAGCTTTCAAGTACCTCCATGGAAACTTTCCAAGGTTAAGTGAAGCTAAGGTAAAGGAAGGTGTCTTTGTTGGTCCTCAGATTCATGAACTTCTTCGAGATGATGCATTTCACCATGCCCTGTGTGGCAAGGAAAAGACGGCATGGAAAGCCTTCCAGTTAGTGGCAACATATTTTCTTGGAAACAACAAGGCAG
Organism: Margaritifera margaritifera; assembly: GCA_029931535.1. NCBI lineage: Eukaryota > Metazoa > Mollusca > Bivalvia > Unionida > Margaritiferidae > Margaritifera > Margaritifera margaritifera. The sequence goes on from JAQPZY010001459.1 coordinate 1,851,083, forward strand.
ACAACTACAGGGAGTTGGTGGAAAACCTCCTCAAGGCATACAAAAGCCTTGGTTGCAACATGTCACTAAAGATACATTTTTTGCACTCTCATCTAGATTTTTTTCTACCGAACTGCGGAGCAGTGAGTGACGATCACGGCGAGCGATTTCACCAGGACATTGCAACAATGGAGAAACGCTATCAGGGCAAATGGAGCCCATCAATGCTTGCAGACTATTGCTGGACAGTGACAAGAGATGCTCCATTTAATGAATACAAGAGACAAGCCAAGAAGCGCCAAGTATATACTGAATAAGGACTAAACTATGTACTTGTAAATACATAATAGTTTTTTGACTTTTGTTTCAATATATTTTTTATTTATATAATCCTTTTGCTGTTTTTTAAAGTGTTACATAAACAGTACAGGTGAAATATTGTCATGTAAAGCAACCATAAACACATGAAAAGACCTAGTTTACAATTTATGATTAAAAGTCTACTATGTACACAATATACATAGACGTAAAATGTAAAAACTTAAATATCTTGGAAACAGTAGCCAATCAGTTGTTTTAATTGTCATATTTGAATTCAGCGCATTGAAATCCCTAATAAATAGCACATTTTATCTCTGAAGCAGACGACTTCGAAAAAAAATTGTAGACCAGTGTTACCCCGATTAGCCACTACAGCTGAGGTCTCACATGAAAAGCATGCAGCATGCAGTCCACTCATCTAATTCCCATACTCATCACATTTACAACACACAGTTAACTCGCTGAGGGTAAACTATCACAATATGCGATGTATAGTAATTAATATGGAATGTTTAGCACCGAATAAACATATTTATTCCTACTTCCAACTGCACTGGTCAAAAATTGCTAGAGTAGGCTATGATGCATATAGCATGGAAGAATATATATGATCATAAACACATATACTTAACCAGTACAGCACGTTAGTACAGCATAAAATGTAGGTCAGAGTGACCTTCTTTGTTGTAAGGGTGTAGTACTAACAAAGATGCATCCAATTAACAATTGTCATGATTTGAACATAAACAGCACCCAACGAATGAATATAAAATTTCAACAAAGTCACTGAATTATGAAATATAGGTCACCTCACTTTGCAACAAGGATTTAGAACTTATCAAGATGCAACCACTCACCAAGTTTCATGAACCTAGGTAGGATAGTATGCATATAACATGCCAAAAAACTTGAGTGGGCCTGAGCTAAATGCAATAATTGAACCAAAGCCTGTAAGAGATCAAATATAGGTCATGATGCACTTCTTTTCTTGTAAGGGTGTGGTAGTTACAGAGATGAAAATAAATATTAGAAAAAAACACAATCATTTGCAAACAAATATCTATAATTGTGGAAAGAAATTCTTATCCTTAATTACAACAATGCACATCATTTATGCTAGCCTGGAACTGTACTTTTTCTATAACAATATTTCTTTTATACTTTTTCTTCAGTTATAAACTGCAAAATTATTCAGTTTAATCCCTAAGGTGTATTAATTTGCCAATTTATACAAATTGTTCTATAGAAATTACATATCTTGTATTATCAAATTTAATTTTTATATCTGGTTTTCATAATTTTTGGAAGGGGAAGAACTCTGTAATCCCAAGCCTTTGATTCTCAATGGTCAATATAATTTTTCCCGTTTTAATTTTTAAAAAAGAGAACAATCCATATATTTTAAAAGCACAAAAAAACTGTTTAAATTGAATGTGACTCAATAACTATTTCCAACTGTACTGAATTTCAATATGGGCTGATCTTGCTCATAATAAAAGTCACTGGATATCTTGATGATTTAAGTCTATTTACCAAGTTTACTCAAAAATGGATCAAAATACAGTCTCTGGCATAGTAACAAGTTTAATCGATCAGATGCACGATCACCTCATTAATATGCATGGATCCCACTCGCTATCAAACTCATGCAAGATCTTGGTCATATAAGCCTATATTCCAGGTTTTATCAAAATCTGATCAGAAATTTGGCCTTCAGAGTGGTAACAAGTTTAGCCAATCAGATGCAAGATAACTTAATTAATATGCATCAATCTCATTTATATTTGAACTAGTCTACGGTAATAATGATATAAAACTATATTCCAAGTTTTATTAAAATCAGATCAAAAACATGGCCTCCAGAGTGGCAACAAGCAAATATTGACAGACATATGATGGACAAATGGCCATACCACTAGACCATATGAGTTGAAAATCAAAGTCTAAGATGTCAAACTTGCATCTCTGATGATTATTCTGCCATAATTATGCAATTAGTGCAACTATTAATCTGCAGCTTAATGCCAAAAGTAACTATTATGTCAAAAATAAGCATTCATCCAGTTTGGGAGTAAATATTCAATCAAATTAATCTTGCTCCTACCTTAATATTTTGTGATATGTCCCTCTGCTCTCAGAACATACCTTATCCTTTGTGGTATGGAATAAGTCAACACATCTTTGATGGCCACCTCCTAGTCTTGAACCAAGTTGATTCTGTGAACAACATTTTGCAGCTGTCTCTTTAACTGATACCAAACATTTCTATTATATTTAAGTCTGGACTTTGGCTGTCCAAAACATACACTTCCACTGATTTTGGAGCTTATTTTGCTGGACTATACGGGCCATTTTCTACAACAGGCTAAAAAATGTTCTAAATTATTTTTAAATATTTCTGAATTATTTCTAAATATTATATTCCCACCTACAACTGATATTGTTCCAACTCACTGATAGGTTATGCAACCCCATATCCTCAAACTTGAAGTTGGCATGCCGAGTGGTAACCAGCTCAGCTAATGCTAAGTTGAGCTAATGAGACTATCATGCTACATGACAAAAAGGGCAATAACTCTGAAAACAATTGTGGATGCAAAGTCATTTGTCAATATGTGCATCTTCAGGTGATGACCATAATATATACCAAGTTTCATGGTAATCCATAAAAAACTAGAGGACAAGTTGTGCTAAAATGATTTTATGGGTGGATGGATGGATATTTTGTGGGTCAGCTTATCCACGGGCCATGCATTTTTTTATTGTTTTTACCTATTCAGTTGGGGGGGGAGGGGGTCTTACGTGAATATCCATTAGCTTTCCTTGAAACTTTGTGTTCAGACTTTCATCAAAAAGTATAACAAACGGACCTGAAACACTGTTTTTCAGTGAAAGCTTAAAATACTCTGCTAAGCCAAACATGCTCATGTATGCTGCCTTCCTATCACAGCATTCACAGTGTTTTGCTACGTCACTGTCCAGAAACATGGCTTGAAAGAGTTTATTCATATTTAAAGATCAATAAGAATGGTGAATGGTTTTAAAGTCCATAATATTTATGATTTTTTAGAATGTCATCCTCTGTTATGATGGTTCAATGAAGCAACAGACTTAATGCTAGCACTTGGTTGCAAAGGCTAAAGAGGTAATGACAACTCCAATGTTTGTTTTTTCTTTCCATCTTCATCAGTCTGTTTCACAGACGATGGACTGAAGAAAGATGAAAGTGTCACATTGGGTTGATTTTGGATATTTAGTCTCCATTTCTTATCTTTAAGGTGAGATTTTAGGGCATTTTCCCCCATGTTTGAGGTATTAATAATTCTCTCATACATGGTACACACCGCTTTTCTCTTATCTCCCTTGAAACATTTCACACAGACTTAATAAAGTGGGGTCATACTCCCACTTGATATGGTAAACACACTGCTCTTGCTCATGTTTGCTCATTCACTAATAATTCTTCCCGCTTCATTTGACATGTGCTTTTCTAGAAGGTCTACTAAATGAAAAAATCCAAAGATTCCAAATGACAAAATGATATGATAGACTGATTCCTGTTTGTCTAGTTCTAACAGGTGTTAGGACTAAAACCTTAACAGGTTAAATTCATCTAGGTAATGCTAATACACTTTCAACATGATCTATCTTTTTTTTAAAGTGCAAAAAACATTTCACTTCTGAATAAACTCAGAAAATTAATTTATTTTATTTAAGTTATAATAGTTCAAGGATGTTTTGGCAAATATCAAGATTTTCTTTCTTCAAAATTCCAGGACTATTCAAGGACAAAACCCTTTATGACCTCATTCCAGTTTTCAAAGAACCCCCTAAAATTCCACGATATGTCCTGGCCTGTATGAACCCTGTGCTGTGTGCATCTTTAGCTAATGTCAATAACATTTATCAACTTTCATTGCAATCCATCGAAAACTGTGGGACTAGTTGCATTATTTACATTATGTCAAACTGCAAGAAAAAAATGGCAATACCTCTAACAAAAATTGTGGATGCAAAGTCATTTGTCGATATGTGCATCTTCAGGTGATGACCATAATATTGACCAAGTTTCATGGCAATCTATAAAAAATCTGTGGGACTAGCTGTGCTAACAAGATATTCTAGGTGGAGAGATGGGAGGATGGACAGATGGACATGAGAATTACTATATATCCACACCCCAGGGGTGTATAAAAATAAGCATATATGATTATTATTTAGAATTTACAGTATGCCAATCAAAACTATGGAGTGAAATTAATAGAGCAGGTGGTAGACATAGATACAATATTCACCCCACTCGTCATGACAAACAACCTTAACTCTGACCAATAATCAAAGTTCCAACAAAAAAGGTTTCTCATACTTTAGAGAATTGAAAACTACCATTTTGATTTGGGCAACTAATAAATCAGTCTTTTACATCAATCATTCCAAACTTTCAGATTGTGCACACATTATTGAAAACATACAGAATATCCCTGTAAATGCTTTTTGAGTAATTGTGCTATGAGCTAGCTTAAGACAACAGTATACACTGACAGAGAGATGCCACATGAGCAAACCATTACATTACTATTGCATTCAACAAAGAGGTACAAACACCACACATGCCCACAAATGCATTCGCACACCAGTGAATATGCAAGCAACCATTTATGGCATCCTGAACATTACCTCTGATTTCAATTTTTTATATTCCTCACTGTTGCGATCAGGCCCTCTCAAATTCATCTTGTAGTCTGCAACTATACTAAGTACCTGAAATGAGATGAAAGTGTTAATCTATGACATTGCTATCACAAAACATGTTATAATTCCTGTACATTTTACTGTCTAGTCTTTTTAAAATGGTTTCCATTTGTTTGACTATTGCCCTAATTCAGTGCAGCAAATTAACTATTGGAATAGTACATGGTTTGCTGTGTCAACATATTTGCCAGAATTTACGGAAATAGTCTGAGACTGAGGGTTTAAAGTCTTTTATGAGTGCTCTGGCAAACGATTGCTGACAGTAAACTGCATATTACTGGTATTCTTACATGATCAATTACTAGCTACAAAAATTATATACTAAATACTTGAAAAAAGGAGATCTTAAATACAAAAAATCCCTATACCCAAGCAGCATCTGAAACTGACCTATCAACTATGCTCCACCCAATGCTATAAGTAAATAATAACCACGGCCACTCTGACAAGCAAGCTGGTATCTAGGCAGTTTTGACTGCTGCATAGTATGCAGATTTTTGTCCATAGGATGGGAGTGAGGTCTGATTGGATAGATTGTAGTACCGTATATACTCGCGTATAATTCGATACCAACTGCAAACCGCATAGACCCAGATCTGCCATCGCATAATGCGCCGGCAAATCTGGGTCTATGCAGTTTGTAAGGACTAATCAGTAGAACAAACAACATAGACCCTGATCTTCCGGTGCATTATGCGATGGCAGATAAGGGTCTATGTTGTTTGCATTTGGACCCGGCTTATACACAAGTATATAAACGGGTAGGTTTCATATTTTAATTAGCATCTGGAACAGAATCTGTCTATTCCGGTGTGTGGCCATTTTAAAAACGTAGTTGACAACAAAATGATTTGATTTTCATATATATTGCAGGATCATTTGTATTCTAGAAAGAATATCTTTTCTTAGTGTATGTGTTATACAGACCATACCAACAAGTTCATATTCAATAAGATGAAACCGTGCTATTACAATGTGTTGCTCATATCTAGCTTGTCAAAGTTAGCTGGTTGTTAGGGCAAATTGCACGTAGATGGATCTACTTCATTGGTCAACTTGGTATTTGTGGACAGAGATGCCAATAGGTCAACTCTGATGTATGAGTACAGGTGACATCATAAAAGTGCATCACATCAAAACAGTCGGAACCAGCCCAAACATGTAAGGATGAAAATGAAAGCTACTTTTAATCTGACCAACAAGTTTATCTGACCTATTTAATGGCAATTGTTTGCACTGCATTAACTTGACTCTTTCATTTTAAAGATGCTAATAATCTGAGCTCCTGTTAGCCTTTAAACCATGATGTTGCATTATGCAGCTTTACATGATACCAAATAAGATCAAATAGTGTGGACCTATCCATATATTTTTGTTCCTTACATAAATTTTTAACCACTTTTCGCATAAATCCTACACTTTACTGTAAATTAATAATTGTGCATAACACGTGTCCATCCATGAATAGTGTAGCTACAGATCTACTGTCAAATAATGTGCTGGTGTATCAGTGTCTATGTTTGCTCTACTTCTGATTTTAAGTGAACAGTGTAGACTCTGGTATGCCAATGCAATATGAGATGAAAGATTTGGGTCTATACTGTTTACAGTTCAGTGCATGTTGCACATAGATAATTATGGCAAGTTTTCTTCAAAATATACAATAAGATTGCAATTAAGCTGAGATCGAACATATGAGAAACCAGAGTCTCTTTAAGGAACTGACACTCTACTGGCCAAAAAGAATTTCCAGAAATCCAAGATAAGTCCATTTCTTCTTTTTAACTTTTGAGTACTGAAATCATATCTGATATTCTTAAGAAACTCCAACATACCAAATTTGGTAAAAAAAAACTATTTTCTCATGTTTCAGTTAACATGTTCACAAGATACATGTAAGTGCAGTGTAAAATTCTTTGGACCTAATATGGATCAAAGTCCACTGAACTTGTCTCTGACAATGTCAAGATATAATCACATGTGAAGTTTGGTTAAATCTATAAGTGTTATTTTGGGGTGAAAAAAAGCTGTTGAAGTGGTATCATTCAAAATATTCTTCAGATACATCCACAAACTGAGTTAAATGATAAAAATCCATTCACACTTTTTGTGTTATCATGTTCACATAAAAAGTATAGTTAAAAAATCAATGTTAGAGTGCTGACTATCAACTGTTCATTGGAACAAAACTATATACAAAGTCTGGTCAAATTTCCGTTCATTTCAGACAAGTAACTATAACAATAGTTTGAAGATGGCTACCATGCATGCCATATATGCATGATTTTCACTTAGGAGCAATCAGACATGATAATAAGCCTTTTGGTAAATACCCTGGGTAGCTATGGCCATCCGTTTAGAAATAGCAACAAGAGGATTTGGCAGCCTTGCTGGAGGTCAGATTGGCACCATTTTGATTTAGTACCAAGTAGACATCACAAGTCTTTTAGTAAAAAACTCCATGTATATACAATAATACTTTCAGGAGAAGTGATAAGAATTTCATGATGGCCACATTAGTGACGATATTGGATGTCCAAGGGACACCATTTTCATTTAGAACCAACTAGATGTCATAAGAAGACTTTTAGAGAAAACCCCATGCCGACACAACCAAGTAGTGACAACATGATTTTCAAAATGGCCTCTGTTGCAGCCATATTGGATGCCAGAAGGCATGTCTGATAGACACCATATTCATTTAGGAATAGCTAGACATATTAAGAAGTCTTTAAGTAAAAACACCATGTTGACACTACCATCCATTCAGGAGAAGCTGAGATAAAATTATCAAGATGGATGCCATGGTGACCATATTGGATGTCAGATTGGTACCACTTTCATTTAGGACAAAACAGACATCATAAGAAGTCTTTTAATGAAAACCCCATCTCAATATAACCACCTGCTCAGGTGAAGTAGCAATAGCAAGATATTCAGATCACCAATGCTGCAGAAATATTGCATATCTGAGGAGTACCATTTTCATTTAGGACAAACTTGGTATCATAAGAAGTCTTTTAGAAAACCCTATGCTGATACGACCATATATTCAGAAGAAGCAGTGATAAAGTTTTTTAAGATAGCCACCATGGCAGCAATATTAGATGTCATATTGGCACCATTTTCATTTTGGCCAACTACACTTCATAAAAAAATCTTTTAGTGAAAACCCCATGTTGATATGACCATCTGTTCAGAAGTAGTAGTGATAACAAGAGTTCTAAGATGGCTGCCATGGTGGCCATATTGGATGTCCAAGGGGAACCACTTTCATTTAAGACCAACTAGACCTTGTGATGAATATGTTTGTAAAGTTTCATGCCAATCCTCCCAGTAGTTTAGAAGTAGCAATAATGGATGTCGGATGGTTTATGACAAAGAGAACTACCAACATGACTATATCAATTAACTACTCTGATGCTTCCCGTATACAAAAATCTTCAGCAATTCAACAACCAAAAGTAATGAACCTAATAAATGTGTGCAAATTTTAATATTGATGGAAGAATAAAGATGTTCTTACAATATAACTTGAAACATTATTTGATGCATGAGCAATAAGATTCCACTTTGTAATAATGTATTTTATATGAACACGTCATAATATCTGACCATAAAACTTTGCTTATTTCCAAATAAGCGAAAATCATATTACACAATATTCATGACTTCACATAGATAATGAATTAGAAAATGCAAATAAATAGGGCTTATATAACAAATATTCTTTGAAAGAAATGCATGTTTCAAATGTTAAAATGTATATCTTTTTGAAATTTGCAAACTACTCTGTTTCATATTATACATGTTTGTCTCAGTTATACACATCAATAATTTAGTTCAATTTTCTGGATACAAAGAAAAAAGCTTGAAAAAGTGGGTGCACAATGGATTTTTTCTTTTTAGTATATAATAACTATACATATACTACTGTATGAATTAGGCTGAAACCAACTGTTAATGCTGCTCTTCCAAATCTCATCACTCCTACAGTGGATATCTCCCAGTCATTCTCTTTTAAAAACCACGCTGTTCCACCAACTACACCACCCAAAGTCAGCAGTTTTAGGGTTCTGTTGATTCTGTGTGCCATTTCATTTTTTTAATTTCAAATCTTCTGATACGGTGAAGGCTTCTGTACCTCAACTGCAACAAATATATTGTACATAAAGGTTAGATGAGCAGCCTGTATTTCAGAACATTGTTTAGGAAGATACTGGGAATTTTAGGATAGAGACTGATTGTAATTTATCCTGTCCTTTTATAAGTCTGACCACATGTACCAATTTTTCCAAATTATAGATTTGTATTTTCCATAAGCTAATGTTAATTATTAAACTGACCATTTCTTTTGAATTCCTGCATCTACTGCTTAATTGTTTTTCATGTCTCTTGTCTTTGAAATTATTGCAAGCTGTAGTGATAATATTACAGAAAAATACCTTGACAAATCATCGATATTTCAATTTTTTGTGATGCTTCCACAGATTTCCTTTAGATGCTGTTATTCCTCAACTGATAAAAAAAAGTATGGATGTTTTGCAAAATATGGATAGTCAGTTTGTTAGACTAAGTCTTTGCAGTAACCGAGAAAAATATATCCTGTGCCTGAAGAAAAAAAACTAAAAATGTGTCCACAGGGCATGGATGCCCCTGACACTTGTTTAAATGAGTGGAGCAAGTAGACAAGATCAAAAACTGGCAGAATATATGCATGTACATAAGAACATGAAAAGAACATTTACAAAGGATAAAACAGAAATGGGCATTACTCTTAACAAGAGGCCCAAGTGGGGCCAATATCAACTGCCTGGATTACAAAACTTTGCAGTTTACCATTTTACTAAGCAGGTTTATGTAGTATTGTAAGAACACAACCTATGTAAACTATCTCCCAACCTTTACATTAGGTCAATTTTACCTATTTAACAAAGTCTGATAAAACATATTTCCAGAAATAAAAAAGCATAATTAGCATGCATACTCTCCAATGTCGACAAAAAAGCAAAGTCCCGGTCCCTTGGTCTACTATTACTACCAAATTTGTCGACGTCGAGATAAAAAATAAATGTACATGTCGACAGAAGCCATTGGTCCCAGCTTGAACAGATCCTTTGTTTTCTAATCATTTATGTCGACAAGCTGCCAGTTCCGACCCATACTTTGTTAAACAATTAGTTGATCTTGCCGCCAAGCTTTAATTTTGCCGCCGGGTCATTTATGTCGACAAGCGGCCAGTTCAGACCTGTACTTTGTTCAACAATTAGTTGATCTTGCCGCCAGGCTTTAATGTCTCGGTGGATTAAAAAACAGGCTTTTGTTTGGTCCTATAAAGTTGGCCTCTCGCGGCGACTTAAATAACACATGTACCTTTTATCAAAGCAAGCCGGTTACAATGTTCAATAAAAACAATCCACCCTTCATTAAAACAAAATCATCACCAAACTTGAATAAAAGCAATGAAATCTGATCGATTGTTGCATTTTCCAAAGTGATCGGTGATTAAAACAAGTGTATTGTGCTGTGAAAGTTTCCTTTTTAACTTTATTTATTTTTACGATAGCTACCAACGGCAGCGTAAAACCTAGATTAAATTTAGTCTCTGGAAACTTGCAAATATGTCTGTGAAAACTTTTCACTTAAACATAACACCCTGTCAGGATGGATGATAAACCAACAAGTTGTTCTCCGCCTTATTTTTTTTTTTTATTTTTTTTTTTCTGGTGGCGGACCAGTAAAAAAAAAAAAAAAAAAAGGAGAACAACTTGTTAGTCTAGATGGATGAAAGCTGCCGAGTCTATAAAGAAAGGCTACGTTGAAGGTAAATTAATCATATCAGCCGCATATCTCTCGTTCAATTTTATGTACTTTTCATGATGACTTCCGTAAATAAATACATGTTATCATTTCCCTGTGAATAGCCCTATCCCCTTGGTAGCCTCAGTAAGATGGGAACATTGTTTCAGGCTGACCAAAATCCAGGCCAATTTAAGTACATGTACATGTACTTTGTAGCATGTAAATAACAACTATGCAACCATGTGCTACTGGCGACAATGATTATCGTAGTGAATTGTGAAGACGTGTTAGATCAAATGAGGATAACCATTTTTTAAACATGTGTTTCCTATCATGATGTGACCGATGCATACATTTTCTAACATGAGACCCGTACACGAATTCATGGATTTTTCATATACATGCACTTAATGCATTGTGGATTTTATTACACAAAGGTAACCAAAATGTAATTTGTCAATATAGATGTGTCTTTCATGCTGGTTTTGTCTTCATGTACTCAAAATTTCCACTGTTTTCTCAAAGTGTAAATCCTGCTCACTGGTGACAGGTCCCCCCCCCCCCAAACACTTATCTCGACATCCGCTTATGTCAACAATATTTCCTCGGGCCCGAGGATGTCGACATAAACGGGTTGGACTGTATTTGAAAAGAACAATGGTATTAGAATATTCATCTGTTTATCTAGCGAGTTTTGCAGCATGATGAAATGGAAACATACAAGGCTAAATTTAAAGTAGACACAATGTTGAATTAGTTTACAATGGAACAACTTCAAAGCTGCTAAATCACCTGAAATTCAAACTCACACTCTCCCAACCCAAAATGTCAAATTTCTGAATTGTCATCTCTATTCACTGTCATTCAGGTGCTCTTGAAAAGACACTGTCTAATAAGGCAAGATGATAAAAAACATGTTTTAAAATAAGGGTCATATCAAAGTCAACAAAGCCTTTATGGATCGATCAACATATCCAAATTTAATTTAAATCAAGTGGCCACATGTGGCTGTCCAATTTTCACACACAGGCGGATCACAAAATAACAGTGCCAACATTATCCATGAAAATAAATGCAACTGCTGTGCATAATTTATTGCTCATTTAACTCTTCAGTGCATCTATATGATTAATTATGTCCACAATATATGTACATGTAATAAAATAACAGTAATTGATTAATTTGCCTTACTGTCTTCTATTGCACATGTGCCTAGTTTCCTGTACACACAAACTCAATGTGCTCTTCCTCTTTGACAAGTAAAGTAAACAAGATGGATTCATTACAGTTCATTACTTTTTTAATAAACACGTTTGGAAATAGATGTTGATTGTTGCTCTTCAAATTTACTATGATATGGACTAATGGCTGAGACAATACAATAATTAATACAAAATTTAAAAATCAATGCTTTTTGAGAACTATTACGAAAACTGGTTATTATCGCTGATGATAACTGGTAGGATGCCAGCAGAAGAACTTTTTGATGGCTCTGAGTTTAAAGATCAACATGGAAAATAACACGTAAATCATTTTACTTTTAGTCTGAATCCATCAAAAAGTTATTCAAGACCCCTAGAATATAATTTAATAAGATCTTGATAACTGTGTTCACAATCTTATTAATGTGGCTTGGCAGGGGATGGCAGGGCTGAGCAAATCCCATAGCCAGACGTCCTGGACTATTCATTTTCATAGTTGGGCAAGTAAATATTTCCAAGACGTTAGTCCGGGACAAGTGCATTTTTCCTATTCAAAAAAAAAAAAGTCAGGAAAGTGCTTATTTTTATGCCTCAGTCACTTTATCTACCTTTATCTGGCCATTCATGCCCTCTGGGCATACTGAATGCTTCATTCTATCCCTCTCCATGTATTTATTTACATCCTGTATCACACCTACCGGGTGTCATTGATAACTGTTGCATGTGTGCACATTCTATTACCACTTGACTGCATATTGGGCTAAGTGACAAAATTATTGGCCAATCAAAACACGTAAACAAACAAAGGTCGTATGATTAATTAGCAGTGTTTTAAACAGCTTCATTGTATTTTGTTTACTCACACCAGATCCTCACAAACGACTCGCCCTTTGATTTTTATCCAGCGAGTCAATCCAAGCAAATTAATGAAAGGCACTTTACCGACATTAGTGTCAGTTCCCTTTATGAACTGATTAAACGGCAGTGATGATTCTTTAATCTTTAATTAATTACACAGAGGATTAACTTTCACATCCAATACTGCGTTTGAAGCGAAACAATTACGCTAATTAAGGAACTGTCTTTGTTCATATTTAAAGGATAAAATATATGTTATGATCACTTTAGAAGTAGTTTTCAAGAAAGGTGATATTTACTATGTGGATAAAGAGAGTTTAATAAATTATTTTTGCAAGGAAGTTAATAAGGAAGATTCAGAGAAGGAAAATTTATGTGAAAGTGGAGAGGTACAAGTACCATAAAACATAAGACTGGGACTGAATGTAAAGGTCACTATTTCTCCAAAACTACATAAGCCAGACTGTGTCTACAAAACATGTCAAATATGACACTACTAAGAGACTGAGAAATTTTCAGCCTCATTGGGTTGATAGTTATCCCTGTCTTGATTTCATTGACTCAGAAGGAAAAACATTTTACAGTTATTGCAAACAATATTCCAAACTGGCACAGGTCGGAAATTAAACCAATGTATTTGTCAATGGAACTGACAAATTCAGGATTAAACCAATCCAGTCTCATGACCGTTCTAGACCTCACAAGGTCTGTGCAGCACAGTATATGCATGACACTAGCCAGCATGTGCAGAAAATCCCTTGAGTTAAATTTGCTGACACTCCACTTGGAAAGGCTCTTTCAAAACTAAATGAGACTGAAATTACAAAAGATGAGAGCTCTCTTTAACACAGCCTAGCCCATTACAGAAAAACTGTTTTTGATATGGAAATGCTGTGTGCACTCCAGGAGAAGAATGGTGTGAACATCGTGCTAATTAAAAGAACAGATTCAGGGCATGAGACTTCTTTCTACCAATCAATCAAATCTTGAAAGAAGAATTAGGGAAAGTCTGAATTTCAGTAAATTCCTTTCTATTCTTGCTGATGGAAATACTGATTCTACCGTATTGGAGCAAGAAATAGTGCATTGATGATACCTGAACAATGGAAAACTGAAAACCTCTGATGTAACAAAATGTATAATATCAACCTGTTTTTGAAAAATTAAATTCTTTTAAGAAATATATATGTTGAACATTACTTAATTTGTTCTTTCTATGGATTAAAGTGTATACATTTCATCAAATCTTGACAAGTGATTTAAATTATGGGACAAGCAAAAAGGTAGGTGGGGCAAGTGAATTTTCTAAAACTACTTTTCTTGGACAAGTGGATGACAAAAAAAAAATTCTCAGCCCTGGATGGGGTCAATAAATACCAAAGTATATAAATAAAAAAGGATGGATTTTCATAGACATAACAATTAAAACATATTTCATCTCTTTAATAGGCCACCACTTGAGCCAAAAATAGTGTTTACAAGCTGGACCTCGAACTTTGCCATTTCTCAAACTGCTTGCTCACATAATCAGGATCTCAACACCTACATTATCCTAGACATTAGAGGTCAAACGATCATGTGATACAAACAACCAGTGCAAGGAAACGACTGATGATCTTTAGATTATATTCAAATAAACTGTAAGATTTGGCAATCATGTCAGTTTGTCACTAAACAATGCTGCATCAACTGATTAGAATCTGTTCAATAATAGATAATCAGCTCATATAATGACTTATTAAAGTTACAAACTTTGCTCTATTTGATACATATTCTACATATCAATTTCAAGCAGGTTGGGTTTGATACATTGTCGCTCAATTATGGAAGCCTGTGTAGAGCGACTACTTTATGCTACAACTACACAGTTTTTGCAAATTCAAATTTTTCAACGAGGAGTGTTGTCCGACTTCCCACCCCACATAACAGTATAAGTATCCAATGGATGGAAGGTCTGTGGAAACTCGGACTATCTATAGCAATGGTCTGATGGCAAGGTCCAGAGCAAGTCATCCAGAAAGTCATACCATGCTGGCCTCACCTGTCGTTTATTCCGAGTAATCAAGTTTCGTGGAAGAATTTGTATACGGTGTAAAACAGTAGCTGAATCACAATTTAGTCCTAGAAAGAGCAATGCTAATTCAAGGACATGAATGACAGTGATGGAGGCAATAATTCGTCTGCTCTAAACCAGTTATCATATTCGTCCCAAAGAGATATTCTTAGAATTCATAGAATATTTGGCTCAGATCAGGTTATGTATATTTATCATCAGAAATTAAGGGAATTAGGGCTATACACACGTCGATTAGTTTAAATCTCTACATTCAGTTTTGACTTCTCGTCAGCCATACATTGTAACTTAACTGGTTTTCAAACAATTACATCTATAGAATACTGGAGTAATTCTGTTTAACAGATTTGGAACCAGTCTACGCAAGCATAAAAAAATATAGTTATATATATATATATATATATAGTTGGTACACTATAAAGTTATGTTATGATAATTTTTATAGCTTCTTTACATGATAATTAAGGGTTTTTTTAAATCAAAATTCATTAGTATCGTGTGGGAATCACGTTGATACGACATTTGAACGCGAATACGTATTAACCAAGATGGCGATCAAGTTGTCGGAGTAAGTAACTATCTTAATGCATTTTTTTCCCCACCTTGTTACAGTGATCCACGTGTATTTATATGATAGTTGCTTTCGCATTTATTTCACGCATATTTAAACTAAGAAACAGCAATATTCACAATGAAAATGAATTTCGTAGGATACAAGTCATTTAAGTTTTTTGTGCACGTCCCAATTTTCGATCAAGTGTTCAATCTTTGGCCTTCGTTCGAGTTTCCGCTGACATTTGCAATCCCGTTTTAGATATTTGTCCAGTTAGGTTTCCCACTCCAACATTTCTATCCAAATCGGGTGTGAAGTGTCAGAGTAAGCAAGGACTATCTAAACCTGATGTTCATGTTTATAGTTTGGTGATTACGCCATGTATTTTAGCCGCATGACTTTAAACGAGCACAGCATAAACTAGTCTATTATAATTAATTCTTGCTGCAATTAGTACCCAGAATAAATTATGGTAATTGATAATAGGTACAAATATTTAAGAAATTGCCATTGGAATGAACGAGTTTTGTGTTTGTTTCAAAAACTACTTAGAATTGACCAAGTCCAAAACATTTTGAAGCTGTTTTGAAACAACCCATATAAATGTACTGGAGAGCACATGCACAGATTCCTTCATACCATAGCGATCATGTGTTCAAACGATAATGCTCACTGATGTTATGGGTGAGTAACCTCAGCTTCACAACTACTAGTACAGATATGATTACTGCTGCATCCTTTGTTGATGGGGTATTAATTCAATCCTCTATGTATCAATGGAGCAGCTGGGTATGATTCACAGCTGGGGTTTTTTTTCCAATACTTTCGCTGATGTTTATAACAATGCATACGTATTATTACAGACAGGGATGGTGCTGGTTTTAAAAAAGTTGTCGCCAAAAAAATCGCAAATCTCAATATTTTGTCGCCAATTTTCAAAAAGTGTCGCCAAGCAAGGAGTAAGAATTTTTCCATGTCTATTAATGTAGTAGGCAATGAAAATTGAAAAAGATGGAGTATTTATTACTTTTTTGACAGCAAACAATACAATACCACAATATTACAGAATAAATCATTGCATGACTATTTTGTATGCTTATTTATAATGTTTTGCACTATTAAAATGTTGTTTCATAAAAATAATAAAGTCAAATGTAGCAATCTTAGCTACTTCCATAGTCTTTGCATCCCGCATGATGGTCTGTACAAGGTATGGCTGTTGTCACCTGAAATAAATGCATTATCAAATATAAAATATCTTCTTTCTCTACATTTGCAGTCTCACTCTCTCTCTCCGGTTCTCTGGTTTATGATTTATACCTTGCTATAGTATCACACTACAAGCATATTTATTGTTTTACTACAGTCCCATAATGCAGTCAGTGATGTGTAATAACACACATCTCTTTGGTGTATTTAACTTCAGACAAATTGGGTTGTTCCACTTAGTGTACTTTACCTATGCAAATTAGCCTAATGGGCTCTCCCTCAGCAGTGCTCAAAGGTTTTGACACTACACATCACCCTAGCTGTTGTGAGCCAATTCAGTAAATCTCTTAAAGTTGTCTATCTCTGACTGCCTTACCTTTTAATTGTCTTTAGAACAGTTGTATAAACAGTAGAATGTTAATCTGCCTGTATTAGCTAGACGAGAACCGTGTATATTTCAGTGTCATAGGGTCATAGGGGTGTGATTGACGCACGGATAATCTGCACCCGGAAAATCAAAAGTATGCTCTGATATGTATACGATTTACTGAAAATAGTTGACCTTTTATAGGGCAAGAAAGCCTTATACATTTGCGTAAAATCAATTAATGTATGAAAATAAACAGTAACTTTGGAAATATTCAATCGCGATGGACCTAATTGTTTGAATGTAAATTATTGAAGATTGTCCAAGAAGTATGAAACGCACGCCCCCCCTTCACACACACACAAAATCCAGCCCCCATTTTGCAATTATTCCTGTAATAGTAGCAATTCCAAATGTAACAAATGTAACTGTAATTCAAGGAAGATCGCTAGACATTGTTGAGAAAATGTATGAAATTTTCAGTCAGGATATCTTAACATCCCTTTGAGGTAATTTAGAATCTAGATCTCGGCGAAAATATTATGCACATAATTATGTGAAAACAAAGTCAAGACATCTGAAGGTAATTTTGCATCATATCTCAGCCACGGACGCCCAAATTTCCAACTATCAAGAAATTTTCGAGATTTCGGGGTCCGTTGATCATGATGTGGTGTTGTACTTAAAGTATTGCTACCAGCTGCATTACAAGTAGGTGATGCTGGACTGTTAGGTATAACATCTGGTTCAGTGACTGGGTTGTCTGATGCACTTGCGCTAAATCCAAATGCTGTTAATTTTGTTAACTTACTCTTAGGATGAGATGATGAACACGAAGAAAAGTCTAACTTACGTTTACTCATGATAGTATATAGGTCTGATTGAGACTGAATTTTATTTTTCATTTGCTTCGTATTTATACAGAACGATTGGTGCTTCAAAGGTAATCAGTTTTCTTTGAAGTTTCAGCAAAAAAAAAAATTTCTGGTACATCTTTCCCCCCCCCCCAAAAAAAAGAAGGATTAGCCGTCGTTTGGTCGATTGTAGATGGTCTGGTAGCATGACTATTGGAGTGTATCACCGCATACACTAGTCAGGCCAGATATCAGCATAAGCGGTCAATATGAACAATGGATTTGTGTATGTAACAATAGATAGATTCCGGTGCATTGTATACCCAAGTTTGCGGCTTCCTTTCATGGTGCCTTTGAATTCCTCCACTCCAAACCCAAGATTGTATATACAAGTTTTAACAGCCAAAAATGTTGTTGCCAAAAATTCGCCAGATGGTATATTTTGTCGCCAATCAGGAAAAAAAATCGCAATTTGCGACACTGGCAATACACAGGGCGATCCCTGACAGACCCAAACCCCTTTAGTTTATTCCACCTAAAAATGCAAGGCAGGGTTCTCCATAGGATTTTTAAAGTTGCAGTCCAGGACACCTTCCTTGAAAAAAGTTAAACAGTCCCAGCCCTAAAACTTGGAGTCCCAATAATGATACTTTTTTTCCTTGCAGAACATTATGTGTTTATTGCTGTGATATTGTCGAATAGCATTACATCCATTTTGTTTCTCGAAGAGAATAAATGAATCATAAATTCAGGTTGGTGTCTTTTATTCTCCCACCTCTCATCCTCATGAAGGGTGAAAAACGCTAAAATTGTTCTCGTGTTATATGCATGTGTCTTTGTACAGTGATTGCATTTTTCAAGTTTGGTAAAAACAAAAGAAATATTTGAAAATGATTCTGTATCTGGACAAGACCAGGACAATATATCTACCAAGTTTCATTAATGTAACACATATAAAAAATACATAAAGTACAAAAGATTAAGTAGCATAATAACAGACAAAATAAATGGGTATCAAAAACATAATATTAACAGTATATATCATGGAGAAAAAAAACTATCTGAAGGATTTTAATATTTTTAAAAAAATTTAATATTTTAACTTTCAGTATAATAAGAAACTCTGATCAAACTAGAGATGTGTTATCCACTGCATATATAACATAATGACATAAGAATGATGGCTTTGTATCAAAAAGAAATATTTTTCTTTTTAGAAAGCTTTCAAACCAGTTTATGTTCTAAAACAATAAAGTAATTGAGATGTAAAAATGTTACCTCAAGTTCAGTTGATTTGCTGAACTGGTTCAGTGGCTGGCCTTCTTTAGCTGGGTAGAACATAGTTCTGATTTGGGCCTCATTGCACTCAACAGAGTACTTCTATTTTCCTACTAATCACATTTTCAAAGTCAACTGGCATAGTAGTTTTCTTGCTCATAGCATGATGCACTTGAATGGCAAATAAATGATCCCTTTGAGACCTCATGCGTAGTAAATGTTGAACTTTTAAAGTTCGGTGCTCCTTGGGTTGCTATTGCATCTTTCCTTCCACAGTCGTGACACCATGTGCATAAAGCTAATCATGTTCCATTGTTTTCTCATTTTTCAGCCCATCAGAAAGTCGTATTCCTTATTCATTCTGTGAATTTCTCTAGTCTCCTTGGCATTCTGTTTTCTTTATCAACATTAGACATATCTACTAATTTCTCTCGACCAGTCTCATGAAAATTCGGCTCATCTGAAGTCTTGTGCTAGGCCCCAAATAAATTATGTAAAATTGCCATTGGAAAAGTACACATGTGATAATCACTCTAAAATGAAAGTTTATATGTACATAACACCACAAAAACAGCCGGTTTCTTGATGATTTATGAAGATCAACATGGGAGCTCATATCCCTCCAATAAATAAAACATGGGAGCTCATATTCCTCCAGTAAACAAAATAAGTCACAAAAGCTTGGCACTATTTTTCTAAATACGGTATATGATAAGATGCAAGTGTTCCTAACATCGCATAAGGATTTGCACATGCGCATGTAAGTAGTCTTTTGATCAAATGATCACAAGGCACTGACAGTAGATTAACAGGAGTTTCATTCTCCTTGTGAGCGAAGTTCTTGCCAATGCAGCTTCACCTAATCGCATTACAATTACTTGAAGTTTATTTGATAGCGCGCACACTATTTGGTCAAATACTTGCTTTGGATAAATGGATCTAATAAATGAGAATTTCGCATGAAAAAAAAAAATTTGGAATTTTCATGCATCCAAAATGAAAAGTGCGCATACTTTTACGTTGATTTCAGAATCCCCAAGAACCCTGTGCAGAAATACTGCGGTATACCGCTGTAAAAAAAATTGTGGTACCCAACTCGACAAGAAATGCTGGGAAATAATGACTGAATACTATGCTCTGGAATGAACATTTTCACAGTGCAGTTCATTTCAGGTGAACCAGATATTCAGATATGTCAATGTTTTCAAGAGATACTTGAGTACTTGATAAAAACATTTATTACAGAATGTAAACAGGGCTGAGCAAATCCCATAGCCCGACGTCCTGGACTATTCATTTTTGAAGTCGGGCAAGTAAAATTTTCCAAGTCGCTAGTCCGGGACAAGTGCTTTTTAAAAAAGTCGAGCAAGTCCTTGTTTTAGTGCTTTAATCACTATATCTACCTTTATTTGGCCAATCATGCCCTCCTGGCATACTGAATACTTGATCCTACCCCTCTTCGTGTATACATTTACATCCTGTTACCGCTTGACTGCATATTGGGCTAAGCGACCAAATTATCGGCAAATCAAAGCACGTCAAACAAAAGAAAGCCAGTATGATCAATTAGCAGTGTTTCAAGTGGCTTTGTTGCATTGTGTTTACTCAAACCAGATCATCACGGGTGGCTCACTATGATTTTAATTCAGCGAGTCAGTGTAATTAAATTAATGAAAGGTACTTTACCGACACCACTGTTGTTTTCCTTTATGAACTGATTAAATGACTAATGATTCTTTAATTTATAATTGACTATACAGATGATTACTTCCACGTCCGATATTGCGTTTGAAGTGAAACAATTACGCTAATTAATGAGCTGTCTCTGTTCGTATTTAAAAGAGAAAATGTATGTTACTCCACCTAGTCTCAGTAAATTATGCAAACTATTAGAAATCATGTTTGTTATAAGCCCATCTGCTGCTGAGTGTGAACGAGGATTTAGTTCAATGGACTTAATCAAGACTTCTTTAAGGAATTCCTTAAACCAAAAGAGTTTACAAATGCTAATGAACATTTCCACAAATGGACTAGAGCTTGAGGACTTCAACCCAGACACAGCTATCAACTGCTGGCTTAGTGCTGGTGCAGGTGGCAGACATATACATGGACATTTTTTCAAATCCATCAGCTAAAACATATATACATGAACCTGAAGAAGCCAAATGTATAACAACCAATGTTTTTGAAAAATTAAATTCTTTTAAGAAATAATTATTTTGTATATTATTTCGTTTGTTTTTTCTATGGATTAAGTACATACATCTCATCAAATCTAGGCAAGTGATTACCATTTTGGGACCAGTGAAAGTAAGGTGGGACTAGTGAAGAGTAAGGTGGGACTAGTGAAGAATAAGGTGGGACTAGTGAATTTTCTGAAACCACTTGTCCTGGACTAGTGGTTAAAAAAAAATTTGCTCAGCCCTGGTAAATGTCCAAGTAACGATGATATTTCAGTGCAGTCTACAAAGTTAAGGTGGCAAAACTGTCACAGCAAAATAAGATTATCACATTTGTTAGCACTACTAGCACATTAAGTGCAGCCCACTATTTTCCTTTGTCACTTTAAGGGGGCGCTCTACAGATATTACATGCTTCTGAGAGAGTGACAGGTGTAAGATGAAGTTGTTTGAATTTGTAACATGCACAATGGAGAGAATATTGGCATACCTCTATGCTGCTTTCATGTACTGTGGCTGAAATTTCTTTACATATTGTACTTTTAGAAATTGGACATGATATAAACACACAGCAGACAGAAATGGCCGCTCCAAAGTACTCGAAAAATCAGCCTGAATTGGTGAAAAGTAGACTATTTTCAGCAATTAAAATAGGGAAACAAATTTTGCCAGAGTAGGAAGTACCAGCCTCTGAAAGTACAATGAATGAATTGCAAAATAAGTAAAAAAAAAGTTATGGGTTCTTTTTTTTAAAATTTACCTTTGAAGTCCAGGAAGTGAAAATGACCAAGCAGAGCTAGCAGTTTTTGAAAGGTGCACATCTTAAGTAAGACCAAACTGTATACTCTATAACCCAAATTGCACCCATCAATCATACACCAAAATAAAGGGAATTCAAAGTTCTTTTAACAATACCTAAGATATACAAGGTATTTTTTTAAATAGCCAGGACAACCAGTGAGGAAAACCTGGGTAATTCTTTTTCTTTAAACATCTAACCAAACTGTAGAGCGCCACCTAAATGTCCTCCACATCTATGCCCTAAAAATCAACACTTACCCCTCCCCCGCAACCCCTCTCCCCCCCATACACACACATTGTATACACACGCAACCTTTACCTCAAGAAAGTTATAAAGTCATAATACAAAATCTGTCATATACGTGTGTTCCTGGTATGACTAAATATATACAGTTTGGTTAGAATATATTTGAAAATGTGATTGTAATTGAAATTTTTATATATCTTGCCTTTGACCCAGGGACCCCAGGGGTGGGCATGTATAACTACAAGATTTTGTGAATTTCCACCCAGTGGTTTAGGAGAAGAGGTAACAGACACACCCAGGGTGTCACAGTATCCTCCGTTAAAGTGTGGGGATAAATATGAAGTCAAGTAGAGAAAAGAATAGTAACTTAAAAGAACTAGAAATGTGTATGGACTGTTTAACTGGAAGGACAGATTAACACTATATATCCCTTACATATAGTTTGGCCTGGGAATAATAGTGCTGTAAATCACAGTATGTTAGTATCATTAAATTTTAGCAAATCTGTAATGTCAGCATATGAACAAAATAAACTGTTAGCCTTGGTACAAAGTACGTAATTTTAGTGGTAATAGTTTTTTGCTATGTAAACAAATGCATTGTGTGCTTGATGCAATGGTATGTAAACACAAATGATGTTAAATGTGATTGCTTTATTCTAACACAAGCTGCAGATAAAATGAGTTGCTGCTTAGTGTAAGGAATGTCCATATGAATTATAAATAAAACATCAATCAGAAACAACTTGCACCACTCCATCCAACCAGTCTAACCATTTGTTAGCAGAACATGGTGCTTATAAAATGGTGGCTAATAGTACATGTATCTAACCCTGGTTCAAGAACCTTTCCTTTGGATAGTCATTGGTGTTTGTTTATAGTGTACACAACATTTTAATTTTAAAAAGTTGTTGTGGAAATTATTTCACTCTCTACCAGTGGTCATTCCAGAATGGAAAAGGTGGGGCTTAATGGCCTCTAACAGGATGAAAAGTCATTTAGAAAAAAAACAGAGGTTGCAAATACCCTTACCTGTATCTTGTTTATTCAAGAAAGTTAAACACATATCATTATTACAGTCACCTGTGTTGTGGAGTTAATAATTCTGCAATAAATATTCACTTTTTCAGTATTATATGCTTCGAATAAGTCATTGTAGAGTCATACTGCAGCTTGGTTTTTCAAGTGTTCTTGTCCACTAAAGTAACCGTGTCCACTTTTCAGGTCAGAGTTATTTTAGTTGACAATTAAGTTATAGCAAACCTTGCTTTAGTATATCTCTGCATTGACTGATTCAAAGTGTATAATGCTGGAAAATTTAATATTTATTGCAGAAAATAATAAATCCATGACACAAGCACTTATGGTCATTATTATCAGTGTTGCACATAGGATCCCAAGGGCAGGGGATACTGTCCCCCTCCCTCTAAATCTGGGGGACACACATCATATTAGAGGGACAAATGAAAATAGTAGTACATAATGCACTAATAGTGCTATAAAATTCAGAAAATATTGTTTGCTTCAACAGACTTGCCACCTTAACTTTGTGGTCTTCACTGTAATATCATATTTTCCTTGAACACTTATATTATTGCAATAAGAGTTTCATCATGTGCTCAAGTAACTTGTGGAAACAGAATCTGGTTAAACTGAAATGAGCTGCACCATGGAATTTTCCATTCTGGATCTTGTTCTCTCATTTAACTTTAGTGTACACTCATTATCTACTAGCATTTATTGTAATAAATACCTATGTATTCTGAATTACTTTTCTTTTCAAACAAACAGGTCAATAATTAAATGACAAATTGTGTATTTGCGTAAATTTAGTCTTTTTAGTCAACCACAAAATAAATTTAATCTTCCTTGCCATCGGGGTGACTTTAACCTTGAAAATATGTTACACGAACAGCCGTCAAACATTTTACAATGCAACTCGACTATCACAGACTTTGAAGATATTCATTGTCATCTTACAGTTTTATCACCTTTTGCGACTTTGGACATTGCTAGCTCCAACAGAGACATGGATGGACATCCACCCATGTAAAGTTTTCGATGTTTTTCTGACGAAAAAGCGTGCCAAGGAGGGCTCACAGAGTCAGGATTTGTGGGGCATACAGTAGGACAAAAAATTGCAGAAACCCATGAGCCAGTGCTCCATGTGCAACACTGAATTATTATCCTTTCCTGTCATGAACCTTCCATCCTGGGATTTGAATTCCTAATGCTTGAGTAACTATTCCTGTGTAGAATTTATTTTGGACATTTTAGTCTACATTTTTTCCTCCCTGTACACTACTTTGGAAATAAATGCATCATTGTTTTCTGAAGATTTCATATTTTCATGTTTACATTTTCTGTCTGTCTGCCAATGAAATTGATCATCTTAATGCTTCTTTGGCAGTGAGTGCACTCGATTCAGTAAGCTTGTGATGCACTCAATTCAGTCTAAAAACAGCCATAACAATCTTTTATCTTTATTTTCTTGGGTATTTTTTATGTACCCTATGGGCACCATGGAGGGATTTTGTTTGCACCAAAGACGAAAAAAAGGGTTATTGGCTCAAGGGTGCAGCATAGAATGGACCCTGCCCTACATTGGCTATATTGTATGCTTGATAATATTTGTGATTTACATTATGCTGATTTATGAGACAAAAGGCAAAGACTTCATTTTATCATTATTTACTTTTGTGGATGTTTTCAGTATCTTGCCGGCACCAACACAGAGAATATTTGACCGAGATGAAGAAGAGCATGATCTTCGTCTGCAGACACAGGTTTGTTTATCATTTGTCAGGGCTTGACTTGAAGAACTACCAGTTGAATAGAAACACTCATTAATTTGGAACTTTTAATCGCAAACGAGACCATTTTAATCACAACTTGGATCACAAAAAATAGTACTGTGCATTTAATATATTGCATGTAAAATGCATTGCTTCATGAATTACCATGACTTTGTAGAATAGGTAATGCTATTTTTATCGGAGATTAAACACTGCTCATTTTGTCCAGTGAGTTATCTCAGAAAAGCCAGGTAAATTATAACAATCCAAAGTTTTAAGGGCCCCTAGGATCCAAAATAGAGTCCATGTGTCAATGACAGATATTTTAAAATCATACAAAATTTGCAACAATTTTTATTTGTTCTCTAAGTGATGGGCCCCAGCCATTTCCAGTTACCCTGGAAAAACTGCAAATTGTTCCCCTGCTAAATTCAATTCATCAGCAGGTGTTTTTTTTGATGATAGTGTTTTCTTCTTTTCTGGAATCAGGGAAGTAACATCTTGATTGGGATTAGATTATATGCAGCTTATGCATGACCAAACACATGCCATGCTACTAGTGTAATCAATATGGCATAACATGCACAGGTGTTATAATAATAATAATAACTTTATTTAGAGAAGGTAACTCAATTAGTTACAGGAACTAATCTGCCTTGAGGCCTTCTGATATGTACAATATATACAGCACAATGTGACAAAAAATTGGCTTAACACTAAAGAATTTTAGTTATTCCGAAAATTAAATAAAGTTTCAAGCTCATAACGCATGCACAGGCATCATTGAGCACATAAAAATAAATAAAATATATTGTATTTAAAAATTCATCTGTAAAAAAGATGTATAAGCAGAGAAAAGCAGGAGGTATATGTATTACTTAGACCTGTTCGAGTGTCTTAAGATTTCATCCATTTAAGACATTGATTATGAAAGAGAGAAATAGTAGGAGCCAGCCTTATGTCACTGCGAATAATGTTCCATGCTAGTGGACCAGTATATTGAAAACTCTTTTTAAACAATTCCTTCTTTGACTTTGGGATAATATAATTTTTACTTAAAACAGGTGTTAAGTTTGAGTAGAGTGCACACATTGTGGATTACGGATTGCTCATTCAATCTGGTGGATGTGGATACAAGGTGGCAAGGGATTAAGTATCCACCATGAATAGTGGATGTCTCCTAAGTCATGTCGACATCCACTCAATCTAGTGCAACTCTGTCATGGATTTTAGTGCAGCTGTGGTGGGTTTTATGGCCCCTTTGCTGATTTGTTTGCATTTGCTCCATGAGTAAACATACTACAGGGATTTAATTTTTTTTTATAAAAGTCAGCTTGCCCAGCATAAGCTCAAAATTGAACTTGCTTTTGGGAAATATGAGATTGCCCCAAACATCCCAGCATGAGTAAAAATATAAGAAAAAATAAAATATAGGATATTTTAAGGAAATTTTTCTTTTAACTTTTGTTTTATCTTTGTTGTTACTTTTAAACCATATGCTGATAATTAAAGTTATCAAAAACTATATATGTAAATAATAGATAGATATGTAGATGAGAAAGAGTTAGAATACAGATATAGTTAGAAGAGCAAAACCAGACATGTATATAGACATAAATGGATAGGTAGAAAAGGGTTTGTAAATACTGTAGTATCATTTATTTTCATGGGTACTTAAATTCATGGTTTTGCCTGTCAAAGTTTGCATATTAGTAGGTATTTAATTTCATGGTTTAGCCTCTTCAGATACCCAAAATAACGAATACAAAAGAATAAAACTATGCTGATGCAAATGGTGTTCACTTGAATGTTTAAAACAATACTACCACATGTATGAGCAAGATTGCAGGCTATAAAACTTGCAGAACATAAAGCATTACAAAAGAAACACGACCCCTTTTTCCCTATCTCAAAAATGTTTGGACTTGCCTGCGGGCCAGAACCTTGGAAACTTGAGCTTTCCAAAAGTCAGATTTGAGCTTGTCCCAAGAGTAGGGCAAGTGGATTTGCAAATCCCTGATGTGATAATTAGCTCTACTGGTCACAGACCAGAAGAGCTTATGGGATGGTCTGTTGTCCATTGTCCGTCCCTTGTCTGTCGTCCGTCAGCAGAAGTTTCTTATCACTACTCCTCCTAAACTACTTAGAGGACTGCGTGAAACTTTACACACACATTCATCCCATGCCCTAGTTGGTTCTAGATAAAAATGGTGCTGCTCACACATCCAAGATGGCCACCACAAGGGCCATCTTGAAAATCTTGTTATCGCCACTCCTTCTAAATGGATGGTCATATCGACATGGGGTTTTCACTAAAAGATTTCTTATGATGTCTACTTGGTCCTAAGTGAAAATAGTGTTGATCTCCCAATATGGCCACTATGGCAGCCATCTTGAAAGTTTTGTTATTGCTACTCCTCCTGAATGGATGGTTATATCAACATGAGGTTTTCACTAAAAGACTTCTTATGATTTCTACTTGATCCTAAATGAAAATGGTGCTGATCTGACTTCCAATATGGCCACTATGGCAGCCATTTTGAAAATCTTGTTATTGATACTCCTTCTGAATGGATGGTCATATCAACATGGGGTTTTCACTAAAAGACTTTTTATAATGTATAATTGGTCCGAAATAAAAATGGTGCAGATCCGACATCCAATATGGCCACCATGGAAGCCATCTTGAAAACCTTGTTATGGCTACTTCTCCTGAATGGATGGTCATATCAAGATGGAGTTTCACCAAAAGACCTCTTATGATGTCTACTTGATCTTAAATGAAAATGGTGCCAATCTGAAGTCTAATATGGCCACCATGACAGCCATCTTTAAAATCTTCTTGTTGCTACTCCTGAAAGGATGGTCAGATCGACATGGGTTTTCACTAAAAGATTTCTTATGATGTCTTCTTGGCTCTCTATGAAAATGGTACTGATCTGACTTCCAATATAGCCACCACAGCAGCCATCTTCAAACTCTTGATGTTGCTACTCCTACATGGATGGTCTTATCAGCATGGGGTTTGCACTAAAAGACTTATATGATGTCTAGCTGGTCGTAAATAAAAATGGTGCTGATCTGACATCCAATATGGCTGACATGGCAGCCATATAAAAATCTTGTTATCACATCTTTACTTGAACAGAAAGTTGTATTGACATGGGGTTTCCACCAGAAGACTTCTTATGATGTCCATTTGGTTTTAAATGAAAATGGTGCCGATCAGATGTCCAATTTGGCCACCACAGCAGTCATCTTGAAATTGTGTTATTGCTACTCCTCCTGAATGGAAAGGCATATCTTGAAAATATTGTTATTGCTGCTTCTCTCCAAATGGATGGCTTTATCAACATGGGGGTTTTCACCAAAAGACTTCTTATGATACCTAGTTGGTCCTAAATGAAAATGGTGCCAGTCATACATCCAATATGGCTGCTGCGATGACTATCTTACAAATCTTGTTGTTACTGCTCCCTTGAATGGATGATCATTATGATGTGAGGTTTTCACAGAGTCCTAAATGAAAATGGTGCCAGTCGTACACTCAATATGGTTGCCATGATGGCTGTCTAAAACAATCTTCATGTCACCACTCCCCCTGAATGGATGATCATTATGATATGGGGGGGTTTCACCAAAAGTCTTCTAATGATGTTTGGTTTCTCCTAAATGAAATTGGTGCCAAGCTGACATCCAATATGTGGCCCATTAGTGTGCCAGTCCCTTCGCTGGAGTCTTGTTTATTTCTATGCAGTTTTGAATAATTTGTTCAAAGGGGGCCTATGAAATAGTATGGCAATTAAAGAGAAACCATGAGAAATTAATAACCACTAAAATAAGCACTTTTATGAAATATCATTTATTTAGAAAGAACTAGGCAATTTTTCTGATGTACGCTTTGTCATGGACAGGGGTGGGAGGATATCCAAGAAATTTAAAAGCTCTTTGTTTTCCACTTTACACATGTTTGTCTGTATGTATCCCTAGCTACATCACTGATAAATACCACAGACAATGTTACTACTGTATTGTTTGTAAAGGTAAAGGTATGCAATAGACACCTACCTTAGTCGGGTTTACAGCGTTTGGCTTTCTCCCATCAGCTTGTTCAGTTTTCAACTCTGGGGACAAAGCAATAAAATTGAGTGCTGCCATAAAACCCATGACAACTGCAATAAAATCTATAACAGAGTTCCACTAGATTTAATGGATGTCAGCTAGGCACAGCGGACATCTACTATTTGTAGTGAACACTTAATTGCTTGCCCGTGTCCACATCCACCATATTGAGTGGGCAATCTAATCGGCGATGCATGTACTGTTTATAGAGGATTATATTTAGTTTCCTGATAAGTTTTTATGATGAATATATAGCTTGAAAGATGATATCATTAATAGTCACAGTTACCGTATATAATCGTGTATAAACCGGGTCCAGATGCAAACAACAGACCCTGATCTGCCGTCACATAATGTGCCAGCAGATCAGGGTCTATGTTGTTTGTTCTACTGATTAGTTGTTACAAACTGCATAGACCGAGATCTGCAGGCCCATTAAGCGACGGCAGATCTGGGTCTATGCAGTTTGCAGTTTTTATCAGTTTTTACGCGAGCATATACAGTAACCACTATACATGTATGAATAAAAGCTATTAGAGTGTTAAATGGTTGGTTCATGAATATTCTCATGCAGATCAGACCACTGTGTAAATTTCAAGCAAAGTGATATATTCTCAGACTATCCATTTTACAATATAAATGTTGTAACCTTTCTTTCAGGTTGTGTCAGTAGTAAGCAAAAGGACAGCACCACCTTATGGCCATAGAAAGGGCTGGGTTTCCAGATCTCAAGAGGTAGGTTGACAAATCTTTGTTTTCTGGTAAATGTTTCAACAAACTTTTGAAGATTCTTTATAAAACAAATTTCAAGTACCCTTGCTAATGAGTGTTCACACCAGCAAGACAAAATTTTATGGAAAATACTTGTTTTCTCCTTTAATAGTTAAGATGAATATTTGCACATTTACAGCAAGTGAAGCATACAGTTTTCAAGCTTTAATTGTTTTTTAGCATTCATTGTTATTATTTTCACCTAACAACTATCATTTAATTTTTTATTCAGTTGCATAATTTTTTCCTCCCTCGCCTTTAGAGAAAAACAAACTTAGATTATATTGTAACATTTCAGGATTTTGGAGATGGTGGAGCTTTTCCTGAAATTCCTATTGCCCAATATCCCCTTGGCATGGGGCAAAAGAAGTCAACATCAAATGCCCTGGCAGTACAGTTAGATGCCCAGGGCAAGATCAAGTATGATGCTATTGCCAGATATGGACATGGGAAAGATAAGGTGAGTGTTTACAATAGAATACACCTCTCCTTCGGTAACTTGTGCCTGGATAACTCGTAATCCCGCTTATTACATGGGGTCAACATGGATCCCATTTCTTTTCTAGAAAATACCAAAAGAATTGCCCCCTATTTGTTGAACATGAAGAAAATTGCGATAAAAACTGGCAAATGAAACTTGGATATATCGCCTGTTTTATTGTCGAAAACGGCAGTTGTGCCCGGAAATTTGAATCAGTATTATGAAATTTGCAACTTTTAATAAGAAGTCATATATTTTGTTAAATTTTCTTTACCAAAAAAATTCTCAGTACACTCTAAATAACAATATTTAATGATATTTCAATCCATGAAAATGTCAGTAATGCTTACTGGTGGCAGCACTTTAAGAAATAAATACCAATTAAATAAGTTTTGTCAAGTGAAATTTGTGTTTAAGTTCTATCTTTTAATTCGGTTTTAGTGTAATCATTACAAATGCAATATGCCCTCATGTATTCAAATGTGAAATGTGGTAATCTACCATCACAGCTATGTCCACAAGCATTTATGAGAACCTATAATTAAGTGTTGACTCTGTTTTGATCTCCAATTTGCGGAAGTGTTTGTTTTGTTGTTACAATCAATTAAAAGTAGACTTCCCGTGTATTATCACATTAATTACGTTTTTTGTATCAAATCAAATAAAGGGGGTGGAATTTAAAAAAAGTTATTAGGCATGCAAATCCAACCCGCGTAAGAGCTAGCGGTCATGGTAGTGTGTCAGATAAACTCATTTCAATTGACCAATTGAACACTGGTATAAATATTATTATGTAGGTAACATAATTAAAGTATCTAACATTAATTAGGGGTTTATCCTACTTATTCACATGTGTGATCAATGATAGCAAGGGAAGCAAGTGAAAGAAGTAGTCAGTGCATGAAAAGATTTGTTTCACAGATATGGTTCATTATGGAGAAGTGAGTTCCAAAGTTTGTGTGAACTTAAAATTCCCGAATTGGCACTCTGGTTTGCTCAAGGATGAGCAGAAATTTCAATATTACTTGCAATGAAATCGGCGTCATCAATATTTTACTAATTTGGAGAAGTGAGTTCCAAAGTTTGTGTGAACTTAAAATTCCCAAATTGGCACTCTGGTTTGATTAAGATGAGCAGAAATTTCAATATTACTTGCAATGAAATCGGCGTCATCAATATTTTACTAATTTAATTTTTTTTAAAAAGCTAGTTTTGATATTGACAGCTGTTGTTTCATGAATTAAATGTCTCTAGTTTTTGAAAAAAAGGAAATCTTTTTTTTGTTGTGAATCAACAATAGCACTTGAATGTATCCTCATTCACATGCAAAAAGCTGTGATGTATTACACAATGTTTTCGCAGGTGCACATGTGAATCTGTTGAAACCTCTTGGAGTAATGTTTTTAACAGTCTTTCAAAGGTTGGTTATCTTGAAAATAAAGGTAATTTATACAGAAAAGGGAACAACTTCATTAGAAAAAGCATTTTATTGACAATTATTCCCAATGTGATTATAAAATGAGTTTTAAAGCATTAAACAGTACCCCCCCCTCATCTTCTCATTGTCGATGTCCAGCCAGGATGGCATCCCCTTCTTAATTTGTCTGAGGTCCCTTGGTAACTCATGCACTCCCTTATACTTCAGTCTGTATTTGAGACCCATTGCGCGTGATTCATCGAGGGAGATGTGTATTTTCATTTACTAGGTATTTTCCTTGTATAAGATAGGAAGCAAGACTGACATTTGTTTAATCATTAATATTTTTAGTCACATGCTGGACAAGTTAACTGGATGAATTCTCTCCAACATGCAATAATAATAATAATTATGATCGGACTGCATTCAGGAAAGTCATTGTTTTTTGTAAAACTATTTTGAGGTGGTAGACAAATGGACATACATGAGGTAATTAAGCAAAATTGTGTACTTTTGTGTACAAGTTTCAGTGATAATTACATCTTTGAGGTAGGTTTAAAGTAAATAATCATCCTATTCACAGGCAGTGCAATGCAGGGTTCAAGCTGAACTCAAATTTTAGGGCAATGTGACTAGTCTGCCCAGCTAGAATAGGGCAGTTTGGTGGGAAAATTGGGAGAAATGAGTGTAGCGAGCTTAAAATTGTACTTGTTCAAAAAAGTTTATCTTCAAAAAATTTTGTGCAATCCATTTTGACATTTTTCGAACTCTACCTTTGGTTTGCACCATATAGCCATTATTGTGATGTCATGCTGTAAAACGCTACTTCATACATACATGAGACAAGTACCAAATATACTCGCTTACAAGTCGACGTTTTTTACTTAGAATTCGACCCATGCTGAGTAGGGGTCGTCTTATAAGTGCGACATTAAAAAAAAAAATCTTGGGGTAATGTTGGAAACTCTAGATGTTTGCAGTACATAAAAATACTGTCAGTTCATATATTTTTTACGTTTTTATGCCACTATTCCTATGCAGTAATGCATATATGGTATGCACTGTGTTTATCCGTTTCATGATGGTATTCATTACACAATACATGTATCTACAGTTATTTGGATTTTATTAATTTGAAAATATTACCAGTAAATTAAATACTACCTACTGCAAAATGAAGTGTCCATCAATGTTTACCGTGGGTGTTTACTAGTAAGTATATTGCCTCCATTTTCGTGCAAGTCCAAACAACCTGTATTTGTATTAATATTTGTGTTTTGCTGTTTAAAGACTGTGCTTGATGCAATAAAAGTTTTGATTTAATTTGTATTTTCCTTTTCCACAAGTCAGATTTAATTCCCAAGTGATATTTCCCAAGTTATCTGCCAGTGCACGTGGGCCGATAAGCCTTTGGCTTGTAAAGGAACTCACTTTGTTTTCAAGTTGACAATCCTTTTGATCGAGCCGCCAATCTCTACTTGTTCAGTGCCAAGTAGAGTTCTACAACTTCCTGTGCATATACTTTGACCTTAATCCCTTTGCTTGTAAAGGCACCACACTCTTTGTTTTCCCACGTGACAACCCTTTGATCAAGCCGCGAGTTTCATACATGTTCAGTGCCAAGTAACAGAGGGTGGCTATTTGAACTCCCTGTGATCTTGCCGTACAATTGACATGTGTTCAGTTGCAGCCTTTAATAGATTTCTGATTTTATGATCAAAGTGTTACTTACAGAGCCCAAGCTCAGTCTTTGCATAAGCACCCGCATATGACCGTACTTTATCAGACAATGAGGATTAATTCTTGGACTTTGTACCAGATGATATTAGATAGTGATATTTATAGGATACCGTGAATCACAAAAAAGTGGACTTAACTTTCATTGTTTATTTGTACGAGGTGTGGAATTAACATATTACGGGAAATTGTGAATCGGATCATTCTGAACTTCTATTTTTATACCGGTATGTGACCTATAATTGAATTCATGGATTTATCATATAAATGAATTTAAAATGTCAAGCATTATGGATTTCAATGGACTTGATTACACAAAGATGGACAAATTGTAAGTTGTCAATTTATTTGTGACATATTTCACTCAATAATATAATTGTATTTTACACTGGTTTTGTCTTTATTTTTCTTATCTATCTATCCAGTTTGGCTTGTTTACATTTACAAAAGTGCGTTTCTGACTCACTAAGAAGTCACCCCTTCAGACGGATCTGACTTCCAAACTACACCCCGACTTATGGAGGGTCAAAGAGAAAATCACTTTTTGCAGCCCTAAAAAGGGGGGGGGGCGACTTACAGTCGAGTCGACTTATGTTCGAGTATATACGGTAATATAAAAACAGAACAAAAAATACTCATTGGACTTTTATGAAAATATTATAATTTTGTTAGTTTGATTCATCATTTGTTGTATGTCTGTTTGGCAGATGAAGATAACCACTAAAATAGGTTACTGTCGAAAATGGGTGATAGAAAACGGTGATATAAAACCCCTCTTCCAACTTTTACATGATGAAATGTAAAGAAACTTGTTTACTTTAATTAGAAATTGGTCTGTAAAGCTGAACAGAGTATTAATTTACTTGTAATTAGGCTCTAAATGCATGTAATTTCACTCACTTCAAGCTTCATGCCTGAATTTTTGGCAGAAATCTCATAAATTAAAATGTAATAGCAGACATAAATAATCAGTTAATTGACACAAGAGTTGACCAGAAAGCATAAAAATACTATGTATAAATTGTTTTACATTGCCTGTTGCCTGAACAGAAAAACGACAGCATTAAGATAGTTCTGAAAATATAAAAGCGTGGAATGAATACATTGACTTAATAAAAGGCAAAGTCAACTCTTGCTTTCTCTGCATATTGGGGCAAAATGACAGGCATTGAGTTGACAGTTTCATGACAGTATGTAGTCATATATAGGCTATAATTTTAAAAGTCTTTGTGATGGGAATTTAGACTATTATGTGATGCAACAAACTAGAAGTTATTACTTCGTTACAACAGAAAGGAACTACCAGGTACTCATGTATTCACATACCTTTCTTGTGTGTTTTGAAAATATTTGTTAACAGTTGTTATAGTTCTGTTATTTGTTTCTTGAGATTCATTAATATTTTAATAATATGGCCATTCAAGCAGTCGATTTTCAAGCTTGATGACTTCATGAATCTTGTAAAATATTAAGTTCAGTTCTTAAATGAGCAGTCTTATCTTTGTCTTTTTAAAGTAGCCAGTTAATAATATTCAAAAGTACAAGGCTTGGTAAGTGCACTAATATGACAAAAATGTTACAGTGTTATAAAAGTAGCTATTGTTATAGTTCATAAAAGTAGAAGGTTTTTAAGCTGGCTGCTAATGAGAAAACTGTATGAATGAAATAGCTTGAATGTAGGTTTACCAAAATCATTAGCTTATTGTGGAATTTGCACTTAACCATCAATCTGTAATTGTGTAGTTGCATGTGACTGCTCTTTGGTACACTGTAACAACATCTGTTCTAGAATTAAACATTGAGCAGGGACCCCCCCCCCTTCATTTGAGATAAAAGGGACATTTTCTAAATATAGGGGAGATTTAATGAAGAAATAAAGGTAGGTCTAGCAAATTGAATGCACATTAGTCTCGCATTCACTTGATTTTTTGTGCATGATTCTCTTTTGAATATGTTCCCCGATCACATTGTTAGGAATTTGAGTTTCACTACCTCACAAATCATAAATTCCTGAAAGACAAAAATATGCCATATTGACACAGGGAAGAAACTATGACCCATTACCACGCCTTACCAGGTGGCACCATTTGTAAATCAGTTTATGATTTTGCTGCACTACAAGTAGCATTGTCCTGGATACCTCATCAAATCCTTCAAGTGTGGTGATATATTACGTGTTTAAGTGTCTGCAAAGGATTCGTAACCTTTGTTGGCATTTTCCATATTTTTCGAAGTTTGTGGACTTGATTTTTTCAATGGCCTTTGGGCCTGTAAGTCAGAGCACATGGGGTATGATTCTGATTTGGCTGATGTGGGTTTCCAGCTGTCAGCATCACATGCTGCCATCCAAAACGTTTGCCATCCTCCCATGCCTTCCTTCATCCTGATGATCAAAATTCAGTTTTGTCAATGGAATGTGCACATACCAGCCATCCATTTCATTGAATATGGAACCGTATGGGGAACAATGTAACAGGTCAATCCGTTTTGCTGGTCAGCTGGCCTTCCAGCTGACAGGCAAGCATTCCTTTTAGCCTGACACCTTCTTGACTGACCATTGTTAATAAGTATAGCGAGTGATCTCAACGTAAGAATATCCCTCCTTGGCTGGAGCTTCATCTAGCATGGCTCTCGTATCTTTTTTTGTATTATGTCAATATACAGTACCACTTTATTCCTACCAAATAAACTTGAGAAAGAATTATGATGTACATGTTATTGTCTCCCTTGTACTTCATCATGTATGTATGCTATAAATAGTACAGCGTTCCTTTGTGATCACTATTGATCATAATTATTTGTGTTAAAGTTTACATCGTTTTCAAAAACTACTATTGCCGCATGTGTCTCTGACATTTGTTCAATTTTATAAATGTAATGAAGCAGTTTACTTGATATAAACTTGTTTCAAATCTTATTTAAAGGATGAATGTAATAAATGATAACTATCTTACATGAACGTTTTATGCATCTATGATAAGATGGGCCTTTTCATGTTTTATTTATAAACTGCTTTCAGTTGTTTGTTCATAAGGAGACCTTGGAAATAGTATGGAAATTAAAGGGAAACTATGAGTAATTATTAACCATTACAACAAGCACTTTTATGAAATATAATTACCGCTTGATGCAGAACAGTATGTAAATTTCCACATATGTATCAGCTGATTGGTACATGTACGTGTAGTCAGTCAGCAGGATGTACGTTGTAACTAGGCAATTTTTCTGGTGTATACTCGGGATTTGAGAGGTACATGTAGTGAAGCTTATATTCCTAACGTTAATGTGATTGGGGAATATATTCTCATAGAAACATGACTTACTAAAATATTTGCTTTTTTTTGAGAAATTAGCGTGAATCCTTTAATTGCACATCCTAGAATAGACCCTGCTGTAACTTTTTGAGTTATTTTGCCTATCATTTATGATAGAATTTCTTAGCATCATAAAAACTTTAGAGAGCTTAATTTTGCTTGTTGCAAAAGTTTGTCCCACAAAATTCTGACATGTACATGTGTGATTATCTAGTGTACCAGAAAAAAGTTGCACTATGGAATTTTCTGTTGGAGATCAGGCTCTAATTCAAATTTAGTGATCACCCATTATTAACTAGAGTAATATCGGTAATAATTCCCTTCCTTCTGTGAAATGTTTCTTTTAAAAAAAATAGAAGTTTTTGATTTATTGCAGAATTAATGCATTTCAGCATGTTCCTTTGTTAAGAAATTTAGTCCGTTCCATAATTTATACAACCTAGAAAATACATTACACTAGCGGACATCATCAACCTCAAACCCAAAATCTGCAGACAACAGATTTTGCAAACAGCCCCTAAATTTTCTGTTGTCAGATAAGTTGTTTCTGTTGAAATAAATCATCCTCTGAGGATTTTGATCAACTTTTTGCAATTTTGGTGATTGCAAGCACCATCATAAATTGAGTCACTCAGCCTCAGTGCAATAGTAATTACTATCCTTTAATGTTCTTCAGGTGGTTCACTCCAGGTTTCAGGATTTGGTCCCCAAGCAGTATGATGAAGATGATCCAGAGCTGCAGAGACCAGATGAGGATGCAGTGCAGGATGCAACAGAGAAGACCAGACAGGCCTTAGAGAAACTGGTGTCCAACAAAATCTCAGCTGCTATGCCAGTAAAGGCTGCAGACAAGCAGGCCCCAGTTCAGTACATTAGGTACGTCATCAGATGATCTCAATTTGTGCATGATTGTTCTTGGCACAGTAACACCTATCCTAACAGATACCTGTTTTTGAACAACCATCAGATTTCCATACTACCTTAAATTGCTGCTAAGTATCATTTTGAATCAGCAGACATCTGTTTATAAAGGACAAAATGAGTTGATACCTCAGTTGCCTGCAATTCAATTTCTATCATATTCATTTGTAGAAGTTGCAAGGGTTGCACAAATATAATTTAATTTTGACTGCATCAGTAAGATATATTCATGTTTGCATTATGATAATGTTTGTTATTGTATGAAAGACAATTACAATGTCACTATCCTATGTCATAAGCAGAATACTAGGAGCTTTTGGCAGTGGATTTATGTGACAAATAGTCAAAGTGTTTACAGAAATCAGAGCTGCTAAGTCAGGAAAATCATCTGAGGGAAGTAGATACTACTTCAGTGTCTTTGGTGCACTACATCATTTTTGTAAATTGTTACTTATGGTAAAATTATGGGCAGCAACTTGCATTCAGTCAGACACAGCAATCTTGAACAATACACTCAATTCGAGGTAAGCTTTTCGCTCATACTTTGACATAAGCAGTGTTTTTTGTGGAAAGGCTGTAGTGCATCAGAAGACACTAAAGTAATAGCTCAATGATGATTCTGCTATATTGTTTAGGACTGCCTGGCTGCCCCAATTTCCGTTGGCAGTCCCATAATTTTTATTTTCAAATATTCCAATCAAAAGTTAGTCAGTCATGCTTGCCAGAACTTTTTCCTCATTCCATTCATATCTGCAACATGTGTTACTAGATCAGAACCATAATTTTGCCTTTTTCCTCACCAGAAGTCATCTTAATCATACGAAAGCTTAAACATTGCTTTTAAGTACATTGATTCATAATAAGTCAGGGTCCAAGCTGGACTTGGATATTTAGGTAAAATTACCCTCTCACCAGCCAGAATAGAGCGAAAATAGGAGGATGTGGGTGGAGAAAGTTCAAAATAGCCACTTGAAGCTAATATTTTGCATATTTTCATGTCAGATTATTAAAATGCTGATGAAATATTATTACAAGTTTATAAAAATATTAAAACTTCTCTTATTTTGCTTCACTACAGTTGTTGTATAACTTAAAACAGCAATAGATTACAATCAAAAATTGGCAACAGCTTCCATAGCAGAAGTCCTCTTTTCACATGTCTATATGACAAAATATTGGATAAAATCATTAATTAGCTCTATTGGTCATAGACCTGAAGAGCTTATGGGATGGTCTGTTGTCTGTCATCCATCGTCCGTCTGCCCTTTAGCACAAGTTTGTTATCGCTACTCCTCCTGAACTACTTGGAGGATTGCCTTTAAACTTTACATGCACATTCATCCCATGGTCTAGTTGGTCCTAAATGAAAATGGTGTTGCTTGGACATCCAATATGGCCAGCACAGTGGCCATCTTGAAAATCTTGTTATCGCTACTCCTTCTGAATGGATGGTCATATCAACATGGGGTTTTCACTAAAAGACTTCTTATGATGTCTAGTTGGTCCTAAATGAAAATGGTGCCGATATGACGTTCAATATGGCTGACACCGTGGCCATCTTGAAAATGTTGTTATTGCTACTCCTCCTGAATGGATGATCATATCAACATGGGTTTTCACTATTAGACTTCATATGATGTCTGGTTGGTCCTAAATAAAAATTATGCCAATCTGACATCCAGTGCAGGGTTGAGCAAATCCCATAGCCCGACATCCCGGACTATTCATTTTTGAAGTCGGGCAAGTAAAATTTTCCAAGTCGCTAGTCCGGGACAAGTGCTTTTTAAAAAAGTCTGGCAAGTCCTTACTGATAGTTACTCTATGGATAAAATGAGTTTGCTAAATTATTTTCGCAAGGAAGGTAATAAGGGCGATTCGGAGCAGGATATTTTTTTTGAAAGTGGAGGGATAAAATGTAAGACTGATACTGAATGTACGGTAGCTATTTATCCAAAGAGACATTAGCAGAACGTTCGAGATGCTTTAGAGCATTTGACTACAGGCACTTTCCTCATGAGAGGGCAGCTCTGTTGAAATACGGGAGGGAAGACTTGCAGGTTCTTCTTAATCATCTTCAGGGCTGAGCAAATTCCATAGCCCGATGTCCCGGTCTATTCATTTTTGAAGTCAGGCAAGTAGAATTTTCCAAGTCGCTAGTCCGGGACTAGTGGATGAAAAATAAATTTGCTCAGCCCTACAGTATGACCACCAAGGCAGCCATCTTATCACAACTCTACTTTAACAGAAAGTCATATCGATGTGGGATTTCACCAGAAGACTTCTTATGATGTCCAGTTGGTTTTAAATGAAAAGTGTGCTGATCTGATGTCCAGTGTGACCTCCACAGCAGCCATCTTGAAAATCTTCTTATTGCTACTCCTGAATGGATGGTCATATCTTGAAATTTTTTTTATCTCTACTCCTCTCCAAACGGATGGCTATATCAACATGGGGTTTTTAGTAATAGACTTCTTATGATACCTAGTTGGTCCTAAATGAATCATACATTAATTATGGCTGCCGTGTCTTACAAATTTTTTTGTCAGTACTCTCCCTGAATGGATGATCATTATGACATGGGGTTTTCACCAAATGACTTCTAATGATGTCCACTTTGTCATAAATGAAAATGGTGCCAAGCTGACATCCAATGTGGACCACAGTAGCTAATTTTGAAAATCTTGTTATTGCTGAAGAATATCTGAGATGGTTTTAATGCTCGACAGTTAAAAGGATGGTCTTATTGAATTCCTGGAAATTCTTTTTGCCCAGTAGAGTATCAGTTCCTTCGAGGGACTCTTGTTTTATTAGAAATGGACTTGGATACATCGAGTCATAATTTGTTTTAGTTTTTCTTTTGTTTTTGAAGGATTGTGTGTGAATTTTTGATAGGAATTCCACAGAAAGCAATGTCATTTCTGGTATATATGATCATCAAATTAGCACCAAAATTAAGTACAGAAATTAAGACTTCTGATTCTGTCTTTCCACCTTTCTCTTTGAAAGGAAAAATGACACTAAAGTAGATGTTTCACTTTGATTATTAATGCATTGTATTGAAACAAAATGGGGTGGGGGGTAATGTTGTGAAATCAATGCAAGGTGAAGTGAACTTCACTTTTTAGGATTGTTTAGGTAAAATGACAGACTCGGAGGTGATTATTTTGCTTGAATCACTCCCTGATGTGGACCCAGTAAGTATTCAGATTCTCCAACATACAAGCTTTGTCACAAAGCTGGCAAGTGAGCAGACAGCTCCACATTTTCATAGCAACAGATATGTATTCCTTCCTTAATTAGGACCATTTGTATAACTACCTGTTTGGATAGTAAACAATACATATTGGTAATGGTCAATACACACATTTTGAGTTTTAAATTGCTTAAATTCAACACATGACCAGAAGTATGCTTGAAGTCACGTGGTCTAGCATGAAACGCTACTTTACTTCTAATGGACCAAATCATGTTTTTTTATGGCATTCTATTTCATGCTTTTTTTTGTACTGAAAGTGGAATATAGTTTTAAATAGTGTTCAGTATTCTGCTGGATAAATATGCTGTCTGTTTGGTAAATATGCTGTCTGCTTAGTAAATATGCTGCAAAAAACCAAACAAACTTTAATTTGCTGTGAAACTAACTAATGATGCCATATGATCATATGACACTTATTCCAATAACACCTGTAAGTAACATAAAGAATTATTATAATGAAGCCTAAATTTATATTATGTTTGATGAATAAACAGATAAATTTGTTTCATATTAAGGACTTATTATAAAAAAGCTGTTTTTTTATACCAAGAACACAACAGCATCAACTTCTACTACTGCTACAATTTAAAAAGGCAACTTCTGTACAAAACAAGAACAAAATTATATTTTTTATTTTGATTTATAATATTAATTTATTAATCTGCTATAAAGGGACATCTGAAAATAAACTGCAACAAATATTATGAGTGATGAGGGATAGGAGATTAGAAACCATTAAGGCTGTCATATTTACACTTGTAAACAAAATCGTTGCAAGTAATCCTTGAGATTTTATGGTTAGGTCATCTTTTAATGGATAACGCAACTGTTAATTCCCTCCAGTGTGTCATGAGTGCATTGCTGAATAATCTAAAACAACCACTTACTTTAACTATTATTATCCCCATGATTTTCCATCTCTGCATGTAAGCCTGTGTGTCACACGACTGCTTTTGCACTGTTTAGACCGAGACTTCACACTTTGGGATATGATTGGGTGGAATAGTAAATGTGTACAATGGTTTCATGATGTCAATCCATCACCAAGAGGGGGAGCTTGGGGAGGGTGGAGGCTTTTGCATATACAGTGAAACCTGTGTATAACGACTGCTCAGGCTGCTCATAAAAGTGGTATTTATAGACAGGTGGTCTTTATATACAGGTGATTAGTGTGACCAGTGGCCACCCACTTTTTTTGACCAGAATACCTTGGCACCAATGAGTTTGTGTTCAAAAGTACCCTTCTCGGATGGTCATTTCTTTCACATGGTCAGCAGCCAGCATATTAGTGCAAAAAATGTAAAATCTCAAATATTTGTTGATTACTACATTCAAAACATTGACATTTACTTAACTTTAATCCATTGACATTTACCTAACTTTAATCCATTCAAAGAGGTACGTAATCTGATTATCCTTACCACTGTGCACTCCTTAGATGTCAGGTTTTGTCACTTTGATAATTACTGACAATTATTACCTCCGATAATTATCAAGATGACAAAAGTTAACAGCTAACAGCTGAGCACAGTATTATTCAACTCGAGTCAGCATGTCGTCCAGTCACCATAAAGTAAAAATGGTATGTTAGCCATCATGGCATCTCTTTCTTAGATTACAAATGTATTTGAACAGATACCAGAATATAAACAGTCGATTATGTGACAAGCTCATTTTCTTTGTAAAACACAGTATTTTGTGTAATATATACAGATTAGTTTGACAAGGGTATAGTTGCCAATGAAGGATTATGTTGTTGTAAAGTGTTGTCAGACATTCTCAGTTCAGAAAGAAAAGTGAAAGCAGTTTGATTAAACAAAAGAGAGAGTGTTATATGAGCATTGCTGAGAAATTTGATGTCAGAAAGATTCAAATAAAATCGTCAATTATACATTCAACAACATTGGGAAAATAGAATGCATGGAGAATGATGTTTGTACCCTGATTTTATAAACAAGGTTTTCAAAAGGTTTTGCACTGTTGTTTATTAATTATTCATAATTAATAATTTAAATAACATTTATAGATGTTTTATCACATTGATTTCATAACATGCATGTGATTTTTAAATGAAAATATTAAAGATTTATAAATTAGTTTTGCCTTTCTTACTCTATATGTAATTATTACTTGCATCTGTGTGATCCCCCTCTAGAAAGAAGACCCCTGTTATTAGGTCACCTTCCTGCTGCTGAAGGGATGGCCTTATAAGAGAGGGACCAGTGTATATGAAGTTAAACCACTGTAAGAAGTTAACAATTTTGCTTTATTTTAAGGTACACTCCATCTCAGCAGGGACTTGCATTCAATTCAGGAGCCAAACAAAGAATCATCAGAATGGTGGAAACACAGAAAGATCCTATGGAACCACCAAAGTTTAAGTGAGTTTTCCATTGCAGTTGGTCATAAAAAGAAAGCAATTGACTCTTCTTGGGGTGGAAGAAGCTGTATTGCATCAATGCATAAATTGAATCCTCGAGCTAAAATGTATGGAAATTTCTTCATTGTTTAGAGCAAAGTTTCATTAGCATTCATCCTGCATGAGAGATATCACAATTTTACAGATGTACTGAAAATATTTCAAGTTCAAATCTAGTTTAGTAATTTAAAGTATTTTAGTGAAATTTTCAGTGTGTTCATTCTAAATAATTTTTTCTCAGAAAGACTTTAATGTTATGGGAATTCAGATTTATTTTTAGTTAGAATAGGTTGGTCATGTTTGATATGACTCATTTCAATTTTCATGATGGCTTTCACATTTTATGGAGCTGAATCATAATGCTCAGTTCACCATTGACCTTGATGATTTTCATGGTCTGAAATGTGAGATAGTTAATTTGTTGTATCATAATTGACACGAAAAAGATGTAACATTGTTTTGGAATGTAATAAAATAAGCATCATTTTCTGTATGTATTGTATGCTTTACTGTGCATTATTTGTAACCAGGGTCAACAAGAAAATTCCTCGAGGCCCACCATCACCACCAGCACCTGTAATGCATTCTCCAAACAGAAAGGTATAACTCTGTTGATGTTGCACTGTATAGCTAACAATCCCATCCACAACATGTTTT
This sequence comes from Margaritifera margaritifera, assembly GCA_029931535.1. NCBI lineage: Eukaryota > Metazoa > Mollusca > Bivalvia > Unionida > Margaritiferidae > Margaritifera > Margaritifera margaritifera. The sequence continues at coordinate 1,895,449 of JAQPZY010001459.1, forward strand.
GCACCTTTCATTCAGTATGTGGTTGCAGCATGTGATCTTTTTAGAGCAACAATTGAATCATATTCCTGCTGTGTTTGTTACCAGTACATAAAATTGAGAGAAATGTTAAGAGGCACTGCCCATATTTTCCAAGTGCTTTAACAAGTTTTTCCTGTCAGTTTAGGATATATTTGCATACAGCTATTAAATATCGATTTTAGCCATTAAATTAGCATCTCTTCATTTTGTTTTTGGAGAAGCATAGTAGGTTTTAGATAAATAGATAAATAAATAAAAAATGCAATAGCAGTGGTGACAGTTATGACAGTAATGACAGTAATTAAAACAACAACAGCAAAAACAATTATTATCATTTCAGCATCAAAATATAAACATTCTGCTGAATCCTAAAATCTTTTTCACATGTTATTGTGTTTAATTTGACATTTTCAAATATTGATTTGATTTTATTCTTCACACAGGTTACAGTTAAAGAACAACAGGAATGGAAGATTCCTCCTTGCATATCAAATTGGAAAAATGCTAAGGTATTTTGGTGTTTTATTATTGTATTGTTGCTTTATTGTTGTGTATAAGATTTGTTTGAAGCAAAGTATATATCTATCTATTAGCATTTAGTTCAGGTAATTCTTCCTGTGAGAATCAAATAAAAACTTCTTTATCGGAAGATTTAGAAATGTTTTGTATGGACAGATCATAATATATGCAAGATGTTTGATGATAGCAGTACCAAAATAATTATGTTTTACAGAAATTACAAAATTCAGTTGACTCTAATTTATGTCTTTGGATTTTAGAAAAGACTTTTAACTGAAAAAGTAACATTCAGTATCTTTATTACATACTTCATCACACATGTTTTTTTGTAAATCTTGCTTGCTTCTTGTTAGATTGATAGTACCAGGAACACACCCTACATTAACAAGTCACTAAAACTGTCCACAACAGAGGGGAAACCAGTGCCAGAATGAACCCACAGGATCATGTATTGTAAAAATTATAACAATAGAGGGTACAGAATACAATTTATACCAGAGGATCTAACCTCCATCATAATCTGTACACTTTTATCATCTGCCCAGTATGTAATATGGGGGATGTAATATGAGGGACACAGCTGTTGCTGGGTCTGTTTGTCTGTCTCTCTCATCTGTCTGTCCATAAGCATTTCTGTTTCTGGAGCATAACTTGCAAATTGTTAGAGTTATTTCAACCAGACTTGGTACACATGTCAAACAAGTTGCATAGATGTGCCTTTTCATACTTAAAATTTTTGGCATTCTGTATTTCTTTTATGTTGCAATGGAAACAAAGTGGCATAAGTGCTAGACTATAAGGTACTAGTATAATCAGTGTAAAAATTGAACATGTTGGACCATAGGCTACTTTCAGTAGAAGACTTTACATAAGCTGGGAACCAGAGGTTGGAATATGTCATCTCGAGATGACTTTTGTCCTACATCATTGTAATTTTTATACTTCATGATACTGCGAGTTCCCGCCTGCATTTGGTCTACCCTCTATCATTGACAGTTTAAGCGATTTAGTTTGCAGGGTTTGAGGAATGGGTTTGAAATTATTTGATTTTTATAGTAGTCACATTTCATGCAAAATTATGGGCACTCTTGAAATCTTCAATAAATCTGAACACATTAACATTTACAACCAGCTGCATTTATTTTCCAGGGTTACACAATACCACTTGACAAGCGGTTGGCTGCAGATGGTCGTGGTCTCCAGGGTGTTCACATTAATGAAAACTTTGCCAAACTGGCTGAAGCTCTCTACATTGCTGACAGAAAAGTAAGTTATGATATTTCAGTAGTGAAAGTGAATCATAAGTGGACAATAGATTGCTTTTGTTTGGAGTAGTTTTTAAGTTCTGCTGGTCCTGTAAGCCACTTGCCCAACAGAATTCTTGGCTAGCCCAACAATTTCACAAGTTATTCCTCATTTGTATACACCCGCTATATGGCAGAGCATATTATGTTACAATGTCCATCCATCCGACTATCTGTCCATCTGTAACAGATTTCATTTCCGCACAACAACTTGAATTTTCCACCAGCTACAGTTACCAAACTTTGTGGATGGCTTGCATTTGGGGTAAAGTAGAAGCCTAATGATGTTGCAGTCAAAAGGTCAAAGAACAGGGTCACCGACTGAAAGAAGAAAAGTGGTTTCTGTACACAAATTTCAATTCTTGACCATGTACCTTCACTGAAATTTGTGGATAGCTTACATGCTGGGTAAGAAAGAAACCTATTGATTTTGGGGTCTTACATGTTGGGTAAGAAAGAAACCTATTGATTTTGAGGTCAAAAGGATAAAGGTCACTGTGACTGAAAGAATAAAAATGGTTTTAGCATAACATTAGTTCTAGACCACATACCTTGACCAATGTTTGTTGAGGGCTTGCAAGAGGTATGTAAGATGCCTATTGATTTTAGGGTCATAGGTCAAATCACTGTAGCTCAAATAAAAATGGGTTTTGCAGAATAACTTTGTACTAGAGTAAGTTCCTTGACCAGACTTTGTGGATGGCTTGCACTTAAGATAGTAAAGAAACCTAAAGATTCTGAGGTCTAAAAGTTGGAGATTACAGTCAGGGCAAGTCTAATATGAAACTAATGTTCTTTGTTCAGAAAGTTTAGTTCAAGACCAAAGGTCTAGGTCATTGAGCAAATAATAGGATACAGGTGGAGACAATACATCCATGCCGAAGGCCCTAAATTTCTGGAAATTTAAATCTCTGAACATCTGAGATTTGACAATTTCTCCTTCAAATATGTTCCCCGATCACATTGACGTTTGGGATATAAGCCTGCTACCTCCCAAATCCAGATGTACTAAAAGTCGAAAATTTGTCTTTTTTGTCTATATCCTATAGTTAAAGGGCAATAACTCTTGCCCATTAGGTCCCCTTGCCACCACCAGATGTCGCTAGTTTTTAAGTTTTGCTGTTGTACAGTCAACATCGTACAAAAAACCTCCATGAATTCATGTCAATATCGATGTGAATTTTAACCATCCATCCAGAAATTTGGATTTATAGTGTGTATTAGTCATTCCTGTACAGGTAGTATACATTATTTTTGCAATTTTTCCAATATTTTGATGAATTTGTCACTTTCTCTGACTTTGTCTATTTAGACTGCATGGTACAACACGCTATCGTTAATGCATATTGTGATTCATGGTTTCGCGCACACTGCCTATTGTTCGCACACCCAGTTAGTAAAGGGTGTTGTTTTAGCGATTTATTAACACGTTGCATTGTTAATTCACACATTTGTTGTTGTGTTTTGTTTTATATTGTCGTTTCAGTGAAAGGTGTCGATGAAGTGTATAAATACAAGAAGTTCAAGGCCAGGAAAGACATGCATGAGTCGATTCATTGCATGTACAAAATGTATTTCGTCAGTACCATGCAGTGTGTGCGCCATATGGTCCAAGAGTGTATGGACAGGTAATTGTGATACAGTGGAGGAGTGTATCCCCATTTTTAGGCAGCCCAGGAGACATAAGTCTCCCTGCATGTCTGAGCATGGCCTTCGGGCCTGTAAGGCAGGGTGCATGGGGTTTTAACAGATCCAACGCATGCATCCTGTACTACTGTATTGCCATCCCGAGCCATCCATGATCGTCCAGCCAACCAAGCCGGCCATCCATCCAGTCAGGCTGTCTCAATCAGGGGATGTTACTGCAAGATCCATCCGTCTCGCCAGGCCTGTGGCTTCATTTACTTACAATTATGGAGATCTTAATGATAGATCTGTTCATCCTTCCATTCTACAGCTACATGCAATTACGATTACAGGGATCTGAGTGATAGATCTGTCCATCTCACCAGGTGTACAGCTTCAGCTTCATCTCTCTATAATCATGGAGATCTTAATGATAGATCTGTCTGTCCTACCATGCATATGGCTACATACAATTACAACTACGAGGATCTTGGTGATAGATCCGTTTGTCTCACTGGGCGTATGGCTACACAAACATATTATGATGGGGATTTTGGTGATAGATCTCTCCATTCAGCCATGCCCAAGGCATGGCCGGTATCAGCACCAACTGGACCGCATTGCGCATGGCCAGTAATCGTGCAGACCATACTCCCGGTCAACCAGTATTCTGTACAAGTACAACACATTCGTTCAGTGGAGCCAGCTAGCCGTATGTTCATGGCTTACCCACAGGGAAGTTACCATGACTTACATAGAGATGTCATCATTGCGTCATCTATGCCACCCAGTATGGTTTTTCCGCTTATGAAGGCAGAACCAGCACAGAACACTACACACAGTGAATGTAAAGATTCTCCTGAACAACAGCTTTACAATGATCCAACCATGGAGTTGACTGACTTCATTTTTAAGTCTGCCGTCGAAGAGATATACTGGGTGTTGTCGGTTTCAGAATGCCCTCCACCCCCTACTGCCATGCATGACCATTAGGTCAAGACTTCGGTAGATATCGACCATGCTACCCATCAAAATCATCTTATAACATCTCTGGAACAAATGATGGCATCAACATTGGGTTTGCACGAAGAACCTTTTTCAGTGTGTAATTGGTCCTGTTCAGAAAGTTTAGTTCAAGACCAAAGGACTTTTTATCAAACCCAGTTTGTGGTTATATCTGAAGAATACCTCGACTGATGCTAGTTCAGTAACTGAAGTTATTGAAGAAAAAAACATATTAAGGATTAAACCAAAGTTAGCTTGTCGGTATATCTTGACAGTATCTGAAACAAGTTCAATGATCGTCTGTCTCTCAGATTATGGTCAAAGGCCATGAAAAAGATTTTTATACTGCACTTATCTTGTGAACATGTTTGCTCAAATATATCTGAAAATATTTTTGTTACAACGTTTAGTATGTTGCAATTTTTCAAGAATATCTTAGATGATTTCAATATTAACAAAGAAAAGGAAAAAAGAAGGGAAGAAATGGACTTTATGGATTCCTACAAATTCTTTTCAGCCAGTAGAGCATGAGGCTGTTCAAGGGACTCTTGTTTTGTTATGTCAGCACACAGTGTACATAATGCCGTATGAGGGCTACCTTGTGTATTATAAACCATTTAATGGAATCTTTAAATGTGATGTATGTTATTACATGATTAACATTGATATTATACAGACTTTGCAATATACATGTTCCTTACATAAAATACTTTAGTGATTGTTTGAACAAAATGTCAACATTATTTTCTTACCCAATAAACATAATTTATGCTTCATTTCATATTTAATCTTGGACACTTTCAAATCTAGATATTGTTAAATTTGTGTATTAAATTTAGTATGAAATGAGAAGTCATGTCAGGTCTTTTGTTTATCAGATATGACATGATGCTAATCTTCTTAGTAGTTCTTGTTTGTATGATACATAGTCCAGTAAAGCTTGTATGATACTTAGTCCAGTAAAGCTTGTATGATACTTAGTCCAGTAAAGCTTGTATGATACTTAGTCCAGTAAAGCTTTTATGATACATAGTCCAGTAAAGCTTGTATGATACATAGTCCAGTAAAACGTCTGTGATACATAGTCCAGTAAAACGTCTATGATACATAGTTTGGTAAAGTTTTACTTCTGAAGTACTTAACAGACTAAATATTTCAGATTTTTTTTAATGAACTTTGAGGACACCCGTCGTTTATAAGAGTAACTTTATATAAATTTGTTGACTTTGAGTCATAAAATTGTATTCAATGATATTGTTTGCATAGTTAGGTTACATACATCATTGCTTACTTAATACAATTTAGTAGTAGCTGTCTGCTGAGATTTTATTTTAAATAGATGGCTTGAACTTTTGTTTGTTGGGAAGTCTAAGGGGCTGAGTAAAGTATTTTAATATCTCTATAGCAGAGTAATAATATATTTTCATGCTAGATAATTCTTGATAAAGAAAAAACTTATCTTGACCTGCCTGCCTGTGTAGATGTCTGTCTCTATTTTGCAAATAGGCTCGAGAAGCTGTGGAGATGAGAGCCCAGATAGAGAAGAAGATGGCTCAGAAGGAGAAAGAGAAGAAGGAAGAAGTACTAAAACAACTGGCTATGAAAGCCAGGGAGGAAAGAGCAGGGATAAGGAGAACAGAAGGTAAAGCAACTCTTCCTTGCATATTCTGTAATAAAGTTTCATGTCACCACATGTTCTATGTAGGGGGCATATATATACCAGCACTCACCCTTGACATTTGAAAAACTTTCATTAAAATTTTCTTCGAACATAATTGTTATTACCCTCTTAAAAAATAAAATCAGTAAAGACTAAGTTATGTCACACATTTTAAAAAATACCAGAATGACATAGCAGTGTTTAGCTCTACTGGTCATAGACCAGATTAGCTTAGGGGGTGGCCTGTTGTCTGTCATCCATCATCTGTTGTCCATCCATTAGCACAAGTTTGTTATTGCTACTCATCCTAAACTATTTGTAGGATTGCCATGAAACTTCACACACACATTCATTCAAAGGTCTAGTTGGTCCTAAATGAAAATGGTGCTGCTTAGACATCCAATATGGTTGCGACAGCAGCCATCTTGAAAATCTTGTTATCACTAATCCTCTTTGAATGGATGGTCATATCAACACGGGTTTGTCACTAAAAGACTTCTTAAGAGGCCTAGTTGGTCTTAATTGAAAATGATGCCAATCTGACAGCCAATGTTGCCGCCATTGTGGCCATCTTGTTATAACTACTACTTCTGAATGAATACTTCTTATGATGTCTAGTTGGTCATAAATGGAAATGGTGCCGATCTGACATCCAATATTGCCGCCATAGTGGCCACATTGAAAAATCTTGTTATGGCTACTTCTCCTGAACGGATGGTCATATCAACACAGGGTTTTCACTAAAAGACTTCTTTTGATGTATAGTTGGTCCTAAATGAAAATGGTGCTGATCTGACGTCCAATGTTGCTGCCAGGGCACCCATCTTAAAAATCTGACAACTAATATGGCCACCATCTTGAAAATATTGTTAATGCTACTCCTTCTGAACAGAAAGTCACATCAGCATGGGATTTTCACCAGAAAACTTCTTATGATGTCTAGTTGGCCCTAAATGAAAATGGTTCTGCTAGGGCATCCAATATGGCCAATTTTGTTATTACTACTCCTCCTGAATGGATAGTCATATCAACATGGGAGTTTCACTTAAAGACTTCTTATGATGTCTAGTTTGTAATAAAGGAAAATGGTGCCAATCTGACAACCAATATGACTATCACAGCAGCCAGCTTGAAAATCTTATTATTGCTTCTTCTCCTGAATGTAAAGTCATATTTGACTTCGGTTTTCACCAGAAGACTTCTTATAATGTCTGGTTGGTCCTGAATGAAAATGGTTCTGCTCAGACAACCAATATGGCCACTGCATCGGCCATCTTAAAAATCATGTTATCGCTACTCCTCCTGAATTGATGTTTATATCTAGTTAGTCTTGAATGAAAATGGTGCCAATCTGACATCTAATATGGCCACCATGACGGCCATCTTGAAAATCTTATCGCTACTCCTGAATGGAAAATCATATTGACATGATTTTCACCAGAAGACTTCTGATTATGTCTAGTTAGTCCTAAATGAAAATGGTTCTGAATGGATATCCAATATGGCCATTACAGTAGCCATCTTGAAAATCTTGTTATTGCTACTCCACCTGAATGGATGGTCGTATCAGTATAGGGTTTTCTCTGTAAGATGACTTATGGTGTCTAGTTTGTCACAAATGAAAATAGTGCCGATCTAACATCCAATATGGCCACCACAGCAGCCATCTTGAAAATCTTGCTATTGCTACTCCTCCTGAATAGAAAGTCATGTCAGCATTGAGGTTTCATTTGAAGACTTCTTATTGTGTCTATTTGGTCTTAAATAAAACTTGTGCTGATCTGATATCAAATACTGAAAATCTTATTGCAACTTCTTCTAGATGGAAAGACATATCAACATTGGTTTTTCACCAGAATTCTTATGATATATAGTTTCTGCTAAATAAAAATGTTGCCAATCTTACATCCAGTGTGGCCATCAAATCTTGTTGTTGCTACTCTTTCTTAGTGAAAAGTTATATCGACATGGGGTTTCACCAGAAGACTAATTATGATATCTAGTTGTTCCTGAATAAAAATGGTACCGATTGGACCTAAAATATGGCTGCCACAATGAACATATTAAAAAACAAATTCTCCTGAATGGATAGTCAGATCAACATGGGGTTTTCACCAGAAGATTTCTGGTGCTAGTTTTACATCCAGTATGGCTGATTTTAAAATCTTGTAGCTCAAGAATATTAGTGATGGTTTCAACACTCTGCAGTTAAAAAGAAGAAATCATATTATTTTTAATTCCTGGAAATTCTTTTCGGAAAGTGGATCATCAGTCCTTTTGAGGGACTCTTGTTTTTCTTGCTCTACTTGTCATCGACCAGAGAAGATTATGAGATGGCCTGTTGTCCATCATCCATCCATTAGCACAAGTTTGTTGCTACTCCTCCTAAATTACTTTGAGAATTGCTATGAAACTTTAAACACACGTTCATTCCAAGGTCTGTTTGGTCCTAAATGAATATGGTGCTGCTCGGATATCCAGTATGGCCACCACAGTGGCCATTTTGAAAATCCATTTATCTCTACTCTTCCTGAATGGATGGCCATATCAGCATGGGGTTTTCACTAAAAGACTTACTATGATGTCTAGTTCATCCTAAAAATGATAATGTTGCTGATTTGAAATTCAATATGGCTGCCATGGTAGCTGTCATATCAACATGGGGTTTTCATGAGAAGACTTCTTATGATGTCTAGTTTGACCTAATTGAAAATGGTACTGTTCTGACATCCAATATGACCACGACACCAACCATCTTGAAAATCTTCTTATTGCCATTCCTCCTAAATGGAAAGTCATATCGACATGGGACTTTAATCTTTTTATTGCTCAAGAATATCAGTGATGGTTTCTACACTCGGCAGTTAAAAAGTAGAAACACTCATGTCTTGAATTCCTGGAAATTCTTTTCGGTCAATAGAGTGTAAGTCCCTATTAGGGACTCTTGTTTTAAAAAAATTCTTTATTCACATTATTACAGGCCACAATCATGACATGTAAAATTGACTTTAACTTTTAAAAACAACATTGTTTTTGTTTTATATGCTAAATAGATGTATGTAGTATGTGAAAACAAGTAAGGCAGGTACTTTATAAGTTAAAAACTAAATAGCTAAATTACCTTGACCTATTAAGAGTAAATTTGTAGGTGCTTTACAGCTCTTAGCTGTTGCTGAGGTTCCATCAGCACAAAAATAGTAGCATCACCAGGGCATGGAGAATAGCACATGTTGATGCCATTTTCCCACTGAAAGAGTAGAAATGGGCAAAATCTAGAAGGGAAGGTCATATTTTGTTTTGAGTTAGTCTCAGTTGATATAGCATGTTATAAAATTTGACAGTTAAGGAACATACATTTCACTCTCTTCATGGAATTCCTTTATTTTGCATATGAAAGTCAAAGAAAGGCACTTTCTTATTTTTGAGCCATCATTATTGGAATGTAGGCACTTTCTTATTGTTGAGCCCACATGATTGGAATATAGGCACTTATTGTTGAGCCAGCATTATTGGAATATAGGCACTTTCTTATTGTTGAGCCCACATTATTGGAAAGTGAGACATAGAAGTAACTTTTCTGGTGTTGATGATGCCAACAGTTTGTTAAGGTCTTGATTATAGTTTTTCAGACAATGCCTTGATCATGCGGGCTTGACATGCAGGCCCTAGTATTCTTGTATTTTTAAAAAAAACATCGGGGGGGGGGGGGGTGCATTTGGAAGCCAATCATTGTAGTTGTTATCAAAAACAGTCTGACAATTTTGACTTGCACAATCTGTTTATTATAAATCAGACTTCTTAGTTATCATTATGGAATTGACAAATCTTACAGTGTATAATTAACTTCATTTCGAAGCCATCCAGTAGGTCTTGAATGGTAAACTCAATATACTAGTGCTGACCATGGCCTTTCACTTTAAAACCATTGAAACTCTCTACTATAATTTATGATTAATTATGCAAATTAATTATGATTAAGAGCCCTCAACCTGACATTAATCCTAGCTGTTCACACTTTTTGTGTTAAGAATGTTTAAAGTACCTGGAGGCACTAAACAACTTCTATCTGACTATGCAGCTACTGCCTTGTTTATTACTGCCTGTGGGGCACCATGTGGGGAAAATTGCTTTCACCAAACTCTTGACATCTTTTTGTTGCCAATTTCTATTTTTTCTTGTCGCTTTCATAAAAAGTTTGCAAATTGCAAAATTGGTGATCAGCACTATGAGCCCTGAGTGTTACCCATGGCACCCCCCCCCCTAATTATGTAATGTTATTCATGACCCAGCCCTGTCTTCATAAATTTTGTTTCCACTCAATAACTTTTGAAGGATTCCATGGATTTAAACCAAATTTTATATTAACGAGAGTTTGATTTTCAACATTTTAGGACAAGATGTGATCAAGTCATGGCCTGGCTTTAAGTCAGAACTTTTTCCTTGCATATTGAACCAATTTCTTTTTTGTTGCACCCTATTGGTGAATGTTTCCCGGTTGTAGATGCATGTCTAGTTATAGGTATGACTTAGATCTGTGCTGTTTAGCCTTTGCTAACTTCTAGTCTTTGATGGGCTGTCTATGGCAACCAGGTAAAAAAATAGTGATAAAGAGAGGTAGTTTGCTGCAAGAAAATCATGCCACACTATTTTTACAAAAAGGAGAGTTTGCTTTGGGAAGACAATTTTTATAGAGGTTTTGACAGATTAGATGCTCAGTTTATCGACTTGGCATTTTGTCCACCATGAATATCTGATGTTTTTTCAGAACTGTAGGCTTGACAATATTGATTCAGTTTATGTTTTCTAAAGGCAAGTGATTTTTATGCCACACCTCAGCAGTGGTAGGGCACGTAGAGTTACCCTTGTCCATCTGTTCGTTTATCTATCTGTCCATATGTCACACCTTGGATAAGTTTTGCGTTTAGGTCATTTCAGAGACTGTGGTGGGTCATCGTTGTTCCATGAACACATTTGTAGTTGTTTCTCAGTTAAGAAGAACACATTTTCGGTATTTCACAAATTAAGTACAAATCTGTAGCAGTTTGCTTTTGTCTACAATGTATAAAATCTCATATCCCTTAACTTCAGATCCACTGTCATAGGGACAATGTGTCTCCCTATCCCCTGATATGGGGGATAATCAAATTTCAAAGGGATGGATAAGGGGTGAAGTTTTGGGGGACATTAGGCCCAAAATGGCAGAAAACCAGCAATCCCTCACAAAATGTGTAGCACTGCTGTTATAATTATTGTATTTGCCAAACATCTTCATTAGCAAATTACTCATTGAAGTCAACCATGCTGTTTGGTTGGATGTCCACTTTGAAACAATTTTGAAAATATTACCCTTAAATTCTCCACAATCTTTTAGAGCTCATTTAATTTTATTGTACTAAAGATCTGTTTGATTCATTATAATGTACTTCCAGTTGCATCTTACTTTATAGGAATTTAAATGGGTCTTAGCAACTGGTAGTTCTTTTATAAAGATATAGGCCTAATTAAACTTACATCTATTTAGAAGCGTTTCTTTGTGTTTTCTAGATAATGATGAAGAGGTTGTAGAGCGTGATGAATTAAGAAAAGATAGGCACAAAGAAAGACAGAGGGACAGAAACCTTGCCAGAGCTGCCCCAGATAAAAGGTAATATGATGGTTCGTCCATGAATGAGCATCTTCAATCATGATATCATGGGTCATATATTTATATAGCACATATATATTAACGGGGGCCCCGGTTGGATGAGTTATCTAAGGCGCTCACCTTTTGAGATCACACACATCTCACCTCTGTCCACGTGGGTTCGAGTCTTGGCTCAATTAATATAGGTATGTGAGAAAGCTTGCCAGTAGCTTCCTGTGGGTTGGTGGTTCTTTCCGGGCTCTTCCTCCACCATAATATACTGGCCACCATGTATGGCCTATGTATGGCCCATCATGTGCTAAAAATGATGTTAAATCTAAAACATCACAAATCACATATATTGACATATGATCAGAAACCGGTTCCAGGCAGTTCCTTTGAGTACCTTCTTAACAAAAAAATATAACTTGTTGATATATACCTGTAACAATTTAACATTCATTCCCCGAATTCTACCTCTAGTGCCGAATGCCCATTATTGACATCATTAATGCCCTTACATAAAGGTTTTTAGAATCAATAAGACTGTGTAGAATTTCCCATGCAGAATGACACTTACACATTCCGTCTATACTTGCTTATAAGTCAACATTTTTTACTTAAAATTCGATTCATGCAGAGTAGGGGTCATCTTCTAACCGCGACATTTAAAAAAATTATAAATTTTGGGGTAATGTTGGAAACTCTAGATGTTTGCAGTACATACAAATACTGTCAATTCATATATTTTTATGTTTTCATGCTACTATTCCTATGCAGTAATGCATATATGGTATGTACTGTGTTTATCCGTTTCATGATGGTATTCATTACACAAGACATGTATCTACATTTATTTGGATTTTAATAATTTGAAAATATTACTGGTAAATTAAATACTACCTACCGCAAAAAAAAGTGTCTGTCAATGTTTACCGTGGGTGTTTACTAGTAAGTATATTGCTTCCATTTTCGTGCCAGACCGAACAACCTGTATTTGTATTAATATTTGTGTTTTGCTCTATAAAGACTCTGCTTGATGCAATAAAAGTTTTGATTTAATTAGTTTTTTCAGTCAGATTTAATTCCCAAGTGATATTTCCCAAGTTATCTGGCAGTGCATGTGGGCTGATAAGCCTTTGGCTTGTAAAGGCACTCACTTTGTTTTCAAGTTGGCAATCCTTTTGATTGAGCAGCGAATCTAATACTTGTTCAGTGCCAAGTAGAGTTCTACAACTTCCTGTGCATATACTTTGACCTTAATCCCTTAGCTTGTAAAGGCACCACACTCTTTGTTTTCCCATGTGACAACCCTTTGATCAAGCCGCGAGTTTGATACTTGTTCAGTGCCAAGTAAAAGAGGGTGGTTATTTGAACTCCCTATAATCTTGCCGCACAATTGACATGTGTTCATTTGCATCCTTTAATAGATTTCTGACTTTATAATCAAAGTGTTACTTACAGAGCCCAAGCTCAGTCTCTGCATAAGCACCCGCATATGACAATAAAGCCGAGGAATCAGAAATGGACGAGATTTATGATAACTAGACAACGACAATTTACAATGACTAGACGACGATGTAGGATTTCAGAACTTTATCAGACAATGAGGATTAATTCTTGGACTTTGTATCAGATGACATTAGATAGTGACATTTATAGGATACTGTGAATCACAAAAAAGTTGACTTAACTTTCAATGTTTATTTGTACAATGGGTGGAATTAACATATTGCGGGATATTGTGAATCGGATCATTCTGATCATCTATTTTTATACTGGTATGTGACCTATCATTGAATTCGTGGATTTATCATATAAATGGATTTAAAATGTAAAGCATTATGGATTTCAATGGACTTTATTACACAAAGATGGACAAATTGTAAGTTGTCAATTTATTTGTGACATATTTCACTCAATAATATAATTGTATTTTACACTGGTTTAGTCTTTATTTTTCTTATCTATCTATCCAGTTTGGCTTGTTTATATTTCCAAAGTGCATTTCTGATTCACTAAGAAATCACCCCTTCGGACGGATCTGATTTGCAAAATACACCCCGACTTATAGGAGGGTCAAAGAGAAATTCACTTTTTGCAGCCCTAAAAAGGAGGGGGGGTCGACTTATAATCGAGTATATACGGTAAATCAGTTATGAGTAAAGATTGTGAGGTGCTGGTTTGACCATTTTGGTCTTTCACCAGTCGTTAGGTGTTCTGCATAGTTCAGATTCATTTTTCTGAAAGACCATTTTAGGCCAACATCCATGCTTTATAAAATTATGAAATAAATTATAATGGTATAGAACATGGAAAATTGTTGCATAATTGGAATAAAGTTTATATATCTTATATTTTAAATAGTAAATCATTTTTAAAAAAACATTAATGTTTCATTCTCATTCAAGTTCGTTTCTGCTGAATTAAATGTAATTATAACCATTTCCTAGCCTTAATAACCTAGTTACTAAGACTTGTTTGACTCCGTTCAAGTAAGATGTGGATGTGTGTGCATTGATATGGCACATAAAATGGAATTTTTGACTCCTTATTTATAGCAGAGGCATGTAATTTGTTTAGTTTCTATAACTTGATAAAATGTAAACCTTTAAACATTCTCACACTGGAAATTATCTGAGATAAATCTTTGATTTTTCTTTAATAATTTGAATATCAAAATAAAATCTTTAAGTGTTACCAGGGATTTATTTGTACATGTGAGGGATTGAAAAACTCCCAATCGATATTCCAATGCCCCAACAAAGCAGGAGTGAAAATGGAAAGTGAATAGGACTTACACTGCATGTTTTAAGATGAGTTAATATCATTTAAAATAAGCAGAAGTGTTTATCCCTTATATGAAAGTTCTAAAGGGATCATCCCAATAGTTTATTTGATAGTTCTAAAGGGACCATCCCTGTAATTTATATGAAAGTTCTAAAGGGACCATCCCTGTAGTTTATATGAAAGTTCTAAAGGGATCATCCATGTAGTTTATATGAAAGTTCTAAAGGGATCATCCCTGTAGATTATATGAAAGTTCTAAAGGGATCATCCATGTAGTTTATATGAAAGTTCTAAAGGGATCATCCATGTAGTTTATATGAAAGTTCTAAAGGGATCATCCCTGTAGTTTATATGAAAGTTCTAAAGGGATCATCCCTGTAGTTTATATGAAAGTTCTAAAGGGACCATCCCAGTAGTTTATATATAGTTTATATGAAAGTTCTAAAGGGACTATCCCTACAATTTATATGAAAGTTCTAACGGGACCATCCCTGTAGTTTATATGAAAGTTCTAAAGGGATCATCCCTGTAGTTTATATGAAAGTTCTAAAGGGACCATCCCAGTAGTTTATATTACAGTTCTAAAAGGATCATCCCAGTAGTTTATATGACAGTTCTAAAAGGATCATCCCATTAGTTTATATGAAAGTTCTAAAAGGATCATCCCTGTAGTTTATATGAAAGTTCTAAAGGGACCATCCCAGTAGTTTATATGACAGTTCTAAAAGGATCATTCCAGTAGTTTATATGACAGTTCTAAAAGGATCATCCCAGTAGTTTATATGACAGTTCTAAAAGGACCATCCCTGTAGTTTATATGAAAGTTCTAAAGGGATCATCCCTGTAGTTTATATGAAAGTTCTAAAGAGACCATCCCTGTAGTTTATATGAAAGTTCTAAAGAGACCATCCCTGTAGTTTCATGATAATTCTAAAGGGATGATCACTGTAGTGTTTCTTAATAACAAACATTTAAGTTTTTGGTTGAAATTGGTCAAAAATAGAAGTGTTTTGAATTTTGAAGGCTGATCTTTGTTAGATAAGATATCCTTCTACACATAAATCAATTTTTGCTGCTGCTTGTTATAGGACATAATTGATATTATGTGAATCAACGGTAAGTTCTTATTCATTAGTTGAAAGTTTCAAAATGATGTGACTTGTAGAATTTATGTTATGGAAAGCTGAGAAGTTAAAATCTTGTGAAATAATTGGTTGGGGAACTAGTCTAAAACTCTAATTGGTGTCAGTTAGCCAGATGCATATATTCAAGGAAAAAGTACATTTAGTTGCCTACATAACTAAGGGTGGTATTATGGGATAGCATCAGTTTCAAGATGTCAAAGAAGAAAGTGGATGATATGTGTTTGGTTTTGCCACAAAGAAAAGAAACATGCATCAGATGAAATATAATTCTTATTTGTGGTTGAAATGGGACTAGGTAAGAAGAAGTGACCATGGGCCTATATTTGCCTTCTGTAATTTGTGCAGCAAGCATTTCAGCATAAACCATGGCAGACAGGATGATGTTATGTTCACTTCTGTCAACAAAGATCAATCTGAATATAGAGTGCTACACAGCAAACATTACATCTAAACATTTACAAGATGCTAAGGTTACATGGAAATATGTTCCAGCACATGGTGGTTCAGAAGAAGAGTTTTGCAAATGAGACAGTTATTGTGAAAACTTTGAAAAATAAATTTAATTTGTTAGAAAAATTATTTTTTCTCTTATCTGTGTTATAATTATGACAGACAATAATTTTGAATGAAATTAATAGTACTAAGTTAGAAACAAAACATAGAATCAGCAATGTAGATGTGTAAAATTTCACTTATCTAGACACAGCTGATTTGCTCTGAACATGTTATAATGTTTTCCATGCAGGCAAACCTTTCTGATTTTTTTCTCTGGAACTTAACATGTCTGTATGATGCCATTTGGTGAACAATGGTGGCTTTTGTAATATTTATGTGGTGTTTTTCCAATCATAGTGAGAAAGGCCAGAGCATGTTCTGATTGACAGTAATATGCATCTAAAAGACTGGTTTCTTTTCCTGCAGATCAAGACTCCAAAGAGAAAGAGAGCGTGACATCAGTGAGAAGATAGCCCTAGGATTACCTAACACTGGAGCTGGCCAACAAGATCAGTTTGACCAGAGGCTTTTCAACCAGTCCAAGGTAAAGGAATTTTGAAAAAATAAAGAAATTGAAGTTTATCATTGTACTGTATACCCTCAATATATTTAGAATCCCTTGATGAAAAATTTAATCCTTCACCTTTTAATTGCATAGTGCTGTACCTTGTAGTAAGCAGATAAAATTGGAAATTCAAGAATTTATTATATGTTGTAATTTAAGTGTTGAAAACAACTGAATCGGATGCATTCTAATCTGAAAGATTTGTAATGGATCATATGTTCTTAATTCATATTTTCTATAAATGTCAGAACTCTTCATGGTTTTTTGTTGTTGGTTTTTTTTGTTTTGTTTTGTCAATCTCTTTGTGTACGTTTTGATTAATTCTGTAATGTAATCATTATTGGTAAAACATAAAGAGAAATACATAAGCTTTGGACTTTTCTCTTACCAAGCCATATATGTCATTCAGTGTTTATACATTTCAGTTTTTTCAAGCAGTCTTAAGAAGTAGTGATCAAAGAGTTTAGGCTAGTACAGTGGTAGCATGCTTGTTATGCATATCTGGGGTGATGAGTTTGATTCCCTTTTCCATAGCCTGAAATGTTAATGTGTGCCCATTCAATGCTGGTGTTTTTCCCTTTGGATTCTCCAGCTTCTCTCTCTTCAGAAACCACTTAACAACAACTCCTGGGCTTTCGAGAGTAATATTTATGTGGTGTTTTCCCAATCATAGTCAGAAAGGCCAGAGCATGTTCTGATTGACAGTAATATGCATCTAAAAGACTGGTTTCTTTTCCTGCAGATCAAGACTCGAAAGAAAATGTTCTCCTCAGAAACCACTTAACAACAACTCCTGGGCTTTCGAGAGTATGTTTCAGAAATTGTTGCACAATGATTCATTGTAAACATAATTAAAGTTTTAATTTCTTTTCATTTCAGGGTTTGGATAGCGGCTTTGCTGATGATGAAGCTTACAATGTGTATGACAAGGCCTGGAGACAGGATAAAGACTTGGCCAGTCACATATACCGTCCCTCACGGAACAAAGACCGAGACCAGTATGGGGAGGATTTTGAAACCCTTATCAACACAAACAGGTCAGATGCTGTCAGCTTGAGTTTTCATATATTAGTTTTATTTGTCACAATGCTGTCCCGAAATTTATTTTATCCACTGCACAGAGTTATCATAGTTTTTATATGCCCACCATAAGGTGAAGAGTATTATATTATGAAGTTGTCCATCTGTCTGTTACCAATTTGGTTTCCACACAATAAATTTAGTTGTACACCATCTACAGTTACCAAACTTTGTGGATGGCTTGCACTTTGGGTGAGAGAGAACCCTATCGATTTTAGGCTGAAAAGCCCAAAGGTCAAGATCTCTATGACTGAAAGAAGGAAAATGGTTTCTGCACAATAAGTCGAGTTCTACACCATTTACAGTTACAAACCTTTGTGGATAGCTTGCACTTGGTGTAAGGAAAAATCCTTTTCATTTTCGAGTTAAAAAAAAGGTCAAAGGTCAATGTCACTGACTGAAACAAGAACAATGGTTTCCGCACAAAAACATTAGTTCTACATGACATACCTCAACCAAATTTTGTAGATGGCTTGCACATGGGGTAAGAAAGATGGCTATAATTTTGGGGTCAAAAGGTCAAAGATCAAGGTCACACACTGAAATAAGAAAAATGGTTTCTGCACATTAAATTTCCTTTTAGATCACAGACCTGGCCTAAATTTTGAGGATGGCTTGTACTTAGAATAAGCAAGAGGCCTCTTGGTTTTCGGGTCAAAAGGTCAAATTTTAAGGTCAGTCTGTCTGAAAGAAGAAAATGGTTTCTGCTAAAAAATGTATGTTATTCACATAGAATACTATTATACATGGGGAGGGTTTACAATGTGCTGCTCATGGTACTGGTGTTGTCTTTGGCTATACTATGGGGTAGATAAGTTATGAAGTAATCCATGATGTTATTCCCCTTATGCCATTGATGTACATATTGTAATGCACAAATGGTACACAGACTTTTCATTTCTCTGTTGATTTCTTTTCCCAGTCATATTAAAGTTAGGTAATAATGCCTGCTACCACCTTAGTTCCCCTGGAAAGACAATTGTCTTTATTGTCACTATATGCAATGTAGATAATAAATAATATCTATGGGAAGTAACTCTTTGAGGAGACTATCATAACCTTACCAGCCATCGTTAGGTGCCTTCCCATCTACAGGATGTTCTTCAATTTAAGTTTTTGCTGAAGTACTGCAAACTAGGTATTGTTCACATCACCTGTAATCAGTTAGATTGAACCAACTTTCCTCAGCCATCCATCTTTTAAGTTGGTGGTATTTGAGAGTATTAGCATGGTTACTTTGTTCGGTAACCCTATCTTTCATGAATTTTTCATATTTACATGCATTTTGGACTTGGTCTTTGACTGACAAGTCGAACACGTTTACGTAATGTTCATGAGTGGTAATATGTTTGACGTGCAGACACTGATGTATATTTTATATATTTTTCTTTTCAGGTGTTTTCTCTGTGAGTTACACCTTGTTTGTGAATTTCATGTGTTATTTTGTAATTTTATACACCCGCCATAGTGTTATGTTGTTGCCCATCCATCTGTTACCAATTTTATTTCTGCATAATAAGTTCTTCACCATCAATAGTTACCAAAGTTTATGGCACGCTTAAACTTAGGGTAAGTAGGAAGCCTATCAATTTTGGGGTAAACAAATTCAAAGGTCAAGGTCACTTTGTTCAAAAGATGAAAAATGGTTTCTACACAGTAACATTAGTTCTGCATTACAGACCTGGACTAAACATTGTGGATGACTTGCACTTGGAGTAAAGAAGAAGCCAATATATTATGGGATGAAAAACGTTCTTGGTCAAAATCACTGTGTGACTGAAACGAAAAATGGTATCAGCACAATAACATTTGTTTTTCATCAAAGATCTGGACAAAATTTTGTGATGCTTGCACTTGGGGTAAGGAAAAAGCTTATTGAGTTTTGAGTCAAAAGGTCAAAGGTCATGGTCACTGTGATTAAAGAAGACACTTTGTGGATAGCTTGCATTTGGGATAAGGAAAAAAACTTGTAGATTTTTAGGGTCAAATGTTAAGGTCACTGAATGAAAGAAGAAAAATGTTTCCCAGAACCATGCTGACAGTGACTGGTCACTTCTGGACAGAGTAGATGCATCAACATTGAATCCCTCACACATGCTGCTGAAATCGCAAATGTGACATCTGATACAAGAAACAACTTGTGAGATGCTGACTTCTGAAAACTTTGTTTCCAGACTTTCTTCCTGACTCTCAACAGCAGATTTTGACAGGACAGGAGAGTATACTTCCTTAGTTTATCAGCTAATGGGTGCAGGTCACAGCTGCAAGCCTGTGCAGTGCCTTAGTGCCTATAAGACTGGTCACATGTGGTTAACCACCACGTGAGTCACAAACCAGCAGACAGTTCTGTCCAGTATAGCCAGTTACAGCTTCTCATCCATCCAGCCAGCCTGTTTGACTCTACACACCTTGCCTGCCATCCAGCTGACCATACTGGCTCCACACACCGTGTCTGATATCCATTCACCAATGGATACAGTGTATTCCTTACTTACATCTTAATTTGTACATTGGTATAACAACACGTATGTGGACAATACTGCTTCCATTTCATTGGGTATGCTTTGCCTGAAATATATAGAAGGCACACCTGATAAGGGTAACTCCTCCAGCAATTGTGGGGACAATCTTGATTTGCTTTCACACTCTGATCTGACACAATGGAATTGACTGAGGAAAGTTTCATGGCAGCAATAAATGAGATGTATTGCATCCTGTCACCAGCTGAGTTCCCCCTCTGCCTTTTGTGAGCCAGGCCTTCAAGGTTAAGGCTTCAGTTGATACTAATGCGGAAGAAGCTTTTCAGTAACTACCCCTTCAGCTATCTTTTCCCATACCTTTCTCTATTTGGCCACATCATTCACAGGCACCGAAGCAAGATGATCATTGGCAGAAAGATAAGAGTGTCAACCCCCAACAGCAACTGATCTTTCTGGACTCAGGTGAATTTCAGGTTGCAGCAGGCCCCTCAGTTTCACAGGCAATATGGGAAAGGAGAGAGGAAGCCTAGTTTCTCCTCCAAGCCGTCAAGTTCCTGTCACTGACTTCATCCTAGCTGCCCACTAGCACTCTTCTGGTGAGTGCCAGACTCTTTCAGTTTCATCAGAATTGGCTTGACCTTTCCATAAAAACAATCGGGTGATCCAAATTGTTTTGGAAGGGCTTTTGGATCTCATTTGTCCAGTCCCCGGCCCTTTTGGTGTCCGATTCCATGATATACATACCAAATAACCTCAGGATGGTTGGCATTTTACAGAGATCAGCTTGCTACTCTCCAAACTGGTGGAGGTGGTGGAGATAGTTCGCAAGACCAACTTTCCAGGCTCTTCTTTGTGCCCAATTCCAACAGAAAGTTCTAAATCAGTTATAGATCTGAGCTGTCTCTAACAGTTCATTGCTGTGCTGTGTTCAGGATGTAGATGGCACAGTCAGTATGACTTTCTGCGAAAGAGGATGAGCACATAAACAGTCTCGAGACAACAATCTGCACAGAGACAAAATCGTTTAGTTCGGGGCTCACTTACTGTCCCACTTCAAGACAGTCAGTGGTGAGTGGAATCTAGAAGAGAGGGGCCATCATATCAGCCTCCTGGAGATAAAGGCCATTCTCAATGCTTTCCATGTCTAGAAGGACCTGCTTGAAGGGTGATCTTGTACTTTCTGTTATGATAAGGAAGTTTCTCCATTGGTGCTTCCTAGACCATATCTCTGTACAGGTCTTTCATTTCCCAGGCAAGCTTAACATCCTGGCTGACTTGCTGTCGAGGAGAGGCCAGCTGCTGCACAAGGAGTGGTCTCTCCATCCATCCGACTTTATCCGGTGTGTGCTTAGGGGGACCATCTGATGACAGACCTCTTTGTGATGAGTTGGAACCACAAACTGCCAACTTTAATTTCGCCATTCCTGGATCAAGGGAGCTGGGCTGTAGATATTCTGTTGATTAGTTGGGAGAGGGTTTGAGCTTTAGCATTTCCCCCATCCAATCTGATCCTTAAGGTAGTTAAAAATGTGAGTGGCCAGAATTGCAGAGAGATTCTGATCACATCTTTCCAATGGGACAAGACCAGTGTCAGTCATCTACTAGACCTGGCAGTAGACATCGCCAAGAGGATAATGGCAATCCACCTTTCTGCTCAAGTATGTGAGGTTGCCAGTTTTCCACCTGTGCCCAGAAAAAAATCTTCACATCTAGCTTTTCTCAGGAGAGCCTTGTTCCCAAAAGAGTTCAGCCCTTCAATCATGAAGAGAATTGTGATAGCCAGAAGGCCCTCCACTTTAAAGGTATACAAAAAAACTGGTGCATCTTTGTAGACTGGTGTAGGGGCATTGTCATTCCTCTCATAGTCCTATTCTGCAGCTAGCTAACATCTTCCACTAGGTCTTTTTAAAGCAACTGATCCTCATTATCATCAAAGGCAACAGTTCCATGATTTCTGACAAATTCAGACACCTGAACAAGGATTTATTTGTCAGACATGTTGGCTACACTCGCTCACCCTGTTCCCAGATGGAACCTTTCCAGGATCTTCACATGGCTCATCAAGCCTAAGTTTAAGCCCTTGTCCTCTTCTTCACAGAAGTTTCTATCTTCCAATACACATTTTCTGGTGGCTTTAGCTTCAGCGTGTGGGCTGAACGAATTACATGCCCAATCAGTTGACCTGAACTAGTTCTGATTAAATGGTTGGTTGTCCTGATGATGAAGCTTGGTTTCGTTGCTAAGAACAGGTTGCCATCCACAAGCAATGAGAGAGTAGTCATTTGCACTCTCTCATCATTCAATTTGTCATTTAAGATGCACAGAAACTGTCCATGGCACCCAGCAACAGCTGGTAGACATGTACTCAAACTTCTTGATCTAATGTGGCTGCCAGTGATGGCAATCATCGTAGCCATAAACTTGTTTCAAGACTTCTCAAAAGGTAAGATTTGGATGCAGTGTAATTTAAAACAAAAAAAAAGAGTGACCATTGCATAGAACTTTATAAATTACAGTACTCTTTTTAGAAGCTGCATTGCATTTGTGATGTTAGTAAAGATGCAGATAAAATGGTTGCCATATATACTCGCATATAAGCTGGGTCCAAATGCAAACAACATGGACCCTGATCTGCCATTGCATAATGTGCTGGCAGATCAGGGTCTATGTTGTTTGTTCTACTGATTAGTCCTTGCAAACTGCATAGACCCAGATCTGCCTGCGCATTAAGCACCAGCTGATCTGGGTCTCTGCAGTTTGCAGTTGGTATCGGAATATGTGCAAGTATAGACGGTAAATGTATGCAATCAAAAACATTTTTTTTTACCAATATCTCTTTGATATTTTCCTCAATAGAACATCACATTTTAGTAATTACTCATATTTGATGTTCTTTTGAGAAAAATATAAAAACAGATAATGGCTCACAAATATTTTTGATGACACATTTTAATCGTGTATCATGTGGAGATTAATTTTCTTTTTCAGGTTTGTTCCAGACAAGCAGTTCTCAGGAACAGATAGGAGTCGGCATCGTGAAGGTCCTGTTCAGTTTGAAAGAGATGAAGAAGAAGATCCTTTTGGTCTTGATAAATTCTTGAAAGAAGCTAAAACTGGCCAGAAACGAGCTGCAGATGATTCCCGATCTAGTCGAGACTATGATCGAAAGAAGAGAAGAGAATGAGAACATGGATGATTCATAAATTACAGACATTTGTATAAATGCACTGATATATAACTGTGGTTTCAGGGGACTGATAAATAGAGGGATTTTGTGAAGAATAGTATAGGAGAATAGAGCTGAAGTGTGGTCTGAATGTGACTGTCAAGAAGTTGTAATTAAAGGTCAGAATGTTACTGAAACCCGTTTCAGAAATAGAGTTTCCAAAGAATTTTTTGAAAGAGACTTAGCATCATGGAACAGTGTACCCTAACATGACCTACAGGTTTTGTTCAAAACTGCAGGGATGCTGCCAAGAGACAGAGTTAAACTAAATGTTTTCTCAGGATACTTTCTGTGAATTCATATATTTTTTTGTGGTATCAATTTCTGTAGCTCTGCACAAAATAATATGGTATTTTTGTCTGTACTTAAATTTGTAAAATGGGGAAGGGGTATTTTTTTTCCATAAATATGGTTAGTTGGGTCTTTAAATTCTTAGTTTGCAGCAGCCATAAAGTCCACAAAAATTGGTACCTTTTGAAAAAAGTGAATTCACAGTACTTTTCTGTTTTGGAAAAGGTCCATTGCAAACACATTAGATTTAAATATGCTGTTTAATAGTCAATGTCCAGCTTGATTATTATCCATTAATGTCAAAGTTCTTGAATGAATTATACAGTTACAAGGAAAAGTGGTATCTTGCAATAATTAACTTTTCATGAAATATTTTCATTGACTTTGCTATCATCAGAATCATGGAGTTCTAATGTACTCTTAAATATTGCATCTTTGTAAAGCATTGCATATGAAATTGTAATGAAGTAAGGACTTTTCTGTTCCATTGACATTTATGGAAATGTCACTTTTTTAAAAAAATTCCCTGGAGCAAACAACCTAACGTTAGTTTGCTGTGGTCTTTTTTCTCAGACCTCGGATGTGCCTTACCCATGGTTACAGGCAGAAGCCTATTGATTTTGGGCTGCTAGGTCCAAGGTCAAGGTCATGGCAACTGAAAGTGTGATTTTCCTTCCTGCAGACTGAAAGTGTGATTTTCCTTTCTGCATGATATCTCAAGTTTTCTTGGTTTAATTTTAATCAAACTTCATTGGTAAACTATACTTTGGCACAAAAAGTTCCCTATTGATTCTGAGGCAGAGAAGGTGAGAAGTCAAAGTCACTGTAGCTGACATTGTAATTTTTTGTTGTTTCAACTTGATTAATCAAATTTCCTGAATCCAGTTTTCCTCAAACTTTATAGGTAGTCTACAATTGGGCAGAGTCACCTCCATGTGGATTCTTGAGCCTAGAGATTAAAGATCAGAGCCACAGAAACTAAAATTATCATTTGGGTTTCACATGATAAATCTACCTTTATCAAGTTTTCTGCATCCAGTTTTTATCAACTTCATACTTGTGTTACATTTTAGGAAGGACAGCTCCTATTGGGCCTGCAGTTGATAGATCAAAGGTCAGGGTTACTAGATGTGAAATTGCAAAGTTATGTTAATTTTACATTTGTAATAGCTACAGTTGAGGGGATTAGCAATTCTGCTGATGACTATTTCTTTACCCCATCATAAGCAAAAGGTTACTTGTTTAACTACATTTTGCCAGTATCTGGCTGTGATCTGCATCTTTGGATAGATGAAGAATTCATATACATGTGAATCATTTTGTTACTCCCATTGTGTTTCGTCAGTTAGTAAATAGTGAACACTAGAGCGGGACTCATCTTTGGTTAGCATTAGTATTATAGACCCATATATGTTTTTCAGGAAGGTGTCAGTGGATACATATCATTTGACACAGTTTCCAAACAATAGTGTCTCCTTAGCAATCAAATTCCAAGAACCTATCACTGGGGTCACTTATTATTAAAGGTAAAAACAAAACCACATTGCCCATTTTCTTGGAAATGGCCAGAATGTGACATAAGCAAGATCAGTGGAAGTGAGAAGATAAGGAAGCTACTTATGACTATCATTCGATTGGAGATCTTTATTTTTATATAATCATATACAAAGATGACCTGTGGTGTCTTAGTAGTTAGCATTCCAGACTCAGTGGGTCATTGGTTCAAATCCTGAACAGACTAGCCCAGGCTGGCTGCTGATGTGTGTTTCTGTGCAAGGCACTTCTCTCCCTTGCCTCATCACTAAATAGTCATTTATATGTTGATGTGCCATGAAACACCAATGGTTCAATCAATCTACTTTTTGTTAAGCCTATTGTGGCAGAAACTTGACACAGAAATTACTTTGGTGTCTGTGTTCATGTCCGTCTCTACATCTGCCCACACTCTAGATTAACCTCAGTGTTAAAGTTGTTTACTTTCCTTTTATCAAAACTCAGGGGCAGGCTTGAAATGCAGGCAATGGCCATCTTCTAGTTTGTGTACTTAAGAGAAACTAAATGGACAGTGGAAAGTCTGCTTTTTCAGGAAGAAAGAGCAATTGGTGAGACAAAAATAAATCGTCCCAGTAATTGTGTTTGGGCAAGATTGGGGGATAATATTTTTCTATTCAGCCTACATGCAGGAAAGATTAAATTAATCCCAGTTGAGTGCACTCAGCCTTGGGATCAGGATTCATTGGCAGGAATTGTGCAAAGCCTCCTCCATCCTTTTCAAGTCTTACCTAAGAGGTAACATTTCTCAATAACACATCTACACATATGATTGTTCCCTTATAAATACTTGGTCATTATGTTCCCCATTTGCAATATCTGTTTTGTGGTTCATACCCAGTCTGCATGTAAGCAACAGATTTTTATCCAAAAATTACATGATCAGCCAGTTTTGTTTTTACCCTGTGTTTGCATGGTTAAAGTTTCCCATAATGACATAAGCATTATTTTCTTTTCATATGATCCTTGCATATGAAGTTACTAAGTTCCAAGATGCTATAGATTTACCTTTATTCATGGAATTTGTTCTTGCTGCAAAAAATGAATTTGAATTCTTAATATAAAAAGTCTGTACCATCAGTGACATTTCTGTGAAGGCCATTCAAGCATTAACAAAAGTGTTGAGTTTGTGCAAAATCTTGAAAAATGATGCCCTTGAAAATAAATGAAATCACTGTATCATGGACTGCATAAACTTCTGTTAACAGTAAAAATTATTAAATCATTTTCTCTTCATGAAATACAAATGCACAAATGCATGATAAAAGCTTTATAAGTATATCACATGTATTGACTTGTTAATCAAAAACTTCTAGCTATATATGCTGACACATTTGTAGCCCAGTTTTTGTGCAAAAATGTTACATAAAAGTCTTGGATTACTCCAGTTTACAGAAGTTATTGAATGTGTTAGAAAGTAATTGTATAAAAGAAGAATCTTGTACTTGGTGGACATATTGAAAAGTTGGTTATTATTTCCACATCGACAGATATGACATTAAAAACTTTGAAGCAAGAATTAAGCTTTGTTCTTGATCAATTGATAATTTGTATATTTCAAAGAGCAGGTCCCAGCAGTCACACTTTATTTTTTATCTTTTTATATAGCACAAACTTCAGACCTAATTTTTCAATGCATCCAACATGACCAGCAGTGTATGGTGCTACTTTCTCTCTGTAGAATGTATGTCCTTCAATACATCCAGTTGACCATATCCATCAGCTTGTTATTTTGCTTCTGTCTGGTAGGCATAGCTGCTATCACCCAAGGACCTCCTTACCTTTTGATAAATAATATGACTTACATTGTCTGAACACGGACATATTTTTCAGCATGTATGCTGCAAGGAGCTACTTCCATTTTTTCTCAACCGTAGGTGAGACAGTTATCACTTTTTTAGGCATCAGTGATAAGTAACTGTATAGACTACATTTCTCTGAAATTGTGGCAAGTGCAGTCATTGCACTTGATGGGTCAGTACATCTTAAACAGTACCACTCTTGTTCCCAGACAGCAAGTCACAGAGACCTATATTTCACACTTGAATGATCAAGAGGTCCCAGTAGAACTACCAGACACTCTTTAAAACTCCTTCCTGGCCTTCATTCATAAGATGGTGCATCCAGAAGTACCAGTGCAGGATGTCAATGGACTCATCCCCCCTCCCTAAGGAGGAAGGCAGTCAGCGTTTTGGAGTTGCATCCTCTTCTGCAAAGTTCCTCCTCTTTTCGATATCCCAGTAAGTGCCAGACTAGACCTTTTTCAAAGGCAATGTCAGACTTAACAGACAATGCATGGGTGCTCTCCATAATAAGAGAGGGTTACTGACATTGCTTCTGAGACCCTCCACCGCTATCAAAGACCCCCATTTGGTTTCACCAGACCAGATTAAAAGAGGTATACGCCCTTCTAAAGAAGGGGGTAGTAGAGAGGGTAGTAAGGTTTCAAGAAAGGGAAAAGTTTGGCTTCATTATCAATTTTTACCAATGAACATCTTTAGAAAGAGAGCTACCTGCTGATTTGTCTGGGTTAGGAGGTCTTTCATTTTTGGACTGTGCCCTTCAGCATAGCTTCCTCTCCCAGAGCTTTTACTGGGGTGATGGGAGTAATGGCAGCTCACTTAAGGTTGTAAGGGGTTTGTATCATCCACCACTTTGATGACTGGGTGATATACAATGTTGTCAGACATGCATTACTAAGAGACTTGTCATTCAGTTGGAAGACTTACTCGTCTGGGATTAATCTTCTACCAAGAGAAGTCAGATCTGACTCATTAAAATTTCACTTACGTGGAGATGAATTTCTTCATAAATCAAGGGTCAGTTTGTGTTGTGTTCTCAGCGGCAAAATCACACCGATGCTATCCCATCTTAACAGGAGTATTTGAAAAGTTTGTATTATTTGTTTGCTTCTACCACTCTCTCCTGGGGACCCTGAACTTGGCAGTGGACATAGTTACCCTAGCAAGTGAGGCCTCTCTAGTTTCTGCTGCTTACAGATTGGAGACCTCAGACGGACCCCTTTCAGCTTGGATTCTTCTGATATCTAAATTTCATCACCACTGAGTTGGTGACTAAGTCAGGACCTTTTTCTGCATGGAGTTCGATACACCCCCAGAACCTCACTCTTTTCTGTATACTGATGCCTCAGACTTGGACTGGGGCACTCACTTAGAGCCCAAGGGGGTGTCCTTCATGGATTGTGGTCTCGTGAGGAATCGTCTCAATATCAATAACCTATAAACACAGTCTGTTTTCCTAGCACTACAGGGAACATCAACCACATCATACACCGCTGTGTTATGGTCACCATGAACCACACATCACTTGTGGTGTATCTCAGACATCAATGAGGCACTCATGCCCCTTACCTTTGCTAGGAAGTCTGGAACCTCCTCAGATGGACAGTTTTGGAGGAGATCATTCTCAGAGTCGGCCACTGTCAAGGTAAGAGAAATATCATGGTGGACAGCCTGTCCAGTCCAGATATGGAAGGCGGTACTCACAGAATGGTCTTAGCACCTATCGGTACCAGAAAGACTTTTTCAGTTGTGGGGGAGGTCAATGATAGACATATTTGCAACGAGGTTCATACCAAGCTTCCACTTTATGTATCCAGTTCCATACCAGAGTGCAGTGGACACCTTCAGTCTGAGGTGGGATTTTCTGGACATCTGTACCTTTCCACCTTTCAGAAAAATCCCTCAAGTTCCTCACAGAGTCTGGTCTTTTGCATCACAACTCATCCTGATAGCCCCCCTCCCCCTCGTGGCCCCAATCGATGTTAAACAATCTCCTCGACCTGTTGATAGATGCTCCCGTGGAGCTACTGCTGAGGAGGGATCTGCTGTCACAGCACAGAGAGTCCGTACTGCACAACAAGCCACATACTTTCCACCTTCATGCCTAGCTCATATCAAACAATCTATCCACCAAAAGCAGTTTTCGAGCAGGGCTGCAGATTGCATCGCACAGACTACAAGGCAATCGACCTCCAAGGTTTACAATGCGAAGTGGAGAGTATTTGTGCAGTAGGCATTGCATTGATCTTATCTGCTCCTCTTTTCTTTTCAAAGAAAGAGACTGTTCAGTGTCCTACATAAAAGGCTGTATAGCAGCCCTCTCCAATACAATAATTTCTCTATGGGTTCCACTATAGGGTCAGAACCGTATCTTTCAGAACTGATTAAGTACTTTGATCTTCAAAGAATACTCTCTCACTCTTTAATACCTCGATGGAACCTTTAGTGTGTTCGTGGGTCATTGTCTAAACTACCTTATGAGTTAGGCTGCCATTGAGGATCTTACCTTAAAGACAGCCTTCCTCCTCTCTCTTGTGTCAGTGAGGAGGAGTGAAATTCATGCTTTATCGGTGGAAAAGTGTTACCTACAATTCAATGGCAACTGTCATTATTTCACTCTTCTTTGCCTGCCTGGCTTTCTTTCTGGGCAAGAATCAGCTACCTTTGGTAGCCCCTGAATCTACTGAAATCCCTAATCTCAGTCATATCTATGCACGGATGATCAAGATAGACTCCTTTCCCAGGTTAGAGCTTTAGTAGATGTAAAACGAGTATTTGCCTCCACCTTGGTTAGCCTTGCAGATGAGATGTTGGGGGCCTTTATCGGAATGACTGTCAGCCGGTTGAATGGTCCCGTTTGTCGATGACGACTGTCAGCCAGTTTGGGGGGTCATTCGAACGTCTGCTAGCCGGTTGAAAACGCATGGTTATTAGGTCAGCTGATCGCCGCACCATGGGGCCGGCTCATAGCTGTGGTTTTAAAGTTTCTTCCCCAAACATTAGCCATGATATAAAGTAGTCAAATCGCCAGACAGCCTGGCAATTTTCTTTCAATCGGAATGCTTGTATTGGTAATTTCCTCATACAGGCCTATACATTTTTTCTGTATCTATTTTTGTGTTACCTGCAGATTCGTTTTCTGTAGGCTCACCGTTAACTAGTGCCCATAAATTATTAACGAGGATCCAAAGGTAAGTTTCATCAAGCTTAATTGTTTCAATGATCATGTCTGTGTCACTCAGGAAGTTGTCGTAAAGCTAATGCTTACAATTTTGTCTGTGGTTTAGTGTCATGGTGTTAACACACATATTCGCTGTGGTAGATGAGCAAATCTTGGTTTTCTTTTGTTTCAACTGTAAAGCCATGTCAAATAATCTCTTTATCAACTTTTTGATAATACTCATTGTTAGTCTCAATTCCCATGGCTTTCACATGAAGTACAAAACCATTTAAAATTCGATTTGGTGATTGAGGCATTTTGTGCATGTGCTTTGCTAATTTAACCTTTTTTGTTAGCTCTGCTGGTCATAGACCAGAAGAACTTCTGGGATAGTCTATTGTCTGTCGTCCATCCATCCGTTAGCACAAGTTTGTTATCGTTACTCCTCCTAAACTACTCAGACGATTGCCTTGAAACTTTACACACACATTCATCCCATGGTCTAGTTGGTCCTAGGCGAAAATGATGCTGCTCAGACATCCAATATGGCTGCCACAGTGGTCATCTTGAAAATCTTATTATCTCTACTCCCCGTGAATGGATGATTGTATCAACAAGGTGTTTTCACTAAAAGACTTCTTATGATGTCTAGTTGGTCTTGAATGAAATGGTGCAGATCTAACATCCAATATGGCAGTCATCTTGAAAATCTTGTTATTGCTACTCCTACTGAATGGATAGTCATATCAACATGGGGTTTTCACTGAAAGACTTATGATGTCTACTTAGTACTAAACGAAAATGGTGCCAGAAAATGGTACCAATCTGAAGCCCAGTTTGGCCACCACGGCAGCCATCTTGAAAATATTGTTATTGTTACTCCTCCTACATAAATGGTCATATCAACATCTGATTTTTACTAAACAAAACCTCTTATTATGTCTAGTTGGTCCTAAATGAAAATGGTGCAGATCTAACATCCAATATGGCTGCCATGGCAACCATCTTGAAAATCTTGCTATCGCTACTCTTCCTGAATGGATGGTCATATCAACATGGGGTTTTCACTGAAAACTTCATATGATGTCTAGTTAGTCCTAAATGAAAATGGTGCTGATTTGGAATCCAATATGGCCACCACCACGGCATCCATCTTTAAAATCTTGTTATCGCTGCTTCTACTGAATGGATGGTCATATCAACATGGGGTTTTCACTAAAGACTTCATATGATGTCTACTTGGCCCTAAATGAAAATGGTGCCAATCTGAAGTCCAATATGGCTGCCATGTCAGTTTTCTTGAAAATCTTATCATCGCTATTCCTCCTAATCAGAAAGTTGTATTAACGTGGGGTTTTCACTAAAAGACTTCTTATGATGTCTAGTTGCTCCCAAATGAGAATGGGGCGGATCTGACATCCAATATGGCCGCCATGTCAGCCATCTTGAAAAATTCATTATCGCTACTCCTCCTGAGAGAATGGGCATATCAATATCGGGTTTTCACCAAGAGACTCCTTATCATGTCTACTTGGTCCTAAATGAAAATGGTGCTGATCTGTCGTCTACAGTATGCTGAAGTGTATCTGGGTTTCCCAGGGCTTGTGGAAGAGATGTCTTAAGTAGTTAGACCATGTGTAGCTTGTGTCTACTTGAGCAAGGGAGTTTGTATTTATGGCTTTGCTTGACAGGCACAGATTAGAGTGGAGGTTATGGGCCAAGTTGAGAATGGCTCTGGTGACACGGTGCTGGCGTTAGATCTATTGTGTATGCCTTAACACATTTCAAGAAATCCATTATAAGTCCAAGCCAAGCATCCACTGCCCTGAAATAAAATGGTATTTGTTGATGGGAATACAGTACATTAACTTTATTTTCATTTTGAAGTAGTGATTTTGGACACATGCTATGAGTATTGTAAAGTTAGAAATTAGTCCTAGGTTCATTCATGTTTCTGACATGGATAGGGATACAGTCTTGATTTTCTTTGATGTTAATAAAATCTGGGATTACCTTTCTGTATAAATTTACTTCCACATCATGAATATCCTTCTGGGTGAATCCAGAGAACTGAAATAGACTGGATCCATTGAAAATTTTCTCCAATATTGACAGTGTTAGATTTACCACCATTTTATTGGTATGCAGAACTCTGGTAAGTATTTTTTTAAAGTAATACAAATTTTAACAGTATCAGGCACAATGAGGACTCACTAAAAGCATTTAATTCTTAGATGAACAATATCCATGATTACAAAAATACAAGATGAATTAATTTTAATTCGTTTTTTGCTACTACATCATTTATTATCGAAGTGTATACCTTGTGCGATGCAGCCCGTATTTCATTTTTCATGGTTGTGTATTTATCCACAGAATCTAGGATAAGTTTAACCTCATCTTCGACGTTGTCGCGTAGCGCCCTGGATGTGTGGTTTGCAATTGTGTTGAGCTTTGATTCGGCCAAGACGCAGATTTCATCATGCTTTTGAGCTTACATGGATAGTCGCCTGTTGATAAAATTTCCAGCAATAGAAATCAGACGAAAGCTTAAAGATGTGATCTCAAGGGCGATCGCAATGGGGATAGCAACGATTATTTACAATAGTCGAACCTCCGCCACGCCGGTGCTTAGAGACACAACCGTCAGCGTGTTGTCAACACCATTCACCGCGTTTATTGTGCGCTTGTACCTTTTGTATAGCCTCTGCCCGTAGGGAGGTTATAGTCTCGCTGATCTTTTTTAGGTAAAAATGGTGTGGGTCTTGGAGTGTTGGGTATAGCGACATTGTAATTCCTCTATAAGTAGCGTGATATGAAAGTATAATTGATTTGGTGGTGTGGGGGATTAGCTGTGATTCTGCTGGAATAGCAGGGTTGCGAGAGATGGTACACAGCATCTATCGGTTCCACGTTTACTACCAAGTGAAAAAGATTCATATTCGGATGTGGTGCCCCTTCTAGGCCAAACAGGATGGACACGCTTGAAAACAACATCAACATGGTTGCCTACGAACGCTTTTGCAACGAGTTTAATGTGAAAAAAGTCGGACTGGCGGCAAAAGCACAGCAAACACCAAGGCCTGGGTACGATGTATAATTACAGTATTGTGTCAGCAGCGGCTACCAGCCGATCCGTGATACATGGAACCCCATCACGTATGTGTTTGACTTTTCAAAGAAGCACAAAGTTGACTACCTCGCACAGGACAGCCCATGCAGCAGGGCTAAAAACGGCTTTGTCTATTTTATACTGGACAAGTCAAAAGTCCTTACTGGAGCCGGGGTAGAGCGTCTCAACGATAGTGTTTGGGCAATCTCTGGCGCGCAAACGCAAAAGCTTAGCTTGATAACGGGATCAGAAAAGGCATTTAATGTACAAAAGTAGAAGATATCCGCCCCCACCCCACCGCGCGCACACAGAGAACGCTGTCAAGTTGTTAAATAAGTATCAGGAATTTGTCGGATACGCCAGAAGCAGGCTAGATTACGCCCTTGGGGGCGGCATTTACTTGATCCCAACTGACATGGAGCTAAAAGTTGGCACATATGAGGGGGATAACAACAAACTTCTTATGGTGGATGACAACGTGACGATAGGCACCAACGTCCACATTAATTCGATAAAGATACCCGCACAAGTGCAAAGCACACCACAACAACTACAGTCAACGAAGCATGAAGAGGTAGAATGTGACCCGCCCGCGCAAACAATGGCATAAACCAACACCATGCAAAAAGTACAGGCATCAAAAGAAGCCAAAGACCATCGTAAACCAGCACCATGCAAAAAGTGCAGGCGTCAAAAGAACCCAAAGATCATCGTGGTCAGCATTATGCTGACAAAACAGCAATAGTCGTGGGTGGTATTGCGGTAGGACTTGCGGCCATTCGGTTTATCTGCTCTTAAACAACGAGCACACTGTACAGCGCTGTCCTAGCATTCGCTCTGATGTCTGCGCGTGCTAATGTGAGAGCGGAGAACGTCAAAGAATGCGACCTCTATCTGTTTTAGGAGAAATGACACAGTAGTGCCATAGAACACCATAGACCAAAACCAGCAGCTTATTGTCAGATTTCCAAACCTCACCAGCAACTTTGTTATTCTGCCCGGCACCGCTCGACTGACATTCACAATTGCTTTTTAGCGGCGGCTCACTAGCGCCCGACACCAACCGTACAATTGTAAAAAAAAAATTAAATTGAGCTGCGCTATCATCAAAAAGACCAGCGTAAAGCTTGAGGAGAGCGAAGTGGTATATATTGGTGATGCCGATGTTTGGTGCGTCTACAAGGAACTAACACTGCCTATCGGGGTATGCAAAATGCTAACACTGTCGCTATACAAGTTTGCGCTGGCAATGCCTTCGCTTACACCTAGCCCGATGCGTCTATCGCTGCCACGTTTGAGAACCCCCTCTCCTTCAAGCTGACGTTTAAGGACTACGACAGGGTGATTCAGAGCACTAATAAGGGGGCGATCTTCACCATTAGCGCTATCCCTCTGGAGTATGACATTGTGACTCACGCACAACTCGCACGCATGATCAGGCAGCAGTACATGCAAAAAGTGCCATCGCAGGAATGTGGTGAATAAGAAAGCCGATACGTGGATCATCAATCTAAACACTCTGGCAAAAAGAATGAAGGTGATAGTTTTGCGTTTCGAGAATGCGACAAAGAGCGCTGAGTTCGCGTGTGATATTGAGTATTTCGACGACTCACTTTTAAACAAGGTGTTGGTGACGATTGAGAGCATCCCTTACCAGATCTATGGCCAGAGGTAGTCGAGATACTAGAGAGTCTATCAAGGACACGAAATTGCCGTCGATTGATGGTGGGGTCTTTTACCAAAACCGGTTTGCCCTTGTCATTATACGATTATACGCTCCACAGGTCAGGAAAACGTATCGAAAACACGAGCGATGGCATAACGCTGCAAACTGAAAAGACGGCCCAGGCGACAGGTGTGTTAACATATACATCATCATCGACGCGCAGCTCAACATACAAAACGGCCAGTTCGAGTCAGCCATCTATTAGCCTGCCGTTCCGGCAAGCGTTCCGTGATAACTTACAGCCACACTGCGCCATTATCGTCGGCCGCTGCTGCTGCTGCAAGAGCGTGTTTGCACGTGAACTGCTAGAATTGGCATTTAAGGGCAGCTTTGATTTTATCGTCATTATCTGAGCTACTAAATGCCTGAACAATGAATACGACAGGCCGTGGGACCGCGTCAAAAAAGACGAGGAAGTATATTTGGTTCATCCTGAAGCATATGATCTGGATAAGCTGCTTTGTGCACTCGCTAGCGCAAAAAAGTTCGAGGAAAAAGATACACTTTTTATACTTGACGACTGCGCCTTGCTTTCTGGCGTTAGGCATAAGGAAACGACCCTTACTAAGCTAGCCTATATCAGCCGTCATTTGCGTATGGGTCATAACACAAAAGTACAACGCCGTTGCCTGTAACTTCCGCGTACAGATCTCCTGGACAGCCCTCTTTTACTGCAAAGACTCATTAATGGACACACTAAGAAAAAACAATATCATTAAACCCGAGCGTCGAACAGAGGCCTAAAACTCAGAAAGGAGAGTTTTAGCAAGCTACTACTGTGCACAGACCAAGCAGTGTCCTACCAGTTTGTTGTCCTATCTCCGTACTTGTGCTAGCTTGCTAAAGCTGGTGTAATGTGGTGGTTTGATATTTTGCACGCCACCAGCCACATTATATCACTTGGGGCCTTAACCTATTTTCTCTATAATCTACCAGATTTAAGCGTTTAAGCAACCATATTCAGAACTTTATAAGAACAATATCGGTCGACAGTTCAAGAGCGAGAAATGGACAAGTCATGGGTAGCGACAAGCGCAATAACGGCTGCTCACACCGCGGTTCACACACCGAACAAATCAACACGAACACTAGTACAGCAGCAGGACCACCTGTCCGAGTTGGTGGCTTCTGGAGCAGCGAAAGAATACATAGGCCGGCCTCTTACCTTTGCGGGCATTATGGCGATGAACGATGAAGAGGTTGCAAAGACTTATTAAATATATGAGGCAAAACAGGGAGCCAGGATGACTGCTTCGCTGGGGTCGTCTCTGCTCAGACTGTACACATCAGTTGTAAGCCACTTTCTACCTATAGGTAACCGAGAACATTTTACGAGTGAAATTTTTTTATATCCAATTATCAAGACCTCTTTGTCAAGCATCATCAGCCACCTTTAAGTTACAGTAGCGACATTCGCAAAGACGGCTAAGAAAAAAAAATAATAACAGCAGGAGACACCATCTTATGTTCTCTGGGGCGGTCTAGCTTTGGTAGCTGACCTTCTTTAACCTTCATTCTACTTTATCCCACGCGTCTAACTTTTACACGCCCTCACCCGAGCAGCAGAAATAGGAGATGATGTTTGTCGCCGGGGGAGGGGGGGGGGGAGCTTGCCGCCATCAGCTACGTGGTCTACAAATATTTCTAAAATCTTAGCAGCCGCAAGCCCAAATAAATGTTTGACTTATTTTTTCTGATATGTATAGCAATGAGCCTACCGGAGAAGCCTTGGGTACACAGTCATGGGGGATGGGGGGGGGGGGACAACGGCGCGCCGTGAGAAACTTTCCTGTCATTCAGCATTACATAAATTAAAAACACCATCAACCATCGGCTTTATAGCTGGTGCGATCATAACGGTGGAACCAAACGGATATAGCACTGTGCCAAGCATACACTGCTACTCTTTCTGCAACATCGCGCGAGTTTGCAAGACTTGGATTTCCTCCGACTGCTGAGGCATTTAAACAATTTTTTATTTCTTGGAGCACCTCATCATGTTGTGTCGTGTCGTAACAACAGAACAGCAAATCACATAATACAACGATACTAAGCTTACAGCAGTATGTACTACAGCCCGCAAGGTTACTAAAAGGGTGTGAAAGCGGTCAAGCAGCTGGCGGAAGCCGCCAATGTCTCACAAGATTTTGTCAGGGCATGGCTCATAAATCAGACCATGTGGCAAATTTGTCTGCCAGTACCACGCAAAATTGTCAGCCCGCTGTTTAATGTTTGAACCCGTAACGAGGTGCAGCAGGCCGATCTCTTCTTTCTGTTACCTCAACATGAGGTTGGGCAAAAACATGTACAAGTATGCGCTGACCATGTGTGCGTGTGGAGCGGGGAGAGGCCAGCATCCACCGTGCGCAGGGCAATGTGGAGCGGTTAAGCCGTACTCTGGCCGAGCGGCTGTTTGGGGACTAGAAAGCCCAGAAGATGTTGCTAGCCAAGAGCGAGACTGCAAATCGCATCACTGAGTGGATTCGTCGGCTGCATGCCGTTGTGACGGCCCTAAATGGTGAGGCAACGCGGCTTACAGGTCATAAACCTATTGATCTCATTCATGCTACGTCTGCACTGTCAGCGACGTCTGTAGCGTCTGTAACGCGACCGGTTTCTCCGGAATATCACTCCTTACCTTAAATATCCTGATGCGTTACCTATATGCACCGGGAGACCTGGAAAATGGGCAACGCCGTGCCACCGTCTCTGGCACAAACATTTGCGCGCGTCGCAAAGCTACCATGGCTGACAGGTTTGACATCCCAGGCTGCCATCTATATACCATCTTTCGTGTAGTGGTCTCCGCGTAAAATCTTCGTGCCTGAAGGTACTCAGCTACCACCTATGGAAATTCTTATCCATGGTCCAGGCCTAAGAACTCGTTGAGGTACTCCTCTGCCCAGCCGTGTTGCTATGTGCGGTGCGGTAGTGACCATATGCCCGCGTCGTAATACTATCCGGCAAAATCCACATTAATAGTGTCCAGCGGACTAAGGCTTGTCGTGTTTATGCGGTACACCCCCATTTTGTGGTGTTCGCTGCGAATGACAGTCATGGAGTGTCGAAACTCTCTTTTCTTTCAGAGGCACCCGAGGCAGAGGTGATGCCTAAGGTCGGACCCTACGACTGTCCTCGAGATGCCTTTGGCCTTACGTATCTCTGTTCTGGCCTCTGACTAATATGGAGTACATCTCTTGGCAGAGACCGACAAACTCGGTGGTAGACTTTCCAGAACACCCATCCTTAAACTTGCCTACGAACTTTTAATTTCCATGCTCTGGAACGGACGCTCTTTAGGATAGTTGCTCGTGTCATAGACGTGAGCGTCTTCGGCCATAGCTCTGTAGACATCAGCGGTCTTACTGCTCAGCATCAGTCTGTCAATGTATGTGTACAGCAGATGCACCGTAGCGTGCATTTATTTGATTGTAGTAGAAGTCGTACATAAGAAACTTGCTCAGCTCAAGAATTGCCTGCTCCGTGTAAATGGGATAGTTGAGCCTCAGGTAAGTCATGACAAAATTAACAGCAACAAGGTTGCCGTTACAGATTTTCCTTGCCTGAAATGCTGGGGCAGCAACTAGGCGACTCAGCTTGCATTCCTCACATTCAAGCCTCACAAAATCCACCAAAACTCCGCTTTCATAGGTTTTCCATTGTCTTCCCAGTGACAAAGTTGTTCATCAGCTTGAAGAAATCTTTCTCGAACTCTTTCTTCGCCTTGGTTCGTATTCAGCTATATATATATATATATATATATATATATATATATATATATATATATATATATATGGTTCCATGTACGCATTTTGATCAAACTCTATTGTCCGGTGAACATTGGTGACGCACATCGCAAGTCTGGTGTAGAGCTGGATGTTTTGGTAATGGACCACATACTGCTCTTTTTTGCATAGGCTGGGAACTAGCTTCGTGCTTTTAGTTAATTACCCCCCCCCCCCCAAAAAAAAAAAAAAAAAATTTTCTTTTCACTAAATCACGCTGATAGCCGCTTAGCCAATCTTCTGAAACTCTCATGGTTTCAGGAGCAAGCGGAAAGTTGCTGTGCGCGTCATGAAGCTCCTGAGGATACTCGATGTCAACTTCAAGTATGTCACCCTTGGGTGCGTCCACCGCAATTGATTCGGGTGGAGGAGGGTTGACCCACTTAAAGCCACCAGTTGGTAGACTCTGCTTCACAGCAAAGCTATAGAGGTTGTTGCCTTCAAGGTAGGTTATCCAGCTGTTTGGTTTTTCGCTCTCATAGTCTGATTTGATTCGGTTGTTTGCTTTCGCATGAAGCCGGCTCACCATCGAAATGTCGCCACAGATGCCTTTGTCAATAAATAGGTGTAATTCAATGTCTGTCAGCAGCTCAAGTTTGGTGCCTGTGCATTTCACTAGGGCATCCCAGCTCATCCCAGTTGCGCTGTAGTAATTGGCCGGGTTGATGCCTTAGTTCTTTAGCGAGGTGTAACGGAATGCCTAGAAGATGTCTGCATCCGCTTTACCAGGCTGCTATTCATAAACTGGAAACTGTCAAAAAAAATATAAAAATACCTGTTCTAGTGAAAAGTCATGTACTTCTCCATGTTGTTTAGAATGGCGCTTATATTTTCCAGATAAGGCTGTTCCTATAACCCCCATGATAAGGTGACTGTCGTAGCCGCGTACGTCATGAAACATACACTCACTCATCCCTCGTCCTTCGTCCTGCCTCAGGTGGCAGATGTGACAGTCTGTGACTTTTTGGAAAGCCTTGCAGTCGTTTCCATCCATTAAAATCTCAGCCGGATAACGAAACTCCTCATGCATCTCTTCGTCTCACACTCGAGGCTCTGGATGAAAGTGGCAACAGCATCCTTGCCGCAGTATGGCACTGGCTCCTTTGAAACGCTGTCGCTGTGAACAACTATGTAGCAAAAGCTAGATGGGATCTGGTCAGCGATTTTTTTTTTTGTGTTGCTGTCTTTTGGATTGTCGGAAGGGCATTCAAATGGCACGTTTAGTGCCTCGAAATCTGCACAAACAGTGTACGGAACGCGCATCTGGTGGTGGTAGTTCTGGAAAGCTATGATTCTCTGATCTGGCTCCGGTAAGGACATACGCTGTGGAATTTCGCCTATTCCGCGGCAGTCTTTCACGTGTGCTTCCAATGGGTCGGAGCGACTGAAGAAATTGAGGCACCAGCCGCAGACGTACTGCTTTTCGTTTTCTTTGTTGTGATGCCGTACCAAGCGGCTTAGGTTCTTTATTCAGACAAAGTGGCTCTTTTCACTTAGTTTTTCGCAAGTAAGCAGCAAGAGGTCTATCAAATGTTGCCTTGTATTTTGCAACTCGCTATTGCGCAGCGGGTATAGGCTATTTTTCCAGCCAAACACACTAACTGTGATAGTTTTGCTGCGGCTCTTAAACATGTCAGTATCGCTAACCTTCACAGGAAAGTCGATGCCGACAAAGTTAAACTTGCCAAGGTGCTGGTGGTACTTGCCTGGCTTATTAACGTTTCGATCGCCTGTTGGGAAAAGAGCCGACAAAATAAACCACCTAAAGCAGCGGTTGTCCTTGTTCTTTACGTTAATAACGGAACGTGGTTGTATGCACTTTGATGTTGGAATGTAGCTACGTCCGCGATACGGGTGGTACTGTGACACTTGTAGTTCAAGCACTTTGCATCAGTCAAATACCCATCCTGAACACTCCGAATGTATTCTTCCATGAAGCTTATTACGGTGGCATTAGCTTCATCAATCTGCCTCTTTATCTCATTAGTGCGCAGTATGAAAATGGCCTCATTTCGGAAATAGGCTTCTACTATAACAATGTCTAGCCCAGCTTCATCATTATATATATTTTGTAGACCTAGTACAGCTTTTTCCATATGTACCGTCAACATTAACTTCAACCAAGTTCACTAAGTTCCTTTCTTATTACAGCTTGTATACTTGGAGCCATAGCATCTGTAAATACAGAAGCGTCGGATTCAAGCCTGTGCTTTTTGGGTACGTTAGCGACATATATTTCTGCAACATCGGTACTTGTACATAGCTTTACTATGGCTGGTAATTTGCTGTGACTTTTCTTTGCTGCTGGCATTTTCTCGTAAAAAATACAAATAAAAATTAAACAAAAAAACAACAACAACAAAACACGATTAACCGGCTGCTTAGGAGCTAGAACTGGCCTACTAGCCAATAACGCGTCAAACGCATCATCATATTCACTTTGTTTGATAGTAGACATAATGTATTACTTATGTTAAACTTTATATAAGTCGCCTCAATTCTCTAAATAAATTTTATTTTGCTGTGCTTGTGTGAAGCTTTATATAAGTAACCCCAATTCTTTAAATGGATTTCGTTTTGCTGCGATTATGCTAAGATTTATATATGTCATTCCAATTCTCTAAATTGATTTTTGTTTTGCTTGTCGCTCACAGATAACTTTCTTAAATTGTCTCCTTGTTGTGTTCTCTAATCTCTTCGTGTCTCTAGCCACATAATTACCACCACAACTCGCACATATCCTGTAATCGGTCCAAGCTCCAGTACCACTCTTCCAGCATGGAAAGACTATACAGCCTCTTCTAAACTCTGCCATATTACCGCAATATTCACCAACGCAGTGTTTCCAGCACACTTGTTTTTATGTTTTTACATCGAAATACTATGTCTACCCAAAGGTGGGTATACTCACTATCACTAAGCATTATAAGAATTATTTCCATTTCTTTAAATTGAAAAAAGACAAATACACAAATACACAGTTTGAGTTTCCCACATTGGGGTGGGGGTGGGGGTCTCGGCTGGCCTAACAACCAGGCGTTTTATACGGGTTAACAACTGGCTGGCCCTCAACCGACTGACAGTCGTTCCGACGGGGCCCCCAACCGGCTCCCACCCAGGCTAACAGAGGTAGTGGTAAAATACCTCTTTTAATCTACTGCTTATCAATCTCTCATTGTGAGAAATCTTTCGTTCATGAGAATCAAAGTGGTGATGGCTATTGATGCATTTTG
This sequence comes from Margaritifera margaritifera, assembly GCA_029931535.1. NCBI lineage: Eukaryota > Metazoa > Mollusca > Bivalvia > Unionida > Margaritiferidae > Margaritifera > Margaritifera margaritifera. Next base: position 1,937,645 of record JAQPZY010001459.1, read on the forward strand.
GACTTTTGTCATGAAACCCGAATTCTGGCGGTCTCAGTCCATCTTCTCTTCATTCTACCTTTGATGTTGCATCATAGCAAAGACATCTATGTATTAGGCCTGATTGTGTTAGCCCAGCAAGTTGTCAAGCTATCTACCAGTCTGTAGTAGAGGACCCTACTGACAACAGATGGTATGTTCACTCTGACAGATAGTCAACGGGCAATGAGCCTTCAGCAATGCAATAATGATATGTATTGTATTACTGCTGTTGAAATGTATTTTTGGGGGGTTTTCTTTTTTTTTGGTGGGGGGAGGGAGAAACTAATTTTAGGTAATATTTACCTGTCATTATTACAACATTCCCTCATTCCATTTCACTCTGATGTCCGTTCAGTTTCGGTTCAAGTCATAGAATGATGATATTCTGAATGACGGAAGTAAAAAAGATATCAGACTGGAACTATGTTTTATTTTTGTTCTAGGAGTGAATTTACCTTGGACTGGAAACTATCGCCAAGAAAAGTGATAGAAATGCATGTAATAATAACATGTAAGTATTACATAATCAAAATTAGTTCTACCCCCATTTATTCCCCCCTCCCCCCCCAAAAAAAAAAAGAAGAATAAAGATGTTAATGACTAATTAAGAGTGTTCTGATATATATGAGTTGCAATGTAAAACAATTTGTCCATTTTGCAATGTGGTACATTGTTGAGCCGTGATAATAGCCGCATGCTGAAATTTTCAGCTTTTAACAGCCACATGACAAATTCATAAACACTGGAGAGTATACGTGAAATTAGATTTTGGCCCTGTCTATGTTTTTAGGCTTTCAGATAGGAGCTGGAAAGCTTTCTAGCCCGACTTCGAAGTTGATACGAGACATGAGTCTTTGTGAGTGCGATTTGTGCGCGGCGGATCGTATTTCGTTTTTTAAGGTTGTATATTTGTCAACCTCGTCGAGAATGAGCTTAAACTCTTCCTCTTTGGGTGCAGTGGCATTATAATTTCTGTATGAGGAGCGTGATATAAAAGTTTATTTGATCAGGATGAGGGTGGTCGGCGGGGGAAGGGGGTTCTCCTGTGCGGACACGCACTTATATCGCAGTCGTGTACTAGCAAGACAGCGATAAAGTTAAATAAAATATCAGTTTCCTTAATATCTTTCGATCTGGATATGATGCGGTCTTCAACACGCCCATCAACGCGCTCACTAAGAGTCACAAATACCACGCTCTCTGTTCAAAGGTATGCCGACTATTTGTTTTTCCTGACTGATTACTGTAATGTGACAGAGCGCGTCTTTTTCGAATATAACTCCAGTTTTGCTTCTGGTTAGATGAGTGATATATGGCTGTATATATCCCGAAGGTAAGGTTATCGATTGGCCTATCCGCCAAATACCACATCGGAATTGATGTGGCGATTGCGTCCGCGACCCCCGAGGGATTTACTTTGGGGTTTTGTTTTTGTTGCTGCGAAAGTATACCTGGTTGAGTACGGGTTGGCTTAGGGTGGTCTGGATGTCCCCAATGCTCGACCTTCATTTGCCTTTTACCTTCGTTCCATCCCAATTTGAACCGGTACCTGTCAGCCCCCAGTTGGCGCACTCTTCCACCACTGGTTTGTATTCCTTGTCAATATCTGGCACTTGTTTGCGATCTGCTCCTATACTCCGTCGTCGATATCAGGATTGTCAGACGGCACCGATGATTTGTGTTCATCGTTGGTCGTTCCCCCATGGCTGTGCTATGTATAATGCAGTTTTGAATTGGGGAAGCCAAGGATGGTTAGAGTGGCGGAAAATCCTGTCGACTGTGCGTCGACGTTGTAGCCCTCGCACCTAATGGTATCTCTGGCGGCAAGCATAGATGCAAAGCTAGTTGTAAGGTTTCTGTGTGAGTCTTTAGCTGGAGCGACAGCTTTAATAGCAATGCAAAATATGGCGTCGGTGGCGTCTTTAACAAAAGCCACGAAGAGAGCGCAGATTCGCCCGCTATTGCTTTATGTGTACGTGCAAGATAACGCCTCATACAGACACGAAAATGTTTTGACGTGTTCCAAAAGTAGGCGCTGCCCCACGTCAAAATCAAAGAGGTTTATAGCAACTGGAGCTCAGGAACTGCTGACTATGAAATGAGGCTTTGGCAAAATCAAGTAAACTTTGCCATATGGTGCGCGACCACTGGTCACGGCGTAAGCGTTCGAGACCACTTGTTGCTTACAGCAGGGCTACCAGAGTTGTCGAGAAGCTTGTTTCGCTTTCACGTTTCCTACCAGATGAAAAAGATTCGCGTTTGAAACGGCATTGACATGAAAGAATAAAAGGACACCTGTAATAACTTTCTCGCGAACAGAAGGGACGACTAGCGGAGAAAGCATGATCTAAGCAACGGCCTGGGTACGATGTATATCGGTAACATCCCCAGAGGGCCAGTCCATCAAGCTGACTGCGGGATATGGAAATGCCTCTCCACACATGTGCCAGACCTCACCATATTTGAAACTAACCATTATACGTTTGGGGAGCCGGCACGCGAAAACAACACATCGCACATTTAACGCATGACGAAGACGAAAGGACGAAAAATGGGTTTGTGTACTTCATGCAGGGGTTTACCCACCACGGGGTGGTGCGTCTCAACGATAGCGTCTGGGCATATGTTTGGGCAAACCTTGGCGCGCAGCCCCAGACGCTTACCTCGATCATCGGGGGAGGTAGGGCATTCGATGCGCAAAATCAGTTTCTCGCACTCATAAACGCAGAAATTGCCAGTGATGACGACGTCCCAAAGTCGATAGCTTATTACCAAGACGCAGTCACAAAGACTAGAACCAAGCTAGACTACGTCCTCGGGGATGGTCCTTACATAACCCCTCTGATACGGAACTACAATTTGGCATCTAAGAGGGGTATAAAAACATTCAGGACGCGACAGACGACATGGTGGTCAAAACCCAACGTTAACGTCAACGCAACCTGGATTTCAGAACATGTGTCGCAACAAATGTTCGAAAGAACAGCGCAACAGTCCCAGAAGAGGAAGCAATAAATAAGATGCGGGATCCAACCCGCCAGCGTCAGTAGTGATTGCCGGTACCATGCAAAAAATACAGGCGAGAAAAGAAGCCGAAGACCACGAAACTAATTAATTGGCACTAGTCGTGGGCGGCATCGCGGTTGGGCTTACAGCCATCTGGTTTATCCGCTCCTAACAGCAGCAACAAGACCTGCGAGCCCTGTATACATTATTGTGTAAGCACTAGACATTTCTTTCACACACAAAAGATTAAAAAGGCAGGGTGTGTGGACATTAGTGTATATGCATTGTTGTGTATGGCAATCAGACATATTGATGTGTCCTATATACATTTACGTGTACGGCAATTAGACATCGGTCTGCCCTATATACATTAACGAGTATGCACTATAAATTTCGATATGCCATGCGGCTGCCCTTACAAAATCTGTCTTTAAAAAAATCAGAGGGCGGGGAGTGTGGACATTAGTGTGTATACATTATTGTGTACCGCAATTAGATATATCGGTGTTCCCTATATACATTTACATGTACGGCAATTAGACATATCGGTATTCCCGATATACATTAATGTGTATGGGGGTTTGCAAAAACTGTGGAAAGGAGTTTCAAGATTCCTTCGTTTTAAAGCGGCATTTGGGCAGAGAGACGTCATGTGTTTAAAAACTCACACCGGAGGATTTATCAGCAGACTTTTGACTCAAAGTGCACGCACGCAAATACTGCAGACGGCGATTAACGAGCCAAAATTCGATGTTCAGCAATGTGCACCATAATTGCAAAATCACATTGGAGAAACCGGTGGAACCCGCACAGCAACTTGACACCAGAGGAAGCATAGATAAAAGAGCTGATGGCTTTGGTCAAGGGCCAGCCCGTCAGAACAACTGCAGAATAGAATTGGATCGCGCCGTCAGAGGCAAAACCAGCACCACCACCAAGGGTGTCAGGGCAAGAAAAACCAATGCCACTGGGAGAGAAGCGAATATTGCTGAAAGCGGCGGCGGTACTCCTCCAAGCAGACAGGCCGCCAATCGTGGGAGAGGTGGATGCAGTTTACACCCAAAGCCTTGCCAAGAAAGGCCAGATGGAGGTGGATCACCTAGTGTGAAGCTCTAAGAGGCTGCGGAGGACCACCTCATGCTGGCAAAGGATGAGGTGACGTGCACGTGATAGTCTGTAAGTACAACAAAGACCCGCAAGCATGCAAAAAGGGGTGCTACGCCATTTAGCATTCAAAGCTGATGTGAGAGCGGAGAACGACAAAGAACGCGACAGCTATTGTCATGACAAGCACCATGAGGTTACCTGCCAGCCAGCCGATGGCATTGCCAGCTGTCCTCAGCAAGAATGACACGATTGACCCAATAATACTGGACAGTGCTGCCACTGCTTTTTCTGCTAGCATTTTCAGCATGCCGACCAGCTTCTGCATATCCTTTTTTCCCATTCTTTTGCGTTCACAGGACGCGAGAGATGTGGTTTAGGTGCCGGGGCTGGAGATGGCATTGTGTCACCCCAGCCTGTGACTGCTAGAACAATTGTGCTTATTATAAAACTGAGTGCAGTGAGGATAGAGGCCACTGTGATTGCCTACTCGTGACAGGGGGCATGCAGCTTTTCGCCAAGGGTTGCATCCTCGTTGATAAGTCGGCTGAAAAGATCCTTGATAGCGGTAATTTGGTTGCGGAGCCTTACGTTTAATACATCAGCCTCCTGTTAAAAGCCATCAAATTCTCCCTCCTTCACCGTAAGTTGGTTGCAGCTGCTTGCGCTCCTCCTCATCTTGGGACCGTTGGATGTTTGCGCTGGTCTTGGTGGCATTGTTTGTAGTGCCTTGTCAAGGCCCAAGAGCTCCCGCATCGGGAGACTATCAGGATCCTGCACTTCTGCCTCCTTAACTACCACCGCTGCAGCAAGTAGCTCAATGTCTGTCAGCCTGCTTGTTTATGTCGGGTTTTCTTTTTGAAGAGCTGCGATCTTTCTTTGTGCTACAGGCGATATCCGCTCCAACTTGAGGCTCAACGCTCTGACAGATAGATCATCCATTTGTTTTTCTAACGTGGATGGGTCAAGAATTTACTTGGGTTGTTTTTCCACATTAGCTGGATCCACTTGTTACCATACTTTACTGTGATGTCCCTGTTTTTCTTTGCTTCAAACTTTAAACCCACGAGGCACTTTCAAATAAAAACCAGACTTTTGCGATACACATCAAACTTGGTTAGGTGCTGCTCTTATACTTCCTTTGCAGCTATATCTTCTTGCTCCACCTGGGTGGCACCTCGCCACTGCTAGCACAAGAAGGTACTTCCGTTGGCAGTTCTTCTGTCTCACTTACTTGGTGATAAATGAGGTTTCTTCTTCATCGAGCTGATAGATCTCAACTCCTCCATCTTAAAGCTGCCTTCAGCCATAGCGATGTAGCTGTGCTCGCTTGTTAAAGAGAGGACACTCAAACTCCAATAGCACTGCAAGTATGTCTCAACATGGAAACAAACGACCCATTCAGCTCTCTCCAATGCACGCTTGGTGTAAAGGGGGCCAGGAGCACCATTGTTGTGACCAATAATCCAACCACCAAAGATCAAAACCAGCAGCATACTGTCAGATTTCCTAACCTCTGTAACAATGATGTCATTGTGCCCAGCACCACCATGGTGGCATTCGCAATTGCTCTGACTGGCGGCACAGCAGCACCAGTTGACGTCAACCTCACAACTGTGAAAAACGTTGTCAAAAAGATCCCTGTAAAGATTGAGGGCAACTAGCTGGCATGTATTGACAATGTCTGCAGCATTTACAAGAATCTCTGGCTGTTGGAAAAAGAGCGGACTAATGCGGTCAATCAGGGTACACAAAACGCAAACACTGCCGCTATACGTTTCATTGGCAACGCCGTTGCCACCACCCATCCCAACGTGTCTATTGATACTTCGTTTGCAAGTCACTTCTTTGTGCCACTTGACTTTGAGCTGCTAAATGACCAAATACCATACTACCAGTCTGACCTCTCATACCCAGTCAACATTTGAGCTGACGGGAGGGTTATCCCGAGTGCCATTAGTCGTATCTCTGTGGATTTAGACATCGTCACCCACGCAGATCTCACACACATGATCTGGAAGCAGTACATGTACTTGAAAAAGTGGTAATCTTGTACGCCTGAGTGCTGCGCCATCACAGGGTCATGCTAGACAAGAGCAACCCCTGTGTGGAACATCAACCTGTACACAGCAAAAAGAAAGAAAAAATAGATGCGATAGTCATGCTTTTCGAAGACCCTACGCTAAGCGCTATTTTGCATGGGGCATTGAGTATTTGTATAACCCCCTTATTGGCAAGGTGTTGGTGATGATGGAAGGCGTCGCAAACCAGATCTATCTCCATGATCAGTCGTGATACCAGCAGTGGGAAGAGACCTTAAAAGTAATGGCAAAGGAATCTATCAAAGGACATGAGCTGCCATTGATTGAAATTGGTGCATTCGACCAAAACCGGTTCACCTGTGTCATTGATATGAGGTCGATGGACGACCACATGCTTCATGGGTCAGGAAGGCACGTTGCAAACGTCAAGAAAGGCATAAGACTGCATGTTAAACATATATTTATACATTATCATGGACGCACAGTTCAACATAGAAAATGGCCAGTTTGTGTAGGCCATGTACTAACCCTGAACCCACAGCAGCACAAGCGCAAGTAGCTTGCACTTTTTTTTTTGTTGTTTGGTTGTTTGTTAATAATTTACTACCATACTGCACTATGATCATTGGTCACTGCAGCTTCCAAAAGAGCATGTTTGCCTGCGAGCTGCTCGAATCATCATCATTTGCTCTGCTATTCACCTGAAGAAGGAGTACGAGAGGCTGTCGACCCATGGCAGAAAAGATGTGAGAGTATTTTTGGTCAATCCTGAAGGCACTGCTGTGTCGCTCATTAAAATTCGAGGAAACCACCACTCTATTTCTGCTTGATGATTGTGCCTTTCTTTCTGGCAGCCAACATAGGGAAACGGCCTTCACTTAGCTCACCTATGTCAGCCACCATGCAGGCATCAGCATGTGGGTCATAAAACAAGAGCACAATGCTGTTGCCTTGGACTTCCGCAAGCAAACCTCATAGATTGCCCTCATTTACTGCAAGGATGAAGATTCATTCAGAGATGTGCTGCGAGAAAATAATGTCTTTGAGCATGAGCGTTGGAATGGGGCATATATGATTTTCTCATGAACAAAGGTTTCGGCAAGCTCTTTCTGTGCATAGACCCACCAGTGTCCTACCTGTTTGTCATTAGCAACGATGGTACCTGGTGTGATAACTTTATGTTTTGTGCATCGCCTACCATGCCATAACACTTGTGGTATGATCAGTGAACAATATCGAGTCTTATAAGAGCCATTGCAGAAACTGCGAGTGACTATGATATCAAGCAACTGCTACTAATTGGGTTGACAGCCAAGCCAACATAAGCCGACAATGCATGGGACGTACAAAATCAACTGAAAGTGGTGGGATGCTTTATTGTAATGTAATTTCTACCACAAGTCAAACAATTGCAGTGCTGGGTTCTAACTCCTGCTCCACACCTCCAACACAAAAAAAAAAGCCACATGTTTGCTTCGCATTATGTACATGGCAGTACTTTCCAAAGCAAGGTCTTTCACAAATTTCCCAGCTGCTTATCTTAAATCAGGCACACTTATTTGGCAGCATACGATTGAGGTATTTTTGAATATTGTTTATCTAACCACTCTTTAATTAAAATTTCCCAAGACAAAAATTGAGAGGCCTTATTGCCTTGATTGTTTGTGGACACACTTTTACTGCAAGTACACAAGTGCAATGATTTAACTTAGTCGTCTTGACTTATTAGATCATAATGGCGCAGCTCTTACAAGCATAAAAAATATGCTACAAAATCTATCTGTAGCTACGTCAGTGCTCTCCAACAAATGCCAGCAGGCTTTTAAAATAGTCTTCAAGACTTACTATCTTTGACCTAAGCAGCTGGTTCAGAATCGACATGGTAGACATTTTCTAGTATCCCTAGATCTACTTTTCTCTAATTAACAATCTGGCCACTGATTACTAGAGCACATTTTTTCCAGGACAATCATTGTTTTCAACAATCATGGCACAGACCCAAGTATGCAAGTCAGAATAAAAAGTTTTTGGCCCCCTGAGTTAAGTACAGGATAAAAGGCTTTTGGGCCCCTGAAGTTAAGTACAGGAAAAAGGCTTTTGGGCCCCCGGGTTAAAACACCCCACCACTGCCCGTGGGGTGTGGGTGGTGGAGTGAAATCTTTTGGCCCCATTCTCAAAGTTGTTGTAAAATCTTTTGGCCCACTCTTGAAGCCTCATGTCTAATCTTGACTTTAAAGTCAGGGTGAAAAGCTTTTCAGCTCCTGTCTGAAGCCAGGGTGAAAATCTTTTCATCCCTAAAAACAAAGGTGAGGCCAAATCCCATTTCACATCATCTCACATGACCAAAACAACCAAATATTTCAAATGAGCAAAAGATGCATCTGATTGGTCACTTGATATTGATGGAACAGCTGATTAGCTGCCAATGTGGCCCAGTTATTTTTTAATGGCATTGGGTGGTATGGTTGTGTCATTGCACGAGGTTGATACAGAAAAATGCTGTACAGATTGCAGAAAGGTCCCTTCAACCGGTCATAATTCAAGAGCTGTGAGAAATACCAGTAAGTATCTAAAAATGGTGATATGTGCACTAATATGTTGCAGACAAATCTGTCTGCAGTAATTGCAGTGTTTTATGAATAGGTGAGATCAAACCCTAAATCACCAACATACCAATTCAGGTTTGGGAGCCGATTTATCAGACTAATACCTATGAACTGTCAACCTCTGTATTAAAAACAAGAATAAAGACAGAGTTTCTGTTTTTGCTGCATTTTAATTCCCACAAAATAAGAGTACAAAAATAGCAGGAACAATGAACATTGCCGAGTACATTTGGATATGTTTGGAGACTGAAACAATACTGTGGCATTATTTATTTCTGTTAAAGTTTCATGGAATATAGAGTGTAAAACTGCCTGAAAGAGAAACATAACATCACAAATGTTTGGAAGGTATGGGAATTGAAACCCAAGAATAGATCCTTCAATAGATGAACCCTGGTTTACAGAGGTTTTGACAACAAGAATTCTTCTCAAGAGTTTAAATTTCCATACCTCTTCCAAACTTTATTACCTAGTACTTATTTGCTTGCTTACTATTTCATTATTTTACAAGTTAAACTATTACAAACACATTTAATAATTTTTTCTGGTAGATCCGCAAATAAGTTACCTATAAGCTTAATACTGTACAGAACTGGAATTGAATGTACTATGCATATACAATGTTGTAATAATAATAATGATCGGAATAGTTGATGCAGTACAAATGTTGATCCACTATTGCTTTGAAGAAGTAAGAAAATTTATTTCCAAAGAATCTTCAAAGTTTTTGTTCACAAATCATTGTTAATTGCATAAAGTATTAAAAAAAAGAGGAAATATTGGTCTCATATTGCTTTTAGGTATCTATTCAGGTAATATATATTGTGTTCAGTTAATAGAATGAACATAACTTCTTAATCCTTGTATGAAAGTCATAATTCACAACAAGTAATTAAAGGACAAAAGCACTATGAAGATGATTACCATATTTCTGACAAAATTCATGTTGATAATGACTGGAAATTCAAAAAAGAATACAGTAAATAGCACATTATATGCCCACCCCAAGTCTAATTGATAGACCTCTGTCTAGGCACTAGTATAGTACGGTTGATTCTGGAGATTACTGACCAATGAGTCTCAGTGGCGACCTGGACCTTTGGTCAAGGTATGCCGTCTTGATCTAAACTTACTGTGCAGAAACCATTATTTTCTTATCAGACTTACCATGGTTTTGACCTATGACCTTTCTACCACAAAATATCAAGGTTTCTTTATTATCCCAAGTCTAAGCCATCCACAAAGTTTGGTCAAGTTACGTACCCTAGAAGTTATTATGCAAAAATAATTTTTCTTTGATTCACTATCACATAGACCTTTGACCTTTGGACCCCTAAATCAATACAAGGTTCATATAGCTTTGGAAGTATAAAATTTTATTACTTTTTAAGGACTTTCCAAGATGTGTGTAATAATTTTCAAAGACCTAATTAAAGACGGATGAGAGAATAAAAAAATGTTCACAAATATTTCTAAAACAACAAATTACAGATCAATCATCTATCTACCTGTTTGTTTTGACTGTGCTCTAAGTAAAATATATTTACTTTGGAATATGGGCTGTTTATGTTCGAATCAATGTAAATAATCAAAATGACTATGCAACTGTTTCAAAACATTATGCAAGTGAAATTTGACCTTCCTTTAAAAATTCAAGGACTTTCAAGCACTTTTTAGGCAACTTTAATTTTCATGCACCTTTAATGCCTTCATTTTACCAGCTTAAAATTCAAGCACTTTCAAGGTTTTCAAGAACCTGTATGAACCCTGTCAATAGGCCTCTTTCATACCTTAAGTGCAAGCTCTCCACAAACTTTAGTCAAGGTATGTGGTTTAAAACTGAAGTTATTATGCAAAAAACATAGTTATTCTTTCAATCACAGTAACTTTAACATTTGACCCCAAATCAATAGGCTTTTTCCTTACCCCATGTGCAAGCCATCGACAAAGTTTGGTCCAGGTCTGTGATGTAGAACTAATGTTACTGTGCAGAAACCATTTTTATTCTTTCAGTCACAGTGATCTTGATCTTTGACCCTAAATCGATAGGCTTCTTCCTTATCCAAAGGCAAGCCATCCACGAAGTTTTATCCAGGTCTTTGATACAGAACTAATGTTAAAGTGTGGAAACCATTTTTCTTCTTTCAGTCACAGTGGTCATGACCTTTGGACCATAAAATGTATAGGCTTCTTCATTACCCCAAGTACAAGCCATCCACAAAGTTTGGTAACTGTAGATGGTGGAGAACTGGAGTTATTGTACAGATATTAAACTGGTAACATATTGATATATGGATAGGCAGACGACATCATAAAGGCAAGCCTATGAAAATTGTAAGTCATTCTGAATTTGTAACATACAGTGAATTCACTATTTTCAGTGTATCAATTTCCAAACAATAAACTCAATCCCTAATCCACAAATTTTCAGTACTGATGAAAATGTAAATTTTCATAAAACCACACAAAATTATATCCATGGAAATAAATAAATCCACAGTGTATAGACATTCAGACTGGCAAAGCACAAAATATATCCACTGGAAAAGCATTATATATATATATATATATATATATATATATATATATATATATACACACACACACACACACATGCACACACATATACAACATACATACACACACAGAGGATCTTCTATGGGTATTTGTTTCATATCTAATTTATGGAACATGTTTAACAATTTCTATCCCTTGCAAGCCTTGGCAAGCAAAATAGTTAAATTATTCAGTTCAATAAGCTTTGTGGATTTCCTGTGGTTTGCAAGAAAGTCAAATGCTCCTATCTTTGTGAGACATTTTAGTGTTATGCATTTACAGTACATGCATAATATTATGTCACAGCATGGACAAATTCTTTTAATACACACAGGCCTGAAAAGTTCACCCGTACAAATCTGATAAATGGTAGATTCTATACACAGAAAAACCCCGTTTGTATGAATATGAACAAATTTATTGTTAATATCAGGTGACTTCGCATACCTGATCAAGGGCAATATATAAATCATAGAAGGGATATAACGAATAAATTTTGATGGTCCTGAGAGGATTGTAATATTGGTGTTTCACTGTATGTCCATTTGATTTACCACTATCATTATACCCATGTTTCACTGTATGTCTGTTTGTTCTATCACAATCATTATACTTGTGTTTTATTGTATGTCTGTTTGATTGTTTGATTTACCACCATAAGCTATTTTCCTGTAACAAACATGGGATTTTACTTTTATTGTGACCATATCAGAGGACAGTATGTAAACATTTTATTTCTATAAAAAGTTTATTTCTAAATGTAAGAAAATATATATAAGATTAGGAGATAATTACAATAATATTAGACATAAAGTACAGATTTATATTTCTGACTCATCCTTCTCATTTGTACATGTGGGTTTGATAATATCATGACAAGGACAATAACTACAGTATATACTCACTTATAAGTCTAGTCAAACTGAAAACTACACAGAACCAGATGTGTCATTACATAATGCACAGGCAGATTTGGGTCTATGCAGTTTGTTAGGAATAATCAGAAGAACAAACAACATAGAACCTGGTCTGTTGGCACATTATGTGATGGCAGATTTGGGTCTATACTGTTTGCAGTTCAACTCAACTTACAAGCGAGTACAGACAGTACTCAAAATTGAAAAAGCGTGATTCTTATTCTGACAGGTTCATTACGAAGACAAAATGGATGGAAACAAACTTGGTTATTATAACGAAAGTTGACTGCACTTGCATAAAGATATGTTGGCCAGAATGTACATCACAGGCATCCATATTGTTCATAATGTATTGTTACCCAAAATGCACTACACATGCAGCTACAAAACCCTTCATGCATCAGTATACAGGAAACTGACAAACATGCAAAATTTACTGATAATATCAATAGGTAAGTCATAATATATCTACGATTACCTTGTCAATGTATTCCTTTATATTACAACCAATATATTGCAAAATGTAAATGAACTTTTTTTAACAACAAAATTTGTTCTATATAGTTGTTCCCAATATTTATATACATTGTTCTATGTTGGCATATACTGACTGGCATCTACACATTCCTTTAAAATAATGTGTCATATACTAGGAGCAGAGCTGTGGACTTGCATATATATACGAGGACAAAATATAGCTATATAAAAAAATATGATAAACAACAAACAAGTGAGATTTACAATCAATGAAGCATCTGGACTTACTTTGGACAAAATGCAAAAAAATGAGGTAAAATTTTATTTAGATACCTGTTCACAAAACAAAAATGTTTAAACAATGAAAGGTAAGAACCATGAAGAAAGTGAACTTCATAATATACATGAAATTTTCATATGATATTCAATTCCTTCTTATTTTTGCATATTTGGAGAAACAATGTGGTCTGTTATGAAATAATTTCATTTTCGTCATTTGCAGTAGTACATGTATAATATATGAAGGTATAAAAAATTGCAAAAGAAATACCATCGGTAAAAAATTTGATCTTATGCAGTAAATAAATGAAAAGAAAATCCATTAACCCTGACCTTTATTTCAATTTTACCTCATTTAACTGACAATAGCTGTAAGTGGAAAAGAAAAAAGGTTATGGTACCAGACTAGGACCATTTGATACTAGGACCAATAATGGCTTTATAGTAATAAATAGATGATTAGACTTTGTGCAAATTACATAGTCAATCAGAATCCAATATTCGGATTCACTTGCTGATTCCAACAATTTCAATTTACTTAACAGTTATACCTTTATGTTCCTTGATTTTGATGATGGATAAAATCCTTCTAGAAAGTCATTTTTGGTTTTGACTCAAAGTTTTAGTAAATAACATGGAACTATTTTTTGTAAGATTTATTGTCCCATATTCATTTTGAGAAATTCTACAATTAAAGCATTTAAGAATTCAGTGTAAAAGGATGTACAATAAGAGCCAAGTAAACGACATTTTCACCTATAAGAACAGGGTTCTGGCCTGTATTTTAAGATCATGGTTACCAGTATTTCTAGCTTTAAGATTTCTCGCTGGACATTACTATACATTTTCAGTTTTTACAAAACATTCATATTACCAGTAGTGCTGTGATAATGGGAAAGCAGAGGTATCTCTGTTCCGACTGGTGTTGAAATGATTAAATGTAATTTCCATTTGATTCCATTTATCCAACAGTTAGGTTTATCTGTATTCTAAATGAAGAATCATACCGTGTATTGTTTGCTGCATGTAAATTTGTGCTGGAGCTTGAGGGAAGTGGTCGAGCTTTGAGGGATAAAATCAGATTTTACTGGGTTAAGGTCACAGGCTTTGAGTAACCTTGGAGTGACAGCTAGTATGAACATTATTTGAGGCGTATGCTCATGCATCAGTAATTACCTTGATTAGCCACTACAACTGAGACCTAACATGAAAGTTATGGAATGCACATGCATCAGTAATTACCTTGATTAGCCACTACAATTGAGATCTCGCATGAAAGTTATGGAATGTTTACTACTGAATAAACATATTTATTACTACACTGTACTTCCAACTGCAGCTGGTCTGAAAGGGCCTTCTGTGTAGGTCATGATGTATATATATAGCATGAAACAAATGTATGTGTCATGAGTTAAATACAAATACTTAACCTATATAAAGCACAAAAAGTAGCATTAACAGAGATGCATATTATCATCAATTTAATTATTCTAGTATGCATAGTGCCTGAAAAATGAAAATTAAACACAAAATTTAATCAAAATCAATGAATCATAAAATATAGGACTTTATGGCCTAATTCTGTAATAAGGGAGTAATGCTCATCAAGATGCATACCCCCACCAAGTTTCATGCTGCTAGATAGGACAGTATGCACACAGCATACAAAAACCAAGAGTCCCTTGAAGGGACTGATACTCCAATGGCTGAAATTCAAGATAAGACCATTTCTTCCTTTTAACTGCCAAGTGTTGAAACCATCTTTGATATTCTTCAGCGATAACAAGATTTTTAAATTAGCTCCTGTGGTGGACATGTTTAATGTCAGTTTCACACCATTGTCATTTAGGACCAACAAGGAATCATAAGAAGTCTTCTGGTTGAAACCCCATGTTGATATGACTTTCTGTTTTGGAGGAGCAATGATGACAAGATTTTCAAGATGGATGCCATGGTGGCAATATTCGATATCAGATTGGCACCATTTCTATTTAGTACCAACGAGACATGATAAGAAGTCCTTTGGTGAAAGTATGATGTCGATATGACCAGCCATCTAGAAGTAGTGATAACAAGATTTTCAAGATAGCCATTGTGGCAGTCATATTAGAAGTGGGATCGACACCATTTTCATTTACAACGAAGTGGACATCATAAGAAATCTTTCAGTGAAAACTCCATGCTGATATGACCATTCATTCAGGATTTTCAAGATGGCCACTGTGGCAGGCATACTGAATGTCTGAATGGCACCATTAGGACCAGCTAGACATCATGAAAAATTGTTTAGTAAAAACCCCATGTGATGCAACCATCCATTCAGAAGAAGTAGTGATAATATTTTCAAGATGGACATTGCTGTGGCCATATTGGGCATCAGATCGACACCGTTTTTATTTTGGACCAACTATACACCATAAGAAGTCCTCTGGTGCAAATTGCATGGCGATATTACTTTTCATTCAGAAGGATTAGCAATAACAAAATTTTCAAGATGGCCACTGTGGCAGCCATATTGGACATCAGATTGGCACCATTTTCATTTCGGACCAACTAGACATCATAAGAAGTCTTCTGGTGCAAACCACATGGCAATATTACTTTGCATTCAGGAGGATTAGCAAAAACAAGATTTTCAAGATGGCAACTGTTGTGGCCATATTAGACATCAGATTGACACCGTTTTCATTTAGGACCAACTTGACATAATGAAAAGTCTTTTAGTGAAAACTCTATTTTGATATGACCATCCAATCAGGAGGAGTAGCAATAACAAGATTTTCAAGATGGCCTCTGTGGCGGCCATATTCAATGTCCAAGTGGCACCATTTTCATTTAGAACCAACTAGAACATGGGATGAATGCATGTGCAAAGTTTCATGGCAATCCTCAATTAGTTTAGGAGTAGTGATAACAAACTTGTGCTAACGGATGGATGGACAACATAATGATTGACGATGGACGATGGACAACAGACCATCCCATAAGCTCTTCTGGTCTATGACATAAGCTTTAAGCAACAGTTAGTAAAGCATAAAATATGGGTCACAGTGACTGACTTTTGTAATGATGGGGTGTAGTACTCATCAAAATCCATCCCATGCTTGAGAAATAAACTTAAAACACCAAATTTAACTGAAGTCAGTAAAGAGCGAACCATGGGTCACAGTGACCAACTTTGGTGATGAAGATGCAGCACTTGTTGTCAAGATGCATCCCCTTACCAAGTTTCAGGATTCCAGGTATAACTGTATGTACACTTGATGCAAAAGACCTGAGCTAAATGCAAAAAACATATCCATGGATGTACAAATAATGTATTTGTACAAAGTTAGCCCCTTTAACCCTCTCTCAGGGGGTAAGTGCTATGAAACCCACTCCAAACTGTTGCCTTGGACCTAAGAAATAAGAATAGTTGAGATGCAGTGAGGCTGTACATATGGTTATGCTTTTCTACAAGCTGACTGACACCAATGGTGGGGGGGTAGTATAACAGATCTCCTTTACTTTGTAGTGGTGAGCTAAAAAAACTATTTTCTCTGACTTTTAAATGGATTCATCACTTGGGAGATCAACTTGACTTGCTTTTAAGAAACATGTTCCACAGCTTTCAGAGACACTTCAAAGTATGGATTACACCAACCATTTGTAAAGATTTGTTATGGAAGAAAAAAGAATGGATAAAGTTTTGGGGTACATATATTTTACATCCACACCCTCTGTGTCCCTATACATATTTACCTTCCTGGGTTGTCACTGCCCAATTTCTTTTGGTATGGGCATTTCCTATCTACAATGGTGGGTGAAGGAGAAATATTTCAGTGGTAAACAAAAATGAACCAACTATTTCAATCTCTATGCAGAATTGTGAGTACTGTTTGTGGATAATCTCAATGTGCTTTGCTTTAAAGCTGGATTGTGAGTACTGTTTGTGGGTAATCTCAAAGTGCTTTGTGGGTAATCTCGAAGTGGTTTGCTTTAAAGCTGGATAATTGCTACATATCTGAACGTATACATGTATGGACCAAAATCTGGTACAGTCATAGTCAATTACCAGTCATGAGAGCCATGTCTTCCCATGTGAAATCAATGTTGCATAATTTGAGTAGCAATTTATATTAAGTGCTTTCCCCAATTCTTAGCTTTTATTTTGGAAGCCAGGAACAAACAGTCTATAAAGATACCAACTCATGACATAAAGCTGTTCTTAATGAATGCTGCATTCATGAATCTGGTAAGAATTCAATGGTGTATTGTTACTGAAAAAGAGTACATCATACATGTATGTTGTATTCATAAGCAATATATCTTTATGAAGACAAATATTCAAAATATTTCTTACATGATATGTGCACACTGCAGCTGTAAGTATCATTATATACTCCATGTATTCCAATGACTTCTACTTGAGGAAGTCTTATACTAAGTGTTGCGAATACTTTACAAAATTTAACCTATGGGCAACTAAATATACTATATTAGCACCAATTGATGGTGGAGTCAAAGGTCAGATGAACGGTTCAGTTTTGTAAATTTAGTTCTGTGAAGATTTTAACATGTTTGAAATTCAAATCTGTATAGTTTTAATGCTTGCACACACAACTGATGGTAAAATGAAAACAAATGAGTTCACAACATCATCAACTATGTGCATGATTGCACTTTTCAACCAT
Source organism: Margaritifera margaritifera (assembly GCA_029931535.1). NCBI lineage: Eukaryota > Metazoa > Mollusca > Bivalvia > Unionida > Margaritiferidae > Margaritifera > Margaritifera margaritifera. Next base: position 1,955,326 of record JAQPZY010001459.1, read on the forward strand.
AAACTCAATGATGCTTGGTTTGGTTTGTTTGTCTTACACAACAGCAACACATGATGGCCATTTCATTGTGAGGCAATTGGAGTAAAGTGCCTTGCCAAGGGACATACCAAGGTAGCTGTGGTTGTCATTCCGGCATGCTAACCACTGAGCCAATGTAGCTCCCAACAACTGAGCCAATGTAGCTCCCAACTCTATGACATATAAACCCTATGCACATCTAGATGCAAACATCTACTCAGTATCTAACCTCATCATCAATTTGTGGTCTAATAATTTGGCATAAATATATCTGTTTGTATTCCCCTATACAAGATTTTATAATAGCAGATTTTATAATTTTTTAATTATAAAATATTTTATAATAAAATAATTTATTTTATATAAATAATAATATATATTTTATAATTTTCTTATTGCAAAAATAATAAAATATATCAATATAGTCCGTCACAAGGTCTTAACCATGCCACAATTGTCACAAAAAATTATTGTAATAATTCTGATTCCAAATTTCTCTAAAATGAATGTGATTTTACTAAACAATTACATTCATAATATATTAGACAGCTACATGAAAATCATGGTACACATGAAATAAATGCATAATTGATAGTATCAATCTACCTAGAGCATTTCTAAACAAATGATGAACAACAGGAATGAACTTTACAAAGAAACTAATTAAAAACAGTAGGAAGCATCAATTAAATTTGTGACCAATTCGATCCAAATTGCACAAAATAAAGAAGAGGATTCAATCATCTTTGGCATAGATATGGCTGATGTCAATTTCATATTTGATGTTAAGGTCAAACACAAAATTTAACAATAGATTACTGTTGTTTTTCTGCAATGTGACATCTTTACATTTTTCATTAAATTTTGGCAGATGGATCAATAGGTGTAATGTATATATTTTTTTAAAAATGATTAAAAAGTACTTATTTATGAAACATTTTACACTGAAATTATCTCCATGCTATTTCCAATAAAAATTTCTTCCATTTCCTGGAGAAAAAGACTTTAAACTTCTTGATATGATTGTTGGCTTAAAATATTACTACAAACACAAGTATTCAACAAACAATAATTGCTTTAATTAGTAACTTTTGTCATCCTCTTCATCAACACACTTGTCTGTCTTTTGTAGCAACAGTTGTATATGAATTGTTGGTCACAAATATAATGGTACATTTAAGAAAAAAAATACTTTTGCATTGTACAAAATTAAAAAATCTTTGCACTGAGTAATGGAATGAAATTTGCATTGTTTTTAATCCTTGCTTGCATTGAACATCTAGAATATTAATAAAAAAATGGCACTCCATCTTTTTCTTAAATTACTGAATTTAATTAACTAAAATTGGTAATCAAATTCAATGATAACTCACTATTTGCATTGTCTGATTCTTAATTGCATTGTATCTCTTGCATTGTACATCTATGGAGTTAGAATAACAAAAGTCCCTCAAAGGGACTGACACTCTATTAGCTGAAAAAATTTCCAGAGATCCATGAGAAGTCCATTTTTTCCCTCCTTTTATTCTTTTTAACTGCCGAGTATTAAAAACAACTAAGATATTCTTAAGGCACTCTAACATACTAACCTGGGAAACAAAAATATTTTCTAATATGTTCGAGTTAACATGTTCACAAAGGAACTCATCTCAGATACTGTCAACATGTACCCACATGTTAAATTTGGTTAAATCTATTGTTTATATTTTTTAATGAAACCTAAGTTATTGAACTGTAATCATTCAAGGTATTCTTCTGGTATATCCACAACTGGGTATGATAAATATCCATTTATACTTGTGAGTTTTATCATTCTCAAAAGCCATTACAAATAAAAACCTGATTTTGAAAACCAGACCCACCTGACACTGGGGTCACGTCAAATGTCACCATGTAGATCGAGTTTATGCACACTGTGACTTTTACATGTACAAATGAATGTTGACAAGACTTTGTATTTCAATGTTTGTTTAATAAACAAGTTGATAGTCAACACTCATTCAGGAGGAGTAGCCATCTCAAGATTTTCAAGATGGCTGACATGGTCACCATGTTGGGTGTCCAAGAGGCACTATTTTTCTTTGATATCATCATTTAGCTACAAACCCCATGATGATATGACCATCCTTTTAAGAGGAGTAGCAATAACAAGATTTTCAAGATGGCCACCATGTTCACCATGTTAGAGGCCAGATTGGAACCATTTTCATTTTTAGAACCAAAATAGATATCATAAGTATTCTTTTAATTAAAACCCCCATGTCAATACAACCATTGGTTTAAAGAGTTTGCTGGAGAAGTACCAATAAGATTTTTTTAAGATAGCTGCCATGGCAGCCATATCAGACGTCAGATGAGCACCATTTTCATGAAGAACCAACTAGATATCATAGAAAGAATTGTAGTTAAAACCCTGTGTCGATAGGATGATCTGTTTAGGAGAAGTGATAACAAGATTTTCAAGATAGTCGCCATGGTTGCCATGTTTGATGTCTGATCGGCACAATTTATTTAGGATCAACTACATATCATACCATGGCAGAAATGTTGTACCTAACATTGGCATCTTTTTTTTTTTCCAATTACATATCATACAAAGTCTTTAAGTGAAAAAGGAAATTTTAATTGTAAATTATGTCAGTCAGAGAATAATAACCCCATTACATTTACATTAGACACAACTTCTAAAATTATAAATGAATGAAATGTTGAACATTTCTATTTTTTATGACAATTTCAGGTATGAAAGATAATTTCTAGATTTAATGTCAATAAAAAAAAAATTAACTTCTGATCTCACAATGCTTTGCTAAGACCAAAATGGCAGACAAAATATTAAATGCAAATACCTAAGTTCCCATCTTCAATTATTTTTGGTTTCATGGGTCAAATAGTTACAAATGCATTGTACAGTTAGTAAAACAACCAAATGCAGAATACGTTAAGCGGTAATGATATATTCAGGTATTACTACTAACATTGCACACTTACAATTCCAACACAGTGACATAGACATTACATGCAAAGACAAACATGCAAGGTAGGAGTCTGTAATCATGACATGTATTGTACTGTCACTTCTGTATTGCAAGATGTAGTGTATCACCCACTAACTGTAAGATATATATCATGGTATGTATTGTATTGCCACCCAAGTATCAAGATATGCATTGTATCATGACCAACCAGGCAATGCACAGCTCTACTACCTTGGCAACTCCTTGGAAGATGTGATATGTCTTCATGTGAAGGGTAAAACCATTCCCATAATGCGAGTCAGCACAACCTAAGAACAACTACTAGCAACACATAATTGTCAAACATTAGTCAGTGGCCATAGAGAAATATATGTAATTTCATTAGCAAAGAAAGTTTACAGTCAAATCCAGCAAACCCTTAAAACCAATGCTCACGATGAGGTTGTGCTGGCAGAAACAGATCTGGTGGATATCAGGACAACTGCCACTGGCCCACCAGATTTAGTTCTCTTCTCTTTGAGGCCAAATCTAGAAGATAAAAGCTAGAGAAAATTCACTGTGAATGCCAGCTGACAGCCTCAATAATGTCTCAAAATGAATAATTACATTTGAATGTGAAGCTCAAAGAGATGGCTCAAATGTCATGTGCTGATATTTTTAAGAGGCGTATGTGATCCTGTGAGATCTCAGAATATGCTGAGTGAATCACCCGCATGAGCCATGAGGTCAAAGTTTGAGTATGATGTCCTACTTTTCCTCCATTACCAGGAGAAAGGTCTGGCCTCGATGAATGCTTTTAGTACATTTAAGGTAGCACTTGTGAGCACGAACTGGGTCTACGAGTCTTGTCTCTCTAAGAATCCAGCAACGACAGGGAGTAAATGATCACCTTCTAATTAACCATAACTAGCAACCAATTCTTGGCTGTGAATCTTCTTTGCATGATCAGAACACCCAAACCATCTGATCAGAACTGAAGATAGTTCAAGTCAACCAAATGTGCATGCAATTCACTCACCATGTTAGCTGAAGCCAAGGCTGTTAGGAAACATGTATTTGATGATAGCAGCTTTAGCAACATTCTGGACAAAGTCTCACATGGAGATATCAGCCATGTAAGCACCCAAGAAAGATCCATTTGGAAAACAATGTGAGTGACAGGATCCAGATCAGATCAATGTTGGCCAACAAGTCAGAGAGATCCTTGTTATGACCTATATACGCTCTCCCATATGCCTGAAAGTGTCCAAAATTTATGGAGTGGTAATCCTTACCAGAAATCGGTGCTGATTTCTTCTCCTTGAAAAGCCTGAGAAAGGAATCGTCCAGTTGTGGATTAGAGGCCTGCAATGGAATGATCATGCAGTCCTTGCACCAGCATGTAAAAACACACCATTTTCCCCTCATATCTCTTTAAAATGTAGTGCCATCTAGCTCTGCGATTCTCTCCACAAGTGAAGTTCTAAACTCCTTTTAATGCAAGACTTTTCTGATATGCACCAGGCATGAAAGAGTAGTTTGTCTGGATCTTACTGGGAATGTCTGTTGCATGATAAAGTAGTGGAAAGGTGTATATGGTGATCCTGTATCAACTGAATGACAGAGCTTCCACTGCCCAGGCTTCCAGTTCTGATACTGGTGACATGAAGGTGGGAAGCTTATGATTCCACCTGGTCATAAAAAGACAGACCATCTAATGACTTGAAACAGTGCAAATCCAATGGAAAATTTATGAATGCAGAGTCTCACCTCTCCTTGATAAAGAGCTGGCTAGTATGATGAGTCTGCCTGGGATATGTCTTATCTGAACCGTGATATGATGCAGAGATAACCAACAAAGAAAATACCAGACCAGGATGCAGAGATATGGTGATTTGGTTCCCCCTTGTCTGAGTGGATAATTGACCACTAAACTAAAACTGCAAATGGCGTAAAAAAAAAAGCCTGCAGACCACATTAAAGAGTCCAAGGAGTTGTAAAACTCATTTTCAGAGATCAACATCCTCTTGGAGACAAACTCGGTGAGTTTGATAATCCACACGTGTTTTCTACAGGATCATGGACCAAGTCCCTTCTGACCAACTTGTACAAGCACTGCAAGGTTTGGACTAAGTGTATTTAGTACATTCAAGGCATACCTCCTCAGTGTTCTCTGATACCATGAATTTCATCTATCCAATCACCTCTGTGTTCATACAATGACAATGAAAAATGACTAAGTAATGAAATGGTCAAAATGGTGCTAACTATATGCAAAAAAATAAGCACCAAAATATATAAAATACCAAACTGCAATGAAAATCAGCAGTGCATGCTATAAAGAAATGCTATTATGAAATGCATACAAGATGTAAAAAACTACATGGTCAGTGATCAAGTCCAAAATGGTAGAAAAAATATGAATTTTGGGAGGTTTACCAATATACCGTATTTGCCGGCCTATAAGTCGGTACTTTTTGACCCAGAAGTCTGGGCTTCGTCTTATACTCCCAATCGACTTATATATGGATTATGTCATTGAAATTACTTTACCATATGTTAATGTAATTTTTCGTACGTGAAAAAAAAGAAAAAAGAAAATTAAAAAAAAGTACGAAAAGTATAGTGTCAAAAAATAATTATCATTTTGGGCTTCTTCTTATACTCTGCATCGACTTATATATGGATGAAGGATTGAAAATTGACGAAATTAGCGAATTCGACTTATACTCCTCACCGACTTATAGGCCGGCAAATACGGTAATGTCTGTATCAAGCAAAGGCTTAAACTGAGGAACCTTAGGTATATGGATAGTACTTACTGGTAGTAAAGGGAGGTAATTATAATGGTATCTTGGAAGAATTTCTTTCGATAGATACAGTGAAATCCCACAATAACATGCTTTCTTATAACACAAATTTTGATATAGCACAATTATGGGATATCTCCTGAAATATTTTACAATAATTTTACCAATTTCTTGAAGAACTACAAAGCTGCAGTGCCAAAATAAACAAGTTTTGATTGAATAATTTGGTAAGATGTGTTGCATTCTTGAAGATAAAATATCTTATCATTGCTTCTTGCTTATTTTTGAAGGACATTAGCTCCTTAAAAAGCTGATAATTGTTAATCTAATTATGACTGAACCATCAATAATAAAGTCACTATGTGGACCGCAACCATCATGTTATAGTGGGGTTTCACTGCATTATTTCTTTAGTCTATATGATATATAGACAAGAAAGACAAATTTGTTTTCCTTTCCAGGAGGGCTATATTTGGGAGGTAGAGAAAGTTAATTCCTAATACTAATGTGATTGGGTAATGTGTTCGACAGAAAAATCCCATGTTGATATGTTGAAAATTCCTATGCTAATATTGCTGAAATATCCCATGTTGATATGACCATCCATTCAGGAAGAGTAGCAATAACAAGATTTTCATGGTGGCTGCCATGCTGGCAATACTGGAAGAGAGATTGGCACCATTTTCATTTTGGACCATCTAGACATCATAATAACTCTTTTAGTGAAAACTATGTCAATATGATCATCCATTCAGGAGGATTTGTGATAAGATTTTTAAGATGGCCACTGTGATAACCATACTTGAAGTCCAAGAGGACTCCATTTCATTTAAGACCAACTAGAACTCAAGATGAAACTGTGTGCCTAGTTTCATGACTTTACTCCAAGTAGTTTAGGAAAAGTTATGATAACAAACAACTGCTAATGGAAAATGGAAGAGGGTAGGGCAAGAGATAATGGATGATGGATGATGGACATTGCACCACTGGATAAGCTCATCTGGTCTTTCTTTGACCAGTAGAGCTAAAAGTGAGATCTTAAGCATCTGCTTGTCCATGGTTGCTATTGCAAGATCCCATTAAAACAAGAAATGTGTCCATGGAACATGGATGCCCCATCACAGTGACTGAAACTGATCAAAACAAAAAACTTAACCAACATGTGATAACAGATAGATGGACAAGAGTAACGTTACATGTTCCTATCTATGTCATGGTGCAGCATAAAGAAAATAATAAAAATAAACATTGTTCTGGTGGCTTGGAAATAAAGCTTCCCCCCCTCCTAATGCTTTACTATTTGAGTGGATGAGTTGATACTGTATTTTTCTCATATGTAACACATGCCAACTGCAACTGGTATAAACCCAGATCTGCTGTTCCATAATGCAACAGAATATTACCATATGTACTCGCGCATAGGCCATGTCCAAATGCAAACAATATAGACCCTGATCTGCCATCGCATAATGCGCCGGCAGATCAGGGTTTATGTTGTTTGTTCTACTGATTAGTCCTTACAAACTGCATAGACCCAGATCTGCCAGCACATTATGTGATGGCAGATCTGGGTCTCAATGCAGTTTGAAGTTGGTATTAGCTTGTACAGAAGTATATACGGTAGCATGCATGTAAGCTGTTAATTCAACACATGATTTCAATTGAATAGCATAGACAAAGATCTGCCAGCGCATTATGTGAGGGAAGATCTCAGTCTAAATTCTTCAAAATTACTTGTGTGTTACATGAAAGTAAAAATTTTAATTTAGACATTGCTTTGCAAATACTTTTCAGTTAAGGATGATTGCTTCTGAAATGCTGCGGTATTAACTTTTTTTAAAATTCACAATTTTACATAGCAAAGGATCCAAGCAGTCCAAAATCACAAAAAATATTATAGGCTGGTGTGCATTTGTTTGCATTACTGCTAGATGATTATCTATTCCCAAGTGAGAGTCATTACATAAAAAGTATGGGAAAAAGACCATATCACTAAATGTCAATAAAATAATAGCTGAATGAGTATTTCAAAACATATAAATTTGCAGAGGTTGAAGATCACAGACTTCTCTTATTAAATGCACAAAGTGTATGATATTGAGCGAATTTTTTCAGTATGACTCAATGAGATCACATTGGTTTTCTGCAACAGAAAACCTGCAGTGCCAATTTATGACTTGGTAAATCAATAAAGATTTCCCAAAATCTTGTATATGTTTAATTCATAATTATCTTTCATATGACTGTTATTGTGATTATTAAAACTGCATAAGCATTTTCCTTGTTCACTACTTAATAAATCTAAACTGTATAATTTTACATTCAATGTCTCCCTGATATCACAGCGCTACAATACACTTTGGAAACAAGTGACATCATATTGATCACATCATTTTGAGTGGTGTGCTAGTGTTGATTTTCAAAAGCAGACATCCTTAATTGATTATTAATTTATATACACTCTTTTTATATTTGAGCAACAGCAAATAATATGCAATTAAATTACATTATGTATATAATTTTACCACTGAATTTGACGTAATTTGATGTTTACTTTAAAATATTATTTTGAGAATATTGCAAGATGAGAAATATTTGTTCAGGATTTAATGTCACTTTAAAACTTCATGAATTAAAAAATGCACTTTTAAATTTTACTCTAGAGTTATTACGAGGATAGAATATGTACAAATAGACAAATTTCTGTCGCTACAAGATAACTTTCAAGCATAAAACAACAAAACTGTAATGTTAAGAAAATTTCCCAGTCTATAATATCAAAATTCTGACAAAATGATATGCCATTTTGCGCATTTTGACCTAAATGTTTTGATAAAGGAAAAAGAAACCACAAAATACAAAAATTACTCAACATACAATTTACATATGGAATTTCTGATTGATCAATCACCTTTACACCTTCTTGTACAGGATTTATTTTTATTGTTGACCATAATCTCCATAATAACAAGCAGAGGGTAAAAAAAAATTCTTATGCTCTCTTTTCAAGTGAGAAAACAAAGAAAGTGGATTTTCACCTGTGACTGGCATCAATGGAAAATCTCAAAACAAGCATAATTAACAAATATACTGGCAATATAATTTTTTTTATATTACTGGAACATTGTTTCCATGACAATCATTTTACAACAAGAGATTCATAGGAACAAGGCACTATAAATGTCACAAACTGGCATAAAAATGGATATACTAGTATATGGAAGTACTTGGCAAGCTGTCAAGCCATGACTAGGCATATTGATTAGCACACACATGTAGAAAGTACATCATGGTAGGTTTGTGTAAAAAAATACGGCATCTTTAATCAAACAAGAACACCAAGTGGTTCAGTGGAAGAAGTGTCATGGTTTCTGGGACCAAAGTGTAGTGGGAGGGAGGTACTGGCGAAGGTAGGCAATACTTGATGGCTGTTTGGATACTAGATCTTCAAGTGGAGTCTTATCAACCAGCTTGCTAAAGTTCATCTGTAAATCAGGAAGTATATAACAAATTAACAATGTTTCTTCATATAAATTCAGTATATAAAACATCTATAGATATAACTGAAAATTAAGTAAATCAGTTCAACAAATCTAAAATAACAATTTGAGTCTAATATCATAGTAAAAAATCAAGAACAGGAAAATTCATCATGAGAAAGGAAAGCTTCTACATCTCTAAGTAAGGTAGTTGTGTCAAAGAATGAATACATTAGAGAACAAATTTTCTTTCTCTTTGAAGACCTAATTATCTTTGTTAATGAAAGATATACTCTCAGCAGTCTAAATTAAAGACAATATTTACTGTAGACTTTATGCTATTTCTCAAAACATCAACATGTCAATGATAAAGGTCTACAATTAGGGCATAGTGGTACTCAAGGTCTACAATTAGGGCATAGTGGTACTCATGGTCTACAATTAGGGAATAGTGGTACTCAAGGTCTACAATTAGGGCATAGTGGTACTCATGGGATACAACGAGGGAATAGTGGTACTAAGGGGTCTACAATTAGGGAATAGTGGTACTGAAGGTCTACAATTAAGGCATAGATGTACCTAAGGTCTACAATTACAGCATAGTGGTACTCATGGTCTACAATTAGGGCATAGTGGTTCTCATGGTCTACAATTAGTGCATAGTGGTACTCATGGTCTACAATTAAGGTATAGTGGTACTCATGGTCTACAATTAAGGCATAGATGTACTTAAGGTCTACAATTACGGCATAGTGGTACTCAAGATCTACAATTAAGGCATAGTGTACTCAAGGTCTACAATTAGGGCATGGTGGTACTCAGGGTCTACAATTAGGGCATAGTGGTACTCAAGGTCTAGAATTAAGGCAGAGTGGTACTCAAGGTCTACAATTAAGGCATATGGTACTCAAGGTCCAATACAAACTTTCCTTGCATTTTTTAAGGATCTGGATCAGAGGTATAACAAATTTTCGTGATTTCAAGTTAAGCAGATTGCACAATATCTGATTTAATATTTCATACATCTCATATGGCAATGTTCTATTTGGTGAAATGGAGAATTCAACTTAATTTCGAATGATTTGAGTAATAATTAAACTTAAACACTGCAAAGATCATAATTTTATCATCCAATTTCATAACTAAGATGGTTTAAAGCACAATTACCAGACCTGATACAATTTTAATGTTTTGCTGTTCTTGTAACTGAATGTTCAGAAACAAAATAGAGGAATGGTGTGTTAAATGTAGAGCATACATACACATTTAAATATATTAAAGTAATGATTCCTTGTCTACATAACTGAAATAGACTTAGGTCTAGGGAATGTTGGGCATGTACAGTTTTCTTGAAGAAACAAAAAAGTAATATAAATTCACAATTTGTCTGATGAAGTCTGCCAAATGCACTAAAAGTGGCATCCCATACAATACCACTATGCAATTACCAATTCAAAGCAATAGTATAAACTGTCATACAACAGTCCCATGACCTCAGGTCAAACAGATTTTTAAAAAATTTGAGTATCCAAAACAAGAGGCACAAGTGTGCCTGATATTGCTCACCTGTCTTATAAGACTTTTACACTAAACAGGATATGTTGTATTGTGAGTACAAAACCTACAAAACTATCTCCCAAACTATATATCATATTGATATTACCTATTTTACTATATCCAATAATAATTTCTTTCTGAAGTTATATAAAGGCACAATTAATATGCATGGTCTCTTGCTGATAATCAAAGTCATCTAAGACCCGGATAATATAAACCCAAACTGGATCAGAAAAATATAGTCTCTAGATCTAGAGAGGTAAACAAGCTCAGCCAATCAGATGTAAGGCATCTCATTAATATGGGCAGATCTCATTTATTATAGAACCTGTCTATGACAATAATAATATAAGCTAATTTACCAAGGTGAAGTAAAATCTGATTGGAATGTGGTTTTCAGAGTGGTAACAAGTTTAGCCAATCAGAAACAATATTACCTCATTAATATGTGAAGATCTTGCTTGTAATCAAACTTATCCAACATCTAGATAACACAAGACTATTTAACAAGTTTGATCAAAATCTGATCAGAAATACAGATGCATGTGTTGACAAGTTCATCCAATCAAATCCAAGGTCACATCATTAATATATACAAATTTCAATTGTAATCATACTCAACCAAGATCATGATGACATAAGCTTATTTACCACATTTGATCAAAATCTTATCAAATACTGTCCCTAGAGTGGTAAAAATCTTTAGCCATTCAGATGTAAGATGACTCATAAACATGCATATATCTTGCTCATAATAAAAATCATCCAACATTTTGACGATATTAGCCTATTTACCAACTTTGATTAAAATTGGGTCTCTCAGCCAATCATATGCAAGATCACTTAATCAATCTGTAGATCTTGCTCATAATAAAAAAAAAAAATGCATCCTGATGATATAAGCCTATGTATCAAGTTTGATAAAAATATGATCAGCAGTAGTCACTAAAGTATCGACAAGGTCAGCCAATCAAATACCAAATCACCTCATTATTAGATATGAATCTTGTTCACAATTGTAATCTTCCGAGATCTTGATAAATTAAGCCTATTTACCAAGTCTGATCAAAAGTGAATGAGAAATAGTCTTTAGAGTGGTAACAAGCTCAGCCAATCGCATTCAAGACTGACTCATTAATATGTGTGGATCGTTCTAATTAACAAACTCATGCGGGATCTTGATATATATGATTATATTCGATGTCAGATCACAATCTGTTAAAAAATATTCCAGAGTGGTAACAAGCTCAGCCAATCAGATGCAAGATCAGCTCATTAATATGCATGGATCATGCTTATTACTGAAATTATCCACAGCCAATCGGATGCAAGATCACCTCATTAATATGAGTGGATCTTGCTCATTATCTATACTGATCTATCAATGAGCAGACGCAACCATACCCTACTCATTAGCAAAGAACATATAAAAAAAACTATTTTATGTTGACACTTACCCGACATGAATTAGTGTTAATTGTTTAGTTCATATAGAAAATTTCATGAAAAATGGTTGAAAAATATTTAAGTTCTGACGATTTGTATTTTGTACATGATATATAGTGGCAGCTGAAAAGGTGATGGACATAAGGCCTAAATGTCTGACAAGCTGCCAGTGACAGTACTGGTCAGTAGTCCATAGGTATTGGCATGTGTTAGGGTTTGAGTGAGATATGGTGATACGTTAATAATCTAAGATCTTGATGATATAACCTTATATTCCAAGTTTGATCAAAATTGGATCAGTGATATGGCTTATAGAGGTAATAAGCTCAGCCAATCAGATGCCAGACAGCCTCATTAATATGCAGGGATCTCACTCGTTATCAAACTCATCCAAGATCTTGATGATACAAGCCCATATTTCAAGTTTGAGCAAAGTCAGATCAGAAATATAGCTTCCAGAGTGGTTACAAGCTCAGACAATCAGATAAAAGATCACCTCAAAATTATGCGTGGATCTCACTCAATATAGAATTTGTCTGAGAACTTTATAATATAAACACATTCCAATTTGACCAAAATCAAATTATAAATATGGTTTTAAGAATGGTAACAAGCTCAGCCAATCAGATGCAAGATTGCTTCATTAATATGCATGCAATCTTACTCATTACTGAATCCATGCAAGATCTTGATGATGTACGCCAATATTTCAAGTTTGATCAAAATTAGATCAGACATATGGCTTTCAAAGGGATGACAAGATCAGCAAATCACCAACAAGATTACCTCATTAATATGTGTGAATCTTGCTCATTAATGGACTTGTCCGAGATTTTGATGACATAAGCTCATATTCCAAGTTTGATTGGAATCACATCAGAAATATAGATTCCAAAATGTTAAAAAGCAATTGTTGACAGATGAATGATGCATGACATACATAATGCCATACCATAAGCTCACTTGGCCTTAAGGCCAGGTGATCTAAAAATGGCTGTGATCAGATATTACAATATTGTCTATTCGCTTATTTTATGAGTATCAAATTTTAAGATTTGGAAGAAAATGGAATTTTCATTTGTACTTAAGTTCATGGATATGAATCTGATGTGCAAAGGGAGGTTATACGGTCTTTACTGATGGAGACCTGTTCACTGTTCATTCTAATTACAAATTTGTGGTTTGTTGCAAGCATGAAATCCATGAAAATTTGTACCCAACCAAAAACAGTGAATTAACAGTAGTTACTTTGGTATTTCTTATTATGAATGACTGAATATTCAATTTTAAATAGTTTGATAGTTGTTCTGAGATGATCCATAATGATGGGAAGGCTAATTAAATTAAGATGGACCCAATTTCACCAACATACAGACTTCTATTTTCTGTGAAAATGTCAAATTGTGAAAAATTGGTATCAGACCAGCACGGTAAGTTTATGTTTTATTAAGACAAAACCATTTTGAGAAGTTTGTAATAGTAATCCTGAACAAACATTGTTTCTGATGCTTTTCTGTCAGATTACAAATAAAAAAGCTATCACCCTAAAATGTGTAAAAATGTATTTGGACATCAATAACCTGTCCTGCTTAGGAACTTTCAACATGTCAGAAACAAACATAGACTGTCACAGCAATAAACAGACTTGAGCAGACTTTTAAACTTGGAGTCTATGTTTTGAATTCTAATACTGTAAATGTTACATTAATACCATACCTGCATCACATATGTAACCATGGAGAAGACTCTCTTATCTTTCATATATGGATCTATTATCCAACCACTTGGAAGCATCTGCAAAAACAAGAATGCTGGATACAACTTTTTGTTAAAACAAATTGCTTGTAAAATCTCAGTATATTTAACTTTTTGTAAAATCCTTATTTTTCCATAAACCATAGCCAAAACATTATAACAACTCAAAAGTTTTATATACTTTTAATTGTCTTGTTTCTTATCTTTTACAACACTGTTATTAATCTAGATTACATATAATTTTTCATTTTCATTTTTTAGGAGAAGGAACTATGTTATAATTACATTATAACAACATCAGATGTCCCCAATAGTCCCATATCACTATGCTGTAGAAATGTAATGAATGATGTTAAAGTACTGACTTAATAATGAACTGATTATGTCACTGCACAGTAAAAATATATTTGTTATTAGTGAACATTATAAGTCGATAGATCTGCATCAAGTAAGGGTTATGCTGAACACTTTGAAACTAAATGGTAAAGTATCCGATGAATATATGGCTTTAAAAAACTTTACAGCAAAATCACTGGACAAAATACTGGACAGTGATGATGTTGTTGTCACCAGGAAAATTAAACAATACTCTCTCAGTATAACACTGTCCATGTGAGCCATGGAATCTACTGCTTATAGTGAGATTACCTTATAATGAAGTACACAAAACTCATAACTTCACTACTACATAATGAAATGGGATCCATTACCATACTCGCCTTATAATAGGAACCACGTTATAATGAATGGCCTTATAATAGGAACCATGTTATAATGAATGGCCTTATATTAGGAACCATGTTATAATGAATGGCCTTATAATAGGAACCATGTTATAATGAATGGCCTTATAATAGGAACCATATTATAATGAATGGCCTTATAATAGGAACCATGTTATAATGAATGGCCTTATATTAGGAACCACGTTATAATGAATGGCCTTATAATAGGAACCATGTTATAATGAATGGCCTTATAATAGTAACCATGTTATAATGAATGGCCTTATAGTGAGGGAGTGCTGTACATTTGTTCTCACTGTGTGTCTGTGTTGGATGCAATACTGTGAATTCACTATTTTTTGTCTGTCATAAATTTTTGAGTACTTTGTGGTTGTTGCTAACCTCAAATTTAAAGACTCAACAAATACTGATCCACCTGTAAAGAAAAAAGGACCCCTTTCCCCATCCAAGAACTTTAATATTGATAAAAATGTCTTTTTGGGGGTGCAAAACTGCAAAATGTGATGCCCATAAAAATACATGAGTTCACAGCACTAAATTTCAGAATCGTGTATTTGATATATTGCAGAAGATTTATGGGAATACTATCTTTGGCAATTTTCTTGAGAAGGATTGACCTTTTAAAACATTATGTACACAGTTTTCAAAAGCTAAAATGTGCTTCTCTTGTCTATGCACTGCACACCTTTCCTGGTATCTAAGACAGAAAAATAGTATATGCTAGTGCTCAGTGAATAAACCTACTTCTGTGGCATAAGTTGGTATTTTTAAGTGCGGCTTAATCAACCCTTGTAAAAAGGCTACATTTACCCAGTTTTGGTGCAGCACCTGCAAGTGATGGATCCACATTGAAACTTTGGCAGATATAATATATATATATATACTCGCTTATAATCCGATACCAACTGCAAACTGCATGGACCCAGATCTACCGGTGCATTATGCACCAGCAGATCTGGGTCTATGCAATTTGTAAGGACTAATCAGTAGAACAAACAACATAGACCCTGATCTGCTGGTGCATTATGCGATGTCAGATCAGGGTCTATGTTGTTTACATTTGGACCAGGCTTATACATGAGTATATACGGTAGGTGAAAAAGTATTGAAATGTTTGCCCTTACATAATTTGTATGTGATGTTGAATAAAAACTGGAGAGTAGGTCACAGTAAACCAGTTAACAAATCCGAAGAAAAATGTATGTTGCTGAGTGAATGTTTTTCTATAACACACACTTATTGCAATCAAAATGGAATTGTGAAGTCTGCAAAACTGATTAATGGTCGGTCATAAAACTCCAATATTTCCCAAGGTGTCATATACTGTATATCATTGCTTATAAGTCGAGTCCAACTGCAAACTACACAGATCCAGATCTGCTGTTGCATAATGCACTGGTAGATCTGGGTCTATGCAGTTTGTTAGGAGTAATCAGAAGAACAGGGTCTATGTTGTTTGCAGTTGGACTTGATTTATACTTTTGTTGACTTTAATTGTTTCCTTGCACAGTAATGTTATTTCCATGATTTAAATCGTTTCAAATCATGGACAATTTTACATTATCCTATCAAAGCTGCAAGTCATAATAATGATGATGTAATAATGTAATGATCATATAATTTTTAGATCTGTGCAGTAATGCATATTTGACATAAACGAACATCTTTACCATATATACTCACTTATATATTGGGTCCAACTGCAAACAACATCGCATAATGTGACGTCAGATCAGGGTCTATGTTGTTTGTTCTACAGATTAGTCACAACAAACTGCACAGACCCAGATCTACTGATGCATTATGCAATGGCAGATCTGGGTCTATGCAGATTGCAGTTGTATCTGACTTTTAAGTGAGTATATACCGTAACTGGTGTATTAAAAAAAGAGTAGTTCTGGGTCAGAGGACGGACAAGTTGTCACATGGATGACGGACAAATATATTGCAGGATGGACACAAAAGAATCCAAACAACAAAGGCTTCTTGCTGCTTCCAGAAGGGTTACAAAAACAAAAGGAAAAGAAAGAGTTGAATTTGTTTTCAATTTACAAGAGAACAAACACATACCTCAATTCTGCCAACATAATCTGCAACTTCAGGGTGTTTACCTCTCTCAATAGATTGCATGGCCAATAAAAATTTGTCACCATCAATCCTTTCACTCTGCAGTATATACATATCATAGCATTCCTTCTTGAACAGCTGCTGTATTTCATGATAATAGTAAACTGGAATCATAAGGAAATATAGCACCATAAATACTCTGTATGACATGGATGACTTGCTCCTCTATAGCTGCAACCAAAAACTCAAACAAAATATTTAGGCCTGAAATGCTTGGAGTTATGCTGTATTGGGTGTTAATATATACTGTATATATACAAAACTGCATACATGGTTTGTTCTGAGTTGGCAGAAAGAATGAGTTTGATAGTCTTTACAAACTGCATAGACCCAGATCTGCTGGCACATTATGTGATGGCAGATCTGGGTCTATGCAGTTTGCAGTTGGTATCAGCTTATATGCTTGTATAAACGGTACATGTTCAAATCATGTGTAAAACATGAAGTTATACAATTTAGCAGAATTAGATTAGTGAAGTCATCCATTATTTTGAAGTGAAAGGCATTACAAGTAAACAGTATGAGATGAATTACAGTGAAACTTGACATTCCCTGGCATGAGAGCTGAAACAAGTAATAGTTTAAAGTGCTACACCTAGAAGTCTTGTCCTTGGCATGACAGCTGAATCAAGTAATAGTTTAAAGTGTTACACCTAGAAGTCTTGTCCATGGCATGACAGCCACAACAAGTAATGGTTTAAAGTGTTACACCTAGAAGTCTTGCCTGTTACAGAGGCTATAAACATTTTTTGCAATTAACCCTCTCAGTAGGTACATGTTCGGCTGTAACAGTGACTTGAACTTGATTTATAGACTGCATTTTTTCTTGAGAAGAAACCGAAACCAGACTGTAATCAATAATTATATAGCTCACATATATGAAGCTTTAGTACCATATATACTTGCGTACAATTTGGGTCCAAATGCAAACAACATCGACCCTGATCTGCCATCACATAATGTGCTGGCAGATCAGGGTCTATGTTGTTTGTTCTACTGATTAGTCCTTACAAACTGCATAGACCCATATCTGCTGGCGCATTATGTGATGGCAGATCTGGGTCTATGCAGTTGGTATCGGATTATACACAAGTATATATGGTAGTCTCCAGCAGCCATTGTAAAAAATTAATTATCATTCAGAAAGAAAAAAATCTGACAATGAAATGTTGGCCTCTGTGACAGGGTATACAAAATCTAAAACAATAAAAAGGAAAAATTCTTTTCCATGATGTCAAAGTAGAGGTACTATAATGATCTGATAAAAATCAGAGAATCATTTTTGTTTTTTTTATTAAATCATTGTTCTTAAAACCTGAAACAAAAGCTATTATCACTATCCACCCAAGAAGCCCAATTTTACTAAGTGAAAGTCACAGGCTTTGAGAAACTGGAGTGACAGTCTGTATGACCACTATCAGAAGCATAGTTCACAAACACAAAATTTCATTGAAGTCAATAAAGCATGATATATAGGTCACAGAGTCCTCTGTTTGCAATAAAGGTGTAGTACCTATAAAGATGCACCACTTCAACAAGTTTCATGATAGGATAGTCTGCATATTGCATGACAAAAACTTGTGTGGTCATGGACTAAAATAGAAACTGAATCAAAGCCAGTAAAAGATTAAATATAGGTCATGATGAACTTTTTTTGCTGTATCATCATCAATTTCATGATTTTATCATGAACAGTGCCTGAGAAATGAACATGAAACACAAAATTTGATCAAAGTCAGTGAAGCGTAATATATGGACCACAATGACCTACTTCTGCAATGAGGGAGTAGCACTCATCCTCCCACCAATTTTCATGATTCTATATAGGACAGTATGTGCACAGCATTCAAAAAATCCTATGTGGTCATGAGCTACAAGCAAAATCTTAACCTAAGTCAGTAAAATGTGAAATATAGGTCCCCTCATCCACACCACATACAAAAGCTTGTTACAGCTATAACATTATTATGAACAATATTATTCCTTACAGTGTGACATACTATATTTGGATATAAAAAAAACATATTGCTTTGAATGTAAGGTCTGACTAAAGGATTTCAATTGTTGAATTATATTTACCAATTTTCACTGAATCAGTAATGGTTTTCACAACATCTACTTTCTGAAAAATATGAAATGGAAAAGATTTTATGACTAATGAAATATGATTGAAACTACCTATGTCAGAAAAAAATATTAAATGCTTATGTAATATAATGAATGACTGGTACCTCCATGCATCATCTCTTGATAGTTTTATTGACAAGAATCATTTAGAGATTACATTACCAACCATGTGCCCCACTTAAGCAAAGATTTCTAATGAAAGTGACCTATGTTCCATCTCTCTAAATTTTTATACTACTTATGACAGTACCCCATGGTGAATCACTCTCAATTTATATACTACTTATGTTATGCTTTGTTTCCATGGTAACATAAAATAATACTGAATGTGGAAAATTCTAAGTGTATTACATCATCTCAATGCCTTTGCTTAACATGTGTTCCAAATTCGGTTGAAATATCTTGAATGGTTTGAGAGTTATTTTCCAGTAACAAAAATGTTTATTGAAAGACAGACAGACAGACAGACATAGGAAGTTTGTATGTACAAAGTATAAAGGTAAGTGATAGGCATCACAAATTTTGTTGCAGAAATGAAAGTTTGAATGATGGATGGATTATGGACTGACATAAAAACATCAAAAATATTGAGACTGAATAATTGTGAATAGAACAAGGCACACTTCACACTTACATCACTAGTTTAATATGTGTACTGAATTTCATAGTGATATCTTGAACAGTTTTTGAGTTTTGTCCCAGAAACAACAGTGTGGATGGATGGACAAACAAACAAAAAAAAAATATTAAGAATATTGATACTAAAGAATTGTGAATAGCAAAAGACTAATATTTGTACCAAGTTTCATAGAATAGTAAAAGACACATTGAAAAGGCACTATTCTAAAATGTGTCATAAGATAAAAGTATCTGAAATGGTTTTGGAGTTATACTCCAGAAACAAAAGTGTGATAATGGATGGATACACAGCTTAAATATGAAAAATATTGAAACTGAAGTATTGTGAATAGCAAAAGGCAAATCTGGACCACTATTCTAATATGTGTAATAAATTTCACCAAGATATTTTGAATGGTTTTGGAGTTTTGCTCGGAAAACAAAAGTATGAATGATGGATGGATGAACAGACAAATGAATGAAAAAGTTAAAATAATAAGACTGAAGAATTGTGAATGGTAAAAGGCACATCTGGATTACTAGTCTAATATTTGTACCAAGTTTCATGGGATAGTAAAAGGCACATCTGGATTACTAGTCTAATATTTGTACCAAGTTTCATGGGATAGTAAAAGGCACATCTGGATTACTAGTCTAATATTTGTACCAAGTTTCATGGAATAGTAAAAGGCACATCTGGATTACTAGTCTAATATTTGTACCAAGTTTCATGGGATAGTAAAAGGCACATCTGGATTACTAGTCTAATATGTGTACCAAGTTTCATGGAATAGTAAAAGGCACATCTGGATTACTAGTCTCACATGTGTACCAAGTTTCATGGAATAGTAAAAGGCACATCTAGATTACTAGTCTAATATGTGTACTAAGTTTCATAGAAATATCCAAACTGGTTTTGGAAATGAAAGTATGGATAATGGATGGATGGATGGACGGACAGCAAATCCAACAAAAAACAAAAATACTAAAATTGAAGAATAGTGAACAGCAACAAGCACATCTGGACCATTAGTCCAATATATGTTATAAGTTAAACTGGACCATTAGTCCAATATATGTTATAAGTTAAACTGGACCATTAGTCCAATATATGTTATAAGTTAAACTGGACCATTAGTCCAATATATGTTATAAGTTAAACTGGACCATTAGTCCAATATATGTTATAAGTTAAACTGGACGATTAGTCCAATATATGTTATAAGTTAAACTGGACCATTAGTCCAATATATGTTATAAGTTAAACTGGACCATTAGTCCAATATATGTTATAAGTTAAACTGGACCATTAGTCCAATATATGTAGTAAGTTTCATTGAGATACCATGAATGGTTTTTTTAAAGTTATATTCCAGAAATGAAAGTATGGATAATAGATGGATTGAAATAAAAAATTTATTAAAAAAAATGGACAAACATTTAAATATTGAAATACTGAAACTAAAGAACTGTGAATAGCAAAGGGTACATCAGGACTTCTAGACCAATATGTAAACCAAATTTCAAAGAGATGCCTTGAATGGTTTGAGAGTTATCCTCTGGAAACAAAAGTGTGGTTAATGGATGGATGGATGAGAGGACAGAAAAATGGATAAAACATAAAAGATATTGAAACTGAAGACTAGTGAATAGCAAAAGGCACATCTAGATCACCAGGTTAAACAAAGCCATTTGGGATGAAAAATCTTGGAGGTAAACGCTAAAGAAAGTCATCTCTGCCCTTCAACCCACGGCCTGTATAATGTCTGTTAGGGAACAGTTGCACTCGAATGCTATGCTTGTGGCAACTGCCTTAACCTCATGAGCTGAAATGCACAATAAATTCATTTGGTCTTGGGTTAGTTCTCTTTATGCAGAGTGAATAACCCATCATATCCTGGATGATGGAGCCTGAACTGAGATATCAACCTTTCCTTCTTGCAATGATATAAATAAATATGATCTCCTTCTTGGTACTAGCTTGGTTCATTTCATGTATCACTTCAAAGCCCTCACTGGGTCCTGTAGAAGCCCCCAAGATGAAGGGTCCAGTGAGGAAAGAGGTTTCACAAAAAAGGACTGGGAACCTGTTCTTAGTAATTAAAGCAGTTGCTTTCATGAGTGAAATCGAACCATCATGATGGTATTGTACATAGTTTGCATCGACTGACAATGCATGTATCTCACTGATTCTGCCTGCTGTAACTAGAGTGACTAGGATGAGAGAAGAGCCAAAAATGCTCTAGACAGTGATTCAAACAGTGCCCTATTCATACATGTCAGAATCCATGGTAGATTCTATTTCAGGCACAGGGACAAAGCCTTCTGTCATGACAGGTTAAAATTCGCCTTAAGATTGGAGAGGTCTTTGTTTTGTCCATTATCCTCCCTTCCATGATGATGAAACATTTCTGAGATTGTGGAATGGTAACCATTAATAGTGATGGGTGCTAACTTCTTCACCTTGAAATGCCACAGGAGAAAGTTAGTTATTTGGGGGTATCGATGCTTTAAGCAAGTGATGCATTCTCACTCGCACCACTATTAGAAAACTCTGCATTTCCCCTCATATACTTTCTCAGTGGTGGGCCTTCTTGCCTTAGTGATTATGTCCACCACGTATTCTGAGAATTGTTTGCCTGAGGGCTTGTCTGATTTTATCCAGACATGCAGGTTCAACAGATCTAGATTCGAATGATGAACCTGCATTCAAGATTGTTTTGAGCAGGTGAGGAAATACCATGATTTTCCTTGGAATTTCCACTGCCAAGTTTGACAAGACATTTATCCATGAAGGGAGCAATCAAGACAAGTTGTCACTCTGATTCCCTTGCTTTTTGCAAGACCTCTGGGAACAGAGGGGTTGGGGGGTAAGCATATGCATCCAGACTATTCAATCTATGGAAAGAGCATCAACTGCCCAGACTTCTGGATCTGGAACTGGAGAGACAAAGGTTGTGAACTTCATATTCCACCTTGAGGCAAATAGATCCATGAGTGGTCAGCCCCAGTGGACACATATTCGACTGAATACTGAGGGGATAATTGACCATTTTGTTTGGATTAGCTGATTCTGTTGGAATAACAAATCTGTCGGTACATTGAGCTTACCCAGAATGTTATGGATTTGAAAGTGGTTTGTCATTGATGACACCACATGAGAAAATCCTAAAACCAATATTGAAACTGAAGAACAGTGAACAGCAAAAGGCACATCTGGACCACTAAACACTAGTCTAATATGTGTACCAGTTACACTGAGATACCTTGAGTGGTTTAATTTTATGCTCCAGAAATGAAATTGTCGATAATAGATGAACAGAAAAATGTACAAAAACATGAAAAATACTGAAAAGGAAGAATTATAAATAGGCATATATTGACCATTAGTACAAAAAGTGTACCAAGTTTCATAGAAATACCTTGAACGTTTGAGAGTTATGCTCCAGAAACAAAAGTGCTGATAATAGATAGCTGGATGGATGGATGGACAGAAAAATGGATACAAATAAATTAATAAAACTTATGTGTTGTGAATAGCAACAAGCGAATCTGGACCACTAGTCCAATATGTGCACCAAGGTTCACAGAGATACCCTGAATGGTTTAAGAGTTATGATCCAGAAACAAAAATGTTTATGTAATTGTACATATGCAGTAGATACAACATACATGCAACAGTATCGATCAGCTGTAACACAGTGACACCTGCCTTAGCAGACACTTCCATATAAAGGACATCTAGTCATAAGGGACATCTAATTATTACCTTATACAAATTTTTTTATGAATATCATTGGTCAATTATCAAAATATAAAATCCAATATTTCTGTTCAAAATTATTCAAGCACAAGAACAAGGTAATAACTAGATCATGTGATTTAGAAGTGAAGCATAAGTAAGTTACATGATAACTGGCAATACATAACTTGGTAAAACAAAATGGCAGACAACCTCTGCTTCAAAAGTTAAAATGCAGACATCTAATTTATTTCTCGAATACAGTGTTGCTTCCAGGATTATTCAACAAGAGGCGAACTCCCCCAATGAAACTTTGAAAGAGGGCCAAACCTGCAAATAAGTAGGTCAAATAGTTTCCTGACTTAGGCAAAAAGAAGTTGATAAAATTCATCAATACTCAATACCCTGTGATATTATATCTGATATTATACTATATTACTCACCTGCTTACAAACATGACATTATCTAAGTCGTTACTTAATCATCTTTGACAGTTCTAGTTTGGTAATTTGTACATTCTGTCATTTATTCCATTCTTCTTGTTTTGCTTGACACATAAATCACACATCCTTCTTTTATTGTTTCTATATAGGAATGGTCATTTCTCTGTCCACTTTGCTTGAAACATGTGACTGTGCTTAAGTTTTTTTCAAAGGTGGTCAAGTCTCATCTGCTAAAGAATCACATCCTTCTTTCCCAGACTCAGATCCAGTTGCCTGATTTGGCAAAGAATAACCACCATCCTAAGAAGTAGTTGTAATTTCAGAACTTTCTAGAAATTGTTCTTGCTGATGTCTTCCAAAAAATGCAACAATTGACTTCTGATTCTTCAACATTTTTTTGCTTGCAGACTAGAGATTCAACAATCAGTGTACAAAGTTATTGGCTTTGTCTGCCTTATTCAATCAGATTGCTGGATTATCAGAACCCCTCAGATTCCTACCTATAAACCCCACATATTATAAATCAAATTTGTGAGGAGCATTGGTTGTTCCTGACAATGTGTACAAGATAAGGTTTCTGAGTGACATGTATGCAAAAACCCAAAACAAACAAGTTGCATTATGTATCAGGTCAAATAAATGCGCCAAATTTGATCTCAAATAAATTTTTTTGGTGTGACTAGTGATTTAATTTGCACCAGGGCTATGGAAAATGCAGAAATCATGCATTCCCGCACCCTAGAAGCAACACTGGAATATATGAAATTATTTTATTATATATATATATATATATATATATATATATATATATATATATAAATAAATTAATTACTGTGTATTTCATTACAAGTGGAAACTATCTCCCGAAAAAGGTTAGTTTTAAATATAACATGCTGATTTCTCATGCCGTTCAGTAGGACATATTTTTTTTGTCTCAAGGAAGGCAACTGCTACAATTAGCATGCTGTTTCTAAATGCATTGATGAGTTAGTGTGTTACTCAATATGTAATAAATTCAAGAATTGTTAGTTTTCCAGGGTGTACACAATATTATAAATGTCTTGAACCCTGTGGAGGAAGATTGTATAGGGTTCAAGTCAGCCATAACATTTCATACACTGGTATTTCAGATGTGGTCAGCCCTCATATGATGAACATTTTTTTTTTTTTTACATTTTTGATTGATTATTCAGAAGGGAGTTTGGACAGATTGACTGATAATCAAATTCTTATTTGATTACAATGATTTGTGAGTAGGTTTGAAACAGCATAAGCTAATGCCCCAGTGTTTGTTTGGATCCTTGATCTGTAACATAAACTTGCTTTTGATTTGCTGAATAATCACCTGCTGACCAATGGTAGTGCACTTTACAAGCATGGCATAGTGTGTTAGCAAAATGGCATCACCCTTGGATTAGTGCAATACACCATGTCCTTGCCCAAATAAAAAGACCAGAACCATTTTATAAATGCTTAAAATAATGATTAAATCTCCTGAAGAATGTGACACACAGGTAAGTATAATCTTTCTTGTGTAAACATTGTATAACCCTTAGGCATAATACAAATATGCATGCTGGTTGCAATGTTGTCTGCTATGATCTCCAAGGTCATGGTCAGTCATTCAGGATATTTTTAACAATGATTACCATTTATCCTTGCTGTAAATAAGTTGGGTTTTGATGTATTCAAGGGATGTAAATACTTTTGGGGCAATTATCTGATCGCATTGTCTAGTTATTGTAAAAAAATACACTGGATATAATTGATGACTTACAACATAAACTTACATTTGTTTTATTATTATTTAAATATTCTGAATCCATCCAATGTGCTATTAGTTAAATTAGTTCATATTTCCATGATACTGTTATATGTGTCTATGATAACTGAACAGGTATGTTTGTAAACCTTACAATTAAAAAGTAAACTGTACAAAATATATATAAATTTTATAGGAAGATCTTTCTTCAGCATAAAACAAATCCCATGCATGAAAAATCCAAAAAATTATCTTTCATTTTATTTTGATTATACTGGCATTTAAAATAGTATTTAACTTCAATTCAAACTTAAGAAAAATATTATTTTCACATTTTTTCACTGAAAAAAAAAAAAAAATCTTGGATCAATATAAGTTTTACTGAACAACAATTTTACAAAAATGGCAGATACAAGTATATTTTTTGAGAAAAATCCAATTAGGAATATCATTTCAACTTTTGGAATACTTAACAGTAATCCCCAATATCAGTCAAGTTCAGTATTTTCTTTCTCTGAAGTTTCATATTTTCAATAAGATTTGGTTAGGAGAAAATTTCTATTGAAACAAATATATGGTAAATGATGTAGAAGGAAGTAAATAATTATGTCATTAATTACACCAGTGAAGTAATAGTAGCAGGAAAGCAGATAATGAATGTGTCCTGCAGATAATGAATGAGTCCTGGTTTTTATCATTTGTCTGTTAAAATTAAATTTGTTCATTGTTTTTGGTTTTGAATAATGAATATAATAAAAAGTTGAAGTTGTATTTTAATATAAAATTATACATTCTGTATTACATGTACAAAAAAGAGTCAATTTATCAGTAGAGTCATGCACCTAAATGATGTGGTCATTCTCTAAAAAAAGGAGTCAATTATCAGTAGGAGTTGTGCGCCATAATGATGCGGTCATTTTCTAAAAAAAAAGAGTCAATTATCAGTGGGAGTCATGCACCTAAATGATGTGGTCATTCTCTAAAAAAAAAAGAATAAGTTATCAGTAGGAGTCATACACCTAAATGATGTGGTCATTCTCTAAAAAAAAGTCAGTAATCAGTAGGAGTCATGCACCTAACTGATGTGGTCATTCTCTAAAAAAAAGTCAGTTATCAGTAGGAGTCATGCACCTAACTGATGTGGTCATTCTCTAAAAAAAAGTCAGTTATCAGTAGGAGTCATGCACCTAACTGATGTGGTCATTCTCTAAAAAAAAGTCAGTTATCAGTAGGAGTCATGCACCTAACTGATGTGGTCATTCTCTAAAAAGTGTTGAAATTTTCTAGATTTACATGAATTTTGGATATGCTTCAGGACAATTGTCCTGGGCCTAGTCAGAAGCAGCTGATATTTTGGTGCACCCAGGTAAACTAACCTGTAACTAATAGAACAACTGTCATTTATCTCCCTTAAAATATTAAACCTCTATAAGAAGGACAACTGCCTATAAGGGACAAAATTCCATCATCCCTTTAGTGTCCTTCTGAGACATTTAATCATACATATTTTCCAAACTGTAGCAGAGAAATATTTTGAAAATTAGTCAAAATATGTATACGTCAGTTACTATATAAATATTATAATAATATAAAATCATTAATTTCTTTTTGTGGATGTAATCAAATCAAGGTAATGAGTTGCAGTCATATTAAAAAATATTGGGATCTAATACTCTGTAAGTCATGCAGCCAGATTAACATTCCTATCTTGAAGCTAAAATTACCTGGTAAAACCTTTAAATTGGGGCTGATCAGGGTCTATGTTGTTTGTTCTACTGATTACATTAAAAGTGCCTTCCCTGGGTTCCAATTATATTTTACTGAAACTGCCCTTATTTATAATTAACATTACAAGATTATTCACACACTCGGATAGTTATTACCTTAAGGCTATCATCATAGGTGAAGCGTGTCTGAGGGTTACAAATGGTCTCCCATACTGTCTTTGGAGGTACATTGATGATGCCTTTACCAAGGTAGCTGCAATAAATAAAAAATAAAAAAAAATAACATAAAAATGGTGAAATTCTCGAATGTACTGGCAGTATATTTTACCATCTGGGGTTTGTTGAAGTTGGAAGTTTGTTGAAGATTGCCACTTAAATCAAATTCACTCGATAAAATGTAGGTTTGTAGGTTTACTGCTTAAACATAATCTGGGTTGGCACATATCATGTGATTTTACGCATACTCTGTTAAGTGAATGTTTTCTTTTAACCTGAATAAAAATTAAGAAGCCTAAAGAGTGCAGTGGTCCTGGATTAAATCTCCATGTCTGGCACATATAAGAGTATGATAAATAGCTGACAATGCAAAATAGATGGTTGACATCCTTACAAAAATTTAGTTTCTTTGATTCTATTTGAGGAAAATAAACTTTAAAATCTTACCTTATTACTTTACCATTAGGACTAATTTTCTTCAAAACAACAATCTCCTGATCCATGCCACAAAACCTTTTTTCAAAAAAGAAAAGAGGCCAATAAGTTAATTAACATCTGAAAAAGAAAAAAAATCTAGTGCATTCCCTCACTATACTGTCCTTCATTGTAACATGGTTCCTTTTATTAGGCAGGTATGGTCATGGATCCAATTTCATTATGTAGTAGTAAAATTACTGTGTATACTCACATATAAGCCAGATCCAAATGCAAACAACATAGACCCTGATCTGCCGTCGCATAATGCACCTGCAGATCAGGATCTATGTCGTTTGTTCTGCTAATTAGTCCTTACAAACTGCATAGACCCAGATCTGCTAGCGCATTATGCGCCGGCAGATCTGGGTCTATGCAGTTTGCAGACACGAGTATATATGGTATATGTTTAATGTCCTTCATTATAACACACATTCACTATAAGGTGGTGTACTCTGGCTCTCATAGTCAGCATTATAATGAGGGAGTGCTGTGTTTTGTTGTAAAACAATATCCTATAACAGGGGCCGAACTTTGTACTCTTTTTGTTATCTAGAATCACAAAAATGGTAGAGGGTGCAACGTAAAGATTATTTTGTAGTATCATTCAAGTTACTAACAAGAATCAGATTTCTAAGGTCAGTGAGTTTACATCATGGTTTCAAATGATGTACAGACATATATGTAATTATAAACAAAGTGTTTACTCATAAACATAAATCCCCTTGTCAACAGGAACACATATGGACTAGCCAATAATATAGATTCTAGTATGGAGGACTGATGCCAACAGAAACACATATGGACTAGCGAATAATATACATATTAGTATGGAGGACTGATGCCAACAGGAACACATATGGACCAGCCAATAATATACATATTAGTATGGATGACTGATGCTGAGGCAATGGAAGTTCATTGCATAGAGATAGATATACCATGATAGCTTACCCAGGTTGGTCTGGATGGGATTTGAACCAATTGACCACAAGTTATGAGTAGAGCAAACACTTAAGCCACCATGGAGGTGGAAAATATTACTGCAATATAATACTCCTTAAGATGCATCAACATACAAAGTTTTATCAGTTTAGGGTCAAAACAAAGTTTATTTTGTCCAGATGTTATAGGGTTAAAGATACAGAGTAGGTTACAAACAGAGGTATGAAAATGAAAGTCATTTAAGTATGAAAATTAGGTCACAGTAACTTAGTTTTGGTATAAGGTGTAATGAATGGACAGCTGAAAATATCAGTCACTCAAGCATGAAAATTTAGTCACAGTGACTTAGTTTTCGTATGGCTGAGTCACTCTCCTTGAGATGCATCTACACTCAAATTTTCATGAGTGTAAGTTAAATGTGGTCTAAGATACTGAGGTGTAATGAATGGACAGCTGAAAATATCAGTCACTCAAGCATGAAAATTTAGTCACAGTGACTTACTTTAGTATGATGGAGTCATTTTCCTTTATATACCAATTTTCATGAGTGTAGGTGAAATAGGGTAAAGTATAATGAGGATGTAATGAATGGATATCTGAAAAAAAATAATCTCCATGATATTAAGGGTGTAATGAATGAATTAATGAATGACAAACACACTACCACAAATGTATGAATGAATAAACACTGTCATGAACGAACTGGCACAATGATATATACTCTCCTAACTTAGTTGGAAAGGGGAAAATCAATGTTTTCAGCTGTTAAAAGGCTGCAGACATGAAATTTGACATAAATTACATAAAGTAAAACTTTATTAACTCAAACAACACTCACCTGAATACCTAATATCACTCAAATGATTCAGTCAGTCCAACTGTAGAGTATTCTCTGGCTGCAAAGTTGAAAAACTCAAAACAACCAAAAACCAAAATTTGGGCCTACAGTACTTTCAGTTTTCAAACTTCTGCTGTACATACATACATGTCTTTATGAAAGAGATGTATGTCAATAGACTTTTTGTCCTCATAAAAAAGAGTCTCTAATGGTAAGAAGGGTGTCTAAAAGTGACTAAGGGTGACTATGTTAGACAATCTACTGTGTCTAAAGCTATGTAAGTTTCTCTATCAATATTGATGTCATCATCCGCTTTGTTCCCGTTCAAGTAATTAATTAAATGATCATTTGAAATATTAGTCTATTTGTTGACTAATTTTGATTAAATCTCTTGTATTTAAAATAATTTATCTGGGTACATATCTCTTCTTTGTTTTTCAAGGTCTCTTTCCCTCAACTAATTTTATCCTTAGCTTCAAAATGAATTATATACAATGAACTAGTATACTCTCGATATATTTTTTAATTTTTTTAAATATTTATGGTAGCCATTTTTCTATTCTTTTGGCATACCATCTCCCTTACAGGTAGGCAAATTTCAATTTTAGTATGGAACAAGTGTTATAATATGATAATTAGTTATATTGTTTAGGGGGTGATTGCTACAATATCAAAAACCTTGATGATAAATGATTAACTGATTAGAGGAGATAGTGATGTGAGATGAATTAGCAAGATTCACTTATTTGTATAAACAAGAAAAAAATGGTTTCTAATAAGCACTCTGACAGCCATAACACAGTTTTTGTGTTTTATAATCTTTCCTTTCTTCATAAATTGGTCATGATACTGACATGTAATTTCAATCTCGACATGTAGGTATGAAAAATGTGGCATCAAGCAGCAAAGTTAAAACCTAAGTAGGATTAAACTACACCAAATAGAAGCAAACCATAAAATAATTTAAATTCAATACTTGTTAAAAAACACATTTCAATAAATTTATGATTGCAAAGATTTAATGGTATTGCAGATACATTATTCATTTTTCTCTCTGTATTCATGTACATATTTGTGTGTGTGTACAAGCAACTATCGACATACCATTGGAACATTCCAAGAAGATCTTTTCTAATAATTCTGCAATGACAGGTACACATGAGTATCTTTCCATTTCATTGCTGTGATTGTTTGTTTTCTATTTAACTGATCTCCCATGTATGTGATATCTTCTAAATGATGAAATATTTTGAGGATTCAGACGTAACCTTTTTGTTTGTTCCGCTAAAAAAAAAATGTCATGGCTCTATAGGATTAATAAATGCTATCTACCGTATATACTCGCATATAATGCTGGTCCAAATGCAAACAACATAGACCCTGATTTGCCATCACATAATGCACCAGCAGATCAGGGTCTATGTTGTTTGTTCTACTGATTAGTCCTCACAAACTGCATAGACCCAGATCTGCTGGCACATTATGTGATGGAATATAAAAAAATCACAACATAATTATATGAAATAAATAAATCTGATGAGGCCTCAACGTTATTCCACAAGTCATTGCCTGCACCTTTCCAAAGTTGAACTAACACAGTTACATAATAAAAAAAACAAATGTTCAATTTATAAAAGTGTCTTATAGTGCATGGATGATATAATGGAAACTGTTACCAACAAGGAACAGTATGTCTAGACACGGAGATGCACACTTATTATACGCCAAATCTGATATAAAATAAATGTTACTCATTGATACTTCCACTGTTATATATTATGGTTAAGTAGCTGAAAGGTTTATGATGGTATATCAAATGTATGTAGGACTGAGTCAAGCTGATACCAACAAATCATCCATCCTTGTGAATGATGATAAAGTTAGTCCATGCCCTGTAACATTGTAGATGCACTATATATCACTTTCCATTTTCATTGTTAACTAAAATCATCACATTAATATCTACCACACTCTACAGCAAGTTATAGCTTTGAATATTCATTAACAAACAGCCACTAACAGATTAAGTAAAAATCAGTGCCTTTTTAATATCAAAATGAGAAACAAAAATCTGGCAGAGATTTTGCCAGGTAAGGTTATCAGAACTAATGTAAAGTTCTTATTTTATGTACAGTGGTCCCTCATTATAAAGTCTCTCAGTATACTGTTGTCCCTCTTATAATACATGTATCATCATGAATCTCATTCTAGTGGTTCAGTTTTGTTTTATCATTGCTACATTATTCATTTCACTTTATTTTAACTCTTGGCTAATGAGAATAAATTTTATTTCCGACCCATCAAATACCCTATTTTTGTGTTTTTATGCACAATTACAACACAGTCTTTGTTTGAACATCTCTCATTATAGAGCTTCCTTACTTACTGTATATACTTGTGTATAAGGTGGGTCCAAATGCAAACAACATAGACCCTGATCTGCCATCGCATAATGTGCTGGCAGATCAGGGTCTATGTAGTCTGTTCTACAAATTAGTCCTTACAAACTGCATAGACCCAGATCTGCTGGCGCATTATGCAATGGCATATCTTGGTCTATGCAGTTTCCAGTTGGTAACGGATTTTATGTGAGTATATACGGTACAAAGCAGGTCACCTTTATGGCTTCCATGGACAGCTTTATAATGAGGGAGCACTATATTTATAAAGTGTGGTAACAATTACTGAGAAATATGGCATATATAGCTCTAATCTCACATATGGGTACAATTTGCAGCACATAAGTACACTAAAATCTGTCTTCCATATAAGGGACTGACCATTTCATTTTCTTGAGGGGAGCCTGGGATATTCTTTCCAACCTGTTTTTTTTTCCCTCTTGTCTCGTGATAATTTTTTCCCCAAACTAATATGATGGATAGAATTAGTTCTTTTTTTTACAAATCAGAGCAAAAGTATTATTTTCAAGCTATTTTGGGGTCAGAAATTAATTTTTTAAAATCCCAGCTCCCCCTCCCCCCAAATTAAATATTCAGTTCCTGAAGGACACCTGATCATAAGGAGGAACTTTCATGAGCCCCTTACTTTTATCCTCTGTTAATAAATAAAATATGTATATAAAGGAAATGATATAGAAGATCGCTACAAGTAGGAAAAGAAAAGTGAGGATACAATTATTTTCAAGTTTATTTTTGGTAATTCATCCGGCTTGCAATATTTTTAAATACATATACATTTTGCAAAAAAAATAAACCAGTAAAAAAAGAAATTCTAAAGAAAATGTCAGTGTAAAAATGTAAATTTTGACAATGAAAAAATCTGCACATTTACATTTTGCATTATTCATCTGCATATCAGCAACTATGATGAGAAATCTGGATAATATGGAAAAATCGGTAAACATGTGGTCAGCCTGGAGAGAGAGAGAGAGAGAGGGAGACAGACAGACAGACAGACAGAGACAGAGAGAAAATTCATGTAATTCCACCAATACTCAATTGGAACATTTTCACACATTTTCAGGGACAAAGGTTGTCTATCTAGGTAATCAACACAATAAACTCTTCAATAATTCCATGAATGAAGAACTGATTTAGCCACAGAAAAGTCATGAAATCCATCATCATGATTCCTTTGAATGTTGAGGATGATCATATTTCAAGCCACAATTTCCTCACATTCAAACTTGTCTACTGCATTTTCTGTTAAGACCCCATCTATATACTTTTTTAACTCCTATAATTCACCATTCGTTTCACAACAAAGTTAAACTATGATACAAAGACTGATTTTGATGTCAAATCGACAGTATTCATTCGTAATGTTGCACTTCCAAGTTTTAAAACACAGACTAACTTTAACAAATCTGACTGGCTACTTTTAACAGAAATGCTGGAGCTCCTATGGGGAAATGATATGCAGTCAACTGTTGCAGATAAACACAGGTTTGTGTGATCAAGAAGTTACTGAGGCTTTGGGGTATTTCAGGTTCAGATATCCCTTGATCTCCAAAAACTGGCGTTAATGTGGGACATTTGGTATCTGATGGATATGATTTATTTCTTAGATATGCTTCACTGCATAACCATAAATGAAATACTTTATATGCACGTGTATAAATTGGATCCAACTGGAAACTGTATAGACCCAGATCTGCCATTGCATAATGTGCCAGCAGATCTGGGGTCTGTGCAGTTTGTTAGGCCTAATCGGTAAAACGAACAACACATATCCTAATCTGCTGGCACATTATCAGGGTCTATGTTGTTTGTAGTTGGACCCAACTTATATGCGAGTATATATGATACAATAAAACCATCCATTGTGACCACCCCCATATAAAGACCACTCCCCAATAGCAACTTTATATATTTAGTTCTATTTACTGTGTTAAAGAATAAACTTATCCCCTTAACTCAGACCACTTCCTAATTAAGACCACTTTTATCCAGTCTGATTGATGGTCCTAATTGGGTGTTCGAATGCAATTTGCAAAAGATCCAAATAAACTTACATCCATCCTCCTGATGTCTCTCTTTGTTCATCCAGTGATTTATTCAAATCTATGTAAGATACTTGTAATGCCTGAAAGAAAACAAGTAATGGTAATTAAATTATAGGTATTAGTCATTAAATTGATAATGGTAATTAAATTATAGTTATTAGAAACTAAATTGATAATGGTAATTAAATTATAGGTATTAGTCACTAAATTGATAATGGTAATTAAATTATAGGTATTAGTCACTAAATTGATAATGGTAATTAAATTATAGGTATTAGTCACTAAATTGATAATGGTAATTAAATTATAGGTATTAGTCACTAAATTGATAATGGTAATTAAATTATAGGTATTAGTCACTAAATTGATAATGGTAATTAAATTATAGGTATTAGTCACTAAATTGATAACAGTAATTAAATTATAGGTATTAGTCACTAAATTGATAATGATAATTAAATTATAGGTATTAGTCACTAAATTGATAATGGTAATTAAATTATAGGTATTAGTCACTAAATTGATAATGGTAATTAAATTATAGGTATTAGTCACTAAATTGATAATGGTAATTAAATTATAGGTATTAGTCACTAAATTGATAATGGTAATTAAATTATAGGTATTAGTCACTAAATTGATTATGATAATCTGCTAGCCTCAAGGCATTACATATGCATGTTATACTTATTTCAGAAATAAGTTTGCATACCAGTCTGAACATAAATATGGCTGCTGTAAGACCAAAACTTTCTTGAATAGACCTCTAACACTGTACTTAACAACTGCTCTGAAAGTATGGCTATTGAGCTGTATCCATGGTGTAACAATGAAGACATATTTTCCTTGACTTCTGAACTACAGTCAGACCTGTTATAATGACCATCTGCATATAAGGGACACTTGTGTATAAAAGTCAAGTTCCACAGATCTCATTTATAATATATCAATACATATTTTCTTCCTATTAAGACCACCTACTTATATAAGACCACTTCTAGATTGTCTCATCAGTAGTCACTATAGCAAGGTTTGACTGTATACTCTAAAACCCCGAACCATGTATGTTTTCCCTAAGTAGAAATAGCAGAGTACAGCAACTTTTCCTTGTTAAAAGGCACCATGCTGTCCTTCCTGTGCTTCCTGCTTCCCTATTTGAGGTTATAAAGACTATTCCTTTATTTGTTGGTCTTTTCCATTACACAATGCTTTTTTTCAGAGTTAGTGTTTTGTGAAAAAAAATTCTACTCTCTGTATGAAAAGGACCTCTTAAATTAGGTAATATATATAATATCTGAATCCCCTGTCTGTCAAAACTTTCACCATATCCTCTTCCCTGGTCTCCTTCAAGAATATTAAGAAGAAACTAAAAAGATGTGCACAGGTTGTTAATAAAGGCCCCTAGTTAACACAAATGGTTGCAGACAATAAGAGCACAGAATTACAGGGTTTGGACCTATTTGAATTTAAAACTTTAAATTTAGCCAGCTGCCCTGCAAACTAAGCTTTACAGTAACAACTATTGAATATTACTGTGGTGCAAGTGAAAAACAATGAATCAGAAATAAATACCAAAATAAAAACATTGGCCTATCATGTAAAATCTTGAAATTTAATGATTAAAAATTTTTATTTACCACTGAAAGAAGCTCTGCTGCTGCCTGATTTGATCTCACCACATAATTTAAACCTTCTGAAAAAAGAGAGAAAATTTAAATTTACAATTTCATTTGTCGTCATGTATTATCAAACAATTTATTTAAAATCCTCTTTTGTCTATATAGACAAAGGAAAGCAACTCCTATAGATTACCTCCCCTTATCATACTAGGTGGCAGGCCCGTGGGCCGGATGTCGTTAATTTTTAACTTGAGCCATCCAAGAGACAGGATGCTCACATTTGCGGGGATGGGAGGGAGGGTTTAATAGTAATGTGATCGGGTAAGTATTATCGGAGAAACATAATTTACTAGAAAATTTGCTTTCTCCTTCAAATACTTTACCCGATCACATCAACATTAGGAGAATAGGTAAGAAGAGGAGGAAATGTTGAGCATCCTGCCTCTACCTGACCATCCTGTAGGAATGTAATAAATGAGCACTTAGGAGGATGAAATTCTCCCAACTGCAGGTAGCCAAACTGAATGATTAAGGTCATTTGTAAGCGGTGAAGGACCCTGTGGGTTCCCACACATATCAATTTTTCATAAGGTTTTTCAGGCAAATCCAGCAAAAGTTGGTGGTTTGTAACTAATTATTAGGTTGGGCTATCATTGGCATGGCATGGTGACTGTTTGGGCAGCAGCCTGAGGCCCAACGAGATTCAACTCAGTTCGTTGAGAGGCCATATCACACAAGTAGAAACTGGAAAAGGTGGACTGTGCTTGCCAGCCTACTACTTCCACGATGTTGTGAATGGGGACCTTGCGTTTGAACACCAGGCTGGCTGAGATTGCCCAGATTTTGTGGGCTGAGATCTTCATAATGCGGACCTGATCCTGTGATAGGTCAGAGTACACGGATTTAATAACTCCCTTGATCCAAGCAGCCAGGGCTTGGAGGGTTATATCTCTCTTTCCGGCTTTAAGTGGTAGGAATAGTCTCTGGCACACGGACCGTATATTCTTCGTGCATTTCAGGTATATTCTGAGGGCACGGACTGGGTCCTGTATGTTTGCTTCTCTTGAGGGATTGATCTAGGAGAGTGGACATAGTGTTATTCTCAAATTATCAACTGACAGCAGTCGGTTCTTTGCTATGAAGTTAGTGTGCGTCATTAAAGTGACTGAGCCATTGGACCAATGAGGTGGAAGCAAGGACTATCAAGAAACATGTTTTGTATGATAGCTGGTTTATGGAAGCAGTAGATAAGGGCTCAAACCAATTTAAGTTCAGCCATGTTAAGACCCATTATAGGTTCCACTTGGGAACAGGGCCAGTGAGCATGGTTGGGATCGATCAAAATTAGTCAGCAGGTCAGAAAGGTCCTTGTTGTGACCAATGTCTTCTTGTCCATGATGTCTGAAGGTATCAGAAATCATGGATCAATATCCCTTAATTGTTATGGGGGCTAACTTATTCTCTTCAAAGAGAAAGAGAAAGAAGTTGGCCAGCTGTGGAATATCGGCTGACAGGGGTATGACGTCATGCGGGTGATACCAGGCAGTGAAAACTCACCACTTTCCCTCATATGCTTTTAGAGTGGAGGTCCTTTTAGCTGACGAGATCCTGTCCATGATTGCAGCATTGAACTTCTTTCTATGCAATGTGTGCCGGACAAGAGCCACATGTGAAGGCGTAGCTTGTCCAAACACGGACGAAAGATCAGTGACTTTGGCTGTTTGAGCAGAGTCAGGGTCGCTACGATTTGTCAAGGTACATCTGTGGCGAGTTTGAGCAGATAGGTTACCCATGATTTGTCCCATTGGAGAGGGGCAATCAGAATCATTCTGTGCCTTTCAGTTTCGGGATCACTTTTGGAATTAGAACTGATGGAAGGAAGGCATAGGGCCAGAGTTCCTCCTGGTCGAGTACTAGAGCATCGATGGACCACGCCATCAGGTCTGGAAATGGCAAGACAAAGGTGGGCAGCTTGTTGTTCCACCTCGTTGCAAATAGATCCACCACTGGGCATCCCCATAGAGTGCAGACTCAATGGAAGATAGATGGATTGAGATTGAGAGACCACTCTGTATGGAGCAGTTGGCCTTTCCTTGAGAGAGAGTCCGCAAGGGCATTGAGCCTACCTGGAATATGATGTACTTGGATGTTGATCTGATGAAGGGAGCACCAATGAAGGTATTCCCATATCAGAATGCTGAGATCTTGTGACTTTCGTGCCCCCTTGTTTGTTGAGGTAGGTCACCACTGTCGAATTGTCTTACATAATCAGGACAGTGGTGTAACAAATGCAATCCAACCAGGCATGGGAGATTGATGTGAAGTGTCTTCTCCTGATTTGATCACTTGCCACTGACTGTCGAGAAGTCAGGGAGCAAGTGTGCCCCCCAACCTGACAAACTGGCATCTGAGCAGATGGTAAACACTGGTTGTGGGGTTTCTAACGGTATTCCCGCTGCTAGCCACTCCCTGGTTTGCCATTGAGACAGGAAATGTTTGATGTCCGGTGATATCTCGATGCGATGATTCAGCGGAGCTGATATTGGGTGCCACTGCAAAAGGAGTGCCATCTGCAGAGGGCACATGTAAAGGTGGCCTAAGGATACGAGATCCACTGCTGCATTGAAAAGACTGAGGAGTTGAAGAAACTCTTTCACCATAATAGCTTGTTTGAAAGATGCTTGTTGAGATGCTAGAACAATCTGGTCTATGCATGTGGAAGGGACATGAACGATATTGAGAAGGGTTAGAAACTCCATACCTAGATGAATAAAATGTTGAGAAGGGACAAGGTCCAACTTTGCCAGATTTACTATCCATCCTAGGCTGTGAAGAAGATAAGGAGATTGTTCATGTCGTGAACCAAAACTGTACCTATGCTTTTGTAAAATATCGTCCAGGTATGCCAACGTCGTGGATGATGAAGTTAGTGTAAAGTGGGTTACCATGCAGACCATGGTACTTGTGAATGCCCAGGGGCTGATGCTGAGGAACTGGTATGTCACTCTGCGGTAACCAAAACAAAGATATTTGTGGGATTTGGGATGAATAGGGAGGTGAAAATAAGCATCGGTCAGATCCAGGCTTATGTCATATTCATCGTGGCAGATAGACAAACGGACTGACCTTGCTGTTTCCAGTTTTGAATTTGGGTGCATTGATGAAATGATTTAGGCTGCTCAGATCTATTACTGGTCGTAGTTCCCCATTGGGTTTCGCAACCAGAAAGAGTCTGGAATATAAACCCTGGGATGCCTGGTTTTGAACTACCTCTACCGCCCATTTCTCTAATAAGTATTGATCTCCTTCTGTACTGTTTCCACCTTCATAGAATTGCTGGGCGTGTCCATCATGAAGAGGAGGGACAAGAGTGGAGGGGGTTGGACAAATGAGATCCTGAGAACCTCTGCAACTAACTGGGGCAACCACTAGTTGTGTGGGAACAATTTGCTCCACACATCTTGGAAGACGCATATGGCACCCACCAGGTGAGTGACCACAGGCTGAAGGGAGGGCAAGTTACTGTTTAGTGTTGGGAGGCCTAGGGAAGGAGAAAACTTGTTTTCTCTCCCCCCTTCCAGTTTGTCTGCGAGATGTAGGCAGATATGAGTGCTTATTACTCGCTTGGCCTCTATAGGGCATTCTTGCCTGAGAACAGCCTCTATAAGAACGTTGGCATTTATCACCATTTCTCTGTGACTGCTCTTGACGAGGGCATGTCGAGAAGGGGTTCTGGACTTACAGCTGAAGAGGCAGTTCCTGGGCTGCCTGTTTAAAACTTCCTCAATTCAGCCCCCAAACATGAGGTCAGAGCCAAAGGTGAGGGGGCATAGAGCTGCAGAGTGTTGTTTGAGTGACGACGACCGCAGAAGAGAGTCCATTTGAACCAGGTCTAGATTGCAGGTAGTGGTTAGAGCATTCACCATCATGTGGTGTGCTGCCCTATTTAACACCTTGGAGATGCAGCTAACCTGAATCCCAAGTATGTTCATTTCCTGCCTTTTCCGCCAAGCGATAAATCGCCAGGGATGCCAAATCGCAAAGAGATGAGATCGAAATGACGTTCCTAACCAGTGTGTGTCAACCTTATAAAAAGTGGGTACAGACATGTGAATGGCCATAAGATCCTTATCTATTGTAGGACCTTCAGTGTGATAAGTATTGGTATGCGTCCTATACCAGCTGGGTGAAAAGGAAAAGGAATCTGGTAGCTGACTGGCTGAGAAAAAAGTCTTGCTATTGCCTGGATCATATATCTTTTCAGAAAGGCATCCAGAAATTTCCGCAATCTTAGAAGATTGTGGGAGAAATCTGAATGAGTGTTGTTCATCCGTTTCTTTGGCATTGAAGGAAGCTATCACTTTGTAAGCTTTTTTCGGCACTGGGGGTGGGGGACAATTGACGGTAGACAGTATTCTGTATATCTCCTCGATCACAGTTTGGAAACAAAATTCTGTTTGCTCCATAGCGGGGTCAGAATTCTGATGTATATCTGAATCCGAGTGGGCTTCTGCTGGAGGAGCATTCCCCTACGGTGCCTGAGTCCAAGGGTAGTACATATGGCAAGGTAACGATGATGCTGTATCTACAGATCGTGTTGTACATACCCTGCCTGTGGGAATGGCCAACAAAGG
Organism: Margaritifera margaritifera; assembly: GCA_029931535.1. NCBI lineage: Eukaryota > Metazoa > Mollusca > Bivalvia > Unionida > Margaritiferidae > Margaritifera > Margaritifera margaritifera. The sequence continues at coordinate 1,995,831 of JAQPZY010001459.1, forward strand.
CAGTCTAGAAGAATTGCAAACTGGACTTGTGCTTAAAATGTGTGGCCTGGTTGAAACTGAATGCTGGTTGGGTACGGCTGGTTGGTTCGGTACGACTAGTGTGGTCAGTTGAAACGATACAGCCAGTGCAGTCGGCTGAATCTGCATGGTCAGCTTGTCAGGCCTGGTTGCCAGATCGCCGTTTACAGACGACATGGATAAAGCTGGTTCGGCTGGATGTTGATTGGCCTGACTCATAAATTCAGTATATGACACTGTATCTGATGTAGTCCATTGCTTATGATTCATATATCAAACTCCGGTCAGCTGGACAGTAAGGTCGGCAGCCAGGATATTAAGTATTCTGGTATGAAACATTGGTTGGCTGGGTCGGCCAGCCAAGTCAGAATACACACCCAAACGCCCTTTGCTATCATCAAACATAAACAAGGGTGGTGGGCTGGTCTTACAACCAGAACGTAGTCCAATATAGACAGATGCCAAATCGTAGTTTCTGCTGTATGACATTCTAGTCAACAGGGCCTTATTTATAATGGTGAGCATTTGTGCCTCCAAATCTCCATCATCAGGGCATGGCAAGGTCATGGCAGGCGCAGGTGTTTCTATGATGGGTGGAGGAAGCTTATGTTTTTTGGCAAGTGGAGGGGGAGGTGTCTCCGCATCCCCAAAGCTATGCATGGAATCGGAGTTGGGGGTGTAGGCTTAAAATATCTAGATTTGAATACTTAGATCTGGCTATCTTTTCTCTGCCTGTGAGCTGTTTAGCAAGTACCATGGTCCACGTCTGTTCTGACCAACAGGAGCATACTTTACAGGTGTTGGAGAAAGAGCATTTGGAGCAAGCCAGACAAGTGTCATGGTTATCCTCATCCTGCTTTGAATCTTCTACATTTCTTGCACTTTACTAACATTCTTCAGATACTAAGACCTGAAAAGACCAGAAAAGAGAAAGAAGACAAAGTGGAAAGATAAATAATGTGTATGCGTATCCCTAGTTATGATATGACATGCACGATGAAGACAAAATATCAATGCATCTGCAAAGAAATAAGAACCAAAAACATAAGTTACTGATCAAAATACTATTGACAATAATGAAGCAGCAAATTATTCATGAATAATAATGACCGTTATTGTAAGTTAATAAGCATAGGCAACCTTGCATGTATGAGACATCCTAGGACTGTGAATATATATACCTTGTGGTTACCGTGTTATCATAACCAGTAACAAAGTGCAAAAATATAAATAAAAGCACTATAAAATATAAAAATGTAGTATACACTACCTTTAAGGATGTCTGAACTTACTGTACCACCAACCAAATTATATATATATGGGTGAAAACACATAGTTAATCTGATGGATTCCTTATGAGGCCTTGTTGACTGTGCAAGCGAAAGTTAAAAACTAATTACATCTGGCCTACATACCCACCACCTTGTGGGGTAAAGGGAGGTAATCTATAAGAGTTCTGTTTGTCCATATAGACAAAAAAGACGTTTTCACGTCTATGGGGGGGGGGGGCTGGATTCCAGAGGTAGCAGAAAGTAATTCCTAACGTTAATGTGATTGGGTAATGTATTTGAAGGAGAAAAAAAATGTGCATTATACACAGCTAAATATGGTATGCTATTAATCTATTATAGTCTCCTACTGAAGAAGCTGTTCTCCTATAGCATTGTTTGACTGGATGTATAATACCCAAGCCAAAGGTAAGGGCACTATACTACACCACCAGACAACACTGTAAGAGGACTGTTCCAAAAGGTAGAAGGCAATAATAGATTTAGTACAGCACATGTCATGTGATGTCATATAATGTTGGCATGTGTCAATAATGCCTCTTGGAACAGATATAATTCCCATAGTCTGGTAAAACTTCCTGTAGTAAAGGGGAAATGCATACTGTCCTAAAACAGATCCCTGTAGTCAGCCAACAGAACTCAAGAATTTATCATGTGATGTACTAATCCTCAGAACTTACAAAGAGCTGTACCTGAATTGGTGAAGAAAAAAGAAAGAAAAAAAAAAATCTGTAGGATGGTGAAATCAGAATATAGATGAGTTTTGGAGAAAAGCCGAAGACCTTGAATGAATAATGAATCAGACTGATCTTTACTCTTCAATGATGCAACAGTGTATACTTATTTTGAAACCAGTCAACAAGTTGGGAATAAACAAATAATAGTTTTACATACAAAAATGGACATCATTTAGGAAAAAAGGTATTCCATGCAATGTATTATCATTTTCTTCTACACATACTGAAAGCATGCACGAGTCACAGTACCAGAAATCACCATGGTATTATATGACAGCATACCTATGACATAATGAGAAGTTATTCAGATATTCAGATGCATCTACTAATTACGCTTGGCCAATGTCATATTAATAATGTTTGCAATGCTGAGTGACTGAAAAGAGGTAAATGTATATCTCATAGCAATAACCAAATATATATATATATATATATATATATATATATATCACTTACTCCTAAAACTGGACTGTTGTAGGTCTTGAGGGTTTTCTACTGTCTCCTCCTCATATGCCTCAATATCTTCATCCAAAGTCTTATCCAAGTTTTTAAACTCAATGGTTTCAAAGTCCTCTTCTAAACAGGTTGCTGCTAAATTTTGAGTATTATCCTTAGAAACTTCATCTCCATCTATACCTTGTACAAAATTGTTATTTTCTTTTATTTCAGCATTTATTTTTTCCTCAGTTTTCTTCTGATTGTGTCCTTCCACCTCCCTGACCTTGGACCTTTCAGGTGATTCAGAGTTTGATTGAGCTTGAAACTCTTCCTTCTTTGATTCTAGTGTGTCAGAATTTGTTTTTTCTCCTTCATCTTCTACACTGTTTGACTTTTTTTGCAGTCTATGCCTCAAAATGGAAGCCGATCGTAGAAGTTGAGTCTGCATGAAAGCTGTATCACAACTGGACAATGGCTTCTCAACAAATGATCGGAATCGTTGAAACATTCGGTTTCCAGCAGTTTGTTTTTGAGAATTATCTTCAGACGAGCTATATGATCGGAATTTCTTTTCTTGTTTAGCAGTCAATGGAAGTTTAATATCTACCACAGGAGTGGCCTGTAATCGGCGATACTGAATATAATCCTTGAGAGAACCTATAAGTTCAGCTACTCTACTAGCACCATTGTTGAGTGAACTTTCCAAGTCCATGTAACATATAACTGATAGAAGACTCTGATCCACTACTGAAAGAGAAAAACATATATTTTTAAATAAATCATCTTCTCTATTATGAAAGTACCCTTTAAGATTGGCCTTTAAGCTTTAGGCTCATGCATCACTGGTAAATTTTCATATATCATGGTGAACTTGGAAAAACTTAGAACTCATTTGCAAGAAAGCTTAGCTCAATCCTTAATAAATCATTAAAAGTACATCAGTTGCATAACTATTCTTTACTGATGTACAAGAAATACTTTAATAACAAGATCATCAGAATGTGGTAGAGGGGAAAAAGACCAAAACCAAACCATCAAATACTCAAATATTGTGTATGTGAATGTATCCATGTTATGGCATGTACAGTGTAGAAATGTCACTTAATAACTTTTAACATCAAATCCAATATACATGCATTGAATCCTCTGCTGACTGAATCCTCTGCTGACAGACAGACAGACACTAGAGAAATGCCAGCAATTATTATATTTTCTTACATAATAGCTAGAATTAGACAGTGGTCCCCCTCTTGAACGGCCCCCATGACAAGTGGCCACCTGCTTTTTATGGCCAGAATCCCCTGGCACATACGAGTCTGTGTTGAAAAGTACTCCTCAAGAATGGCAATCACTGTAATTTGGCCAGCAGCCAGCATATTAGTTACAAAATGTCAAATTTACCTTTCACAAGTGGACACATAATGGCATTTACAAATGGAAATCTCATGGATATTTACAGATGGAAATCTCATGAATATTTGTTGTATTCTAAATTCAACACACTGAGATTTGTTCCAACATGCCGATTAAGTACCTAACTTTAATCCATACAAAGAGGTAAGTAATCTGATTATTCTGACTGTGGTGTGTTCCTTAGATATTAGGTTTTGTCTTTGATAATTGCTGGTTATTATTACCGCTTAACAACTCAGAAGCACAGTATTGCTAAGCTCAAGTCAGCATGACATTTGGTTGCCTTAAAGTATATTGTATGTTAGCTGTTGTGGCTTCTCTCTTACAAATTATGAAATGCATATGAAAGGGTACCAGACTAAAACCAGTCGATTACATGACAAGCTCACATCCTTTGTAAAACAGAGCATTTGATGTACGAGCTACAAATTATAGCTTGACAGTGGTATAGTTGCCAATGAAGGAATAAGTTGCTCACAAAATGCAAAAATATCCGACATTCTCGGTTTAAAAAGAAAAGTGAAAGCAATTTGACTAAATGAAAAGAGGGAGAGTCCTTTGATCACTGCTGAGAAATTTTATGTCAAAAAGATTCAAATAAACATTGTCACTTATACATTCTGCAGCAGTGGGAAAATGAAATAAATGGAGAATGAAAGTTACAGCCAGTTGTTTGTACATTGATTTTATTGATAAGGTTTTTGAATGGTTTTGCACCAGAACTAATGATTATTCGTAATTATTTTAAGTAACATTAATATAAGTTTTGTCACACTGACTGCATAACATGCATGTGATTTTTAAATGAAAAATATTAAATACTTAAAGATCAGTGACATCTGTCTGACTTTATATCTAATTATTACTCGCATCTGTGGAATTCCCCCTCCACAAAGGCCACCCTTCTTATAAGGCCAATTTCCTGCTGCAGAAGGATTGGTCTTATAAGTATTGACCAAAATTAAAATAAAATAAGAGCATCATTTTGGAAAATGATTTCTCCCAGGAAAATAAATTTGTTGTACACATTTTCTATACTGGCATGACTTGCTAACCTCTAAGAGTGAACATCACTGGCATCACTTAGAAAGACTTGAAAATGACAATAAATTTCTCATGCTAAGAACTTTGTGAAAGTATTAAGTATGATTTAAAAGTTTAGATTCTAAAAGAGTGATGCACTTTTGGGGGGGTCAGTATATTACTGTAGAATCAGACATTTTCATGGGGTTACTCTTTCTTTGTTTAATGCCTGAAAGTAATTTTAGTGGGAAAATATTTTTTTTTATGGATTTGAACATTAATGACCAGGGTGACGGGAGTAAGTAAAACATTTTAATGGGTTTTAAACCTGTGGATTTTCTAAGTCCATGAAAATAAGGAAATTTAACCCCAAAGAACATTTAGGATTTTACAGAAATTACATGCTTAGGCAATCAAGATGATTAAAAATTGACATAAGCACACATAAATTCTGGTTCTGAATATGTCATGTAAACTTAATCATGACTAACAAATCACAGAGAGCTTAACAAAATTCATTGAAATCCTGAAGTTATAATATTCAAGGGACGCAAAATATTTTATCTTAATTTCTGAACACTGTTAGAACTGATAACATATACATATAAAAATACTAAAAGGGATAGTATGATGTGACTCATAGTCACCAATATATAGAACAAAGATATCATTATAAGTAAAGTTTACAGTACATGCAATGACAATGTCAAGTCGTGGTATGAGTCTTAAATCAAATACAGTGGTCCTACTCAAATGAAGCCACATAAAGGGGTGTCCTTGTAGGATGAATGGCTCTCACGTCCATACAAACCTTCTGATGGCTGTGCTAGGATAAACATCCATTCCTGGAGAGTCTCGTTCATTTCGAGCACCCAGCATACTCTGTTATCCTCTCGATGCCAGAACCTAGAAGACAAAATAAGACATGCCATGAACTTTTCCAGATTGTCAAGACCTTATTTCACGCAGAAATAAAAAAAGGCACAGGACGAGAAAAGAAAGTGGCAAAAGGGGAAGAATATTTGTGAGCACAAAAATGAATTACAACAAAATATTTTTAGTGACTTAATGAAAGATTTAAAAAAAAATTCAAAATCCTACAATGTACATAGAATCTTTGAGATATAAATTATAACTGTAAAAGTTATATTACATCCATAATGAATACACTAGTTGTACTTTACTGATACCAGTACTAACTTTACTTCAAAAGCAACCACTGGAATTTAATTTGGGGTCCCAAATTCAGTTTTTTCTTTTGTATGTAGTTGAATTTCTAAATAAACAAATCCTGACCTCTGACCTATGGGATTATACCTTTGTTAAAGAAGAATCTAAGAACACTGATATTACATTAATCAGTTTTAATAATGATGGGTTCCTTGCTTAGTATAATTACCGTGAGGTTAGAATGTGAAACAAGATACTCAGAATGAATGCCCAGTTTAAGAAAGCAAAAAAGATGTATCATATTCAAAAAGATGTATCATATTCAAAAAGATGTATCATATTCAAAAAGATGTATCATATTCAAAAAGATGTATCTAAAATAGAGTTATGGTGAGCAATTTCCTCACATAAATATACCCTTGCTCCTCATGCATCCCACCCCTATTCCATATACTTAGGTGGTGAATCTACAGTACATTTATGTGCATAACTCTAACTGAAAACAGTGCGAGTACAATGATTTGTCAACATGCATATTTTCTGACGGTGACCATAATATATACCAAATTTCACAGCAATCCATTAAAACTTCGAGAGTAGCTGCATTCACAAAAGTCTGTCATAATCACATAGAGCCATAAGTCAAAATAGGTTATACATGTAACTCTGTCATACATCACATAGAGTCATAAGTCAAAATAGGTTATAACTCTGTCATACATCACATAGTCACAAGTCAAAATAGGTTATAACTCTGTCATACATCACAGAGCCATAAGTCAAAATAGGTCATAACTATGTCATACATCACATAGTCATAAGTCAAAATAGGTTATAACTGTCATAAATCACATAGAGCCACAAATCAAAATAGGTTATAATACTGTCATACATCACATAGATACATATGTCAAAATGGAACCAGGACATTACCCCCTGTCAATTACCCCCCATCATTTACCCCTCAGTATATTACCCTGTGGTTAATTACCCCCCCCCCCCCCCCCCTGCCATTACCATCATTTACAAATACAGATACAGATACAAATACAGCGACGATGAAGAGCTGCCTTGGTTTCACCTCAAAATGATATTATCCTGTGCTCAATCAATGGAACTAAAGCAAAATAAATATTGTGTTGGCTTTACCGCAATAAGATTCTATTCCGTCAATTTAAGTGTACACAAACACAATCTGATAAGAAAGAAATATTGTAACTGCAATGCTCGGATTATAAACATTGCTAATGACTTTGCTAATAGAGAGCACTTTGAATACTTGCGAGGGATCGCACATAACATTCAGCTGTAATCATATCAATATAACATATTTTATGGTACTATAACATTATGATTTGATGAATTTAATATTGAATATTCCAGGACAAGTATGTTTTCAAGACTGAGATTAATTACCTAAAATAAAAATTTACAATAAATTCTTTTGAAATTTATTTTAATTTATTGTTTATTCTGGGGGTATAACAATTATATGTTATATAGTAATAGACCGGGGGGGGGGGGGGGGTAACATACTGAGGGGGTAAATGATGGGGGGGGGGGTGACGGCAGGGGGGTAATTGACAGGGGGGTAATGTCCTAGACTCGTCAAAATAGATTATAACTCGGTCATACATCACAGTCACAAGTCAAAGTCAAAATAGGTTATAACTCTGTCATACATCACAGAGCCATAAGTCAAAATAGGTTTTAACTCTGTCATACATCAGATAGAGACATATGTCAAAATAGGTTATAACTCTGTCATGCATGATTAAAGTGCAATATCTCATCAAATCTTGACAAGTGATTTAAGTTTGGGACAAGTGATTTAAATTTGGGACAAGTGAAAAAGTAGGTGGGACAAGTGAATTTTCTGAAACCACTTGTCCTGGACAAGTGGATGAAAAAAACATTTGCATAGCCCGGCCATGTCAATACACATAGTTGGTTATCAGTAAAATAACATTTCCAGGTCAATAAAATGTGGGTTTTCAACAAAATGGTGACATTAAACAAACAGAACAATAGGATGATGTCATGTATGTGATGACATCTTAAAAACACATCAGAGAAGCACCGATCTAAATGCTATTGTGATGTGATGTGGGATAAAAGTCACACTTGAGGGAGAATAAGGATTTTCTGCATGCAGGGACATGTGAGAAAATATGAAAATATGAAGGTGGAATAAAACATCCACAAACCTTTTATACTCCTTGGTTATAGTTGGCATGGAATCTCTAGCACAGGATGAAAGTCCCAAGAACCTAGACAACCTTATTGCCCAGTTCCATTGAGCTGCAATGATGATCTCTTCTGAGATGATGTCATGCTGAACTGGTATCCTGCCAACAATGCCCCTTGGTCTACTTCCTATCAATTCATGATCAGAGGGTTTAGATGTGATGCTGGTTGCCACAACTCCAGGCTTCCAGCTGGAATTTCGGGACACATCTTTGAGTATTTGAAGAATAACCTTGAGAAAAAAAGACAGTCGTTCAATATTGGTGAAAATCTTTTTTCTATGTCATTTTCAAAGAAACTGGCTGGGACAATGTGATTTTTGCCCATCTTGGAGTATCTGCAAAACTGGTTAATTTAATGATTATCATTTTATCAACAATTAAAAACTGCAAGAAAATCCAATTCAACCTGTAGTCTCCATTAATTGCTGTCAAAATTTACAACTGAAAACTTACATTTTTAAATTGAGACTTTTTTAATAATATTATATTTGTTGAATACTGAATAAGACTAATCCATCTAACTTAAGAATCACATTCTTTAAAGATTGGTTTGGTGCTTTGGTTTGGTTTGGTGTTTTATGACACAGCAACACAAGTAGGTTATTTAGTGCCAAGACAATCGGAGTAAAAAGTGCCTTGCCCATGGTAGCTGACCTGGGCTGGTCCAATGGTAGGATTCAAACCTGCACAGTTTCAGTTGTGAGTCTGGCATGCTAACCACTGAACCACTGCAAATCCTCTGTTAAAAGAAGGACACTCTCTTAAAAGAAGGACAGAAATTTATGTTGCATTTCCATGTGCTGAACCAAAATTCTAAAATCATATTGCATTTAAAAATTTCACCCATTCATATTATAAGGTTTGAAGCAGAAATTTTAAAATAAAAAGAGACCTAAGTGGGCCTGATATTGCTGTCTGGCTAAGGTAAAAACTCATCATTATTTTGTGCAAATGTCACTCATAATCAAACTCATACAAAATTTTGATCATACTAGCTAATATAACAAGTATAATCAAAATCTGATCAGACATACAACCTCAGGAATGATAACAAGCTCAGGCAACCGCTGACAAAATGCGTCATTGATAAATGCAGTTGTTGCTCACAATCAAACTCATCGAAGATATCAAAGATATAAGCTTACATACTATGTTTGATCAAAATCTAGTCAGAAATACAGCTTCTAGTGTGGTAAGAAGCTGCCAGAATGTCTCAAACTCATCGAAGATATCAAAGATAAAAGCTTACATACTATGTTTGATCAAAATCTAGTCAGAAATACAGCTTCTAGTGTGGTAAGAAGCTGCCAGAATGTCTCATTAGAATGCACAGATGTTGTTCATATTTGAACTCATCCAACTTCTTGATAATACAAGCTTACATACCAAGTTTGATCAAAATGTGATACAAAATACAGCCTCAAGACTGGTAATAAGCAAAGCCAATCATATTATAGCATGTCTCTTTAATATGCACAGGCACAAACTCATCCAAACTCTTGATCATATAGGGCTATAAACTTAGTTTGATCAAAATTTAATCATAAATACAGTCACAAGAGTGTTAACAAACTCACCCAATGAAATCCCAGAACTCCTCTTTAACATAAGTAGATGTTGCACATAATCAAACTCATCCGAGATCTTGAGAATACAAGCCTTCATTCCAAATGTGATCAAAAACAATTGCTGATGGACAGACAATGCATGACATATGCAGGGCCATAACATAAGTTCACCTGGACTTACAGATCTCACTCATCATCAAAGTTATCCAAGTGCTTGATGGCAGAAGCCTGTGAAAAATACAGTCTCCAGAGTTGTGACAAACATACAGAATCAGATGCAAGATCACCTTATTGATATGTGTGGATGTTGCTAAATGTTAACTTCATTTAAGATCTTGATGTACCAAGTCTGATCGAAATTATATAAATTATATTCTATAATGATAACAAGCTCAGTCAATCAAATCAGTGTTCTTTGCAGGCCAATAAGCTGCTATGGTTTTGCTACTGCTACTCCTAGGTTGCCAGTACATCTTCCTCACCCCACTGTACCTTTCATAGTTGGAATAGAGTACATGTGTGATTAATTTTTAAAGGCAAAATGTCAAAACACAGCTGTGATTCAGGGAAGGATAAGCCATCTGCAAGGCCTAGCAAAACTTAATTTCAAAACTCCTGGCTTACAGAGTCTGACTTTGTGAAGCACAGCAGCTAGGGGGTGCATTTTATTCTTTGCACATTCATCAAATACCACAGAGACATTTAGTCATTCTGGATTGTACATCTGTCAACTTAGCAACACCACCTAACATTGGCACAATGCACAAATGCTGAGCTCAATCCCATAAGTAACTAACATGTTTAAACAATCATCAACAGACCATGTCACAAGAGCTGAAGTATTTTTCTGCAATTTTGTTGCAGAGCACAATCTGCCATTTTCAGTTGCAGATCATTTTTCAGACCTGCATGTTTGACACTCTCTCGCAGCAATGCAGATGCAGAAAGATCATTTTCTATGCTGAGAAAAATTCATCAAAATCTTTGGCGAAGTTGAATAACAGTACCATCCAGTTTCAAATAAATGCAAAGATGAACACATATGAACACTTGCATTAACTTCAAACCCCCAACTAAACTACTGACAGCAGCAAAGACTGCATCTAATTAGGACTTTATTCCCCTGTCCAATGGCTTTTCAAAACAGAAACTTTGTGTATTTTTTTATTTAATGTCTATGTGGTTGCGATTACATGAGTGTGCGCACATTTGTGTGTGTGTAGTGATGATATTTGACAAAGCTATGTCTACCAATTAATTTTTGTTTGTAAGTGTATTAAATGCTTCAAAGAAAACAGATATGTTATTTTCTTTTATTCTAATTTGGTTTTTCAGTAATTTTCTATAGGCTTAGATGAGTAGATAACTTATTTTTCAATTGTGTGACTAAAACCCACTTTTTTAGTCTAAAAAAAATCCCAACACTGCCTGGGAGGTTGGCAGGTATGGAGAGACAAGTTACATTTCTATATTTAAAGACAAGTGCACTGTGCAGCCAATCAAAGAAAGGTGGGTTTGGATAACAAGGTTTTCAAGGATGCAACGTTCTGCATCAAATAAGCATGAAATTGTGAGAGGATGACCAGTTCTTTTTTGTGCACACCTCCATTTCCCAATGATGCTTGTCTTTTAATCATCTGTATTTGCAAATGAAGAGTAATTGATCATCTGTGTTTGCAAATGAAGTGTAACTGATCATCTGTATTTGCAAATGAAGAGTAATTGATCATCTGTATTTGCAAATGAAGTGAAATTGATCATCTGTATTTGCAAATGAAGTGTAATTGATCATCTGTATTTGCAAATGAAGTGTAACTGATCATATGTATTTGCAAATGAAGTGTAATTGATCATATGTATTTGCAATGAAGTGTAACTGATCATCTATATTTGCAAATGAAGTTTAATTGATCATCTATATTTGCAAATGAAGTTTAATTCATCATCTGAATTTGCAAATGAAGTGCAATACTAAGATAATATAAACTGTAACTTAATCCCTACACAAATGAACTAGCTAACATCTCACTTGAATGATCAATTGATCATCCTAAGGTGTAATGTGGGGAGCCATGTGAGAACAAATGCAAGAGGGGGCATAATTTGCTTAACATTTGTTTTGATTGGGCCAAGCCCACTTTAAGTTATTTTGCTTAACATCATCAGCACTAACATCAACTCTGAGAATTAAACATACTTGTGTCAAGTTTTGATTATAATATTTTATTGTAGTTAACATTTTAGTATTATTTATAAGCAATTTTTGGGGGAATTATATGCAAATGTAGTGCAGATAATTACACTTTCAATAAACTTGTTATCAACAAATCTTTTGTTGAGATTTCTTCATTAAAGTTGTACTGTATGTCTGTCTCAGTAAGAGAAATAACTCTTTAAAAGTTTTTGCTTTGAAAAGGGAAATAATGTGAATTAATAATTTAACACTGGCAAGATTTTTTTTAAAAATGGTGATTTCTTACATTTGTTACGTTGAAAAAAAACTAATACTTTTAATATGCATATAACCATTAGACAAGAGTCCCTCAAAGGGACTGACACTCTACTTTCCAAAAATAACTTCCAGGAATTCAAGATTATACCATTTTGTCTTTTTAACTGCTGAGTGTTGAAGTCATCTCTGATATTCTTGAGTGATGAGATTTCAAATTAGCTGCTGTGGCAGCCATATGGATGTAAAATCAGTACAGTAAAGCCCAGCTATAGCACGCTTCGTTATAGCACGAATTCGGATATAAAACGACCGTGGCATGGCTCCCGAAATTTCATATATTTTTTCACACATGAATAAATAATTATTTTTTTCAAAGTACGAATAAGAATGTGTAAAAACTTAATTATCATTTTGGGGAAGAGATCATGCATGAATTCGGATATAATATGATCGTGGCGTGGCTCCCAAAATTTTACAATAATTTCGCCAATTTCTTGAACTACTGCAAAGTTTTGTGCCAAAATAAACAAGAGTTTGATTTAATAATTTGGCAAGATGTGTTGTATTCTTTAAGAAAAAGTGTCTTATGATTGCATCTTTCTTTATATGAATAAAGATATTGAACATTTCTATTTGTGAATTTTCATTTCAAATGTGTCAGTAGTCAATCACTGCACTTTAATCTTAGTTTATTTTTGAAAGATGTCAGCTCATTTTAAAGCTGATAAGTGTTAATCTTATTATTATTGATACATGAACAATAAAGTCATTAAGTCTTCTTTGTGTTTGTCTTCAATACATTCTGTGTACAATCGTTGCTCAAACAATAGCCGACATATGTCTGCTCATTCAACTGCATACACAGCCAAGTACCAAACAATGCAGAGTTTGATAAAAGATTTTCACCTGAATTTATAAATCAATTAATCTAAGTCATTGATAATCATCAAAGTCAATCTCAAAGCTAAAGGTTGTTCAAACCACGCGGCAATGATTTATAAAACATTAAAAAAAACTAAAGCCGCCAACACGCACACGTGGCTTGGCGGTGTTGTTAGACAATTGCCATGCAATCAGTTGACCAGTGAATAATGTTGTCCATTCAATATAAATATGACCCCATTGTTGATTAACAATTATTCTTGCCGTAGTCATTCAAACAAATAGGTGTCCGAGTTTTAATTAGTAGATATTTACAATGGATAACAGTACATGGAAACGTAAAGCTTTTACTGTTAAAGAGAAGCTTGAAACCATGGAGAGAATTAAGTCTAGTGTTAAACACAATTAGCTCGAGATTTAGGCATTTACGAGTCAACCATCTGAGGATGGAAGAGGGAAGAAGCGAAATTAAGAGAGATGCTGATGGATCTGCACGAAAGTGAGGGATTGATAAGAAAGAAAGCCAGACTAGTGGGAGACACGCAACTTGATACAGCCCTGTATCAGTGGTTTGTTCAGACTAGGGCTGAAGGAGTGCCTATATCGGGACCTATTATGAAAGTACATGCTGAAAAATTTCACATTGACTTACATGGGCAAGATTCCAGTTTTAAAGCTAGCAATGGATGGCTAGACCATTTTAAGAAACGACCTGGAATACTTTAAATTGACTGTTTCGGGAGAAATCAGCTCTGCAGATTCTGAAGCCATTATAACCTATCCGGACAAACTGAGGGAATTAATAGAAGAAGGCGGATATTCCCCAGAGCAGATTTACAATTGTGATGAAACTGGGTTTTGTTACAAAATGATGCCTGACACCACCCTGAGAAGTGTGAAGATGGAGCCGAAGGCATTGCTATTGTTAGACAACTGCCCTGCCCACCCATACGGAAACAGCCTGGTTAGTAGGAATGGGAAGATAAAAGTCAGCTTCCTCCCAAAGAATACCACTTCCAGGATTCAGCCGCTGGACCAGGGCATAATTTCAGTATTTAAAATGAACTATAGAAGGGAACTTGTGAAAAAAAAAGATTGTCTCTGATGAAACTTCAGTTCAGGCAACATTACGGAGTCTAAATTTGAAAGAGGTGATGTACCTTGGGGGTAAATCCCAGGATGCCATTATGCCCAGCTGCATTGAGAAATGCTAGGAGAAAGGACTGGGGCAGCATTTTCTATTAGCCAGGATAACAGCGGTGATGTCAGTGATGATGACGATAGTTTATTTGATGGTTTTTCGGAGAAGGATGTGTCAGATGCTGAGAGGGCATTTGGGATGTTAATGCAGTCAAGTGGCTCACTTATGATAATGACTGCCCAGTTGTAGACCATGTTTCTGATGCAGAAATTATTCAAAATGTAATGGTAAACAAAACCAATGATGATGCTGCCAATGGTGATGCTCCTGATGATGACAGTGATGACACCAAACCTGAGGATCAACCACCATCAGCAACAGATGCAATCCAAAACTTAGAGTGTGCAATACGATGGATGGAGACTCAAAATGTAATGGTAAACAAAACCAATGATGATGCTGCCAATGGTGATGCTTCTGATGATGACAGTGATGACACCACACCTGAGGATCAACCACCATCAGCAACAGATGCAATCCAAAACTTAGAGTGTGCAATATGATGGATGGAGACTCAGGATGTTGACTATATTCAAATTCCTCAGTTGATGAATATGGTTGACTTTGCTAAGAGTAAACGTGACAGTAACAAGAAGCAGCTGAAAATTAATCAGTTTTTCCAAAAACAATAAAGTATTCTCATTCATAGCACATAAAATTATAGCAGTATGAAACTTATACTTACACCGTTTATTGACCTTGGGACATACACATGCATACACACTGAACCGTAAATGTGCTTCAGCATTCCTTACGTGATTTATTGATTATTATTATTTATTTTTTTTGCATTGAATTCAGACACATAATGATCTATGACTAAATATTATACTTCTGTGTGCATATTTTCTATGGAATTATTATGGACTCACTCCTACGCATGCCATGAGATCAGTTGGTGAGTTGACATGTTGATCCCTTAACTATTCATGCTATACATTAGACATGTACATATAAATGTACCAATGCATGGTTCTCTGAATAAAGTAAAATATTATATGTGCAATCTCTGTTTTCACTGCATAAGTATTTCTCATTTAATATGCATTGATTTAAGATGGTAACTGTGCCAATGAAGCACGTTGTTTTGCGCCCACAATTTTACCCCCCCCCCCCTTTTTTTTTTGGTGCATGCATCATTTTCTTCAGCTAAATGACTTGGTTTTGTCAAGGTTGGTTATAGAATGGTTCGGGACATAGCATGATCTTGTTTTGTGGACTCCGACCATCGTGCTATAGCGGGGCTGTACTGTACCATTTTCATTTAGGACAAACCAAATACCATTAGAAGCCTTTTGGTGAAATTCCCATGCCAATATGACCATCCATTCAGGAGAATGAAAGACAAGATTTTCAAGATGCTCATTGTGGCATTTATACTGGATGTCTGCAAGGCACCATTTTCATTTAGGACCAACTAGATACCTAAATAAGTCTTTTGGTGAAAACCCCACGTTGATATGACCATCAAAAGCAATACCAAGACTTTAGAGATGGCCATTATAGTGGCCATATTGGTCATCAGAGTGGAATCATTTTTTATTCAGAACTAACTAAACACCGTAAGAAGTCTTCTGGTGAAAACCCCATGTCGATATGACTTTCCATTTTGTAGAAGTAGCAATGTAGGGGTAGCGACAAGCAGATTTTAAGATGGCTGCCATAGTGCCACATCTGAGGTCAGATTGTCACCATTTTCATTCAGGAACAACTAGGAATCATAGTTAGTCTTTTGGTGAAAACCCCATGTCAATCTGAGTTTCCATTTAGACGGACTAGCAATAACAAGATTTTTGAGATGGTTGCTATAGTGGCCATACTGGATGTCAGATCGGCACCATTTTAATTTTATATTAGATAGACATCACAAGAAGTCTTTTAGTGATAACCCTATACTGATATAACCATTCATTGAGGAGGAGTAGTGATAACAAGATTTTTAAAATGACCACTGTTGTGGCCATATTGGATGTTTGAGCAGCACCATTTTTATTTAGGATCAACGACAAATGTTTTAAGAAATTATGTTTCAACAAGAATACTTACCCAATCACATTAATGTTAGGAAAATAAGCTCGCTACCTCATGAATAA
This sequence comes from Margaritifera margaritifera, assembly GCA_029931535.1. Classification (NCBI taxonomy): domain Eukaryota; kingdom Metazoa; phylum Mollusca; class Bivalvia; order Unionida; family Margaritiferidae; genus Margaritifera; species Margaritifera margaritifera. The sequence goes on from JAQPZY010001459.1 coordinate 2,012,364, forward strand.
AACTTTCCCGAAAAGACAACAAAAAATTCATCTAAAAAGCTGAGATAATGTAATGAGATCATTCCTGCCCATCACCAGAATAGAACTTACCATGTGTTTTGGGAGGATGTTGTCCAGAAACAGGGTGACAATGCAGTTGATAATTTTTGTGAAAGCCCAAGGACTTATGTTGAGACCAAATGGGAGTGCATGAAACTGATGTATTTTTCCTTGGTAGGCCACTGTGGGTGAAATGTGTGTGTAAAGTTTCATGGCAATCCTCTGTGTAGTTTAGAAGTACCAATAACAAGCTTGTGCTGACATATGGACGGATGTTGGATGACGGACAATGAACAGATCATTCCATAAGCGCTTCTGGTCTATGACCAGTAGAGCTAAAAACCATGGGACTAGTTGTTCTAATGAGTGCCTGATGGAAGAACATGCTATATAGCCCTACATCAATAGAGGGAGGGGTATAATAAATATGGGTTCTAGATTGGTAAAGAGTTTAGCCAATCAAATGTAAGATTATCTCATTGATATGCATGGATGTAGCTCATATTCAAATTCATCTGAGGTCTTAGTGATATTCCATGTGTGATAACAATCTCTCTAGAAATACAGACTCCAGAGTTGTAACAAGGAATTGTTGACAGATGGATGGTGCGAGATGGTTGACAGATGTTGAACAATGGACACTGGGCTTTACTATATGCTCACATGGCTTTATGGCCAGGTGAGCTAAAGATGATGAGTTCTGCATCATGAAATAATGTCTGCTACCTGAGACGAAATTTTGACTTTGTGGAAGGCTCCATACACTGTCATGCTTGTTCCACTAACATTAGGAGTCACCTCCTTACACCAAACTCGACTTCCATGATGGTAGGAATAGAGTTTCCAGCCTTTATAGGTTCCAACTGGAAATGGCTGAAAATAAAGCAAATAATACAGATTAGTCTTGTTGAATGTACATAAAAAATTCTGTGGAAACGAAAGAAAACTGTCAATAAAAATTGTTCCCAATCATGATCTATGTTGGCATTCATGAATGCCAAAATCATCAAAGGGTTTCAAATATTTCAGCTGATCATTACTTTTGATCAAAGCAACAATTTTAGCAATGCAAATTTGAAGGTGGATCCTGTTTTCTGCTGAGTTACAATGCAATGTCACTGATGATAGCTAAATTAATGTATTTTGAGACTGACTTAATTACAAAAGGGACTCAATATTTCTGAAGGAAGAAACATGCAGATACATAGATTATTACTAATTTGAAAAAAGAAATATTTCAGAGAAAGCAGAAATTCTTGAATAAAACACAGGTAGATAATGACTAAAGTCTAAAGTTAATGAGAGCAAGATCTTTAACAGAAAACATTATAGTGCAACCCTTTTTAAACGTGAATTTTTGCATAGGGTAAAATTTGGCAACTACACTGCAACCTCTCTGAAGCAGCCTATAATGGAATTAGACAACTTTTGCCACTTAAGGGAAGTGGCTATTAAAGGGAGGTTAAATTTATAGAAAGACTTCTTAGAGGGAAAACCAAGAGTTTGCTGAATATAAAAAATGACAGTTGAAATGAGGTGACGTTTACTGGAGGTTACATTATACTTTAGAAATTCTAGCATCAACATAGATGGAATTATATTAAAATCAAGTTGGATCAACAGAAGTTGTTTGAAATAGACTAAAACTCCAATCAGCTCTCAAGCAACCAAAAACATTTGTAAATCATTCATTGATAAAAAGGCTCATAAAACCTCAGTGAACATCTTCAAAGCATATTTACTGAAAAAAAATGACAAAACTTAAATTACCTTCAAATTCCTCAAGAGGGAAAGTACATCAAATGCAGACAATCTAAGTTTCCTCTGAAAATAGACAAAAATATGGCATTCAATATCTTTTTCTAAGATATTATAGACTTGGAAATATTTATTCATGATGATAAATGATCAATTTTATAACTTATAAATGTGTTAATGTACATTGGTGCATGCTACATAATTGTTCAGTGATGCTTCTATTGAAGGAAAATTTTAAGTTTTAAAAACACCATCTCCAATGTTATGGCAATGATAAAGAATAAATACAATGTTTTCTCACAAAATGCCCCTCAGGATGACACTGCCTCTCTTATAAGGCTGGTATGACCATGGATGCCATTCATCTGATTAAATACATCTTTAGATTGGAGGATACTAAAGATTCCACTACCCCTCCTAGCATACTGTGCATGGCTTGAAAATATAAGAAGGCAATTATGTTTAGTACCCAGTGGTTAAATAGCTTCTGACAGTAAAAGCAAAAGTCAAAAGTCAAAGTAAAATATTGTTGTTTTCTGTTGGCTTTTACTTTAAAACGAACAACCAGAAGTTGTGACTAGCATGGCTATAGTCCATCCTCCCACCCCCTCTCTAGCTAGAGGGTGACTGGGAACTGGGTGTAGTACTGAGTTTACCATACACAGTAAAATATGGTACAAATATTTTTTGAAATCAATATTATCAAAGATCTTGCTATGAAGCTTCATAGCTAATACGGTTTAAAACAAAAAAATATTAATGCAAGTTTTAATAAGCCAGTAATATATTCCCCATTAGACAACAGCCAGAATTTTGTAAAGTATAATCCAATAGGCTGATCATCAAATTCATCTGAGATTTTGTCAATTTGATTTATATCAAATAAAAAATGTGGATGCTTGAGTGTTAAAAACTGATTGCAATGCAAAGCCATTGAAAGGCAAAGGCCATAACACTGTAATATATTGTCAGAATCTGGTCATCATCAAACTCATCTAAAACCGCATTGAGGAGAATTTTATTAGCAGATGTGGTTCAAATAACAACAGTGTGAATACTACAGTGTTTAGAAGCCAGTGAGATGCCTGAAGCATTCAAGGGTCATAACCCTGTAAAATACTGTTAAAATGTGATCATCATAAAAGTCATATGAAACCTTGTGAAGATGAAGCTAGATATCTATTTTGGTTCAAATCAAACAGAAAAAGTGAATGTTAGAGTGTACACATCCCAGTGGAATAGTTATTTGAAGTCTTTCAAGTGATATAACTCTGTAAATTATCTGGTCATGCCCAGTTCATGCAAGCTCTTATTTAGGTAAAGCAAATTTGATGAAAGCAGACTAAAAATATGAAAGCTAGAGTGTTCACAAGCCATAGTGATGCTCATTCTAATGTTGGTTGGTTTTAATGGCACTTTTAACACATTTTTGGCTATACTGTGCAAAGAAAACTGGAACAAAGTGCCTTTCCCAAGGACACACCAAGGCAGCCAACCCGGTCTGGCCAGGGTAAGATTCAAAACTGCCACCATTGGATACTAAGTCTGACACTCTACCAACAGAGCTACCATGGTTCCCATGATCAATTACCATAACTCTGTAAGAAATAGTACTAAATCCTACTCATCATAGAACTCATCTAAGACCTTGTTGAGATGAAATTTCAAAGTCAGTTTGGTTGAAACCAAACCAAACATCCCATGGGATGTTTATTCTATGTCGATCAAGGGCCACAGCTCTGTAAAATAGGGACAAAAACTGGTCATCATCAAACTCTTCTGAGCTCTTGTTAAGCTAAAGTTTCACTGTAAATTTGATTGAAATCAAACAAAAAGTGTGAAAAGCTGGAGTGTTCACATGTCACTGGATCACTGTGAAACTTGGTGCCTATTATGGTTATCATCTGAAGATGCACATATTCAAAAAACCACTGTTCTCTTGTGTTTTTGTACGAGTTATCGCCTTTTCTTACTTACAGCTGGATGTAATATATGACAGAATCTTGTGAATGTAACTTCATGTAAACTCAGTTTTCACTGGATTGCCATGAAATTTAGTTATGGTGATCATCAGCAAATGTGTATGCTGACCAATCAATACTCAGTATGGTCATCATCAGAAAATGTGTATGCTGACCAATCACTACTCCGACCATTTTAGAAGGAGTTACTGATTCTTTGGACTCAAGTTAAAGCTGGATGCAATATAAAACACAATCTTGTGAAATTGTACATATTATGATTATCTAAAGATGTACATAATGACCAATCCTTGTACTCCCACCATTTTTGGAAAAGTTATTGACCTTTTTTTATTTACAGATGAGAGCACTATATGACATAATCTTCTTACTGTAATTAGTCCAACAGTTACGTATGGTTTTCTGTGATACTTAGTAAATATCATGGTCATCATAAAAAGATTTGCATATTAACCAATCATTTAGCTTTCACTACTTTTGTAAGAGTTACTGCCCCTTCTGACTTGCTGCTGTGGCAACTAGTCTCACAGTTGTTTTCAGTTAATAATGTACTGTAATCATCTCCATCATGGAGGTTGGAGTGGGCAGTAGGTATTTATGTGTGTAAGTTGATCACCATCTCCTTAGTTAATAACATAATAAAACAGAAAATTTGGATTAACTGGTGGTGATTATTTTATCCTGAACTGAAAGCTGATGGGACAGATTAAATATACAGCTCAATTTGAAACAAGCTAAGCAGGAATGACATAAAACAGTAGTAACTGATGCAGTCAACAGCTTTATTTACTGTTTCGTTGTTCCAAAACGGAGTTGCACAAAATTGTGTAAGACACGCCATCGACCATCACTTTCTTCAGAAACTGATGTCAAGATATCATTTGCTGAATAGTCTAACATCATAATCAATATGTAACTTCTGGTGACTAATGACATAATTTCTCTGTCACCTAGATTTAGTAAGTTCTGAAGTATTTTGTTGATGAAGTGACTAGTGTCTTCCACTGGCCATTTCTTGGAACTGCTAAAATCACAATGGTGCGTACAGAAATTTTTTCCCTATGTTATATATGTAGCATGAGAGCTTATATGATTGTAGTAAAACCAAGCAGCATAGCAACTTTAATTTACTGGTATGGACAAGGACAGTGTATACTGCTGGACAGCAAAAGTTTGCATTGCATGCTTTGTTTTTTTTAAAACAGGAGTTTTTAAATGATGACCGGTGAGATTGTTGATCATAGGAGAATTGTTTGCATCACATGCAAGAAGAACACACTAAACATGAGAAACAAGCCACATACAAGATCCGTCAGAACAAAGAAATTACTACAGGGTGTTAAGACCTGAAACGATCATAAAATCTGGGGTTCCTTTAACAGCTCTGCCTGATTCCTGCTCCAGAACATCAGGAATTCTAACACTGGATAGCCCAGGGGCTTCTCTTTCTTCTGCATATATGTCCAAATAATAAATCTCTGTTGTCCCAACTGTTCTGAAATGCAACTTAACTCCATTACAAGAGCCAGTCAATTGTGTATATTATATCATTTACAAAATCCAATAAAGAAAATGATGCTAACTCACATGTCACTTCCTGTCTAGTCAATTACTGTGTCAACCTTTGGTTCAAAGTCACCATTACCATGTCAACCTTGTGTGAACACTGGTAAGGAAATAACAGAGTCAGGGATGATTCCAACAATACAATTTTGGGGCCCCCATCCATAGAATTGGAAATTTGTATCACAAAATGAGTATTCTTTTTATTTTAACACACAGGCTTATGGTTTTCTTACCGCCTATCTCTCATTACTCTTAATTTTTGTTGCAATTTATTTTCAGATGTCCCTTTATAGCAGATTAAAAAATTATTATTATAAGGGTTTGTGGATAGTGTAAACCAAAATTAGTTACAGGGATGGTGCTGGCTTTAAAAAAGTTCTCGCCAAAAAAGTCACCAACCTCAATATTTTGTCGCCAATTTTCAAAAAATGTCGCCAATATTTTTCCATGTCTTTTAATGTAGTAGACAATGAAAATTGAAAAGATGGGGTATTTATTACTTTACTGACAACAAACAATACAATACCACAATATTACAGAATAAATCATTACAAGACTGTTTTGATTGCTTATTTATAATGTTTTGCACTTTTAAAATGTTGTTTCATAAAAATAATAAAATTGAATGTCACATGAGTATGCGTCATGATTTTACAGCTGCCCATTTGCTTAGTATTTATACAGAACGATTAGAAAGGTAATCACTTTTCTTTGAAGTTTCAGCAAAACTATTTTTTCTCGTACAATTTTCCAAAAAAAGAAAAGGATTAGCCATCATTTGTTCGATTGTAGCTAGTCCAGTAGGCATGATTATTTGAGTGTATCACAGCATATGGTACTCAGGCCAGATATGATATAACAATGCACTGGTAAGATGGTTTGTCAATATGAACAAAGGATTTGTTTATATAACAACAGATAGATTCCAGAGCATTTTATATCCAAGTTTGCAGCTTCCTTTCAGGGTGCCTTTGAATTCCTCAACTCCAAACCCCCGATTGTATATACAAGTTTTAACAGCCAAAAATGTTGTTGCCAAAATAATCGCCAGATGGTATATTTTGTCGCCAATTAGGAAAAAAAATTGCAATTTGCGACATTGGCGAAGCCCAGCGCGATCCCGGAGTTATATAATTTTGTTCTTATTTTATGCAGAAATTACCTTTTTAAATAGCAGTGGTAGTGGAAGTTGCTATTGTTGTTATGTTCTTAGCATAAAAAAATGCCTTTTTTATAACATGTCCATAATATAAAACAAATGTATCTGTTTATTCACCTAACATAATGTAAATTTAGGCTGCATTATAATTGTGCTGGTTACTTACAGGTGTTACTGGAATAAAAGTGCCCTATGGTCATATGGTACGGTTAGTTTCACATCAAATTAAAGTTCTGTGTTTTAAAGGATATGAATCTTTGCAGCATATTTACCAAGCAGACACAAGTCAACGAACTAGAATACTGAACACTATTAAAAACTATATTCCCTTTATCATAAAAAACGCATTAAACATGATGTCATAAAAAAAACATGATGTGGTTCATTAGAAGTAAAGTAGTTGAAAAAATAATTTAGTCTTTCACGCTAGACCAAGTGACTCCACGCATACCTTGACAAGAAAACCTCAGACTATGTGTTGAATTTAGGCAATTCAAAGCACAAAATGTGTGTATCAATCATTACCAACATGTACTGTCAACTATCCAAACCGCTAGTTGGAAAAATTGTTCTAATTAAGGAAGGAATACATATCTGGTGCTATGAACATGGAGGAGCTGTCTGCTCTCATCAGCTTTTTGGCAATGCACATATGTTGAAGAATCCAAATACTTACTGGGTCCACGCTTGGGGGTGATTCAGGTGAAATAGTTGCTTTACAGTCAGTCATTTCACCTAAGCAGGCCCAAATAGCAAAGTTCACTTCATCTTGCATTCATCATGACATTCCCCCTACCCCCTTGTTTCAATACAATGCATTCATAATTACAGTAAAGTAAAATGTCGACTTTGTCAATTTTTCCTTCAAGTAGGAAGGTGGAAAGATAAAAAAGAAGTTTTACCTTCTGTAGTCATTTCTGGTGCTAATTTGATGATCATAAATACCAGAAATTACAATGCTTTCTATAGAATTCCTACAGAAAATCCATACATGATCCTTAAAAAAAAGGTGAAAAACTAAAATTATGACTGAGTGGACGTATACAGGTCCCTTACAAATTAAATTAATCATTTTATCCAATATTTCATCACACAGACGTATGAAAAGTGGCCTTCTGGTATGGAAACTTGTTGCTAATTTGTTCAAGGTTGCTGTTTTATATTATAAAACAACTGTGATGAAGCAAAATAAGAGATGTTTTACTATTTTGATAAACTTCTAAATAGTATTGCATCAGCATTTTAATCATCTGACATGAACATACATGTATTCAAAAAATTAATTTAAAGTGACTATTTCGAACTTTCTAAACCGGCTTCTCCCTAATTTTGTCAAGTTTGCCCTACTCTGGCTGGAGAGAGGTAATTATGCACAAATATTAGAGTCCAGTTTGGACCCTGACTTACTATGATTAACTGCACTTAAAAGCAATACCAAGCTTTTGCATGATTAATATAACTTTTGGCATGAAAAAAATAAAATTATGGATCTGATCTAGTAACACATGTTAAAGATAATGAATGGAATGAGGGAACATTTCTGGCAAGCAAGGTTTACTAACTTTCAATTGGGATATTTCAACAACAACAAAAATCTGGGGCCACCAACAGACATTGGGGCCACCAGGTGGCCCTAATTAATATAGCAGAATCATCCATGTGAGTGTTTGGTGTTAGTCCTTGATCTAGCATATCTTAGCAAATTGTAAAAATTAAGTTTATTCCCAACCAGCCTATATACTGTCAGTAGCATTTAAAAGAATCACTGTCAGTGTCTGCTAAAAGTATATTTGTATGTGTACTGAAGCTCAGAACTAACTTCACATATTGTCAGTTTTTTTTGCATATATCTTAATCAATCCCTGACACATATGAACACTTGTTGGATCCTGTGCACTCTAAATAACTGTTATTCGCCATATGATTTTGTGTTCTTTATATATACCGATATATGATCCAAAAAAGGGCCATATTTGCTGGACATGACCCAAAAATGATCTCAAATGACTGTTTGCTAACTTGACATATTGGACATAAGACATAAAATGTCCATAATTATCCAGTGCACTTGTTTAGTCATTATGTTTTCCAAATTGTTTAAGCACTCTGTATCCACAAATCACAAGGCACCCTCACTATAAGGCCCTTTATTATAGCATGGTTCCCTTAATGAGGCAAGTATGGGCACGGATCCCATTTCATTAGGTGGTACAATTTTATATATCATGTACTTTGCTATAAAGTGATCTCACTATAAGACAGTATACTATGGACAGCATTATAATGAGGGAGTACTATATATGTGTAATAAATGTAAGGAGACCCAGCTAACTAAATAACATCTATACATAACAAGTAACTGAGTAGATTAAGTGCCATTCAATACTTAAGAACCTAAATAAAATGGATAATAGGTGAAAATCATTCACATTGTGCAAGATGTATAGAAATCTAAACAGGTACACACAGGATTAGGATGCTACTAAAGTATAGCTACATGTATACTACAAAACTATACCAATGCGGGTGTTTAACTTGATGCATACATGTATACTACAAAACTATACCAATGCAGGTGTTTAACTTGATGCATACATGTATACTACAAAATTATACCAATGCAGGTGTTTAACTTCATGCATACATGTATACTACAAAACTATACCAATGCGGGTGTTTAACTTGATGCATACATGTATACTACAAAACTATATCAATGCAGGTGTTTAACTTGATGCATACATGTGACATACCTGCCATAATCCCAGACAGTGCTGGGGGGGCTTTGGGGGACTCAAAAAGTGTGTTTTGAGATCCCAAATGGGGTCAATGCACATGACTAAAAAACCGATGTCATTCAATTGAGAATAAGTTATTTTTTCATATAAACCTATAGAAAATTACTGGAAATTCAAATTTTATGAAAAAGAAAATATGATATTTATTTTCTCTGAAGCATTTAAAACACTTACAAATATAAAAAAAACTGTTGGTAGACTTAGCATTGTCCAATATGTGTGAGGTACACATTCACACATAATCACAAACACACAGACATTAAATTAAAAAAAATATAACAAGTTTATGTCTTTAAAATCTTTTGGACATTGAAATATTTTCTTAATTAGATGCAGCCTTTGCTACTCTCAACAGTTCAGTAGGGGGTTGAAGGTAATGCAAGTGTCATTTGTATTCATCTTTGGACTCATTAGAGACTGGGTGGTACTGTTGTTCAAACTTCCCTGAAGATCTTGTTGAATTTTTCCCAGCAGAGAAAATAATCTTTCTGCATCTGCATTGCTGTGAGAGAGTGTCTCTGGGTGGTGTGTGCACAAATAAAATGCTCCCCCATGCTGTTGCACTTCATAAAGTCAAACTTCATCCAGGAGTTCTGAAAGTTAGTTTTGCTGGGCTTTGCTTTCTTTGCAGATGGCTTATACTTCCTGAATCACAGCTGCATTTTGACATTTAGGATTAAAAAATGAATCACTCTTGCACACTATTCTGACTACCAAATTAATCATGTTTTTTCTTTTATAAATGGAGTGAAATCAGAGTTGAAAGAAATGTTGCCACTAATTACAAACTTGTCAATGATCCTTAATGACGATAGTTTAAACATTTTCATTCAAGGCAATAGTGGGTAATAACTTTTGTTCTTCAACAAGCAGCTCTTTCTTTTACCTAACTTCAAACAAATTGGGTTGTTCCACTTTGTGTACTTTACCTATGCAAATTAGCCTAATGGGCTCTCCTACAGCAGTCTTCAAATGATTTAACATGGCATCACCCTAGCTATTCTCAGTCAATTAAGTAATCTGTGAAGTGGTGGTTGCTTATCTCTAACTACCTTACCTTTTAATTGCCTCTATGAAGATCTATTATAAAAACTGCCCTGAGGATAGGTCAGACGTACATGACGAGATTTGTCGCACACGTCTATAATTCAAATTCAGTCAGTCAGGTTGATATGGGCTCTAAGCAGGACTGTTTACTGTTTATACTACATGCTAGGGGTAGATATAGTGATGGTCAAAAAATGTCTCTGTCTCTCTCATGATTTGTACTAAAATTTATTTATTTATTTTTTCTAACAGTACTGAAATCGTCTTTTTATAACACACAACTGTGTTGGGGGTTTTACGAGTAAAAATGGTGTTTTTCATGCGACATTGTGTTATGGAAGGTATGTTGTGAAAGTACAGAAAGACCAAATCAGAAGATTCCACTTCATATCAGGAGGATTTTTATCAACCCACCTTTTAGTACCATACACTGTATGTGAAAAGAACAAATTGCAATAATGAAACAATTTCAATCTATTTATATTTAAATATGGTTACTTAGCATACAACCAAATCAGTACATAATTCAAGAGCAAAATATAATCATCACAGCTATGTGCACAGTAAAGCACTATAACATTACTGTTTATCTGCATCGGTCTTAGAGAAGGAGTGCATTCTTGGTCCCAGTTCTTGGTTTGGTTGGTTTTGTGGGTTTAATTCCATTTTTCAGCACATGATAGGCTATACATGGTGGCCAGTATATTTGGTGGAGGAAGAACCCAGGAAAACCCTGGAAAGAACCACTGACCCATGGGAAGCTACTGGCAAGCATACTCATGTACCCACGAGCCAAGAATCGAACCCACGCTGACAGAAGTGAGATGTGAGTGATCTGTACACCTTAGACCACTCTGCCACACAGGGCCCCTCCCTGTTTCTATTTAAACATGCCAGCATCACTATTTGCTAACAGAAAAGCACATGATCAAATACTGGATCTACTATCCTGAGTAAAAGGATACGTAACACTTCTACTTTGATACAGACAGGACACTTAAAAATTATCAGCTACAAGCTTGTATGGTGAAACAGTTTTTCATTACTTTTTCCACCTCCTGAATTTGATTTGGGACTGTCAGTAAATATAAATGCTTTTTTTTATTTTAGAAAATAAGGTTTTATGACATGTGATAAAACTGAAGATTTTCAAGCAGCAAAATGACTTAGTGTCTAAAAAACATTTAAAACTACATGTACTCAACAACACCGAATATTCTGATAAAGTGGTGTTTTATTTTGCACTCTAAGTTGATGGAGCAGATTGAAGATATCAATAATAATAATACTTATAATTATATTAATAATAAAAGATAAGATTTCAAACAAGAATAACAAAAATGGCATAAAACAGTATAGACTTAGAGAAGTAAATAGTTCTATTTAGTGTGTCATGTTTTGAAAACTGAGAGGCACACAGTTGGTGCATGTCACTTCAACAACCATCAAAGTGTCCATAAAATATATGTTAGAATGTCATTCTCATTTGCTAAATTGTCAAACATCTTATCCAATATATAGCTTCTCATCACTCATGCCATAATTTCTCTGTCTTCTAAATTTGTTAAGTTTTTAAGTGTTTTATGAGGATCTTGCCGACAAAGTCTTGTATGCATCATTTTTGGTATTGCCAAATTTTGGTGTCTAAGATTATATTTGCATGTTCTGAATGTGACCAGATTACTCAAGTAATTGTGTGTTTTCTTGTGAAATATCATATATACTTCAGTTGCCATTAGAGTTGGGCACCACGACAAATTTTCTACCACTGTATACTCTAGGGGTGAATATTGCCAGGAAAAAACATATTCCAATATATTGCAATATGGCATGTCTGTATTGTGATACGTATCAATATGTATTGGTCATTGACAGCATTTATGATTTCTAATGCTAATTTTGCATATTATGTACTGAAATAATGAGTAATTTCCTTACATGTAATAAAATCAAAACAAGACAATAAAAACATCTTGCTATTTATTTCACCAAAACACCCAATAAATATAATAATCACATCACTGATGTAGAAAATAATAAACATATCAACATGAGTGAAAACTTCTACCAGCAGAAAACAAAAATACTCGAAGAGAGTTGCAGAATTATTTTGCATGATTAGTAAGGTCTTTTGGTAAACAAACTAAAATGATTCATATATTCATATCATGCAATACAATCATGACAATGGACAAAAAGAAGCAAATATCACAAATTATCACACTGACAAATCTTGTTTGACACAACACTCTATGGACGCAAGTTGTAAATGATTAAACTGGCAATGGTATAAGTGATAGCTGTGGCCCTTGGTGATAAAGATTTGTATATTGTCTGTGTACCTAGTATACTCGCAATCGCCGACCTGAAACATTTGGTACCTTTCTACTGGAACCTTCGGCTATTGTGCCAGGGGTTGTGTCACTTTGTTGCACAGCCCTGATGGATGGTGATGCCATAAATGATTTGAGTGGTTTGTCATACCACCTGCATGCTTGATTTTCGGTTTTGCACATGCTACACATTTGAGGCAGCTTTGTCAATTGTATTGGTGCCAAACTCCCTTTTTAGTGAAAAAGTATTCCAAATAGAACACTTTGTTCTTGGGTTCTTCATGAACTCATACTTAGAAGCTGCCATGTTGGTAGTTACGCTAAGCCTAACAGAAGACAGCTGTGTACTCAAAGTCAGTTCAGGACGGTCTCGTGTAGGTGAAGAAAAAATCCAGTATCATGGTATTACTATACTTGTATCACAATATAATGTATCAGGCATTTTGTATTGCAATTTACCGGTAAATCGGTATACCCTTACTATAATGCAATATATCTGAACATACTGTGATACATACCACAGTATACTGCAGTTATATTAGGGACCAACAATTTAACTTTCTGGGGCAGGAGCCTAGGATTGTTTTTTAATTTCTGGCCCTCAAATAGCTGGAAAAAATATCTTGCTCTGATTTATAGCAAAATAACACAACATTATATCCATTATATTATATAAAAAAAATGAATTACCTTAAGATAAAATAAAATAAAATATCTAATCTTGAAAACAAATCAGCCACGCCCACCCCCGAAAATTAAATGGTCAGTACCTTACAGCAGATGAATTTGCTATGTGTATCTTAATTGTTGTATAAGTTGTCATCTAAAAAGTGTAACTAAAGTGAGATGATTAAACTTAACACTATAGCTGAAACCCTGTAAAAGACATTGTGGTGACATTAGAGAGCTTGTTGATAAAAATAGGAAGTACTGACACTGAAGCCTGCAATTTACTAGCTATTGATATAATAGGCTGGAAAACTTTGAGTGGGATACCAACACCTGGGCAAGATATTTATCATAGATTTCCAGTAAACATAAAACACAATGACTCAACAAAACGAGAAAATATTAAGTGGATAAGAGAAATCATGTAAATTTCAACCAGAAAACATCTGCTCTCCTGAAAATCTAATGATGATTCTTGACCTTACAAAGGAATACATATACTTACCGTAACACATTAACATACACAAGTAAATAACTAAAACGTGACATTTTTTGTCTCCTTTTTGTTAATGCAAAATTTTTCCAAAAGTTGGATTTGGCCAGAATATCTTTAACAATATTCCATTCAGCTGTGATGTTGACATACATGACAAATGTCAAACATGTGAATAAAGGCTCATACATATAATTATATTTGAAATTAATTTGTCACAAATACAACTATTTTGTAAAAGCATTAATACCTTTTGGACTTATTTTATCATGACAAATGAAAACATCCTTTTAATATCATTAAATTCATAACAAGATTACTCTCAAATTTCCACACATTCCTTTTTGATGGAAACTACAGAAGTACTGGTACAGTGAAAAAGTACCGTTGTACGTACCACTGGAAAAAATACCATGGTAAACTGGTATACCACGCACCTATAGTTGCCATATATCTTAATCGACTAATATGTAGAGTAGGAAGATTTGCTTTTCATATGAGCTGTCAAAATCATCAAATAGCAATTTTAGTGCCCTGTATTATTTTTCCATTTGTAAGAATTTTGTTTGTTACAGAAATGCAACAGTAGTTGAAGTTTGACTTAAGAAAGTCTTTGTAGATCAATACGTTAGTATCAGCAAACAGTAGTTGAGATGTTGCAAGATGTTTAATTGTCTTGGTCCTTTTTGACAAATCTTAGATATGTGGTTGCCAAAATTTAGTTGAGAGCTGTGCTGGTTGAGGTTCATTTATCTCTTTGCTGCCACGGTAGCTGGAATGGTCTGAGTATGAAGGGATGAAAATGTAGATTTACACTCTTTCACTTATTTCTACCTTTCCTATTATTACCCTCTTGTCTGTCCTACCACTACCTTATTTCTATGTTCTTGACCAAGCACCACCCTTTGTTTAATAGTCAAGTGTGACTGTATCAATGTATATATATATATATATATATATATATATATATATATATATATATATATATATATATATATATATATATATATATATATATTTCAAGGAGTTTCACAGTCCTCAAACCGTATTTCATGGTCTTCCATGCTGAAATTGGATAAAGTTGCAAATTTTTCTAAGAACAATGGCTTGGAATTTCTGGGGGTTTGCCAGCATACCACTGGTTGCAAACCATTCCGTCAGCATATTGTTCTCATTTTGTGGGACATATATTAAATTATTTGGACCTTTATGGATCTACATGCATCATGGTTTTGACGGAAAATTAAAATCTCTATACTTACTTTATCTCCATTTGAAAAGACCTTCAGAACATTATTTAAGAGTATAATAATATCAGACCGCAAAATAAGGTCCTAAACTTGATTACATGAAAGATAAAGATCTGGTTTATACCTCACCCGAATGTGGGGTTACTTCAAAATACCCTCATGTAAAATCTGTCACGCAGAGTAGTTCACATCAGTCTACATTTCTATATTTAAGTGCGTTACATAAGACACTATCCACATAACTTGAGAAACTTACCCTGTTGTCTCGGTCATCAATTCTCATTTTGCTGATGGAGATGTATTTTAATATCCCTATTATAAGGAAGGATATTATCGCAGCCAATGCTGATATGATTAAAAGATACATTTTGTTGATAAAGATATCACATAAATCGATCAGCTATTTCGAAGTTTCATTTTTAGCTGGAGAATTTACGAGAAACATTTAGCGTTTTTAAATGGCAACCCTTTAGAAAACTTTCCACCATTTTGAAGTCATGTGACCTCAAAGTCGTGTTAAGCAGACGCTTTTATAACTTTGAATAGTGGAAATAGTCTCTAATACACACTGAAGATATTATGGCCGCCGCCTTCAAAACTCACGTCGTGTGGCTCTTTCTTTGAAAATGTGGAAAATTTTTAAAAAGTTGTTACCTTAAGTGTTAATCTGCACAAACAAATCTTCTAGTAAGTATAATAAACTTATTGAATTTTTTGCCAAATGTCACCCTGAGAGAGTTTCAACCTGTTACCTGTTGATCTGGAAAATTGAACTTGGCTTATTTTTTTATTAGCTTCCCCAAAATAGACAACATAATATCACAAATTTGATCACACAAGTTCATTTTCTTTACCAGTGGCTGAAAACTGCTGGGTAGATGCAGTCGTCAAACGTTGACCCGAGTATTTTCCTTCTCATTGTCATACATGCTCCTTGGAACAGAGTCCAAGTCAATTTTGCTCATATCGTGGGATCTGAATCAAAAAACGAAAGCCGCCAACGCACACACGTGGCTTGGTGGTGTTGTTAGACAATCGCCACGCAATCAGTTGACCAGTGAATAATATTGTACATTCCCTATAAAAATGACCCCATTGTTGATTACCAATTATTCTTGCTGTAGTCGTTCAAA
Organism: Margaritifera margaritifera; assembly: GCA_029931535.1. NCBI lineage: Eukaryota > Metazoa > Mollusca > Bivalvia > Unionida > Margaritiferidae > Margaritifera > Margaritifera margaritifera. The sequence continues at coordinate 2,028,591 of JAQPZY010001459.1, forward strand.
CAGATAGGTGTCAGAGTTTTAATTAGTAGTTATTTACAATGGATAACAGTACATGGAAAGGTAAAGCTTTTACTGTTAAAGAGAAGCTTGAAGCCATGGACAGGATTAAGTCTGGTGTTTCCACAAGTCAGATTTAATTCCCAAGTGATATTTCCCAAGTTATCTGCCAGTGCACGTGGTCCGATAAGCCTTTGGCTTGTAAAAGCACTCACTTTGTTTTCAAGTTGTTTTCCCACGTGACAACCCTTTGATCAAGCCGCGAGTTTTACTTGTTCAGTGCCAAGTAACAGAGGGTGGTTATTTGAACTCCCTGTGATCTTGCCGCACAATTGACACTTGTCCAGTTGCATCTTTTAATTGATTTCTGACTTTATGAACAAAGTGTTACTTGCAGAGCCCGCGTTGGCGGCTGTCGTTTTTTGATGTTTTATAAATCATTGCCGCATGGTTTGAACAACCTTTAGTTTTGAGATTGACTTTTATGATTGTCAATGACTTAAATTAATTGATTTATAACTTCAGGTGCGAATCTTTTATCAACCACCGCATTGTTTGGTGCTTGGCTGTGTATGCAGTTGAATGAGCAAACATATGTCGGCTATTGTTTGAGCAACAATTGTACACAGAATGTATAGAAGACAAACACAAAGAAGACTTAATGACTTTATTGTTCATGTATCAATAATAATAAGATTAACACTTATCAGCTTTCAAATGAGCTGACATCTTTCAAAAATAAACTAAGATCAAATTGCAGTGATTGACTACTGACACATTTGAAATGAACATTCACAAATAGAAATGTTCAGCATCTTTAATCATATAAAGAAAGATGCAATCATAAGACACTTTTTCTTCAAGAATACAATACAGCTTACCAAATTATTAAATCAAACTCTTTTCTATTTTGGCACAAGACTTTGCAGTAGTTCAAGAAATTGGCGAAATTATTATAAACTTTCGGTAGCCACGCCACGATCGTATTATATCCGAATTTATACACATCTCTTCCCTAAAATGAGAATTAATTTTTTTCACATTATTTTTCATACTTTGAAAAACAAACAAAAATTCATGGACGAAAAAATAGATGAATTTTCGGGAGCCATGCCACGATCGTGTTATATCCGAATTCGTGCTATGACGAAGCATGCTATAGCGGGGTCCTACTGTATGTACCAATAAAATGTTTAACATGTAAATGATAAGTTAAAATATAAATATTTATTCCCTATTTGTCAATACTTGCTTTAAATAGTCAATATTCACATTATCATGACTAACCTTGAAATTGACTACACTATGGAAATCATAGATTTTGACCACTATATAGAGTGAAATAAATGAAACTGGACACTGTTATGTAATAGAAAAAATATGGTATATATAAACCCTAAATAAAGGTGCTCATATATGTCCTGTGGCAAGACCGCAGAGTATAAAACTTGCAGAACACAAAGCATTACAAGCTGAACATGACCTCTCTCTCTCTCTTTCAATTTTTTGGACTTGTCTGTAGAGAAGTTACTTGCAAACTTGATTTTGTCAGAGCCAAATTAGAGTTTTTCCTGAGCATTAGGCAAGTGGATTTGTAAAGCCCTGTGTTGATATAATCATATTCAGCGTAGGGTTTTAATGTGTGGAGATAAAAAATGGCGGTCATATACTGAAGAGGGAAGTGAAGACAGTTATGTGTTTGCTGAATTAGTTGAAAATAAAGACCATTTTGTGTAGAAAATTGACATTTTAGGCAGTGGGGATCGTTATCTTTACTTCAAAAAATGAATGGAGCTGATGATACCTGGTTATTTGAAGATTTCAAACACTAGTTTTAACGTGTGGAGATCAACATGGTGGACAGCGTTAAACTTTTATTATCTTTCTATTGTTTCCCAAGGTACAGAGCATGATTACTTTCCATGGCAATGACTTCAGTTTGAGTATAACCATATTTGACTGCTGCGTGCCCTGGTTAGTACAGATGGCAAATAATCTCATAGTTTTCCTCTTTTGGATGCAGGGTTAAGCAGAAAAATATTAAGAAAAACTGCTTACCATTGATTCCACTTATAATATCTATGATATATTTGTGCTTTGTGAAACTGCTCTGTTTTTAGAAAATTGCATTTGTTTTGACAAGTTACAAGCATTGTCGCAACTGAGGATATGTGAGCTATTTGTTGGTATTCAGAGCTGTGGGAAAAAGTGGTATTGGTTAAATGAAGTACTTTTTCACATTTAGAAAAGATTCTTAAAATACTTAATGATGTAGAATATTCAACATTGAAGTGACAGCTGTCATTTCATATGCTGTATTATGCACATGACATAAAAGCATAAAAAATCCTGCAAAATTTTCTAGCTATTGAGAACATGTTATTATTTTTGAACAGGTGACAGGATGATACTGCAAGATTAAAGATAAAAGGTATAAATGTAAAAATGCAGTAAAAGGTATATAAAATAACAAAAATAAAGGTAAAAATATAAAAGCCTTAAAATATAGGGCACAATTTGTTGCAATCAGTAGGCAATCATAAAGTGGTCATCCGTCTCCTCTCCACCATTGATAAGTTTAGATAGGTGGCGATGCAGGACCCATTCCATTCCCTCGGACACTACTTTAAGCAGATAGAGATGTGTCGTGGGGCCTGAAAACACTTCTTTCTTCTGGTGAAGCTAGGGAAAGAGAATATAACCACTCAAGCCCTTGCATCATGGCTTAGGTGGGTATTAGGTTTGGCATACTCTGAGATCTCAGAAGATCAGATACACCTCATGAACATCTTGGCTCATGAAGTCAGAACTTTCTCTGCAAGCCTTGCATTAAAATGGAACATTTTGATCTGAGACATAATAGAAACCATTGGCTGGGAGGCACAGTCAGCCTTCTCTAGCTTTTATCTGCATGATCTAGTTGCGCAGAGGCAAGAATTGGTTGGTACAGTGGCTGCAGTCCATACTGTCACCAGACCAGTTGAAGTCAGCCCAACCATGGGTGTAGAACAGCATTTTTGCTGGATTGGCACATAATTTGTACTCAATAAGAAAAGTCTTTTTGTTTCCTTTCTCTTAGCCACGTAAGGTGGTCATGGCTTACGTGAATGGCTGTGCTTGTCTGACTTTAGGAGTGTGGTTAATCCTCTGATAAGGAATGCAGTTTTTCCTTTGTATAGTGACCATAGTAGAGGTAGGATGCTCTGCATTGCCTCTTCCAGTTACTGAATATACTCACGTATAAGCCAATACCAACTGCATACTTCAGACCCAGATCTGCCATCGCATAATGCGCCGGCAGATCTGGGCCTATGCTGTTTGTAAGGACTAATCAGTAGAACAAACAACATAGACCCTGATCTGCTGGCGCATTATGCGACGGCAGATCAGGGTATATGTTATTTGCATTTTGACCTGGCCTATATGCGAGTATATACGGTACATATTCTCGAACATTAATTTGATTGGGGAATGTATTCCAAGGAGAAAGCAAATTTTTAAAATTTTATTTCTCTGAGAATACTTGCCCAATCACATTACTATTAAACCCTCCCACACCTCTCTGCAAATGTGAGCATCCTTAATGATCTATTACTCAAACTAAAACTGAGGTAGCAGAGCTTCTTCGTAGTGTGATCAGGTTAGTCCAATAAATCAGTCCCCAAATCTGTACTGACATTGATGGACATATCGGGTATAATCTCGCCCTATTCATTAAATCATGCAATTGTGCAGACAAATTTGTCTGCAGCATTTTAGTGTACAGTTTAGAAACTTACTGGTATTTTTCATGGCACTTGAGTTATTGTTGTTTGAAGGGTCCTTTCAGCAATATGTACAGAATATTTCCATCCTATGTTTGACAACTTGTAAATCCACTTGGGATAACACAACCATACCTCCTGTCACCATTTTGAATTTCATGGCCACATCCAGCTGTTCAGTCAGATCTAGCAACCAATCATATGTGACTTCTGTCATAAGCTCATTTGAAAGTTTGGTTACTGTTGGTCATATCAGTCAGATCTAGCAACCAATCATATGTGACTTCTGTCATGTGCTCATTTGAAAGTTTGGGTTGCTGTTGGTCATATCAGTCAGATCTAGCAACCAATCATAAATGACTTCTGTCATTTGCTCATTTGAAAGTTTTGGTTGCTGTTGGTCATATGGTAGATTGGTGGAGTTTTGGGCTTTGTCAGTTATATATACCATAGTTTTATAGTTGGAAAATGTGTCTAAAATTATCCAACAAATGAAGGACACACATGACTGGTTTACGCATACATGTATACCACAAAATTAACATAAATCATGAAATAACCAGTGTGAAAGAAAGTTGAATTCAACATGTTTTAAGGAACAATCAAATTAAAATTGAGAGCTTGACATAATAAGATGTAAGAGGTACCAAAAAAAGTTAATGTACTACTGACCATTGAAAATCCCTTTCCACTTAATTTTAGTAGCCTACTAACCTATCAGATATAGCATTACATTTTGTAATTGGGAGAGTTATCATTAGAAAGGTATGTTCCAAACAACACTTGTAATTTCACCATTATGAAAGCTGTAATGTGATTGGTGAATCAAAGGTCCTCAGAACATGACCTCATATCGGTGCCTGTGTAATCTACCTATTGATAAGTAACTCTCGATTTTTACCAGGTTGCTATTTGGAATTGACTGAAATGTACCAATTTATTTTTTTCAGAAATTTCTTTTGGATTTTAAGGCCAACATGACTTCCATCATCAAGTTGCATCCGTTCTCAGGGGTGATGGATGAGAGCCCCCCTTGCTACCTCCTGCAAGTAGATGAATTCAGATTTCTCCTGGACTGTGGTTGGGATGAGGACTTCAGCCCTGCACTACTGAAAGAACTCAAAAAGTAAGCCACTAGTTTTAAAAAAGGTTTTGAAAAATCATCTTGTAGTTGTTGGCAGTTTATTGTTTAAAAATATTTCATTACAATGTAATTTTTAAAGCTATCAAAGAACTCACCGAATTGTAGAGGTATATCCTGATTCCAGGAAAGAAAAAGGTGCAGATATTTACAATGGCTTTCATATCCAGTTTGAATATGCAGCATAAACAGCTATCTTGAAGTTTGGTCTATGGCAGGAAATAAACAGTCATATAAGAAAATGTATTCTGCATGGAATCAGCCATCAGGTGTTTATAAATTTGTCTTCCATGGAAGAAAAGGCTTTTTTTTAAAGAAGAAACTTAATGATTAATTATAAAACCCTGATGATCCTCACATACTGCAGATCATTCAGATAACAATTGCATTGTATATGCTTTTGGGTTCATTTTTAATAATGATTACTTGTTACCCAATACTTTTATAGAAAAGTATGGAGTATATTGTAATACCCTCCATCTGTCTGTCCAACTGTCCATCATCAGATCTCCTAAACCACTGAGTGGAATTTCACAAACCTGTAGTTATCTTGTCCTTGTGGTAACCATCTGCAAGAGGGGTGTCTTCTTTGGTTCCCACTCCATGGGTCCTTGGGAGAAAGTCAAAGGTCAGGTGTACAAAAAGTGCAATAACTAGGATATTTTCAAACATTTTCTGACCAAAATTTATTTTTACAGTTATAGCTGGAATGTTTATCAAATAGGTGTTACCAGTTTTGTTTCTGCACAATAACTCAAGTCCACCATCTACAGTTATCAAACTTTGAGGATGGCTTGCACTTGGGATAAGGAAGAAGCTTATTGACTTATGTGTCAGAAGGTCAAATGTCAAGGTCACTAACTGAAGAAGAAAAATGTTTTCTGCACAATAGTGTTAGTTTTTACATCAGGTACTTGGACCAGATTTTGTGGATGGCTTTCACTCGGGGTAAGGAAGAAGCCTGTTTGTCTTTGGGTCAAAATGGTCAAGGTTACTGTGAGTGAAAGAAGAAAAATGGTTTCAGCACAATAATATTAGTTCTGCATTACAGACCTGGACCAATCTTTGTGGATAGCTTGCATTTGGGGGTAATGATTTTGAGATCAAAAGACAAAGATCAGGGGTGCTGTGGCTGATAGAAGAATTGTTTATGCACAATTAGTTCTACATCACAAACCTGGACCAAACTTTGTGGATTACTTGCATTTGGCGTAAGGAAGAAGCCTGCATGTATTGATTTTGGGTTCAAATAGTCAGTGGTCAAGGTCACTGTGACTGGAAGAAGAAAAACGGTTTTTGCATAAAAGTTTCAGTTCACAGCCATGTACTTTCACCAAACTTTGTGGATGACTAGCATATTGGGTAAAACAGTACCAATAGTTTTTGGGGTCAAAAGATCAAAGGTCAAGACCACTGTGACTGAAAGAAGAAAAATGTTTTTCTTTTTGCATAATAACTGTAGTTCTAGACCATGTACCATAATCAAAGCTTGTGGAGGCTTGCACCGAAGGTATGGAAAAGGTCTGTTGATTTTGGAGTCAAAAGTTGAAAGGGCATGGTCATGGTGGCTTAAAGAAAAATGATTTTTTCAGAATAACTTTTGTTCTAGAGCAAGTTTCTTGCCCAAACTTTGTGGACGGCTTACACTTATGGTAATAAATTTTGCACCTTGACTGATTTAATTTTCAGTACTTTGGAAAGTCTAGAATACTTATATTACATGCATTGTTTAGAAATCAGATATTTGACACATCACTACACAGAGTAAATGAAACTCTTTGTGTCAGTTTCGAGACTTGCACATGATGCACATTGTCATACCGAATTTGTGATGCATTACACATCATGGTGCAGTAAATTTTAGTACATGCATCTGCAAGAATGGCAAACATCTTGGTGACCAAGACTGGTGGAAATTTCCAGACACTAGACTGGTACATAATCTTCAGAAAAATGCCATACTTGTACTGACATACTTTTGTACCACATTTAATGTTATTTGGATATGTTTATTGTTTATCTTTGCTGTGGTTATGGATAATTTTCTGTTTGCATGGGAAAAACAGAGAAAAATGCAGCTTTTTGGGAATTTTTAGTTCTTATTTATATTTTTCTATATTATATCTATTTATATTTCTTTTTTATAATTTGTTGGATGTGTCATGAAGCATGATATTTTACAAGTTGTATTGATACATCATCTTTGGTTTGATGTAATGCATAGCAATGAAGAAGATATTACTGACTCCAGCCAGTACATGCGTCAGGGGAAAGAAATAGCACAGTACCAATGTACATTGATGAATCTTTACACCTGTAACAGATCTACTATCATATGTGTACGTGTAAAGAAAATATCATCAGCATTTTTATTTACTTATCCCCATGCTTTAGTGAAGGGATAGTATAATAGCATCTCTGTTTGTTCATCCATCCATTTATCTGTAACCACATCTTCTTCAAAACCACTGGGTGGAAATTCATCAATCTTGGTTCATAGGTTGCCCATGTGGTAACCATCTGAGAGAGGGGTATGATTTTTTGGTCTACCCTCTGGGGTCCATGGGAGGAGGTCAGATGTCAAATGTAAAAAATTGCAATTACAGTGACATTTTTAAATATTTTTTTTACCACGAAACTTTGCATATGCATTGATAAGAGGCAGACACATAATATACATACAGATTTGGGTTGTGACCCATAGATTTTGGTATGGGGGGGGGAGGGAGGCAGGATGCAGGGGAACATGCAATTAAAGTGTGTAATGTTAAAAATATATGAATTTAGATGTACAATGTTAAATAATTGGTCATATCTTCTTTCCTCTGGTTTCCAGACAGGCACACACAATAGACACGGTGTTATTGAGCTACCCAGACAATGCTCACCTTGGAGCACTACCATACATGGTTGGGAAGTGTGGCTTGAACTGTCCTGTATATTCCACTATACCTGTATACAAGATGGGTCAGATGTTTATGTATGACCTCTATCAGGTAATATGCAATTTATAAGTCATACACATAGGGTCAACAAGTCTTGTGTTTTGAGCCAAGGGGCTACTAAAGTGCTGAATCGAAGCTAATGTGTGTTTAATTCATGGAACTAGTACATGATAATCATTAATGTTCAACATAATTATAAAAAGGTCTTAAGGTTCAGAGTTTCATATTGAGGTACCTACTCGGGGCTGCTCAGTTTAATTTGGACTGCCAAATTTTATTCCTGGTAGCTTGCAAGTCTACCATCTAATTATGTCCCCGCCATACTGTATACATGGAGGTGGCATATAGTGTTGCCCGTGTTGGTCCATCCCATCACATCCATCTCAAATTTCATTTCTACTCAACAACTTTTGAAGGACATAATAGATTTAGGTGAAATTTGGTATGAGGCTTTAAATTAAGAAGAACTAGATCAAGATAATGATCACTTTGGCATCTGTGTGCATGCCCGTTCATCTGGCTACACTCTAGATTAGGCTAAATGTTACAGTTTTGTTTGATTAAACTCAATGTTACTTTCCTTTTATGTATGTCTTTTCTAGCTTAATGAAAGGCAGGATCAACAAAATGGTGTCTCTTGTTTTAGCTGACAAATACACAAGCTTGATATTTTGATGCATTTTGAGGTTTACAACAAAAACATACCAAAATATGTTACAGCAACTGTGTTGTACATTTATTATGGCCCCACATTGAGATGCAGGAACTCAGTAGTAATCATCTTCTCCATCTGTCAGTCTCTCTGTCTCTCAACCAGTCTGTCTGTCCATCTGTTCAAACTTGTAACCACCAATATTTTATGGAGTTATTGCATGTTTTCCATCAATTTAAAATTTTCATTGAACATATTCTGATGCAATTTGGTGTGTACATTGTCTCATAGACCTAAATGTGCTTTTTATGTGTTTTGTCTTGTGAACTCCATTTTTGAGAGTTATGGCCCTTGACAATTAACTTCAAGTTTTCACATGGTCTGTTACAGTAGGACCCCGCTATAGCACGATGGTCGGGGTCCACAAAACGGGATCGTGCTATGTCCCGAACCGTGCTATAACCAACCTAGACAAAACCAAGTCATTTAGCTGAAGAAAATGATGCATGCACAAAAAAAAGGGGGGGAGGGAGGGTAAATTGTGGGCTCAAAACAACGTGCTTCATTGGCACAGTTACCATCTTAAATCAATGCATAATAAACGATAAATGCACATGCAGTGAAAACAGAGATTGCACATGTAATATTTTACTTTATTCAGAGAACCATGCATTGGTACATTTATATGTACATGTCTATTGTATAGCATGAATAGTTAAAGGATCAACACGTGTACTCACCAGCCAATGCCATGGCATGCATAGGAGTGAGTCCATAATAATTCCATCGAAAATATGCACATAGAAGTATAATATCATTGTCTGATAAAGTTCTGAAATCCTACATCGTCGTCTAGTCATTGCAAATCGTCGTCGTCTAGTCATCGTAAATCACGTCCGACTCCGATTCCTCAGCTGTACTGTCATATGCGGGTGCTTATGCAGAGACTGAGCTTGGGCTCTTGCAAGTAACACTTTGATCATAAAGTCAGAAATCTATTAAATGATGCAACTGGACACGTGTCAATTGTGCGGCAAGATCACAGGGAGTTCAAATAACCACCCTCTGTTACTTGGCACTGAACAAACTCGTGGCTTGATCAAAGGGTTGTCACGTGGGAAAACAAAGAGTGCGGTGCCTTTACAAGCTAAGGGATTAAGGTCAAAGTATATGCACAGGAAGTTGTAGAACTCTACTTGAAAACAAAGTGAGCACTTTTACAAGCCAGAGGCTTATCGGCCCACATGCACTGGCAAATAACTTGGGAAATATCACTTGGGAATTAAATCTGACTTGTGGAAACACCGGACTTAATCCTGTCCATGGCTTCAAGCTTCTCTTTAACAGTAAAAGCTTTACCTTTCCGTGTACTGTTATCCATTGTAAATAACTACTAATTAAAACTCTGACACCTATTTGTTTGAACGACTACAGCAAAAATAATTGTTAATCAACAATGGGGTCATTTTTATAGGGAATGTACAATATTTTTCACTGGTCAACTGATTGCATGGCGATTGTCTATAAACTGATTGCATGGCGATTGTTTTATAAATCATTGCCGCATGGTTTGAATAACTTTTAGTTTTGAGATTGACTTTGATGATTGTCAATGACTTAAATTAATTGATTTATAAATTCAGGTGCGAATCTTTTATCAACCACCGCATTGTTTGGTGCTTGGCTGTGTATGCAGTTGAATGAGCAGACATATGTCGGCCATTGTTTGAGCAACGATTGTACACAGAATATATTGAAGACAAACACAAAGAAGACTTAATGACTTTATTGTTCATGTATCAGTAATAATAAGATTAACACTTGTCAGCTTTAAAATGAGCTGACATCTTTCGAAAATAAACTAAGATCAAAGTGCAGTGATTGACTACTGACACATTTGAAATGAACATTCACAAATAGAAATGTTCAGCATCTTTATGCATATAATGAAAGATGCAATCATAAGACACTTTTTCTTCAAGAATACGATACAGCTTGCCAAATTATTAAATCAAACCCTTGTTTATTTTGGCACAAAACTTTGCAGTAGTTAAAGAAATTAGCGAAATTATTGTAAAATTTCGGTAGCCACGCCACGATCGTATTATACCCGAATTCATACACGATCTCTTCCCCAAAATGATAATTAATTTTTTACACATTATTTTTCGTACTTTGAAAAATAATTTTTTTTTCATGTACGAAAAAATAGATGAAATTTCGGGAGCCATGCCACGATCGTGTTATATCCGAATTCATGCTATAACGAAGCGTGCTATAGCGGGGTCCTACTGTACTTGTAACCAGCATAGCTCAAGAACCATTCAACATATTCTGATGCCATTTGGTTTGAACATTGTTGCAAAGAGTTGTATGTGCCATTTATGGGTTTATTTTTGGACAGAGTTATGCCCCTTATGCAAGTTTTTGTCTTTACATGGAACTTGAAATGTTACTTGCAATCAGCATCACTGAAGAAACATTTAACATATTCTGATGGAATTTAATAAGTACATTGTCTCTTAGCTTGAACTGTGCTAAATTCTAAACACAATTGCAAATAGATGAGACACAGATGTGCAGTGTGACATAGTACGTGTATTAAGCTTTCTCATTGATCTGTTGAAGAAATGGACAGTTGCTGTAGAGCATGTGACAATTGCATTCTGTTGACTAACATTAGCTAAAGGAATATGGTATTTGAATAATCAAACCTACCACAATTGTCGCTGCATACTACATTGGCTTTTTTATTAATGGCTAAACAAAAATCTCACATGGAAAGTTAACAGCTCCCAGACAGTTTTGACACTCCGGATTAACAGTGTCGGATTTAACAATACCATGAACTGTAATGATGTAAACTCAGATAAAAATAAAATATGAATATGTTTCTGGTCAGGAGTGGCCAACTGTTAATAAGCTGATGGATAACAAAACATTGTCAAGAAAAAGAAATTGATTATCTTTTATTTGTTGATCTGTGTGACACTTTCCATTAGAAGGATTGATGGTGAGTTATAAGCACTGTGTGCAATTAGGTCAAACTATATATATATATATATATATATATATTTATTGAAACAAAAATTGATAACGGCACAAATTCAAAACTAAACAAGCTCTTCATCAGGGGAATAAACAGCTTACGTATACAAAACAGACACTAAACTCAAAATCTAAGATAAATTCTGGACTCCTACATGTTAAAAAATCACTAGGGGGAATTTACAACAAAAGATATAATAAAAAGTTGTGCCACAATAATAATAATAAACGAGCAGGTTATTGTGTCTATCACATAGAGAACCAACATGTGTTATATATATATATATATATATATATATATATATATATATATATATATATATATATATATATATATATATATATATATATATATATATAAATGACACCAATTGGTGAGAAATGTTGATTACAGCATTCTTTAGGGCAGCTGCAGTAATTTACCATGTAACTAGAAAAATCTGATGGGCAACCCAGGGATAGCTATGGATTTTCAGAATTGTTCTGTCCTTGGTAGTGATTGTGACCCTTTGTGATTCACCTATCACTAATGGCTTTTGTTTACTTCCATTTTGCATACGTGTTAGCTTTCCGCTTGTCATGAAATTTCTTACCAGATCTATGCCTTACAAGAATTTAAAAGAAGCATATAGTGTCCTATAGTCCACCTGTCCATAATTTGGATGTATGTACAACTGGTAAAGTTCTGTATTTGTATTTCATGAACCCATTTCTAGTTCAGATATTGTATCAAGTAAACTAATCATTTCATGACTGATCTATGTGTAATTTTGCTTTTAAACCATATTTTGTTGTGAAAATACTGTCATTGATAACATTTTTTTCAGTCTCGTCACAATGCAGAGAATTTTGGCATGTTCACACTAGATGACGTGGATTCTGCTTTTGATAAAATCATTCAGCTTAAATATTCTCAGACAGTCAGCTTGAAAGGTAGAGTATCAAAGAATTTAATAAGTATATACCAAAACCTGTCATAACCATCTCTTGGTTTAAAGAAACCTTTTTTTTTCTTCATTTAATCCTGAAATCCTCCATTTTATTCTCCAAGGTCACATGTGTAGCTGAAATAAAAGGATAATCGGGTTTTAAAAAATCTATTGTAGGAAAATTAGACTGTATGCCGCTTTATGTCTTTTTGAAGATTTAACACTTAATAAGAGGTGGAGTTTTGCAGTTGATAAATAACAAGCTGTACATGTCTGCCACCAACTCAAAGTCAGTCCATATATTTGAAATTCTGTTATATCACTGACCAATCCTACTATATCCTATGCATTAAAATGAGTGGAAATTTTTGGGCAGTATTTAGACCCCTTGGCAGTATTTTACTTCACAATTTATGCAAATTTCAGTTTTTATAACTTCACTATCTTTCACTGTATACACACGAGGTTTTTGCTGTAAACTCTAATTAATAATAATGTGTAATAATGGGTTGCTTTTACAGCTGTAATTTTTTTTTATGGATTTCTGGTAAAAATGGATGACTTAATAAAATCCTCTAAAAATTAAATACAAAAATTGGAATTTTGGTGTAAAATCTTTAATTTGTGTTAAATGTTTCACTGTAACAAAAAACTGAATTAAAAGTCATAAGGAATTATAATTGAAAGTGATAGTCAAAGCACACTCAGTTCAAAACAGGACAGGGACAAAAATGCACTTGGGTCAGTCAACAGCAAGTCATCTATCCTGCATCCTTGAAATCATTGGTAACTAAATTTGGGTTTGACTTAAAGTGTCAAATAACTGAACAATTCACTTCTGATGAAGAGTTTTAAATATAGATATAAATAAAGGGACTGGTTCAATTTTGTCAGTGTTTTCTATGCATGGACCAAGAATCTGTGATGTGTACCAGTTGTGAACCTGCTTTTCTTCTTTGAACCTGTTGTGAACCTGCTTTTCTTCTTTGAATACATTTCCCAATCACATTAATGTTAGTAAAAAGCTCCACTACCTCTTGAATCCAGCAATCATGGAAAGATGAAAACTTCGTCTTTCCCATCTATTTCCCATACAGATGAAGGGAAGAAACTCTTTCAAACCCTTCCATTTACCTCCCCTCACCACCTCTGGGTGGCTATGGTTTACCGGTTTTTAGCTTTTGCTGATATGAGTTTTTAGATTTTGCTGATATGATACACATCATATCTAATACCTTTCACATAATCTATGTTAATCACATAATCTATGTTAATCTTGTAGATTATTGACCATCCATCGATCAGTAGTATTGAATGTAATGGTTTTTACTACATGTTGTAGTTATTGTTTTGTGAAATTCGTTGATATTTATGTGAATTTTTGCAGTTGTGGACTTCATTGTTTTCTGTCCTTGCACTCCAGCACTATCATTGGTGCTTGTTGTTGGTTGTTTATTTGCGCACACTGCATGTGTTTTTTGCTTGTTTAAGTAACAAGAGTGGTTATTATATTTGAACACTTTCGGAATGTTATTTTCAGATTTTTTTTGTTCTTGTACTTGTCATTTCAGATTAAACAATGGCAACATTATGTACCAAAGTCAACATGGCCACTCATGATATGTGTCATACTTGCACAAAGTCAGGGTTTGCACGCTACCTTGAAAAGTACTTGAATTTCGATTCATCCTTGAAAAGTACTTGAAAATAAGCCTTGATCCTTGAAAAATATATAATTAATCAAGAAACGAATGTACGAAAGTTTCTTTTCATACCATTACATCATGTAATCGAAATAAAAGTGTTTGCTATTGAGTGGTTTACAACACGTGACCAATCAGATATTTATAATTGCGCGCGGACCTGATAGAGACCATTAAAAAGTGCGTGAATATTTCTTTATTTAATAGTAAAATGCATTAATGTGTTTGTTAACCTAAATTAATACCTTAATTCATATATATATAGATTTTGTTATATACGATACCAAATCTATTTGACATTAGGAATTTAAAGTTATATTTCGTCCAAAAAATCAACCCTAAATTGCTCTAAATGACTGAATACATGTCTACGAAAATGTGAGCACAATATTTGACACACATGCAGCGCTCATGCATGTATAATAGTTTGTGTTTGTCTACGCGATATTTCCCCTGTGTTTGTTTTCTTTCTCGAGTTAACATAGTTAATCGTTAGACTGCAATAATAACATTTTGACTAGTAAGCTACCGCGATTTATTGAGAAATTATTATCATATTCTAAACAATCACCGACAATAATATTCAAGTAACACCTGCAAATTTTTGCAGATAAAATTATCAGTTGTATGACAACCATAATTATAATGCTAATATTTTAAAACAAATGCAATTAATGCATCCTTAATTCATTTGATTGTGACCAATCTTTTACCAATTTCAGTAATTGTAATAAGGCAAACGAGTGATGATTCCATGAATGCTGATTAAAAAGTGCATCCAAACATTATAAATAAACATACGAATTCCTTGTTATAGAATAAACTATTGTTTTTAAATAATATGCATATAATCGTCACAGTATACATTTCCAACGATCATTCTTCGTCGATTTATTTTCTGTGGCAGTGGTACATCTTTGTACTTTAAATCGTGGTGAATCAACTGTTCAAACTCTTGAAACGAACGATAATGAAAAATATACACAAAAATGGTCACAATTTGTTCTTATTGTACGTCCCAGCTTCTGATTTTCAGTGTACAATCTAAAATTCGGAAGTCTGCTGGAAATCTATTATTGACTTTTTCGGCTTCACGACCAAACTTTGGGCATAAATTACTGCCGTATGCCTGTTAACAGAAAGGCTTATTTCTACACAATGTCCTTACATCTACGTGTAAATGTACATGTACAATTTTTATGAGTGATCATGCGACAGCAGATATAAAAAATTAGACACGGCGACATGCGGCATACTTTCGCAGCAGACGATTTTAAGATGCCGCGTGAATGCATCATATAACGCGTTGAAGTTATTCAAGAAATCGATTTTGTCTGCCGCGGACAACTTCAGGTATGCATAAATTATGCACATCGCTATATATGAGGTTGGCTGATGTGTTTTCATGAATTGTGTCGGAGATAGAAGGTGGGCTTCGGCAATCTCCATAAACTCCGATCGCTACCGAATATTCAGGAGGCTGCATTCACACCCGCCAAAGGATAAACTCGTGTACGTGGCATTGAGAATACGGAAGATTTATCTGGGTATTTTTCTGCGAGAGCTTACCAATTTCACTTGGAGCAAAATGCCTGGGAAGTGTGTGTTCAACCCCAATTGGCGTCAAAAGCAAGAATACAAGACCTGGTAATTAATTTCCCATATACTTGAAATAATGGTGGATTATATCCCCATAATGAAACATTCTACAAATTTGCCTTTACCAAATAACAGGGCTATCAACTCTGAATCTCCATCAAAATTTCCATCCTGTTGATTTTTATTTGTAAGTGTTGTGCATTTAATCATCTTATCTGATTTATTGGGTATTATCAGTCACATAGCAGTGTCTTAGATTGACAATAGGCCAGGCCATTTTTACATGAAACTGAAAAATTTCCCATCAATTTTGATAACAATGGGCCACTATAAACCACTTCCTTCCTCTCAAGCCTATTGCACAAATATTAGGAAGCCCCTTGTCAGGAAATTATAACATTCTCACTAATCCTTTAAATGGCCATTGATAAATATACCTAAAGTGCACTGGGCATTGGGTTCCTTGACAAAATTGGATAAAGTCCTTGAAAAGTCTTTGAATTTTGTCACACCAAAGATGTATGAATGCTGAAAGTGTAATTGACTTCTAAATGCAGTGTATGTGCAATGTGGTCAGAAGGAATTTGGTCCATGGTTTTGTGAAAAAGCTTGAAGAGATGAGTCAGGTCTTGGGTGACAGAAAGTGATGTAACCTCCACTAGTGGCTTGGAGTTATGGGGATAGTGTCTTCCCTTATTTTGCAGCTTAGTGGTTGTAAGTCCCCTTGCATGTCTGAGCATAGTCTTAGAGAATGTAAGTCTGGGTGCCTGGGGTATTTTTCGAATGAGGATGATCTGTTTTGCCATCAGTCCAGGCCACATAGCACAATTCCAGCTGCTGAACAGCCAGTCCAGCTGTCTGTCTGGTCATACTCCACAATCAGTGACCGGGTGCCATATGCCGGCTAGCCTTACTTTGGTATGTGGACCTGAATGGAGACCCGGTTAGCCAATCTGTATGTTTTCCCACACAAACCAACCAGGATGTTACTGAACTGACAGTCCAGCCAACAACCAGGCCATCTGTCCAGCCAAGCCATCTGTCCAGGCGACAGCCGACCAGCTACCAATCTTACTGGCATTTCATACCACAAGACAAACCACTGGCACTTGCCCAGCCAACGATGCAACTGCTGTGTAAAATCTTTATGGCTTATCCTTTGGAGAGATATCAAACCGTACACAGGGATGGTGGCACGGCCTTGTTCCTACCCCCCCCCCCCCCATTTGCAGGAAGTTTTATTTTGATGTTGATGGAATACCCAACAAGGACAACCCCTACAGTAAGTGCAGGGATAACTTTGACTTGCTGTATGCCGAGCCTACAGTGGAGCATACAGAATACAGTTTTAAAGTGGCCATGGAGGAAATCTAGAGCTTTAGCCGATTTCCAGGACACCCTTCAATATTTTAAAAAATAATTTTTTCATGGCCTGTACAAGTTGGGACAATTAAATTACAGCAATTTTTTCATGTACTATAAGTCTTGGGACACCTTAGGCTTTCTACTGATTATTCAGTGTATTTTATCAATTGTAATTAAAAAATGACATTTGCGATTAAGGGACTGTCATTATAAATAATTAGATAGAAATGTCATAAAAATATAATTCGTTTGAAAAATCAATAAATAAATCTAATTTTTCTATGTTTTCTTATCATTTCTACCTATCTCAAATATGTATTATTTCATCATATGATGACAGGCATTGAGCTTTAGCACAATGTTGTACCTATATTAACAGTAACTTCTCGTTTTTGTGCTTTAGTTTACTATTGTCAGTTTATGCATTATTGCATTAGAATTGTCGAAAGTCACCAGTAATTGTGTTTTCTGCCTTGAAAATTTAAATATCTTACTTGTTAAAATGTGGTATCACCGTTACAACAACGAAAATAGTGTTTGGTTCATCGCTTGCATTTATTGACCTTATTAGCATCATGGCGTCACCACATGTACATTAAAGATTTTAACTTGTGCTGAATGAAGTACATCTCTTGTTCTCGATCTGAATGAAGTACATCTCTTGTTCTCGATCTGAATGAAGTACATCTCTTGTTCTCGAATCGTAGGCACCACCACACTTGACTTCAATAATGTCTCAAAAATATGATAAAGAATTATTAGAAATAATACTTTGAAAATAATTGCAATAATAATTCAGTGATAGTTTGCTCTGATATAAGTGACATTTAATTAAATATCTGTTTACTCAGCTATGAAAACTGTGCTAATATTATATAATAAAAGGCGATTACACATTGAATATATTTCTGCTCGAGCAATCAAGTGTTCATGCCGTAATTGATAGCCAATGATAGGTCGATCTAATATCAGTTTTGGGGACCAATTAATTTAGTACCACAATTATGCACTGCATCTTTTCCATCTCAATCCACTTCAGATTTTAAAACAGTTTATTGGCGTGGTTTAATGTTATAGAACAAAGGGGTATTGGCATTGCCTTCAAACAAAATTCTTTCTTTACCCAAGGCCAGATTCAGGGTTTAAACAATTAGCTGGCCTAAATTGCTGTCAGAAAACAAAAGACAAATTCACCAATTATAACCATGAGACACCAAAATAACTAGCTTGCCAAAACCAAAAGTGGAATGAATACTGTGAGGAAAAATACAATTTTGTGCTAAGTCAAAACACAAAACTAAAATGGATCAATGAAGATTTAATTGATCTTCATTCAGAATTCTAACCTATATTATGATCATTCTTTAATGAATATATGACAGTTATTTGAATATATGCTGGTTATGTGCCTAACATACTTATAAATATTCATTAAACATATGTGTCTTTTCATATAGATTACATCAGTTTGTACGATCTCTTATATCATTGAAAAAAAGGTAACTCCTGAGTGTGTGAAACAAAGTAAATAAGACAGCAATGGATGCATGGCCAAAATGTGATTGGGAAGAATGAGATTTGATAAAAATGACAAATACAGCAAAATCTGTATATAATATTTTTGGGAATAAACAAGAATATAAGTAACACTAAGAACTATTTGGACCATGTAAGTACTGTACACTATAGTATATGTCTCCCGGTAAGTGCTAAGCGGCCCGTGAATTATGAAATCTTTATTTACCTTTATTTTATTTCATGTTGGAGAAATCAGAAAATATGCACATACAAAATAATAACATAAAAACAATAATAATTGTTTATTGACATGATAATTGAGCAAGAGCTGGTCACTTCTGTGTGAAGTGTGGTGATCTTGCCAATTCTGTCTTGAAATTCTTGTTTCTGTAAGTGTTGGGACACTGAAAGGTTATGTTTTTTACATGCATATAAGTCTTGATTTTTTCTTGTTCTAAGACTTACTGACATTGCAGTAGCGATCATGCATGGGAATCAATAGCGCGCATTGTGAAGGTGATAAATGGCTGAGCATCACATGATGGCTAATGCCCTGACAGCTTCAGCTAACCTGGATCTCTTGAGATGAGATGCCTGCCTGTGCTTGTCCTCCCTAAAGTCACATCATGCCTTACCATCAGCACCTTTTGGCATGCCATTGCTGTTTCTCAGAAAAATTGAGGAAGTACATAAGCAGGCATCACAAGAGTTGCTTATTCAGCTTGCCTTACTGCCTGCACCTACATTCACATTGAACTAGTTGCAGCCGCAGTGAAGAGACAAAAATTGCTGGCATAAGGATAAGTGGCAGAATAATGCTCAAAGGCAAGAATTTCATCCTCATTTCAACTTTAGGTGGCAGGAGGCCCCTCAGTTCCAAAGGCAGTCTAATAAAATGGAAACTAAACAAGGTTTCTCCTTCTTCAAGCCTCATAGCAGCCGACGTTGACTTGCCACCCTGACCACCCACAGACAGCATTCCCATGGGCACCAGACTCCTTTATTTTTGAATCACATGGATCGACCTGTTTCCTGAGAAAGAATGGTCAATCAAAGTTGTTTCAGAGGGCTTCAGATTTCATTTATCCAACCTCCTCAACTTTTGACTTCCCCTTTGATGACAGACTTACCATCCGATCTGGAGAAAGCAGGAATTTTACAGAAGGAGATCTGATCATTACTGGCCATGTTGTCGGTGGAGATAGTTCGCAAGCTGAACTCTTCAGGATTTTGCTCAATGCTGTTTCTAGTATCCAAGACCATGGGAAACTCACACCAGCCATAGATCTCGGTTAGCTCAACAAATACATAGCCATGCTGAGGTTCAGAATGGAGACAGCAAGATCAGTCAGACTTTCAGTAAAATGGACTAATTTGCCGCCAGTTTAGACCTAACCGACACATGCTTTCATGTCCCTATACACACCCTCGCCCAAGTTCCTTCGGTTTCGTTTCCAAAGAATCATTTACCAATTTCTCCCATTCTGCCTCAATATCAGCCCATGGGCTTTCACCAAGATCATCAACTGTGTCATCTCTCTTTTCTGGTTGACCTTGTCAGCAGCAATGATGGCATATCTTGACAACATCGTCCAAAAATACATGATAAGTTTATCTTTGGTCAAGGGCAGAAACGATCTTCTTTCCCTTTTGAGTCAGTTAGGGTTTCTGATCAATTGGGACAAGTCAGACCTCACTCCATCCCAGCATTTTGTCCACCAGGGCATGTAATTTTTTTACAAATCTCAACCTTGTTTGCCTCTTTCAGTTGCATGTGGCATGGATTATCAAGCTCACAGAGTCAATTTCCAAAAGTTGTGGATCTTGGCGAGTTTTTGCAACTCCTGCCTACACAGCAGGGTGGCAGATTTTATTCTCCTCAGCCACCTTTTCATTAATTCTTTGAAAAAGACCCTGCTAGCCCAATGGTGTCCCTTTTCTGGTTGACTAGATCAACAAATCATGAACTTCGATGAAGTAGTGTCTTTCCTGCACCAGTGGTCCAACAAACAACGACTCACAGCAGGAATTCCTCTAGAAAAACCCCAAACCAGAAATTGCAATCTGTATGGAATAAAACGCCAGCTTGTACTGTTGGGGAGTTCATCTGTTGCCCAGCTTCACAACGGCCAGTGGCAAATGGGGGCCAGAATAGTTACCTTACTACATTATTGTTACAGAAATGAAGGCCATAGTAAATGCATTTCATTTCTGGAAGAACTAGTTATATTGGAAAGTAGTCGTCATTATGACTGACAATTCTGTGGTGGTGGCCCATCATCAGAAACGGGGGTGGTGGTGCAAATCACCAGATCTATGTGTATTGGTTTGTGGTTTTCTCCTCTGGTGCACATGGATGCATATAATGGCCCAGATCAGACATATTCTGGAAAGGTTCACCGTCATGGCCAATTCATTGCCAAGAAGGAGCCAGACCCTTCACACAGTGGTCCATCCACTGAGTGATCTTTCAGCAGATTTGGGTACTTTGGGACAGCCTGATGATAGATATGTTTGCGATGAGGTGGAATCTGCCTTCATCTCACCAGTCCCAGACCTGAGACATGGGCTGTTGTGGATGTACTCTCAGTCAGTTTGGAAGGGTTTTGGGGCTACACCTACCCCCTTCCCCCTAGGTACTGAAAATAATTTTAAAAAGTGAGGGGCTACAGATGCAAAGTGATTGTGATAACGGCCCCTAGAAAAATTACTGAGGTCCAACCTGCTCAAACAGCTATGGTCGCAGGTCTTTAACCCCTGCCATGGACAGGCTTCTCCTTCATGCCTGGCTATTGTAAGAAGAGCCTTGTGTAGAAAGGAATTTAAACCTTCATTTTTGGAGAGAATCTCACAAGCTAGAAGGCCCTCAACTTGAAAAGCTTATGAAAGAAAGTGGCAAGGTCAACATCATTGTTCATTTTTTCTCAAGCTTTTTGAAGAGAAAACTTAGCCCCAGTTACTGTCAAAGGCTACCACTAAATGACCTTCAACACTTTCAGGCATCATGGTAGAGGTCATGATAAGGATATGTCAGACCAGCTGGACAATTTTGACTTGAATAGACCAAAATCTTTCACCCTGTTACCTAAATAGAACCCTTTGTGTGTTTTGACATGGTTCAAATATGATCACAGTTCAAGCACCTTCAGCCAGAACCTCTATGAAGCTGCAGTCACATAAATATTTTTTTCTGATAGCTCTAGCTTTGGCATGTTGAGTGAACGAGTTGCTTGCCCTTTCAATGGATCCAAACTATCTCCACTTCAGATTGAATGGTTTAGTGGGCCAAATAACTCAACAGGGCTTCATAGCTAAGAATAAGTTGCTGGCTGGGGGTAATCAAAGAATCAAAGAGTGGTCATCTGCTCCCTCTCCTCAATTGATATATTGAGAGAGGTGGTGATGCAAGACTCAGTCCATGTTCTCAAGCTTTATTTGAAGTGCACTGAGAAGGGTTGTGGGGTCCAAAAAGATCTCTTTCTTCCATTGAAGGTTGGGAAAGAGGATACAACCAGTCAAGCCCAAGCATTGTAGCTGAAGTGGGTACTAAGCTCGATATACTCTGAGATCTGAAGAGATCAGATATACCCGATGAAGATATTAGTTAATGAGATTAGAGCAATTTCTGCAAGACTGGCATTTGAATGTAAAGTTTAAATCCAAGTTATAACATAGACTGTTGGCTGACATGCACAGTTAACCTTCTGAAGTTTCATAGCAATGAGAATTTTATCAGGAGGTTCCAACGGGCTGCATGCCAAGACTGCCACCAGGCCAAATTGACATCAGCACATCCCTCATGGGCATGGGTTTGGTGCTTTTGCTGGATTCGGCTGGATTTCTTCTCAGTAAGGAAAAGTCATTTTTTTCTTGTTACCCATGATTTGTCTTTGAGGCTTACGTGATCATTGGTTGTGCTGTCTTCATATTAGGAGAGTGGTTAATCCCACATAAAGGGAATCTAGCCAATTTTCCCTCAAAGAGTGCCCGATGTAGAGGTTGGATGCTCATGCATTTTCTTCTCCTATTACCTATTCTCCTAACGTTAATCTGATCTGGGAATGAATTTGACAGAGAAAAATTTATTCTTAGTTAATTATGTTTCTCCAAGAATATTTAACCAATCACATTACTATTAAACCCTCTCACAACTACCTGCAAATATGAGAATCTGCATTGATGTATTGGTTAGCATAAACTGGTAAACATCTGGTTGATGGGTAGCCACCAAGTGATGGTGGTAAAGGGAGGTAATGGGTAAGAGTTTCTTCCCTTTGTTTATATGGTATACAGACAGGAAAGACAATTTTTGTCAGTCCGGGAGGAGCTGTATTTTAGAAGTAGCGGAGTTTATTTCCAAAGATTAATGTAATCAGGTGAGTATTCTCAGAGAAACATAATTAGCTATAAAGTAATTATTTGATGTTAATAGAATACTCGGGCTATAGCAAAGGTCAGTTTGTTTATTCATATGCCCTGCCATGAATATGGAAAGGGTATTATTGTTACCCTCGACACATCCATCTGTTTATTCATCCATTCATCATCAGGGCTTCCATCAGGATATTTTTGCAGGGTGTCATTGTGACCACCTGATATTTGATGGGGAAAGTGAACAGTCAAAGGGGACAGTATGTAGCAGGTCAGATGTGATGGATAGAAAGTGAATCAAAGAAGCCACTTATAAAATAATATTAGGAAAAGACAATTCATTAATTATTTTTTGTTGGATATATTTAATTATTTGGAGTACCAGAATAGAAAGTTTTGTTTCATATCTTGTTCTCAATTAACCTGAGTTTATACCTTCAGTTACTGGATTCTTACATAATTTCCCAAATTTTGCTTTTTCTTCCCATAATACATGTAGTTGCAGTTTGATTTAATGATAAATTGTGGAAGTTGCTTTCTTCAGAAATTGAATAACTTATGTTACCAACACAACCATGAAAATACATTACATTGATGGCCATCAGTGACTTTCAGTATGTCCACAACTCAGTACACAAGTGCATAACTCCTTTCCCTGTCCCTACATAGATACATTTTGAATTAGGTTTTCCTGGCATGCATTATGAATCCACTTGAGACCTCCCTTCACAGCTGATTTTTATGTACTTGTTTATGTGAACAGGAATGTTTTCTGAAAATGGAAGCAGTGTCTATTTTCAACAGAACCAGTCAGTGCTGAATTTACTTGTAGTTCAGCCAAGGAAAATGGGTCTTTCAAAATGATGTCATAGATCTACATATGTATTGTACCAGAGAGAACATGTGTATTTAATCTGCTCACATGGTGTACGAGAGAGACAATAATCTGTTAATTAGAGTTAATTAGAATCATTTGTTGACAGATGTGGTACCTAGGGGAAGATAAGCATCATTTGACCCTTGGCAGTGGTAAAATAAATATTGATTTCAATAGCAGGTGAGAATAAAACAGTGTTGCATCAGTCTGATGTAGCAAATTTTTTAAAGATGGTCAGTTGACCAAAATAGAGCCATTTATGGTGAAAATAATACATAAAAAGAAGCCCAAGCATTACATCTTGGTTAAGTTTTATGTTTATATCATTTTCTTATGCACTGTTGGCTGCAGGGTCCTACAACTTTGTGTTGATGCCTTTTATGAGTGTAACACTCTTCCACCAAAAGTAGATCAGTGTGACATATTTCATGCTTCAGTGACTTTGGTTACATGTTGTTTTTATGTCAATGATGTTGCACTGGTAGTTCAACATCATGTGTGGATGAGTCTTGGTGAGAACAACATGCTCCTGTACAAAGTTGATCACTGTTACCTAAACTTTGTGTTTTATTCAATTTGGTTTAGTTTTACATTTAAGTCAATTCTGCAGGGCATTCAAATACAGCAAAAACAAGAAGGGTTGGGGGGGGGGGGGGGCAGGACACTCCTGATCTTTGAACAGATTTCTAGTTTTGTCATCTATCTTCAGGGAAAGGCCATGGCCTGCAGATCACTCCATTACCTGCAGGTCACATGTTAGGTGGCACGATATGGAAGATTGTCAAGGATGGTGAGGAAGAGATTGTGTATGCTATTGACTACAATCACAAGAAGGAAAGGTATTGTGTTTATCTTTTTGTGATTTAAAGAGCTATGTGTCATAAGTTTTCTATTAAGATGACATCCAGACATCTAATTAGTTCTTTTAAGGTTACATCCAGGTAGCAAAACATATATTTTGACAAAAATTATAATGGCTGTTATTTTACCTTTGTTTATTTGTTATTTATTTCATGAGCAGGATTATGTTAACAGTAGCAACTTGTGCCTTTGTTAGTATTTTTTGAAGGATATTTATGGATGAAAATGTTTTAAAGTCCTCTTATATACCGTATGTACTCGTGTATAAGCCGTGTCCAAATGCAAACAACATAGACCCGAATCTGCCATTGCATAATGTGCTAGCAGATCAGGGTCTATGTTGTTTGTTCTACTGATTAGTTCTTGCAAACTGCACAGACCCAGATCTGCTGGTGCACTATCTGGGTCTATGCAGTTTGCGGTTGGTATTGGCTTATACATGAGTATATACTGTATGCAAGAATGAAAAACAACTATTGTTTATGATATATGTATGTGTCTTACAGAACCTTATTACATGTATATATTAGCTTATAAGATGGGTCCAACTGTAAACAACATAGACTCTGATCTGCCATCACATAATGCACCAGCAGATCAGAGTCTATGTTTTTTGTTCTGTTGAATACTCCTAACTGTACCCATATCTGCCAGTGTATGATGTGATTGCAGATTCTGGGTCTATGCACTTTGCAGTTGGACCCAATTTGTATGCGAGTATATATGGTAATTCTATTTAAATGTCCTCCACTGTAGCAATGTGTCTTGTTCTTTATCATTTGTCTAGGCATTTGAATGGCTGTGTTCTGGAATCCTTCACACGTCCCCATCTGATGATCACTGATGCTTTTAATGCAACCTACATTCAGTCAAGGCGCAGAGTCAGAGATGAACAGCTTATGAGTAAGGAACAATTTGACAAGTGATTGAGCTTAATTTCTGTTTTTAACTCACCATTTTAAAGTTTACTGACCTATGTCATTCCCCAGTTCCTGTCATTAAGTGTCTTGGTTAGATATTATGTGATTTGATTAACATTTTCCACTGGTTGTAAGAAGGCACTTCAAGTAGAATAAGAACTGTGTACATGTCCCAGCTAGATATTACTTGATAAGATTCAGATTTGGTTTGGATATTAGCAGAGTGTATACTGGAGTTTGAATTGTTTGGCTAGCTGATATTGGGTTTTTATGCCCCACCAGAACTCTTGTCTGTCCAACTATCTGTCCATCATGCCTTGGGTAGGATTTGCATTTAGGTCCGTTTTCAGGCACTGTGGTGTGACATCCATGTTCCATGAACAAATTTCTAGTCATAAAAGATATGGCATTGAGAAATTATGTCAGCATAGTCCAGTTTCTTTTAATAGTAGCAATTACATTATCCCGTCACTATTGCTTAGCTATCCTATTTTTGTGCTGAACAACTACCGTCCGTTCGATGTGAATACATTCTCCCACAGAGTGGAGAAAAGGTTAATATGACCTTTGCACTCCAGTCTGTACGTCATATGGTCATGCACAGAACTGTCATCTTTTCATGGACGCCATACTGTGTAGACATTTGCCTGAAATCATCACCATAGAAATTTTGCCTATAGCAACATACCGCATTAGCGGTCTCCATTCTCCAGTTCACAATTAAGTCTTGGTGTTACTCTATCTGTTCCATATTTTATTCTGTATGGTAACCTTTCCCCCTTTTTAGAAATTAGTTCTTTAAGGTGCCTCCTAAGCTACCTCGTGTATTCCACCATTGAAGGGTGGAACACTCCCCTACTTTACTGATATACGGGTAAGTCCCTGTGTTCTGGAAAAAATAACAACATGCCCTGACTAACATAGAGGACAGCGTATTCCTCTCTCGTGACAATTATCAGTAAATTTTCACGTTGTATATTATTAATGTCCACACCACGAATCGCATTGTCATTGCATGTGTCTGCATGTATCTCTAATAAAGTTCACAGTGTGAAATATCTTGCTTTTCTACTGGAAAAAGATTTATTTCTGCGAGGTCAAATCTATTATTTAGGTCGTGCATACAGTTTAGTTTGTGCATACACCTCCAGATTTGAGCCCCAAACCATATGGCACACAATCCAAAAGGATCCTTTCCATTGTGGAAAAGATCTCCGGGGAGCAAACCAGACCTCTTGCTTCTCCCTCATTCCCCAACAATTGAGGAACTCTCACAGAGGTTTTCACTAGGCCAAAACATCGCTCAGCAACATTGAGGGTGGTTCGTCCCTCCCTTGATATTGAGACCCCTGGTTTCTTCTGCCAGTTACAGGGTATATTCCCCAAAGTGGCCTACCAAACCTTTCCAATTGTACGCTGAGGCGACCAAAGTAGGCTTTTCTATGGGAGCCTGGGCTCGCCTTCCAATAAAAACAATTGATGCCATGGAGCAGAAAACCCGGTTACTCATAACCATTGCTTCACATTCTGATCTATTCTCAGCAACTGTGTTTAGTATGCTGAGAGAGGCCTCATTGAATCCAGCTGCATTACAATGCATGCTAGAAGCTGTGGCCAAGACATCCTGGCATGTGCTTTCTGTTGCAAGGGGCTTTATCGGCGGAATTTCTGCACATCTGCTGTGACATTGTGGCCAAGACATCCCAGCATGCGCTTTCTCTTGCAATAGCATTATCGTTGGAATATCCGCACATAAGCCATGACATTGCATTGGACTCCTTATCCACAGTAAAGACCTTCGAAGGGCTGCTTCACTAGAAGCCGAGACCCTCTTTGGGGGCCTCATACATTGCTTGCTGGATCATCAGCATCGATCCTTCACATCCACTCCTGGCCCATCGCAATCGACCAGGAAGTGTGTTTAATGTGAATCGCCCTCAGGGGCCATTAGCCAAGTTCTTCAAGTAGATGCAACCCCAGTCCAATCGGCAACCTCAAACTAGACCTCATCAGTTGAGTCCATGGCGCCAAGGTCACCGCAGACCCCAAAAGAGGAAGTTCTATAATCCACCTTCCTTTCCCACCGAGGAAAAGGGGGGGGGGACAGCCATAGCCATCCAACCCCTATCCTGCCATGCATCCCCCTCCGGAACGTCCGCATAGGTGCTCGTCTACGCCTCTTTTCAGAGGCTTGGTCAAGCATCACGGACAATGGGTGGGTCCTCTCCATTGTGAACAAAGATTATCGGCTCCAGTTTCGAGAACAACCTCTGCTGTCAAGGACCCCCATTCTCTTTCCCCAGTCCAATCTGGTGAAATTGAGGGAAGAGGTGCACACCCCTTTTTACAGAAAAGGGCAGTTGAGAGGGTCCTGAATAATTAGTCTTCTGCCTTCTACTCCCGAATCTTCCTGGTCACCAAGAAAAGCAGGAAATTTTGTATCATAATTGATCTCTCCACACCCAACCAGTTTTTTCTGGAGGAACCTTTCGAGATGGAGACAACCTCTTTGATCCGGAATGCACTTCATCCGTCCAATTGGGCTGTCTCCATCGACCTTCAGGATGCCTATTTGCACGTCCGGATTTTTCCTCCACATTGCAAAGCTTTTCAATTCCAGGTTCTGCTGTTTGGAATCTCTTCCACACCCAGAGTTTTCACCCGAATCATGGGAGTGGTTGTTGCCTACCTTCGATTACTGGGAACACAGATTCTCCAGTATTTCGATGACTGGCTGATCCACAATGTCCAGGTTTAGTTCCTTCATTAGGATCTGTTCTGTTCTTGGTCCGCCATAACTGGGTTGGTCTTTTACCCAACCTCGAGAAGTCGGAACTCATTCCATCACAGGATTTTGTTTAAATGGGGATGAATTTCCTCATGAACCAGAACTTGGTACGAGTTCCACTTGATTGGGTAGATCAAAAACTGGCTCTCCTAGAGGTGCTACAAGCAAAAACATTGTTAAATGCTTGTTCATATCAATCCCTATTGGGAACCTTGAAAGCCGCTGCCGACTTGGTTCCTTTAGGACGTCACAGAGATTCTCTATCAACCCCAATCCCACTAGAACAAGATTATCACCACCACTTGCACTGTTGGATGAATCGGGACAGATTCCTGGCTTGGGTCCCAATGCATGCACCCGACCCTCACTCCTATCTGTTTGCCAATGCGTCAGATTCCGGTTGGGGTGCTCATTTAGAGCCAGATGGAGTAATTCTACAGGGTCTTTGGACTCAGGCCAAATTGTCCCTCCACATCAGCAACCTAGAAATGAAAGCAGTATTTCTAGCATTGCAAGGGTGCATCGACAGAGTAAGGGGTTGATGCATCATGGCCTCCTCAGAAAACACGGCCATCATAGCATATCTACAACATCACGGAGGCACACATACCCCTTTTCTTTTTGTGGAGGTCTGGAATCTCCTCCTATGGGCATCCTCAGAGGACATCACAATCCAAGTTTGCCACATTCCTGGCAAGAAGAACGTATTAGCAGACAGCCTGTCCAGGATAGGTCGAGCCATCCTCACGGAATGATCTCTTCACCGCTCCGTAACAGAGTCCTTGTTCACACTCTGTGGAAGAGCCCTGGTGGACATGTTTGTGACCAGGCTCAGCAACAGACTTCCCTTTTACGTATCTCTGGTCCCAGACCAGAGAGCATGGGCAGTGGATGCATTCAGCTTCCAGTGGGATATGCTATTCGCATACACCTTCCCACCATTCTGATCTTCTACCTCAAGTTCTGCAAAAAGTCTGAACTTCCACTGCGCAGATCATTCTCATCGTCCCGCTGTGGCCCCAGCGATCATGGTGCAATGATCTCCTAGACCTGTTGATCGATCGACTCAGGTCTCTACCTCACCAGAGGGAACACCTGTCTCAACACCGGGGATCCCTTCTCCACAACAGCCCACACATTTTCCACCTTCACGGTTAGCTCATCTCAAGTGATCTCTCTGCCAGAACAAGTTTTTGATCCAAGTTGCCAGTTGCATCATTCAGGCCAGGAGAGCTTCTACATCCAAGGTCTATGATGCCAGGTGGAGAATCTTTTGTGATTGGTGCAGTAGGAAACATGTTGATCCTGTCTGACCCTCTGTAACTTCCATTGCTGATTTCCTTTTGTTACTTTTTGAGACCAAAAGATATTCAGTATCCACTATCAACGGCTATCGAGCTGCCGTCTCCAACACACTAAAATTCTCTCAGGGCATGGCAATTGGTTCAGATTCATACCTTGCCGATCTTATTAAGTATTTTGAGCTCCAGAGACCTGTCTCCCGTTCTTTTAATCTCAGATTGAATCTTTCTTGTGTTTTGTGGTCTTTAACCAAACCCCTTATGAACCATTGAGTGAGGCCTCCTTTCAGGACCTCACACTCATGACTGTGTTCCTACTCGCACTTGCATCTGCAAGACGATGAAGTGAAATTCGATCCTTGTCTATTGGGAATTACAATTGTGTTTCCCTCCTTCGTCAACCAGGATTTCTTGCTAAAAATCAATTACATTCGGTAGCTCCACTACCTATAGAGATCCCCAGTCTAAGCCAGATAGACTGTTATGCCCCGTGAGGGCCCCTTCAGTTCTATCTTAATGCCTCCAAAGGAAAAATAAAGGGTAGGAAACGTCTCTTCCTTCCTCATAAGAGCTCCGTAGACATTTCGGCTGCCACTATCTCCCAGTGGATTGTCACCACAATCAAAAGAGCATATCAGCTCTTACTGATCGAGACCTTTCCATTATGAAACTAAAAACCCATGAGGTTCGAGCCATTGCTGCCTCATGGGCCTACAATAAACACTCCTCCTTGGAGGACATCATGAGGGCAGCTTTTTGGCGTTCCTATACTACCTTCTCCTCCTTTTATCTCCGCTCATTAGTACAACAGAGCACAGGCATTTTTTCTCTGGTGCCCATCGTTGCAGCACAACATGTGGTTCAGAGAGACACCAACCTTCTGTAAGATGGACCTCTCCCTCTACGGTGAGTACATTATATTTTCTTGGTTTTTGATCAGTTTAAATAGAGCATCAGCCTACACCCCTACTGACAAATTCAGCTAAGCATTAGCGATGAGGTAAGTAATTGCTGCTATTAAAATATAGTTTTTTTGAGGGGGGTAAAACTAGTTTTAATAATGCAATACTTACCCAATGCTATTGCCGAATGCCCTCCTCCCACACCATTCTGATGTCTTGCATAATCATCGTCTATGAAAATGATGACAGTTCGGTCCATTGCCATACAGAGTACAGACTGGAGTGCAAAGGTCATATTAAACTTTTCTCCACTCTGTGGGAGGATGTATTCACATCGTACGGACAGTGGTTTTTTGGCACGAAAATAGGATAGATAAGCAATTGCGATGGGTAAGTATTGCATAATTAAAATTAGTTTTACCCCTCAAAAAACTACATTTCACATTTACATATAATTGTGTCTGAAGGAATCTAGAACTTATAACATTAAGTGAGTATCCACTATGTATATTATTTTGGTTTTAAATTGCATCATTCAATGGTTGTTGTAATATTTGTCCACAAAGACGGCTTGCAGGACTGTGAAATTTACAAGGTAGTTAGTTTACAATAACTACTATAAAACAATGACATAGAAGCATCTCTGAGTGCTATATTTAGACTGCAAGCATCCAGTGTAGTATCATGGTGCCGCACAGCAGAGAGCTGTCACATGAGCAGAAAAAGACAATATTGCATTTATATGGGAATAATTTCACTCGCAGGAATATATCAAAAGTAACAGGCATATCCAGGTTTATGATTCAGAAATTTTTTTGAAAAGATTTGGTTAAAATGGTCATGGTGAAAATCTGATTTGAAGCAGGAGGCCAAAGATCAGAAGTGAGAAAGATGATCATGTACTTTGTCGTCTGGTGCACCAGAAATGTATACAGACTTTAGCTGATCCAACTGTGGAATTGAATAATACAATACCAGTATCTGTTTCTCAGAGTAGTGTCAAAATGAAATTAAGGTGTTATGAATTTAGAAGATACACAGTTCAGAAGAGGACCACAGTCTCTTTAAAAAAATTGCTACTGCCGTTCTTCATGGTGCTATGAGGAATGAAATTGGACTGTTGAGAGAAATTGGTCGAGTATCATTTTCAGTGATGAGACAATGGTCATGTTAGCCCAGATAAGAAGGTATTTGTGTGGCAAAAACCCAGTGAGGAACGGAAACCAGAATGCTTAGGAATGGACAGTTGTCATTCTCCCCGTATAAACATCTCCACTATGTTTTGGAGTTGTATAACTTTTAATGGGGTTGGCGTACTGACATCTGTTGAAGGTATGATCTATTCAGAGAGGTGCATACATATATTGGATCAGAATTTATGGCCTGTTGCTGCCAAAGAATTCCCAAATGGGGTGGGGGTGGGGGTGGATTCTTCAAGAAGATAATTGTCCTGTGCAATATTCAGACTATTCCTTGGCCATCACAGTCACCAAAACATCATTGAAAATGTATGGAGAACAATTAAAACAAAACTTTACAAAAAGGCTGACTGCAATTAAAACTAAAGGTGACCTCATCAATGTTGTCAGTGATACTTGGCAGTCAGTTGATAAGACTCATAAAAGGCAACTATATGAGTATTCACCTAAGCAGCTACAGCTACATAAAAGTAAAAGGATCAGTTGTGAAATACTAGAACTTGTAAGTATCAGTTTCTTCTTAATTTTGTTGGTACCATGATTTAAAATTACAACATAATCAATATTGCGTCAACAATGTCATGTTAAGTGGCTACTCCCATTTTGACCTGCCCCTGTATTTAGGCTTGCCTGCATTTACTAGATGGTGATACTTCCATGCCATTTTTCTGGCAGTGATGGTACCATCATCGTTACTGTGAAGATATGTATTCAAGTTTCATGTTAAAGTTATGTCATATAAGGTGGGGATACATCATACATCATGCTATGGTTTGTAGGCAAGGCACTAAGTTTAACTGAACTCTTGTTATACCATATTTGACATAATATAGTAAAAAATGTATTTGCAGCACAAGTATTCTAAACATGCTTTTTGTTTTTATTCCACTTCCATGAAGATAATATTACCCTTGTTCATCCATCTGTCCATCCTGTTAAGTTTTGCATTTTAGGTTCTTGTAGAGGGCCATTCAAGTTCTGTGAACATGTTTCTAGTTTGATTTGTCATTAGCTAATTAGAAGTGACAGTAGCAGTTTGATTTGTCATTAGTTACTTAGAAGTGACAGTAGCAGTTTGATTTGTCGTTAGCTAATTAGAAGTGACGGTAGCAGACTTCTTGGAGTTTTATGGCTTCCATATAGGTTTTTGTAGTATTAATTTTTGCTGCAAGATTACCCATTATTACAATGTCAACATAAATTGACAATTTTGAATCAGGAGTGAAGAAAGTGTATGAAATTTCAATTAGATTTGCTTTATTGAGCCTTTGGAATAGTAGGAAAGGTGAAAAGAGCAGATGTAGAAAATGAGCTTTCATGGGCCTTATGGTATTTTTATAGCAACAGTAAGTGCATATGAATGTGGGCAAGAAAAAAAGCTTTCAGACCAAAATTTTGCTCCTCTGATGCTAATTTGTTTTTGGTTAGGGGTTTAGTACAACTTTATCTACATGCTTTGGTCTGTTTCTGCCTTATTGCTGACAAACTATCAATAACCAGCCAGTGTTATAGATATGTTATATTTAATTGTTTAGCATTATTATTAATAACTTTTGAAATAATTGTATCTAAATAATTTCAATAATGATAAGTGCATATCAAACTTTAGTGCATATTGACTTCACTTATTTAAAACAAATATAAGCATATATGCTTATTCTGGACATTTTACAGTACATCATTAAAAGAAAGAGAATTTTTTAGAAATTGTAGTATGTCAAGTGATTAGCCTGTGATTCAATGGCTCATTATTACATAATTTTTATTTCTTTAAGCCACAATTCTCCAGACAATGAGAAAAGATGGGAACGTTCTGATTACTGTCGATACAGCAGGAAGAATGCTGGAATTGGCACAACTGCTGGTAATTACTTTTGTTGCATGATTCTTATCTTTGTAATATTTGATTTTTAAATTTTTCATCTTCTGTGTCATTATCTTGAGTAACCTAATGTGCTGATTTCTCTCATGAAATTCACTTGCTCATGTGGATTGTTTTTCTGTTTTTTATGCCCAACATAAGTATTATGATATGATGTTGACCATTCGTCTGTTACCAATTTCGCTTCCACACAATAACTTTAGTTCTCTACCATCCATAGTTGCCAAACTTTGTGGATGGCTTGCACTTTTGGTGTAAGGAAGAACCCAGTTGATTTAGGAGTCAAAAGATCAAAGGTTAAGGTCACTGTGACTGAAGAATAAGCCAATGGTTTCTGCACAGTAGTATTAGTTCAACATGATATACCTCAACCAAACTTTGTGGATGGCTTGCACTTAGGGTAAGGAAGGAGGTTATTGATTTTGAGATCAAAAGATAAAAGGTCAAGATCACTGACTGAAAGAAGAAAAATTATTTCTGCACAATAACATTATTTTGGCATCACAGACCTGGCCCAATCTTTGTGGATGGCTTGCACTTAGGGTTAGGAAGAAGCCTATCGATTTTGGGGCAAAGGTTAGAGTCACTCTGACTGAAATAAGAAAAATGGTTTCTGCACAGTAATTTCAATTATCTACATAGAGGGTTTTTAAACATAGGGTGGGTGAATAATGTGCCATTCAGGGTACTCTTGTTCTAATTGTTAAACGAAAAACATGTGGCATTTAGGTCATCTGTGTACAGATCTATTTTGTTGTAATTTGCTTTAAACTTTGATTGCTGTTTGTACTGTATGCTTCCAATTTGTCAGAAAAACTTGTGAATCATGGTAAATCATCCCACGTTGACCATATGTATATGCATACTTTTAAGCTTTTGTAGATATGGAAATATAAGTTTTGATTATGATCAAATACACTGATAGATTGGTTTTTATATTTTTTTTTCAAAATTTGCTTACTTCTATTGAGAATGGCTAGGAGCATTAGAGTGCAGTACTGAAAAAGGTCATTAGAAATTCAAGATCTTTATCAAACATATTTAGGATTTTTTGCAGTGTTCTAAATCAGGCCAGGGGGAATAATCATCAATTAAGACTAATTTGGTATTTTGCTAACAGGATAGTGAAGATTGTCTCCCTTAGAAATCCTTTCTTTCATTCAAGTAATTTCCACTTACTTTTTTGGACACCTAATATTAAAAAAACATGCTTTTGCTAGGTTGGTTGATTTTACAGTAATTTTAATTGATTTTAGTTTGAAATCATGTTAAAAATTTTGATCATTAATATCTTTAATTCTCATGATTGGTCAAAGTGATTAGATTAGAGCCATTTCTTATGACAACTGTTTCAACAGGTAGATCTATGTGTGTGTGTGTGTGCATGTGTGTGTATGCAGGTGGGTGTGTGAGAGAGAGAGAGGTTGGGAAGTAGCTTGTGCATAATTTAATCAGCATTACATGTACAGGTGAAAAAACTTCACTTTACAGTTTGATGATGATTTTTGCTAAGTTTTCATTATTTATATCTGATACTGACTTGAGTTATACATTTATTGATGACATGCAAAACAAGTGCTTACCTATATGTATGTTAATTATGTCAATGTATCTTGTACATCTGTATGTTCTGAGAGCCCAACAATGCAGGAAAAAATGTCACATACTATTATTTATGCCAATATTAATTTTATGCCTTCCTTCATTTAAAACACAATTCTTTTAGGTGAGAAATATGCTCAAATTGCTTGATTAGAGGCTATATTTATGGAAAAGAGCTCTTTACAAGGATACCCAAAGATGAGTCCCATAGCTCATAGGTTTACATTAATGCAAAATTTTCTGGATGCAAAATATATCAGAGCCTCCTTTGCATACATGATGCAGAAATTAAGGAATGGGGTGCATCAAAGTGGCAACTTGGGTCAAAATTTGCCATACTTTTATTCATCATAATTCTCAATACTTCTCCATAAAGTGGGAATTGTTTACCACCGACCAATACAAAATGATATTTAAGTTCTTATTTTGTTGTTCATTTACAAAATGTACACTTCTATACTTGGAGTATTGCCATGAAACTTTACACCAGGGTCCGCAGAGGACCTCAAAAACCTAGAAAACCCTAAAAGTTCATTTTGACCTTAGAAACATAAGAAAAGTCCCCCCCCCCAAAAAAAACTAAATTTAAAAAAAACTAAAAATTTGAGCAAAGTGATGAAGGGCTCTACCCGGACCCCACAAAAAATACTTTTTTGCGCACCATTTTTTGTTAGGCTAGTCTAGCAGTAAAGAAAGCGCGCGAATTATGCAAATTAAAGACATCTGGTCATTTTATTCTATCATTCATTTGATAGACCCATAACAGCATATCGTCGGATCATCAACAGCGTTAGGATTGTGTTTGCTTCAATTTTTGCACAGTTCAAAGTTTGTTTGCTTCAACGTTTGTTTGGATTAAGATTCTTTTACCAGAAGTGTTTTAGGGTGCATCAACAGAGTAAGGGGCCGTTGTGTCATGGTCTCCTCCGACAACACGTCCATCGTAGTGTATCTCCTACATCAAGGAGGCTCACATGCCCCTTCTCTTTGCGTGGAGGTGGAACCTCTTTTGCTGGATGTCTCGGAAGGAATAACCCTCGGAGCCAGCCACATTCCGGGGAAGAAGAACATATTAGCGACAGTCTGTCCAGGTTGGGCAAAACAATCGTCTCGGAATGGTCTCTTCACAGTTCCGTAACAGAGTCCCTTTTCTCTTTATGGGAATATTCAAATTTTTAATAAATGTTATGCTCACCATGGAGATAATTTTGTAACTGCATTGTGTCTTGAACCTCAAAAAAAAAATTTAAAACCTTGAAAAAAACGAAAAAAACCACCTCAAATTTTAAAAGTTAATTTCACTTCTAACCCTGTTAATCACACATTCATCCCAATGTCTAGTTTTTGGTCCTAAATGAAAATGGTGCTACTCAGACATTCAATATGGCCACCACAGCAGCCATCTTGAAAACCTTGCTATCACTACTCCTGAATGGATGGTCATATCAACAGCATAGGGTTTCCACTAAAAGACTTCTTATTATATCTTGTTGGTCTTAAATAAAAATGATGCCGATCTTAAGTCCAATATGGCTGGCATGGCAGCTATGTTGAAAATCTAGTTATTACTTATCCTTCACCTGAAGACTTCTTATGATGTCTAGTTCGGCCTAAATGAAAATGGTTCTATTCAGACATCCAATATGGCCCCCACAGTAACCATCTTGAAATTCTTGTTATCACTACTCCTCCTGAATGGATGGTCAGATCAACATAGGGTTTTCAGAGAAAGACTTTTATGATGTCTAGTTGGTCCTAAAAGAAATTGGTGTTGATCTGACATCCTAATTGAAAATGGTGCTACTCAGACATTCAATATGGTAGCCATATTGAAAATCTTGTTATCACAGCTCCTGAACAGAAAGTCAGATCAGCATGGGGTTTTCACCAAAAGATTTCTTATGATATATAGTTGGTCCTAAGATGAAAATAGTGCAGCCCAGACATTCAATATGGCCACCACAGCAGCCATCTTGAAAATCTAGTTATTGCAACTCCTTCTGTTCGGAAAGTCATATCAGCATGGGATTTTCACCAGAAGACTTATTATGATGAGTTGATGTTAAATAATAATTGTGGTGATCTGCTATCCAATATGGCCACCACAGTGGCCATCTTGAAAATCTTATCACTACTTCTCCTAGATGAAAAGTCATATCAGCATTGTCTAGTTGGTACTAAATGAAAATTGTTCCAATCTGACATCCAGTATGGCCACCATGGCAGCCATCTTGAAAATCTTGTTATTGCTCGACATGGGCTTTTAACCAGAAGACTAATTATGATATCTAGTTGGTCCTGAATGAAAATGGTGCTGATCTGACCTCAAATATGGCTGCCACAATGAAGATGTTGAAAATCTTGTTACTAATTCTCTTGAATCGATGGTCATATCAACACGAAGTTTTCACCAGAAGTCTTCTAATGGTGTCTGATTTGTCCTGAATGAAAGTTGTGCCAATCTTACATTCAGTATGGCTGCCACAATGGCTGATTTTAAAATCTTATTGCTCAAGAATATCAGAAATGGTTTCAACACTAATCAGTGAAACAGAGTGGTCCTTTCTAGAATTCCTGGAAATTCTTTTCTGAAGTAGAGTGTCAGTCCCTTTGAGGGACTCTTGTTTTTTGTTCATTTTGGTGAATTAAGCACCTAATAAGATGAGAATTGTTGCTAATTTTATTAAACAAACAGTTATTTCATTTACGCATACAACAGATAGATCTCATGTTTGTCCATGATTTCAAATGTGATGTGGACAACTGTATGTGATAAGTCCATTATCATCCAAAAATGTTGAACCAATGATTAATTAGTAAAATTATCAATCAATCCCAACATGAGTTACAGATAAGAACAGATTTTGTCCTTTTATCGAACTATTCCTTTCTTTCTTGTTCTTTTTGGTGTCTATGACACTTGCTGCAGCCTTGATGTTCTCTTGTGGTGTATCTTGTCCTGGTTTCTTTAACAAAGTATTTGTCACAGGATATTGTAGTTGACTGCTAGAAGGACCATTTGACATGTCATCTTGTTGATCCAAATTTGTGCTATTCATAAACAAATAAAAATGAAACGATTATTGCAGTTATGCATAGAATAATTATTTGCTACTAATTTTTTTCCAGAGTGGGATCTGAAAGCTACAAAAATTAAATTTTGTTGCTAATTTATACTCCTGACTCAACCAACAGAGGATGTTATTACATCAGAATATAATGGTTTTAGATGCAGTAAGCAACTGCATTACCAAAATTTAGACTTAATAATGAAGGGAATTGTGAGGATTTTGTTTTAATAAAGATATTACCAGTAGAGTTGTTCCCTCTTTTATGAGACCAATCATATATAATGAAAAGTAGTTATATGAAGGGAATAAAATATAATAGGCACTCAAGGGACCATATTAGTGTCCACTGTGGACAGGTGTCTTTTATATAGAAGTTTAACATGTACTAGCAGTTAAGGAAATGGGTCAATAACATGTCCTTTATGAGATTGATTCCTTTACATAATGGAGGTGTTTGCTAAGGAAGGTGTCCTCTTTTCACATGCTTGCCTGTCTTAAGCTGGTCTCATCAGAGAGGTGACAACTTTACATTGACCATTATTTTCTTATTTTCACATGATCTGGCTAGTTTTAGTTGGTTTGATGCATGTAGTTTTGTAATGTCAGCTGTACTAAAACATCAGATTTCACATGCTAACTGAGGACTGTTTTTTTCATGTTTGAAAAAAATCCTTTTTATAAGTATTTTGTATATAATTAATTTACATAGTTGTTGAACATGTAAGAATATCAATTATACCAGGGTCCCTACTTTGGAGCAATTAAGGCAAAATATTCGCCCTTGATTCAGTCATTTTGCCTAAACATGCCCAAAAAATGAAGTTCACTTTTACCTTGCCTTGATTTCATGCCATTACCATCTACCCTCTTTTGTTTCAATACCATGCATTAATAATCAAAGTAAAATATAAACTTTTGTGTCAATTTTTCCTTAAAAGAGGAAGTTGAAAGTTAGAAAAAGAAGTTTTATGCTCTGTACACAACTTTTGGTGCTAATTTGGTAATCATAAATGGCAGAAATTAAATTGTTGTCTGTGGAGTTTTTTTTACGAATCATGACTTATTGGACATATTCAGGTCCATTACTATAAAAATAAATTATATTATTCAATATTTCATCCAATGAACATATGAAAAAATGACTACTATGCAAACAGTTACTGATTTTGGACTGTAACCAGTTTTATACAATAACTATGTTATACAACAACTGTGGTGAAGCAAAATAAGAAAGTTGTTAATATTTTTTATAAAGTTTAATCATCTGACATGAAATAGCAACAACCAGAAGTTTAAAATGGCATTTTTTAAGCATTATAATATTTTGAATTTTCTACACTCACTTCTCTCTATTTTCTGCAATATCACCCTGTTCTGGCTGGAGAGAGAAGTGACATTATGACCCAATATTAAAGTCCAGCATAGATGCTGTTATACAGTTTGTTGTATGCAAACATATGCCAAAACATTTGAAAAGGACTTTTAACTCTCCAACTCAAACTCTTCTCACAAGTTGTGGCAAACACTTTCATAATACATACTCTGTATGATCCAAATATTAGATATCCTTACTCCAAAATTTCATAAATATGAAGTCTGATACCAGGGGAGATAAACAACCAGCAATCTTTATGGTATATTTGTGCAACTGTTCTATCTAGGTTTCTGTTCATACACATGTGCTAGTTTGTGTATTTTGTTTGGTTTTTAACTCTAATGTTCATAGATCAGAAAAACTTATGTAATGTTCTGTCATCTGTCATCCATCATCCATCCGTCAACATAAATGGTGCTGTTCGGACATCCTGTATGGCCACCACAGCTGCCATTTTGAAAATCTTATCATTACTTCTTCTGAATGGATGGTCATATCAACATGGGGTTTTCATTGGAAGACTTCTTTTGATGTCTAGTTGATTCTCAGTGAAAATGTTGTCAATCTGATATACAATATGGCCAGCATGGCAGCCATCTTAAAAAGCTTGTTATTGCAACTCCTCCTGAACGAAAAGTTATATCAATGTGGGGTTTTCACTAGAAGACTTCTGATGATATATAGTTTGTTCTAAATAAAAATGGTTCCAGTCTGTCCTCCAGTATGGTTGCCATGGCAGCCATCTTGAAAATCTTATTATTGCTACTCCTAAATGGAAAGCCATATCGACATGGGGTTTTAACTTGTATTTGGGGTAAGGAAGAAACCTATTGATTTTGGGGCCAAAAGATGCAAAGTCAAGATCGCTCGGACTCAAGAAAATAAATAGTTTCTGCAGAATATCTTTAGTTCTTGACCATTTACTTTCACCAGAGTTTGTGGATTGTTTACAAATTGCATAAGAAAGAGTCAATTGATTTGGGCATCAAAAGGTGAAAGGTCATGGCCTCTGTGACTGGAAGAAGAAAAATTGTTTTTGCATAATAGCTTTACTTTTAGACCACTTACCTTGACCAAAGTTTGTGGAGGGCTTACACTTAAGGTAAGGAAGAGGCCTATGGACTTTCGGGGCACAAAGTCACAGGTCAGGGTCATTGTGACTTAAAGAAAAATGGGTTTTGCGCTGTAACTTTTGTACTAGAGGAAGTTCTTTGATTGAACTTTGTAAATGGCTTGCACTTATGATAAGAAGCATAGATTTTGGGGCCTAAAAGTCGATGGTCAAGGTCATGGTAAGTTTTACAAGAAAATAATAAGTTTAGTTCAAGAGCACATGCCTTGACCTAAGGTCAATGTCATTGAGCCCCATTTATCAGTAATCTTCAGAGTCAACCATGCACTACTAGTACCTACAAAGATGATTATTAAACACATGGTTGTTGTATAATGTACCGTTTACAGTGCTCATCTTGGTTTTTTTTGCATTCAGTTCAACGTGTTGTTTATTCTTTATTTACTTGACCCCAGTTGTTTATTATGAATTACTTTATACATTAATTGAATCTAAATATATTTCCAGGCAGAAATGTAATGTTTGCAAGGCTTTTCTTCTGTTGTAGGCATGCATACTTCAGATTATTTCTGTGAAGTTGTTTATTTTGAAAACCTATGATAGCAAGATTGAAGGTTGAAAACAAAGTTGTTGTTGAAGTCAGCATTGGGATATGCAGATTACTACTATTGCTGTGTCTGTTATGTTTTATATGAAAAGGTGACCTTGCAAACATTACTCATTTTGTATAAAACACACCATATTAGTTTTCACGTTTTCCTGTTTTAATATTAAAAAAGGGCAGCAGTTTAAGATTGTGCCAAGCAGGACAATTGGCAAATGTCAAGCCTTTGAGAAATAATCAGATTCATTCATCCTATAATTTTGCTGACAAATTGATTGCTGTTGTGCCTACAGCTCCTAGTCAGTAATTGCTTGAATGCTATTTTCCAGATCACATATTTTAGTTTGATATTAAATTTAAAACATTGGCAAAAACGATTGGGGTCAGATTAACTTTTGTTCATATGAACCTTAATTCTTCTTTTATATTCAGCTGCCATAATATGTGACTTTTATTGTCTTCCCATGTATCTTCAATATTGATTTTCAAATAAACTATCCTGATTTGTTAGATTGTCTGCAAACATCAAGAAATATTGTTCATGTTAGATTGTCTGCAAACATCAAGAAATATTGTTCAGAAAATTTCTCTTCTCTGAATGCAAACCAATTCAGTTCAGTTTTATTTGCATCAGGTTCAGTATATATTTGATGTACTGAGAAAAAGAACATACTGTGTAGCAGATACATTTGGCGGTGGTTTGATTTTGTCTGTTGAGAAAAATCAATAAATGCCAAAACTAAAACCTGTCAGAGATGTATCAAAACTAGACCATACTCACATTCAATGGAATCCTCTTCATGGGTGACAGTGGAAAAAACTATGTAGTTAATCAATTAAAATTTTATCTTTTTTGTTCATGACTACACACCATGACTATAAATATGAGACCACTGTTACCTTCATATGACCTTTCCTTCATTGTTAGGCAATTCAATTAACTGCCTATTATAATGTAGATAGTTTACTACAAGTTTTTGTTAATTCTTAAATTTAATATGCACTAATTGTAATCTCAACCAGTAATTTCATTTTAGATACTTGCCACAGTTTGACAAAGCAGTTGAAGTATGAAACTCTATGAAGTACAGTTAAATACCTATTATCTCATAAACAAAATCCAGGAATATGATTGGGCAATTATTAAGATATAAGTCCAGTATTTCTTTTAAAAGTTATTCAGGTGAGATGTAAGAACTCCAGCAAAGTCCAAACTAGATGATATGATTTACAAGCCGGGTGTAAGTAAGTCACATGATGACTGTTGTTTGGAGATAATTTTTTTAAGTCCAAGGGAGGCTACTGCAACAACTAGCCTATTGTTTGTAACAATGAGCTGCATAGCCAGCAATGGCAGCTATGAGATACTTATGTGTTATTCTTTCAACAAATAAATTTATGTAAGGTTTATGAGGTAATAAATTCCTTATATATTAGTTAACCTGGGCGTTTGGAACATTATGACTGTCTTGAATTCCGTACACCTGGAGCCACAAGGTGTACGAGGTTCAAGGTGGTCATAACAATCCATACATCCCAGGTAAACAAATATGTAACTACAAATTTCATTTAGATGAAAATACATTATTTATGTATAACATTTCTTGATATAAGGTACAAAAGTTAATATAATAATAAAGTTAAGTGGATTATTGTTGCATATAAATTAAAAGTAGATAAAAAATTAAAGTCACAGGTTCATGAAGTTGCAGAGGACTAGAATTTATATACTCCACCATGAGACATTTCTAGTTAAACTACGTATTGTATTACAGAGTCAGTTTTTTGTGGGATCTTTGTTAGGATTTTTCTCTGCACACTCAACATTTAAATTAGCGTTCTGCTTAGTCTTTTTTTTTGAGCCTCACAAGTAAGCTAACCTAAATAAATGGGCCAGCTAATAGACTTTCATGCAGAGATAGATTCAAAATTTGCTGTATTTGCCAGACATGACCAAGAAATGGGCTCAAATGACAAGTGGCAACTCTTCTTGTTGGACATTGTACATAGGGTGTCACAAAATATTCCATGGATTTGTTTGGTCATCATATTTTCTCATTTGTTTAAATATGCTATAGCCACAAAACACAAGAAAAAGGTGTGAAAGCCTATAATTGAACAATTACCCAACTATACTACAGTATTGACATTACAATAATCAGACTGTCACACCAAGTGCTTTTTAACGATGTTGTGGTGTGTCAGTACAGATCAGCCTTTAGAACAAAACATCTGTAGCCTTGTTCCTAATCAAAAAGAAAACTGAATCTAGCAAAATGAACTACCGTTTATACTCACGTATAAGATGACACAAACTGCCAACTGCATAGACCAGATCTGCCATCACATAATGTGCCGGCAGATCTGGGTCTATGCAGTTTGTAAGGACTAATCAGTAGAACAAACAACATAGACCCTGATCTGCCAGCTCATTATGCGACGGCAGATCAGGATCTGTGTTGTTTGCATTTGGACCCGGTTTATATGCGAGTATATATGGTAACCTTAAGTATTATCCCCCAACACATGTTTGAGGACCTGATCAAGT
Source organism: Margaritifera margaritifera (assembly GCA_029931535.1). Lineage (NCBI taxonomy): Eukaryota > Metazoa > Mollusca > Bivalvia > Unionida > Margaritiferidae > Margaritifera > Margaritifera margaritifera. Next base: position 2,072,625 of record JAQPZY010001459.1, read on the forward strand.
AAAACTTTAACATCAGATCTCACCAGAAGTGCCTGTCAGTTAGGTATTATATATTTTTGTATGTAGTAAGTCTGCTTGTTGTCAAAAAATATAAAAATTTGAACACAGTAGAGGGGTACAACATACTATTGTTGGGTGCATTTCTGTAATATAGTTTCTGAAAGAAAAAATATTTTATATAAATAAATAGTTGGATAGAAAAATAATGAAGTTTGGAAATATGATAATTCAACTGAAGCAACAGCTAATCCGGAAATAAAGTGACACATTTTCCAGTGCATATTTAATAATTAAATATATCAATGTTTTCTTTTTTGTTTCAACTTGTTTGTTACCTTTGTATACCTCCTTTGAATGTTTTTATATTAAATTTCACAAATATCTGTCTGCCATATTCATTTTCAAGAACAAATATTCAACAAGAGCCATTATAATTCTTTGCCCAGGGGCAGGGCTAGCATATTGGTGATAGTGGGATGGCAGGGTTGTATAGGTGACTAAGAAACATAAGGCACAATGCAACTGGCTGATGAATTTAATTTTGTTTGACCACTTCAATGGCACCACTTTTGTGTTGCTGTGGTTTTTAGGTATATTGTTGAAAATTCTTGCCATTCCAGGACCAAATGTGGAGGAGCACAGAATCTGGATTGACAACTTACTCCCTTGCCCTTCTCAATAACGTCAGCTTCAATGTCATTGAGTTTGCCAAATCACAGGTCAGTAAATAATATACGAGTCTTGGATAATCATAGCCTCTTAACATATATAAATAGTCATGGGCAGTATGGTTGGTGCAATCCTAACCCTTAAATTTCTGCCTAAATCAAATTTGTGAATCTGAGAGGTCAGATATCTCTGACACAAAGTGGAGGTCAATATGAAAGGTTTACTTGCTAATTAAACTGCATATTCACTAAAACACGGGTATAAAATTGCTGTATTACATTATTTAATTCAATATTCACCAAAACACAGGTATAAAATTGCTGTATTACATGATTTAATGCAGTATTTTGAAATTCAGCATGTTTTAGTAAAGCAAAAATGCCATTTCAATTGCATGAATATGATGTCATGGCAGTGCAATATTATGAATGATTGCAAATCACATGGTGCTGCGTCCATCAGTGAAAATGTCTCTTATGTGAATTATTTAATAATAACATAGATTATCATTCATTCCTTTGACAAATTTGTTGGCAGATAACACTATCACTTTTTGAGGGATTGCACATACATTGAAATATTTCTGACAAGCCTTTAAAAAAAATATCTTTAGTATAGCTGCCTATGGCGTGAGTTGTCTTTAATATAAGGGGTTAGAGGAGATGATGATTGATATAGATTGAGACATGTACACTATGTTTATATAGTTAAATCCCACAATCTTCAAATACACTAAATGTTGTAATTTGCAGGTTGAATGGATGAGTGACAAGATCATGAGAGCATTTGAGGACAACAGAAGCAATCCCTTTCATTTCAAGCACATGAAACTGTGTCACAACCTAGCAGAGCTGGCCAAGGTTCCAGAACCTAAGGTAGGAGGAGTTAAATTATGTGACTACAAAAATTCTGTTTCACTGAGAAATTGTCCAGTTATTCATTTTTTCCTGATGTTTGTTTTCCTTGCAGCAAATGGTACAATGGAAAGTCAGAATTTAAACTATTTCATGCAAATAGGAATCATAATGTTGTTATTCCTTTTTTATCTATCAGCAATTGTTTGCATAAGGCCAAGAAAAATAAATGTGTGTTTCTGGTCGGCTGACTGTCCCTGTTTCCGACATCGCCGAAATTGATTTGTGCATCTAATTGAGCTGGTTTTGCCCAGTACTTTGAAGCACTTGAAATATTATTTGATTTATATATAATGTTTAAAAAAAAAAAAAAATAACCTGCCTACCCTAATTTTAAAACCAGTGCAATAGGAAAAAAACATTTTTTGGGGGGGGCCTAAGGGATAACATGTGTAGCAACTAGGAGTTGAGCCTGGAACTTCCCTAAGACTTGTTGAGTGCTCTGCCAAATGAGCTTTTTTTTTTTGAGTTGACATTATTTTGCTGTTCCTGCAACATTTTTCTCTGAATTTCAGAGACATCATCTTGTGTCTCTGTTAATAAACACAACAAGACCCTGAGAAACACTGTTTCTCTTTAGGGTCTATAAGTGGAAACATGGACCTTAGGTAGGTGCCAAATGTCAAAGAGTTGAAAACTGCATAGCTGGACCAGGAGTGGATCGTGGTACCTTCTTAACACTAGCCAAGTGTTAGTGCTCTGCCAGCCAAGTGTTAGTGCTCTGCCAGCCAAGTGTTAGTGCTCTGCCAGCCAAGTGTTAGTGCTCTGCCATCCGAGCTTTTTGAGTCAATGCTCTTAAGACTTTGTGATATCTTTAGCTTTCATTACTACCTTATTTTCTTTAACTTTTGTATATTTTTTTTTTAAATTGATTTTTGGGGTGTACAGATAAATAAAGATTAAAAATATCATAATTTTCATAATATTTCAAGGGATTGCTTATATGCTTGTTAAAAAAGAGTTTAGGATATTGTGATAACACTCACTCTGCCCTTCCATTCATCCATTTTTCATTGCATCTGGTTTTTTTGCATGTTAATCCAGCCATTAATTACTCTATATTCTCTGGATAGAAATTCACTTAACATGGTCATTTACAATTATTTTTGGTAATATTATTAGAAATATCTATTGAAGGTTACATGAATGAATAAAACTTTTGAAAACATTATGTCATTAACTGATTGAGTGCATAATCTTTGCAAGAAATAGCAGGAAAACAGGAAGGTTATCTGGATGAATGAGATTACTTGTCTGAAAGGTTATTCCTAAGGCCGTCAATTAAGGCACTTTTTGAATTATATATTTGGACAACTTTGTGTCTTATCATGCACCAAGTTTTTATTGTTTTACTTTTGTTTTTTTGTTGTTTTATTTGTCTCACTCGCTTATTTTTAAGAGAAAATGTGAGACTAATTAGTACTGAGGTAATCTACATTGTAACTGAGCATCAACAAGATTTGTGTTTAATAGTTTTTGAACTGAATAATTCAACAGATTTTTTAAAAAAACTTTGAACACTTTCAGCTGACCAGGAGAATTGGTTTGATATGGCTGCTGAAGTAATGTGACTTCAGTGGCTCATTGTACTGGGGTAAGAGTCACCTTCCATGTACACAGGTGTCTGCACATTAATTTTACAGGTTTGCATAAGTACAGTGGAGTACACTATAGAGTATAGACTCTAAGTACTACACAGTCATTGAATTGTGAATTCTTTAATTGTTTTTGTTTTATTTCATGTTGGAGAAATCAGAAAATACAAGTACATACAAATGCATACAAAATAATAATATACAAACATATTAGTTTATAACAATTTATTGACATGGTAATTGTGTACAGTTATGTGATCTGTTTTCAGTTTTGCCGATTACATTTCAAAATCATGATATTACCGGTACTTAAAGCAATTTCGCTGACAGAATCCATATATATGTTGATTCGGAATATAAGACGAAGCCCAGACTTCCATGTCAAAAGTATTGACTAGAATGCTGAAAAATTTCTTGAGTTTTGTGGACAGTGGCCTTACAATGTAGTCACTGTGGCAAGATGTGTAACATGTAAAGGGTTAAAATTGATCCCTTGGAGCATCACATTGAATTGGGATGTTGCCTCTTGTCGTAATGTGGAGACTATTTAGAAACCCCACCCTAAAGCTAGATACACATTGACTCTGCATATAGACGAATATACATGTACATAAGCATCTAAGGTTGGAGTAATGGCCATTACATGAAGGTGGAGGTGGGGGTGGGGGGCCCTGGGTCACAACATGGAAATTATTTAGATCTCCGCCCTAAAACTGTAGATAAATTTCCACAGCATAGAAAGACAGAAACTTAAATGAATGAAGATAATGGACCCTGAGGCACAGCTTCGAGGATGGTGGTGTTATTCCCACCCTAATAATAATATTGTATCTACATTTATTGAACATGATGTTGCAGATACTGATACAAATCCAAGATTGGCCCATGGTGAACAACATGCTCAACTAATGTGACCTTTAAAAAAACAATTGGAGGGGGTGAGGCAATGCATTTTCATCTGTCTGACAGGAAAATCTCATGAAATTGTGATCCATACTTTTTTGTCTTGGGTCAGTGATATTGGGTTGCTTGTCTCTTAAGAGACTGATGATGTCATTTTCGTGAAAAACTATGTTGATTGCAGGTCTACAACTAAGAGCATTACAGTAGAATTAAAAATAATTTATATTAATAATTTAATAATTTATATTAATAATTCATAAAATAAAACGATAATAAAATAAAATGATAAGGAAATGGGTGAGAAAAATAATCACTGTAGGGGATCGCACTGAGACAAGGAAGTCTCATTCTCAGAGTTACATTTCTTGTTTTTTCGTGCATCAGAACCTCACAAAATGCAAATAATTTAGCCCTTTGACTGGGATTCCTTTGTATTGGTGCCAGCCTCAACATAGATTCTATTATTCTTGGAATCGCGTTAAAATATTTTGTATTGAAATGCATACAGTGGTGATATCCTTGACCACCATTTTGTTTGTTCTTTTCTTTGTTTAAAAATAGCAATGTGAAGATTTATTCACATTGCCCTGATGGCAGCTCCTGACCACTCAAAATATTATTCCAATATTTCCACTTTTGTTATGTTTTTTTGTACCAGTCGACAGCAAAAAAGGATTTATATTACGACTGTGTTAGTTCAGTGTTCAGTTTCATGTAAAAAGTAAATTTTCCCCTTGAAAGTAACAGTTCTTCATATCTTTTTTATTGCTTTGTCTATGATTATAAAATTAGACAGAAAATCCATCACATAATGCCAATTCAAATAAAACCTTTTTTTATGTGGAATCTTTCCTGACAAGGTCCTGTTTCTCATGTGAGTAATAAATGAGGAATTGTTCAGAGTTGTAACAGAAAATTGTACAAAATGTAAAAGATTTGATTTGAAAAAAACAAAGATTCCTTATTGTTTGATTTAAAAATGTAAAAGTGAATTTCCATTCTTTTACTAACTCTCTCGCCTACATGTATAAGAATTCAAAAATCTTCATACTGAGTATCATGTGCAGGAGAGAAGAGAAGATGGATGACAATGTTAGTGAAACGCAGGTTCAGAATGTTTAATGTATTGTTTATAATTTTTGTAACTTTTTGATGAACAACCTATACTATCAGTTCATACAGAATATAGCAGAGTACAGAATAAGACTGATTTAGCATGTTTATATTTTTAAAAGTTTCACAGAAAATGTAACCAAAATTGTAAGTATCCACAGCTGTGACACTGTGTAGACAGAAATTCAACCCATTTCTGGAGGGAACAGTTACTAAAGTAATAAAAGTATTGATGAGGTGTCCTAATTTTATGCAACTGAAAACTTGTAATAATCAACAAAATGTTCGAACTTTCTCATTCCTGGAAGACTTTTGCAAATATGGGAATGAAACTGCTCAGTTGTTTTATTTGCCTACCTTTTGACAGTATATTTTGCTATGACCCTGTCTGTCCATCTGACTGTCTGTCCATCTCTCTGTGAACTTTTTCATTTTATGCACAACAATTACTTCCGTTCTACACAATATACCTTCTCCAGACTTTGTGGATAGCTTGCACTTGGTTTAAGGAAGAAACATATCAATTCAGGGATCAAAAAGTTAAAGGTCAGAGTCACTTACTGAAAGAAGAAAAATGGTTTCCACAAAATAACGTCAGTTCTACATCACAGACTTCAACCAAACTTTGTGGATAACTTGCATTTGGGATAAGGAAAAAGCCTGTCAATTTCAGGGTCAAAAGTTCAAAGCTCAAAGCCACTTTGATTCAAAGAAGAAATATTGTTTATATCAGATAACATTAGTTGTACATCACATATCTGACCAAACTTTGTAGATGGCTTGCACTTAAGGTAAGAAATAAGCCTATTTATTTTGGGGTTAACAGGTAAAAGGTCAAAGTCACTGTGACTAGAAGAAGAAAAATGATTTCTACACAAAATTTTCAGTTTTCAACCATGTACCTTCACCAAAGTTTGTGGATAATTTGCATGTTGGGTAAAAAAGAAGCCTATTGATTTTTTGTGGGTTAGAAGGCCAAAGGTCAAGGTTGCTGACTGAAAGAAGAAACATTTTTTTTGTCAAATAACTTCAGTCTACACTTCTTACCTTGGGAATTTTGTGGAGGGCTTGTACTTACGGTATGGAAAAGACCTATTGAATTTGGGGTCAAAAAGTCTAAGGTCAGGGCTATTGTTGCTCAAAGAAAAAGGGTTTTTGCAGAATGACTTTTATTCTAGAGTAAGTTCCTTGACCAAATTTTGTTGATGGCTTACACTTAGAGTAGTAAAGACACATATAGATTCTGAGCATATACTCTTTTTTTCTTCAAGCTTGAAAATGTCTTTAAAAATTGTGTGTGTGAAGGGGACCTTGATGTCATGGAAACATCTTGGAATTTGACAATTTTGTCAACTGCAAGGCATCAAAATGTCAATTAAATCTGTAGAATTTTGTATGCAGAACTTGTCTTGCACACGTATCTTCAATTAGTGAATAGAAAATTTGTTAAAATTGAAGTTTGGAATCCAGCAGTCTCTGTCATTTCCCTCAGTAAATAGAAGAGCCTACTTCAATTAGGGAAGCTTGTTACTATCAAAATCCTAAATGTTTGATGTGAGGTGACGTTTCTGAGAAATCTTTTAATATAAACTGTCAGCATGATATATACCTAAACCAAAATGGGAAAAATCCATAAAAAATTTTCAGATATATGTCAAAGCATCCAGAAGTTGAGAAAGAATGTCTTCATATTATGCAAATAGAGATGGTGTAAAATTTAATTTCTTAAGTTGGATCTAAATTCCAGTTTTGTTTATTGAATTACATACTACCTCTCACTGATCCTAAATGTGGTAAAAATTTTCTAATATAATATAACTCGTGATTAGTTGAATCCTTCTGTTTCATCCATGTCTGTTATTATCTTATTTATTTTATACTTTTTTAAAAGAATTTTTATATCTTTTAACTTCTATCTTTTATGTTACATGTTTATTTTTATTGGAAAGGTTTATTTTCCTAAAGATTTTAGTGATTTTGTTTAAAAAAAATTTTCTTCACCTTTTCCATTTTTACTAACTTTTACTGAGTACTATATAGCGAGAATTGTGCTGATGTACCATCAGACCCTTTATATACACACATACATACATACATACATACATACATACATACATACATACATACATACATACATACATACATACATAATTCTAGGTAAGTTCTTGATAAAAGTGTATTTGCTTATTTTATACAGATAATTAGACCAAAAATGCATAAAAAAATGTTTAAATGTGCTCAGATTACATAAAACAATTTAAAATTAGGCATTTAGTCCAAAGTTGTCAGCATATTGCTTGTGCCGTGAGAACATTTGTTGTTGTATGATGGCTTGTTTGATCCATATAAATTGTGCTATCAGTTCAAGTTCCAGATGTTCTTTGCATGTTTGAAATGATCATACTTGATCGTTGTGAGAACACTCACTCAAACAGTCATATAATGAAACACACCATCTGTTCTAGTCTTGGTCACTAAGATGTTTGGTGCATTAAAAAAGGCATGACTAACTGCCTAACATCTTGATGATAAAGACTTGGTAATGTAGCTTGTTGTGCAATGTTCACAAAATACTGCATCCAGGGAGTAAAATCCCCAATTTATTACATTCTCTTCTAGAGCTCTGCACACACACACACACACACACACACACACACACACACACACACACACACACACACCATGTAATTAATGTAAATATATTACCATTCTCTAATTATCTATACTGTATTTGCTCATTTATACTGTATCACAACTGGGTATATAGTGTAGATCCAAATCTATCATCTCTTGTTGTGGGTCTATCCTGTGCTGTTCAGACTATTTATAATTAGTAGTGGACAGTACAGATTGTGATCTGTGGGTGTATTATATAATGGCAGATCAGGGTCTGTGCTGTTTGTAATTTGGACTGGCTAACGGGTAAATACAGTAACTGCCAGCATTGCAGCAATTGTTTTCAAGGATATGTGCAAGCCGGAAAGAATTGCTGATGACATTATATTGCTTTTGGCACTGTGGCATTTTCTTCCCTTCCATGTAGACAAATTTACGGATTCTAGCTTTTACCATCAGTAGACTATGGATTTTTTTTTTTTGAAATAGAAATAATGTGTTCATAATGCTGAAAAAACCTAGACATTTCTTCACTATTTTAAAGAATGTAATTGTGTTGAATGATTTTCTTTCTGCACTAGGAATACAGTATTTTCGAATGAATTTCATCTTTTAAATTATGTTTCCATATTGTTAACAAAAGCAAATGGATTTTTGTGCTGTCAAAAGGATTTTGTCATTTGAAGAAACATTTGTGTGTAATTATTTCAGACTGATTGGTCTTGGGTCTGGGGACCATCATTATGGAAACATTTGATTAATTAAGAATGAACTTGTTAAATATTTGAAATTTAGCATGATTTTGAAGTATTTTATGTTTGGATTGGTATTCACATACAGTTGAATTGGGCCTAATTTTCACCCTGAGACTCTCTCCCTCCACATGACTGATCTGGTCCTGTAGTCACAAAAATAAGCAAAAAAAACCCATCAAATTAAAAAAAGAAAATTGACTTTGATAGTATTTCTCAAAGTGAAACTAATATCTTAGTGTTCATCATAAGAAAAAATAATCCTGAAGAACAGGGCTGCAAAAACTGCAATAAAAGGATTTCTTCTTCATATTCTATATAAAGTTCTTGGCAAGTGACAGAAAAATAGCAGAATTTTCAACCCATCCCAGACTAATATGGAACAGGGATTTTTCCATTACTGAAGAATAGCCATAATCCTGTTCTCATGGAACATTATGCAATAATGTACAAGATCTAAAGTGTGCCATGTCAGAAGTGTTCAGTACAGCAGAATATTCAGTAATGAGCTTGTTGATTGTATGTTTTTTCCAAAGGTAGGATGTGTGTATTATTGATTTCACTCATATAGTGATATTGAATTATTGATTTCACTCATATAAGGATATTGAATAATATTAGTTGAAAAATTGAACATGTTCATCTTGTGGCATCCAGTTGACGATCAAGATGTATTTCCGGTTCCACAGTTATTGTTGAATGGTCAAGGAGCCACCACACATGGCCCACCCCTCCCAGTTTGCCGAAGGATCCCTCAAGAGTATTCCATACAGACCTGCTGGTCTTGAAGCTTTGGTCCCTCACTGCGAGTAAACCAATACCATCGTCTGAGCCAATGTCACCATCGACCCCAGTATACGTGTTGCACAAAACCCCACAGAGTTCTATGACTTCCCATCACAAAAACAACTAAAAATATAATGACTGAGCTGTGTAGTACATGAGACACGGTCATACAATAATATAGATTATGCGTGTGTGCACATGAATTTGCCTCGTTACACATTAAATCATTTCATCAGAACTACGGTACAAGATTATTATTATAATAACCATGTTCATACATGAATATGTGTCTGGCAAGAATAATCTCACTGAATTATAAGAACTCGAACATTACTCTTCCTGAATACATACAATGTATAATTGAATCCAGTTTGTCTGTTCAGTTATAAAAATGGCCATCTTGAAACAGGCTATAGTCTATCTAATAGCATGGCATTTTATGTCGGAGATCTGACTCTATGCAAAATTTAGAATAAATTCCCAAACATTAAATCTTTAAAACAATTCTGTCACATAAATTGGATAGCAAGAACGAATGTAATTTTCTATTTCACATACCTCTACAGCTGAAGATTGCTCCTGTAAAGTGGACAGCTTCCTGACAAAACTTGTTGTATTGTGATAAGACAAGATTTTCCTCAATAAGTACCCTGGTTATAGTGAAAATCCACAGCCAGAGAACTCGAAGGAATGGGTTTCTCATTGCAGGCACTTTGCTCGTTCAGCATTGGATGAACTGAACTCAGTATTTTGAAATAACTAAAGCCGAAAAATAAACCACCCTCAGGTAACGCTGTACACGGCAGCGATACCCGAGTACATTTTCATTCATATATATTGCATTGACATAAAGTACACACAATTCTGTGACAATGGGTTTTCATCAGATATGGCTGCTGTCACTAATAATAGGAAAACCCTTAAATGTTTTTCTTCTCAAGAATTGCTCAACAGAATTTGACCGAATTTGACAGAAAGAATCCTAGTATGAAGTCCTTTCAGATTTATACAAATGATGCCAATTTACCATCAAATATGGACAGTTTCTAAAATTAGTAAAAAACTTTAAAGACCTCTTCAGAGAAATCACTATACAGAATTTAACCATATTTAACAGAAAGTAGTTGTACATGATGGCCTTTCAGTTTTGTAAAAATGATGCTGACCGACATCCAATATGGCTGCTGTTACTAAAGATAAAGAATGAATAAATGAATATATGAATATATAATTGTAAATGTTGATCTGTTTTTGAAGATTAAGCATACATGTTTCCACTTTTATTCGTCAGTCAGCATTTTTCCATTTTATGATTGCAGCCTGAGGATACTGAAATTGGAAAGTTATATATTACAGTCAGACATTCATAACCAGGACTCCCATGGAGACATGGAATTTGTCTCAATAGGTGTTTAAATTGATAATATAAAGAACAAATTTTCAGACACCTCAGTTCAATGTACCTTAGTAATAATGTTGGTAAAGCACAGACATGTAACAATAATTACATCCAAATTTATTTGTAAGCAGTTGTCAAATGGTTTTGGCACAAAATTTACAAGTTATGAAAAGCTGGAGTAATGTTAGTTAAATTTTTTAAATACTTTGTAAACAAAGTGGGTCTGAGACTTGTTCGTTAACTTTATTATACATTCCATCTATGATCTGGTTAATCTGTCCTTAGTTTGATTATCACATTCAAATGATATTTTGACTGAGACTGATTTAAGGGGAGAGGGTGTCAGTAAAATTCACATTTGTTTGTTTAACTTTTAATTCAGTTGGACATTTTTATTGGGAATAGTTTTTGTACAATTAATGTGTCTTATCTAGCTGGTCTGCTTTCTTATTCGTCACTCCTCATGCAATATGTAAATTACTTGGCAAAAAGATCAGGGTACCTGACATGAATGTAACTGTTAAGCCCAAAAACTGTAACCACTGTGGATAATATGCAAATGTTCTGTCAGCATAATCTCTGGAAGAGATTTTGTGCATGATGCAATAGTAGCAGTGTGTGACAGAAACCTTTAGGATTGTGCTATTTGATTGCTTGCACAATTACAAAATGATTCTTTTAAAACCAACAGCTAGGATAATGTTAATACCTTATGTAATTGAAAATGCAATTCCCATATGAAGGACAAATTATCAGAGAACACCCTAGTGTTTAACCAATATCTAATCCCTCTGATTTTTTTTGTAGTATCGTATGTACTTGCTTATACATCAGATCCAACTATAAACTGCGCAGACCCAGGTCTGCTGTTGCATAATGCGACAACAGATGTGGATCTATGAAGTTTGTTAGGACTAATCAGTAGAACAGCCAACATAGATCCTGATCTTCTGGCACATTATGTGATAGCATATCTGGGTCTGTGTTGTTTGCAGTTGAACCTGACTTATAAGCGAGTATAGATGGTGACTGTATTTATCAATGTACAATGCATATACATATTCAGACAGTATAGATCCAGATATACTGTACAATTAGCTGCTGGCAGATCAGGGCTTACACTGTTCACTTGAAATGATAAAGAGAACAGACATCATAGATAGTGCTCATTTCAAATGAATTTTATGAAATGAATTGAATAATTTTCATCTTTTGCAAGCCTTGGCAAGCAAAAGATAGAAATTATTCAATTAATGTTATACAGTTCATTCAAAATGAGCACTGATGTCAGATTCCTGTTATTATATGATGAAAAGTACTAATTTTATTTTTGGAAACCGAAGAATGTTGTAGTGGAATGACTTTGAAATACATTACAATGCCTTGGTCATTATGGCTTGCATTATATGATGTCATGCCATTTGTGATGCCATGAGATGCTATTATACATGTTACTTATAGTCAAATTATGATGATTATAAAATCTGTCCAATAACATTTATTTTCGAATTTTCACAAGTTTGGTTCAGAATTAGACATTGCAAGAAAATTGATTTTTCAGTGCATTCTTGTATAACAATTACTTCATAACACATGATCAGAATCTCAAAAAATAGAAATCCTTTGTTTGTTTACCCTAAAAAATGATTACATGTGATACTTTGATGGACACATTATGTCCTCCACATATCTTAACCCCTTGCAGACTTGGGGATGTAGAAAAAGTCAGATCCATGTCATGAGAGGTGACTAATGGAGCCAGGGCCAGCTGTGGCTCTTTGTATGGATTGCTGTACTTGTAACGTAAAGGGTGTAGGTTCAAATCATATCATAAGATCAGACCTGGTCAGCTATCATGGTGTGTCCTAGGGCAAGGTACTTGACTCCAGATGCCTCAGCAGTAAATAATCTACTTGTGTTGCTGTGCCATAAAACACCAAAATCATGCAACAAACCTCCACACATCTTTCGTTTTAACACCAAGGGTTTGCATTGAAAGATATTCTTAGAAAAGTATTTCTTTCTCAGGTTTCATATAGCGAAATTTCATTAACTCAAGCATCAGTCACTCCAGTACTCATTGAATGCAATGCTCAGTCCAAGTGGAAGTCCAAGTGGAAAACCTCATTCATGTGACCTTGAAAACTTGAAACAAGCAAAAAATTAAATAGCACATAGACTTTGAGTTTTGGAATTCTAATGTTTATTGTTTTGTACTAAGCAGGAATGCATTATTGAAATAATAATTCAGTAATAGACTATAATTGTCATACAAAATAGAACATTTATCATGACAAGACATTTCAGAGTTAAGATGAAATATAAATATAATAGGTAATAAAAACTGAGTTGCTTTTGAACACTTAGATATTGTAGCATAATGTTTTTAAAAATATTATTACAGTGTAAATGTATTTAATGTTACCATATATCCTTGCGTATAATTTGGGTCCAAATGCAAACAACATAGACCCTGATCTGCCGTCGCATAATGTGCTGGTAGATCAGGGTCTATGTTGTTTGTTCTACTGGTTAGTCCTTACAAACTGCATAGACCTAGATCTGCCAGTGCATTATGCAACGGCAGATCTGGGTCTATGCAGTTTGCAGTTGGTATCAGATTATACACGGGTATATACGGTACTATTTAGATGAAATATTGTGCGTTTCATTTTGAATTGTAACTTAATAGGTAATTAGAAGGTCCTAAAACTTTTCTTTTCAAGAGGTGTTGAACCTTGTAGCTGTTTAACCATAGTTTTAAAACGTCTAAATATGAATTTATGTGTCAGGTCCTTGGGCAAACTAATTTTCCATAAGGAGTGTTGCTCAGCAATATTTCCTATTTTAACACATTTCCAGCATATTTCTTGACTGTTCTTTCTACATATGATAGTAACTATACTGTAGACTTTACCGTTTTGTTCCATGTTATGTCTATCATTTTAAAAAATAATTCGTATTATACCACCACAATGGAGCATTCAGTATCTTGGGTTGTCTGCATGTGGGTGTGTCTGTGGACAGCTTAGGTTAAACTTTTTTTCCCACCATTACTATCTTAGTAACCCCTTATCCAATTCACTTCATATTTTGAAATTAATATCATCACATACTCCCCTTGTCTCAGTAAATTTCATGCCCCTGAGTGGGGCCATGGGATTGCAAATGGAGACACATTTTGGTTAAAGATTTTTCTTTAAGTATTTTTCATCACTTACATTTCCATAACCGTTTTTACCACTGTTTGTATTATAACATCATCACGTGCTCCCATTCGTTTAGTAACGCTCCTGCCATTGGGTGGGACCATGGGATCAAGAATTATATCGGGGATACATTTTAGTTATGGTTTTCCTCAGTTATATTTTCATAATACCTTACCCAGTTTACTTCATATTTTGGAATATAAAATCATGACATACTCCTCCTCTGTCAGTGCCACTAGTGCCCCAGGGTTTTGACCTTGGTTGGGCCCTTGGTGTTAGGAGTTATATTGGGCTGAAGTTTTGGTTACAGTTTTTTTTTGTTGTAATTAATATTTCTGTAATCTTATACTTGATTCACTTCATATTTTGGAATATTATATCATCACGCACTCCTCTTTTCTTAGTATCACTCCTGCCCCTCATGGTTCTGTCCTTGGATGGGCCAATGCGTCGAGAATTATAATTGGGAAATATTTTATTTAAAGTTTTTGGTTAGAGTTTTTCTTCACTTCTATTTCCATAACCAATTCACATAATCACAAACTATAGATTTTTCTACTACAATCTCCAAGTCAAGTCCATGGGATGAATATGTAGGAGACCTTTTGGATAAAATTTGTAGATTCTATCACTTAGGTTTCAAGGACCATTTTATCCCATTCACAACAAATTTGGAATATCTCCCTATACTGCTGTTGTCCTCTAGGTTACATCCTTGGATGGATTCATAGGGTTAAGAAGTAGTGCACCGTTTGGTTAAAATAGTTTGCTAATATTTATTAAAAAAATACTTGATTAACTTAATCGTTAGAATATTATCAGATTCCATACCCATACTTACCGTTCTTCCTACACCACTGTTGCCCTTGGGTTATGTCCCTGGGTGGTGCCATGGAATGAAGAAGTAGGACACTTTTTGATGATAATGATAATTATTATTATTATTATTATTATTATTATTATTATTATTATTATTATTATCATCCGTGTTGCACCTTGGTTGAGCTGTCGGGGGGACATTTAATGTAACTCTGTCCCATTGTAATGATTAAGATATGGGAATTTGTTAAATTTATGGGGGCACTGGCAGTTTGGTGTGGGGAAATGCCCCTTGGGCTCTGTCAAGTTGCAACACTGATTATTATCAATTATTATTATTATTATTATTATTATTATTAAATGTTTATCCAAGTTATTTCATATTTTGGAGTACAACATAATCACATTCTTACCTATCACCTTCTATCACTCGCGCTGATGAGTTATGTCCTTGTCCAGGTAAAAAATTATACCTTGGTTATATATATATTTTTTTTGAACCAATGTACAGTTTATATGGAATAAAAAAGAACATAATATATGCTATCCATACTTGATGTATTATTTCTGCTTTTGGATCATGCCCCTGGTTGGGGTCATGGAGTTATGACCTTTGATTGATTGACTGCTTGTCTTGGCGTCACATCAGGTCTTTCTTAACACGAAAATCTTGTTAATATTCACTTATGACACTATTCCTCAACTTTGACAAGTGCTACGCAGTGTTTCCTGGTTTTCAGTATTTTTATGTCCTGCCACAAATGTGGTAAGGGCATTCTGTGAATTCAATATTTTTCATAGGGTTCCATTTTTGTGTGGATTTTGTGGTTGCAGCAAGACACAAATTTACAAATCAACAAATAATGATTCTTCCACAAATTTATACATCAATGAAAATTTCATTATTGTTTGTAAATCCACCATGAAACATATCTGCCATGATGAAAAATAGAAAAACTTGTAAAAATAACTTCCTCTCAAAAACAGCTTTAAAAAATTTGACCATATTTAACAGCAAGCATTGTGGCATAATAGCCTTTCAGTCTTATACAAATGATGCCAATATACCATCCAATATGGTTACGATGAAGGCCATCAAATATAGCTGAAAATGTTTAAAATAGAAAAACCCTCAAACAACTTTTTCATAACCAGTGAATTTTGACAAAAAAACATCCTACTGTGATTTCTTGGACAACTTCTCTTGCATTTGGCTGAAAGGTAGACATCAACAGGTGAGCAATACTAAGTCCACTTAGGCCTCTTGTTATGTTTTCTTTGTTGCTGAAATAACTTGTCAGTGGGTAAAGGCATTTGATAGTGAAAGTGACTGATAAATAATAACTGTTCTGTGTCTGATAAGCTTCATCAGGTATGCAGATACGCTTTTGTACTGACCCAGAATTCATTGTATCTCTGTTCATATTACTGTTTTACTGCTATGTTTTAATCCTCATAAATGATCACAAAGTGTCTTCCTGAATTTTAAAAGATTTTTCTTGTAGATACAATTTTAGAACTTATGATAGGTTACATAAATTTACAATGTCAAAAAAAGAATTTATACAGTCAAGTCTTGCTAATCCAACTTTCAGTTATCAAAGGCAGTATGGAGGTAACAAAATATTGGATATTATGAAGTCATAAGCATTTTTTTTATAATATTTTACCATGCTTATGAGAAAATTCAGATTGAAAAATATGATTTGTGGGGTCACTTGGGCTTCATTATATCTGGAGTTTGCATGTTTTTGTTTTTTCTTTAATTTTTTATGGCAACTAATTTTTCATGCAACATTCTGTCCATAAATATCATTATGTTTTTTTTAGACCAAAATTTTTCATACTGCATTAATCTGTGCTTAAAAAGTACTGAAAATTATGATCAGTATTTGTTACTTATTGATAAACCCTTGGAAATAATAAAAATTAAAAATGTAATGATACTGCAAATTGTTCAAAATCTTGAACATTTATTTGAAAGATTCTTTAATATCATGATTCTACTAGGACATTTATTTGAAAGATTCTTTAATATCATGATTCTACTAGGACATTTTGCTTCAGGTTACTGTTTCTTGATGATTAGCTAGAGTTCTCTTTATGCACTTTGTCATTTTGAGTTTCAAATAATTTATTAAATACTAAGTGACTCCATCCAATAGATGACACCATCACACATATTCCTAGAACCACTTGGGAAAGACATATTTCTGTAGAACAGAAATCAATTCTTGGCATATCAGTACCATGTGTAGCTTCTCGTCATTTGCTGGGAATTAAATTGCTTTGCACTTTTCTCAACAGATTCCTCATGGTGTTAAGTAATAAAATTTAACTGGAATAGTGTTATTTATCAACATATCGGCCCATATTTTCTAGCCAATGACATTAGAAGGCAAGACATAATTGCAGGTAAGACAATAAATGTATGTATTATTTTAGATGGATCAGATTAAACTCATTTATAGTCAATAATACTCCTAGGTCATAATGTCCATCTGTCTGTTCATCCATCTGTCCAGTGCCAACTTTTTTTATAGGATTTTTATATGCTTGCCATAAGGTGCAGCATAGGATCGTATGATGTTGTCCATCAGGCATTGCATTTGTCTGTTTCTCTGTAACCAATTTCATTTTCCACACACTAACTCAAGTTGTCCATCATCAACAGTTAACAAACTTTGTGGATGGCTTGCACTTGGGGTAAGGAAGAACCATATCGATTTTGGGGTAAAAAAGTCAAAGATCAAGGTCACTGACTGAAAGAAGAAAAATAGTTTTGTGCACATTAATTTGAGTTCTCCACCATCTATGGTTACCAAACTTTGTTTTTGGTCAAAAGGTCAGAGGTCAGGGTCACTGACTGAAAGAAGAAAAATTATTTCTGCAAAATAAATCGAGTTATCCACCAGCTACAGCTACTAAGCTTTGTGGATGGTTTGATCTTGGGCAAAGGAAGAACCCTTAAAGTTTTAGAGTCAACGGTAAAGTTCACTGTAACTGAAAGAAGAAAAATGGTTTATGTACAGAGATTTCAATTATTGACCACATACCTTAACCAAAGTTTGTGGAGGGGAAGCACTTAAGGTATGAAAGAGGCCTATTGGTTTGGGTTCAAAAGGTCAAAGGTCAAGGTCATTGTGGCTAAAAAAAATTGTTTTTGCAGAATTTTTGTTCTAGATTTAGTTCCTTGACCATACTTTGTCGATGGCTTTTGCTCAGGGTAAGAAGCCTATGGATTATGGGGTCTACAGGTCAGAGGTCACGTTTATGGTTAGTCTAATAAGAAAACAGTAGTTCTGCACATTAAATTAATTCTAGAACACATACTTTAACTAAAAGCTCTAAGCCATTGAGACCCATTGGTCAATAATCTCCTGAGTCAACCATACCCTAGTAGTGTCTAAATAAAGGAGCAGTAAACACAGACCTGGCATATAATGTGCCATTCATGGTACTCTTGTTTTAAAGGGCAATATTTCTGTTTTTATCAGTTGATTATCATCCGACTTTGCCAACATGGGGGTGGGGGGAAGGAATATTCCTAGAGATTGAAGGCCAAGGAGCTGTAAGGTCAAGGTCACAAGGAGCAATTGTTTAAATTTAGGTGGGTGGTCAGTGGTTAAAGTTTTTGCATTTAGGAGTACTTTCTACTATACCGATTGATGAATTGACATCAGAAAAAGTTAAGATGTTTACTATGAATCTAATATTGCTACTGTGTGGTGGTCAAAAGGTCAAATGTCAAGGTCACATTGGTCAGTTTCTTTTTTTTTTTGGTGGGAAAAACATCTCTATGGATAGGCATTAGACTTTTAACAGTTTCCACCAGTGTACATGATGCTTCCTTGGGGATGAATTCTAGTGCCAGAGGTCGAAGTCATAAGATGAATTGTTTACTTTTTGGGGGGTAAATTGTTAAGAGCTGTATGGGCTATATCTTAATTTTCTTTACATGCATTGTTATGAAATTTGTCACTTATTATCAGAGGAATGGGGTTGTAAAAATGTCGGAAGTCATGGTCACAGGTTTTTTTTACAGGGTTCTAATGTTATGGGAAAAATAGGAAATAGTCAGGAAAGAGATAAGGTTTGTTCCTGACTGGGAAAAGCCCTGTATTTTTGCAAAAAAAATTCAAAGTCAGCAAAATAAATGAGAATTTCAGCTGCCACTTTAGATAGATCACTTGCAGAAAAACACTATTAAAAATTGTAATTTAACAGATTGTGAGTTTTATTTGTTGATTTGTATTATCAGAATTTTTTGGAAGATTGCCTTTCATGTTCAGTTTTGTATGTCGGTCATTTGCCATATTACTTCTTGAGATGATACCCAGTCTGAAGCACTTATGAGGCATTGCTGTTAATATTTATGTAATCTGTGTACATGATCCGGCTGCATGTCACAAGCAACATTCAGGATTGAATTTGTCAGTCAGTAAAGCATTGCATAGAGTGTAGAAAAGCAAGTTTAATGGTATCCAATATTGATTTTGGCAGTGAAAGCTAGTTACAATTAATGATAGCAAAAACAAATCTAGAAAAGTATTGCATACTTTGGGCCTAACTGAAGTTGTCAACTAAAGAACTGATGAGTGTACAACTTGGGGCTATATGTTTTATATAGTCATGTTATAGTCTGTCTCTCTTTTTCTCTTTCTGAGAATTTTATCTTCAGAAAAACTTCTGTTATCACTACTCCTCCTGAATGGATGGTTGTATTAACATGGGACTTTGACTAAGTGACATCTTGTGATGTCTTGTTGGTCCTAGATGAAAATGATGGCGCTGCTCAGACATCCAATATGGCCACCTCAGTAGGCATTTTGAAAATCTTATTATCACTACTCCAAAATGAATGGTCATATCAGCATGGGATTTTCACTGAAAAAAACTTTTTATGATGTCAGGTTGGTCATAAATGACAATTGTGCCGATCTCGCTTCAAATATGGCTGCCACAATGGCCATCTTGAAAATCTTGTTATGGCTACTTCTCCTATATAGCTGGTCATATCAGTATTGTGTTTCACTAAAAGACTTCTTATCAAGTTTAGTTGGCCCTAAATTTTAATGGTTTTTCACCAGAAGACTTATTATGATGTCTAGTTGGTAATAAATGAAAAAGGTGCTAATCTGACATCCATTATGGCCACCATGGCAGCTATCTTAAAAATCTTGTTATTGCTACTGTTCCTAAATGGAAAGTGATATTGACATGGGGGTTTTCACCATAAACTAATTATGATATGTAGTTGGTCCTGTATGAAACTTGTGCCAATCAAACATCAAATAAGGCTGCCACAGGGAACATAATGAAACTCTTGTCTCAAATTCTCCTGAATGGATGGTTATATCAACATGGGGTTTTCACTAAAACTCTTCTAATAGTGTATAATTTGTCCTAAATGAAAATGGTGCAGATCTTACATCCAATACGGTTGTCACACTGGCTGATTTAAAATCTCGTAACTGGCTGATTTAAAATCTCGTAACTGGCTGATTTAAAATCTCGTAACTCAAGAATATCCGAGATCAAGACTAGGCAGTTTAAAAGAAGAAATCTTGAATATCTGGAAATTCTTTTTGGACAGTCAGTCCCTTCAAAGGACTCTTGTTGGATATGTTATGTCCAAGTTAGTGCCATAATGTAAGTAAGATAGTCTTGGTGCATATGAACTTACAGCTACTACACTGGATTTCATTAAAAATGTGGAAAAATGAACAAAATATATAAGGAACTTAAATACCTTGACACAGAAAATACATCAACTTGGTCACTTACTTTTTTTGAGCACTTGGTAACATTAACTGTACTTTCACGTTATTTAACATCTGCTGCCATAAAATGGAATAGTGTAATGTTTATACTCATTCTTAAACACTAATTATGCAGATTGCCTGACTTAATCCAAAAGTGAGTGGCATATATAGGAAGCAGCTGACAGGGGTTAATTGGTGTCAAACCTTAGAAATTCTAAAATATGCTCTTTGTCTTAATACTTGTCATATCTCCTATATTTACAGGAGTTTCCAGAATTTTTTACCTATTTTGGACCAATCTCCAGTACTCATACACTGTAGATTAGAGCCTCCACATATTTTAGCTCCACAGGCCATGGACCAGAAGAGCATATGGGATGGTTTGTTGTCTGTCCATCCATTAGCACAGGTTTGTTATCGCTACTCCTAAACTATTTGGAGGATTGCCATGAAACTTTACACATACATTCACCCCAAGGTCTAGTTGGTCCTAAATGAAAATGATGCCACTTTGATATCCAATATGGCTGCCATAGTGGCCATATTAAAAATCTTTTTATCTCTACCCCTCCTGAATTGATGGTCATATCAACATGGGGTTTTCCCTAAAAGACTTCTTATGATGTCTAGTTGAGCCTAAATGAAAATGATGCCAATCTGACATCCAGTATGGCCACAATGGCAGCCATCTTGAAAATCTTATTATTGCTACTCCTCCTAGATGGATGGTCATATTGACACAGGGTTTTCACCAAAAGACTTCTTAGACCTCTAGCTGGTTGTAAATAAAATAATGCTGATCTCACATAATATATGGCCAGCATAGCAACCTTTTGAAAATCTTGTTATTGCTACTTGTCAAGAATGGATGGTCATATCAACATGGAGTTTTCACCAGAAGACTTCTTATAATGTGTACTTGGTCCTCAATGAAAATATTAACATGTGTGTTTTCACCAAAATAATTCTAATGATGTCTAGTTAGTCCTAAATGAAAATGGTGCTGATATGACATCCATTATGGCCACCATGGCAGCCATCTTGAAAATCTTGTTATTGGTACTCCTAATACATGTAGATAGATTGTCATATCAACATTTGGTTTTCACTAAAAGACTCCTAATGATGTCCAGTTGGTCATAAATGAAAATGGAGAAGATCTGACATCTGCTGCCACAGTGGTCAATTTGAAAATCATGTTATAGGTCAAGAATATCAGAGATGGTTTCAATACTCAGCAGTTAAGAAGAAACTGTCTAATCTTGGATTCTGTGAAATTCTTTCAGCCAGTAGAACATCAGTCCCTTTGAGCTACTTTTATTACGTAGCAACAGTATTACATTAAGAGAGATTTATTAGCAGTGAAAAACACTTTGTTGACTTATTTAATAAAAACTTGATGATTTTTAATTGCAGGAGAAAGCACACACATACTCTGTATTAAATTTCTTTTTTGATTGGGGGAGTGACCATTTTGACTTGCATTTGGAGATTTGTAATTTTTTTTATTTTTGTTGCCACTTTTGTCAACCGACTAAGCAAAATATAATGATAGTTGTTAATAGGGTAGAAGTAATGATGACATCTAATTGGGGAATTTTCTTTTGATTCTGTGTCCAATCTACAACTTGTTCAAATGTGATCTTATTTATTTTTTCTTCAGATCCATGATTTGTTTTTTAGTTCACCTGGCTGTTGGGTCAAGTGAGATTATGTTATGGTCCTTGGCCCATCATGCATCTGTTCCTTCACAAAAGCTATTTACAACTTCTCAAAAACTGCTCAACTGAATTTAACCAAATTTGAAAGAAAGCATCCTGACATGAAGCTCTTTCAAACTTTGTTGCAAATGATGCTGATCCACCATCAAATATGGTCACTGTTCCTAAAAAAATAAAAACATAAAAGTAACTTCTTCTAAAAAATAGTGCTTAACAGAATTTGACAGAATTTTACAAAAAGCATTCTGGCATGAAGGTCTATCAAATTTTGTTCAAATGATGTTAGTCTGCCATCAAATATGTCCATCTTTACTAAAAATAGAAAAACCTTTAAATGACTTCTGCTCAAAAGTGCTAAGCAGAATTTGACCAAATTTGATGGGATGCATCCTGGCATGAAAGTGTTTCAAATTTGTTCAAATGATGCTGATCCAATTGCAAATATGAAGCACAATTTACTGTAGTGAGAAAAAAAATGGCATTGTTTAACATTGGTGACTTCAATCATGTTTTTTTATTTGGTCATGATGCCATATCTACGTAAAATTCAGGTTAGTGTCTATATAAACTGAAAATATAGCAAAAGTTAAAATTTTCTGGAGTTTTCACCACGGACTCCGATCATTTGTATTCCATCATAGCTGAAGGATTTGAAAAGGGAGGTAGTCCCAGTAAAGAAATGGAGAACTCTGTTCATCTTGCCTGCTGCATGAAAAATCCATCAGTTTAACATTCTTGAAGCTCATTTCCCAAAATATTAACTTTATTTAGTTTTGGGTCCAGACTTGGGGCTAATGTATGTTTGTTTTCTTTGGTCAGAAAGTTCACTTCTTACATTATTTAAAGCTGTGTTCACTCTCCAACATAATAAAATTTTAGATAATGGCAAGACATAATTTTCTGACTTTCCCACCAAATAGTGGTGAAAATATATAAAACAAAGATACAGAAGTAATAAAAAGAAGGAGCAAATCCGAACGGGGTTTAAAATGTTGGGCTGACAATTTTTCTTTTAAATAGGGTGTTTCCCAGTACATCATCATTTGCCACATACTGGTGACGAGGTCACTATGGTGCATAAAGCTGTAAACAGCTAACCCATAATTAACTCGACGGGTTGCAAAGCAAAGTGCCAAGAGCATGTGCTCTTGATGTTCAAGTGTTGCTATGAGACCATTTGTGCCTGACCTAAAGCCTGGTCTACCTGTAAAAGTGTTGTAGATCCAATCAGATATCGAGATCATGATCTGAACCAAGTGTCATTTGTATGTGCCCGTCATAAGGTGAAGCAAATTATGTTATAATATCCATCCATCAGTCTGTTACCAATTTCTGCACAATAACTAGAGTTTTCCACCAACTACATTTACCAAACATTGTGGATGGCTTGAACTTAGGGCAAGGAAGAAGCCTATCATTTTTGGGGTCAAAAGGTCAAAGCTCACGGTCACTGACAAAGAAGAAAAATAGTTTCCTGCAAAATAACATTAGTTCTACATTACATACCTGGACCAGTCCTTGTGGATGGCTTGTACTTGTGGCAAGGAAGAAGCCTGTTGATTTGGGGGTCAAAAGGTCAAAGGTAAAGATCAATATGACTGAAAGAAGAATAATGGTTTTTGCACAATATACATTAGTGCTCTCCCCCCCAGTCAGTTCAGGGATTTTGAATAGGGCCGATGCAGACTAGCACTAAATAACCTACTTGTGTTGCTGTGCCACAAACACCAAACCATACCAATACATCACAGACCTGGACCAAACGTTTTGGATGGTTTGCACTTGGGGTAAGGAAAAAGGCTATTGGTTTGGGGGTAAAAAGGTCAGAGGTCAAAGCCACTTTTGCTGAAAGAAGAAGAAAGGTTTCCACATGATAACATTAGTTCTACATCACAGACCCTGTCCAAATATTTGTAAATGGCTTACACTTGGGGTTAGGAAGAAGCCTATTGATTTTGGGATCAAAAAGTCAAAGATCACATTCACTATGACTGAGAGAAGATATATGGCTTCAGCACAAAAAAATCAGTTTCTGACCATGTACCTTCACCAAAGTTTGTGGGTGACTTACAGCTTGGGTAGGAAAGAAACTTATTGGTTTTTGGGTCAAAAATCAATGTTCAGGGCCACTGATTGAAGAAAAAAAATGTTTGTTTGCATAATAACTCTGCAGTTAAGATATGGAAGAGGCATATTGATTTTGGGGTCAAAATGTCAAAGGTCAAGGTCGTTGTTCAAAGAAATATGGGTTTTGCAGAATAACTTTTGTTCTAGAGTAAGTTCCATGACCAAACTTTGTGGATGGCTTTCACTCAGGGTAATAAAGAAACCTGTTGATTTTGGGGTCTAAAGGACAGTTGTCATGGTCATGGTAAGTCTGATAAGAAAATAATGGTTTCTGCACAGTATGTTTAATTCAAGACCACATACATTGACCAAATGTCCAGGTCATTGAGACCCATTGGTCAGTAATCTCTTACATAGACTACTTTAAAACATGCGGTGGGTGTATAATGTGCTGTTCACTGTATTGTTTATTAATTTAAATGTACTTTTATTATTTTTTCGAAGAAAAATGGATAATTTCTGGGTAGATGTAGATATGGTAATGAACATCTAGTTCTTGTTATTCATCTAGTATGAAACTAGAGAAAATTGAATTACTTTTTGATATTATTAGAGCTTCTTTTAGTTCAGATAGCATATTTTCTCACATTTGTGAAGGAAGGCGCAGAGTTCCTATTTCCCCAAGATAATGGTACAAGTGTTTGTCCAAGATACAATAGACAAAATTAAATGCATTAAGACACCAGCAGTGTCGTTCAGCAGAAGAGGAAATAGAATGGCTACAAGTTATGTGATTGTATAAATCGAGGAGCCTGAAAATGAGTCTTTGTGGGAAAAATTTGTCTTAGACTGGAATTCTTCCAGTGAATAATGGGGGAAATACTGAAGCAAGATAAACTACTTAAGCCGCTGAAAGCTGTTGGTCATTGCTTGAGTTCACTAACCTCTGTAAAAAGGTATTCACACTTAGTAGGCCCATATTAGATCAAAAGGAAGTAAGCAAAGCCAAGAGTTAGAAATTATAATTGGATGACCGTCTTTTCTCGCGTATAAGACAGGTCCAAATACAAACAACATAGACCCTGATCTGCCGTCGCATAATGGATCAGGGTCTATGTTGTTTGTTCTACTGATTAGTCCTTACAAACTGCACAGACCCAGATCTTCTGGCGCATTATGCAATGGCAGATCTGGCTCTATGCAGTTTGCAGTTGCTATAGGCTTATATACAAGTATAGACAGTACTCCAGACTAATCATTGTATGATATTATTTTGGGTGGCGCAACAACTGGTCAATAATTAACTGCTTGAAATGGCACATTGTGGAAGCTACCTTGTTGTTAAAATAACAATGACATTGGAGTAACAGTAGTTGTCAACACTTCTCAAAAGATGTACAGTAAGGTCATGGTAAAATATATGGCAAAGCAAAATGTTCAATAAATAACTGCTTGAAATGGCACATTGTGGAAGCTTCTTTTTGTTGAAATGACTATTCAGTGGCAGTAGTTGTCAACACTTATCAAACGATGTACATTACGGTTATGGTAGAATATATGGTCAGGTAATAAAGATTTCATTATGTTATTATTATTCTGTAAATATTCTGTAAATGTTATTTTATCCACTGGCAAGTTGCTCAGTCAGTGTGATCAAAAAGAGAGAAAGATCAACAAGCAGGTTGCAGCTGGTTAAATTTTAATATGCCTGCCATAAGGTGAAGAGCATCATGTTATGATGTCCACCCATTTATCTGTGCAAGTGTTTTCATCATCTTTCCAAGAAATGGGGCCCAGAGGTTCCCAGGGTAGCATTTATCAGGCCCTTTTTAGTATTCAGGGGGTCCTGCCTATTATTTCATTATTTACTGATTACTTGCTGATTACATTGCCATAATTATGAAAGTTTACAAGAAGTTTCTTTGAATTTCTGCAGTAAATTCGTTCTAGTAGTTTTGTTTAATATAAAATTATTCTTTACTTATTATCATATGTTCTTTTTTTATACAAGAATTTCTACAGTACATATACATTAGAATGAATTTCTGCAGTACATATATATTAGAATGAATTTCTGCAGTACATATACATAAGAATGAATTTCTACAGTACATATACATTAGAATTGATTTCTACAGTACATATACATTGGAATGAATTCCTACAGTACATATACATTAGAATGAATTTCTGCAGTACATATACATAAGAATGAATTTCTACAGTACATATACATTAGAATTAATTTCTACAGTACATATACATTAGAATTGATTTCTACAGTACATATACATTAGAATTAATTTCTACAGTACATATACATTAGAATGAATTTCTACAGTACATATACATTAGAATTAATTTCTACAGTACATATACATTAGAATTAATTTCTACAGTACATATACATTAGAATGAATTTCTACAGTACAGATACATTAGAATGAATTTCTACAGTACAGATACATTAGAATTAATTTCTACAGTACATATACATTAGAATTGATTTCTACAGTACAGATACATTTGAATTAATTTCTACAGTACATATACATTAGAATTAATTTCTACAGTACAGATACATAAGAATTAATTTCTACAGTACATATACATTAGAATTAATTTCTACAGTACATATACATTAGAATTAATTTCTATAGTACATATACATTAGAATTAATTTCTACAGTACATATACATTAGAATTAATTTCTACAGTACAGATACATTAGAATTAATTTCTACAGTACATATACATTAGAATTGATTTCTACAGTACAGATACATAAGAATTAGTTTCTACAGTACAGATACAGTAGAATTGATTTCTACAGTACATATACATTAGAATTGATTTCTACAGTACAGATACATTAGAATTAATTTCTACAGTACATATACATTAGAATTAATTTCTACAGTTACATATTCATTAGAATTAATTTCTACAGTACATATACATTAGAATTAATTTCTACAGTACATATACATAAGAATTAATTTCTACAGTACATATACATTAGAATTAATTTTTATGGTACATATACATTAGAATTGAAACAACAATGCCTACACATACAGTAGCTCTTTTATGGGTGTTTTTTTTTTAAATTGCTGCACAGTTGTTAACAAAATAAATCTTTATTTTTTTTCTAATTTTGAAGCCAAGATTTCTTGTTCAGGATATAAGCAGTATGATTATTCCATTATCTTGTGCATTTGCTATGCTTGATTGGCTGAACTATCACTCCCTGTAGTCTACTGGTATCAGATACTAAGAAAAAGTCCCTGTTGTTATCGTCATTTATTTCAATTCAGTCGTTTCTTACAGTCTCTAAATTCATAGTACTTGCATTCATATTGGGCCATCTGTTGGCATTCATATTGAGCCCTCTGTTGTTGTCACCTTCAGTGACTTAAGTATTCAGCTTTAGCAAGAGGGCCATCTCTCATCACCTTTAGTGACTTAAGAATTCAGCATTAGCAAGTGGACCATCTGTCATTGTCACCTTCAGTGACTTAAGTATTCAGCATTAGCAAGTGGACCATCTGTCGTTGTCACCTTCAGTGACTTAAGTATTCAGCATTAGCAAGTGGACCATCTGTCATTGTCACCTTCAGTGACTTAAGTATTCAGCATTAGCAAGTGGACCATCTGTTGTTGTCACCTTCAGTGACTTAAGTATTCAGCATTAGCAAGTGAGATGTTTAAGGCTGTCACCAAAAACAAAAGGTAAACGTTTACACGACCATTGGAACTTGAAACAATTCCGTTTAAAGAAAAAGTAGTCTTCCTAATTAAGTATGAAGAAAGTGTTTTTCACATTAATTCAGATTATTTGATAGGACTAATTACCTGTTTACCTAAGCTTTCACTCTAACTTTGACAGAACAATGACTGCTACATGTATCAAGAAACTTCAGCAAGATCAGGTGTATTATGGAATATGGCTCAACTCATTGCTCAAATGCTCTAATAATTCCATAAATTACATTAATGTTACCAAGAATAAAGCAAGAATCAAACATAAGCTTCTAAATCCAGCTGAGTTGAATCAGTTAGCATTAATGCCTATGCAAAAATAATATGTGGCGCATAACTTTTTTTCTTCAACAATATAATCAGCTGCTTGGCTCTTGCGCCAAGCAGTGGGTGTCATCTCAAAAGTTACTCCCTAGTGTACATGTAATTAGTCACTGCAGACAGAAACATATTTGGAAATTGTTTTTTTTTTCCAGGCAAGTGTAGAAGGGTTTTAATTTAGCACAAAAAACACTTTTGAATCCCACCCCCTCAGCTATACTGAGTGGTCAGAGATTATGTGCACACATGAGGTCTGGTTTATCAGTACACTTTGGACACTGTGGATTCCACTGGTGACTTAAGTCTGGTAATCATCTGTTGGATGAATGCTTTCTTGTCAGAGACCACATGTTCACTTCTAAGAGACTTGTGTATATGTTTCAAGTGGTTGGTCATCACACTGATGCTGCCCCCCACCAGTGTAGGAAATCTCTGTAGAGCATACATTACATTTAGCTTTCTGTTTGCTTCTGGCATCAACAATTGCAAAATACTTCTACAATGGAGATCTTTTGCCTTGCTTACTTTCAGCCATTTTGAATAAGACCAGGATACAAAGATGTGTCATTTTGTCATGCTTTTTTTATCATTTAAATGGAAGGCACATGAAATGATCTCGTTTACATGTGTAAACATAACAGCCTTAGAAATTTTCATTAATTCTGTATGATTTGCTCACTTAAAACTCTTTCAAAGCAGAAAGTAAAATCTTGATCAGTGAAAAGCTTGTTGCATCACCTGAGTGATAAAATCATCTATCTTGATGACTTAATTGATTTGCCAAATACTTTTGGACACAAATAACAAGATAGCAAATTATTTAGATATCTCTTTTTGTGTGCCTTTTATGATGTGTTGGCTATGTTTACATGGGTCCTTTGAATTTGATTGTGATGTGTTGGCTATGTTTACATGGGTCCTTTGAATTTGATTGTGATGTGTTGGCTATGTTTACATGGGTCCTTTGAATTTGATTGTGATGTGTTGGCTATGTTTACATGGGTCCTTTGAATTTGATTGTGATGTGTTGGCTATGTTTACATGGGTCCTTTGAATTTGATTGTGATGTGTTGGCTATGTTTACATGGGTCCTTTGAATTTGATTGTGATGTGTTGGCTATGTTTACATGGTCCTTTGAATTTGATTGTGATGTGTTGGCTATGTTTACATGGGTCCTTTGAATTTGATTGTGATGTGTTGGCTATGTTTACATGGGTCCTTTGAATTTGATTGTGATGTGTTGGCTATGTTTACATGGGTCCTTTGAATTTGATTGTGATGTGTTGGCTATGTTTACATGGGTCCTTTGAATTTGATTGTGATGTGTTGGCTATGTTTACATGGGTCCTTTGAATTTGATTGTGATGTGTTGGCTATGTTTACATGGGTCCTTTGAATTTGATTGTGATGTGTTGGCTATGTTTACATGGGTCCTTTGAATTTGATTGTGATGTGTTGGCTATGTTTACATGGGTCCTTTGAATTTGATTGTGATGTGTTGGCTATGTTTACATGGGTCCTTTGAATTTGATTGTGATGTGTTGGCTATGTTTACATGGGTCCTTTGAATTCGATTGTGATGTGTTGGCTATGTTTACATGGGTCCTTTGAATTTGATTGTGATGTGTTGGCTATGTTTACATGGTCCTTTGAATTTGATTGTGATGTGTTGGCTATGTTTACATGGGTCCTTCGAATTTGATTGTGATGTGTTGGCCATGTTTACATGGGTCCTTTGAATTTGATTGTGATGTGTTGGCCATGTTTACATGGGTCCTTTGAATTTGATTGTGATGTGTTGGCTATGTTTACATGGGTCCTTTGAATTTGACTGTGATGTGTTGGCTATGTTTACATGGGTCCTTTGAATTTTATTGTGAAAATAGGCACAAGGGCACAGCCTGGAGAAAAAAACTGCTGTTCCCTGTTTTGTTTCTGAACAGTAACTAGACTTCTCCAGGAACTACCAACACCAAATATTTTGTAACTAAGATTTGGGGAAAGAAAGAAAGCTATTGAATTCAGGCGTAAAAGGTAAATTTAATTTGAATCAGCTAATGTAAATCAAAATTTTTTCCAAGCATCAGATATCAGAAAATGCCAAAATGTTACATCTTGCTGAATTTTCCTGATTCACACACAAAATTACATGATGTCAGTATAATTTATAGAGTTGAAATAAATAATTGAACATTCGAATCAGAATACCTTTTTGTGAATATTTGAATAGAAAATCAGTATTTGAATATTTGTTTGTTTACCTAGTGAGTAGGGCACCTAAAACCAGATCCAGCAGTCAATTGTGCTGACTGTGAAACACTCTAGTGCAGTGTGGCATCATTTTGTAAAAGAAACAAAACAAGGCTATATGTAAACTATGTGACTTTAATAAGTTTACAGGCAAACAACTTCAAACACACTAAATGGCCATAAATTCAAACACCCATTTACAAGGCAATCATAATGTCAACATTCTGAATAGTCATATTGTTCATAACATCAACATTTCTATTTTGTGTCATTCACATTCTCTTACTGGAAATCAATTCAGATATCTGAAACTTGTGCATATTTTGTTGGGCGACAGCTATAATGCTTTTGAAAATTAAAGATGCAGTGCTTAATTTTCTTGCAGTAGGTCTAGGGAGTCAAAACAAATCTGATTCTTTCAGCATCGTCCTGACAAGAAAAGATAATCGTATCATCATCATAATGGGTTTTTTTGGTATTGTCCATGCATTTAAGAACTGTTGTATTTTAAGTGATAAGCCCCTTTCAATGAAGAAAAAGCTTGTAGTGTATGACCATTAACAGATAGATGTAGTTATCACTTTTTTTTGGTGACATTGCTAAGAATTCAAGCTTGAAAGTCGTATAATGAACTAGCACATTAAAATACTGCTGTCAGGCATGACACTGTTTTACAGAACCTTTGCTCTTATGTGAATATATTGTTTGTATTTCAATCTCTTTTTATACTGACCTACGGGAGATATTTTGATGAAACTTTACACAGATGTACATCTTTACCTTGACAATGTGCCACATACATGACATACAGGGCCCTGGCTCAAAGGTCCTATCAAGGCAAGGGAAATGTCACAATATGGGCATATCCTGTTATTAGCGATAGTTTTGTTAGCCCATGTAACTTAAGTCAGTGCCCTCAGATTTGATTTGTGGGCACATTTGATTTAGTATTGCAGAAATAATAATAATTCAAGAAATAAATATGATCAATAAATAAATATTTTGTATATACATATGCATACAAAACATGCATTTAGTTATATGTTCCATGTGTTCAGCAGACCAACCGTTGGAGGTCTTCAGCATAAGCAAATGCTGTATTGTTAAAACTAAATATTTGAATAGAATGAAATATTTTTGAAAAATAAAATTTGGAAAACACGTAAAAGATTTTTGAGAAAATCAAATATTATTTTAATATCAGCAATACATAACTTGTTGCTATTGTGTAGCTAACCTTTCTGGGTCAGAAATTACCCTCGTCCACATGATGAGAATTCATCCTCCCATAGGGTGACTTTCTGGAAGATTTGAGAAGCCTGCCCTATGACCCAGTGCATGCCCAGTAGTCATCATCTTTTTTCCGGAAGTTGCCATCTTTATGGTTGGGAAATATACACTCTACGAAAAATTGCTTTTGCTTCATGTCTATTAGCATGAATTGGTCATTTTTATTACATATATCGTAATTATTGAGTGTATTTACCCTCCAAGTGTTTTCATAGTTGGAATTAAGCTCTCTTGAGAGTTTTTGACATTTTCAGTTATCATTTTTCTTAACCTTGCCATTATGTTACCCCCTTTTGCCCAGCCCAACAGGGAATTAGGGTAACGTTTTGTTGTGTCTTATTCCAAGTTCATTTGACTTCCTTTTGTTTTCCGGTTATGGGTAGGTATTAGTCTCCCTATCTCTACTAGTCTGGTTTGTGGCCTTCCTTGCCTTAAATTTGTTGAGATACAAATCTCCAAAATTTACATTATATTCTATACATTTTTGCAGAGTTCTACTCGTGGAAGGAGGTCTCACACCGGCATGCATATTCTATTGTGTGTTTAGTTGTTCACACACCTTTTATTTTATATTGTCTTTAAAGGATAGTATTCCCCTTTTTACTTTCTTCATCTCTAATACTCAGATAATTTAGGTATTGCTGTCATCATTTAGATTAAAACTTAAGTTGCTGTCGTTTTGATTCATATTAAATAGAGACTCACTGGGCAGGTGAAGTATTGCTGTATTAATTTGCGTTCAGTCTAGATTCCATGCAAATTCATATACATTATTTTCATTATATAAGATTTGTGCTTGTTTTCAGAGTCTTTACATTACAGCAATGTCTAAGAGACAAAGTGTTGGTAAATGTGGGCACAAGAATGCCCCTGGGATTCACACCCCACTTGCCTGGCATGTACCAGTTGTGTAAGGTCAGAAGGCTGTCCTTTTTGTTGTCTCTGGTCGGGCGTGGTCTGGGACCTCACTGAACACAGATGTATGTACAAAGGGACAAAAAAGGCACCTTCCCTTTCTTCTTCAAGATTGTCAGGTTTTTCCAAGGGAGTTGGTCATGAATCCATCGCAGAGCCCAATTATGGGGCTCAGAGCAGGACTGAATCAGTCTCTTTGGAGACTCATAAGACCCATAGGGTCCCTCCCAAGGGAGTTCGTAAGGTATCCATTGCTGAGTCCCTCAGTGCTCACAGCAGGACTGGATCAGTTTGATTCGGAGCTACTGAAGGAGGACAATGTCACCAGTTGCCCTAAGGCACCTACCGGAGGCAGTGGCCAAGACATCTTGACATGCCTTGTCCATGTCCATGGCTTTATCAGCGGAGCTTCTCCACTTCCACAGGGATGCACCTTTGGACACTTCCAAGGTTTTACTGAAGCACAGTAAAAACCTTCTGAGGGCTGCTCCCCTAGAGGCAAAGACTCTCTTTGGAGGTCTCATTCCCTCTGTGGCTTCTTAAGATATCAGGGACCAACAACTCTGGTCCCTTGCATCTGCTCCTGGCACGTCGTGACTGGCCAGGAAGCAGGACCACCCTGACCCCCAGTCCAAAAAGCAACCCCAATTCAGACCTACTCCTCGGCAATCGCACTCTAGCAAAGGTCGCTAAAGAGACCAAGGGAGGAAGTTTGCAGGCCCTTCACCTTTTCCTAACGAGGTGTGGGGCAGCCCTAGGAACTCGCTCTCCCTCTCCTGCAGTGTGTCCCTCTTCCATTAACTCCTGTAGGTGCCAGACTATCCCTCTTTTCAGAGTCTTGGTCAAGCATAATGGGTGATGGTTGGGTTCTCTCAATCATTAACAGAGGATACTGGTTTCATGTTGTTTTAGCAGTTAAATCAGATGCAAAGGGTGAAGTAGAGAGAGTGTTAAATGACCAGTCTCCAGCTTTCTTCTCCTGGATTTTCCTTGTTCCCTTAAAGAATGGGAAGTTCTGTCTAATTATTGACCTTTCCACCCTAAACAAGTTTTGGCAGGAGGACCCTTTCAGGATGGAAACCACAGCCTCAGTCAGGAATGCCATAAGGCCTGGCAACTGGGCAGTCTCCATCAACCTTCAGGATTTGTACTTTCACAGCCCAATCTTTCCTCCTCACAGGAAGTACCCCCTGTTTTGCTTGGACGTGGAGATCTTCATTTGTGCTCTGCTGTTTGGCCTAGCTTCCACACCCGGAGCGTTTACCAGAGTCATGGGAGTAGTTGCTCTCCACCTAAGATCACTGGGGATCCTTGTTCTTCAGTATTTCGATTACTGGTTGATCCACAATGGCTGATTAGAGTCCCTCAGGCAAGATCTGGATCTTGGTTGGTCTGTGGTGACCAGACTGGGCCTTTTAACCAACCTATAGAAATCAGAGCTGATTCCATCTCAGGAGTTCGTATACATGGGGATGAATTTCCTAATGAACAGAGGATTAGTCCATGTTCCACGGGACAGTAGACATGATCATGACCCTGTTAGAGGCACTGAGAGCCAAGACAACGTCAGCTTATCTATTTCTTTCTCTTCCAGGGACCTTGAACTCAGCAGCAGACCTGGTTCCCTTCGGCAGACTGGACTGCACTTGTGCCCTCCCCAGTTTCTCCTTCTGGCACACTGGAAACTGCACAGGGATCTTCTGAATGCTCAGATTTTTCTAGGTCAGGATTTCCTTCATGATCTGATTTGGTGGACAAATCAGGACTGGTTTCTGGCTTTAGTCTCCATGCATTCCCCCAAACCCCACTTCTGTCTGTTTGCAGACACGTCAGATTCAGGGTGGGTGCTCATCTGGAGATGGAGGGACTGATTCTTCAGGGTTCGTGGTCCTGAGAAGAATCTGCCCCCCGCCCCCCCACATCAGTAGTTTGGAAATGAGGGCAGTGTTTATAGCCCATCTGGGGTGTGTCAGCAAAATAAGAAGTCGCTGTGTGATGGTCTTCTCTGATAACATGTTGGTGGTAGCATACCTCAGGAAACAAGGATGCACACATACACCTCTCTGTGTGGAGGTTTGGAACCTCCTTTGTTGGGCAATTTCAAAAGAGATTACCCTCCGAATTCGCCACATTCTAGGCAAAAAGACTATTGTGACGGACAGTCTGTCAAGGAAGGGGACGATAGTTTTTATGTAATGGTCTCTACACCATAGCAGATTTCCTGTTCAGCTTTGAGGGTTGTATTGGTGGATTTGTTTGCGACAAGACTAAACA
This sequence comes from Margaritifera margaritifera, assembly GCA_029931535.1. Taxonomy (NCBI): domain Eukaryota; kingdom Metazoa; phylum Mollusca; class Bivalvia; order Unionida; family Margaritiferidae; genus Margaritifera; species Margaritifera margaritifera. The sequence goes on from JAQPZY010001459.1 coordinate 2,107,767, forward strand.
ACAAGATCCCCTTTTATGTTTCTCTAGTCCCCAACAGAGGGCCTGGGCAGTGGATGCTTTCAGCTTGAAGTGGGATTGTCTGTTTGCCTATGCCTTACCACCCTTCAGGATGATCCCACAAGTACTTCAAAAGATAAATACCTCCGCTGCTCAGCTCTTTTTGATAGGCCCTCTGTGTCTCCAGCAATTGTGGTTCAACAATCTTGTCGGACTGCTGGTATACCAGCCCACAACATTTTTCCAGAGGAGCTACCTACTGTTGCAGCACACGGGATCTCTCCTACACAACAGCCCACAGATTCTCCACCTTCATGCTTGGCTCATCTCAAATGATCTCTCCACCAGAACAAGTTATTGATCAGAGTTGCAGAATGTATCATTCAAGCCAGGAGACACTTTACATCCAAGGTCTATGATGCCAATTGGAGAATCTTTTGTGATTGGTGTAGTAGGAAACGTGTTTATCCTAGCTGTCCCTCTATGAGTGCCGTGGCTGATTTACTTCTCTTCCTTTTTTGAAGAGAAACAATGCTTGGTTTCTACCATCAAGGGCTGTATGGCAGCCCTTTCCAACATGTTCAAATTTTCTAAAGGTCTGGTCATCGGTTCAGATTCTCATATTGCCGACCTGATCAGGTATTTCTAGCAGCAGAGACTTGTGTGTCTTGTGGTTTTTAACAAAACCCCCCTTCAAACCTTCGGGTGAAGCTCCTTTTGAGAACCTTACCCTCAAGATGATTTTCCTGCTCCCCTTGGCATCTGCAAGATGTAGGAGCAAGCTTCATGCCCTATAGAACCATACTGTCTGCGGTTCAATAATAATAATAATAATAATAATAATTTTAATAATAACAACTTTATTAAAGAGGGTGACAAAATTAGTTGCATGGAACTAATCCTTCTTGTGGCCCTCTGTTATATGCATATTTACATACAGAGTACATGTACTTAGTTGCACACACAATAATGATAGTAATAATAATTTTTAAATAAGCATTGATAATAAGCTATGTGTATAGATAGATATAATAAACAGAAAATTTTGTAAGAACATTCTCCAACTAGGTAAATTGTGTATATACAGTACAAACATAATGAGACAACAAAGCGGAAGGTTTGAGAATTTATACTTTAAGTTGTAATGTATTTATCAAATTGAACAGATTCCACTTTTCATCCATTAAACTAGATTATAATTAAAGATCTGGGTCTGTGCAGTTTGCAGTTGGTATAGGCTTATACGTGAGTATAAACGGTAATTTCTTTTCATCTCAACTCAAGACATAGGTATCACTTTTCGGATGGTGGCAGTATCATCATCAGCTTTAAAATTCTAGCTTAAAATTTGTGTTTTGTTTTTTACAATTCAGAAATAGTGCCGGTGAGATGACACATTCTGCAGATTACTGTTGTTATTTCAAAAATGAATCTTCTTAGTTGAGATTTTCTAACATAATTTCAGATGGAACAACAGCTCATGCAACTTGCAGACTGAATGCATTATTTCCCTCATGTTAGATCTTTGAGTGAAAATGAATGCTAATGACTAGTCATTGCAAAGAGTACTTGTTTGAGACAGCTACTGGAAACCCTTTACAGCTGAACCTCTATTAACCAAATCATTATTAGGCTATCCTTAAACAAATCTTTTTTTGTTGTTTTCTGAATTCCGAACTTTTTGTTGAGGTTAGGTTGAGGTGGTTCTGTTTTTATATGGCTGTTGTAAGGCTTATGATGTCTGTCCCTCTGTCCATTTGTTACCAATTTTGTTTCTGCACAATAACTCAAGGTGTTCACCATCGTGTATAGTTTACACTTGGGTTAAGGAAGAACCATAGTGATTTTTGGCTCAAAGCTCAAACGTCAATTTCTCTATGACTAAAAGAAGAAAAATGGTCTCTGTACAATAACTTGAGTTCTCCACTATGTACAGTTACCAAGTTCTGTTGATTGCTTGCATTTGGGGTAAGGAAGAATGCTATAGATTTTGGGCTTAATGGATCAAAGGGCAATGTCACTCTTAACTGAAAGAAGAAAAAAGGATTTTGCACAATAACTTGAGTTCTCCATCTACAGTTATCAAACTTTATGGATAGATTGCACTTGGGGTAAGGAAGAACCCAATTGATTTTAGAGTCAAAAGGTTAGAGGTCAAGGTCTCTGTGCAGAGTTCCTACTTGTAGTTCCATATTAAAAGTCACTTGACTCTGAAGTTGTCCAATCCGGAAGTCACATTCAGATTTTTAGGAGTCAGTGCTGATGGTTGATACTAATTATGTCGGAGTAATATATTGCCTTATTTCCTAGGGTAGTAAATACACATGACTGCCAGTGATGTAGACTGACATCTGTTGCCACATAATTTGCTGCTGCAGTTGACTTTGAATCATCAGAATGAAAAAACAGGACAGATCATGATCTGCAAGTGCATTATGTTCCAGAATGTTCGTAGTAGCATGAGTTGAATGTTCCAGAATGTTCGTAGTAGCATGAGTTGATTATACCATGGAAATATGGTATTAAAATGCAATACTCATCTAGAGGGATACAGCAATTGACTGGAAATCAAACAGTGGAGCAGGGAGGCTAAAAAAACTGCTATTGCACGGTGTTTATTTAATACTCGCCTAGAGGGATATTGGCCATTGACTGACAGTCACACAGTGGAGTAGGGTTGCTAAAAATATCGCTTATGCATGGTGTTTATTCAGTTCTTGGCTGAAAGAATATTGGCAATTTAGCACAGGAAGTAAACAGAAATCCACAGCAGCAAAGCTGGGGATGACTTGAAAGTCATGTTGCAGACATATTTATCTTGCTTTGATTTCTGCATCAATAATAATGCATAATGTGAACATATGCTGTTCTATCTTTGCATATGTGGGAGCTCTTAGCCGTGACTGAAAGTATAAAAAAAAGTTTCTGCACAATAACATTAGTTCTTTATCAGATAACTCAACCAAACTCTCTGAACGGCTTGCACTTGGAGTAAGGAAACACCTATTGATTTTGGGGTCAGTGTTCAAGGTCACTGACTGAAAGAAGAAGTATCCACAGCAATAACATTAGTTCTGCATCACAGACCTGGACTAAGCTTTGTGGATGGCTTGCACTTAGGGCAAGGAAGAAGCCAGTTGATTTTGGGGTTAAAAGGTCAAGGTTACTGTGACTGAAAAAAGAAAGTGGTTTCTGCACAAACATTTAAGTTATCTGCATAGATGACTATTAAGCATGGGGCATGTGTATTATGTGCCTGTTGACTGATTTTAAACAATTGTAAACATTTCACACTTTCAATTATGCAAGGTCTCCAGGTTTGTAGGGGGAAAAAATTGGTAATTGCAATTTTGATGGCTCAATTGGAAGATGGCAAGCACAGAATATTTTTAAAGATGGGCTTATTCAAATGATTGTTCCATTAGAACCAATAACATGTCATTTATAAATACAGACAGGTTTCACTACTCTGTTACAAAACAGTGATAACAATATTTTATAAACCCAATTGATGGATAAAAAGATTAAATCTTGCAGTTTATTTAAATGCTTTCATTCATTACATGGTATTAAAACAATTGCTGGATATATGGAAGTCTATTTAATGTGACTTAAATGTGCATTGAATTTTTGGATCATCTTTGCTGCTGATATATTAACCATTTCCAAGTTCCTAAAGGATTAAAGGCTGAAATTGGAAACCATTTGGTTTGGCTAGAAAAGGTGGGCAACATATGCCATACATGGGTTGTATTGGTCAAGCAATTGGAGCATTATCTTCTGTTATTAAATGAGGCATGAAAAACTTAACATTGGTACAGAGTTGTAAACTAATAAGCCACCCCCACCCCCCCACAGTCAATTATAATTGATATGTAGTCAAATAGGTGTCAATCTTCACTTGTCAATCTAAGATGTGAGGCCAGACAGCCAATCAGATCCCAATACTGAATAAGCAGCAGCTTTTCTTTATGGCAGCTAAATTAGGATGGATCCTTGTTGAAGTTTTATAGGGGTATCTTTGAATTTAAAATACTGTAGTCTCTACTCTAATCCATAATACTGCTTTAGAAATTGATCTTACAGGAGATAATAGATCGCTCCATCTAATGAATCATGTGACATGTTGACTTGTTAACCTCCAACAAACATTCAGTATTTGGCAGAGAAATATGTAAATTTCTGTGATAGGTTTATTAAAAGCGATTTTAATAGCAGCAATATCTTACCTGGCGCTGTTGCATAGTTTTCACTTTTTCGTGTCAGAAATCTCATCCATTTGATGTGAATACATCCTCCTACAGAGTGGAGAATTGTCAATAAGACACAGTCCAATCATGCACCTCGCATGCCCATGCACAGAACAGTCTTCTTTTTTAAGGACACCATGTTACTGGATGTGTGTAGAATCTGTGACCAGACAAAAATTTGTAATGTAGCTTGTACTTCACTGCATTGCAGTCTTCCTTCAACAAATATTATCTCACTGTTACATGTATCCTTTCTGTATTGTATTTCATGCCGGTAACACCTGTTCCCTTCAGAACTTGGTTCTTTAAGAGACCTCCTAGGTCACAACACTGTACCCCATCCCTTAGGGGTTAGGGTACACTTGTATTCATTAACAATTACACTGGTTATGGGTAAGCTTTTGTGTTATAGAAATAACGCAGCATAGGCCCTTCCCTAACATACAGGAATTACGTATTCCTTGTTATTAATTAAATGTCTAAACACCAAAATTCTGTGTTTTTTCACCTTTGTATATTCATGATTGTTCTTGTGACTCATGTTGCAGTGTTATTGTAGTTTTTGTTTGTGTTTGCAATAAAGATTTAACAGTTGAATGTCTTACTTCAGTATAAGAAAAGACAGGTAGGTTCCCATTGTTTACCTTGTGCATATGTGAGTTCATGCACTGGGGTGTATATAGCACACACCATATAAACAACAGGTCAGTTCATGTGTGACATAATATAACATATTGTCATTATTCATTGTTTTCTTTCAGGAATTTTTTTTAATTTTTTTTTATTTAAGTGAACAATGTCAGGACAGTCTGTGGTGAAGTGTGGACACAAGAAGGCCCCTTGGGACACTCACCCAGACTGCCTCACTTGTTCAAAATGCACATGAAGAATCTTTGTGCATTTTGTAAATTATGGTCAACTGAAATCGGGAATCTGGCAGATTCCAGACAGACTTATAGAGGGTAGAGGAAACATCAGTCCCCTTCATATTCTGATTTTTCAAGTTTCTCTCTTGCAGAGCCCCAATGGCCTCATGCAAGATGACTTCAGTTTGGAATGCCACTTCTAGGTCCCAGGGGCTTATGGGACCAGTTTCTTTTTGAGACGGGTATGGCCCCTCCTGTAGGATGGAATGAATGTTTGAAGAGTAGATAGCCCCCCCCCCCCAATGGAGAAGTCGAACACTCCCAACATTCACAGTAGCATGTTGCTGCCATCCATGAGGAAGGAGATGCACCACTCGTGTCACTCTCTGGGTAGCGTGTTGCACCCTCTCAACACTTCCAGTTGGCCTGTCACGTCCTCCGAATGGGAGGAACAGCACTGCACCTTGATGAGTGATGAAGACGAACTAGGCTCTGACTTATCTATGTCGCCTGACCAGTCACCAGTCAGCAGTCAGTGTCTGGCAACTGGTCACCGGTCAGTTCATCAAAGTGACCAGTCAATGTATGGTCACCTGTCAATTCGTTCCAGTGATCGGTCAGATCATATATCGGTTATCAGTTACCAGCCACCGATCATCTTGTACTAGTATTGACTTTCCACTGGTCATTATTGAAAGGCCTCATGGTACGGGAATAGGGATCAGACTGAGTTCCTCCATTTCACCACTCTACCATCACACCCAGTACAGCATTGGGAGTCTGTCATGTGGGTCCAGATTAGGCAAGGGGATCGGATCAGTACCCCCCCTTTCCTATTAAACCAATGAATCCTTGAGGGATGCTGGGTCCTCCACCTCAGGGTAATTGGTCCCTTATGCCCCCTTGGTCTACTGGACCCTGAACCCAGAGTACGGTGATGCCACAGTTTGTGTACTGCCATCACCTTGTCATTTGGCATCCACCAGGAAGGCCGGAGGCATAGCATCATCCAGGAAAGACAAGCGGTCTTATCTTCCTCCTGGCACACATAGAGCCCCTACTCGCCATGATGTGGTATGGGAAATGGCACAGAGTACTACTATGTTACTTTCACTGAAGGACATAGTGATGTCCAGCCACTCTCCTGCTCAGAGTGTACTAGATGATGCTGCCCTATCTCTCCTCATTGACTCTAATGAGTTTGAGGTAGAAACAGCTCATTTGATGCCTCCTATCAGGCCCATATGCTCCTCTCAGTTGGATGAGGAGGAGGAGATCTGGTCCGTTGATAAGGTGGTAAATGAAGTTTACTGCCTCTTACAGGCGGACTTGTGCCCAAAGACATCTGGCGCACAGCCCAAGAAGAGCCTTTCCATTTTGGAAAAGATCTTTGGAACTCGACCACAACTAGATCTCCTACTTCTTCCTCATTCCTCCATGATTGACAACATTCTCCCAGAGGTTCTCTACATGCCAAGACATTGCTCGGCAACATAGAGGGTAGTCAGTTCCTTCTTCTACTGTGAAGCAGATGGTCTCTGCTTTGAGCTATTGGGTACATTCCCCAAAGTGCCCTGTTAAACTTCCCCATTTTGATGCCGGATCGTCTCAAGTGGGTACTTCTACGGGAGCCTGGAGATGCCTTCCTATAAAAACATTGAAACTATTGAACAGAAAGCACAGTGGTTAGCATCTTTAGCTTCTCAGGCTGACCTCTTCGCAGCTACTTTGTTTAGTTTACTGAAGGAGGCCACACTGATTCCAGCCGCTTGCAGCATTTACTGGAAGCTGTGGCTAAAACTTCCTGGCATACACTTTCTGCTTCAATAGCTTTATCAGCAGAAATTCAGCACATCCACCATGATGCTGCGTTGGACTCATTGAAGGTCCTACTTAACCTTAGTACAAACCTTCTCAGGCTGCTCCCTGGAAGTCGAGACTCTCTTCAGAGGACACATTCCTACCATGGCTTCTCAAGACCTGAAGGATCATCAACACAGATCCTTTGCTACTGCTCCTGGCCCATCACAATCAGCCAGGCAGTGAGGTAATGCGAATTGTCCTCAGGGGACATCCACAAGTTCTTTATACTAATATAGCCCCTGTCCAGCCTGCAACCTCAATTAAACCTTGACTGTCAGGTCCAAGGCACGGTCGCTGAAAACACCCAAGGAGGAAGTTCTCTAACCTTCCTGTCTAAGGCAGGCAGGGGGGACAGCCCTAGGGACTTGTAACCCCTTCTACTGTGCATTCCTCTCCCAAACATCCCCATAGGTGCTCGTCTAGGCCTCTTTTCAGAGGCTTGTTCAAGCATCATGAACGATGGGTGGGTTCTTTCCTTGTGAGTAAGGGTTACCGAGTACATTTTCGGGAACAACCCCATCTGTCAAGGACCCTCATATTTCTTCACCAATCCATCTGGTGAAATTAAGGAAGAGGTGCACACCCTTTCAATGATAGGGGTAGTCAAGAGTGTTCTGAACAATCAATCTCTTGCATTCTATTCCCTAATCTTCCTGGTCACCAAGGACAGAAGAAAGTTTTGTCTCATATTTGATCTTTCCTTCTTAACTGGGTTCTTCTTATGGAACATTTCAAGATGGAGACCATCATCCTCAATCCAGAAGAAATGCATACGTCAGATTGAGCAGTCTCCATCGACCTTCAGAATGCTTAATTGCACATCCCGATATTCCTCCACATCACAATACATCCGGTTTTGCTTGAAGCAGGAAGTCTTTCTGGGTTCTGCTGGTTGGAATCTCTTCTGCACCTAGAGTTTTACCTGAGTTATTGGAGTAGTAGTAGCATACCTCTCTGATTAATGGGAACTCTGATTGTCCAGTACTCCAATGACTGGCTGATCCACAATGTTCAGGTACAGTCCCTCCATCAGAATCTGTTTCATTGCTCACAGGTCTACAATACTCAGTTGGATCTTTTACTGAACCTCGAGAAGTCAGAGCTCTCTCCGTCTGAGGACTTCATTTACAAAGTCATAAACTTCCTCACGAACCAGAACTTAGTCAGGATCCCACGGGACCCGATAGAATGAATCCTGCTGACACTTCTACAAACACTATGAGCAAGACATCTTTGTCAGCTCGCTTTTACCTATCCCTATTTGGAACATTGAATGCCACTGCAGATCTGGTTCCCTTAGGACGTCTCCACATGTGCCCTCTACTGTTTCTCCTTCTCGAAAGGTGGAAACCACACAGAGACTCACTCTTAGCTCTGATTTCGTTAAGACAAGATTTTCATCACCACTTGTGTTGGCGGAGGAGTCGGGACAGGTTTCTGACTTGGTTCCCCATACATGCACTTGACCCGCACTCCTGTCTGTTCATGGACGCATCAGATTTTGGTAGGGACGCTCATTAGAACCAGAGGCTTTGATCCCCCAGAGTCACTGTCCTCTGGATGAATCGTCCCTCCACATCAACAACCTAGAAATGAAGGCTGTATTTCGAGCATTGCAAGGGTGCATCAGCAGAGTAAGGGGTTGATGTATCATGGTCTCCTCTGACAATACATCTGTTGTAGCGTATCTCCGATGTCAATGAGGCAAACATGCTCCTTCACTTTGCCTAGAGGTCTAGAACCTCCAGCGCTGGGCAGCCTCAGAGGACATCACACCCCGAATGCACCATATTCTGGGCAAGAGGAATGTATTAGCGATCAGTCTGTCCAGGTCAGGCAAAAGAGTCCTCATGGAATGGTCTCTACACCACTCTGTCATGGAGTCCCTTATATACTCTGTGGAAAGCCTCTGCTGGATTTGTTTGCGACCAGGCTCAACAATAGACTTCCCTTTTACGTCTCCCCAGTCCCGGATCAGAGGACATGGCCAGTGGACACGTTTAGCTTCTGGTGTGATTGTCTGTTTGCATACAACTTCACACCATCGTGACTGCTGCCATAGAACATCCACTGCCCATATCATCCTCATAGCAGCCCCACTGTGGCCCCCATAATCATGGTTCAGTGATCTTCTATTTCTGCTGATAGATCAACCCAGGTCTTTATCCCAGAGAAGGGATCTTCTGTCGCAACACAGAGGCTCCATCCTTCACACAGCCCTCATATTCTCCACCTCCACACTTGGCTCATCGCAAGCAACCTATCTGCCAGAACAAGTTTTTGTGACGTATTACCAGTGGCATCATTCAGGCCAGAAGAGATCGTACATCCAAGGTCTATGATGTCGGGGGAGAATCTTCTGTGATCGGTGCAGTAGGAATATGTTGATCCTAGCTGCCCCTCATTGAGTCCCATCTCTGACTTCCTTTTGTTTCTTTTCAAGTACAAAGGATGTTTCAGTATTGACTATCAAGGGCTATAGAGCTGCCATTCCCAACACACTTAAATTATCTCAGGGCACAGCAGTTGGTTTGGATTCGCACATTGCCGATCTCGTTAAGTATTAGAGCGGTAGAGACCTGTCTCTCACTCTCTTAAGCCCAGATGGAAACTGTATTGTGTTTTGTGATCTTTGACCAAACCCCTTATCTTATAAACCATTGAGTGCGGTTTCCTTCCAGGACCTTACGCTCAAGACTGTGCTTTTGCTCACCTTGCGGTCTACAAGAAAACAGAACAAGCATCATGCCTTGTCTTCGACATTGTCCTTCTCCGGTTATTGGCAATTAGGATTCCATTTCTCTTCTTTGCTAACCAGGATTTTTAGCTAATCAACTATGTTGGTAGTTCCACTACCTATAGAGATCCTCAGTCTCAGTGGAAATCTGTGCTGGGAATGATAAAGATAGGCTGTTACGCCCTGTCAGGGCACTACATTCTATCTCAATGCTTCTAAGGGAAAGGAAGGGTCGGAAACGTCTTCTTCCTCTGAAGGTCTCCATTGATATTCTGCTTCTACCATTCATGGTGGATTGTCACTACCATCAAGAGCTTAGCAGTCTCTCACCGACATAGGCTTTCTTTATGAAATTAAAAGCCCATGAAGTTCGAGCCATCGCTGCCTCATGGGCCTACTGGAATAATTCGTCTTTGGATGACATCATGAAGGCAGCAGTTTGGTGATCACAGACTACCTTTTCCTCCTTCTATCTCCACTCTTTAGCACAACAGAGTGCAGGCAGTTTTTCTCTGGGATCTATAGTTGTGGCACAACATATGCCCCAGAGAGACAGCAGCATTCAGTAAAGTGCATCTCTCCCTCAAATGGTGAGTACTTTTACTCTGTTTTTGATAAGTTTTAACACATCTGCCTACGAACCTAATTGAAAAATTCAACTGTGCAATAGCAATGAGTAAGATATTGCTGCTATTAAAATGTATTTTTTAGGGGGTGGGGGTAAACTAATTTTAATTATGCAATACTTACCCGTCGGTATTGTCGAATGCTCTCCTCCTACCACACTCTGATGTCCTGGCATAATCATCGTCCATGAAAATGATGACTGTTCTGCGCATAAGCAAGCGAGGTGCATGAGTGGACTGTATCTTATTGACAATTTTCCACTCTATGTGAGGATGTATTGACATCAAACAGACTAAGTTTGTTGACATGAAAGTAAAAGCTATGCAACAGCAATGGGTGAGTATTGCATAATTAAAATTAGTTTTACCCCCCCCCCCAAAAAAAAATACATTTCATTATGCTTAAAAATGTAAAATTGCCAAGTTACATAAAGTATATTCTAGTAGACAATATTTATATTTGTATTTCAGGATTGTGAGGTATGTGTTTTATTTGAGTTAATTATGAAAATCAATTTTAAAGCAGCTTGAGAACATATTCATGTAAAAGGAAATTAACTTTAAAAGATTTTATTGTATTCAAGATACAGTCACATCTTTATAAATTTTAACTGACTTCTATTTAGTTTGCCTTATAGGTAAATGAATTAAAAATATATAGCAAAAGCATAAATAGTTAGTGTTTAGAAGTATACTGTTATACATAACAATTTTAAGGTTCTACTCTGTTCATGAGATGGAATTTTGATCAGTGATGTATGTTGATGTAAACATGTAAACACATGCTTAATATATAGGAAGATAAATATCTGAGACCACTGGTTTTGTATTTTTTTATGATTCATTAAAATTTGTATCCCTGTCCTTCAGCTCAATGACTGAAAGTTAAGAGTCACTCAAATGTCTGAAAGATTGAGACAATGAAGCATTATTTTGGGGACAAACTGACATAAAAATGAAAATTATCAAACTTTAAAAATGATGCAATCTCTGGTCCAGTGCTTCCTATAGAAGAACACACACAACAAAGCCCAATGTTAAGGGGTTCTCCACCCATCATCTAGACACATTCATTTTTACATGTTCAATTTCTATTTTCTTCTTCTTTTTTTTCTTCTTCAAATTATCAATGGGACATGCTTTTCTTCATACGGTACTTTTGTGCAAACAAACGTGGTAATTGCCATCAATTGTGTCTCTGTTCAGCTGATCGTGCAGGAAGATGAGTGTAGAGTCAGAATAAGAATAATCCAACGCTTCCACATGCAGTTAAAATGACTTATCATTGGGAGGCACAAGTGGTTGGCAGAAAAATGTGCAAAAGGTTTTGAATACATAGATTTTGACTTTCATTTCTCAGAATTAGTTAAATAATGTTGTGTTAACTGATGGACATATTGATTGTAAGTGAATCCAAATTGAAAATTATTGATGCAGATCAAAACCTTTAATTGATTGCAAATGATTTTTGCATTATTAATCATGATGCAGTGTATAATCAACTTATTTTACTTTTTCTCACCAGGATGGTGGCACTGTGATGTTATTTGTGTTGCAATCATAAGTACTGAGGCAGTAATGTTTACCAAAATGTTTACCAAAAACAGTTTACAATAACTGAATGTTGCTATTTAATCAAAATGATAAGAAACTCAACCTTTGCCCATATTTACCCCTTTAGACTTACTGAACAGCGGACAGCTATTATAATGTGCATGCTTGAAATTGCTTCATTTGCTGTACATCTTTTAGCTTTTATTATGATGTGATTCAGTTTGTAAGACATGTCTGTGTTAAATATATCTGACAATTTCAGTAAAACATCCCTAGAATCATTGTGATACTGTTTCTAGCTGCTACATACATGTATATGTACAGTGATAATGGAACTGGACGTACTGCCTGGACATGCGCATAGGATGCTTTGTAGGATCTACAATGACTATGAAACTATGCAATGGCTAACAAACTTGAAAGTCTTTCCTTAAAATAAATACTAATCAAAGGTTCTGTTAATAGACATGTTTTTCAAAGGTAAATAATGTAGTTTAAAGAACTTTTTATTAGCAGTATTAGTAAATCGACCTGATGTATAATGTTTGCTACAGCCAGTTCTCATCAGAAGTCTGCTTTTTTCCTAGCAATGCCACTTTCAATATCCTACTTACATTAAAAGAATTAACAGGCATCCTACTAAAAATTCCTTGAAAGTTAGAGATGTGGAAATAAAAAAATTTAGTTGGAATGCATAATTCCTACATCACTGACAGCGACATGCATATTCATTTACATGTTTACTAATTTTGTAAACATTGGCAGGCAGTAAACTAAGCTAAACTGTTCACATGTGTTAATGTTGCAGCTTTAATAAATATAGTACTTTATCATTATAATGCTGCCCATGGGAGCCACAGAGTATACTGCCACATAGCGAAACTGCATTATAATGAAGTACACTATACATAAAATATTACTACCACTTAATGAAATGGCAGGGCTTGAAATAAACTCGAATCCGCTATCCTGTGTGATAGTGATTTTCCTGGTGGATCAGTATAACCCAACTGTCATTAATCCATTGGGGCAGTAAAAATTGCTGGTCACCTATCATAACAGGTAAGAACTTACGAAGTTGTCATGAGTTGGCATTCCCTTTAAAGGTTAATTGATCTGTTTATTGTGTTAATTGAGTACCTACCAATATCCTGCAATTGACAAGGTACAGTAAATGCTCGTGGCTCAAAAGGACAGGTTTTGAACCACTCATATACTCATCAAGTAAAGTAGAGTGATTATTGTCAAAAGAGTCTTCGTGCATGTGAAACTAGCCTGGAGTACTGCCCCCAAGCTCTGATCTCATTACTGATGACAACAAAATGTATAGGGTCTCAGACTAGTACTGACCAACTGGAAAAGGTAGTGTTCACCAACTCAATGAATAATCCAGAATTATACAGAACAATGTGTTTTAATACACATTCAATACATTGTGCGGTGACAATTGTAAATATGTGGAAGTATTTGCAGGGTGTGCAGCCGCCACTGAAATAGGAGAAATTAGATGATGACAAGAGAGAGCATGATTGCAGATATGATCAAGAGAAGAGACTCAGAAAGTATCAGAAATGCTGAATAAATGGCTTAAGTACAACCCAGGAAAGGTTGTGATGTTGTGAACTTTCTGCACTGAATATTCAGAGAAATACCAAAGTGTGCTTGGTACTTCATTTGTTGATGGGCATAAAAACTTTCATAAATCGTCCAAGGAATCACACAATGCAAACTCCCTACACACAATGACAAAGGGATACATGAAAATCAAAATAGAAAGTTGGTTCATCAGAAGCAAAGCAAATTGAGGCATCTTTGAACAAGAGCATCTTGAAGTAGCTTGAACATGAACTTCAACATTGCATGAGTCTTGGTGGTGAATACAGTTGTTAGTGTTTTGAGTTGACGCTAATAAATAAAAAATATTGAATTAGGAACTGAACTGACTTCTGTTTGATTTTAGCAGGATCAGAGAAATTTAGGCAGGATCAGTAAACATTTTATTATGGTGGTCCTGCAGGTTAGTGAAAAAAAAATCCTAATTTCAAGCCCAGAAATGGGATTCATGACTCTACCTGCCTTATAACAAGAGCCATGTTATAATGAATGGTCTTATAGTGAGGGAGTGCTGTAGATCTGTTTAACTGATTCTGGATACTTCATGTGTGTAATATCTGTAGCCATTACAGATGTATGATGTATGGTTGACAAACAATAAAATTAAATGTATACTAAAAAAACAGTTGACAAAAGTAATAACACAGATGATCAAAATGACAACAACAAAAAATCCATGTAACACAAGATTTATAGAGTGAAAAATTATTGCTGTTGTTTCTGTTTTGTTTTCATGCTGTATTTATACACAAAAAAAGCCAGATACATGTACAGTTAACTTTTTATTTATAAATAGAGGATATTTGCTTGAAATGAGTGAATAACGGATATATTTCATTGAGTGGATGAAAAACTCAGTATACTAAAGTATTTCACCCACAAGATGAAATATATCCATTATTCACTCATAGCATGCACATTTTCTTTTTATTTTATGCTCAAACGTATTGACTAACAATTTGTATAACAGACTGAAGTTGCAGATTTCTTACTGTATCCCGCATGATAATATCAACGGTTTACTGTTTACGTTCTGCTGTTTTGTGCATTTTCGCACAGAAAATATGAGTAGTAACATAATGCTCCTTCCCAATTCAAGGTAAAACAGCGGATAAAAACAAAATGAAGAAAACAAAGTATTTGTCCATTGCTGGATTTGAACCCGGTTCATCTGGATGTGAGGCAGCCATATTTACCTTTACACCACGCAAGCATCTTAAGACAGCTTGAAATTTCTTAGTCATAATGTTATTAATGTCTATTGATGGCCAGTGAAAATATATGATATTTTTTCACTCCGGTGAAATATCACAATTATTTCACTTGGAAAATCCAGTAACTCATGGACGAGCATGAAATAAACATGTATATTTGGCGAGGGACAGTCTGCTGCTACTGATGAATTTTGGTTCATTCTGTCAGTGAGTGATTCAGCGGTACCGAATGGGCACAACAGGGTTGTACAATAGGTCACAGCTGGGCTGTGAAACTCCCTGACAGAATGTTATGGATAACCCTTGAGTAAAGTTTCTTCAGTGGAAACTGAAGGAGTGCAGTTGGGGATGCCAGGGGACTTCCATGTGGACTTCACTCACTGGTTTTAGTTTCAAGATGCAATATAGCGCTGAGATTAGATTCTTGGGTGAATAAAACTGAATGGAATGAAGTGAATGTCCAAAGAGAACAGATGTGTAGCAGCTGTTGTCCCTCAGCAACACATTAGTACTTGCCAAGTACTGAATATCTCTGTATATCAAACTACTAACTTTTCCACAGTGATGTAGTAGCATCTGTTAATACATGTTGATCTTTTGTCATTATTAAATTTGACACTTTGTCATTTTGATCTGATGTCCTATATACCTACTTCATATTATATCGATATATTTTCATGCCAATCTTTTTTGTGTTTGCTTTATGGTCGGTTATGTCAATTTCATGATTTGTCACGATACCAACAAACCCTAACCATCTGGCCGACGTTTACATTTCAGGAACAAGGAAAATATCTTTCATTTCAGTGTTTATCTTTATTAAACCGATACTTCTCAGCAATATAAGCCTTGAATTTAAGATACTGCTTTTTTGAGTATACCATAAATAATTAGTCCATATATAATTATCTGAGCTTTAAACTGGGGATATAAACAATGAAGATAGTAACAAAATGTGACCCTCTAAGTAGAATTTACAAAAAAGGAGACAAATAAAACCCCCGTTATCCTTTAAATCTCCCCAGAGGGTTTGTGTATGTATGTATGTATGTATGTATGTATGTATGTATGTATGTATGTATGTATGTATGTATGTATGTATGTATGTATGTATGTATGTATGTATGTATGTATGTGTGTGTGTGTGTATGTATGTATGTATGTATGTATGTATGTATGTATGTATGTATGTATGTATGTATGCAGTAGTGTTTAACAGCATCTCAGCATAATAGTGGCTATGGTATATACTCACGTATAATCTGATATCAACTACAAACTGCATAGACCCAGATCTGCCATCGCATAATGCACTGGCAGATCTGGGTCTATGCAGTTTGCAAGGACTAATCAGTAGAACAAACAACATATACCCTGATCTGCCAGCGCATTATGCAATGGCAGATCAGGGTCTGTGTTGTTTGCATTTGGACCGGCTTATATGCAAGTATATACGGTATATAGGCCAGATGTGCATTGCAAGTCAAATAGTAAAAGTAGGAGCCACAGTGGCTTAGGGGTTATCACATTTAATATAAAAAAATATAACACAGTAACGTTTCACAAATGAAAGGGTGATGGTTTGAATGCTACCATCTGATCAGTATGGGTCTGTCCTTTTTCAAGGCACTTTACTCAAATTGCCTTGGCATTAAAAACACCTGCTTGTGTTGCTGTGCTGTAAAAGAAAAAACTAAACCAACTCTTTTAATGGTTATTTTATTAGAACACATATATGGCAAACAATAGCCGTTGCAATTTACTGGATGTAATAAAGATGCACACTGTTATTAAGGTAAGTTTGAAAGTAATGTAGTAAATAACAGCAATGGTTTACAAGTAATGCAGTAAATTACAGCAATGGTTTATAAGTACTGCAGTAAATTACAGCAATAGTTGACAAGTACTCAAGGTTCAAGTTGATCGACTATATCAAACTATGTGTGAGAGCATGTACTCACTGAAACAAAAGTGCCATCATAAATTTGTTATATATCATATTACTATTTATATTTTATCAATATTATAACTCTATTATTGTCAAATAACATTGATACAATGTTTATGAAAGTGTCTGCTATCTAGGATGTTCTGTGTATATAGGTACCATTGTGGAACATCCATGCACAACAATTGACACATTTAATGTAAAAAAATATAACACAGTAACGTCATGTAAAACAAGAGAATGTTATTGGAACTATATTATTTAATGAAATCTTGTGATAAAATTCCAATTAATATTTTATGCTCAAATCAATATTTCTAGACATATGTTGTATACTTATCACAATCAGTTTTAGTAGGTTCAGCTAAGGTGTACGTGTGTCCATTTTGACGGATTCGGTTATGTCCATTTCTTCTGAGCAAAGTGTCAAACTCCTTACGGAAGTTATCATTTAGCCAGCCATACATACATGGGTTGATGCAAGCAGAACTCATAGCTAATATCTTTAGTAAAAGGTCCACAAATTTGAAATACTTTCCTGACACAAGTTCTTGATTAAATTCCGAGATTAGCATAAATAAATTCCATGGAAGCCAGAAAAAGGAAAATAACAGAACAATGGATATCAAAATTTTATTTGTTCTGTGATTTCTTCGCCTTTCATTCTTCTTCAAAGGTCTGTTTCTCAACACAGTGCTGATGCGGAAATAAACAATGCTCGTCGTAACTAATGGAAAAAAGAAATTTAGAATGAAGATGGAAACTGTGTATGCATGTTTGAGCTGAATAGACTTCCAGTGCTCAATACAATATTGTTTATAGTATCGCAGTTCAGGAATGTTGATCTCCTGATATTTGGTATGAATCATGATAGGCACTGCCAACAATGTTGTCAAAATGGCAATGAATATTATCAATCCAACTGCCATCATTTTTGGCATTCGGGGTTTGAAAGGATGCACAATTAGAACATACCTGTCGATTGCTATCATTAGCATTGATGTAGAAGAAACAAATATCGGTACTCCAAAAGTAGGCATGATCACTTTGCAGAGTGTTTCTCCAAAGGCCCATGAGTCAGTCAACTGATAATGCAGTTGAAATGGTAAGTTAAAAACACACATCATAATATCGGAGAGGGCCAGTCCAACAATAAAAATGTTAGTCACTGTCTGCAAATGCTTATTTTTGAGCAAAACACAAACAATAAGAAGGTTTCCAAGGAAACCAATTAGTATGACAATAGAATACAAAACAACGAGAAAAATTCGCCAATGTTTTTGTTTCACAATATCAAGTTCCTCAGAGAGGCCGAATGTGAAATTCTCCACTATTTGCCAGTGTTGCATTATTTCCTCCTGTGTCATGTTTCCCCAGTCAAGACTTAGCGAAACTTTTGTTATACCCATTGGCTCATCGGAGGAGTCACTTGTCTCTTCGGTCATGGTAACAGCTTGGTCAGGAGAATGCATTTGTCACTTTGAATTGCACACAACCTATTTTTCAAAGTTATCCAAGTATGTATGAATGGTTACTGTATGAAACAGCTTTCGATGCTTTTATCCCAAACACATCTGTTGATATTTTTTATATCAATAATACAGTATCAGACATTAATTCAGGAAAGTTAAACTTCATTTATCAAAATGCAAGCAACAGTTGTTACCTATCAATTTTGTATTTGGGTCTTTGACCAATATACTTAACAGAAAGGGCAAAAATCAATAGGATCACATTTTGGTGGTGATGTATCCCTGCAACAGACTGAAATGGCATCTATATCTGTTTGCTGTACACTATCCAGAAATTATTTATATATACCTTTTATTATAGCTTCAAAAAAGTTTTATCTTTAACAAACTCTTTGTTTTGTGTAAAATCTCTCCATCGAATCATTATGTAAAGCCAAGATGCAAGATGGATGCAAGAACTGTCTCTTATGGATGCAAGAACTGTCTCTTATATATTCCTTGACATTTATCTAAATAAGTCACTAGTGCTGTGAGTGGCCAACGTTATTGATAAACAAGTTAATCCAGATATGAAATCTAAAGCACAAATAAAGAAACTCCACCTGAATGGCAAAATATGTCAGCTTCTTCTGAGTGCATTCCAAACACTGAATCTATCACCACTCCATCATGGACTTTGTCATCTATATGGAGCACACAAAAAAAGAATTTGTATGTAATTGACAGTAAGTATGCATTAACTGTTCACCCACAACTATGAATAAATTGACAGTAAGTGTGCATTAACAGCTCACCCACTACTATGAAATCAAGGAAAACAGTTATTAATTAAATGGTACTTATGAAGGCATTAGCTGTAGTAGCAATGTTATTTTAAAAATGTCTTCAGATAATTGTAATGTTATCATCATCAGATTCCTATAATCTTTCGTTTCAAATAACCTTTTCCTTAAAGCTTAGCTAAAGTCTTCCTCTGATAATATGCTCTGCTTGCTTCAGCAATCTTTCTATTGGTGCCCTTTAGTCAGAATCAATAAGGGTGCTGGAAGCTTGTGAAACAATCATGCAGTTGCCTGTTGAATACAGTTAGGAACATTCCTCCACTGATGTAATAATGAATGACTGTTGGTTGTGAAATAACATGGATTATGTCTGGGATTGAAGGCTTCTCTGCAGATGGCAGCTTTTCTAGTTCATTCCTGACCCCAAAATCACACCCACTAGTTTTCCTGGAAGAAAAAAAATTAGCAATGTTCAGACTGTATGTATTGTTACAAGGTATCTCACATTTGTCCTCATTGAATCAACTTCAGCACTACAGTAACCTAGTTGCAGATATTGTGATAATTATATATGACTTTTATATGCCTAAACTGCTTAAAGTGGGGCATCATTATTTGGCCCTGACTGTCCATCCGTCCAGAGAAGCTTGTTAGCAAGAATGTGCAAAAAACCACTCAGCATACTGTATATACTCGTGTATAAACCAGGTCCAAATGCAAACAACATAGACCCGGATCTGCCGTCGCATAATGCGCCGGCAGATCTGGGTCTATGCAGTTTGCAGTTGGTATCAGCTTATACTCGAGTGTAGATGGTAGGCAAATGAAATCTGGCTGGCATATTTGTATGCATGTATAGATGACCTGATTAGATTTTCAGGCCATTATATTTTTTTAAAACAATTTTTATACATTTTTAACTTTTTGAACTTGGGCTTTATTTGACAAATATCTTATTGGCACAATTAGGCAAAAACTCATTAGAGGTAAACAAATGAAAGTAGGTATGCATTTTTGTATGCATACTATATAATCTGGATAATACATTTTTACATTTATTGTTGAACTTGCCTTGATGGTAAATCAACATGGCAATTACTTTGGTGTTCATGTGCGTGTCCATATATTCATCCACCCCAGATTAAGGCCAGTGTTAACAGTTTTTAAATCAAGCTGAATATTAAAGTTTTTAAATTAAGCTCATATTTACAGTTTTTAAATCAAGCTGAATATTAAAGTTTTTAAATTAAGCTCATTGTTAAAGTTTTTAAATCAAGCTCAGTATTAAAGTTTTTAAATTAAGCTCATTGTTACAGTTTTTTGAATCAAGCTGAATATTAAAGTTTTTAAATCAAGCTCATATTTACAGTTTTTTAAATCAAGCTGAATATTAAAGTTTTTAAATTAAGCTCATATTTACAGTTTTTTAAATCAAGCTGAATATTAAAGTTTTTAAATTAAGCTCATATTTACAGTTTTTTAAATCAAGCTGAATATTAAAGTTTTTAAATCAAGCTCATATTTGCAGTTTTTTAAATCAAGCTGAATATTAAAGTTGTTAAATTAAGCTCATATTTACAGTTTTTTAAATCAAGCTGAATATTAAAGTTTTTAAATTAAGCTCATATTTACAGTTTTTTAAATCAAGCTGAATATTCAAGTTTTTAAATCAAGCTCATATTTACAGTTTTTTAAATCAAGCTGAATATTAATGTTTTTAAATCAAGCTCAATATTAAAGTTTTTCAATTAAGCTCAATATTAAAGTTTTTAAATCAAGCTCATATTTACAGTTTTTTAAATTAAGCTCAATATTAAAGTTTTTAAATTAAGCTCATTGTTACGGTTTTTAAATCAATCTCAATATTAAAGTTTTTAAATTAAGCTCATTGTTACGGTTTTTAAATCAAGCTCAATATTAAAGTTTTTAAATTAAGCTCATTGTTAAAGTTTTTAAATTAAGCTCATTGTTAAAGATTTTAAATTAAGCTCATTGTTTCGGTTTTTAAATCAAGCTCAATATTAAAGTTTTTAAATTAAACTCATATTTACAGTTTTTTAAATCAAGCTGAATATTAAAGTTTTTAAATAAAGCTCATTGTTACAGTTTTTTAAATCAACCTCAGTATTAAAGTTTTTAAATAAGGCTCATTGTTAAAGTTTTTTCAATCAAGCTCAGTATTAAAGTTTTTAAATTAACCTCATTGTTACAGTTTTTTAAATCAAGCTCAGTATTAAAGTTTTTTAAATCAAGCTCAGTATTAAAGTTTTTTAATTAAGCTCATCATTACAGTTTTTTAAATCAAGCTCAATATTAAAGTTTTTAAATTAAGCTCATATTTACAGTTTTTTAAATCAATCTCAATATTAAAGTTTTTAAATTAAGCTCATATTTACAGTTTTTTTAAAATCAATCTCAATATTAAAATTTTTAAATTAAACTCATTGTTACAGTTTTTTAAATCAAGCTCAAAATTAAGGTTTTTAAATTAAGCTCATATTTACAGTTTTTGAAATCAAGCTCAATATTAAAGTTTTTAAATCAAGCTCATTGTTAAAGTTTTTTAAATCAAGCTCATTGTTAAAGTTTTTAAATTAAGCTCATTGTTACAGTTTTTTAAATCAATCTCAATATTAAAGTTTTTAAATTAAGCTCATATTTAGTTTTTTAAATCAAGCTCAATATTAAAGTTTTTAAATCAAGCTCATTGTTAAAGGTTTTTAAATCAAGCTCATTGTTAAAGTTTTTTAAATCAAGCTCAATGTTAGTTTTTAAATCAAGCTCAATATTAAAGTTTTTAAATTAAGCTCATTGTTACAGTTTTTTAAATCAATCTCAATATTAAAGTTTTTAAATCAAGCTCATTGTTCAAGTTTTTTAAAATCAAGCTCATTGTTCAAGTTTTTAAATCAAGCTCGTTGTTAAAGTTTTTTTTAAATCAAGCTCAGTGTAAAAGTTTTTTAAATCAAGCTCATTGTTAAAGTTTTTTTAAATTCAGGCCAATGTTAACGTTTTTTAACTTAAACTCAATGTTAACGTTTTTTAAATTAAACTCAATGTTAATGTTTTTTAAATTAAACTCATTGTTAAAGTTTTTAAATCAAGCTCAGTGTTAACGTTTTTTAAATCAAGTTCAGTGTTAAAGTTTTTTAAATTCAGGCCAATGTTAACATTTTTTAAATTAAACTCAATGTTAAAGTTTTTTACATTAAACTAAATGTTAAAGTGTTTTAAATTAAGCTCAGAGGTTTTACGTTTTAGCTACATGTAAAAGGCAGGCTCTACAGAAATGGAGTCTCTTATTATTAAATTAGTGAAGGCCGCTTGCACTTTTTTCTTAATGCACTTATTGAAAGTGAGATTTACCACAATTAGGGGTGAAACAGTATGCCTGCACCATGTATCAGTACTTATAATGATGCATAACCTACGATACAATATATATTAATGCATATAATGACTGGAGAGACAAATGACTAATACTTGCTTTCATGACTGTTGAATATGAAAAGTAACTTTATAAGGTATGTATGATTTTTTTTATCAATTTTCCATTTTCTGTATCGATATGTGAATAAAAAATGGCCAAATTATCAATGCATCAATTTAGCGATGGACCGTTATATCCCTAATCACAATTCAATTACATATAAAGTTTCAATATTTATGCTTATCAACCATAGTTACAGTATATTACGTAAAGACAGTAGGTCAGTGAAAGGTAACATAGCAAGACGGAAAAGGCAATTACAGAGCAAGGTGCTATAAATGGATAAATGGTCATGGAGATCACTTATTTAAAAACTGAATAATTATTATCAATGTGCAGTTTACATCAGAGATATTTTTTGTGTGTAAGAGTCATGTATATGCACTAATTTGTGCCACAAAAATACTGAAAGACCTGTATGCACTTATGTTTTCATGAAAGGTTATTTTAAAGCATTTGTATCCATATTTTACTGTATGTTGATGAATTTATTAGATTTTTAAGATTTGCAATTGTACATAGCAATTGCTTAATTTTTTTACCATATTTTTGAACTTTTTGTACTTTCACATTCTTTGATGAAAATCTTGCTAGCACCATTAAGTGAAACCCACCTGAGGTAAACAAATGAAATTTGATATTTGATGCCGGATTAGATTTTCCAGCTGTTACGGCAATTTTTCAAATTTTTGTAAAACCTTGAACTTAATATTAGTACAGACTTTTTTGGTCTATATTGGGGGCATGAGTGTTTTACAGATGCAAATTTAGTTGAGTTTTGAAACTCTCTAATTCAGGTACTGGTATAATTTTATGTGACAAAAGTGCAGTAATAGTAGGGAGATCAAAATTTTGAATAGAACATTTAACTGCACCAGGTTTTTTTTCAAGCATAGAGAGGATATTTTAAAAATAAAATGTGATATGAAGTCTTGATTATGAATTACCATCTATCCTCACGTGTAAGCCAGGTCCAAATGCCAACAACATAGACCCTGATCTGCCATCACATAATGTGCCGGCAGATCAGGGTCTATGTTGTTTGTTCTACTGATTAATCCTTACAAACTGCATAGACTCAGATCTGCCGGTGCATAATGCGATGGCAGATCTGGGTCTGTGCAGTTTGCAGTTGGTATAGGCTTATACACGAGTACCTATGGTAGACTATGGCAACCACTAAGATGTGATTTAGTAGATGAGACCAATGTACATGTATATCCATCAATCACAAAATTTTTCCCATACAAAAATGGCTGCAAATTATGCAAGGAAATTTAGTTTTACAAAAATATTAGTCCGATTGAAGACTTGTCATTTGAGAGAATGATGTAGTACTATATATACTCACTTATAAGTCGGATCCAACTGAGTCTATGCATTTTCTTAGGACTAATCAGTAGAAAAAACAACATAGGCCCTTATCTGCCAGTGCATTATGCAATGGCAGATCAGGGTAAATGTTTTTTGCAGTTGGACCTGACTTATAAACAAGTATAGATGGTACATTATTTAAATGTGTGGAAATTGCAATAGTACCAATGTACTAGATTCATGAAAATTTAATGACTTTACAATATGATTTTGTAACAGTAAATTAACCAAAAAGGTGAGAAACGGCTTAAGTATGCAAAGTGATGTTCCAAAATTGCTTTTAATATCGTATTTCTCTTCAAATTTCTTCATTTTCTTTTCCATTTTTTTCCTCCTTCTCTTTGATTTTGCATTGATACTTGTACTTTTAGTGTAGCTCATGCATAAAAAAAGAAATTTGGTAGGTAACACCTCTTTTAAAATGCTCAAAGAAAAGTTATTTTCAATGGTCATAATAAGACTGTGAAAAATGGCACAATTCTATGAGTTTATCTTTCTGTAAGTTTAAATAATAAGAGAGGTTTCTCATCATTTACAGCTTAACAAAATTTTGCCAGCATTGATCTCTACCAAGAATGCTCTCAGATCTTTTCCTCAGAAATAACAATAATCTTGGTATTACAAAGCTTGTTATGCTTAAGTTAATTTTCTTGTTCATTGAAGTTCCCTTGTAACTTTCCTTCAGTATGCAAGCTTCTTTTCTATTCAGCTGACATTTGATCTCCTTTTCTTAGATTATAGTCACTGGGTATAAACAGTAACGCATCAGCAAAGTGTCTAATGCTTTGGAAAAGGAAAAATAAAGCATAGAAGAAGAAAATGTACCTAGCATCTGGTGGGAAAATACACAGGTAACAAAAAGAGTTTCTTTGAAAGCTACAACAATTGACACAGGTTTATGTAATCAGCTCATGGAACCACCAAATTGAATGTGCTTTTTGTAACTTTTGTTTTATATACCTACACATTTATGATTTTCTCAAACATTCAAGAACAGTTAACATGGTCAGTTGAAAACTCTCTCTGCTGGCAAATAATAGTTTTGGTGATTTTGCAAAAGAGACAAATTTCATGTTTGGTTGATGTAAGAAAGTGAAGGTCTGATATGAACACTCCCTTTACACAAATCTCATTTCACAAGGAAAAATAAAACCATTTGAGAAAAAAAAGTAATTAAGTTGAAAAAGAAAGGTAAGTGAAAAGGGAGGGGTGGGGGTGGGGGTAATTTCATCATTTTGTTTTAAAAAGATGCAACAAAATCAACCAGTGTTACTATCTGACCAGCTGAATCTTCCAGGAAATTTATTAAATTGAGCTGTAAATTTCATAAACAAAAAGTCCACAGGCATATATTAATGTCATGGTTAGTTACAATTCTTGGAATTGGAATATTGTTTGATCGAGCTAAAGAGAGAGAGAGAGAAATTAGGAGAGCATTTCCAGTGATACCATTTAGAATTGCCATACAAGACAGTATCAAAGTCACGGATGTCTGTGCAAAGACAATGGCTAATGAACAGTAATCTTACTTTAACAATGAAGGGTTGGACTGGGTACAATCGTCCAGAATTTACATACATGTACCCTCCCCCTTCCCTTTATGTCAGATTCAGAGGAAACAGCTCTTGAAACTAAATATTGTGCTTTCTTAAAGATGGTCAGCAACAAAAATGCATTGAAATAATTTGATTCTGTTGCTGTTTCTGGAAACTATGCAAATTATTTAGCGTATAGATTAACTTCATAGTTGTACATGTATTGACTCTAAGGTTAACACATCAAAGAAGCTAGAGAACCACACCAGAGGCAAGAATTTTAAATTTGCAGATTC
The DNA here is from genome assembly GCA_029931535.1 of Margaritifera margaritifera. Taxonomy (NCBI): domain Eukaryota; kingdom Metazoa; phylum Mollusca; class Bivalvia; order Unionida; family Margaritiferidae; genus Margaritifera; species Margaritifera margaritifera. Next base: position 2,133,385 of record JAQPZY010001459.1, read on the forward strand.
ATGGCTATGGAATCAAAATATGTTAATTCATTATATGGCCTTCAGACTAATTTGTATGAATTGAAAGATGCTTTGTTTGTCAGCAGATGAATTTTTAGGTTGACAGGTAATCTTGGTATATCTTTCTCTGCTTGTGAAGATGTAACAGAAATGGATCTTCTGTATCAAGTTAACATGCTTAGACCTGGAGATCCAACACAACCTATTCACAAGGAAAGACACATCTATTTATTATGTTGAGAAGGAGTATCAGTGTCACTCGAAATGCAGTCCACATAGGAGTTAACAATATACAATTTTATGGATTTATGGCATGACACCAGTGTGCATCACATGCTACTGTGACACTGGTTGGTATAATGCTCAAATTTCATATGCACACCTTTTCTGGTAGAAATGTTCAAAATTAATTCTGGTAATCATATATATATATATATATATATATATATATATATATATATATATATATATATATATATATATATATATATATATATATATATATATATCACATATCTGAAACTTTTTCATATATTTAACATATTTTTTTTATATACAACTCCTATCATACATGAAAGTATTTTGGATTATAAAAGCATATCATTCTTAGAGTTAGAAATTTTGGAAAACTTGGTGAGAGAGAGAGAGAGCATTTCCAGGGATGCAGTTTTTAATTATAAGACATTGAACTTACTACTCTTTAGATGATGTATTTATATTTGATATGAAAATGGAAAAAATCAGCCCCAGTTTTAGCATAAAATATGCATATCACCATTATTTAGGTAGGCTATGGCAAGACTCCCCTCTCTTGCGTTACTTTTTTTTTCCCCACCCATGTTGCTTTTTTTTAAATACCCAGTAGTTCTGTTTTCCTTATCAAAAGACATAAATGCAACATATTTAGAGTATATGGAGTGTTACTATCATCTGATCAATTGCTTTCTCACTACAATCATCCTTGAATTTATTTCTTATGTGAAAGCGTCAGTCTATAGGGATTTTTGACATAATGCCAACTGTTCTCGACTGTTTGAGAAAACTGTGGACATGTACCATGATACATACTCACTTATAAGTTTAGTCCAACTGCAAACTGCATAGACTCATATCTACTGTTGCCAGTAGCTTCCCGTGGGTCGGTGGTTCTTCCCGGGGTTTTCCTGGGTTCTTCCTCCACTTGATATACTGGCTGCCATATATAGCCTATCATATGCTGGAAAATGGCGTTAAATCCACAAAAACCAAAAAAACCTGATCTGCCAGTGCATTATGCGATGGCAGATCAGGGTCTGTGTTGTTTGCAGTTGGACTCGACTTATAAGGGAGTATATACGGCATCATACATAACAAAAGTTACAAAAAGTGCATTCATTTGTGGGTTGGGTGCTCTATTAACCTAAACTCATCTGTGGCAGTTTTTGTAGCTTTCGAAGAAAATCTACTGCCATTTCATTCTCCTACCAGATGCTGGGTAAATATTCTTTTCCTTGGAATTACTTTTCCTTTTCTAATGCATTACACATTTCTCCAGTTTGTTGCTTTTTTATACCCAGTGTTTTGGAAGATAAATCTGACAAAGTAATAACATCATTTCTTCTCCAGTATTAGCTGCAAATAGTAGAAATCAACTCTCTTACTTCGCAGCAGCAGCGGGATATTGTTTACTCATATATAATGCACACACACGGCTAACAATTATGTGTATAATATTCCAGCAGATCTAGATCTGTATCATTTGCTAGAATCATAAAGAGAATGAAAAAATTAATAGTAAGTATGGTAGAAGAAAAAACAACACTTTTTTGGTTTTGATTGTCAGGATATCTGTCTCTGTCCGATCTCTTCATTGGTTTTGGCTGAGGCAAAAAAAAAAATGGTATCTACATGACTGCACATGATGTTAGCAGATTACTGAACAATAGCAAACAGAATTACACACCTCAATTGCTCAAGTTGTCGATAAATTGGGATTCTGTGTCAACAGATTTATAGGTCCTGATGAGAAGGTATCTTTGCCTATTTGTGTTTTCAATCATCAGCTGACAAGATGAAATAAATTTTCAGATAATTGATCATGATTCTTTGAATTAATCTGACAGAAAGAATACAACAATCAGTTCTTACTGCTTATTCAAAGCAATTCATCGTGTTCTGATTTTTATGCTCCCGCTGTGATAGCAGAAGAGGGCATACTGTTTTGCTGATGTCTGTCTGTACATAACAGTACATATATTATAGTCTCAAGTAGATGACCTGATTAGATTTTCAGATCATTAAAGCAGTTTTTTTTACATTTTTTTATGGTTTTGAACTTTTTAAACAAACAGTATGATTGAGCAAAAATCATGTGAGGTAGACAGATGAAAGTTGGTAGGCATATCTGTATTTATATATAGATGACCTGATTAAAGTTTCAGCTCAATGTAGCAATTCTCAATTTTTCCACACATTTTGTAACTTTCTGGATGTCCACTATGTTGATAAAAAGCTTGTTAGCATGATTAAGCAGAAGTCGCTCGAAGTTGACAAATGAAATTTGGTAGGCATATTTGTATTCATATGTAGCTAACCTGATTGGATTTTCACACCATCACCAAAAAAAAATTCAATTGTTTTCACACATTTTTGAACTCTTGGGAACTAGAGGTGGACTTTTTTTCAACAAAAAAACATTGGTAGTATGATTAAGCAAAAACCACTTGAGGTAACCCAATAAAATTTGTTTACCATCTATACTTGCGTATAAACTAATACCAACTGCAAACTGCACAGACCCAGATCTGGTATCGCATAACGTGCCACCAGATCTGTGTCTATGCAGTTTGTAAGGACTAACCAATAGAACAAACAACATAGACCCAGATCTGCTGGCGCATTATGCAACAGCAGATCTGGGTCTATGCAGTTTGCATTTGGACTCGGCTTATATGCGAGTATGTATGGTATATACATATGCAGATGACCTGATTAGATTTTCAGTCAATTTTTAAAATTTTTGAAAAGGTTTTAATTTTTTGGACTCTGACCTTTTTTGGTCTACAGAGCAATCTACTAGCAACATTACAGCAGTGGGGCATCAGTGTTATACAAAGTTATTTGATCTTTCATTATATTGAGTTAACCGACGTACATGGCCGAATGGCCGAACACGTCGTTAATCCAACGAACAAACGATATTGACCTAATGTGCTTTTATACAACATGGATTGTGCTTACAGCAGGAGCAATACACTGACAACATTGGACTAAATGCTTAACATTTTAATTGTTTGGCATAATTTTAATGCGTAAAAAAATGTTTTTATTCATTGTTTGTCATCATAAAATATGCAAATACGAAAATTAAATGATGCTTAATATTATGTATTAAAGTATACCATTCACTGATTTGATTAGGAACTCATGTAAAGGATAGCTTATAGCAGAACGGGTGTCTTCAGAAAAAATGTAAATATTGATAACAAAGCAATTTCATAAATAGTGAGTGAAGGTAAAGTAGAAGGACAGGAAAGTAACATCTGACAAACTTTAGCGGCTCAAGAATACACTAAAAAATGAATATTGGTCATTAATATAAATGTATAAATTTTCATGGTTTTTGCCAAAAGTGATAATTTTTGTTGATACTTTAATTCGTTCATTGGGTATGGGTTCTATCATTTTCATTGTTTTTGCCAAAAGTGATAATTTTTGTTGATGCTTAAATTCGTTCATTGGGTATGGGTATGGGTTCTATCATTTTAACAGAAGGAACATTTTTTGTCAGAGTTTTAAATTTATCGCTTGTAGCAACCATGAAATCCACCAAAAATTGGTACTTCACAAAAAATAATTAATTCACAGTATTTTGTGCAGTAATTGTTCTTTCTCAGTTATATACTTTAATTAAACTATGCAACAAATTTTGTTCTCTCTGATGGATTCACCAAATAACATTGAAAATCCATGATACAAGAAGAAATCAATTTCCTCCACAGATATTGATCAGAAGGATGCAGGACAGATTATTTAAATTCTGTGCTAGAATGTCAGTTCATTAGTACCAAATTCGATTGATAAACACACTAAACCTTCTCATTGTTTGTATAATAGTTTTACTGGATGAGAGATGCAATTCTGTAAGTTCATTAGTCAGTGTCAGATCTTACATGTATAACTTCCTAAAAATGGTAAGGATATTCTTTCTGTTTGATATGCCTGTATCAAGCCCTCAGTAAATTTTCTCAGTTTTCACAATTTTGTTATGTTGAGGTACACTGTAAATGTATGACAAAATTGTTGTTGTTGTTGTAGTGGGTTTAATGCCATTTTTCAGCACATGATAGGCTGGCTATACATGGCGGCCAGTTTTATCTGGTGGAGGAAGAACCCCGGGAAAACCCCGGGAAGAACCACCGTCCCATGGGAAGCTACTGGCAAGCTTTCTCACATATCCACATTGGCCTAGCCCAAGACTTGAACCCACGCAGACAGAGGTGAGATGGCAGTGATCGGTAAAGGCGAGTGCCTTAGACCACTTAGCCACCCGGGGCCCCATGACAAAATTGTGTATATACCAAAGCACTTGGTTGTAAATAATCTAATACCTGATTTTTTCTGTGATACTTGTATATATGAGCAATCAGCTATTCAGTCTATTAGCAAATTAATGACTTGGAATAATCTAGGTTTAGTAGTTTACACCATGTTTTTTTTTAAATCTCCAAGAAAATAATAATAATAATAATAATGTTTTTTTTTTAGACAAGGTAATTCAATTAGTTACAGGAACTAATCTACCTTGAGGCCTTCTGTTATGTACAATATATACAGAAATTCGGACAAAGTTTCAAGCTCATAATACACAAGCATCACTGAGCACATACAAATAAATAAAATATCGTATTGTATTCAACAATTCATCTGTGAAAAAGATGTATAAGCAGAGAAAAGCAGGAGATATTTATATTACTTAGACCTGTTTGAGTGTCATGAGATTTCATCCATTTAAGACACTGATTATGAAAAGAAGAAATGCCAGAAGTCTGCCTTATGTCACTGGGAATAATGTTCCATACCAGTGGGCCAGTATATTGAAAGCTCTTTTTAAACAATTCCTTCTTGGCTTTGATATAATGTAATTTTTACTTCTAACAGACCTTAGAGTTTGGAGTACCATCAGCATCTCTTTGGTGAAAGATATTGCATAGGTAGACAGGAATTACTATTCTGAACACTTTATAAATAACTTTGACCTTTCTAAAGAATATTCTTTCATATTTTGATAAAAGTTTTATATAATTCATAGCGTCCTGAAAATTGTCTATACATTGATCTAGAATTAAATGGCATGATTCTTTTGGAGTCTTAAAAGTTTTGTTACGTTTGAATTAGAGGCATTACCCCAAATTACATTACAATAGTCCAAATATGGCTGAATATAACTTTTATAAAAGATGACCCTATACTGAAAAGGAATGAATGTTCTGATTTCCTTAAGTAGCCAAAGATAAGAATTAACTTTTTTTGAAACATATTTAATGTGAATAGACCAGGTTAGATTGTTATCTAGAAATACACCAAGAATGTTATCATGAGAGGTCATATTCAGGTTAAAATTTTCAAATACAACTTTGAGTTTGTGGCTATCTAGCCTTGCTCTTTTTTGATAACAGATTGCATCCATTTTGGACTGCAAGGGGTATTCCGGTTGCACCACACATGCTATGACATGTTCTTGGTCTTGCCACTTTCTAGGACAACCCCTGCAACTCTCTGAACTGGCTGCCATTTTTGTGCTGGAATGCATAGAAAATCTTCGTACACCCTAATTATTTTCATATAATTTAGCTCAGTGCCCATAAGATATATGTTTTTATTGTTCTTTTGTCTCCTATTTAATCAGGTTTATTGTATTTGCCAAATATACCAAATATACTCGCGTATAAGCCGATACCAACTGCAAAGGCCCAGATTTGCCATCGCATAATTCGCTGGCAGATCAGGGTCTATGCAGTTTGTAAGGACTAATCAGTAGAACAAACAACATAGACTCTGATCTGCCGGCACATTATGCGATGGCAGATCAGGGTCTATGTTGTTTGCATTTGGACCTGGATTATGCGCGAATATATATGGTGTTTGTATATATATATATTCTATATGGTATAAAAATTGGATCAATGAGGCAGGATTTAAAATTGCCTCCAACCTAGCAGCCCCCAAAATAGCATATTTCAGAGTCGGTAACTTTTAAAAAGACTTTGCTGTGTGTTTCAGTATTTACAGGCCAAAGTCCAGCAGCTTTAGAAAGTTTATTTCAAACACTGCCAGTATGAGAATAAAATATTCCAAAAAAGTCTCCAGAAGGACCTGCAGATTGCACATTAGCGAGCATAAGAGCATTATATCGATTAATAGCTAGTCACATTGAATTTACTTATGTGAAAGACTGTGCTTGTCAGTGTTGATTTATTACAGTGGGCAAAAGTTTTTTTCTTTTACTTTATTCTAAAACACAAAGCTAAAAGCATTCCTTATCACTTTGATGTTAGGATTCTTTCTGAGAGAGCAGCTGCTTTGATTTTCTTCAGTAATGTATCTCTAGGCTTTCAGAAATAACCTAATCATCCATTGGAAATCTACTAATGTGCAAAAGAAACAAACTGTATTCCCAGATGTTTGTGACAATCAATTTTAGTAGATTGTTTAAAGTCACAGTTAAATTGATTTTAACTGAAATAAAACATTGGACTTGTGACCAAATCAATCATTAAGAAACTCCATATTGGACCAACATCAGCTTGTATCCAAAGATAGTTGTACTGTGAAATAATTTAAATTAATTTACTTTTTTGGGACAGGGGAAGGTGAGGGTATACCATTGGCTTCCATTTATGCTTACTTCCTAATGATGTCACACAGTAGTGCATCTTTCTGACATGATTTGAATCACTTTGACTCTCTGAAAGAGACTCAAATAATCGTAGTGATACTTCCCAAATTAGTTAGTTTTTGGCAGACAAACATCCAGCTAGATTTGTTAAGAATAGATCCTTATAAAAGATAGACTTTGACAATAACATTTGACATTTCAACAATCAATGAAATACCTGCACTTTTTAATGTTATTTGTGCAGGTATTGAATGAAGACATTGAAGAAATAAATCATTCTGATTCAGGAGCGTCAGACTATTGCATATGTTCTTGTTAGTGATCACTCATCATTAAATCATTGTGATGTAAATGAAGTTATAGTGATTTAAGAACAACCATGAGCTTGAAGGCAATTCAAAATGGCAACTATTTATATCCTTGTTTTTTTCTAGCATTCTTATTGACAATAGTGGTGACAGAAATGGAACTGTTGCATCTTGTGCTCTGTGAAGTTTTCATATGGCCAAAATAATTATTTTCATTTATGAGTTTTTATATATCATGTAAATAAATTTCTCTGTAAGCAAATATGTGTTACCATAGATTGAACACAGTCCTTTGCATTTAGACAGATCTGCTGCTATCAACCACCACTTGATACTCTAGATTATAATAAATGCATCACTAATTCCATTCAAGCAGTTAAAGTGTTTAAGCATCTTGCTGACTTCCCTAGTACATGTACATGCATGCCATTTAGGTGCAGTTTATGGAAAAGAGCCAAAACCATTTTAATGGACTTCAGTCATTATGATACTCTGTGTTAGACCCACCGTATCTTCAGAGAGATTACTGTTATACTCGCGTATAAGCCGATAACAAATGCAAACTGCATAGACCCAGATCTGCCATCACATAATGCGCCAGCAGATCTGGGTCTATGCAGTTTGTAAGGACTAATCAGTAGAACAAACAACATAGACCCTGATCTGCCGGCACATTATGCGATGGCAGATCAGGGTCTATGTTGTTTGCTTTAGGACCTATATTATACACGAGTATATACAGTATATAGTATGACATAAGTTCGTCTGTCCCATTACACCCCATCTGCCATGAATCTGCCCCATTACACCCCATCTGCCATGAATTTCATTTATGTTCAATAACTTTTGAAGGGCTTCATGTATTAAAACTTAAAGCAAACTTGGTTTGAGGTGTTACATTAGGAAGACTTAAATCAAGTTTGGCATAATATGCAGGCAGATCAGGGTCTGTATTGTTTGTTTTACTGATTACTCCTAATAACCTCCATAGACCCAGAACTGCTGACACATTATGCAATGGCAGATCGGTCTGTGCAGTCTGCAGTTGGACTCCACTTGTAAGTAAGGATATATGGTTTTCAACTTCAACTTCTGGCACTGTGTAGTTTCAGTTGCACTGGACTTATAAGTGAGTACCGTTTATACTCGCGTATTAGCCGATACCAACTGCAAACTGCATAGACCCAGATCTGCTGTTGCATAATGTGCTGGCAGATCAGGGTCTATGCAGTTTGTAAGGACTAATCAGTAGAACAAACAACATAGATCCTGATCTGCCATCACATTATGCAATGGCAGATCAGGGTCTAATTTGTTTGCATTTGGATAAGGGTTATACATGAGTATATACGGTGTATATGGTATATCTAACCTTTTCTTGAAATTCCAGAACAGTAGATTTATGCATCTTTGACCAACAAATAAAAACTGGCAAAAACCAAATGGATCTTTTTGAGTTTCCAACATGAATTGTACATAGCACAACAGTCATCATAAATTAGCACTCAACCCTTTTGCAGAAAAAAGGAATAATAAATTGATATATTTTAAGCTACAGTGAAACCTGTAAATAAAGGAAACATGGAGATGAACACCATGTTCCTTTATCAACATGTGTTCTCCATACAGATATAAAATGTCATAGTAAATTTAAGAAAAGGTCTTTAGTGTATTGTTTTTTATGTGTAGGTGTGCTTTATATAAAGGTGTTTGCTAAAACAGGTGTCACTGTATTTTATATTGAACTTATATAGAGGATGTCATATGGTAACCCTTATGTATCTGATGATAAACCCATGTTTCCACTCACACTTTGTCACAGTTTTGGCAAATATTGACTTTACCATCCCCAATTTTTTAAACAAAAAAAAAACTTATGAGGCTGGCCCCTTGAGCTTACAAAAGAAAAAATACTGTAATAATGTTACATGTAAAATAATGAAGCTATGGAAGCTGTCAAATTGAAGATATGATCAGAGTTGTCAGCTTGCAGAGATGCTTTATCATAATACCAGCTAGTATCTCTTGTATCCAATAGTGTGTTGCTATATCAGCTCTGTGTTCTATGATAGCTGCAGATTCAGACATGCAGGAGATAGTTTTAGTTTTGTTATACAGCACAGCAACACTTTTGAAGGTTATATAGTGCTGAGGCAAGTTGAGTGAAGCGTTTTGCCCCAAAACACACCACGGTAACCAATTTGGGCTGATCAAGTGGTGGGAATCGAACCTGCATCTTTCTGGTCACAAGTCCAATGCTTTAACCAATGAGTGAGCCCATGTACCTTATGAGCTGGTATTTCAATGAAATAAATTTTATCTCTTGCTCTTTAAGAGACATATCTGGGAATTTTCATACATATTCCTTTCAAAACTTTGCTCTCTGACATTGTGTATCAAAGTTGATACTAGTATATATTTGTTTGAATGGGGTTTTGGCTTCATCAATGCCTTCTGCCTTGATTTTTCAGTCACACAACTTTAAAAAAATGTATAGTAGGATAAGAGGGAAATGAAAAGAGATGTAGGATTGGATTGATACAGATATTTCCAGTTAAAGATAGCACAACAACTTTGACGTCTTCCAGACTGTAATAGTGACAGTCAGCATGACTGATACATACAGGAATTAAATAGAAATCTATTGCAACCTTATCTGCCGTCACTTATGGGAGGGAATAATTTTGACTGGTGAACCAGCATCTATTCTAGGATGCACAGTTGTGGGATTCATGCTGAATTTTTATTTTAAAAAATGTATGCAGAGAAATGAACTGAATGTGTGAAAATCATCTTATCATATTTGCAAGTTTTACCTTTGTTTATTTTGTCAAATCTCCCCTGTATCTAGAAACTGTAATTTCCAATCAAACTGCTCAGTTCTAGAATAGATCTTGGTGAACAGAGGTAGCTGTTTGGGAGAGGTGGTGAAAATATTAGTGGAAAATAACAGTGGGAACAATCAGACACTGGCTGGATTATTAGCATGGCCATAGACTGGAGGTGATCACCATGACCAGTTATGTATACTGAATAAATCTGATATAAATGTCATCTGATGTTGCATACTGTAAAAATAATTTTTGTGGTCTTTTGTATGAAGCTTCAAAATATTGGCTGCAATTCCATGCTTTACATTCTCCAACATATCTTGTGCCGAAATGCCAAAGTGCTGACTATGGGCTATAATATGTTGAATTCTGTATGATCCATTGTGTATCATGTGTTGTCTGTCATGTGGCATCTGTCTGTCAACAATTCCTTGATACTACCGTATTTTGGTGTGTATAACGCGCAGTTTTTTCACCTAATTTTATTATCTTAAGTCGGGGGTGCGCGTTTTATACAAGAACTAAAAAAAAAAAGGGATTTGATGCAATAGATTGAACTCTATCAACTAGACGAACCTTTAAAGGGCCCTTTTAAGGGCCAACCATAAAATTGGAAAGATACAATTTCAATATTGCCACTTTTTCATTCACTATCCAAAATGACCGACTGTTGTTGCACTATGAAAACGGAGCGAAATACCGGTAGTCACGATTTTAAAATGTATTATATCACGTGCGCGTTATATGGCAGAACTACTTTTTTCCACTCATTTTGGGTTGAAAATCGGGGTGCGCGTTATACACACCAAAATACGGTTCTTTGGACTCCATATTTCTGATCCTGTTTCAATCTAACTTGATAAATGGGTTTACACCATCAAAATCTCTACAAATTTGATATGTCTGAGATTCATGTATATTAATAAGGTGATCTTGCAATTGATTTTCTAACCTTGTTACCACTCTGGAGGACATATTTCTTATCTGATTTTGATCAAACTTAAAATATGTGGTTTATACAATTAAGCTCTCAGAGGAGTTCAGAAATGAGCAAGATCCACACATGCTAATGAGGGGATCTTGCATCTGATTGGTTGAGCTTGTTACAACACTGGATGCCATTTTTCTGATCTGAAATCCTGAAATATATGCTTATATCACTAAGATTTCGGATGAGTTAAATAATCAGCAAGATCCATTGATCCTAATGAGGTGATATTGCATCTGATTGGCAAAGTTTGTTACAATTCTGGAGGTCATATTTCTGATCTGATTTTGATCAAACTTGAAATATGGGCTTGTTTCATCAAGATTTTGGATGTGTTCAATAATGATTGAGATCCATGCATAATAATGATGTTTTTTTGCATTTGATTGGCTGAACTTGTTGCCACTCTTGAAGACAGGTTTTTTTCGATTTTAATCAAACTTCAAATATTGGATTATTTGATCAAGATCTTGAATGAGTTATGTAATGTGCAGAATCCATGCTTCTTATCACTTGAGAGACTGTATTTCTGACCCAGTTTTAATCAAACTTGGTCAATAGGTGTTGGATGAATTTGATTACAATATATGTATATTAATGAACTAATCTTGGATCTGATAAGTTGCATTTGTTATCACTCTGGACACTAAATTCCATTCAAATTCTGCTCCACCTTGAGCTTATATTACCATTGTGGCTTAGTCAGGTTCAGTAATCATTGAGATCAGTGCATATTAATGGGATACATTGCATCTGATTGTTGAGCTTGTTATCTATCAGGATCTAGAGACAATATTTCTCATCTCATTTCTATAAAACTTGGTAAATGGGTTGATATCTTCAGGATCTTGGATGACTTTGATAATGAGCAAGAGACTGTGCATATTAGTTACGCCTTCATCTGTAGAAATAATTTGTATCAGGATATAATAAAATAGGTAAATTCAACATGATACAAAATTACGGAGATAGTTTACTTAGGATATGGTCCTGCAATATTACATAAACCTGCTTAGTGAAGTGGTCAACTGTTAACTTATGTAAACCAGATGACAATATCAAACCCACCTGGGCCTCTTGTTATATTATATCATGACTTGTTCTATATTTACCCCTTCTTCCCCCCCCCCAAAAAAAGACCAAAAATAACAAAACAAACCCAACACATAACTGTAATAATGTTTGACAAACAAGAAATATTATTAGTGACATTAAAAAACTAAATAGGGAACTCTAAAATCTTTCAGCTTCATATCAGAGTGCCATCTCAGGGCTGCTTTTTTTAAGATGGCCTACTGGGCTCTTTTCCTGGTAACCTGCTGATTTACTATCTGATTTTGTAATTTTTGTCAGGCATTGGTATAGCTGTTGCTTTGCATTATATTGTAGGCAAAGAACCTAGATACAGTAAATGAATGTTTTGGCTGTTTTTCACTACAAGCAAATCTGTTCTTTTATTTGATTTTTGATGTTGCAATTGTTTCATCAATGGTTCTCGTCACGTACTATGAAGACAGCACCCAGAAAAGCCTTATGCCTCAAATTTAATCAGCATGAAAAATGGAGCTATACAGATTAATAGTGGATCAGATCTATTGATCCAGACATATTTTTCAGTAATTGTTTCTGCCAGAAATAAGAGCAGCAGACACAGATTTCAGCAAGTGCCAATATATTGCTGTTTTATTTCTTTGCAAGAAAGTTTCTCAGTGCATAATTGATTCTTTGGTATACTTCCATGCTTTTACATTTTCAACTTCTTCTATTTTATTGAAGACCTTTTAATAAGGAATAGCCAGCAAAATAGAAGAGGTATAGTTTTTAAAAGGCAAAAGGAAAATATAACAAAACCTTCCTAATGAGGCTATGAGGGAAAATTTTGTTGTAACTTCGAAGACTTATATAAATCAACATTTTTCTGCCAGTTCTTTCATCCCATCAAGCAGGGGCCCATTGTGGCCGAGTTGACTAAGGCGCTCGCCTTTACCGATCACTGCCATCTCACCTCTGTCCCCGTGGGTTCGAGTCTTGGGCTCGGCCAGTGTGGTTACCGTATGTGAGAAAGCTTGCCAGTAGCTTCCCGTGGGTCGGTGGTTCTTCGAGGGATTTTCCCGGGTTCTTCCTCCACCAGATATACTGGCCGCCATGTATAGCCTGTCATGTGCTGAAAAATGGCGTTAAACCCATAAAACCAAACCATCCCATGAAGCAACCTAACCACCTGAAAAATGACAGTTTTGTTTCAGCAAACTGGATTGGAATCTATTCTTCAATAATTTGGGTGATGGCAATGGAAATGGAATCAATAAAAAAAAATTCTCCAAATCTATTGATGGCGTTGTCTCTATCCAGAAGAGACAACGAGATATAGTGAAACCCCGCTATAACGCGATATTTGGGGTCCATAAAATTCTATAGCGGAAAAAGCGGGGTCGCGTTATTGCGAGGTTTTACTATATTTTACTTTATTCAGAGAACAACGTATACACATCTAATGTATAGCATGAATAGGGTATCAACACCGTTTACTATCTGATATCGATCCGTCTTTGTTTTCCCACATGACAACCCTTTGATTGAGCGACGAGTTTGATACAGCTGTACTTGTTCACTGCCAAGTAACAGAGAGTGGTTATTTGAACTCCCTGTGATCTTGCCACGCAAGTTCAGTATCTACATAAGCACCCACATATGACAATCTTTGATCAACCACCGCATTGTCTGGTGTTTGGTTGTGTATGCAGTTAAAGAAGAAACATAAGTCGGCTATTGTTTGCGCAATGATTGTATACAGGATAAATTGATGTCCAGCGCACATGTTGGCGGCTTACGTTTTTTGATGTTTATTAAATCGTGAGAATCTTTTATCAACCACCACATGCAGTGTATGCAGTTAAAGAAGAAAAACATGTCAGCTACTGTTTGAGCAATGATTGTATACAGAATGAATTGAAGACAAACACAAAGAAAACTTACTGGCTTTACTCATGGATCAGTAATAAGTAACATTTCCGATAATGTTTATTTTGGCATAACACTTCAAGAAATTGGTGAAATTGTTAAATTTCAGAAGCCATGCCACAATCGAATTCATACGTGATCTCTTCCCCAAAATGATAATAAACTTTTTATACACTATTTCTCGTACTTAAAGAAAAAATTTTTTTTTCTTGTACAAGAAAAATAAATGTACATGTATATAAAATTTTAGTAACCACGCCATAAACGTATTATACACGAATTCATATGCGATCTCTTACCCAAAATGATAATTTAATATATACATTATACACACTATTTCTCGTACTTTGAAAAAAAAATGTTCATGTGCGAATGAATATTTGAAATTTTGGGAGCCACACCACGATCGCGTTATATCCGAATTCGCATTATAGTGGGGCGCGTTATAGCGGGATTTCACTGTATGATCCTACAATTTATTTTGTCATTAGAAATCATGGACTGTTACTTGAGAAAGATTATAATGACTGACAAAGAATTGGTAATTTATAGTCAGAGATAAGGAATTCATATTTTGGCTCCTTGAGCAGTCAGAGTATAAGGGAGTGTCATACATACTTTAAATCTGGAAAGTTTTGCTGTAAATAAAATATTAGCAAATTTGTGTGGGTCTCTAAAAGTGCAAACATTTAAAATGCCAAAATGTGTCTCAAAGATTTAATAACCAAATATGCTGTTATAGTACCTGACAATAACCCATTGATGATACAGTTGCCAAATAAAAAATCAAATAAAAAGAACAGATTTGTTTTTAGTGAATAACAGCCAAAATATTCAAATACTCTATCTAAGTTCTTGGCCTACATTATAAATATGCTCCCATTGTTTAAATCATTACATTTTTACAATATACATATAAACAAATTTTAACACTGTCAAATAATACCACAATTTTAACTGAAATATTTTAAACAGGCATAATGTTACATCATTTTTAATTAAATAAATACTGACAGAATATGTTGTTCTCTGTAATTTAAAACCTGTAAATTAAAATGTTTAGTTAAACAGAAAAGAAAAGATGTGTACTAACTTCTTACATGAATCCACAGAAAAAGAAAGACATAAACGAGTTCACCACAATTTGGAACAAATCAGCAAAGATAATTTTTTGCAAAAATATCCAGATTTAAGATAAGAAATTGAACAGCATCAAAGCTTACCTATAAAACTTTTTTCTGGAATATTACAAATATTTGGCATATTATGGGTACAGAATTCAGAAATTTAGAACCAGTTACGAGTTTAATGTTGGACATGTGGGTGTACAGTATTAGAAAATTCCCACTTCTACCTGAAAATATTACACTAATGAGCTATGAACATTTATACTGTTAACTAGATTGATCTATAATTTATGCCATGTACCAGTTTCTGGATTTAAAAGGTTGAATATTTTTTAACTTTCTAATAGTCTGCAGACCATATCTACCGTATATACTCGTGTATAATCCAAGTCCCAATGCAAACAACATAGACCCTGATCTGCCATCACATAATGCGCCAGCAGATCAGGGCCTGTGTTGTTTGTTCTACTCATTAGTCCTTACAAACTGCATAGACCCAGATCTGCTGGCACATTATGTGATGGCAGATCTGGGTCTATGCAGTTTGCAGTTGGTATCGGCTTATATGCGAGTATAGATGGTAATTTATGTTTGAAACAAGTTTATCAATATTTAATGTAAGCTAATTGTTGAAGTGCCATAATTAAAAATAACATCCCAGAATCCTAGATAATTTTTTTTTAACCTTGAATATGAGCAACCAAAGGTTAAAATTATTCTGGTTTTTATATCAAACTGCCAATTTTGTGCCAGAAACAGTCTGATGAATTGCCTGGAGTGGTTGATCTTGATGTAGCCAATGTAGGTATCCAATGGGAAAGCTGTATAAATCATTCTGTTAGGGGATGGGAGATGAGGTTTTGCAACCAATTAATCAGTTGGGTTATTTCTTCTGTCATTATTACCTATCTAAAACATGCAGAAAATTGGACTTTAGCTAGTAAGACATGTTTCTCATCAGCAATAAATTCTAGCCACTCAGAAAGATACCTCTTTTTGATAACAAATAATGGGTGTTTTTCATGCCCTGCTAACTTTTACTAATTTGTGTGAATTCAGACCCTTCATAAAAAAATTAAAAGGTAAATATTTTCACATGCTTTGTTATACCTTATTGAACTTAAACCCACTAAATATAGACACATAAAAAATTATGTAAACCACTTTTAATGCAGTTCCATGGAAAATTACAGCAGTGAAAATAACATGTTATATAGTAATATAACATGTTTATTGCTCAGTTACCTTGTGAACAAGGATTTCATGTGACTCTAATCAGATATTCATCTACTTTCTGGACATAATCAGATTTGACCAGCATCAATGGTTTTCATCATGGAGGAAGGCCAGGATGTAGTAGTGGTAATATCTGACCACCATCATTGGTTTTCATCATGGAGAAAGGCCAAGGTGTAGTAATACTGCTGTTTTGAAATCAATAGAAACTTAAGCCAATGGAATTTTCTATGCATCTTACATATTTTTATTTCTTGAGTCTTGTGCATCAGAAATACCCGAAAAAATATGATCAAAAGGACATCTCACTTAATTGTTTTAACGTTTATGTCCTATTTTTGGTCATTGCACCGTGTAATTTGACCATATGACTTCAAATGAGCACAGCAGTTTATTCGTTTCCAAATCCTTGCCAAACATTATTGAAAACATTTGCGTTCATTTTTATGATTAATATTTTTGGTCCTCTTATTTTTCATGCAAAGAACTCTTTTCATATTAATAATTTGCTAATTGTAGGTAATTAAGATATTTGTAATTAATATTTTTGCCAATAATTATTTGTACACCCCAAATATAATACAAAGAGTATGAAAAATCACTGACATTAGAGTATACTGGAACTTTTTATTGTCTACATCTGCTGAAGTGGGTCAAATCTCTGCAGAGAATGCTCATATGTCTGCCAAATCAATGAAATGGAAATAGTTGATTATAAACAGTGCTTCTTTTGGGAACCATAACCATGACTTGTACTATGGGTAATTGTTGCCTTAGGGTAACATTTAGTTTTCACTCTCCCATTGAAACCCAATAACGACCTATGTGTCAGAATATAGTAATTACAGTTTCTCAAGGACAAATTACAAGGTCATTTGTAAGCTGTTAGATATGAGTACTTTATGTAATTGGAAAAATGATTGTCTTGGTGTTGGATGTTTTGTAATAGAATCATTGTAAAACCTTTTTATTACTGAGAAGAAAGCCAGAAAGCCATTATTATGAGCAGTAATAGAATTGTCTTCAACTTCCATAATGTAGATACAAAGGTGTATTTTTAGCTCTACTGGTCATAAACCAGAAGAGCTCATGAGATGGTCTGTTGTCTGTCATCCATCCATCCGTTAGCATAAGTTTGTGTTTTGCACCTCCTCCTAAACTACCTGTTGGAATACCATAAAACTTTACATACACGATCATCCCAAGGTTTGGTTGGTCCTAAATAAAAATAGTGCTGAGCTTATGATGGCCATGTTTTAATTCTTCTTATTGCATCTGCTCCTGGATTGATGGTCATATCAACATGGGGGTTGACTAAAAGACTTCTCATGATATCTAGTTGGTCCTAAATGAAAATGGTTATAATCTGAATCCAGCCATCTTGAAAATCTTGTTATAGCTATTCCTCCTGAACTGAAAGTCATATCAACATGGGGATATCACCAAAAGGTTTCTTCTGTTGTCTAATTTGCCATCAGTGAAAATGATGCCAATCTGACAGCCAGTATGGCCACCATGGCATCCTTCTTTTAAAGTTTTGTTTAGCTACTCCTTCTGAATGGATGGTCATCTTGAAATATGGTTTTCACCTAAAGTCTTTTTATGATGTCCGGTTGGTCCTGAATGAAAATTGTGCTGATCTTACATCCAATATGTCCAACAAGGAGGCATCTTAAAAATCTTATTATTGCTCAAGAATATCTGAGATAGTTTTAACACTCAGTAGGTAAAAAGAAGAAACAGTCATATATTGGATTCCTGGAAATTCTTTTCAGTCAGTAGAGCATCAGTCCCTTCAAGGGGATTGTGTTCATTTGTATTAATTAGAGATCTATATTAGTTGATACATTTTTAATTTGTTGAAACCCTGGACAATTATATTCTGAAAATTCTTCCTAGATGATTTTCTTTCTTATATGAAGACATTTAAATGTGTCATGGGTATTACTGTGCATCAATATTACACCCTTTTATATGCATCTATGTGTACTTTTTATCTTCGACATTAATTGCAATTACCAGTGTGTTTTATTGGATGAATGAGTTCTGAAGCCTTGAATTCTACAGAAAAATTATATTTGGCTTCTATGTTTTGATATAGGTAACTGTTTCATTTCAAAATGTTAACAAGTTTAGGTTTCTCATTGTTTTACCTGTAATTATTTGTACACCTGAAAAAGGAATGAAATGTGTACTAAAAATTGCAGACAATTCATTACTTTACACAGGGTACAGTTGTAACAAATCCTCTTGTAATAAATATGTATATTGTAATAATTATTACAGTTGGGGTTAATATTGCATGCTGTTACAACCCCTGATGTAATAAAGCAGACTTTTTACTATATGTGTTGTGATTGCATGCAGTCATAACCCCTGTTGTAATAGTTATAACATTTTGTAACTTTATAATAATTGTGATTGTTACAACAGTTGATGAATTTTCATCACCAGCTGCCACAGCTAGTCCATGGTGCAATAGATTGTAATGCTTTTGAAAGCTAACCATGCATTCCTCATTTGCCTTTATTCAATATTGGAGGACAGTCTTGATCACATTCGATCTGATAATTATACCTCTGTAAGAGAGAGAGAGAGAGAGCAGTCACACAAGTGATGTTTTTCTTCTTGGTCATGGATCACATCCTTAGTATATTGGCCCACGAAAAACAGATTTCATTATGAGGGTCAATGGTCTGGATTCAAAATAATCAACAGCAGTCAATATCTTTGGGTTTGTGGAACAAAATCAACAAACTCTTGTTCAAGTTCTTTATTTCAGCTTAACTTCTGTCAAGAGAGCCTGTGTGTTAGAATTTGTATTGTGAACAGTTTAAGCAAAAAAATTGGAGAGATGTAGGGAAAATTACATACCGTCTGTACACGCGTATAAGCCGAATCCAAATGCAAACAACATAGACCCTGGTCTGCCGTTACATAATGTGCAGGCAGATCAGGGTCTATATTGTTTGTTCTATTGATTAGTCCTTACAAACTGCATAGACTCAGATCTGTTGGCACATTATGCGAGGGCAGATCTGGGACTATGTAGTTTGCAGTTGCTATTAGCTTAAATGCGAGTACATATGGTATTTGAATTCTCCCATGATGGTTCCAGCCAACTTTCTCAATGTGATGGAAGGTGTAGGGTGGGCTTATAATTGACAAGGTTTTCAGAGATAAAAATTTGCCAACATTTTGGAAAAGTTGAGAATGAGTTTATCATTGAGCATTTGATAAATATAGAATATGTCTTTATAGAAGAGAAATATAGAATGTCTCTATACAAGAGAAATATAGAATATGTCTTTATACAAAAGAAATATAGAATATGTCTTTATACAAGAGAAATATAGAATATGTCTTTATACAAGAGAAATATAGAATATGTCTTTATACAAAAGAAAAAAAATCAAAGTATTGTTCTGTCAGAGATGCAAACATTATATTCTTTAGTCTGGATAGGTGATTTTGCCATGGAATAAATGCCAACTTTTAAGTAAATATACATATTCCAACATTTACTGCATTTATGATATATCTTCATGAAGTTACAGTAAGATAGCCGAAGAAATTGTCCTTGAAATTTCAGTATCAATGCAAGTAATTCCTACTAATGAATAATTATATGTCCTTTACACCCAGTATATTGTCACTAAGTTATAAATATGCTCAGACTCACACTCATGTCAAAATTCTGATACCAGTGAATTGTCAGTGCTCAGACATTAGCCAATCAGATTTTTTTTCTCAGACATTAGCCAATCAGATGCTTCTCAGATATTAGCCAATCAGATGTCAATGCTCAGACATTAGCCAATCAAATGTTTTTTCTCAGACATAAGCCACTCAGATGCTTCTCAGACATTAGCCAATCAGATGTTTTTTCTCAGACATTAGTCACTCAGATGCTTCTCAGATATTAGCCAATCAGATGTCAATGCTCAGACATTAGCCAATCAGGTGTCAGAATTTTAGGTCAAGTCTTGCTTTGAGCATGAGAATATTTTTATAACCTTTCTTGGCCTTCTTGCACTTTCATGTTTAGCCAAGTACATATACCCAATAAAAAAGGTAAAAATTAATGTCATTATTGTATGTCATGAATATGCTGTATTTATTTAAGGAATAATAATCTTAAAATATTATGATTTACATTCTAAGATGTTAAATCTTTCTATCACTAATTGTCTTGCAGATAATATATGTGTCCTTCACCACAGTCAATTAAAATAGATTCAACTGAAGTGAATTATCTTCACATATCTGATTCAATTGACTTTCAATGTATTTGACAATTTGAAGTAGAATTTTTATTAACTGGCAGTGTAATAATTAGATTAGATGAGAAATCTGCATATTTGTTTTAGTAAAAATAGTAAGTCACTTTCATTTGAAAGCATTCAGGTAGCCATACAATTTCTGAACATCACTTCCAGCAGAATTGATTGAAATTGAATTCAAGTTTTTGCCTGACTTGCTTAGGTGCTGAAGTGAAAATTAGTTCACAGAAATTATTCAGTTAAAGAGATATCAAGCTTGGAATGTGTTTCCAGAGGAACTGTGCATGTTTTAATTTGATTGGTTTTTTCTTTGTTAGTCATGAAATGGGAGGATAATAATTAGAAGATTGAAGGAGTTTTAAAGCTTTAATGTAGAATAGTTCATTAGAAGATGGAATGCAATTTTACTGAATTGTTAATAATAATGGAAATATTGAATGCTTTGATTGAAAACAGTACCTCCTAGACATTGAAAATGTTAATTTACAGTGGCGCATATTTTTGGCCTGCATGAAAGACGGTTATTGCTATAAATGTGGTTTGTTTGTAGTTTTGTGGGTTTAACACCATTTTTCAGCACATGGTAGGCTATACATAGCGGTCTGTATATCTGGTGGTGGAAGAACCTGGGAAAACCCCAGGAAGAACCACTGACCCTAGCGAAGCTACTGGCAAGTTTGCTCACATACCTATGTTGGCCGAGTATGAGACTCGAACCCATGCAGACAGAGGTGAGATGTCGGTGATCTGTAAAGGCAAGTGCCTTAGACCACTTGGCCACCCGGGGCCCCCTGTAAATGTGGTACTAAAAGATAAAGATGGTAATAAGGAGAAGAAGAATGTATGCATGTATGTATGTATATGGTTAATGAAATATCAGCACAATCATGAATTGTATAGTGATGACTAAGTATAGGTATCTAAGTAAAGACAAAGAAAACAAAGAAAATGCCAAAATGGGTAAAATCCTTAAAATGCAATGACCAATTATTGATATAAACCACACATGTAAAAAGTCCAAGATATTCTCAGCTGGAACATCATCACGGATACGTACTAGGGCAGAAAGATTGTCTCCATTATAGTACAAGTCATTCAGGTCATGTCGGCATTCACTACTGAATATTTCAGTAATGGGTGTCATTTTTTAGAATTTGATTACACATACCTTTAAATGGCAGGTACCGGTATTCAATTTATTTCAATTCTCATACATCCATATTCCTTGGAAGTTCATTATACACACACCCCAAGAAATACATGCAGCAATTTTTTATGTTAAAGTACATGGACATTTTTGGAGGAGGTCAACCTAAAGGTTTAAACCAGTATAAACTGGATTCAATGTCGTGTGCTGTGATGACACAGTGAAAGCTGTGTGTGTTGAAAAAATTTTTTTATACCCTGTTATCTGTTATAATTAGACCCCATGTCCTCTTTTCTTGACCCAGTTTGGTACCTGGCCACCATTGTAAAACTCCATAGCGATCAATAATTTTCATCTGTAATTTTTTGTATGACTGTTAAGGTGCAGAACATTCAACAATCAGGATTGAATAGACCTTGGTTAAACTATATTGGTATTAAATTTTAGAACAACAATTAATGTTTAATTTGAGATGAGTAAATGCACCTACATGACCACATTGGCATAGACTTTAGTCACCTCTTACAACATGAGTGACAGCGGATCAGGTCTATTCAACATACCCAAGGAGGAGAGGAAAAAGGAATACAGAAGAGTGCAATGATATGGTTCAAGACCAGTTTAAAACTTAGATGATACTGGTGAAAGTTATAGAGCCTAATTTTACATTTGAATTTGCATCATATGATGACTGACAAGAGCTTTTTTTTTTCTAAATGTACAGAATTCTATATGGACACAAAAGATTTCAAATTTGCTAAAATATTACATTTTGTTTCATATCATATTCAATATAATACCCACAATGCATGTTTAAAAAAATGATAATTTTGGTAAATTTAGTGACGTTTTTAGCTGATCATAATAATACTTCCACACTGAAGATATTATAAACAATGTCCCCAACATGTGTATGTACACACAAGAAGGGTTAGCTCCCTTTGTGTTGGAAACTCTCCACTTTGGAGGTGCATCATCTGTCCCAATATGGTTGCCCTGAATAGTATATACATAAGATTCATTTTTTATATTAATTTTAACTCATTAAATGGTAGCAATTATGCATAGTGACAAGACCCAAGAAAATTATGATCCTTTAGGTGGGTTTTTGCAGCAGCTTTACACTCACGAGGTATGATGGGATCAAGAAATGTGCTATAGTTTGGGAAATTTCTTTCCGAGTTTTTACCAAACAGTAGGGTGTGTGCTTATTAATTCATGTGCGAATATTACGTAGAATATTGTAGATGTTTTATGCCAGTTATCTTCTTAAGGAACAAATTTCACCTATTTTTTTTTACAAGAAATATGGGATGAAGAACTCATTAAAGTAGTAATTGTTTTCTTACAGTTTTCAGAGATCCCAAATACACAAAAATTTGCATAAATTATGCGGATTTTACAAAGATGATGCAGGATATGCTCTCATTGTGTGTATTATGACGCAGAAATTAAACCGAGGTAAATTGGTCGGCAGCAAGAGTTTCAAGTCGGGACAGCTTTTTTGATTATCATTCGGATTTCTGTTTACTTCCTGTGTTTAATTGCTGATATTCCTCCAGGAGAGTATTGAACAATTATCAGGTGTTAGTGATATTTTAGCTACCATATTCCAATGTGTGACTGTCAGTCAGTTGTCAGTATCCCTTTAGGTGAATATATTACAAATACCACAAAGTAGCAATATTTTTAGCTACCATACTCCACTGTGTGATTGTCAGTCAATGGGCACATCACCTCTGGATGAATATCAAAGAAAACCATTGTTTTAATACTATATTTCCTGGGTATAATCAGTTCACACTACTACGAATGGCATACACGCTGGTGCATAATGTGCTTGCAGATCAGGATTTATCCTGTTTTAGCTCTACTGGTCATAGACCATGAGAGCTTATGGGATGGTCTGTTGTCTGTCATCTGTCTGACTGTTAGCACAAGTTTATTATTGCTACTCCTTCTCAACTACTGGGAGGATTGCAATGAAACTTTACACACATGTTCATCCCATGGTCAAGTTGGTCCTGCATGTAAATGAAAATGGCGTCTTCACTAAAAGACTTCTTATGACAGATCTGAGTCTATATTGTTGGCAGTTGCTTGTGTTTAACTGCTCTAGGAAATAAGATACTAATTACACTTATACAATTAGTATCAACCATCAGCATTGACGCCTAAAAATCTCAGTGTGATTCCTGGATTTGACAACTTAGGGATCAGTTGACTTCTGATATGAAACAGCTAGTGGGAGCTCAGAGCTTTCATTTGAGAATGCATAACGTGTGCCTTCATGAAAAGGAAAATAAATATATTGATTTCCTCATGACAGAAAGAAAATAGCTTGGAAAACAACAAAAGTGTGGCTGAACATAACTAGTATGACTTTGAGAAATATAGTAAATTATTTGATGATGCCTCCGTATAAAGGACACCTGACCTTGAGGGACACTATCATTACTTCACCTTAAAAATGCTAATAATTTTTCTGATATAAAGGATAGCCATAAAATGTAATTTGAGGACACTTATTTTTATCCCAGATGTTCATCTTCAGTATACTTCAAAAAGAATGGGATCTCTTTAGCAAAGTTGCAACTGAACTTCCTACAAGTGGGATAAATTTTGTATCAGTTTTTTTCTTCTTCCGTTAAATGTTTAAAGAATCCTTTTACCTTACTCATAATTCACCTGGCAGATACACACTGTCCTTATACAAGCACTTGTCTCCATAAAATTCTTCAGTTGGAAGCTAATGGTTAAAAATGATATATTTTCAATTTTAGGAAATGGTTTTGCAACTTCAAAGGCTTGAGTGTGGGTGCTTCTAAAATTAGGGACATGGAGTTTCAATTGTACAAGTCAACAAATTGTAACAAACACAGTAGGTGTATTATGGATTTTTAGTTCACCTGGCCATAAGGCCAAGGAATCTTATGGTATGACCCTGCTTCCATCATTATTTGTTCATCATGTGTCTGTCCATCAACAATTTCTTGTTGCCACTCTGGAGTCCATATTTCTGATCCAATTTCAGTCAAACTTGGAATACGGGTTTATAGCATCAAAATCATGGATGAGTTTGATAATGAGCAAGATCCATGCATAATAATGAGGAGATTTTGCACCTGATTGGGAAACCTTGTTTCCATTCTAGAGTCCATATTTCTGATCTGATTTGAATCAGACTTGGAATATGGGTTTATATCATTAAGATCAGTTTGATAATGAGCAAGATCCTTGAATAATAATGATTTGATCTTGCATATGATTAGCTGAGCTTGTTACGACTCTGGAAGCAATATTTCTGATCTGATTTTTATCAAACTTTAAATATCAGCTTAAATCATCAAGATCTTGGATGTGTTCGATAATTAGAGAGAGTCACAAATGAGATAATCTTATTGGCTGAGTTTGTTACCAGTCTGTAGACCAGATATCTGGTCTGATTTTGATATCAGACTTGGAATATATGCTTATATCATCAAGATCTCGGATGGGTTCATTAATGAGTGAGATCCATTCAGATTAATGAGGGTGATCTTGCATGTGATTGGCTGAGCTTGTTACCCCTCTGGAGGCCATATTTCTGATCTGATTTTGATTAAACTTGAAATATAGGCTCATATTATCAAGATCTTGGGTGTCATAATCAGTGAGATCCATACATATTAATGATGTTAATTTGCATCAGATTGGCTGAGCTTGTTACCATTCTTGATATTTGTGATCGGATTTTAATCAAACTTGGAATATATGCTTCTATCATCAGGATCTTGGACATTTTCAGTAATGAGTGAGATTGATGCATATTAATAAGGTGATCTTGCATGTGATTCACTGGGCTTCTTGCCGCTCTTGAAGCCATATTTTGTATCAGTTAGGTTTATTATCATCAAGATCTTGGATGATTTTGATTATAGGCAAGAGACTGTGCATATTAATTATGCTCTGATCTTTAGCAAGAATTTTTATCAGGATTTAGTAAAATAGGTAAAATCAACATGATATAAAGTTTGGGATATAGTTAACATAGGATGTGTTTTTACACTACTACATAAGCCAGCTTAGTGAAACAGTCAACTATTAAGTTATGTAAGCCCGGTGAGTGATATCTTGTTTTCCTATTCTTTGCTAAAATTCATACATATTGTAATCTCCCTGTAATCTCCCTCCCCCCCCCCCCCCCATTGTTCACAAAAAGGCAGGAGACTCCACCAAATATATGCGACATGACATTGACAACCACCTGTCTGGATATTCAGCATCAATCTTTTTGGACCAAATAGATTTGGTTATTACACTCATCTTGTCAGTTAACCAAAGAGATTTGGTTATGCCACTTTTTTTATCCAAGCCCAGAATATCACAGTTGATTATGTAAGATTCCACTGGAAATCTAACATCAGTCTCCAAGGACCAAAAGATTTGTCTATTCTGTTATCTACTGTTCTAGTGAGAGGGTTTGGAAACTGGCTCATGATCAAGCATAAATCATATTGGCCAGTCAATATGGCCAGTGGATTTTTGCATATGTTCCTCATGGGAATTCAAATCTTGATACATTAGGCCTTAATGGACAGAAAGGACTGTGATTGGAGCAATAGATACTGTAGTGTAATAGATCATTTTTCACTCCTAAAGTTGTAGATTAGTAACTGGGGCTGTGAATCATATGAGATCAATATCACTCTCAGATCTCTCCCCACTTCTACATGATGAATGTATCATGGGATTGTTATGTTCCAGATTAAATTGCTAGAGCTTTGCATTTATGTTTTGAGAAATTAAGATTGTAAGATATTAAGACTATGAGTTTTCCTGTATCAGTACATTATCATCAAGTAGGGGTTTTTTTGTATTTTTTCATGCTATAGAATATAGAAAATTAAAAAGGAAAGTTTTAGAGGAACAGCATGTTTAATCTGAAATACTCCCTACCAAGGAACTAACCAATAAAAATAATTTTATGAATCACTTGCATTTTCAAGACTTTCTTTTCCATGGTAAATTGATTAATAGGTGTTAAGATACCATATTGCAAGTTATTGTACACTTTTATTAATAATTACTTCAGATGTACAAAATTAATTAAAGAGTGCAGATTATTTGCAAAAGTAACAAACAAAATGTTTTCAAGAAAGTCAAGTTTAAAAAATTTTTTTTTTAAAAATTGGAGGAACAAAAATTTAGAAGCATCTTTTAATAAAACAAAACTCAAGATTGACAGGAAGATCAGCTAGTTGTTGATCTAAGCAATTTAACAGAGAGAAACAGTGTCAGTGAAGTACTGGTACCAAAACTGGAGGGAAAAAAGAAGTTAGAAGATGTTAGGAAGAAAAAGATGGACATAGTGAGGGTTATGGCTAGAGCTATATGGATTGGAGAAAGTGATCAAATACAAATTACGTAAGTAAAATGATGCCATCTCTTGTGAAAAGCAATGGTTCTTTAAAAGACAGTCAGAAAGAAATTTTGGATGAAGTAAAATCATTTTATATGAACTGATATTACAAGTGTGAAGTTGTCCTGGCGATTTTGAAATGCTACCTAAGTATCCAGACATTTCTAGATTTAATGTTTACAGAAACATTCTATATGGTCTATATCATATACAGAAGATTCAAATATTCTTCAAAAAATGCATGATGAACAAAGCCCATGATCTGATGGATTCACTGTAGAATTTTTTAAAACAAATTTTGAAAGATATTGAACAGTTTCAAGTCGGAGCTGGTAACTTTGGGTCTGAACTTTGTGAATTATCTTCCACTCAGAAAGAAGGAGTTATTATATGTATACCAAAATGTGATAAATCTAAACAGTGTATTTCAAACTGGAGACCCATTTCACTTATAAATGTGTCATACAAAGTTGCTTCTGCATGTATTGCAAGTAGGAATAAAACTGTGCTCTCCATAGTTATACATAAGGATCAAACAGGGTTTCTAAAAGGATGACACATTGGAGAGAACTTTATAAACTTATATGATTGAATGTTTTGCACCATAAAGTACAATATTCCACGACTTCTTCTTTTGACTGATTGTGAAAAAGCATTTGACTCAGTTGCATGGACATTTATTGATAAAGTTATGCAATTTTTTTTAATTTTGAAGAACCAATAATAAATTGGATAAAAAAATATTTATTGATAAATAAAATCTTGTGTAATCATTAATGGTCAAGTTTCTGTTTGGTTTGGTATCGAAAGAGTGTGTAGACAGGGGGATCCACTCTCCCGATATATGTTTATCCTGTATGCAGAGATTTTATTTTAGCTTATATGACAAGAAAAAAAAATGAAATATATGGGGAAAAAACATTTTAATATAACCTATGTTCTTTCTCAGTATGCAGATGATACATCAATTACTCTTGTTAATTCAGAGAAATCTTTCATGTCTGCTTTACACCTTTTATGTCAGTGTTTCAAATTTTCAGACCTTAGTCTAAATATTAAAATAAAACACAAAGGTAGTTTGGATTGGAAGTAGAATAGGTTCCAACAAGAAATACTCTCCAGAATATAAATTGAATTTGGGTTGTACTGAGTTTGTTATCTTGGGTATAAGATTTTCAACTACGGTAACTTTGAAAAAAGTACAACGCCTAATTATCCATCTAAACTTCAGGAAATTCAGTGGAATACGAGGTTTTTAACTTCATTCGGAAGGATAACTGATACAAAGTTTAGCTATCTCTAATATTAATAATCTTTTCTTTAACTGATACAAAGTTTAGCTATCTCTAATATTAATAATCTTTTCTTGTCATTACCCAATCCATCTAAACAGATTCTTAGTGAACTAAATACACTCTTTTAAAATTTTGTATTGCATGGGTTAAATTACAAAATGAAAAGAAATATTACCATGAAGGATTATCATGAGGAGGATTCAATAAGATTAATATATTTAATTTTGTTAATGCTTTGAAACTTACTTGCCATAAATGTTGTCTGACGAGTCTAAATGGAAAAGTTTGTTACAATTTTCAGCATCAAATATTGATACATTTTTCTTTTTTTGGAATGGATTTTCTCAAGTAATTAAAAAAAGATCTCAATCTTTTTTGGGATCAACGTTTTTGAAGCATATAAAATTTAGAACTAAATAGATCGCTTAAAATGGTCACAGCTGAACATTTTTTGAAACAAAAATATGGTTTAATCCTCATATTACAATAGATGGAAAAGTATGTATTACCAAATATGGTTTCAGAAAGGCATTAGATTTTTTTAATGATTTTGTTAATGAGGACAGTTTCTGGATAATTTTTGACAGGCTTAAAAATAGATTTTCTATTAACATTAATTTCATAGATTATCAAAGCATACTTGCAGTTTAAAGTAATATAAAAATAAATTTAGTATCAGTTATGACTCTAATCTACAACAACTTTTTATAAATATTACTTTGTAAACCATTATAAGAAATAAAAAGAGATGTAGAGGTATATATCAAAATTTAATTGAAAACGATGAAGTACCAACTTCTGGAAGAAAATGGAATTTTGAATTTGGCAATTTAGAAGATAAAGAGTGACAGAAATTTTTCTTGCTACCATTATGGTTGCAGCATAAACTATTACATAGAATTTTGCCTATGACTGCATTTTCCCAAAAGAATTCGAATTATTTCAGATGTCTATGACTGCGATTCTCATAAGAATTAGAATTATTTCAAATGAGCTCTGTTCTTTTGTAGGTTTCATGCCAAGACAATATCACATTTTTTGGGATTGTCACATAATTAATTCTTTTTTAGATGATATTTTACAATGGATAAAAGTATAAATATTATCTTTGGAATTAAAGACAAATTCAGGCTGATGATGTAATTAATTTGATAATTCTCTATGCAAAAGAATATATTTATAATTGTAGATTTAATAGAGACAGGCCAATTTTGTCTCAGTTCAAAAAGATAGTTGCTTTTAATTTTAATGTAGAAAAATATAGTGCTTACAGAAACTAAATGGGAATAGTTTGATAATAGATGGTTATTGTACAAATAGTTAATAGAGTTATAGAGTATTTTATTTACTGTCTATTCAGGCCTTTGAATTTCCCAGTGTCTATTGCCTGAATATTCACATTCACAAGTAAACATGTTTCCTAATGTAAATTACCTGTCAGAACAGATGGGATCTAATACATATTGTTAGGCAGCTTGCTATCTGTAACATTTTACATATAAATTTGCATACAATATTGTGCTATATTATGAGATGTTAACATATTTAAGATGAATACAAATTAGGGTTTTGAAAGGACATATTTTACGAATGTTTCTAAAATGTTAACCAGGAAAGTGAAAAGCTATTCATGGCCGAGTGTGTGTGTGTGTCTCTCTCTCTCTCTCTCTCTCTCTAATCAGTAAAACAAACAACATAGACCCTGATCTGCCGGTGTATTATGCGATGGCAGATCAGGGTCTATGTTGTTTGCATTTGAACCTGGATTATATGCAAGTATATAGGGTATTTATATGCACTAGTTATCTTAATACTATGCTGGTGATTTTTGTGACTGAGTATGCCTATATAAGTATGCTCTGATAATGGCAAATCTGGATCTATGCTGTTCGCTCGAAACCACATTATCCCTGATCTACCAGAACATAATGCAACATCAGATCAACATCTAAGCTATTTACAAGTGGGGCTGTGATATAAATGAACAAATATGGTTTAAGTACTGCAGAGATGATTGCCAAATTTATATCAAAGGGAAAGCCTAAGAATTAGCAGCAATAGACAAATTTGATGAAATTTTAGATATAAATGCAATTATTCATTATACTTAACATAATGACATATGTAATATCAGTCTTTATATTGCATCTTTATTTCATTACAGAATTTGCTTACTAATATTTCTAAGAAATATGAATCATTCAATGGCAGTATCCAAAACCTTCAAGTCAATCTGCCTCAATACCATCAAGACTACTGAATACCTCTTTGCAATCAAAAGGCCTTCGCTAATCACACCCATGGCTATACAATCAGGACATAATTAAAGCCACACAACTTTGTATTCAAAGAATTATTTTTCACTGCTACATACAGGCAATAAAAATGGAAATTGTGTATAAAATTCGACCCACTATATATATATATGACCATTTCCACTAATTATAAATGAAAAATGGCATTTGTCAAACAGCAGGATTATATAATCCTTATCTGTGTAATAAAGATAAATACATTTAATTTCAAGATTACCATATTGTTTGTACTTGTATCTACCATCTCATTTTTGATTTATCACCAACCAGTATATAGTTCTGCCATCACATACAAATTTGGATAATCAGTAACTTAAATAAGAATGAAATTTGATTTGCAGAACTACCAGGATATTCCTAATTTTGGTTCCCTCTACTAGCATGTTAAATTTCACTTGTGTAACTGTGAGCAAATAGTATCTAATTGTAATGTTTTGAAATTGAACTTGAATTTGATCTGGTTGAAAAGATTTGAGAATATGAGGCCTGAGTTTACACTGTACCCAGTCATGTTTCAAGAATACAGGGCCTGGATCAACACTTTACCCAGTCATGTTTCAAGAATACAGGGCCTGAGTCTATACTGTACCCAGTCATGTTTCAAGAATACAGGGCCTGAGTCTATACTGTACCCAGTCATGTTTCAAGAATACAGGGCCTTAGTTTACACTGTACCCAGTCATGTTTCAAGAATACAGGGCCTGAGTCTACACTGTACCCAGTCATGTTTCAAGAATACAGGGCCTGAGTCTACACTGTACCCAGTCATGTTTCAAGAATACAGGGCCTGAGTCTACACTGTACCCAGTCATGTTTCAAGAATACGGGGCCTGGATCAACACTTTACCCAGTTATGTTTTGAGAATACAATGCTTGGGTCTTTACTGTACCAAATTACATGTTTGTTTTACACATTTAATTATGGTAAAATTTCTGCATATTGTAAATTAAGTTTTTTTGTGGTTTTATGAAAACTATTGTTTAAGCCATAGCCTACCATATATTAATTAGCCCTATTTTGGTTATTATGTATTTTGAAATGTTCTTGTCATGTTTCATTCTCAATTCAATAGACATTTGTTCTTGTCATGTTTCATTCTCAGTTCAATAGACTTGTTCTTGTCATGTTTCATTCTCAATTCAATAGACTTGCTTGTTCTTGTCATGTTTCATTCTCAATTCAATAGACATTTGTTCTTGTAATGTTTCATTCTCAATTAAATAGACTTGTTCTTGTCATGTTACATTCTCAGTTCAATACACTTGCTTGTTCTTGTCATGTTTCATTCTCAATTCAATAGACATTTGTTCTTGTTATGTTTCATTCTCAATTCAATAGACTTGTTCTTGTCATGTTTCATTCTCAATTCAATAGACTTGTTCTTGTCATGTTTCATTCTCAATTCAAAAGAATTATTTGTTTTCATGTTTCGTTCTCAATTCAATAGACTTCCTTGTTCTTATTATGTTTCATTCTCAGTTCAAAGGCCTTGTTCTTATCTAATTTTATTCTCAATACAATAGACTTGTTATTATCAAGTTTCATTCTCAATTCAGTAGACTTATTTGTTCTTGTTATGTTTCATTCTCAGTTCAATAGACTTATTTGTTCTTGTTATGTTTCATTCTCAGTTCAATAGAGTTGCAGATTATTGGCAGTGTTTTTTGTTTTCTGAATTTTCCTTCATATTTATATGTTGGAAAAAAGTTGGATATTATCAGTAAAGAATTCCTAAGTGTCAAAGTTTTATAACTGACTGTCGTAACTTCAAAAAAGAAAAGATTTTGTTCCATGGCAGTCTGAAATAGATAATTTTTTATTATATATGCATGACATCAGGGACTAGTACTCTTAATGGCTTAAGCCTTAATATTATGTTATATGCTTTTTCACTAATAATGTTTTCATGAACTTTTATATCTTCATAGCATTTTATCATTGCTAATAGTAATGACTTTAGCAAGTTTATGAAATCCCCAGCTCAAACCTTTTAAATCTTGAAATTTAAAATCTCAAAGCCAAGGGGGGGGGGGGGGGGACAAAGGAACATGTGAAGAATATTTTTGCTATAGATGTTAGATTGCGCAGAGGAAATTTCCAGTGTAGATATTTGAATTTCCTTAAACTTGAATTTCTTGTGGTAAAATGTCTTGTAATGCACAGATGGGATATATTCATGGACATTTTAGAAATACTGTAAGATGAGGATGCATTTAACATAGTCTGCTTTTGTAAAATCAGGCTGACTTTGGAGCTTGAAATGATGTGGTCATTACATTATTTCACAAGCGATCACCCTTAAATGGAAGAATGGATGCCAGCGTTCTGTTTTCCACACTGATTTTTCTGGAGTAAAAGAATTTGATAAAATCTTTACTGTATAATCATGTAATGACTTTATATAAGAACATGGTACTTCTCTGAATTTCTTCATTGGTTAGTAAGTATTTGTTTTCAGCATATATATGTAACTGTATTTGGCTTATTTACGATCCACACTTGGAAGAGTGTGGACCCAGATATCATTGCTGTTCAGTTAAAATAATAGATATGAGAGACAGCTTAAACTCTGATCAGCTGGTATATTCTGTAACAACAGATCTGCATCAATATTACTTGCCGTTGGTCACATGCTATACATGTACATAACAAAATATGGTAAACCAATAGAAAATGAAAGCTGTGGCTTACTTACTCTATCAGACAATATGCATCTGGAATATAGTAATATCATAAAGCATAAAATATTCATTTTTTAAAGATCTGTAAAGACTCATCATTAAATGAAATATTTTTAATTCAGACCAGATGTGTTGAATTCAGGTTATCAGAAGATACAGTCTGAAAAAAGTTTAAACTTTAATACTTCTGTTTTATTTTTAAATGTATGTTAAAACCTTTTTTGCCATCAAAAGTACTGGACATGATCTTAGGAACTGGTGGTTTAATACAATTCCATGATACCAAGACAGACGTATACATGAATGCTTTAGGTATAAAAAAAAAAAAACTCTTAGAATTGCACATCTTCATAGATTTTATCCAAACCAATCATTTTGTGGTGTGCTGCTCTGGAGATTAAGCAATCATATAAATTGTTTGATTTGATGTAGGTTCTGAACAGTTCAAGGCTGGATGCAAGCAGGATGTGTTTGCAATCTGTGCATTATTATTTCTCTATTATTTGATATGTTTATGATATTCAGAGGATATTATACACAAGGGATTGTATATAAATGCTCAATTACTTGTTTTAT
Source organism: Margaritifera margaritifera (assembly GCA_029931535.1). NCBI lineage: Eukaryota > Metazoa > Mollusca > Bivalvia > Unionida > Margaritiferidae > Margaritifera > Margaritifera margaritifera. Next base: position 2,167,412 of record JAQPZY010001459.1, read on the forward strand.
AAATATAATATAAAATGTACACATATGTAAAAGTATCCTTTTGTTTTTTATCGATACCAGTAAACCATTACAAAAGTTGAGCTTAGTTATATTTTGAGGTCTTAGGTGTCGGTACGTAACCTGTACCAGTATTACCTTTCATGAAATCATAAAATGACATTTCGTAGATGAAATTATTACATTATGACATTGGATTATGAAACATCATATTAGTGTCATCATGTGGTAGAAGTTCTGATATTCAGAGGAGTGTGTGTAAGTTGCAGCAACAGCACATAATTTGAATATTAGGTCTCTCAATTCTTTCATAAATACAAACTTTTATAATCATTACTGGATATTACATTTCTAGTCAGTTATTTTTAAATGATCAGTTTACTTTACAAATTAATAAGTTTGGTTCATGGAAAATATTTTGCTCAAGAATAATTAATTGAAAGTGTACATAAAGCAAATATTTCAGTATGTACACAGACATATTTTCTTTTTTGGAGCTCTTAGGACAATGAAAAGACATTTTCAGTTTATAGAATGTTAAAATTAAACTTCAAGAGTGAAGGAAAATGCTAGTATTATAGTACCAGGCAAAAAATAGTCATACTTTTATCTTTCAACAAAAATATAAAATTTTAAATATGCAGAGAAAAGGAACTTGAAAAACGGCTGATTCATGGCAGAAAACAAAAATACATACCTTATAATGCAGTCAGATTTAATCCATCAATGAAAAAGTGGTTGCAACATAGATAAAATTGCAATCAGTAAAGCCTCAGCATTTAGTAATTTCTCACTACTAATACTGCAGGAGATTACCAAGACATAGTCACTGTTAGTAGGTATGTTTATACCAAATAGGTGTGTAGTGGTATAAACAACTTATTGCCTTACATCATAAAGAGGTAAATTTACTGGTTGGTAGCTGCTATTCCTAACAGTTTCAGAAGCTGATACTGCCTCTTTCATACCAGATTCTCCTGCTGCTGATGACTGCTGATTGGCTGATCCAAAAACCCTTGTATTGGATTCTTTCTTCATAAGATTTTGTGGCACTTCACACATTTGCTTCCATCTGCTTAATATAGTATTGGTTTTTGGATACTGTGCCTGTGAATATTATCACCGCATTATGTGTCAGTTGTATGGATTGAGATATAGAATTAGTAAAGCTCTATTGTCTGCATAGCACTTTTATTAGTATGTTTATTTCATTTCCAATTAGTAATCAATGAGTGAGAGTGAATGGCCAATAATCACTGTATCATATTCGATTATTTGATCACATCCTGGCTAATTACCCTAGGTAAGACTCTTGGTAATCAAATTGGATACTGTAGGCATACAATTTCAAGAAAAGAATGTTAAGCTTTTGCATGATTATAATAGACTTTTATGCCTGGTCGAGCCACATATCTCATTTTTACCACTGTATTTTTATTGTATCACAGATTTGTTGACAGTAAAAATAAAATGATTAAAAAGTTGGCTATTGAAAATGAAAATAAAACCTGTTTGCATTGAAGGCTATCAGTATAAAAAAAATATGAACGGTTTTATACCAAGGTGTTTTGCACTCATCCCACATTCAACTGAGTTGTAACCATAAACATTATTCTTAGTGCATTCTTCAAATTAATAATCTTAATTTTTGGTATAATCATGTACTTAAATAATGTTTTATATGTATTTTATGACATTCTTTCTTTAAAATTTCAATATCCTTATATATATATATATATATATATATATATATATATATATATATATATATATATATATATATATATATATATATATATATATATATATATATATATATATATATATATATTCGTGAAGTACAATGACCCATTTTTTTCATTCAGAATTGTTGGTTATTTGTTTGATTTCAACAACACTTTTTAACACATTATTGTCTGTATCATGCCGAGGAAATGGAAGCTAAGTGCCTTTTCCAAGGACACATCAAGGCAACTGACCCAGGCTGGCCTGGGCAGGCATTGGACCTGCATCCCTTGGATTTCAAGTCCAAAATTCTACCAGCTGATCTGCTGTGGCTAATGAGCAGGCCAGAAAAGACAATGTATCTTATGGAAATGAACATGTCAGTCTTTTTTTTTTTTTTTTGAAAAAACAAACAAACATGCATTAGGGTATTACATCATAAAAAACTAATCCACTGTAATTATGATTTATTATTTAGTCCCAGTAAGCTTCTATCAAATAGCATAGATGTATGAATAATATTTCCTTCTTAATATCATTGGTCTTTGGCTGTATTTCTAAGATATTACTTGAAACATCTTTTTGGCTGCTTGCTTGATTTGTTTATTTGTGTGTGTGTGTTTGGACAAAAAGAGCTGTAATATGTAAAATGTATAGTCAGACTTGTTGCAAGTTTCCGATTTTTTATATTTATAAATGGCTGTTCATCATAGATCACGAATTAGCACACATTGTCATAGATCTGAAATAACACGAATCACACAAAGTGCTGCTTGAGATATTGAATGATTGCAGTGCACAGGAAACTGCATAATATATTTTACCATTAGACTTCATATTATTCTGCATCATGTATCCTTACTTTGATATGAAAATCATATCATTTTGTTTTCTTCACATGGATGAAAGGTCCAAGGTTAGAACTGTGTCGTAGAACTGTGTCAGCTGAGTCAGCTTAATTTCATTACATCAAGTTTCCAGACTCCAGTGACAGATTGATTCTATATGTAGTATTACTTGGAATAAACTATATGTAGCTGACTGTGCGTGCACATTTCCCCAATACATACCAAGAACATAACAAAGGAATTAATTTTTGTAATAATGAAGATTATCTTAAATTAAGGATGATCACTTGTGAAATGTTGGATTTTTGAAAATTGATAAAAATGTATCGGTTGGTATGCTTTTTCTTGCACTGTTCTTGTTGAATATCTCCCAAAGTAAGGGTCATTTCATTGAATAGTATAGGAAAAAGTTCCTAGGCATTGATTGTGCATAAAATAATATCTGAATGAGAATTCAAGTTCATCAAATTTGAAAATGTTGAAGATTATAGACTCCTTATCAAGTACACAAAGAAAATGTATGTTGGACAAAGTGAATTCTTTTCATTATGACAGTTATGGTTTTCTGCAATAGAAAGCCTGCATGGCCAATTTAACTAAAGATCATAAATTACTAAAGATTTTCCAAGGTCTATATACTTTTCATTGTCTTAATCATTTTCTTTCACAGGACCTTTATTTGTAGTTATTAAAATTAAATAGGCCTTTTTCTTTTTCACTATTTTATAAGAGACACAAGTCGCAACCACATCATTTTTACAGCCAATATTTCCCAGAGTTCATAGCTCTACATTACTCTTAGGAAACAAATGACACCATATCAAACACAGTTTTCACCTTATTTTGTTCTATTTGGCTGAGAATGTCGCATGCCAATTAATACAGTATTGATACCCTCCTCAGCAATGGGGAAATCAACTTAATCACATTTGGCTAAAATCATTGCAAGTCATAAGCTATTTAGAAAAAAAGCCAGGGAAAACATCCAACAGACTCAGGTAAAATATAAACAGCAACAGGTTAAAAGGGCTAAAACACCTGAACTTCATTCAGGTCAGGGACTGTGGTGATACTGTTCTAAATTGTAGGTATGTCTTCTAAACCAGTGGTTTTCAAAGTATGGGTCACAACCCAGTATTGGGTCGCAGAATGCCAGGCAATATTATGATTTTATGATAATATTTTCTTCAACTGGGTCGTGAGAAAAAAAGTTTCAAAACCACTATTCTAAACTGTGTCAGAAACAGGTAGGTCGATAGTATATCACCCAGATTCTGGAAAATAATAGCTTTAAACTGAGGGATTGCAAGACAAATATAAAGCTTTGAATTCATGCCAACAGGCTCAAGTAATATATTTCTCCTGAAGACCCACAAATCCGCCAAAGCAGTGGATAAACAGAGAAAGGGAATTCAATCCAGAGTTAAACACTCTAAAAGATAGATACACAGATCCCACTTTGCAGTCACATGACCCGATTATAACCCCAATACAGAACCACAAGTTGGGGCAAAAGGCAAACTGAGGCCCCCAAGTGGTTATGAGACAGTCAGACAGTGTAACTTAACTCATTAACCCCTGGCGCCACGTTTATGCGTCATGAGGTTGTACCCTACTTCCGAGCTCTGTAACGTGAACATCATTTAGGATACACTAAAGTGGATGGTATTTCAGAAAAGTAGACAGATGTAGCTCTACAATGATACCAAATAATGTCGACTTTCTACTCGCATTAAAAAATACAGCGAAAAAAATGCAGTTTTTGAAACCCGATTTTTTTTAGGTCAAAAATTGCCAGTTCCGGAACCGGAGTTTGTGTCTGGATTTGAGACTTTTTGGACTTAGATCTAAAGCAGACCGGTCCGAACTGCACACAGACAGATGAACCTTTGCAAAAAGTAGGATAAGTTTGAGATTTAGAGTAAAAAGGGGCCAGGACACAAAAATCAGGGATCCAATACGAAAAAAAAAAAAAAAAAAAAGTCCAACTTTTACTCCTCTGCACATGCGTGAGCGTAATAGCCAATCAAAAACAATGTTTCTGATACACCTAAGCATCCGGCTAAACGAAAAACTTTCTTAAGCAGATGTGTTTTGCTGCATTCAGAAGTAACCCCAAAAATGCGTTTCCTACCCCCATTTCAGGCGAAAATGAAAAGAATCTCCAGGGGTTAATGAGTTAATGTATTCAGGATTTTTTTTTACTAAGCCCAGTGGAGGTATAAAAAGTGGTACAGTGTTAAATGGAAAGATGCTTGCATAAGGATTTATCTGATTATTTTAAATTACAAGTTTCATATACATACATGTAGAACTCTTAGGAGGGACAAGCAAACATAAGCAGAAACTAAATTAACTGTAACAAAGAAGAACTAACCATCTAATTCGATGAATGTGATGAAAACAAATATTACTCATGTAAAAGAGAACCACAATATTTTCCAACTGGCTAAGTCTTTGTTCTTATGTTTGTGAGGACCTGCTTATTGCAAGCCAAGAGCCAATTCTTGTAGTCAGAATTGTGAAAATTGACACCTCATCATTCTTCAGTTGGACCTTTTGATTTTTAGTTTTTTTATTATATGCCTGCCATATGGTGGAGTGTATATGTTATGTACATCACTCCATCTGTTACCCATTTGGTTTCCACACAATAACTCAAGTTTTCCACCATCAAAAGCTCAAAGGTCAAGGTCACTATGAATGTAAGAAGTAAAATGGTTGCTGCACAATAACTTGAGTTATCCATCATCTGCAGTTACCAATCTTTGTGGTTGACATTCACTTGGGGTAAGGAAGAAACCTATTGATTTAGGGAGTCAAAAGGTCAAAAATCAAGATCACTATGAAAGAAAAAATATGGTTTTCACAACAATACATTAGTTCTACATTACAGACTGGGACCAAACTTTGTGGAAGGTTTACACTTGAGATAAGGAAGAAGTGTATCAATTTTAGGGTCAAAAGGTCAAAGGTCAATGTCACTGACTGAAAGAAGAAAACTGGTTCCCGCACAAAAAATTTCAGTTATCTACATAATTGACTACTAAACATGGAAGGGCATACAATGTGCTGTTCATGGTACTCTTGATACAAGATAGGTTTAGGTTTGTATGGTACATGTACTAGGTTTTTTTCTCACTCTGATAGAACAGTTAACAGTGCTACATATGAAGTAATTTCTGACCTTGGGAACAGGAAATGCATAAAACAGTATTATACTGCAGAAAATGACAAATGTACATGTAATAACTAAATTGTGTACACATGTTCTCATATATATATATTGAGTTTGCAGAGCAAACTGCAGTGAAGGAAGGGCACATATGACCAAAGAGATCAATGGTGAGAAAAGGGTAAAGGTGTAGCATACTGTTAGGTATTAATAAAATCAGGATAAATTGAATAAGCAGAACAAACAGTTAGCATTATCAAGTTTACACATCAGCAACAAGTGGGATGAGGAGATTGAAAACATCTCAATCATCATGGACATTTGAAAAGATAAGGATTGTGGGAATCAGGAAATAAGTGACAGTCTTTGAAAAGGGGTGATGATTCTGCCATATCAGCATTTAGATATGGGTTGGTCCATTAGATATGGTTGGGGTGGGTTGGTCTATAGGCACGGTTCCCATGCTACCGGGAAATCGTGAAAATGTAGGGAGAAAGAAAAGGTTTGTTCCAGACCGGGAAAATCCCTTGAATTTTGCAAATATTGATCCAAGTTGGGAGAAAACCCGGAATTTTCAGCTGCAACTTAATCCCCACACCCCCCACCCCCATTAAAAAAAAAAATACATATTTGAGTCGTAACTGAACAGATCAGAAATTAAATTTATTGAGTTCTTACTGGAATTTTTTGAGGTTTCAGAACTCTTCAGTCAGTTGAGATACAATTGCTGTATGGATCATTTGGGTGCTTGCCCTCAACATATTTGTATAGTCAATCCAAGTGCTCATGCAATTGGATTGGTGAAGTAGACTTGTTACCTCTTAGTCCGCGCCATATTAGTATAATTTTTATTTTTTTATATAGACATTGTGAAGACATGTCTGTGTCACAATGTGTCAGCATGGCTGCAACATGTGATCGTAGTGAGTGTAAGAGAAAAATAATAAAGCTTATCTTACCCAGTTTCCCTTTTGATATATAAAGTTAACAAAAATGTATTGTGATAAATCTTTGCTTATTATTTGGTAGTTCGCACTGGGAACACACAGTGTTAAGCATTATTGTCATTAGTAACCTTCGCCTTGCCCAGCTCACCTTTGTGGTGAATTTTACTCTCAGATCTTGCTAAATACTTAAGGGAGGATTCCAACAATACAATTTTGGGGACCCCATCACTTGAATTGGGAATTTTTATCATGAAATGAGTATTTTAGGGAATTTTTAATACATAGTCTTACGGTTTCCAACTTCCTATCCCTCATCACTCGTAATTTATGTTGCAATTTATTTTCACCTGTCCCTTTATTGTAGATTAAAAATTAATATTATACAGGGTTTGTGTATAGTCTAAACCATAATTAGTTACATAAGTTTGTAATTGTTCTGTAGAGAAGTTGCCTACTTAAATAGCAGCAGTAGTGGAAGTTGTTGTGTTCTTGGCATTAAAATAGCTTTTTTTTAAATAACAAGTCCTTAATATGAAACAAATGTATCTGTTTATTCATATGACATTTTAAATTTAGGCTGTATTATATTCCCTTTACAATACACAAAAGGATGATATAGAAAATGTCATTAAAAAACATAATTTGGTTCATTAGAAGTAAAATAGTTGAAAGAGTCATTTAACGTTTCACGCTTGACCGTGTGACTCCAATCATATCTTGGCAAACGAATCTCAGGCTATGTGTTGAATTTAAGTAATTTAAAGCACAAAATGTGTGTATCAATAATAACCAATATGTATTGTCAACTATCAAAACAGCTAGTCAAATACAAAATTGCACATATTTGTCGCTATGAAAATGGAGGAGCCGTCTGCTTGCTTGTCGGCTTTTTGACTGCACATATTGTGGAGAATCTGAATACTTATGTTAGGGGGTGATTCAGGCGAAATAGTCGCCTTAGAGTCTGTTATTCATCTAAACAGCCAAAAAGCAAAGTTCACTTCACCTTGAATTGATTTCAATACATTCCCCCCATCCTCTTTTGTTTCATATCAATATTTTAATGAACAAAGTAAAACATCAACTTTTTGTAAATCTTTCCTTCAAAGAGGAAGGTGGAAATATAGAAAAAGAAGTTTTATGTTTTGTAGTCAATTTTGGTGCTAGTTTGATGATCATAAATACCAGAATTACATTGCTTTCTATGGAAATCCAGCTGAAAATTGACACGTGATCTATGAAAAACAAGTGAAAAATTGAATTTGTGTAGCCCAGTCTGAAGCAAATTATGACGCAGTGGACATATCCAGGTCCATTACTAACAAAAATAATGATTCTATCCAATATTTCATCATATAGACATGAAAAGAGGCCTTCTGGTATGGAAATGGTTGCCAATTTTCTATTGTAACCTATTTTCGAGGTTTCCGTTTTATGTTATACAACAACTTTAGTGAAGCAATGTAAGAAAAGTGTTACTATTTTTTTTATAAACTTCTAATAGTATTTTAATCATATCACATGAAAATATGCAAAAACAATAGTTTCAAGTGACTATTTTGAACTTTGTACATGTGCTTCTCCCTATTTTGGCAACATTGCCCTATTGTGGCTCGAGAGTCCAGCTTGGACCCTGACTTATTATGATTAAATGCACTTAAAATCAATGCCAAGCTAAATGGAATGAAGTAAAGGTTCTGGCAAGCAAGATTTACTAACATTTTTGATCAGATATTTCAAAATAAAAATTTTGGGGCTCTCAGGCGGCCCCAATTAATATAGCAGAATCATCCCTGTACTTAGAAATCTACTAATTACTGGGGTGAATTTCAATGCAGAATCTCATGCTCTGGGTATCCTTGATGATGACTGTATTAAATATACAATCCATAATCAGATTTTGCTGAAAGCAGATGTTGGGCCACCAATTAGACTTGTGGAATTAAAAAACAAAACAAATCAGTCCTTTTTTTTTTTTATCCCAAGGTATATAATTGTTAAGGGCTTTTTGCCCAGATTTAAAACAAACCGTGGCTAAAAGACTTTCTTCATACCAACATATGCAGTTAAGCAGAATAAAGTTAACATTTTTATTCTGTAAATTAAAATAAGTTACATGCAAATTTATATGAATTTCAATAGTTATATCTGTTTCTAGTGATACATCCTGTGTTTTGGTACATGGTCATATGTCTAATTCGGATGTTATGGGAGAGTCTTAAAATAGAAACAGCTTTTAATTTTAAAAATGCACATTTTCTAAAACCAAAATGTTTTTTATTCCATTCAGTAAGGGTCATAAATGATCCAAGAAAAAATTAATTTCATCCAAGAAAAAACCTTGAAAAGACCTGGAAAGTTTTGTTTTAAAAAGCATGGGAACCCTGTATAGGGTAATGGTTAGCCAGTAATATACTGTATGTAAGGAAAGTGTGTGTAATTGGTACATGTATATCATCTTGTGTGTGTGTTTGTGTGTGTGTGTTGTTATGACTATGTCTTAAAATAATGTAACAGAAAGTGAAACCAACAATTTATTTCTCTGTAATTAAAATGAAATTCAAAAGATACTTTCAATTTGTGAATTAAATTCCAAATAATCCTAAATGTCCTTAACACAATTCAGAAATTATAGAATGTTCCGAATGAATGAATGTTCTGAGTGAATGAATGTTCCAATGAATTGGTAGTCTTGAATGTCATGATGTACCACAACAGTAGTCTTGACTGTCATGTGTACCACAACAATAGTCTAGAATATCATGATGTACCACAATGATACAATCCAGAATATCTTTGAAAATGCCCAGAAATATCCAAAAGTCATAAATTTTAAATCCAAAGGTTAATGACCACTTTATGGTAATTGCAGTGAATGTTCAAATAAATAATTCCTTTTGAATTATATCTACAACACTACAGCATTAGAGCTTTACAGCACAACTAAAACTCTAATCATAAAATGATTCCCAAACAGTCTGATGATTCCAAGCAGACTGAGCATAAAAAACTGGATCGTTTTTAACACAGGATTTAAAATTGGAATGAATACATGCATATCAAATCTGTATTTATACACATATTCTAATAACCCACAATGCAAGAGAACATGTGTCGATTTAGTGTAAAATCCTCAAATTAGTTGTGAATAATTGTCAACAACTCTGGCCTTGAACTCAAAGGTCAGTAAATACCTTGTTGACATATTACCCAAACTTAAAGTGTGACATACGATTTGACCGTATTTTAAAGTACAGTCATAGACCAAAAGTTTTGGCACTTGTTATAGATTCTATATATATAACACCTCCCCTCATAAAAAAAGAAAGATTTATGCAATAAAGTTTGCAGTTGATATCAGCTTATACACTGAGTAAATACGGTACATTTTAATGAGCACTATCTATCCTGAAACACAAATCTGATACATTGCTATGGTCATACATGTACAACATATTTCCCATGATAAGGATTGAGGGCTACCTTATAAATTCATGAAAAAGTAGGCGGTGGGCTTATTTTCAGACAAAGATATATCGTATATACTCGCGTATAAGCCAATACCAACTGGAAACTGTATGGACCCAGATCTGCTGTCACATAATGTGCTGGCAGATCAGGGTCTTTGTTGTTTGCATTTGTACCCTGCTTATACGCGAGTATATACGTTACATAGTAAATATTTGCCAAAATTGAGCAATAATGGGGCTTGGACTTACCATCAATCAAGAGATTATCATCAGATAAATATGGGTTAATTGTAGTTGAACTACTTTTACTGTTTGCTTTGCCTGGCGTTGAATATTTTTTGTGTCACCTTTTTCAAAAATAAAATGTGATATAGAAAAATGACATTGTTAAAATTTATGTACAAGCCCATAACTCCTAAAACGGTGAGACATAGTGTTCCATGGTACCCAGCATTTTACATCAAAAACATGATGTCAGTATCTGAAAAATAATTAAATATTACATCAGAAAAGGTTAAAACATAGTGTTCCATGGAACCCAGCATTTACATTCGGACAGTGGTCCCCAACATGGTGCCCACAGGCGCCATGTCGCCCGCCAAGGTTTTTTGAGTGTCCGCGGAAGAGGTTATAATGAATAATAATAATTTTAAAAAATGGGTCAAGTTAATTGGTTGGTGCCCTCCACCCTCTCATGAACTCACAACTGTGCTCGTAGGCACAAAAAGGTTGGGGACCCCTGCATTAGAAATATGATGTCAGTATCTGAAAAGTAATCAAGTATTACAAAAAAACATAAGTATACACACTTTAAGTTACATTGAATGTATGCCTTTTACCTGGATACAGTTGTCAATATGTTTGCTTTGCCAATAGATTTTCTTTTAATTCCCCTCGCTAATAGTCTTTCAAAAATAGATTATCATTAATTAATGGCACCCTATTCAGGCTGTGGCGATATTGCCACCTATGGACATGCAAGATATTTTCGGTGATGATAAATCCTATTAATAGCCAATTTACACATGACATTGACCTTATCCAAAATGAGGCAAGGATGCAGTCTATTTCAGGACAACTTGATCCAAATTATCAAATGTGAAATTACTCGATGTAATCCGAGTAGTAAAGCAGAGGGCACTTTGCTCAATTTTCGCATGTTCCCAGGCCGTCAGTCTAAAACTTTAACAAAATTGACTGGACTGTAACCCAGGGTATTATACCATATACCAGGATTAGAAAGATATATCAGTATTTTTATTTAACTCAAATATTTGCATTACAGAAAATATAACTATATATTGTGTGTACCAGTAATTATATTGTGTTTTTAGAGTGTACCAGTAATTATATTGTGTTTTTAGAGTTTTACATTAATTTAAAGTTCATTTTGTTGAAAAATTGCAGGTCAGTTTGGAATTATTCTGTTCCATAATGTATCAACAAGCAAGCATAGCTGGCAGTAACATGAGTTTTATGACTTTTTTCTTCCCTGAAAGTCAATAGCTGTATCAAATAGACAAATCAATTCTCATCTATCACATAATAGTTATCCATGATTTTTGACCTGCAGTATCCTGTTTGAATGAATAAACCATGAGAAGATTGGCAGTGAACAATTTGAAATTACAAATTAATTGCATTATAACTTCAATTTTACAATAAATATGACTTCTATTACAACCATTGCATGGTTTTCCTTTGGCAGTTGTAATTCCAGACACGCACAGCAAAAGACCTAATTGCAATGAAGTGGCTACAGCGAGTGCTGAAATGTCATTGAGTATACATAGCTACTGCCTAATGACTACCATATATATACTCGCGTAAAAGCCGATACCAACTGCAAACTGCATAGACCCAGATCTGCCGTCACATAATGCACTGGCAGATCTTGGTCTATGCAGTTTGTAAGGACTAATCAGTAGAACAAACAACATAGACCCTGATTTGCTGGTGCATTATGCAATGGCAGATCAGGGTCTATATTGTTTTCATTTCGACCCGGGTTATATGTGAGTATATACGGTAAATCCTGATTAAGTTTTAGCAGTGAATGAATGACTGCAAATCAGTGGGTTCATTGTCAATAAATTACTAATATCTCTGTCAAAGATAAATCCTGAAGGCATTGTGCGTTATCAATTGTTTTGATGGCGTACTAAGAGCTGTCTTTTTCTGCTCGTATTTTCATTTTTTGGGGAGCATCCATGAAACATGTTTACATGCAGCTTAAAATATAGTGTTAGTGAATAGTAACATAAAATAAAAATAATTAAATATCAACATATACAGTTCACTTGAATTAAATATAAATATATACAGTTCATGTGCAGTCATAAAAACATGTAGCATGAAACAAAAGTTCCACGTTATATTGAAGCGTAGCAAGTAGGCAGCAGCAATAAGCACATCATCCAGGAACACAGAAAAAAGAATAGCTTTGCATTGATACTTTAAAAAAGTACCAAGAGAAGATGCAAGTGAAATTGCATGAAACAGAGTTATTACTCTGTTTTCCTACATGTGTTTTGATGAAAAAAAGTGCTAATATGATAGTGCAGATAGGCATTTGTTTTTTTTTGCACATGTATTCACTGTTTATTTGATCAGTTTTCAGATTAAAAATATTATAAAAATTTTTGAGAAACCCAAGTTACATATGTTATTGTTTCAAAACATGGCTTTTAATATGATGCACAAATCAACGTGTTTATTTTAAGGTACATGTACCATGACAGTTCATATATGTAATTGATGGATTTTACTCCTTAATATTAATTGTTCCGTATCAGTTTTTTTTTGTTTGTTATTTTTTTAAATGTTGGTTTTCTGAAAAATTAGCCAGATGTAGTATTATTTCAAAATAGGACTTGTGTGGTATTATTTCAAAATAGGACTTGTTGTGTAGTATTATTTCAAAATAGGACTTGTTGTGTAGTATTATTTCAAAATAGGACTTGTTGTGTAGTATTATTTCAAAATAGGACTTGTTGCTTAAGTGCCCTATTTCTTGCACCCTGCTGGTTGATATCAGTCAATCAATTCCTGTCTTTACATGTCCTGCCCAAGAAAACCTCTGAAAATAACTGCTGAGCCACATTAATGATTTCTATCCTTAGGCAGGATAACCAGCATTAAATTATTTCCCATGATATGACCGTGAACTTGCTCCCAGATGAATGTGTCCAGATGGAATTATTCTTTGTAGTGATATGGACAGACCATGACATTTATTTATTTTATAAAGCATACCAGTACATGTGAAAAAAAACTGGTAAAACAATAAATATACAACAAATAAGTTGTTTTGATGAACCATAACTGTTAATTTGAATAGTATATAACAGTCTCTTCCATCATTTGAATTTCAAATTAAACTTTTCGGGGAACAAAATTTTCAGTCAGAATAAAGTCGGTTAATACTTGGACAGATTCAGTTTTAAGAAAGCAAATTTCCATTTCAGTAATAGCTTCTGCAAATAATGTGCTCTTGTTCAAAGATGAGGGTACATGCACAAACTGCCATGTACCAGATATTGATAAATTTTTGCATTTTTTAATTTGTGCAAAATTTATGATTTTAAGGTTACTTGGATGACAGCATATCAACGAGGTGTTTTATATATGTTTTAAATGTGATTGGCTGAACTGTTGAACACTGTAGAGACTTCATTTTTTAACTGATTGTGATCATAAGATTATATCATTAAGATCTTGGATGAATTTGATTATGTGCGTGATTTACGCATATTTATGAGGCATTCTTGCATGTGATTGGTTGAGATTGTGAATGCTCTAGAAGCTTCATTTACTAACAGATTGTGATCAAACTTGGTGCATAAGCTTATATCACTGTGATCTTGGATTACTTCAGTTATTGACAGCATCTGCACATATTCATGAGGCGTTCTTGAATGTGATTGACAGCTTGTGAACACTATAGGCTTCATTTTTATTAACAGATTGTGATCATACTTGGTGTATAAGCTTATTTTACTGTGATTTTGGACAAGTTCAGCATCTGTGCATATTAATGAGGTGTTCTTGCATGTGATTGGCTGAGCTTGTGGACTCTCTAGAGGCTTTATTTTTCAGGGTGGCATTCACCTCCTCGTAATCATGACTTTGAGAACAGCAAGTGCTTTTGGTACATAGGCACCATTTTAAATTCAGCACAGTTACAAAATAGTTATAAATTCATATGCAATGTAATCAATTTGTTTTCTTGTTGCATACCTTTCTTCTCTCTTTCTCTCTCTCAGCTTGTTTATAGCACTTGTAGATTGTCATGAGATTCATTTATAGTAATGTTTTATTGAAACAATGCATAGAACATGCTACATAATTGCATATGGAATGGTACATGAAATTTACCTGCGAGTTTGTAAGTAGCATCGGAAGAATGCATGGGAAGTTACCTAGGATAAGGACTATTGAGAATCACAGGTTTGGGGTTAAACACAGTTCTTCTAGCAGAAAAAAATGTAAAACAAATATAAAAAAAATAATAATTTTAGAACACAGGATGCATGAATTTCAATACAAGGTTTTAAAAAATTAACAAAATAATATACATTTGGGATAAAAAAGAATAAATTTTGTCATTTAACAGAAGGAAAAATATAAAATAGAAATATAACAAGTAACACGCAAGGTAAATAAAATAATTATGGCTATAAAATGAGTTTGTAAAACTAATAAATGAACACAATCTTGTGATTGAATGAAGAGATAGTAACACAGTTAGTTAATTGAATGAGAGAAGTGTTGAAACCACAGGACTGTAGGCCATACAGCAATCCCCAGAGGCCCTGCTTTTCTCCACTCACCACCACCCCACCACCCATTCTTGCCAAATTTTTTTTCTCCCACAATGGCTGTCCTAATTTTCCTCTTATTAATTTTTTTTAATGAGTTTTCCACACCGTATCATGGTATTTATGATGTAATACACCACTTGTCTATTTATTTTTTTGTGTTAATTTTACTTGTATATAGTAATTCTTTTGCATTATATTGTCCATATTGGGTCTCCAGATCTTGTGTGTTTTTATTCCTTGATGTTTTGGTTTCTTTACCCTCTGTTATTACATGTTTTTTTTAAAAAAATATATATATTCTTCTTTTACACAGTGGATATGGCAATATAGTGTGTATGATATATTTTATGAAAGCTACATCCCTTGTCAATCAGACATCATGTAAATATGTAAACATATAGTGGTGATCTTGAAATCTTTGTTATATCTACTTCTGAATTTTAACATCAAGTTTTCACCAACAGACTTCTTATGATGTCTAGTTGATTCTAAATGAACATGGTGCTGATCTGACATCCAATATTGCCACCATGGTGTCCATCTTGAAATCTTATCGTTACTCCCTAATGGAAGGTCATATTGACATGGAGTTTTTACAGAAAGACTTCTTATGATGTCCAATTGGTCCTAAATGAAAATGGTACCAATTTAACAGCCAATATGGCCTGCCATCTTGAGACGTTATTCCTTAATGGTTGGCTATATTGGTTTCTGCTAATAGAGACTTCTTGTGGTGTCTAGTTGGTCCTAATTGTGGTCATCATGAAAATCTTTTGTAATGCTACTTCTCCTTAAGGGTCAGTCATATTGACATGGATTTTCACTATTAGACTTATTATGATTTCAGGTTGTTCCTAAATCAAAATGTAGCAGGCACAGTCGCTATTTTGGAAATCTTGTTCTCTCATCTCCTCAATAACGGATGGTCATATTGACATGTGATTTCACAAAAAAACACTTCTTATAATGTCTAGTTGGTCCTACATGAAAATGGTGCCATTCTGTCATCCAGTATGGCAACCACAGGGGCCATCTTAAAAATCTTGTTAATGCTACTTCTCCAGAATTGATGGTATTATTGACATGGGGTTTTCACCAAAAGACTTCTTATGATATCTATGCCTAAAATGAAACTGATGCCCCTCATGCATCAAATATGGCCACCATGTTGTCCATTTTTAAACTCTCATTATTACTACTCCTCTGAATGAATTATTGTATAAACATAAAGTTTTCACTAAAAGACTTATGATATCCTAAATGAAAAGGGGAGCCGTAGCACCGCAGTTGATAGAGCATTAGACTCACAATCCAAGGGTTGCAGGTTCAGTATCTGTCCAGGCCAGCCTGTGTCAGCTGCCTCTGTGTGTCATTGGGCAAGGCACCTATCTCCCATTGCCTCAGCATGATATAGCCAGTAATGTGTGAAAAGTGCCATTGAAACCAATAAATAAAAAAATAAGAAAAACCCAAATGAAAATGGTACCGACCTGAAAACCAATATGGACACTGTGGCAACCATCTTTAAAATCATGTTATTACTACACCTCCTGAATGGATGATTGTATCAACATGAGGTTTTCACTAAATTACTTATTATGTCTAGTTGGTCCTAAATGAAAATGGTGCCAATTAGACCTCCAATTTCATGGTCATGATAGTCATCTTTTAAATGTTCTTATCACTACTTCTGCTGAACTAATAGTTGTAGTGATATGGGATTTTCACTAAAAGATTTTTCTTGGTCCTAAATAAAAATAGTAATGATCAGACCTACAATATGGCCACCCTAGTTGCCAACTGGAAATTCTTCTTACAGCTACTTCTACCGGTTCTTTAGACAGGGTTTGCACTAAAGGGCTTGTTATGTGATCTAGTTGATCGTAAATGAAAATGGTGCTGATCAATGGTGGCAATCTTGAAAATCTTGTTACCATTATTACTCTTGAAGGAATGGTCATATTGACATGGTGTTTTCATGGAAATACATCTTACTGAATGTATACGTAGTTGATCCTGAGTGAAAATGATGCTGATGTGAACTCCCAAAATGTAACAAATGTAGTAACAGCTACTTTTAAATGGATGACCATACATGTACCAGCATTTTAAAAAAAACGTACTTCTTTCTTGTAATATAGTTATTCCAATATTAAAATGATGCTGATCAAACTTCCAAAATGGCTGCCTTTATGGCCATTCTGAGAATCTTTTTATGACTTCTGTTCCTGAAAAGATGGTCATGTCAACATGAACTTTTCACTAAACAATGTTATAGCAGTACTTGTATGTTGCTAGTTCTGAATGAAAATGGTGCTTTTCTGACCTCCAACATGGCATCATAATGGACATCTCGAAAATCTTGTTATCACTACTCCTTTTGCATAAATGTTGGCATTGACATAGGGCTTTCACTAAAACATTTCTTGAAATATTTAATTTGTTGTGAAAATGAAAATAGTACAGATTTGACTGCCAACATATATACATGCGACAGAACAGCTTACGACAGTTCAGGAGATTTGCAATGGTCAGGAGTTTTGACTTCAGATCAATATGATTTTCATTTACCAGATTTTTAGCATGCATTTTTTTTCAAAATAGAAAATGCTCAATACTGAGTCCACCAAGAAGTTTAAATTGTTTCCTGCCAGGGAGTAGATTCAGGTTGCTGATTGCCTGCCTGAAATGCTCAAGAGTAGTGCTATCTGGGTTGACTTTGAGAAGTTCTTCTTAAAATTGACTTTATGGAATGGCAGAATGCTTATTCATGTCCCTTTCAACT
Organism: Margaritifera margaritifera; assembly: GCA_029931535.1. Taxonomy (NCBI): domain Eukaryota; kingdom Metazoa; phylum Mollusca; class Bivalvia; order Unionida; family Margaritiferidae; genus Margaritifera; species Margaritifera margaritifera. The sequence continues at coordinate 2,185,182 of JAQPZY010001459.1, forward strand.
TGATTCCAGCCAATGAAATTCATTTTTCCATCCATTATTGAATTTTTTGATATTTCGGTTGTATAGATTTTGGTGTTTTAGCATTGGGAGTTAATACACTTTTTGATATTTTGACAAACATTAAATACCAAAGCCAAACTGATCTGTTTTATGCCACTTGAGCTCTTTGGTAATGACTAATCCAACCATAATCCACTGACATCTATAATCTTTTCTAAATTACCAGGTACTTCTGATTACACATAGTATAATCCGTCTTGACAAACATCCAAGTAATGTTAATTGTTTTATGCTGCTTGGGGTCTTTTGTAATCCAGCCATAATCCATTACCATCTTTAATCCTTTCTTAATTACTACTAATCACACTTAGCATAATCCAGTGATTACTTTTAGGTTATTGCTTATCAAATTAGCAATTAAAGTATCATGCTCACAATGAGCTAGTTCACATTCGTGTGATCACAGGAAGTCTTTACTGTAAATATATTACATTGGAAGCAAGGTGTGGACACACACAAAAAATGGAAAATTAATAATTTAGAGTACCGTTACCTTAGTCTGAGACAATAGCAAACAAGTACAGCCCGGGGTTTGAAGTATAATGCATCTATAAAAAAATGTTTACAATACTTGTGGATAATTGCTGGTTACTTATCAAATTTCAAAATGATGGGTATTTTACTCATTTGACAAAGAATTATATGGAGCTCTGTGCTTCTGCCTGTTGTCCAAATTAGGGAAAAAGTTGAGGTTCAAAATGGTTCAATTAAATGGTAACCTCTTGGTTATGGTATACTGTGTACATATTTTTAAAATTTTGGTAAATGTTGCAGCCTTCTAAATACAGCATTCAGTTGCTTCCTGCCTGGTGGCTGGAAAGCAGCAGTTTTCAGAGTAAACCAGTAACTGTTATAAGGAATTTTGCTGTTTGTATCAATAAATATAGTTGCTGATCCAAGATCCAGAATGTATTAAAAATTAATTGTAAACACTAGTTAAATGTCATTATTTGATACATTTGTTTGCCAACTGGAGGCTGATAACAGTTGTGCTCATGTGTTTAGAACTGTTTCCTTTTGTCTTAATGCTACCATGAAAAGTAATATTCAGAGGTATCTGACATTCTCTAGGGATGATGCGGCTGCTGTAGATATTTCAGATGAATGTATGTGTGGACAATTTGCCAAGTATCAAACATCACTCTTAATTGCTTTCTGGCATGTAGAAACCATTCGGGCTCTTCATGGTGCTTTTACTTTTATTGCCTTGCTAATTGAAGTATTTAGTTAAAAGTTTTCTAGTGAACATGTCTTTTCCTTTTTCACACCAAAGACAAATATATGATGGAAGGTAGGATTTATCATGTTACAAATTATGGCGAGGGCCTGTCACATGCACTTTATCAGTATCAATATGTTATAAACCATTCTAAACCAGTTTAATTGTTTCCATTTAGGTATTCTGGACAGAAGTGTACTTGTGTTAAAATTTTTATTGTGTTTATTTTTATATTTTTTTTTATAGGCCTACTTCAACATTAGTATATTCTTCATCAAACCAGCCCATCCATCCCAAAAATCATGTCATTGCAATTACATGTACTAGCATGTCCATCCCAAATTTACATCAACACAATTATACCAAAATGATTGGTCTTACAGTTAGGAAGTTTGTTTCATCTATTTTTACTTATATGTAGATGATCTGATTAGATTTGTATACATGTTCTGATATTTGGAGGAAGTGCAGCTTAAAGAAAACAGAAACAGCCAATTTGTAGAACATCATTTTTAGAAAGTTACAAGTTATCATCAGTTCCTTACTTTCAGAAGTCACTGTTTTTTTTCTCCCCAAGAAGTGCTTATTAACTCACCAGGTTGTAAGGCCAATTGAATTTATGCTATGTCCTGTGTCTGTGACATCCATTGTCATATGGTCCATGAACAATTGCTTCATTCCACTCTGCAGGACATATTTCTGATCTGATTTTGATTAAACTTGGAATGCAAGCTTCTGCTTATCTTCTTCTCATTATATGACTAAATAGTTACTAATTCACCATCTTTTTGCAAGGTAATAAAAAAAAAGCATGAGTAAAAACCAGTACATACTGTACATAATTATAAGTTGGATCCAACTGCAAACTGTTCAGATCCAGATCTGCCATCAAACAATGCACTGGCAGATCTGGGTCTATGCAGTTTGTTTGGACTAATCAGTAGAACAAGCAACATAGACCGTGATCTGCCATTGCATACATGTGACAGAACCAGGATTTCAAACCAGTAGATTTACAAATTTTAATCAGTAGATTGGCTTCTAAAAAGGTATATTTTTATCGGCATAAATTTTACGTGTTTTAAGTGGATTTAAAACAAAACAAGTTCATTTTGTCACATAATATGTATTCTCTTCATATTATAATAAAACACAAATTTTGAACATGAATCAGATTCAGAATCTGATGGAAAATGTTACAATAATAGTTAGTTAATATGAGCCAGTATATTGTTAATTAAATGAAAAAGGAAGAGTTGTACATCTCACAGTTCACTGCAAAGATTTTTTATAAAATCCACAGGCATTTTTAGTTTCCTTCACAAGATCACTGTCTGGTGACCACTGGTGACATTCACTGTGATTGTTAACCTTCACACTTAGCAGGCTCTCAATAGTTTTCTGGTTCAGGCTTCCCCTTGAATCACTCTGGATTTTTTGAAGAATGGAGAATGTCCTCTCTGTGTCAGCATTGGAATGTGGCAATGACAGGACAACTACACTCAGTCTGGAAAGAAGTTCTAACTTAAGTTTTCCTGTTGCTGGGTTTCTGAGGCTGCTGACTGATCTCCAATACTGCTCCAAGCTCATTTCACCCCGAGGAGTTTTAATCAAAGACTCATGGTCATCATGGATTACCTTTGATCCTTTTATTACTTATAACACCTCAAATAACATCCCGCATTTGGCCTTAAACTCTCCAAATTACAACAATAAGGTAATCAATTAGCCGCTTGTTGTGTACACATGCTAGCTGTTATTTAACAATTGTAATCTGACTACTCAACCCCACATCATCGCACCATTGTAGCATAGATGGAACATTTCCGGTTCCCAGTAGACTGGTTCTGGCTGGTTTATCTAATGTATTGATAGAACGCGCAAAAAAACTGGGTTTTTTTTGTTTAAAAAAAAATGTTTCCTTGAGATTCTCAAAAGTGGTAGATTTCGACTATGAAATGGTATGTTTGGCCTACCGCCGGTAGAATCACATGTATGCAGTGCATTATGCGATGGCAAATCTGGGTCAGTGTTGTTGGAAGCTGGACCTGATTTATAAGCACAGTAGCATCATTGTGATGCATTGCTGTGACATCATAGTTCTTGTGTGAAGACATTTTTTGTTGAGAGACCAATGAAATTGATTATTTTTATATACTCTGTAGGTGCTTGATATAGTAAGCGATCTGAGCATATAGACACGGTTTTCTAATTATTGCCTGTTGTGCTGATATCATTCACAAGGTGCGTAGCACTAGTATCCACCATATCACTACTGAAATTGATTGTAAACAAAACAAATCAGTGAGTAAAAAATAGCCATAATTGATTCCACTGATTGCACACATTTTATAATAGAATATTTACATTCCAAATATGTAGGAAATAAATTCACAAACCATGGACTTCAAAGTGAAGTGGCAGCAAAACAATATTTAAATTCTAAGGGATATTTCTGTTATTGAAAAAGGAATGCATGTTTCTATGCAAGAAAACTGGTTGTCAGTGACCCCAGATAGAATTTTAAATGAAGACATATTGCTTGAAATTAAAAGTCCAATGCCTACTAACTGGACCACACTGGATGATATTTGTTTTCAAACAAGAAATATGATGTCCACAAGAGTTGAAATGAAAGTCTGATTATTAAGAAGAAAGGGAATAGAGGGTTCCATATGTAAATACAGATGACAATGTTTTGTACTGGTCTTAGGAAATGTAAACTACTTGTATGGCTTAGTGTAGACCACAAGTTTGTGAATGTATGATAAAATTATGTAAATGGCCATGTTACAAGACTATGTACATTTTATGCTGAGAAAATGATGTCACACATAGTTGATGAAATTGAAGAAGATTGCTTATTGTTCAGTAAGACTTTCAAAATATGTATGCATCTGTGACTATAAATTTAGATAATTATAGTTTTATGTTGGTTCTGATTTTTTAATCATGTTATGATGTTAATGAATGTGACATTTATTTAAATTACAGATCTGGGAAAATAAAATGTAGTCAATTTAGGTGTCAGTTTAAGTTTCACCTTTAGTCAAGTAAAAAAACATTAACTCATAAGAAAAAATATTTGTTTCTTCAGGCCTAGAATATAAATTAAATTTCCTTGTAGCAAGAAGGACTTGTAGATTGAGAAATTTACTTGTCTTGCTGAATCTTCACTAGTACTTCCCACAAAACAATGTTAGCTAGATATGTAGATTAACTTTTTTAACTATGAATTTATCACTTACCCATCCACCAAATATCTTTTAAATAAACATCATTTGCCCATGTGGAGATATTTCTACCATATATTTAGCAGTGTTATACTTTTGAGATTTGAGATTAGTTATTAATTATTTTTCTTGGAAGTCATATTATTAGTCATTTCAACTTATCTAAGATTGAAATTCAAGAATTTAAAATCTTGCATGCCCATCTGATGGCAAAGACTGAAATTTAAATGGAACCAAACACACACAGTCTTCATGCCCTTGTCCGTGTATTTCACACATTGATTTCTTCCATAAATTGTGTTTGCGATGATTATTTGAACATCCATTGATGAAACATGAACTACCTCTATCTTTTTTATATTTTCCATCGCTATTCATGTCAATTTTTAAGAGAAAACGAGCAAAGATAAAATGTAAACAAAACGACTGATGTTGTTTTGATCGCAGTATGTGCGGTATCTAATGTTCATTTCACTATCGTCATGGCTGACACATCACGTGATTGGTTAATGGCTAAGCTCATGAAATGCTGAATTAACCTTTTCTCCCCCTCCCCCCACTGTAATATTTTGTTGGTTTTATCAGGTATAATGTTTGTGAAAAGATTAGGAATTACAGAATTGGTTGACATTTCTAAATTTGCTGATTGTTTTCATACCAGCTGAGATAGGGGAAGTAGGCTCGTTGAGGTGGACAAATTAAAGGATCAGCACTGTAAAAAATTTCTTAGAGATCACCCCTTTTGCCAACAAAAAGGGCCTCTCAAGACAGGTGGTCTCTTAAAAGAGGTCATCACACTATATAACAAATTATTCTGTGCATTAAAGAATCTGGCCCTGGTTTCATTAAAATCCAAAACATGTACAATAGACTGAAAGAATTTTATGATAGGTTGAAGTGTGTGTAATCTCCATCACAGAATTCAACTAGATTGCTCCACTACAAGTTTATGGATGTGTGTAAATTAGTGAGAATCAGAAGCTATAATAGGATTGACATTTTATTTTTTAAATTAGAAATTTTTTTTTTTAGGAAGTGTGCAAATAGTGAGAATCAGACAGTTTAATAAAATAGAAATTGTATTGTTTAGGCAACAACAAAAAATTGTGTGTTTCCTATTGCACTGGTTTTAAAATTAGGGTAGGCAGGGAGTTTAATCAAATAATATTTCAAGAGCTTCAAAGTACTGGGCAAAACTGGTTCAATTAGATGCACAAATCAATTTTGGCAATGTGATTTTTTTTTATAAAAAAAAAAAAAATTGGGGGTGGGTGTGGGAAAAAATGCTAGGGTCAGCAACGAGAAACAGGGACGGTCAGCCAATCGGAAACACACGTATTTTTTCTTTTGGCCTTACAGCTGAAAATGTTTACCATGGCCCAAAAACTGTATTAATTTATGCTTGCTCATTCTCTTCATTATTCTGACCTTGAATTTTTCTTTTGCTCTACATTTGTGTATTGTTGAAGTCCATCAAATACCAAAATTTTACTTCTGCTCTACATTTGTGTATTGTTGAAGTCCATCAAATACCAAAACTTTACTTTTGCTCTACATTTGTGTATTGTTGAAGTCCATCAAATACTAAAACTACTTTTGCTCTGCATTTGTGTATTGTTGAAGTCCATCAAATACCAAAACTTTACTTTTGCTCTGCATTTGTGTATTGTTGAAGTCCATCAAATACCAAAACTTTACTTTTGCTCTACATTTGTGTATTGTTGAAGTCCATCAAATACCAAAACTTTACTTTTGCTCTGCATTTGTGTATTGTTGAAGTCCATCAAATACCAAAACTTTCCTTTCATAAGGATATTTATGAGTTTGAAAGTGTCTATCAAGTATCTGTTTTTTAAACGTTACAGCATCACCGCAGTGTAAAGACAGATCATAGGAAGTGCATGGTTTAAACATGTACAATAACAAACATTGTTAAAGTTCAGTTTACCTGTAATGATTTTTGAATGTGGAAGCCATGGCTTGGGTTTATATAAAAACCATAAGTTCTAGTCAGTTTGCTGCATCTTGACAGTCTATAAAATTGAAAACTTGTGAAAAGTACAAGACAGATCTACAAAATTGAAAACTTGTGAAAAGTACAAGACAGATCTACAAAATTGAAAACTTGTGAAAAGTACAAGACAGATCTACAAAATTGAAAACTTGTGAAAAGTACAAGACAGATCTACAAAATTGAAAACTTGTGAAAAGTACAAGACAGATCTACAAAATTGAAAACTTGTGAAAAGTACAAGACAGATCTACAAAATTGAAAATTTGTGAAAAGTACAAGACAGATCTATAAATTGAAAACTTGTGAAAAGTACAAGACAGATCTACAAAATTGAAAACTTGTGAAAAGTACAAGACAGATCTACAAAATTGAAAACTTGTGAAAAGTACAAGACAGATCTATAAAATTGAAAACTTTTGAAAAGTACAAGACAGATCTATAAAATTGAAAACTTGTGAAAAGTACAAGACAGATCTATAAAATTGAAAACTTGTGAAAAGTACAAGACAGATCTATAAAATTGAAAACTTGTGAAAAGTACAAGACAGATCTACAAAATTTTTAAAGTTTGCTTGAGTTGTATCATCATTACTAACTTGGGCATGTCATTTTAAATTTTGTTAAGTTTCAAGTTAAAAGATTTTGTTCTTTGTTCTCAACATCTTGATATGTAGTAACACAACTGGTTGTCCATACAGGAGCAGCCTAGAACAGGAATTATCCATGCAGTGTTATAATAGCATTCATGTGCTTTCTGTGGATGAAATGATTTAATGGCTATTGCAAGACTCCCATACACACCAGAACAGGTAAACCCCGGCCCAGTCACATCTTGTCCTTGTGCAGTTAAATTTCCAGAATAACACCTGTAATACCGTAGAGTACTCACGTATAATCCGGGTCCAAATGCAAACAACATTGACCCTGATCTGCCATCGCATAATGTGTCATCAGATCAGGGTCTATGTTGTTTGTTGTACTGATTAGTCCTTACAAACTGCATAGATCCAGATCTACCGGCGCATTATGCAATGGCAGATCTCAGTTTATGCAGTTCGCAGTTGGTATCGACTAATACGCGAGTATAGACGGTAAGTCCACCAAAGTGTCTGTTTCTGAATTATAGAAACATTAGCGCAAACAATTTTATATCACCTTAAAAGTTTTGAAAATATTGTGTAGGCTCATAATAATCTGGACATTCAAAATTTGGAGAAAATTCAATTTTATTCCCAGTTAAGGGACAGCAAATGGACTATACATTAATTTAAATGGCATAATTTATCATTCCTTAATAGTTTTAAATACAATCCTATTCACATATTTTTCAGGTATGTACAACTTTTGAAAAATAAAGATCCTCAAAGGTAATGCATCTTCATTTACTATGTATATTTGGTTTTGATAAAATCTTGTGTCAGCTTAAAAGTCTGTGGATTTGAACAGATAAGCAAATACTATATCTTTGACTAGTTCTTTTACCTTTTTTATGAGGTGGTGGTAAATGTACTGGTATTCTACCAGGTCTTGTCAAGAATACAATGATTATTTCGCTTTTTATAATCATATTACAGGAAATAGTAATTATTTATAGATACAAATTAGCTAACCTCTTTACATTAATTATTTATAGATACAAATTAGTTTACCTTTTTATTTATAAGAAACTAATGCAAGAAATGTTCTATCTAAAATGTTGTGCCATTTAGGGATAATTCTAACAATAGCTTAAATTGTAGCAGATGTCTGAACCTGCAGAAACGGTTTTTGTCATCTATTTTTTATGGCACTGTAAACTATTCAGTAATTGATTTGTTTTAATCAGTGAGTGCATTTCCTTTACTTGATAATCATGTCAAGATGTACCATTGAATTAGAAATTATGCCATAACTTGAATCAGTTATTGTTAACCAAATTTTTACATACAGGTAGGTCTTGAAATAATGTTAAGTTGATGCCATACATGGAATAAATGCATTTAATAGGCATAATTGAACTAAAATTTAATTCTTAAGGGTATACATTTATTCAGCTGTCCACAATAGTTACATGTAACACGACAAGTGTCCTTTATTATTTCCCCTTGTTTGTCTTTTGTTGTGCATGCACAAAATTCAGCAAGTACTTTTCCCCCACAGAGCAGATGTCAAACAAGTGGATGAATTTTTTGCAATTTAGGTCTGCTTTTTAAAAAAAGTGCATTTACAAGTTCATGTTGATTATTGCTCTTCAGACTTACTTTGAAAGGCACAGTAGGTGCTTTTTGAGAACCATGATAAAAACAGGTAAGGTTGCTGATGAGAATTAGTCGGATGCCTTTAGCAATTAGAGCAGCAGTCACATGGTAAAATGCTGTGAAGGAAAGGATACTTTAAAGATAAACCAGGGTGACCACAAAAACTTGCAAAAAGTCCACAAACTCAAAGAAAAAACAATCCACAAAAATGCACAGATATAAAAATCTTCACATAAGTATTGATAATTTGGCATTTACTAGTGCCCATATAGTTTTGTCTTTGTTCTAACATGTTCTCTAAACATACTTCAAAGATTGTACACACATGATTTATCATCAGTTTAAAGTCAAAGATTATAAATTGTTTCTAGATGTGAAAATTTGCATTTCGTGACAAAAGGCACAGAGAAACATCTGTACGTTGACAATAAATGTAACCAATGATAGGAAAGTTTGCAGAAAATACCATTCTGCCCCAAATCCACAAACTCTTTGAAAAATCTGCAGATGTGGTCACCCAGAAACACTGCCCTTCACCTGATACATTTGTCCCTCATTCTAAAGCTTCTCAGTATGTTGCTACCCTTCATAACACAGGTATTGTCATAAATCTTATTGAGACTGTTTACCATATATACTCACATATAAACCGGGTCCAAATCCAAACAACATAGACCCTGATCTGCTGTCACATAATTTGCCGACAGATCAGGGTCTATGTTGTTTATTTTACTGATTAGTCCTTACAAACTGCATAGACCCAGATCTGCTGGCGCATTATGCGATGGCAGATCTGGGTCTGTGCAGTTTGCAGTTGGTATCAGCTTATACGCGAGTATAACGGTAAAAAAATTTCATTATTACTTATTTTAGTTAATTATATTTTAGTTCTTGGTTCAAGAGGACCAATTATAATGTGATTTCACATTATTAAATATTCTGTTTTTGTTTTAGTTAATGTGCTATAAAATGTGGGTCACTTTTATGGCATCGTATAGAGCAGGCATGTGCATCTTCCTCCAGGGCATGGGCTGAATAAGCGATTTTTCAAAGCCACACCCTATGATGTAAATAAGCGGATAAAACCAGGTTGCGTGCCAGATTCGGCCTGCAGGCCATATTTTGCACATGCCTCTTATAGAGGGATCATTGTATAAGAAAAATAAAGATGATGTTATATGTCATGTTTGCTTTAGTCTTGAGACTTCATTTATTCCAACATCCTGATTTTACTTGCTCTAGCTTAAAGAATATTACATCGTTCAACATTATTATTCCATAGCCTGAAATGATGCTAATACCAATACATCTGTATGACATGCATCCTGTGAACAAGCTAGACATAAACAAGCTAGAAATAAACAGAAGAAAAAAATGACTACGGCTAAAACACGGTATTGGTGCTGAGAGTAGTCTCACTCACTTAAAAAATTGAAATGTTTGATAGAACATTTCAATGAAGCTCATTATATACCCTAGGGTGTCCCCTAGTCAGATCAAGTTAGATTTAGCTTGAACATGCATGCGATTTTGTTTAACCATTATTTCAATTCATTGGTATAACAACAGTTACAGACACTACACTTGGTGTATAACATGCAAGAAAAACAGCATGAAAACTTTAAAACTTTTTTTTTTTTCACAGTAACATCAGTAACAGGATATCAACATTTAAAGTAAACAACATAACTGGAAGTGGTAAACAACTTAATAACAAAATCAAAACATCTATGACAAAGGTATCACTAAGAAAAAAAACCTAACCATGAAACTTTTGCATAACAAACATAAAAGACATAGAATAATCTTATTTAGGCATTTATCTAACACCAAGAAGAATATTTAAACAAACAAAATCATTAATACTGGCCAAAAGTATTGCAAACTTCCATAAGAGTCAGAAGTACATTGTCCATAAAATTGGTTACAGACACTACAAAACTATAGCATTTCAATACAGCTGCAGAACCATACATATCTCCATAAAATTCACTTCAAAAATAATTCAACATGAACACATTGACTAGAATTATTCATTAAATGAATGTTGATTAGTTAATAAAATGATAAAACCACATTGTAACAGGTATATGTCCAATACTTGTGTTAAAATTATGAACTGGTAAATAGCACTTGAAAGTTTAATACTAAATAGTGTTTGTAAGAGTAAAATATTGAAGTATAATGAATGTTCAATAAATCATAGTCACTAAAGTATTGTTCAACCCAAGGTGCTGACTCAAACACAGACCCATATGTGATTGATCTTAAGGTTACAGACACTACACATTAAACCTTGACTTTATATTGTCATTTCAAATAGAAGTGCTTATGATTTTTTTCCAGATTTGACTTGAGCTTAGACAATTCAGCTGCATTAAACTTGAAATGACCCCTTTCATTGACTATTTGTGGAGCTTTTACCCTGTACAAGATAGCATCTAGAGCCTCTTGTGAATAATCATCTTTTTCAGGCCAAACATACATGTTGCCAGACTTTCTCATGTATTTAAGTCTAACTTCGTTATGAAGAATGTCTATTACTTCTGCTAAGTATACATCTAGAGGTCCCTTCTTTGGCTTAAGTCCTACAGCAACAAATTCTCCAGGGTGGTATTTCTCTATTGGTTTCTCTGTGTTGGTTGGTGCTTTTTTGTCAACTTTGATCTTCTTTGTCACAATGTTTTGTCTTTCTGTTGACTTCCGTTTCTTATTAGGCTTTTCGCTTGTTGCTGAGTTATGATCTTTCTGGTTACTTCTTTGTTTTCTTTTCTTGTCATTATTTTCTATTGTTGATGGATTCTTGTCTTTAAGTTGTTTTCCTTTCTGACTTAAATTATCTTTATTGAGTACTAACTTTCTCATTTCCCAGGCATTAACATTTTCGCTGAAGTTGCATCTCCCGTCAACCTTCATGCATTGCTCACAATAACAGCTCAGATTTCTTATGCTCAGTTCATAATCATTGCTTCCTGACTTTACAGCATGTAATTTTCTTGTACCTTGCAGTGTTTGCACATCAGTTTCTTCTCTATTTCTCTCAACATCTTTAACAAGGATGAACTCCCTTCTCGAAACTGTTTTAGCTTCATTATCTGTATTTTCCATTTTCAGTTTCTCTGTACAGAAATGATATACATCTTCTGCACAACCTATCACCTTTCTATTGCTGATTACAGCTCTGTAGCAAGCATTCTTGACTGTCGCACCGAGACCATCGCAAACACTCTTTCCATGTGATGTTTCGAAATAATTTCGTGTTACAGATGGCTTTTTCCTCAGACTTATGTCAGCAAAGGCTTTCTTCCCCTTATACTGGGCAGCACAGCCATCTGTCCACTCATGGATCTCCTCTACTTTCACACCTTTCTTCTTCAGAATTTCTATAGCTTTGTTCTCAAAAGTGATAGCTAAGTCTGCATCATGTTTGGTTTCTTCACTGATGCCAATAATGGCATGCTTTATCTTGAATTCTTTTTCTCCCTGTTTTTCTGTATAGTAACACATGATTGGATGTATTGTAACTTGGTTCCTGTCGAAGAATCCAGATTGTACTTCACTTTGAAAAACACACCCATAGTTCTCACTAAAGTCCATGACCATAGCAATAGAACCCTCACCAATTCTATCAACACAAATTCCCATCTGTTGCTGTTGCCATTTGGCCCTGAAAACGTGCTCTGGATACTCTTGCATGTCAGTTTCTAAGCATGTAATTAATGTTTTTATGTCTGTTTCTTTAGGCACACAGGAGACGCAACGCTTTACTTTATCATCTTTTGCTATTTCTATACTTTCCCATTGATGCCATGATATCTGCCTGTCACTATACTTTTCAACAAATGGTTTAAGGTAACTCTGCAAACATTTCACACCGCATTGTTTGCATTCTCTTCTTAAACATTTAATAGCTGGATTGGTGTCGTATTTACAAAAAGTAGCATCACTTAAGCTTTTCTTATCTACTGAAATTTCATCCAAATCTCCATTTTCTTTCACTGCTTTTTTTACATTTGTTAGTGCCTCACTTTTTAGGGCCACGTTACAGCACTTTTGGCATAAGCATGATCTTCTGCTTGTTTCAGACACCTTTTTAACATTCACTGGTTTCAATTTAGAAAATGAAGTTAATCCTATTTTGTGACTATGGTTCCTTAACTTGTAGTCTTTGTAGGCTTCTTCTAATGTCATAGTCATCACATGTTTTTGAAGTATTTCTTTTTGACCACCTTTTCTTACTTTCACAGTTTCACGTTTATTAGGCACTTCCCTACTGATTTCTGGACTTAGAAAAAAATCTTTCACATATTTCTTTAATGGAGAGTTAAGTGCATCCCTTCTTCTTTTTCTTTGTTTCGTCTCCCACCATGTAGAACTAGGTTTTTGCCCTTTCACTGATACTTTGAAATACTTTTTTAGTCTGTGTCTTTTATATTTCTTCAGTAATGCGTCACAAATGATGTTGTATGCATGTTTCTTTGCACCCCCTTTCCTTGTTTTCACTTCTGAAATGCTCTCTGACACAGATTGTATAACAGTATCTGTCAATTCAAGTTTTTTTCTGCAATCCGGTGTCATTATCATTATATTCCTATTTAGAAACTTTGATGTTGATGGAGATTCAATTAATTTACTTATGATGACTGCTTTTCTCTTTGGGGTATTTGGTAATACTTCCTTTACCTTTTTTAATTGTCTGTACAGAGTTGCTTTAGGTAACACTTTATTCATTGGTGAATCTCTGGCTGACCCAGTATTTCCTATTTCACAATCAGTCTGAATACACTCTTGCTGTATACTTTCATTCAGTTTGATACGTATTCTCCATGCTTGGGTTCTTTTCACAGCTTCTTTCTTCTTTCTACTTAATTCAGCAGTTTTCGGACTTCTTAAATCAACACTCTTATTAACCGATATTGCCAGGGCTGCTTTTTCTTTCTTTTTCTGGCGATACCTTTTCATTTCTTCACGTTTTTTCCTTCTTAATTCTTGTTGAAGATTTGAATCGGAAAGTGATTGCTGTTTTTTTAGTAGTCTTGCATCTTTTCTTCTTTCTCTATCAACCCTTTTTAGCTCCTCATGTTTCGCCTTATTTTCCCTCTGTTTTTTTCTCCAGGCTTGTACCTTTAGCCTCGTCTTCTCCCTTCTAGCTTTAATCTTCTGTTCATCTTCTTCTGGCTTATCTTTGCTTCCTAAAAGCAAACAACTTCATTCTCATTTTTGTTCCTCTATGTATACGGATGAAATTTAGACTTTACAAAACATACTTGTAATGAGTACGCAATATGCTTTCATACATAAGCAAACTGGAATAACCTGTAGATTCTTAAAGAAAAGTATCTGATTGAAAAAGAAATAGCATAAAACCTGATGATTATTCAATGTTCTAGCATTTACAATGATTGCACACTTTCCTTAATAATGTAAACAACAGTCGGGTCAATTCACATGTCTAGTAGTGTCTGTAACCATTTGACAATATCAGCAATGTATCCAATACTAAGTCTGAACTCATTGAATTCTCATAATATTTCTGTTTGAATTTACTAGTCTAATGATATGGAATGCAAAAATACTCAGTTTCAATTGCATATTGTAAGAAATCACTGAAAATGTTGCCTGTTATCAGAAATCTAGATGAAAGAAACTATAAATATACCAAAATATTACAAATTGCAGACAGACAATATGTCAAAATTTAGCCTTACACATCAATACTGTAATAGGAAACATAATTTGGCTTCATTTTTAAAAAAAAAAACAGGGATAAAGTCATAGACAGTATAAAAAGGGGATATTGGTTACAGACACTACAATTTAAGAGTGTGGTTTACCATTCAATACAAACTTACCAGAGTTGTTCCCAGAGGTTTGCTTTTGTCGTCTTCCCATGTCTTAGGGATGTACCATGGTAAAGAACAGAAAAAGTAATTAGGCAGCTTCTTCTAGGATAAGAAATTCAGGTTACATTGTCTTGTAGTAAATTACTCAAACAGACAGTGCTGCAAGAATGATGCAATATTCAATCAAGAGAGTTATTGCATCACTTTTTTGCTCTTGGCTGCAGAGGTAAATAGATGATGCAACATTACATCACATAAGATGGAACTTTCTATTGAGAAAAACAATGTTTTAATGACAAGTAGAACAATACTTTTATCTTTCATTTTTATACCTGTTTGTGTAGTGTCTGTAACTTTTTTTATTGAGTTGCTGTTTTTTAATGGTACAATACAGCACCACCAATTTTGGCCAACTTAGACATCACATGGATACACATGAGCCTTTGTAGGATTTATACTTTTCCATAATGAAACAACAAAACTATTGCCATATAAACTTGTAAAGGTTACAGACACTACAAAATTTAGAACTGGAAAGTTTGACAAAGAACAAGCTCTCAATCGAATATCTTGGCTAGCCATGTGATTTAAATGGTTTTACTACTTATTATAATATAAAGTCGAGTTCTAGATGTCAATAAAAGTTATAATGAATGTTATTTTGTACAAAATGTTGGCATATAACAACAGATTAGTGTTTGAATTTCAGTGTTGAAACAAAACTTCTACTGACGGTATTTTGCTTATAAAATCCATAATATTTTACCGATTTCTTTAATTCAAGAAGCAATATTTGCAGGATAGAATTCCGCATAAAACCAGACCAATAAATGCATAATTTCAGTATGATATTTAGAGAATTCTCTATTTTATATTCAAGCTTTTTTCGAGTGAGACTACATAACGCTCAAAAATGGCCATTTTTAGAGCTTGTTTCCTTGCATATCTCAACAATGGGTTACACTAACCTCTTGAAATTTTCAGGAAAGTAAGAGAGGTATATGCCAGGCTTACCAATCTTTAAAATTGGTTCATATCTTGTTTAATTTTTCTATTTCATGCATATAACACGAAAATTCCTTTATCAGCACCAATACCGTGTTTTAGCCGCTACTGTATAGCTTTACAAGGATTACTACATATTCATCCAGTGTTGCTCTTTAATTGCTTTGGCATGTCTGGGCTCATCAGGCAAGAAATACCATATTTAACCAAGTAAAATGGTCACCCACCTGCAGACAGCATAGATCCAGATCTGCCATCATATTATTTGCCAGCTGATTAGGGTTCATTATGTAACAACAGATCTGGGTCTAACAGGGTGTACAGTTAGGAACCTGTTATACACATGCAAATACATTAATATGCTTGGATTATTCCTGCTTTATTGTTCAGCTAGACTGTTCCAAGATTTGAAGAAATTTGCACAAATATATGTCTCAGTTTCTTTTTGCATTTTGTATGGAGTTTTTGGGTACTGGATAAAAATACCATCATTATTCAGTGATAAGTCTATTTTTAATGATGAGACCACCCACCCACCCCATTTTTATCAAATTTGGGCAAATTTTACTTGATGTATTTTTTTGTGATAATATTCCTGCCTTGTACTTACTTTCACATTGGCTCAGTGGTTAGCATGCCAGACTCTTGACTGAAAGGATGTTGGTTCAAATCTTACCATCAAATCAGCCCGAATTGGCTACCATGGTCTGTCCTTGGGCAAGACTCCAATTGCCTCAGCACTAAATAACCTACTGATGTGGTTGTGACATAAAACACCAATTTAATACCAGTAATACATAACCTCTTGATATTGCATAACTGACTCTTTTCCAGACGGAAAATACCCCGAGAGATTTCATTCACCCAATTCATGCCCTTCTGTGAGGGAGGAGCAGCACCCTCTTCTATCAACAAGGGCAAAGAGTGAGTTGCTCCCCCCCAAGGGAGGTAATAAACGGGTGGAGAGTGAGTTCTGCCCTCCCATTATGGGGGAGCAGCTTTCTCCCTGTTCCGTGAGGGCAGAGAGCAAGTCAAGCCCTCCTGTGAGGGAGGAGTAGCACCATCTCTTAGCCACTAGGACAGAGAGCGAGTCATGCCCTTCTGTGAGGGAGAAGCAGTACCCTCTTCTATCAGCAAGGGTAGAGAGTTAGTTGCGCCCCCCCCTCCCCCCATGAGGGAGGAGCAGCATCCTCTACTTGCCCACAGCTCGGTGCTGGCTGAAATTGAATCTCCCCCCCCCCCCCTTAAGGGGGCAGCAGCACCCTTTCTATTCCCAGGGCCCATTGTTGGCGATGGGATCGAACCACCCAGTAAGGTGAGAGCTCCGATCAAAGTCTATCAAATGTGTGAAAGAGTCTTTCTACAGATCTGAGTCTCCTGACTGGTCACTGGTCTATGAGTACTAGTCACTGCTCATTAGAGCCCCTACGGTATAGGATCGGGTCAAGACCCTCCTCTCTCGAGCCTGTCATGTCATCCCACAAGGGATTGGGAATTGGCTTACAGATACCAGACTAGAGAAGGGGATTGGATCAGCATCCCCCCTTTACTAAGTGGGGACCAGGGCTCACCTCCCAATTAAACCACTGGAAACCTTAGAACAAAAGGCTAGGTCACTAGTAACTATAGCCTTGCATGCCAACCTCTTTTCAGCAGCCTCTTTCAACCTGCTGAAGGTGGAATCTCTGTCACCAATTGCCCTTCATCATTTGTTGGAAGCAGTGGTAAAAACAACTAGGCATGTGTTATCCTTGTCTATGGCCTTGTCAGCGGAGCTTCTCCACTTCCGTATGGATGTTGCTTTGGACACGTCCAAGGTCTTACTAGAGCAAAGTAGGAACCTTCTGAGGGGTGCTCCCCTGGAGTCAGAGACTCTCTTCATAGGGCTCATCCCTCCATGACTTCTCAGGATTTGAGACATCAACAACACTGGTCCCTCGCATCCACTTCTGGCCTATCGAAACTGACCAAGTAGCGACCACATACTGACTGGCCACAGGGTCTGTCTGCTAAGTTATTTAAAGTCATGCAGCCCAATCAAAGCAACAACCCATTATCAGAGCTCCCCCTCAGCAGTCGGACTTTAGAAGGGCATGCCAGAAAGGCCCAAGGAGGAAGTTTGCAATCCTTCGCCCTTTCTGAAGGACAAGGGTGGACAGCCATAGGGACTCACTCCCTCTCCTGGAGAGTTTTCCTCTTCTGTTGGTTCCCATAGGGGCCAGAGTAAACTCTTTTGAGAGACTTGGTCTGGCATAACAGTTGATAGCTGGGTCCTTTCTATCATAAAAGGTAGAGACCGGTTTCGGTTTCAGGATTTTCCTCCTCTAGCAAAGTCCCCTATGTTCTTCCACCAGTTGAATCTGGTGCAATTAAAGGAAGAGGTACACTCCCTTCTTCAGAAGGGTGCAGTAGAGGGGGTGTTCAATGACCAATCTCTGGCCTTATACTCCCGGATTTTCTTGGTACCAAAGAAAGGTGGAAAGTTTTGTCCAATTATCAACCTTTTCTACCTAACAGATTTCTGCAGGAGGAACCTTTAAAGATGGAGACCACAACCTCAGTCAGGAATGCCATAAGACCCGGCAACTGGGTGGTCTCCATTGATCTTCAGGATGTGTACCATCACATTCAGTCATGGGAGTAGTTGCATCCCATTTAAGGTCACTAGGTATCCCAATCCTCCAATATTTCGACAATTGGTTGATCCACAATGACCAACTAGAGTCCCTCAGACTAGCTCTGTCACACTGTTGGTACATAGTGACCAACCTTGAGAAATTAGAGCTTACTCTATCTCAAGATTTCATGTACAGTGAAACCCTGCTATAACGCGAATTCGGATATAACGCGATCGTGGCGTGGCTCCCAAAATTTCGTATATTCATTCGCACATGAACATTTTATTTTTGCAAAGTACGAGAAATAGTGTATAAAATGTGTATATTACAGTATCATTTTGGGGAAGAGATCGCGTATGAATTCGAGTATAATACGTTTGTGGCGTGGTTCCTGAAATTTTATATACATATACATGTATTTTTCTTGTACACGGAAAAAAAAAATTTTTTTTTTAAGTACGAGAAATAGTGTATAAAAAGTTTATTATCATTTTGGGGAAGAGATCATGTATGAATTCGATCGTGGCGTGGCTTCTGAAATTTAACAATTTCACCAATTTCTTGAAGTGTTATGCCAAAATAAACATTTTCGGAAATGTTACTTATTACTGATCCATGAGTAAAGCCAGTAAGTCTTCTCTGTGTTTGTCTTCAATTCATTATGTATACAATCATTGCTCAAACAATAGCCGACATGTTTTTCTTCTTTAACTGCATACACAACCGAGCATCAGACAATGTGGTGGCTGATTAAAGATTCTCACTATTTAATAAACATCAAAAAACGTAAGTCGCCAACACGTGCGCTGGACTTCAATTCATCCTGTATACAATCATTGCGCAAACAATAGCCGACTTATGTTTCTTCTTTAACTGCATACACAACCAAGCACCAGACAATGCGGTGGTTGATCAAAGATTGTCATATGTGGGTGCTTATGTAGAGACTGAGCTTGGGCGGCAAGATCAAAGATTGTCATATGTGGGTGCTTATGTAGAGACTGAGCTTGGGTGGTAAGATCACAGGGAGTTCAAATAACCACTCTCTGTTACTTAGCACTGAACAAGTACAGCTGTATCAAACTCGTGGCTCAATCAAAGGGTTGTCATGTGGGAAAACAAAGACGGATCGATATCAGATAGTAAACAGTGTTGATACCCTATTCATGCTATACATTAGACGTGTATACGTTGTTCTCTGAAAAAAGTAAAATATATTAAAACCCCGCAATAACGCGACCCCGCTTTTTCCGCGATAGAATTTTATGGACCCCAAATATCGCGTTATAGCGAGGTTTCACTGTATATGGGGATGAATTTCCTCACGAACAGAGGTTAGTCCCAGTCTCATGGGACAGAGATCCTTATCCTGTTGGAGGCATTGAGAGCAAGTCCATGTTTTCAGCTCGTCTTTTTCTTTTTCTTCTGGGGACCTTGAACTTGGCAGCGGACCTGGTTTCCACTAGGCAGACTGCACTTGCACCCTCTCCAGTTTCTCCTTCTAGCAAACTGGAAACCACACAGTGACCCTCTGAAATGCTCAGATTTCTCTAGGTCTGGATTTTCACCATCATCTGATTTGGTGGACAAATTGGGACCGGTTTCAATTTGAAACCCTTGAACCCGACTCCTATCTGTTTGCAGACATGTCATATTCTGGGTGGGGTGGTCATCTGTGAGTCAAAAGGACTAATTCTTCATGGTTGATTGTCCCGGGAAGAATCTGCCTTCCATATCTACAATTTGGAAATGAGGGCAGTTTTCTTAGACCTTCAGGGGTGTGTCGACAAAATAAGAAGTCACTGTGTGATGGTCTCCTCTGACAATATGTCAGTTGCAGCATACCTCAAGTGACAAGGAGGCACACATGCCTCTTCTCTCTGCATGGAAGTTTGGAACCTCCTTTGCTGGGCAACCTTGGAAGGGATTACCCTCTGAGTTCACTTTCCTGGCAGAAACAATATGTTAGCAGACAGTCTGTCCAGGATGGTCAAGATCCTGGAAATAATAAAAAAATAATACATTTTGTCAGTAACAAATGGAAAAGGTTGGTTATTTTAAGCAAAAAGGAACTCCCTTTCTAAAGGGTGAATAACCTTAGAAATAATCGTGGATCTGCCACTGATATGGACTTAAACTAATGAGCATAGTAGAGTATTGATGACTTAATAACCATGTGTATATCATATGCCATGAGGATCTGTGGTTATTTTCTGTCCAAGTTTGTTTATAGCAGATGCTGCTCTGATGCATATATTTTATTAGAGGCAAAGTAGTCTTTTCAAAGACACACTGTCACTCATCAGTCTGGTTCAATTTTCCAATAAGCCAAAGTAAGTTTTCTGTTCCAAATGACAGACTTACTCTTTCTATAGAATGTTTTTTTTTTCTTGTTGGTGTTTTACATCACAACAATACAAGTAGATTATTTAGCGCCAAAGCAATTGCAGTAAAGTGACTTGCCCATGGACACACCATGGTTGCCAACTGGGGCTGATCCAATGGTAGTATGGACAAAGCAAAGACCTCATTTACCGCTGAAGTTGATATAGTGTTGATGAGATAGAAAGGGCACAAAAGCAGATCGTTAGCTACATTTTATAATTTTTATGATGAATAACCACCAACTTTTGCTTACTGATTCATTATGGTTAATAGTTACAAAAAGTTGCCATAAATATCCAAGACATAACAGACATGAAGAAAATATTTTGCAGATAGAGTTTTATGATGTTGAACTGAAAAACATTATGCAAGATAAGCTTTTTAGTTGATACAGTATGTTATGGTCTGATTATATCAGTAATATACAGTATGTTATGGTCTGATTATATCAGTAATATTGGTTACTAATAAAAATCAAGGAATAGGTAACTGTGGAGCACAGGATAATGTTTATAAAAGTTATATTCAACCTCATCTTGACTACTGCAACATCATATGGGGTAATGCTTCTAAAGTGCAAAAAACTTAAATGAGATGTCATAATTATCTTTGACATCAGTGTTGTTAATGTCTACTAATGTATCAATGATTTGAGAACCACATCTACCAATACTCTGCTTTATGTCACATAATAACTGTCTTGTTCATAAGCCCAAAAGTGAATTGTATAAAATAGTTGGGCTTTTTTTCCTGGTCTAATCATTTGGAACTGTATACCTAAAGATATTCTAGATGCATTATCAGTGCCTTCCTTTCATAACAGATGTTTGCAATGGATGGAGTCAAGATGTTATGTAAAACAGGTTATGGCAAACTTGGTTGTATATTTGTATATGTAATATAATAAAAAGTATCTTTAGATGTGTGTGTGTGTGTGTGTGTGTGTGCATTTGTATGATACTTGTTTCCAAGCAGCATTTGATTTATTTGATTGTACATATGTAAATAATTGAGAGCCACAACGGAGATCAATTTTTGTTCTCAATGTGTCACCATCATAAAATAAATACTTTATTATTATATTATTATTGTAATATCAAAGTTTAAAATGTATGGACAGAAGTTACATGTCGTGTCTTTATCACTTATCACCATTAGTTGATATTTCACTTGATTATAATAATAATAATAATAATAATAATAATTATAATGACTTTATTTAAAGACGGTGAAACAGTTAGTATCATGGAACTAATCCTCCTAGTGGCCCTCTATTATATGCATCATATTTACGTACAGAGTACGGTACATAGTTGAACATATACACACAGACACATGCATGTACATATACAAAAAGCATTGATAATCAGTTTCACTTATATATGGAGATAATAAACAGAAAATTTTGTAAGAACATGCTCCAACTTATTACATTGTGTATATACAGTACAAAAATATTGAGACAACAAAGTGGAAGGTTTGAGAATTTATACTTTAAGTTGTAATGTCTTTGTTAAATGAAACAGGTTCGACTTTTCATCCATTGAATTAGATTATAATTAAATGCATTTATATTTGTACTTTCTGTAATTTCATTTGGGATTCTGTTCCAAATTAGTGGCCACAAATATTGAAAACTTTTCTTAAAAAGTTCTTTATTTGGGTTTGGAACGGAAAGATGGTTAGCTGAAATTGATCTTAAATTGAGAGTGTTGCCTTGTTTGCTAGCATGAAATAGTTCCTAGGGCCATATTGTTTGAAATTTTGTGCACAAGTCTAGCCTTTCTCAAAAATATTCGTTCACTTACTGTTACAATTTTATTATCATTCATTGCATTTGGGATGTTTTCAGCATTATCTAGGATGAGTCTACAAGCTATTTTTTGCAAGCGGAATCATTTGCAAATATTCTTGTCAGAAGTGGTTCCCCAGATAACATAACAGTAGTCTAGGTATGGTTGTATATAGCTTTTGTAATATATTAACCTATGTTTAGTTGATAGATATGGCCTTATCTTGCTTATGTTATGTATGATGTTTATATAATATTATAAATATTTTAGGAAATTATAAATGTTTTTTCACTTTAATATTTGCTTAAATCTTAATGTTTATCAGGAAAAACATGTTTAACTAGTGTCCTTGAATTAGGTTGTTTTGATCAATATGTTTTCTCAATTTGAAGGTCAAGGTTGATTTTTGTTTACAAGTAAAAATTCCATTAAGATGACTCATATTCTAGAACATTCTGTCATGTGACCAATCTTTATATATGCCATGTTTGGTGGACATTTATTCAGTTTTGACATTACCATCAGTCTTGTAAAGAGCTAATACAGTTGTGAAAATTCATTCCAAATTCTAAGAGAGGAATTATTTTAAATATTCATTGGATTATAACAGTGCTCATAAACTTTTGGATTTTGGATTTTTAATTGATGATTTTGGAATTTAAGTGAACTTATTCAGATATTTTGGAATACTTCATTTTGACATCAGCACATCAAGATTACTAGTACATCAGGACTTTGGAGACCATTAGCACATCATAACATTCAAGGACACAGCCGTGAATTCGGAACATTCTATATTTAGGACTTGTGATTAGAACAATCATTCTTATTGGATTATTAGGATTTCAAAACACATTACTGTAAGTGACTTTTTGATTTTTCATTTTAATTATCTAGTAATAAATTGCTTGTTGATTTTTTACTTGATTTGTTGGTTTCACTTTCTTTCTGTTACATTTTGCTTAGACCATAGAGTCGTAACAGAAATTGGGGGCTCGTCTTCTGGGATCTGAATTTCTTTAAAGCATATTAGAGATATTAAAGTTATTTTTGAAATTCACATTGATTTTGTCTCTGAATTTTTTTTTGTCTTTGGCAAAGATTTTTTAATAGAGAAATATTTTTGTGTGAAACCAACAAGCATTTACAATGGCATCTAATGTTCAGAATTTCATTTCAAAACCTACCCAGGAGGGGTTAGAATGCATGAGAAAGGATGAGTTGCTCGAGCTTGCCAGAAAATACAGTCTATCTGAGGCAAAAGTATCATTGACAAAACAGGAAATAAAGATTATTTTAATTCAATATTTAGTAGGAAAGGGAATTTTTGAAAATAGTGCTTTAAGTTTGAAGAGAAAGCCTGTATCTGGTTCTGACAGGAAATTAAGGGAATTAGAGTTAAAGAACCAGATGGATTTAGAATTGGCAAAGCTTCAGATTCAGAGAGAGAGAGAGAAAGAAGAGAGGCAGATACAGATGGAGAGAGAGAAAGAAGAGAGGCAGATGGAGAGAGAAAAAGAAGAGAGGCAGATGGAGAGAGAAAAAGAAGAGAGGCAGATGGAGAGAGAGAGAGAGAAAGAAGATAGACAAATACAAATGCAGATGCAGATGCAAAGAGAAGAAAGGGAAATGCAATTTAAGTTAAGAGAATTAGAACTGGCAAACAGAGCACACTCCACTCCTTTAAACACAAGTTCAGGTTTTGATGTTACTAGATATATTAGGTTAGTACCCCCTTTTCAGGAAAAAGAAGTAGATAAATACTTTCTTCATTTCGAGAAAATAGCTGAAAACTTGAAATGGCCCAGAGAGCATTGGACTTTGTTATTACAAAGTGTACTTATTGGCAAAGCTCGTGAAGTCTACACTTCACTGTCAGTACAACAAAGCACTGATTATGATGTGGTTAAGGAGTACATCTTGAAAGCTTATGAGTTGGTACCAGAGGCATATCGACAAAGGTTTAGGAATTGTAGAAAAGAAACTGGACAAACTCATGTCGAATTTGCAAGGGATAAAGAACAACTATTTGATAGGTGGTGCTCAGCCAAGAAAGTTGATCAAGCTTATGATAACCTCAGACAGCTCGTATTAATTGAAGAGTTCAAGAGGTGCATCCATAGTGATGTTAAAACCTATCTTGACGAGCAGAATGTGGAAACTTTGGAAAATGCTGCTCGTATGGCTGATGATTATTCCTTGACTCACAAAATTTCATTTGGCAATAAGTCGTCCTCTCAGCAGTTTTCTGGTAAAAAACCATTTCAATTTCATTCGAGTACTTCCAAATTTCACAACAGCACAACTGTTAGGAATCAAACATCTGATAAGACTGATCAGAAATCCTTATCTCTTCCTACGTGCACTTATTGTAAAAAGAAAGGGCACGTTATTTCTGATTGCTTCAAGTTGAAAAATAAGCAACAGAGTAAAGACAGAGCTTTTCCAAATGCTCTTATTTCTACGAGGTCAAGGTCACGGTCTTGTATTGAAAGCAATACATTTGTTGGGTCAAACAAACCCCAGTCTGATTCTATTTTGGAGGCTTATGAACCATTCATGTCAGAAGGTTCTATATCACTTATTGGTGATTCTGCCAAACCTATCCCAATTAAAATATTAAGGGACACTGGAGCTTCTCAGAGTTTTATTATCAGGTACTTTACCTTTGTCTGAGGAGTCTTCTTCAAGTGAAAGTGTTCTTGTTCAGGGAGTAGAGTGCGGCTTTGTAAATGTTCCTCTTCATTGTGTAAATTTGGCATCAGACTTAGTTTCTGGACCTGTGACTGTTGGGGCAGTGACTTCTTTACCCATAGAGGGTGTTCATTTATTACTAGGTAATGACCTAGCTGGAGATAAGGTTGTGGTTAATCCACTTGTAACTGACAAGCCTTGTTTGGATCAGAAAGTTGATCCTGTCAAAACTGAAATCCCTGATTTGTACCCTGCTTGTGCAGTTACTAGAGTTATGGCAAAAAGAGCTCTTGAGAGTGATGTTGATCAGGATATTATTCCTTTAGCTGACACATGTATTGGTCAGTCTTTTGATGAGGTCACTTTTTCCTCAGGTATTGATCAATCAAATGGTATTGATCACAGTGATCCTCTTTTGGCAACTCATTCTCTTTGTTCTAATCAGGATGACAAACAACATTCCCATGTCGTTGAACAGGAGCAAGATCCCGAGATATCTTGTTTGTTTCAGAGGGCTATTAGTGAAACTGAAGCCACACAAGTTCCAGTGTGTTACTTTGTGAAAAATGGGGTCCTTATGAGGAAATGGAGACCACCTGATGTACCCGCTGGTGACGAGTGGTCAGTGAGCTATCAAATTGTTGTTCCTAAGTCATATAGACAGGAAATTCTTAATTTAGCCCATGAAACTCCTTTGGCTGGTCATTTAGAAGTCCGTAAGACTTATCACAAGATCTTGAATCATTTTTATTGGCCAAAACTCAAAAGTGATGTTTCTAAATACTGCAGATCTTGTCACACTTGTCAAATGGTAGGAAAACCCAATCAGAAGATACCTAAGGCTCATCTGCAACCTATTCCTGCATTTGATGAACCATTTAGTAGAATAATGGTAGACTGTGTTGGTCCTTTGCCTAAAACCAAGTTAGGCAACCAATACTTGTTGACCATCATGTGTACATCTACAAGATTTCCAGAAGCAATTCCTCTGAGAAATATAAAAACTAAAACTATTGTGAAAGCTTTGGTGAAGTTTTTTACACTTGTTGGCCTTCCCAAATCTGTCCAGTCGGATCAAGGGTCAAATTTTATGTCTGGAATTTTCCAACAAGTTATGCATGAATTAGGCATCCAACAGTTTAAATCTTCTGCCTATCACCCTGAAAGTCAAGGTGCTTTGGAAAGATTTCATCAAACTTTGAAGAATATGATTCGATCATATTGCTTTGATACAGAAAAGGATTGGGATGAGGGTGTTCATTTGTTGTTGTTTGCTGTTAGGGAATCAGTTCAAGAGTCGTTGGGTTTTAGTCCCTTTGAACTAGTTTTTGGTCATACTGTCCGTGGACCATTGAAATTATTGAAAGAGAAACTTCTTTCAAATGAAGATTTGAAGATTAATCTTCTTGATTATGTTTCTGATTTCAAATACAAGTTGTCAAAGGCCTGTGAAGTAGCAAGAACTAATCTTCACACTACCCAGTCAAAAATGAAATTAAGGTATGACAGAAATTCACAGGAAAGGAGTTTTAAACCTGGTGACAAAGTTCTGGCTCTCTTTCCCATACCTCAGAATCCTCTTCAGGCTAAATTTTATGGTCCTTATACCGTTGAAAAGAAAGTAAATGACTTAAATTATATCATTAACACTCCTGGGAGACGGAAACAGAAACAACTTTGTCATATAAATATGTTAAAGGAATATTTTGACAGAGATAGCTCAGCTAATTATTCTGTTAATTTAGTTGTACCTGTCCCACACAGTGAAGATATCAACGATGGAGTACGATCAGACTATAGTGACTCTGGTATAACCAATCTTCGGAATTCAGAAATATTGAACAACCTAGACCAGAAACTTTCACATCTACAACAACAGGAAAGAAGTGAACTAAAACAGCTATTACATGACTATGAGCACTTGTTTCCTGATGTTCCAACATGAACAAGTAAAATTTATCATGACGTTGACATTGTAGATTCTGCGCCTGTGAAACAGCATCCTTATAGGATGAATCCTCTCAAACAGAACTATCTGAAGAAAGAAATTCAGTATTTACTGGAGAATGATTTCATAGAACCAAGTAAAAGTAACTGGAGTTCACCATGTATTCTTGTTCCCAAGCCAGATAATACATTCCGTATGTGTACTGACTATAGAAAAGTCAACAGTGTCACCAAAACTGATTCATTTCCAATCCCATGAATGGACGATTGCATTGATAAAATTGGAAATGCGGAATATGTCACCAAGTTTGACCTTTTAAAAGGATTCTGGCAAATTCCACTGACGGAAAGGGCAAAAGAAATTTCAGCATTTGCAACTCCAGATGGACTTTATCAATATAAAGTCATGCCGTTTGGAATGAAAAATTCGCCTGCAACGTTTCAACGTCTGATGAACATGATAACATTTGGTCTTGATAATTGTGACACTTATATCGATGACGTCATTATCTACAACAACACCTGGGAAGATCATTTGGAAACCATTCGAAAATTCTTTGATCGACTCAGCGATGCGAATCTGACAATTAATTTGAGCAAAAGTGAGTTTTGCCATGCTTGTGTCACATTTTTAGGACATATTGTGGGACAAGGTCAAGTTAAACCTATAGAAGCTAAGGTCAAAGCTATCTCTGAATTTCAAGTTCCAATTTGTAAAAAGCAACTGATGCGATTTCTAGGTATGGCTGGATATTATCGGAAATTTTGTTCCAATTTTTCCAAAATTGCTGAACCTTTGACAAGTTTATTGAGTAAGAAAACCAAATTTTTTTGGTCTGACAAGTGTCAGGAATCTTTTGACAAGTTAAAGGCCATGCTTAAGAATGCACCAGTTCTTTCTGCACCAAATTTCAGCCAATCATTTAAATTATCTGTTGATGCAAGTGATGTAGGGGTTGGTGGAGTATTGATTCAGGAAGACAAAAGTGGTGTGGATCACCCTGTGTGTTATTTTTCTAAAAAACTAAACAAGCACCAGAAAAATTATTCCACAATTGAGAAGGAATGTTTGGCTTTGATATTGGCATTACAGCATTTTGAAGTGTATGTTACCTCAGCTCTTTCTCCAATTATTGTGTACAGTGATCACAATCCCCTTACTTTCATCAACAAAATGAAAGATAAAAATCGGAGATTGTTGAGATGGAGTTTGATATTGCAAGAATATAACATTGACATCAAACACATCAGGGGAAAAGACAATGTGATTGCAGATGCACTCTCACGTGCCTAGAAATGTAATATTGCTTGATGTAATTAAGTCCAGTATCATAAAACATGTTCTTATGTAATTTTGGTTATTATAGTATTAGATGTATATTCAAAAGAAAGCTTTATTATATAAATCTTTCTTTTTCTTTATGAGGGGAGGTGTTATGTATGATGTTTATATAATATTATAAATATTTTAGGAAATTATAAATGTTTTTTCACTTTAATATTTGCTTAAATCTTAATGTTTATCAGGAAAAACATGTTTAACTAGTGTCCTTGAATTAGGTTGTTTTGATCAATATGTTTTCTCAATTTGAAGGTCAAGGTTGATTTTTGTTTACAAGTAAAAATTCCATTAAGATGACTCATATTCTAGAACATTCTGTCATGTGACCAATCTTTATATATGCCATGTTTGGTGGACATTTATTCAGTTTTGACATTACCATCAGTCTTGTAAAGAGCTAATACAGTTGTGAAAATTCATTCCAAATTCTAAGAGAGGAATTATTTTAAATATTCATTGGATTATAACAGTGCTCATAAACTTTTGGATTTTGGATTTTTAATTGATGATTTTGGAATTTAAGTGAACTTATTCAGATATTTTGGAATACTTCATTTTGACATCAGCACATCAAGATTACAAGTACATCAGGACTTTGGAGACCATTAGCACATCATAACATTCAAGGACACAGCCGTGAATTCGGAACATTCTATATTTAGGACTTGTGATTAGAACAATCATTCTTATTGGATTATTAGGATTTCAAAACACATTACTGTAAGTGACTTTTTGATTTTTCATTTTAATTATCTAGTAATAAATTGCTTGTTGATTTTT
The DNA here is from genome assembly GCA_029931535.1 of Margaritifera margaritifera. Taxonomy (NCBI): domain Eukaryota; kingdom Metazoa; phylum Mollusca; class Bivalvia; order Unionida; family Margaritiferidae; genus Margaritifera; species Margaritifera margaritifera. The sequence continues at coordinate 2,214,352 of JAQPZY010001459.1, forward strand.
TACTTGATTTGTTGGTTTCACTTTCTTTTTGTTACATTTTTCTTAGACCATAGAGTCGTATCACTTAATAACCAGAGACATGAATTGACTTTATGACATATGACTTGAATATGTTCATTCCATTGCAAATTGTTGTCAACCATCACCCCAAGGATTTTGTCATGGGTAACTATTTGTAGACAACTTTCATTCAACTTAAGATTCAAATTGTTATTTTCCAATTTTGCTCTCTTTTGTTGGGTAGTAATCATTAATACTATGGTATTGTATGTGTTTACTTTAATACCATTTTCTTCACACCAGGAATCTGTTCTTAGGATATCTGAAGGGAGACCTCTAGGTCAGATTTTAGCTGTTTGAAATCTGATAGAGTGGTGTCATCTGCATTACAAGTCAGTAGATGAAATACAGTTGCCTATTTTCAGTAGCAGATCATTTATGAAAATGAGAAGGAGGAGTGGGCCCTGGATTGATCTCTCCTATTTAGCATTTTTCCTTCAGAGACCTCACCTATGCCACCCTACACATTTCAGTCACTACTGTCTGTCCAGATAAATGTCTCAGTAATTGTTTGAAATTCATCCTGTTGGTTTGTTTATAATCAACATGTTCCTTGTTTTGCATGCAAGATGAACTTGACCCATTGTTATTGCAGTTTTATCTCTTGTGAACGATACTGTATCATTTTAAAAGCTAAAGGAGAGAGATTTTACCTGCAGAGGGTGTTTCTGTCTCTGGTTAGGGGACAGGAATTTAACATCCCATTCTGATGGACAGTACACTGTTTTGCTTCATTCTCACAGATGATGCTGTAAAAAGATGGTGGTGTTAGCAAACACATCTTTCACCTACCAGAGTTTTCAAATGGGACTTTTGGTAGCAGAATCCAGTGTGCTAATTTCTAGACTACGACTTATTTCTGTAGTGCTACAAGAATAACATTGATTTCCCTATGGAATGCAGGAATATGGAAGGCAAAATTGTAGCATTCATTTTCTTTGACTTTGAGAGTTTTCTTGAGATTGCATAAGGGAGTTACTTTTAACTGGCCATAGCATCACCAGGTCTATTCAAGCACAATTGTGGGATTTGCACTAATTTAAAGCAAAATGTACCAAAAAAATTCTACAGAAAATATGAAAGTGGCAGATTATATTTTCTGGCCCTACCTTTCAAATGGAGGGGGGTTGGTTCCCTACTAAACTTTCAGTTATAAAAAAGACCCTGTATGTTCAATTTACAGTCAAGTCTCCATAATACAACTTCCACCTATCTTAATTTTGTTTTAATACAACAATGTAACAATTTGAGGAATTCAAATGAAAATCATGTTCATTCAGGTTGATTCCAACATCTTTAAAGGGATACAGTGTGAGTCAGATAAACTTGACTTCGAAACATGGTTACAAAAATGTAATGCTTTTCCTTTCCTTTTATTGTAACAATGATACAAAAATGTAGGGTTTGCATATATTAGAGAAATAACCCTAGTAAAACAAACATGGTATTTAAAAATTCACAGACTACTAGACTTGCAGATTTAATGATAAACTTGCAGACTGTTATTGGCAAACTGATGATGGTATTATTTATTTGTCTTGCATAGGCTGGTGCAGAAAGGACGATTGTGTGCCACATCAGCATACCATATATCATAAATGATTATTAGGGAAGCCAAGACCAGACAAATTAATGTTTATGACTTCTCTCTTACAGAAATAAAAGAATTCGACCATGATGTTTTGATCAGTATAAATAATGATATATTTGTTGAACATGAGCATGCTTGGCAAGTAGGTTTTGATTTGGAAGTCTTTTTTCTGATAACGTATTGTTAACTAGAGCTATAAGTGTTGAGTGCATTGCAAAGTGCCCCCACTCACTACATGTTGCTGATCAGTGCCTTAAACAGAGAGACAGGAAATCAGGGTCCATAACTCTTCTAAATGATAATGGGGAATGCTGGAAATTAAACTCATTCAAAGTTTAGTCATCATACAGGTGCTGGCCAAATGGTTGAAATCCAACAAACCTTGGTAAAGTTATGCGGTGGAAACCAAAGTCAGAACAATCAGTGGCATAACTCTTGTAAATGATGTTGTGGAATAACTCCTGTAAATGATGTTGTGGAATAACTCCTGTAAATGATGCTGTGGAATAACTCCTGTAAATGATGTTGTGGAATAACTCCTGTAAATGATGTTGTGGAATAAGTTCTGTAAATGATGTTGTGGAATAACTTCTGTAAATGATGTTGTAGAATAACTCCTGTAAATGACATTGTGGAATAACTTCTGTAAATGATGTTGTAGAATGCTAGAAATTGAACTAATTCAAGGCCTCAACAATATAAAGCTGTGTACCATCATTGCTTGAAATCCAAAATTCCTTGCAAATGTCAAGAGGACGGGCAATAAGGGCCATAACTCCTGTAAATGATTTTGTGGAAGTCTGGAAATTGACCTCATTCAGGGTCTCGTGAATATGGAGATGCATGTCAAATTTGGCTAAAGTCCATAAATCCTTTGGAAAGTCAAGTTGCAGAAATGAAAGTTAGGTGGGTAGACATTCAGTGGCCATAACTCCACAAAATGATGACATAGAAAGCTTGCAATCAAAATTTGTAAAGATCTCATCAATATAAAGATTCATACCAACAATTTGCAGTAAAGTTATCTTGCGTAAACCAAATTGTTCACAGACGGAAAGATTTATGGACAGTGTCATAACTATAGGGCTCTGTTGACTTTGTCGAGCAGGGTCCTAATTACAGTCATTTTAGAATGGTCATCTCCATAAAGCAGTCATATGTGTATAAATGTCAGGTACACCAAGTCTCATTTGAATGCAACTTTGTGCACAGTTATTTCTATATAAAGGTCGCTTGTAAATAAAAACCAGTTTCCACCAGTCCCTTGGTGACTAGGGACCACAGATGTTGCAGATACATTGACATAATTGGATGCCATTTGGTAGAGAATTGTGTTTTATGTATAGATATGCCTTTTAAAGGTTTAATCTTTTCAGGTCCAGTTTTAACAGGGTTATTGGACTTTTTCCATCAATTTTAAATCGACAGTACAGGATATAATTGCAATCAGCATAGCTCAGCAACTATTCAACATATTGTGATAGAATGTGGTTTGTAAATTATCTCATAGAACTAGATGTGCCTTGGATAGAGTTATGGCCCATGACATTATCTTCACATTGGATGTTGCTTGTAGCCAGCATAGCTCAAGAAGCATTCAATATATTTCGATGCAGTTTGGTATGAACATTGTCTCATAGACCCAGATGTGCCTTTTATGGATTTTTCTTGTTGACTCCATTTTAGATACAGTTATGGACCATCCCAATTAACTTAATATCTTCATATGGGATATTGCTTGTAACTGGCACAGCTCAAGAACCATTTAATATATTCTGATGCAATTAGTTATGAATATTGTCTCAAAAACATACCCATGCCTTTTATGAGTTTAGTCTCATCTGCTCCATTTAGGTCAGAGTTAAACCCCTTGTCAAGCAAATTGTCTTTCACATGGAAACTTGGAATGTTGCTCATAATCAGCATGGTTCAAAAACCATTTGACAGATTCTGATGGAATCTGGTAAGAACACTGTGTGTTATACTTAGATGTGCCATTTGTGGGTTTGTTTTTGTCTACACCATTTTGGACAGAGTTCTCACCTTTGTAAATCAACTTTGTATCTTTACATGGGATGTTGCTTGTAAGCAGGATAGTTCATGAACCCTTCACCATATTATGATGCAGTTTGATGTGAACATTGTTTTGATAGATCTGTATATGTTTTTATGGATTTTATCTTGTCTGCTTCATTTATGGAAGGAGTTATGGCCCTTGTCTTGTAGACAGTATAGCTCCTATATATTTCCAATATGTGAACAAAACTTTGGATGGCTTAAAAATTAATTGACTGTCACATACACAGTCAAAGTGGCACTGACTGGAGCAACACATGGCTGAAAGAATATACCTGGATACGTCCAAAAATGCATGAGACACTTGTTTCCATGCTAAAACTTTTCTCAAAGACAATCTCATTTATTATTTGAATATCTTTCGAGCAGTAAAATACAAAGTTCATGGCTTGTGACATAAGGAAAATCAAGACACCGAAGAGGTTAATTTTTCCTAAACCAGAAGTTGTTTGACATCTATTTACTGCTGAAGTAACATCCATTGTAGTAAACAAATGATTATGTCCCCAAATTCAAGGATGTCCCCAAAACTCCGAACATTCCCCCACTGTTACACTGAGGCATGCTAAACAAGGGCTTAAATATTGCAGGTAACTTTTATGGTTCTCATAAAGAGCGTTGTACAGAAGGAGGACTGTACTAACCTTGCTTTTTAAAAGACTTGTGATCTCAGGAACAGTTGGCTTCAGTGGCAGGTGCTTGCTGAATAATGGTTGCTATTAGACCCTACCTTTGCATAGTGTTTAGGTATCACTACACTAATTGAGCCAATCAGCTGTTATTGCATCCTATTGTATTAATATGTTTTTTTTCTGATTTTTCCAGGAGATTAGTTAATTAGTGAAAAGATATTACTGTATAAGCTGATACCAACTTCAAACTGCATAGACCCAGATCTGCCGGCACATAATGCAGCGGCAGATCTGAGTCTATGCAGTTTGTAAGGACTAATCAGTAGAACAAACAACATAGACCCTGATCTGCCGGCGCATTATGCGATGGCAGAGCGGGGTCTATGTTGTTGGCATTTTGACTCGAATTATACGCAAGTATATATGGTACTTGTATATATAGCCTCTTGACTTTTATTTTGGGTGACAATGCAAACATGCTTGACTTGGCTGTTTCTGGAAAGGTCGCTTGCAATAAAAATTCATTCCTTTCAAATGCAGCAGAATATACAACATATCTGATGCTGATTTTTTTGACGTGTTGTTTCCAAGTTCATGCCTAACATAAGTAAGATAGTCTTAGTACATAAAAATGTAGAAAAATGAAGGAAATATATAAGGAACTTTATTAGTGTAGAGATGCCTTTATAAATTGGCCCACCTGTTTTACATACAAACTACTTAATTGATTTTCAAAGTTTTGTTTAAACAGGATTTTATATTTTATTTCCTGATGCAGAAAAGGTACAATATTTTTCAGCATAAATTTATATTGATTTATTTTATACAGGCCTGATATATGCCTCCTCTTTGAGTGTGTTTCTAAACCTCAGTATCTGTTGATAGTATTTGAATCTCATAATACTTGATAGCATTGAAAATCAGCTTAGTTGTACCTTAATCAGTTGTTTCAGTTTTTGGAGCTTACTGATAACTCCAATGTAATTATTTTAATCACAGCAAACCAAATTGATACAATAAGAAGATTAGTACTTTTTAATAAAAAGATTGAGAGGATGATTAAACAATATTAGATTGACCTGTACCAAGCACAGTAAAAAGATTCTGAAGGAAAAATTATTAGGGATTAATTGGTGTTTGCATGTCTTTTTGAAAATGTAAAAGGAACTCTTGATTATTTTAAAAGAAACTGTTTCCAAAATTTTTTAATAAGAATGACATATCCAACATGTTCAGATAATGCTTTTGGAGCTGTTTTGTGGTTTAAATCTACTCCAGATTTATTATTAAAGATTATACAGATCATATTTTTGGAGCTGTTTTGTGGTTTAAAACTACTCCAGATTTATTATTAAAGATTATACAGATCATATTTTTGGAGCTGTTTTGTGGTTTAAAACTACTCCAGATTTATTATTAAAGATTATACAGATCATATTTTTGGAGCTGTTTTGTGGTTTAAAACTACTCCAGATTTATTATTAAAGATTATACAGATCATATTTTTGGAGCTGTTTTGTGGTCTAAAACTACTCCAGATTTATTATTAAAGATTATACAGATACATTTCATTTTTAGATATTCTCTGACAATATTTTGTTTTCTTTGAAGTATGCATGATTGAAGCACTAAATACAGTATCGACGGATTGATAGGATGAGATATTCTATTGCTGATATAATCAAGATGATGTCACAATATATGTTACCAGTCATAATTTGCTGATTAACATGATTATATAGACATGGTGATATGTTATGGCTACACTTAGGAAGGCAACCTAGATATTACCTTGTGTCATGACAGCATTGGGGAACCCGGCTTTGATGTGCTTCATGACAGCACTGGGGAACCTGGCTTTGAGGTGCTTCATGACAGCACTGGGGAACCTGGCTTTGATTTGCTTCATGATAGCACTGGGGAACCCCGCTTTAATGTGCTTCATGACAGCACTGGGGAACCCCGCTTTCATGTGCTTCATGACAGCACTGGGGAACCCCGCTTTAATGTGCTTCATGACAGCACTGGGGAACCCCGCTTTAATGTGCTTCATTATAATATAAATTTGGATATAACACAGTCATGTCATGGCTACCAATTTTTTTGCCCTCAGTGTGGCTTATTCCCTGATCCTACTTAAAACATCAGCCAAGCTGACAAACAGATAGAAATAACTAAGTTAAGTTTCATAAACCACTAGCTTACAGATAATAAATTATGTTCTTACACAGTAATTAATGATTTTCATCAAACACAGAGCTTAATCCCAATTGTTGTATAAATTGGCAGGTAGTAAAATTATTATTATAAATCAGACTGGCGTTTTGTTTATTTTACCCCCTCCCCATGCCCTCTCCAACACTTAATACACCCATTCATTACATTTTTGATAATTCTTGCTATACCATGTTTCAGTACATAATGTGGTCAACAGTTATGGACTCCACTACAGCATTATAGCAGGATTTCCCAGTTATTACCTGAGGCCCACCTTGTACATTTTTGAAAAAGTGGGGGATGGATTTATCATCAGGCATAGGCTTATCATATAGATAGGCTTATCATGAGAGAATTAGGTACAGTATGTGTAGATAGGCTTATCATGAGAGGATTACAGGATGTGTAGATAGGCTTATCATAACAGGTTTACAGTATGTGTAGATAGGCTTATTTTGAGAGGATTTCAGTTTTTTAAAGTGCAAGTTACACCACCCACCTCCTGTTTTTCATCTTCATTTCTGCAGCAATAGTTCTTTATGTGCTGTGTACTTGTGTGTGTGTGTTTGTGTGTCTGTGTGTGTGTGTGAATATATTATTATTAGCTTGTATTACATATGTAGATAATAGAGGGTCTCAAGGTAGACTATTTCTCATTTGTAACTAATTGAGTCACCCTCTGAAAATAAAGTCTGTATTATTATTATTATTATTATTATTAGTCAGTTGTTTTATCATGAGAGGATTACAGTAAGTGTAGATAGGCTTATCATGAGGATTACAGTATGTGTAGATAGGTTTATCATGAGAGGATTACAGTATGTGGAGATAGGCTTATCATGAGAGGATTACAGTATGTGGAGATAGGTTTATCATGAGAGGATTACAGTATGTGGAGATAGGTTTATCATGAGAGGATTACAGTATGTGTAGATAGGTTTATCATGAGAGGATTACAGTATGTGGAGATAGGCTTATCATGAGGATTACAGTATGTGTAGATAGGTTTATCATGAGAGGATTACAGTATGTGGAGATAGGCTTATCATGATAAGTTCATTGTATGTGTAGATATAAGCTTATTATATCTGTAGATAGACTTATCATGAGAGGATTACAGTATGTGTAGATAGGAGTATCATGAGAGGATTAAAGTATATATATAGATAGGCTTATCATTACCGGAGTACAGTGTATATAGATGGGCCTATCATGAGAAGATTATAGTATATATAGATAGACTTACCATGAGAAGATTACAGTTTGTGTAGATAGGCTTATCATGAGAGGATTAGACTATTTTTTAGATAGGCTTATCATGAGAGGATTACATTATGTGTAGATAGGCTTATCATGAGAGGATTACATTATGTGTAGATAGGATTATCACGAGAGGATTACATTATGTGTAGATAGGCTTATCATGAGAGGATTACATTATGTGTAGATAGGCTTATCATGAGAGGATTACATTATGTGTAGATAGGCTTATCATGAGAGGATTACATTATGTGTAGATAGGCTTATCATGAGATAATTTACAGTATGTGTAAACAGGCTTATCATGAGAAGTTTAGACTATTTTTTAGATAGGATTATCAGAGATGATTACAGTATTTATAGATAGGCTTATCATGAGAGGGTTACATTATGTGTAGATAGGCTTATCACGAGAGGATTACATTATGTGTAGATCGGCTTATCATGAGAGGATTACATTATGTGTTGATAGGCTTATCATGAGATAATTTACAGTATGTGTAAACAGGCTTATCATGAGAAGTTTAGACTATTTTTTAGATAGGATTATGAGAGAAGATTACAGTATGTATAGATAGATAGGTTTATCAGACAAGATTACAGGATGTGTAGATAGGCTTATCATGAGAGGATTACAGTATGTGTAGACAGGTTTATCTGGTGACTATTACAGTATGCTGAGATAATTTTATCAGCACATAACAATTATAAACATGCTATGCTGACATCAAATATTGTCTTTATCCCATATGTAACACCAATATGTCATCATGTTGACAGCAACTTACTGCAGATTGAATCTTGATGTTCTGTGCAACAAAATAATGGACAGCTTAAATTGAAAATCAGAGCAAAGATGAAATATGTACTTAGTCAAGAGAGTTCATTTGATATTTATTACATCTATAATTTGAGCACAGTTATTTTTTCTCAGTTCTTACAACACTGGTTTGCCATTTTTTAGTAGAGGGTGCTGCATTATGATGTGTAACTGGTACTTCTAGTTATTGCTGTGTTAGTGCTGTCAAGTCTTTTGATCTCAACCTGATTCTAGTGTATGAGAGAGAGAGAGAGAGAAAATGTGCATATACTAGTATTGCAAGTGCATGTAAGTGAACTCACTGCATTTTCAGTTACAAATTATCAAATACATTATTTTATGAAATGACATGATGTAATGAAGCAGTAACTGTTACTTATAAATTTCATCAAATTCATAATGCTAATGATCAGTAAATGAATGAAGTCTGTAGCATGCTGTGAAGGCTGTATGATGAGATCAGTTGACATGTCAAATGCAAACAACATAGACCCTGATCTGCCATCGCATAATGCACCAGCAGATCAGGGTCTGTGTTGTTTGTTCTACTGATTAGTCCTTACAAATTGCATAGACCCAGATCTGCCAGCACATTATGCGACAGCAGATCTGGGTCTATACAGTTTGCAGTTGTTATCGGCTTATACGCGAGTATATATGGTAATTCATTTAATCTCTGAGTGCCTGGATATGGCCAGCTTGGCACTGATATGTGATAACAGACCTGTTACCAGAGCAGAGATATAAATACCAACTTGTTACTTTGTTAGTATAGCACACATCATAATAAAATCAGAGTATTTTATGTTAACACTTACCCCATGTGAATTAGTGTCAATTTTTTAATGTATACTGAAAATTTCATGAAAAATGGTTTTTAAATGCTGAAGTTATGATGATTTAAATTTGTACATGATATATAGAGGCAGTTGGCTAAGTGACAAACATGAGGCTTGAATGTCCAACGAGCTTCATGTGTGCCTATAAAACATGAGATGTCTCACCTTTGCCAGCAATAGTATAGGTCGGAGGTCCATAGGTATTGGCATATGTTAGAGTTTGACTTACATTAAAAGCGATATGTTAGTTACATTTCTACCTATGTCTTGATTATGTGATTAGCCACAGCTTTGAAAATTGCTACAATTTCTTTAACTTTAATGAGAATTAATACAGAGATAACAAGTTTGAATGCCAGACTTTCTCTTTAATACTTTCATCTATCTGTGAAGGTTTTGATTGCCAGATAGATAAAACAAGTTTGAAGACCGGACTTTCTCTTTAATACTTTCATCAATCTGTGAAGGTTTGATTGACAGGATCATTGCTAATACTAGGATAGTTGCCCTCCTGCTTTGAGTTTCACATATATGCATAATTGGGATTAAGCCATAGTTTGACATCAGGCAATTGAAATCTTTAGTAACGATGAATAAAAGTAAATATACAGTATTACAAACTGAATTCTGTGTAAAATGGTTGAAAGTGTTGATATTAAGGGTTTGACTTTTTGTATACTCTATACAGTAAGTTGCCTCAGTGGCTGTGCAAGGGGGTTAGGGGTTGGGAGGGGGCAATTGCCCCACAGCGCCAGGTAAAGGGGGCACAGTCATGAGCTTCTTTTTTTTTTTTTACCTGAAATTTTCATAGTATTTCATTTTCACCTTAGTGTTGTGGGGGCAATTCTTCACAAAACTTATGGGGGGGGGGGGGTGGCAACTGACATAAAAGCTGTTCTCTGTAGCAAAGTAGGGGTGTCACTAAAGAATATTGCACCAGGGCACCTTAATAGGGGCGCCACTTAAGAACATTGCCTCTGGGTGCCTATAACCCTTGCCACTGAGTTACCGACATGTTTAGAGCATCAATCTTGAAAGCTTTAAGCTCTCAGTATGCCTGTGATTATGTAATGCCTCTCACCATGACAGCAGTAGATTTGGTCAGCGATGTGTTCACATCTGCTTAAATCACAGTTTGTATGAAAATGGCAGTAGAAAAGTTTCATATAGTATTAGTGAAAAGAATTATAATTTCATGTCATTCATAAGTACCAAACTTTGCATATGTTTGATAGAAAAAAACTTCTCTGAATGAAAAATTAATGAAACAAAAATAGTTATGATTTTTGTGGATTCATGTTATACAAAAATTACACGGTAAAAAAATTACAAATATTACAGACAATACTCCACATACTGTACTCTGATATTTTCATTAATGACTGATAAAGATTCAGTTAGCAAAGTGAATCAGACATGAGACTGTTGGTCACATAGCTGTGATTAGAGTAATACAATATGTAAGAACATGAAGTACCATATATACTCGCATATAATCTCATACCTACTGCAAACTGCATAGACCCAGATCTGCCGTTGTATAATGTGCTGGCAGATCTGGGTCTCTGCAGTTTGTAAGGACTAATCACTAGAACTAACAACATAGACCCTGATCTGCCGGTGCATTATGCGTTGACAGATCAGGGTCTATGTTGTTTGCATTTGGACCTGGGTTATACTCGAGTATATACGGTAAGAAGCCCTACAGAAAGCACAGTTGTAACATTTTTTGCAGGATTAGTTTATAGGCCTATTCATTTTTTGTTGTTGTTGGAAATTAGAAACATGAAATACTGTGCATCAATCCTGCCTTCCATCAGTCAGCTGACTTGCCATATCTTTGTCTGTGCACAAGTATGTGAACACTCAGGCATCGTTTTCTATTTGAATTCAACCATAATAATTGAGAAGCTTCATACCTACAGAGGCTCAGATACATTTTTATAATGGACAAATTTGAACTATAATTTACAAAACAGTAACTGTAATTTACCATACCAAAACCATAATTACGATAATTTACATACCTGTAATTATAGCATTTGATATAATTAATTGATTTGATTGAATTAACAACTTGTAAATACCTTAGTAGCATTGACATTGTTTTCTTGATTGCAATCAAATTTACTGCCAAGCTTCATCACTTTGGATGACTTCCATGATGGTTGGGTTTTGCCCATATTTGATACAGCCTTTGATTACACATGGCATTAACATTTTTGTTTCATTTTAACCAAAGCTGGTCTGAAGTTTTATCACAACAAAATATTGGTTGATTTTGATGTCTAGGCTGATCTGGTGGACTTAAAAGAGCATGAAGTACACAGTTTTATTTTCTTTGCTTGCGTGACCATAAGAACAAGTGAGTTTATGGTATTTCCTTGCATCTGTCAACAATTACTCTTTTAAACTTCTCAAAAATACTGAACTAATTTTAACCAAACCTTCCAGAGAGCATCCTGCATAAAGGCCTTTCAATTTTATATAAATGATGCTGATCCGGTATCAGATATGACCACCATTACTAAAACTAGAAAAACCTTAAAAAAAAATTGTCAAAATTTGCTGGACAGCATTAGGACAAATTTGACAGGAACCATTCAGGCATAAAGTCCTTTCAAATGATGCTGATCTACCATTGCATATGGCTGGAATTTTTAAAAAATAGAAAAACTTTTTAACAACTTCTTTTCACAAACCACTGAACACAATTTGATCGAACTTGTCAAAAAGCATTCTGGTATGAAATCCTTTTCATGATGCTGATCATCTATCAAATAATGCAACTGTTACAAAACTTATAAAAACCTTTCAACAACTGCTCAAAAACTCCTGAACACAATTTGACCAAAGTAGACAAAAAGCATCCTGGCATGGAGGCCTTTTTAAGTTTGTGCAAATGATGCTGATATGCCATCAAATTTATCTGCCACAATACTAAAAATAGAAAACAAAACTAAAAATAACTGTTCAAAATCAGTACAACAGAATTTGACCAAATTTCACTGAATGCATCTTGGCACATAGCCTTCCAAGTTAGCACAAATGATGCTGATCTGCATTCTAATATGCTACCATTACTAAAAAATATAAAAACCCATTATGTCAAGAAGTATCATATTAACCCAGATTGCTTGGCCAGCTGACAGTGCATTTAGCTTTTAGGCAGATGTCAGGCAGATGAGGGATCTCAGGCCTGTTTGAGTCTCTTGCTACAATTTTCTTAACTTAGACAGGTTTAATGTTCAGCACCTAAAACATGCAGATGTCGCCATGGGATAGCAAGGGGAGATTGTTGACTTTTTGCTTTGCCAACTGTTATGTAAAATAATGTTTGTAATCTCTACATTTATTGCTCATGCAGAAATATATATGTTTATGTATAGTTTTCCTTACCAATTCCAGAGCAAATTAATTATCTCATTAATTGTACAAGGCTCATAATCGCAGCAGCATGGCAGAATGGATGGAAGTATATTGTCAACCAATAACAAAGCAGTAAAATACAATAATATATCTACTTGAAATTAATTTTAAATTCTGTACTACTCATTAATTGTACAAGGCTCGTAATCACAGCGGCATGGCAGAATGGATGGAAGTATATTGTCAACCAATAACAAAGCAATAAAATACAATAATATATCTCCTTGAAATTAATTTTAAATTCTGTATTATATATTCTGTATGCATGGTGCACAGTATAATGTTGTATTCATTGTATTATTCCTCTGTAATAAATAATACAAGCTTTTTTATTTTTATCATTTAAATGCCTCAAAAGCTTCGGTAGTTGTTAATACATGTATACATGTATGCATATAGCTTGAGATGCACAACTGAACGAGTTCATCTGCACTATGTTTTTTTACTAACAACCAGTGTGATATAATCTCTCATAGGTACTGTTAAACAACATTAAATACATGTATAATGAAGCTGTTATATTATTTTTTACTTTCTTTAATTTCTTTATCCTTTCTATCTTTTCTTTATTCTTTCTTCATTCCTTTTTTATTAATTGTCACTGAAATCATTTGGGTGGAGGTGGGGTCTGATTATGGAAAATAAACCTAAGACAGGTAGCAAGCAAAACAGAAAGAGCTACTTCCATTTCTTCTCACAGTGAATTCCTGTGTTCTTTTTTTATTACATATCCCCCCACCCCCCCATCATCCTAACTCAACCTTGACCCAGTGGTCATTAACAAAACACCTGGTACATATATTATATGTCCTCTTACTATGATGCCCCGTTTCAAAAAAAATATTCAGAAATCTCGGCGTAAATGAATTTTTGTTTTATTTGACCATTGATTCCACCCAGGAACTCCAGGGAGGGGTCCAAAAACTATAGCCCACTTACAGATGGTTATCACATGGGCAACCTACGAACAAAGTTTGGTGTGAATTTCCCCCTCAATAGTTTATAAAGAGATAAAGTTACAAATAGAGGGAGGGTATCGCAATATCCCCCCACCAAAGTGTGGGGATTAAAAAAATATTATTTACAATAATATTGTTCCGCAGACCTACCCGCACATATATCTAAATATTTTTCCTCACATTGTTAAAACTTTCATTATATTAAATTATCCCAAGGGACATGCATGATAAATTAACCTAAGGAAGATGCATGATACCAGCTGTGGAGTCAATGCTCTGATAAAATGTTAGGCTGATTTTTTTCCAATTATGGAACTGGCTTAATTGAAAAAAATGCAGATGAGCCAAAGATGACATGATGTGCAAGTCCTTTTTGTATAATGAGGGTTCATTCAGTTGACATCTCTCCAGTAGCTGGAAGCAAAAAAGAGTTGCACATTTAATAAGCAAACTTTTCGCTGAATTAAACTTTTTTGCTACTTATATTTTCTGGCTTTATGAGCATGCACACTGCACAAATAGAGGATCACTGGTGAATTTAATGGTAACCGTCTTCACTGCTTATTATATACCATATATACTTGCATATAATCTGATACCAACTGCAAACTGCATAGACCCAGATCTGCCATCGCATAATGCTCTGGCAGATCTGGGTCTATGCATTTTGTAAGGACTAATCATGAAGAACAAACAACATAGACCTTGATCTGTCAGTGCATTATGCAATGGCAGATCAGGGTCTATGTTGTTTGCATTTGGACCCAGTTTATACCCGAGTATATACGGTATGTATGTGTTTTAAGTTAAAGAAAATGTACAAAGATAATTTAGTTCTTAAAATTTTTTTTTTTACTTCTGTCATAAAATGAAACTCTCAGAAACATTATCACAACATGGCTTTTCTGAGAGAAAAACAACAAACATACATAGATGCCTGTTTCTGAAAAAGCCAACTGCAAAAACTAAATACCCAGCTCTGCCATCACATACTGTATATACTTGCGTATAAACCAGGTCCAAATGCAAACAACATAGACCCTGATCTGCTGTCACTCAATGCACTGGCAGATCAGGGTCTTTATTGTTTGTTCTATAGATTAGTCCTTACAAACTGCATAGACCCAGATCTGCCGGCACATTATGCGATGGCAGATCTGGGTCTGTGCAGTTTGAAGTTGGTATCGGATTGCGCGAGTATATATGGTAATGTACTGGCAGATAAGGGTCTACACTGTTCACATGAAATTGTAAGTAGACCATGATCTGTCTGTACATTTTGGAGTTGCAGACCAGACTTTCGTACTCTGTATGCAGTTGTGTATATGCATTATGCACAGACAAGTAAATTAAATTAAAGTGCAGTTAATTACAGTTAAATTAATGTAAAATCAAATTAAATTAATTTAAAATACATTATTTTTCATTGTTTCTAAAGTTTTCTCTGAAAGTTTATAATCTACAGGTTAACAAATAATCTTATTGATTATTAATAGATAACTGATACCTACCTTATTGATAAGTCCCTTTGATCATACTTACCAGACTGAATTTCTGAAATTTTAATGAATGGGCAATAGTAAATAAAAGCCTAAAATACTTTATATTTTGTACAATTTGTTTCTACCATTTAATTGTAATACTTTATATTTTGTACAATTTGTTTCTACCATTTAATTGTCCTTTGGTTCATTTCTTAGTACAAAAAACTGGTCTTGACAGAAAGTTCATTTAACCAGTTGAATTGAGCTCAGAACCATTCAGTCATCAGAATGACTTTCAGAAATGATAATGAATCTCATATTTTTTTGATTTTATTCTATTTTTATTATTTCGGTAATAAGTCAGAAGTTTTACTCAGCAAATTTGATCTAAGGAACATTTCAGAAGCAAAGATAATGATAATTTTCAGTTGTTAGTTGGTTTGGAAGAGTCAATAATTGCATTTTTATTGATTGATTGATTGGGATTTAACAGCATCAGCCCATTCTAGGCTCTCTAGTACCATGACAAAGGCAACATTTATAGGGAGTAAATGTTAGTGAAGACTAAATAGGTACAAATGTTAAATGGTAACAAGTTACAAGCAATTCTTAATCCTAGCATGCTTATGAAAGATAAAAGCTTTGTTCTTGCATGTGAAAATGTGAAATGTCTTCTTAGATGACATTTCTAGTAGCTGTGAGCAAAAAATGTCCCAAACTTAATTAGCAAACATGATATTGAAATAAATCCTTTATTTTTTGGTGCAAATATGAAATTAATTATTCATATATCAATTTCCCTTTGTTAATTATAAATTTTGTTAATTATAAATGTGAATGTCAACATGCTAGGAATTTTTTAAATTATAAATGTGGATGTCAACATGCTGGCTGTGCCAGTGGAGGAGCATATGAGAAATTCCAGCCTTTCTTTCATGGTAACCATCTTTAATCAATTAATATACTTTCAAAAAGATAAAAGAAAGAATACTAATGGATCAACTTTTTCTTTTGCATAGATCTATGAGTAGTTAGTGAAGTAAAGAACCTCACTCAGAGAAGAGAAAAAACACTTCTTAATTGTATGTATTTATGTATGTATCTATGGATGGATGGATGTGTATGTATGTGTGTGTGTGTGTGTGTGTGTGTGGATATATATATGTATGTATGTATGTGTAGGGTTGAAAGGCACATCAGCACAATCCTGGCTATATAGTACTAACATAAAAATGACAATATATCAGAATATAGTAAAGTCTGCTCGAGATAAAGGGCATCATGCATTCATGAAGCCAATTTCCTTTGCATATTTAACCCTGATATGAAGGATACTTGTCCATAAATGAAACAGTTTTATTGATCCTTAATTGTCCTTTATAGATGGGTTTATCTATACATAAAAAGGGGGGGGGGGGAAAGTACCAGAACTTGGTGAAAACCATCTGGAAATTAGAGAATTGTGAGAAGACCATCAGGAAAACAGAGTACTTGGAGAAAACCATCAGGAAATCAGAATACAAAGAGAAATCAACATACATGGATGGTTTCAACTTACCGTATATACTCACCTATAATCTCAATCATGTATAAGCCAACCCCAACCCCCCAACTTAACCTTTTAAATTCAGTCCTTGGCATTAATGAACCAAAAAAAGTGCTTTGTTGCAACAGAATGTATAAAGATGGAATTCTGTTGCAATCTTTACAGTATACTGCAGGTAAAGAACGAAACTTGTACACTGTTATGTTCTATGAAAAAATGATGCATCAAGAAAATTTGGCCATGTTGAGAAATATATCGAAGTTTATATACAGTGTCACAGAGATTGTACCATTGATTGTTTGTGTCAACCACAATATTATGCAGTCATAAAGGAATTGGTGATTAATACTGATGATTCAGTTGAAAATGGTGCGATGAATTAAAATCCTGTTAATATAGTTCCTTTGAAATCGAAGTACATGCAGTATAAAAATAGTTCCAATTACAAGCATCAAAGACTTGTGTGTGTATATCCAATTAAATGATGGCAAGGACACTGTTTTTGTTTGTGTATCCCCCATTTCTGTTGAATATGACTGATAACTGTACATTCATGTAGAAAATTTGGACCAGACATATACGTGAAAATTGAAGACATGAACATAAATATACGGAACAAAACTTCAAATGCAGTACCATAAAGTTTAAAATTTTTGAACAACATCAACCATTTGAACACGTTAACATTTTTATATTTCACCAGAGAGGTTTGTTTCCTGAAATATTTCTTATTTATTTCCAGTGCTGCATAATAAGTTTTGTTCTATGTACATGATGGTAGTTAAAATTTTATTTTGATATTGATTTGGTTGGTTGACATATTGTTGTACTTCTACATTCAGCTTTTCATGTCATGTATGAATTCACTCTTGTTCATTAAAATTGGTTTTATTAACATTGCAAAAACCTTGTTCATGTTTGTATATATGTTAAAACTAAATAAAATATTGGCATATGAATTATTTTTTATGAAATCGTTGGTTTTTGCAACAACAAAAAAATGCCACCAAACTTTTAATCAGTCATAACTTTTCACTAATGTGAGATATCAATATTCACCTTACATATTTAAGGTTATTCCTTGATCAGTTTGTGCATTATAAATTCATTAATATTCATTAGGTACCGACAAATTCATGCAATTAAGTACATAGCTGTAAATTGTCAAAAACTTGTAAACATATAACAACATCCACGGTGCTCCTGCATAATTCCCTAGGGTTAATATACCAATGCAATAAAAAGCTAAAATAAAATAACCAATAGACAGGGAATTTCAGTACCTTTCCAAACATATACAGATTATTAATTTGATATGCAAATTAATGATTTTATAGACAAAAAATGTTTAATTATGTAGCAAATTTCTCACCAACACTACCGGTACATGTATATGCAGTTTTCTAGATGATAATTAATTTATCTGCAGGGTTTGCTGGCAAGATCGCGCAAGCAGCTGTACTTGGATATTGCCAAATGTCTTTTACGAGCTTCTTCGAGCTCACTGTGAGCTTCCATCCAGTCTGCTAGCTAAAATTCAGATTGTTTATAACCTTATAATGAGCTTGCCACATGCTACCACAAGCTCGTGTGAGCTTGATTTAGGATTGCATTTTTATAAGGGTTCTGCGTAGGTGCAGTGAGGTGCACAAGTGCACCATGCCTTATTGACAATTCTCCACTCTGTGGGAGGATGTATTCATATCGAATGGACAAGATTTTTCGACACAATAATGGGTAAGTATTGCATAATTAAAATTAGTTTTACCGCCCAAAAAACTACATATTCATGGAAATCTCTGCTGTGAATTATATGTACCAGTGTTTGTACATGTCAGTTATAAGCATTTGAGTTATACTTAGAATAGTTGATGAACTGAGAAGAGAGTTCCATATATAATCATGTATAATCCGGGTCCAAATGCAAACAACATAAACCCTGATCTGCCGTCGCATAATACGCCGGCAGATCAGGGTCTATGTTGTCAGTTCTACTGATTAGTCCTTACAAACTGCATAGACCCAGATCTGCCAGCACATTATGCGACAGCAGATCTGGGTCTATGCAGTTTGCTGTTGGTATTGGCATATACGGTAGTTGTTACTAATTGAGTTACCCTCTTTAAACAAAGAAATACTAGTATTATTATTATTATTATTATTATTATTATTATTATTATTAAGGCATTTTATTTCAAGCTGGATTACAGACACTGTTTAATATGTAGAGTGGTCTACAGGAGTAGACATACATTTCTTGAAGATTCCCTAATCTACAGTAGCTCAATGTGCTACACTGGTTGTTCACTTTGATTGGTTAAGATGTTCTTCAGTCTGTTCAGAATAGCTCTTACACAGCTGTACCCACATGTTAAGTACATACCTGTTATGTCTTCAACAATTACCTGTTATTGCAGGAGTCTTGTGCATTTCTGTCTGATTTCTGTCGAATCTCCAACATTCTTGCTGTGAGACAAGATTTTAATGTAATATACAGTAGTAAAACAGTTATTAACTGTGCACCAATTATCTGATTTTTTCACTCATCCAGACTAATGGAGTGTCTCCTTAACCTTCTGCTTTTTCTTTATATCACAATAATATATCCAGACAATTATCCAAATAATTAGGTTTGTATCCCCCAAACCAGTCAAGATAATCAAGGTTTTGTAGTACCTGATATATGATTTTAGACCAGTCAAGATAATCAAGGTTTTGTAGTACCTGATATATGATTTGAGACCTTTTTAGTTTTATTTTATTTTATGAACTAGTAAATTGTCACAGAGGTCAAGATAATTGGTTTGCTTATTCAGAAAGCCTTATTCACCACAAGATGGCTATCATTTTTAATCCTACGTGTCAGAGACCAAAAGAACTTACGGGATGTCCTGTTGTCCGTTGTCCATCTGAACATTGCAAAAGTTTGTTATCACTTCTCCTCCTAAGGTACTTGGAGGATTCCCATGAAACTTTACAGACACTTTCATTACAAGGTCTAGTTTGTCCTAAATGAACAAGGTACCGATCTGATGTACAGTATGGTCGCCACAACAGTCATTGTGAAAATCTTGTTGTTGCTACTCCTCCTGAATGGAAATTCAAATCGATATAGGATTTTAACCAGAGGACTTTTTATGATGTCTAGTTGGTCCTACACAAAAATGGTGCTGCTCGGACATCCAGTATGGCCACCACAGCAGCCATCTTGAAAATGTTGTCATTGCTACTTTTCCTGAACAGAAAGTCATATCAACATGGGGTTTTCATCAGAAGACTTCTTATGGCATCTTGTTGGTCTTCAGTGAAAACTTTTCCAGTCTGAAATCCAGTATGGGCATCGCAGTAGCTATCTTAAAAATCTTGTTGTCACTACTCCTCATAGTTGGAATGTCATATCGACATTGGGTTTTCACCAGAAGACTTATTATGATGTCTAGTTGGTCCTAAATGAAAATGGTGCTGATCTCACATCCAATATGGCCACCATGGGAGCCATATTGAGAATCTTCTTATTGCTACTCCTAAATGAAAGTCATATCAACATGGGGTTTTCACGAGAAGAATAATTATGATATCTAATTGGTCCTAAATTAAAATGGTGGCGATCTGATCTCAAATATGGCTGCCACATCAGCCATCTTGAAAATCTTCTTGTCGCTACTTCTAAATGAAAAGTCATATTGACAAGGGGTTTTCACCTGAAGACTTTTATGGTGTCTAGTTGGTTCTGAATGAAAATCTTGTAATTGCTACTTCTCCAGAATTTATGTCATATCGACATAGGGTTTTCATCAACAGGAGGACATTTGATATGTTATAATTATACAATGTACGAATAAATAGATCAGGAACTAGAATGCAGTTTGTGAGCTAATTCCCCTGCATGCACACAAATTCCCTCACCTTGCCATGTGATAACTATAAAATATATACCAACTACCGACAAAAAAAGAGTGTTTGAAATGTGATTGAAAAAAGTCTGTGTTGGCTAATTTCAGTTTGAATTTACAGATTTTTTCTAAAATCTGATGTGATCACACTGATGTATATAGTAGCGTTTTATAGCACCTTAGCACAATATCAGCTATATGGTGCCAACGAAAGGTAATGTTCGAAAAATAAAAAATTCAATTGCACAAAAATTTCAGAAGACCTTCCAAATAAATGTAAACATCAAGTATAACAAAATAAAATATAAAACATAAAGATGTTACAGTAAAATTCTCTAAAATATATATTAAATAAGAGATAAAAGATAACACATGTAAATCCTAAAAACATATGGTCAGAATTTGTTATATAAACTGCATTATCTCGAAAAGAACAAGATTTTCATCATCATATAGTTTCTTCATGCAGTTCACATCAAAATACATCTGTCTCACAAGGTGGATGTTGACACACTCGAAAAGAATGTGTTCTTGTCTCTTAGTATCTACTCTGATCAAGGTTCACCCTTCAGGGGGTATGCATGAGTTAGGTATGTGTGTCAAATACACAATCGGTACAATACCACCTCATCTCTGCAATTAGTTCTATACGAGGGATGCCATTCTTCAATAGTGGATATGATGTTATAATAATAATAATAATAATAATAATAAAAATAATAATAATAATAATAATAATAAACACTTTATTTTATGAGGGTATCTCAGTTAGTATAATATACTATTCTCCCCTGAGGCCATCAGGATACATTAGGTATAAAAGCACAAAGTGTATATGATATGCATTAACACAACAAACTGGAGAGCATGTATTTCAGTATTTCAATATTTAACATGACAACTGTCTTTCAAGATAATGGTTATACAATTTTGTTTTGAACACATTTAGATTTGTTTCTGATCTAATGATTATGGGGAGTTCATTCCATAAAATAGCACCAGAGTAAGCAAATGATTTTTTTCAAGTATTTGTTTTTTGGTATTCTGCACTGATCATTTGTAGCTGATCTCAGTTTAGGTCCTTGGTGTTTTTCTTCTGACTTAAAATGAAACATACCATGCAAATATTGAGGGCAATGTTCATTCTTAACTTTGCACATTTATAATGACTTGTGGTAGGCTAATCTGTATTCAGATTTCAGCCATTTCAATTATGAGAATAGAATTTTGGATGGTGTATCAAATGGTAAATCTAGGATAATTCTTGCTGCCTTTTTTTGAAGTTTGTGGATTGTTTCAGTATTGCTATCTGTTGTATTTCCCCAAATTGTGCAGCAGTAGTCCAAAAGAGGAAGAATTAATGCATTATAGAATAATTTCTGATAGTTGAGTGGTAGATAACTTTTTATCCACTGTAAAAGATAAATTCTTGAGCTTACAACAGAGCAAACTTGTTTCACTTGCTTGCACTAGTCTAGATTCTTATCAGCATGAACTCCCAAAAGTTTGTATGTGTCAACATTTTCAGTTAGATTGTTCTGAAGTTTGTTTGTTGAGTTTTCTTTCTACATATTTTGCCTAGTATAATGAACATGCTGATTTATGCAATATTTGAAGTCAGTGTCTTTGAAGCAAATGTGGCCTATATTTATATAGAATGAAGAAGAAATGTTTTATTTAGCTCAGCAATATATCTTCCAAATTATTGTGGAAATTGGTTTTCAGTTTCATATGGCATCAATCAAACTTTGACAATTTATCGCTATTTTCCTCCCATTTAAATTTTTCATTATGAAACATGCAGAACAGTAAAGAGCACATTATTAAATCCATCAATCATTTCTCCTAACTTAAATGTACAGCATGTCAAATGAAAAAGAGCATAGTGATTCTAACTGAATCAAGAAATCGGTGGAGACAAATTTTTACATCATTAAAATTCTCTCTAGTATCAGCATGTGGAAAAAAACTAAACCACTTAGGATTAGAATAGGCAAGAAATTACATCCTGGGATCAGAATTTGTCATCAACGACATGGCTGTACAATCTTTGAAAGTAGCAACGTACGTTTACAAGTTTAAGATTTTAAGATATATTCAGTCATTTAAGATAATGGCACAGAATTTCAGTCTGACTGCACTGTCACATTGAATTTCCTTTGATATTCTTATGCATAAACTATGTTTTATTTGTCTCATATTTTTCAGCGAGATTTTACATCTCGGCAAGATAAATGTGGACTGCTTGAGTCGGTGTAGCATTAGATTGAGAAGTGGGTGTAAAATAATAATAATGCAGATCTATTGAAATTCTCCCATGTTCTATCCAGATATTATAAAAAATGTTTTGTTTGCATAAAAAAAAAGAATGTTAATGACTGTTTGCGTGAACATGAACAATACTGTTTTGCAGTTGGGAAAGCAGAACTATGCATGTGACAAAGTGGCAACAAGGTACATGGTCTGTTTTTTCACTCATAAAAATCAACACAATACTTTAAAAAAAGTTGCATAGCATCATGCTCAGTTGATTTGCATTGTCCGAAAAACTTCTGTCATTCACTTGAGATGATGTATCGACTATGCAAGTCAGTTTTCATTCTCACCATCATTGTTCACTTGAGATGATGCATTGACTATGCTTGTCAGTTTTTATTCTCACCATCATTGTTCACTTGAGATGATGCATTGACTATGCTTGTCAGTTCAGTCTCACCATCAATATTCACTTGAGATGATGCATTGACTATGCTTGTCAGTTTTCAGTTTCACCATCATTGTTTACTTGAGATGATGCATTGACTATGCTTGTCAGTTTTCAGTTTTACCATCAATGTTCACTTGAGATAATGTATGGACTATGCAAGTCAGTTTTCATTCTCACCATCAATGTTCACTTGAGATGATGCATTGACTATGCTTATCAGTTTTCAGTCTCACCATCAATCTTTTCAGTCTCACCATCAATGTTCACTTGAGATGACTATTGACTATGCAAGTCAGTTTTGAATCTCACCATCCTATGTCACAAGCACTTAGATCACTTCACACTTTTTTGCATTAGCTTTAAATCTCAGCCCCTCTCAGATGGTTCAAAAACTTGGTTATAGTGTTTGAAGAAAATCAGAGCCACACAGACTAGAAAACCAGTGAAGGTAAGTAGTTACTATTTTAGTGTCATAGTCAAAATTAGATGAAAAATTATGCATCAAATTGAGCATGTTTTAAGATTATGACATCTGATTTGGGCAAGTAATGTTGCATACACAAGACATTGATTATTAGCTATTTATCTTGGCTGGTTTACTATCAGAAGCTTTGATTTCTTCAAACAATTCAACCACCTGTTGCAGTGGGCCGTCACATAAAGCCACTGCTAAAAACAATTCAACCACCTGTTATAGTGGGCTGTCACATAAAGCCACTGCTAAAAACAATTCAACTACCTGTTGTAGTGGACTGTCACATAAAGCCATTGCTAACCAATCTCAAGTATTCCACATGCTTGTGATGTAGGATAGTGAGATTGATTTTAGTGTCAAGGCATGGTTCAAATAAACACTGCTCTGTCCAGCTAATTGTAATGATCCAACTATAATGCACACACAACAGCAAACAGTACCCACAGATCTAGGTCTATTCTGCAAGCAATGTCAGCATATCTAGGGTTATGCTGTAAGCAGTGCCAACATATCTAGGTTTATGCTGCAAGCAGTGACAGCATATCTAGGTTTATGCTGCAACCAATGCCAGCATATCTAGGTCTATGCATCAAGCAATGTCAGCATATCTAGGTCAATGCTGCAAGCAATGCCAGCATATCTAAATCTATGCTGCAAGCAGTGCCCACATATATAGGTCTATGCTGCAAGCAGTGCCAGCATATCCAGGTCTATGCTGCAAGCAATGCCAGCAGATCTATGTCTATGCTGCAAGAAGTACCAGCAGACCAAGATATACACTGCAAGCAATGCCAGCATATCTAGGTCTATGCTACAAGCAATGCCCACAGATCTAGGTCCATGCTGCAAGCAATGCCAGCATATCTAGGTCTATTCTGCAAGCAGTGTCAACATATCTAGGTTTATGCTGCAAGCAGTGCCAGCATATCTAGGTTTATGCTGCAAGCAATGCCAGCATATCTAGGTCTATGCTGCAAGCAATGTCAGCATATCTAGGTCTATGCTGCAAGCAATGCCAGCATATCTAGATCTATGCTGCAAGCAGTACCCACATATATAGGTCTATGCTGCAAGCAGTGCCAGCATATCCAGGTCTATGCTGCAAGCAATGCCAGCAGATCTATGTCTATGCTGCAAGAAGTACCAGCAGACCCAGGTCTACACTGCAAGCAATGCCAGCATATCTAGGTCTATGTTGCAAGCAATGCCCACAGATCTAGGTCCATGCTGCAAGCAATGCCAGCATATCTAGGTCTATGCTGCAAGCAGTGCCCACATATATAGGTAAATGCTGCAAGCAGTGCCAGCATATCCAGGTCTATGCTGCAAGCAATGCTAGCAGATCTATGTCTATGCTGCAAGCAGTGCCAGCATATCTAGATCTATGCTGCAAGCAATGCCAGCATATCTAGGTCTATGCTTCAAGCAGTACCAGCAGATCTAGATTGATGCTGCAAAAAGTACCAGCAGATTTAGGTCTATGCCGCAGGTAGTGCCAGTACATCTATGTCTATGCTGCAGGCAGTCCCAGCAGATTTAGATCTATGCCACAAGCAGCGCCAGCAGATCAATGTCTATGCTGCAAGCAATCCAAGCAGATCTTGGTCTATTCTGCAAGCAGTGCCAGCAGATTTGAGTGTGCTGCAAGCAGTGCTAGCAGATCAAGGTCTGTGATGCAAGCAGTTCCAGCAGAGCTAGGTGTGCTGCAAGTAGTTGTGTGCACATCATACTGGGTGATTATAGTAGATATCGAACATTACCATTATCTGGATATTTAGGAGCAGTCATCATTTGTGCCAAGGATTGACAGATCTGGGTCAACAAAGTTATCTTAAAATCATAGGTAAAAACAAACAGTATGGTCCCTGACCAGCTGGTATATTCTGCAACAGTGGATTGTAGATCTGGGTATATATCTGTGTCAACAGATCTGCATGTCTACCCAGTCTGCAATTTTTCGTGTGCATCATACATCAGCAGAGATAGTACTGTATACATTTGGAGGGAGGATGGTTGGTTGGTTGGCTTTTAACAGCACTGTAACACATTCTTGGCTATATCATGTCAAGGAAATGGGAGTTAAGTGCCTTTTCCAAGGACACACTGAAGCAGCCAACCCAGGCTGGCCTGTGTCTTGTATCGAAACAGCGACACTTGGATTATTAGTTGGACACTCTACCAACTGAGCTACTGCGGCTTGCAGCATAAGAGGAGAATGGTGTCAAACTTGTGTAAAACAAAGCAACTTTTCTGTATTTGCATGTTCAACATCTTGTCAATGATGAATTTCTCATATCTGTAAATGTCAAAGCATCTGTTTTAAATTAAATTGTCAAATTTCCTATTGTGATACAAATAATTTGTGTATGATATGCCATTGCTTAATGACACGTACACAGAAAAAAAGAGTTGCTTTTTGTGTTGCATTACATCTCAGTAATAATAAATAATATTAGTGATTATGGTTGCAAATGTACATAAATATAAACGGAGCTCTAAAGGGACTCCAAGTTTTCACTTCTCTCTGTCCATCCATACGTTTCCATCCTTCCTTTTCATCCAAATTCTTCCATAATTATATTTTAACTTACCGTATATACTTGAGTAATTCTGTGCCAACTGCAAACTGCATAGACCCAGATCTGCCATCGCATAATGCGCTGGCAGATCTGGGTCTATGCAGTTTGTAAAGACTAATAAGTAGAACAAACAACATAGACCCTGATCTTCCGGCACATTATGCGAAGGCAGATCAGGGTCTGTATTGTTTGCATTTTGACTTGGCTTATACACGAGTATATACGGTATCTACATTTGCAACAGATGAAAATTTAGATGTCATCCAAACTGTGATCAGTTTAGCAGAAGCAGATTAAACCATTCTAAAGCTTTTTCCTCACTATTTTTACCCATAATGTCATTGCCAATCATCTTTTGAGTTCACAAATTCATCCCCAAATAGGATTTTTTTCTTTCCTTTCTCAAGTCATGTGCACAGTCAACGCAATAAGTGCTCAGAAACTTTGACTTGTATTAAGCTAAACATGGATTTTGTATTTGTGCGCTGATTTCGGTTTAATTTAATTAACTTTCACAATAGCAAAGTGATGTTTCTTAATTCATTTCCTTCATAGTTCAGCAAAGCATGTTTCATGGCTGAAATAGCGAAATGTATAACATAGGAAATCAATTTGTCAATGTCATCATGCAGAATGTTCATGCGTTTACCAGTTTCATCAGTTAGAAATACATTTGTAAACAGCTACATTCTCTAGTGTTTGAATATATTTGTAATGATTGTAAACTAAATCTGGCCTGGATATCATAAAAATGTTGAGTATTTAATTAATTTGAGTTTAGGACTTTCTGCTTCACCATTTCCATAGAATTTTTACCTAACATTTTTATTAGCTGAGAAGGAAATCTGCAACTCAATCTTAAGGGTTCCATACCAGGTCTTCTAGTTTTCTCATCCTTCATTTTAGTGTGAATTCACTGCTTTCTGCAGGTTAACCAATTATGTTTCCCTTCCCCGAATATTGCTTTGATGCTGTCAATCAACTGTCTGTCTGTCTAACCATCACATTTTCTTGTAAGCAAGATAGCTCAAAAACTATTGAGCCAAACCAGACCAAATTTGATATTTTGATACCTTGGGTGGGTCCCAAGACCTGATTAGGTTCTAATGACTGTGGCCTTTTTTTTCTTCAAATTTTTTAAAACACATTTTTGAAAATTTGGACTTGCACTTTTTGGACAATAACCTTGTTAGCACAATTACCGTATATACTCGCATAATTTCCTGGGTCCAAATGCAAACAACATAGACCTTGATCTCCCATCGCATAATGCGCCTGCAGATGAGGGTCTATGTTGTTTGTTCTTCTGATTAATCCTTACAAACTGCATTGACCCAGATCTGCAAGTGCATTATGCGACAGCAGATCTGGGTCTATGCAGTTTGCAGTTGGTATTGGATTATACACGAGTATTTACAGTCAGTAAAAACCACTTGAGGTAGACAAATGAAGTTCAACACATTGATATTAATATGGATGCAGTAAAATCTTTCTTGAGAGATCACTTATGTAAGAGACTACCTGTCTTGAGAGACCAGGTTCTCAATGGACAGATTTATTAATCATATAATGTTATGACCCATCATGAGAGACCACCCTTTTTGGCAATACCATGATTTTTTGGCAGGAGGGGTGGTTTTAAAAGACAGGTTCTACTGTAAATCATGATTAGATTTTCAGGCCATTACAGCATTTTTTTTTTCATTTTTTGTAAACTTATTTTGACCTTTTTGGACTTTTAAAATTTTACTGAAAACCTTGTTAGCAGATTTCAGCAAAAACCATTAAATTAGGTAGACAAGTACAATTTGGCATCCATGTTTGCAGGCGCATGTAGATGACTTGATTAGATTTTCATCCCAATATAACAATTATTGTACATTTTAGAATTTTGTCGAGCTAGACTTATTTGGTCTTTTATTTTTTGTCAAACATAAATCTTGTAGGGTGAGGGAAGGAATTTAGCTTCCTTATAGCCCCACTTTTGGACAAATATCAAACTTATCCTAATTTTACAAAGCTGAAACTTTCAGTACTTAAATTGATAGAACTGTGTTGATCTAATGAGAAGAAGACTAAACACCAGACCCTAAAATTCAGGGACATTCTATATCACACTCTTAATAAAATTTCATTTTCTTCATCTTCCTAGATTTGTCCTTTCCTTCTGACAAGCACCACTGTCACGGAATAACATTAATTTTCCTGCTGGGGGTGAAGGTGGGGGGATGTTTTTACTTTTTTTAAAAAAAACTTTGAGTTTTCATGGATTTCATGACCACTAAAAACTGCAAATTTAAACGACCAACAGACAAGGATTGTCTGTGGATACAGTAGGACCCTAACCCCAATTCACAATTATAAGCACAAGCAATTATGTCATTTTTTCACAAATCAGGAAAATTTATACCTCTGAAAAAAAATGAATTCACAGCATTCAGAAGGTTTGTACATGTATATACATGCATATATATAATACATGTATATAAGGAGAGAGAGAGAAATACAAATATACACCAAACAGAGCGCAAAGTGCTATCCCTGGGACCTAAGTTAGAATCTCCCAAGAGTACGAATTAAAAATTTATATTAAGAATGATGACCACACTGTTAAAATTCGTATTCATGAAAATAAATGAATTCACTGTATTCAGGAAGGTTTTCCTTAGTTCTAGAATCATAAAGACTTGGTGTAATAAAACTATTATGATAAGAATTTATAACAGTGGCAGACTGAGAGGGGGGATGGAGGCTTGGGGTTTCAGTTTAAACCCTATCAAAATACATGTATTATACTTTTTAATTAAGTAAAATGGGCCCTCCCACTTCTCAAAATCCAACCCTTGTATCCTGGATCTGCCACTGCATTGTTACAAGAAGGCGACATTTTATGTTGTCATAATTAGCCCTCACTTGATTTTTGGCTATTACAACTTCTGTATTATTAGATTATCTTTAGCTTGGTCTCAGTGGCATGACATGTTGGTATGATGTTTTTTTTTTTTTTTTTTTTTTTTTTTTTTACTGGTCATAGACGAGAACAGTTTATGCTATGGTCTCTTGTCCGTCATCCGTTGTCTGCCTTTAATCCATCCGTCCGTCATCCATTGTCTGCCTTTAATCCATCCGTCCGTCATCATCTGTCCCTTTGCACAAGTTTGTTATTGCTACTCCTAAACTACTGAATGATTGCATTGAAACATTACACTCACATTCATCCCAAGGTCTGTTTGGTCCTAAATGAAACTGAAGCTGCTCTGACATCCAAGACATCCAATATGGCCACAACAGTGGCCATCTTGAAGATTTTATCACTACTTCTCCTGAATGGATGGTCATATTGACATGGGATTTTCACCAAAAGACTTCTTATGATGTTTTGTTGGTTTTAAATCAAAATGGTGCTGATTTGACATCCAATATGGCCAACATGGTTGCCATCTTGACATTTTTTTCATGTGACTCATTCCTAATGGATGGTCCTATCAACATGGAGTTTTCACTGAAAGACTTCTTATGATGTCTGGTAAATCATAAATGAAAATGGTGCCCCTCAGATGCCCAATATGGCCACTGTGGTGACCATCTTGAAAACATTTGTTATTGCTAATCCTCCTGAATGAATGGTCTTATTGACATGGGGCTTTTTGCTGAAAGTCTTCTTATGATAGTTGGTCCTAAATGAAAATGGTGCTGCCCAGACATCCAGTATGGCCATTATGTATTATGAGCGCAATGGTGGCCATCTTGAAAATCTTCCTTTCACTACTCTTCCTAAGTGGATGGTCATATCGACATGGGGTTTTCACAACATGATTCCTTACGATGTCTAGTTGTAGCTGATGAAAATGGTGCAGATCTGACATCCAATATATGTCCAGCACAACAGCCATCTTGAAAATCTTGTTAATTCTACTGCTCCTGATGGATGATTATATTGACATGAGGTTGTCACTGAAAGACATGATAATATCTAGTTGGTCCTATATGACAATGCTGTCCCTCGGACATCCAGTAAGACTTGTAATGTCTAGTTATTTTTTAATGAAAATGGTGCTAATCAGATCTCCAGTTTCATGGCCATTGTGCCCATCTTTTAAATTCTGTTATCATTACTTCTCTAGAATTGACCAATCTTAGTGCAATGGGGACTTTTTATGATATGTAGCTGGTTCTGAATGAAATTGGTGCCAATCATACCTGCATTATGGCTGACATCGTAGCCATATTGAAAATCATGTAATAGATCGCCAAATGAATAGAGGGTCCTATTGACATGGGTTTTTGAATATGCAACTTTTTATGACCACTAGTTGCTCCTAATCAAAATGGTAATCATCTTGAAAATCTTGTTATCACTACTCCTCTTGAAGGGATGGTCATATTGACATGGAGTTTTCACTACAACACTTTCCACTTTATTTAGTTGATTCTAAATGAAAATCATGCTAGTGTGACCTCGCAAAGTTTGAAAAATCTCATGACAGCTTTTTCTCTTAAACGAACGACCATACCAACATTTAAAAAAACAACAACAAAAAAAATCTTTTCTGCAATATATAGTTATTTCTATATTAAAATTGTGCTGATCCTATCTCAGACATGGATGCCTTGATGGCCACCAACATATCTGCACTTTTGTGAAGGAGTTTTGAAAATCAGATCTAATTGACCATGGGGTCAAGTCAAAGGTCATTGCTTGCATTTTTGTACTTCATTGAGGTAATTAATACAGTTACTGAGATACTTGTACATATACAATTAGTACATATATAAATGAATTTTGACCAGACTTCTATTTAGTTGCATTTCAATGAACAAGTTGATAGTCAGCACTCTTGATTCAGGATTTTAGCTGTATTGGCTTGTGGGCATGACAACACAAACAAGTATACATGGATTTTTATCAAACCCAGTTTGTGAATATATCTAACGAATACTTTTAATGATGCCACTGAAATAACTGTGTTATTTTTCCCCAAAAATTATTAATTATAGTTTTAACCAACTTTGTATGTGAATATATCTTGACATTGAGACAAGTTCAATGATTTTCTATCCATGGTGTCAGGTTCAAGGTCAAAAGCTATGACAAAAAATTCTGTACTGCACTTACAGGTATCTTGTAAACATGTTAACTCAGAAATAAAAGAAAATAGTTTTATTTCAAAATTTGGTATGTTGGAGTTTCTCAAGAATATCCAAGATAATTTCAAATCTTATCCTGAATTCCTGGACATTTTTCACAGCCAGCAGAGCATCAATCCCTTTGAGAGACTCTTGTTTTTTTTTTTAATAGGAAGGGTATGTGCATATATTAAAACTGTTCAATAATTTTCTGGTATTTAATTCAAACCAAAATGATGTTCCATTCCAGAAATGTATATGTTCTGAATACATGCCCTTCATCAAATGAATATATGTCTCAACTATTTTTCCACATTTTCTCATAGTTTTCTTGTTTTTAACCAGGTCAGCCAGGTTCTTTGTGATTAAAAAAGGTGTGTAAATGATAAAAGGTATTTTCTATTTCTTTTTCTTAAAATGGGAATTAAAGTGCATAGGGTTTTCTACTTAACTCTTCACTGCGAATCAGTCTGGAGGTTGAACTGCCTGATTTGCACAGGATTTATCCATTCATTCAATAATTGGCATCACTTCTGAGTTTACTTCTTGTGCAATAATAATTTTCTTTATAGTGGGAAATTTGTCGTGGACACTGGATGGATATTGGGTACACTTTATTTGAGCATACAGGGGATGAAATGGTTGGTTGCCATGGCAACCAAATCCAGCCGAGAATGTGTATAAATCATGATATTTATCAGTATTCATTTATATTAAACTTACTATATTCTTGTCACATCAGTCATGGTTTGAATTTTTTCAAATTTTGATTGAGAAAAGTGAGAATTTCTAATTATTTAGCTTGGAATACGAATATTCAAGGACTTCATTTGTATATTTTTTGTGCTGATTAGTATTCCAATTAGCGAGTAAATGTCTTTTAAATATCGAAAATCCATATTTTCTAGAAATTGGTGATTCTTGGTCATATCTTTTTGCTGAAATGATGGATATGAACTTAAGAAATGAACAGATAGCAGTTACTTATTTTTAGCGTATAGCCTCGTTCCAAAGTTTGAAGTTTGCTCTAATATTCCTCTTTTTTGTGAAACCTTGATAATAATAAACTGGACTAGTTCAAAGAATGGCATATTCCCATATTATGAAAAATCTTTCAACTGTAATATTCAAAATTTCAAATGACTTCACATCACAACTGTGAGATGCAGAGCACATGTTTACAAATGGTGGATACACTGTTACCTACAACAGATGTGCATAGATTGAACTGCGCAGTTGCTTTAATGTTACTAATAAACTAATGATTTGCTTCATATTTATTTTCTAGATTCATTCTCTCTGCCATATAAGGGATAGTTATGGGTACAAAGACTTAATTATGGTAGTTCTGGGTATCTTAATCGGTTTTTTCCTGAAAGGCATAAAAAGGCGTCATTGTGCAGTAAAGGGGTTGGCGTCAAAAGGCGTCATCATGCAGTAAAGGGTTAATTAAGAGTGATTTGGGAAATTTCATGGTATATTCATTTTCTGGTTTTTGTGTCTGCACATGCTTGCAGTAGTAATTCTGATTTATACAAATGTCATCCTAGGACATTTTCATCAATTCTGTTAAATGGTCATTGACCAACTACTATTGGAGAATACATCTTTGATTTTATTTATCTATCAACATGTTTATAAATACAGCTCTCACTGTTTATTGGTTATCCACTTGGACATGTCACTGACTGACTATGTTATTTTCCATTATTCTTCAGCATGTTGATTCACTGGTTTTTCATGGCACTTTCAGCACTTTATTTGGCTACCTTTTTAATATTGATGAAATAGGAGCTACTGTATGTTCTTGCATATAAACCAGGTCCAAATGCAAACAGCATAGATCCTGATCTGCCATCGCATAATCTGCCAGCAGATCAGGGTCTATGTTGTTTGTTCTGCTGATTAGTCCTTACAAACTGCATAGACCCAGATCTGCTGGTGCATTATACAACTGCAGATCTGGGTCTATGCAGTTTGCAGTTGGTATCAGCTTATATGTGAGTATTACAAGTAAGTGCCTTTCCCAAGGAAACACTGTGATAGCTGCCCTGGGCTAGCCTGGGTGGATAATAGACCCATGACTCTTAGATTACTACTGTAGTTCAGTGCTCTACCAACTCGCTACCATGGCGACCTCTGCAGCATGCTCATTGTTGTGCGATTGTTGTTCCAAATTTCTGGAATATAAGAGGTAATGTCAGATTTTTCATATGGAACAAGAAGAATTGAAAATATTAAAGTGATTGAAGTTAAGCTTCATATTTTCAAAATATATTCAGTATTTAATGATTATTCATCATGATAATCGGTTGTCATTAGTTTACAGCATTTCTCCCATTATAAATCCAGATGGCCAGCATTATAAAGATTTTGAAAGTGGTGGTGGAATTATTAGCTGACAACACTTTCTTAAATAGAAATTTGCCAAAAAGATTTTAAAAGAAAGGGATGGCCATATGATCAAGTGTTGGCTATTCATGGGAGAATTATGGTGACATTCATCCAAAGTAATAGTTTGGTACATCCAGTGTATAATCCTTTTGTGTCTTGATGTTTTCTTTCCCATAAAATTTATCCGAATGCCAAGACATATTTTTTTCAGTTACTAGTCAGATTTTGGGTTAGATTTTAACAGCACTTTCATCACATCATTGGAAAGATCATGTTGATGAAATTGCAGCTAAGTGCTTTTCACAAGGACACACTGAGGCAGGTGACCAGAGCTAATCTGAGAGGATATCAAACCCCCACAACTTGTATTACAAGTCTTACCCTTACAACTGAGCTACACTAGTTACTGGTCAGATAATGTTACATTTAATAGCAGCAATACATCTACCCATCACTATTATATAGCTTTATTCCTTTTTCGTGTCGAAAAACTCGTCCGTTCGATGTGAAAACATTCTCGCACTTAAAGTGGAGAATTTGTCAACAAGCCACGTCACGCCCGTGCATCTCTCTGCGCCTGCGCAAACATTCATCTTTTTCATGGACGCCATACCTGGTGGTTGTGTCGCAAAAACGTAACCTGAGGAAATTGTCTGCTGCGGTTTTTCAACTACATTTCGGACTTCCCTCCTTCTAAATTCATCTGTGTTACAGTTGTCCGTCTCGGCTATATGTGTTTTATGCCACTATTCGTCAGTGTTTAGTTCTAGGAAGAGTTTTTCTAGTTCTCCACGTGTACTCTACCCTTAGAGGGGTTAGGGTAAACAGTATGTCTTGTTTCTTTTCAGGTACACGGTAAGTCGTCTATGTCATTACAACACGACATAGAACAACTGTGATAGCGCCGCAATTAACAGGCGCATAATTTTACAGAATTAATATTTCATTTATATATTATTCTCCTACTATTTCAATTGTTTCTTTATTATCTACGCGTGTCGCGTCGCATGCTTTTCTTGTATTTTCCTGAGAACAATAAAGCTTGTCAAGTGAACTAGCTTCTAATATCTCTTGGGAAGAACATATATATGTATATTGTTTACCTGTAGCAAACTAACCACTGTGGTGCAGATAGCCCGCAAAGTATATGGTGAACGGGTATGTATAGAGTACGCGACTTACCAAAAAAAGGTGAGTTTTCTACGTGTAGATTTTAAAGGTGAGTTTATACGTTGTTATTATTATTGATTGATACTTCAATAATAATTATTTCAGATAATATTTATTTCAGATAAAAGAAACAATGTCAGCAAATCAGTCTGTAGGTAAGTGTGGCCATAAGAAGGCCGCATGGGATACACACTCAGACTGTCTTACCTGTTCCAAGTGTAAGCGGAACAGTCGCTGCAATATTTGTACAAATTGGACCAATGAAACCTGGAATCTTGCTGATTCCAGGCGTACTTATAGAGGGCGGAAAAAAATAGTTAAATCCCCCTCATCGTCTGATTTCTCTGGATTTTCTTTTACAGGTACTCAGACTAAGGCAACATACAGCAAGAAGACCACTCTAGTTCACAAGGACATTCCGGGGCCCCAAGAGCCTGCACCAGCCTCCCCGGACATAGTTGAGGTCCCTCCTGTAGGGGCTTGTGAACGCTCCAAGAGTAAATCGCATCTCCCGGGAAGGGAGAAGACGAAAAAGAGCAGTAGTGTGTTACTTCCTTCCACCAGGAAGGAAGTGTACCACTCCAAACATTCCCAAAGTAGCGTGTCGCACCCTCTCGAGGAGGGGCTACACCGCACCTTGGGTAGTAATGAAGACAGACGGACATCTGAGATGTCGTCTGACCGGTGACCGGCCCGGTCACCGGTCAGTGTCGGGTGACCGGTCCACCGGTCACCGGTCAATGTCTTCTGACCGGTCACTGACCGGTGACCGGTCCGGTCACCGGTCGGTGTCGGGTGACCGGTCCGGTCACCGGTCAATGTCGGGTGACCGGTTGCCGGTCACCGGGTACCCGGTACCGGTCACCGGTCACCGGTCTTTGGTTGATCACCGGTCGCCGGTCACCGGTCACATCGTTCCGGTGACCGGTCATCCAATACCGGTCGCCGGTCACCGGTCATAGGCCACCGGTCTTCTCGTACCGGTCACCGACGTCACACTGATCAACAATCAGAGGCCTCGTCGTACGGAAGGTCGCAGACCAGGGAAGGGGATCGGATCGGTGTCCCCCCCTTCCCTATTATACCAATGAATCCATACGGGATGTGGGGACCAACATCTCATAATAATTGGCCCCTTATGCCCCCTTGGGCTACTGGACCCTGGACTCTGAGTAGAAACGATGTTGCGGCTCATGTTCCGCCATCGCCTCCTCGCCAGGTAGCATCCACTAGTAGATCCCGACGCCTAGCATCACCCGCGAAAGGCAAGCGGTCTCGTCTTTCTCCTGAAAGATCTAGAACACCTAGAGCCCCTACTCAACAAGTACGGGAAATGGCGCATAGTGCGCCTCTGTTACCTTCTCCAAAGGACATTGTGTCGCCCGGCCACCCTCCTGCTCGGAGTGTTCTAGATGATGATGCTGTATCTATCATCGTCGATTCCAACGAGTACGAACTGGAACCGACTGATAGACCCAGCTTCCCTCAACCAGAGGAAGCGGAAGAGATATGGTCTTTTGATAAGGCGGTAAATGAAGTGTACCGCCTACTACCTACGGATTTGTGCCCGAAACCGTCTGGTTCACAGTCCAAGAGGATCCTCTCCAGTTTGGAAAAGATCTCCGGGGCTCAACCACAATCAGATCTTCTGCTCCTTCCGCATTCCTCTACAATTGAGGAAATATCACAGAGGTTCTCCTCAGGCCAGGACATCGCTAGACGGCGCAAAGGGTGGGTTGTCCCAGCCTCTACTTTAAGACCTATGGTCTCTGCCTCTATTTACCGGGTACATTCCCCGAAGTGGCCCGTTAAACCTCCTCAATTGGATGCAGATGCATCTCAAGTCGGCTTGACAACGGGAACCTGGGCACGCCTTCCTATTAAGATGATCGAAGCCATTGAGCAGAAGGTCCGTCTTCTGACCACCATAGCTTCTCATGCGGACCTCTTCTCAGCTACGTCGTTTAGTATGCTGAGGGAGGCCTCTCTGAATCCAGCCGCATTACAGCGTGTGCTGGAAGCTGTTGCCAAGACATCTCGGCATTCACTCGCTATTGCAATGGCCCTTTCAGCGGAACTCCTACACATCCGTCGTGATGTTGCACTGGACTCCTCGAGGGTCTTACTTAGCCACAGTAAAGACCTTCTAAGGGCTGCTCCCTTGGAAGCTGAGAGTCTCTTCGGAGGTCTCATTCCCACTGTGGCCTCACAAGATTTGAAGGACCATCAACATAGGTCCTTCACAACTGCACCTGGCCCATCGCAATCGGCCAGGAAGCGTACTAATGTGCATCGACCTCAGGGGCCACCTGCTAAATTCTTTAAGCAGGTACAGCCCCAATATAGTGCACAACCTCAATATAGTGCACAACCTCAAGTGCGACCTCCTCGTCAGTCAGGTCCTAGGCGTGGACCTAGACGCCGAGGAGCCCCTAGGAAGAAGTTCTACAACCCACCTTCCTTTCCCAAGGAAGGAGGGGGGGGACGGCCCTAGGGACTTGCACCCTCTCCTGCCATCCATTCCTCTCCCAAACATCCCCGTAGGGGCTCGCCTAGGCCTCTTTTCAGAGGCTTGGGCAAGTATCACGGACGATGGGTGGGTCCTTTCTCTTGTAAGCAAGGGTTACCGTATTCAGTTTCAGGAACAACCTCCACTATCAAGGACCCCCGTATTCTTTCATCAGTCCAATCTGGTGAAACTAAGGGAAGAGGTAAATACCCTTTTACAAAAAGGGGCAGTCGAGAGGGTCCTGAACGATCAGTCCCCTGCATTCTACTCCCGAATCTTCCTGGTCACCAAGAAAAGTGGGAAATTTCGCCTTATTATCGATCTCTCCCCCTTAAACCGTTTTCTTTTGGAGGAACATTTCAAGATGGAGACCACCTCCTCAATCCGAAATGCGATGCGGCCATCGGATTGGGCGGTCTCCATAGACCTTCAAGATGCATATCTTCACATTCCGATTTTTCCACCTCATCGGAAATATCTCCGGTTTTGCTTGGACCAGGAAGTTTTTCAATTCCAGGTTCTACCGTTCGGAATAGCTTCCGCACCCAGAGTTTTCACCCGAGTTATGGGAGTAATAGCG
Organism: Margaritifera margaritifera; assembly: GCA_029931535.1. Taxonomy (NCBI): domain Eukaryota; kingdom Metazoa; phylum Mollusca; class Bivalvia; order Unionida; family Margaritiferidae; genus Margaritifera; species Margaritifera margaritifera. The sequence goes on from JAQPZY010001459.1 coordinate 2,252,699, forward strand.
TCTTATCTACGAGTACGGGGAACTCCGATCCTCCAATACTTCGACGACTGGTTAATCCACAACGTTCAGGTTCAGTCCCTCCATCAGGATCTGTTCCGTTGTTGGTCCACAGTAACTCGATTGGGTCTTTTACCCAACCTCGAGAAGTCAGAACTTATTCCATCCCAAGACTTCGTTTATGTAGGAATCAACTTCCTCACAAACCAGAACTTAGTCCGGGTTCCCCGAGAGCGTATAGATCGAATCCTGGCACTCTTAGAGACACTACGAGTAAAAACCGTGTTGTCTGCTCGCCTTTACCTATCCCTACTGGGAACCTTGAACGCCGCTGCAGATCTGGTTCCCTTAGGACGGCTCCATATGCGCCCTCTACAGTTTCTCCTACTCGCAAGGTGGAAACCACACAAGGATTCTCTATCAGCTCCGATTCCTCTAGGACCAGATTTCCATCATCATCTGCGATGGTGGATGAATCGAGACAGATTCCTAGCTGGGGTCCCCATGCACGCTCCGGATCCCCACTCCTACCTGTTCGCCGACGCGTCAGATTCCGGTTGGGGTGCTCATCTAGAGCCAGAGGGGATAACTCTTCAGGGCCTTTGGACCCTACACGAGTCGTCCCTCCACATAAACAACCTAGAAATGAAGGCTGTCTTTCTAGCATTACAAGGGTGCGTCGACAGGGTAAGGGGTCGTTGTGTCATGGTCTCCTCCGACAACACGTCCGTCGTAGCGTATCTCCGACGTCAAGGAGGCACACATGCCCCTTCTCTTTGCGTGGAGGTCTGGAACCTCCTCCGCTGGGCTACCTCGGAGAACATCTCCCTCCGAGTTCGCCACATCCCAGGGAAAAAGAACATCTTAGCGGACAGTCTGTCCAGGCCAGGCAAATCAGTTCTCACAGAATGGACTCTTCACCGCGAAGTGACAGAGTCCCTTTTCTCACTATGGGGAAGGCCCCTCGTGGACTTGTTTGCGACCAGGCTCAACAACAGACTCCCCTTTTACGTCTCCCCAGTCCTGGACCAGAGAGCGTGGGCAGTGGACGCGTTCAGCTTCCAGTGGGATCGTCTGTTCGCATACGCCTTCCCACCGTTCCAATTGCTTCCCCAAGTTCTGCAAAAAGTAAGAACTTCCACTGCCCGGATCATTCTCATAGCTCCGTTATGGCCCCAACGATCGTGGTTCAACGATCTTCTAGATCTATTGATAGATCAACCCAGATCTCTCGCTCAACGGAGGGATCTTCTGTCACAACACAGAGGCTCCCTCCTACACAACAGCCCACACATTCTCCACCTTCACGCTTGGTTCATCTCAAGCGATCTATCCGCCAGAACAAGTTTTCGGGCCGGGTTGCCAGTTGCATCATTCAGGCCAGGAGAGCTTCTACATCCAAGGTCTATGATGCCAGGTGGAGAATCTTTTGTGATTGGTGCAGTAGGAAACGTGTTGATCCCAGCTGTTCCTCTATAACTGCCATTGCTGATTTCCTTTTGTTCCTTTTCGAGAACAAAAGATGTTCAGTATCTACTATAAAGGGCTATAGAGCCGCCATTTCTAACACACTTAAATTCTCTCAGGGCTCGGAGATTGGTTCAGATCCACACCTTGCCGATCTCATTAAGTATTTTGAGCTACAGAGACCTGTCACTCGCTCTCTGACGCCTAGATGGAATCTATCATGTGTTTTATGGTCCTTAACAAAACCCCCTATGAACCATTGGGTGAGGCATCCTTTCAGGATCTCACACTCAAGACGGTATTTTTACTCGCTTTGGCGTCTGCGAGAAGACGTAGCGAGATTCATGCATTGTCGGTGGACACTGGCTGTCTCCGTTTTAATGGCAATTTTGAATCCGTTTCCCTCCTCTGTCAGCCAGGATTTTTAGCCAAAAATCAATTACCTGCGGTTGCTCCATCACCTATAGAGATCCCCAGTCTTAGTCGAATCTGTGCTGGGGATGATCAAGATAGGCTCTTATGCCCAGTTAGGGCACTGCGTTTCTATCTAAATGCTTCAAAAGTGAAAAGAAAGGGCAGGAAACGTCTTTTCCTTCCTCTTAAGGGCTCCGTTGATATTTCGGCCTCCACGATTTCAAGGTGGATTGTCACCACAATTAAAAGAGCTTACCAGTCCCTTACTGATAGAGACCTTTCCTTTATGAAACTAAAAGCCCATGAGGTTCGAGCCGTCGCTGCCTCATGGGCCTATCTAAATCACTCTTCTCTGGAGGACGTCATGAAGGCAGCATTTTGGCGATCCCATACTACCTTTTCGTCCTTCTACCTCCGCTCATTAGCACATCAAAGCGCAGGCATATTTTCTCTGGGTCCCATAGTTGCGGCACAACATGTGGCCCAGAAGGACTCCAGCAAATAGTAAAGTGGACATCTCCCCTCAAATGGTGAGTATTTTACATTTTTCCTCTGTTTTTGATCAGTTTAACATCAGCCGACCCACCTAACTGACAAATTCAGCTATATAATAGTGATGGGTAGATGTATTGCTGCTATTAAAATGTAGTTTTTTGGGGGGTAAAACTAATTTTAATTATGCAATACTTACCCATCACTATTATCAAATGCCCGCCTCCCACCCTGCTCTGATGCCCTGGCGTAATTTCGTCTATGAAAAAGATGAATGTTTGCGCAGGCGCAGAGAGATGCACGGGCGTGACGTGGCTTGTTGACAAATTCTCCACTTTAAGTGCGAGAATGTTTTCACATCGAACGGACGAGTTTTTCGACACGAAAAAGGAATAAAGCTATATAATAGTGATGGGTAAGTATTGCATAATTAAAATTAGTTTTACCCCCCAAAAAACTACATATTTGAGAAATTGTAATTTTGCTATCATGAGAATAAATAGCAAGACGTCATATTGTCTGGAATCTAGAGATCAGAAAAAAATGAAACTGGATCCTGAGACATTTTTCTCAATATTCCTCAGATTAACGGTGAATTATTGAAGATTGTATGATTGAAATGATGTTAGTTCACTTTGATTTCATGGACTATGATGGATCAAACTTATTAGGCAAGACGGTGATGCAGAACGATTTTCATTGTGTAATATCTTGGGTCAAAAGACCCATAATGTCTGACTGGAAAAAACAAATTTGCTGGTCACATTCTCCATGGAAATAGCATATAGTGGTATATGCACAAAGCATTGGATGCTGATAAAGAAATGTGTTAGCAGTTTACTCTGGGCAAATAAAATGCTAATACAAAACTGGGGATTCAGACAGCACAGAATACATAAAATTCTAAATGTGTGTTCATTTGAATCGAAATTTATGAAATAAGTTGAATGATATAAAACAGCATATAGCATATTTTACATATCAAGTACCTTATCTTCTGTTTGTTTTCGGACACTATGTGTTCGGTCACCAACTTTTTTTGGCCAAAATAATTTTTCATGCCCTTTAATTATCTGACAGCATTTTAAAAGAATTGTATTTATGCAGTTATGTTTTCAGACACAATTGTAGTTCTCTCATGATAAGACAAGAGAGACAGGCTAATATAGTTTTCAGAAAGCGGAGGACTGGGTTTCTTATTATCGTAAATAGCCTCAACATGTTAGCGTAAAATTGTAAAAAATTGGGAGAACCTCGCTTCCATATTAATGAGATTGCTTACACTGATAAAACAAATACCATTTGTTTAAACTCTGTTACCTTTGGAGCAAACATCACCGGCATACAACTATTATAAGTATGCTGTATATACTCGCGTATAATTCGAATCCAAATGCAAACAACATAGACCCTGATCTGCCATCGCATAATGCGCCGGCAGATCAGGGTCTATGTTTTTTGTTCTACTGATTAGTCCTTACAAACTGCATAGACCTAGATCTGCCGGTACATTATGCGATGGCAGATCTGAGTCTATGCAGTTTGCAGTTGGTATCGGCTTATACATGAGTATAGACAATAAATCATCCCACCAAGTTGCAGTATTTTCAAATACCAGAGACATTTTGAAAAAAATATGTAAGCAATAGATGTAGCAATTACAAAGAAATGGCAAATTTAAGAAAGTTAATTTTCATCTAGATCTGAGACTACAATGAAAAATCCATATACTGGTAATAAGCAAAATGTGGTCAGCATGATGTTGCACTACTGATCTCACATTTGTCTATTATGTTCCATTTGATTTGGATATAATTGATTATTGTTTAAAAGCTAACTGCCAATCTCATCCTAGACCACTGTCCTGAATATAAATCTAAAACAAAAGTATATTGCCCACATTTATCAACCAACAGGGAGGATTTATTTTCTTGATTGGCTGGTAACTACCGATGTTAATGAACATTTACAGTAGTACCATCACTAAACAATGATGTATTTATGTACCAAAAATAACAAAATAAAACAGAGTCATTGATAATAACAGATTATTATTTATTTATTTATATATTTGTTATTTCGTATATTTATCTGTGCATGAATCTATGTATGCATTAACTTATTGGTGTGTTTATTTATTATGCTATGTCCATCTGTCCATCCTTTTGTTCTGCACACAATCTTGTGAACACAACTAGTACCACAGTTTTTAATGGATTGCCACAGAACTTGATAAATATGATGGTCATCACCTGAAGATGCACATATTCACAAATCACTATATTCTTCCAATTTTTGTGAGAGTTATTGCACTCTTTGACTAGCAGCAGAATACAGTGGGTGGCAAAATCTTGTAAATGCAAATAGTCTTATATTTTTCAAAAGATCGCCATGAAACTCGTATAATGTTATGGTTATCATTCGAAGATTAGCATGTCAACAAATCACTATACTCCCACAATTTTTTTGGAGAGTTATTGCCCTTTTTGACTTGCAGCAGAATGCTGTGTATGACAGAATCTTGTAAAAACAAGTAGTCTTACATTTTTCAATGGAATGTCATGAAAATTAGCAGATGTTAAAGCCATCATCAGAAGATGCATATATCGACAGTCACTTTGTATCTGCAGTTTTTGTTATGGTGCTTTTTGTCTTGTAGCAGAATGCTTTTGTAGTGCCTAATCTGTTGTAACTGCGCTTCACTTGGGGAATTAGACAAATCAGAGGATGTTTCTTTAACACATTTAATTCAATACGAAGCCTTCTAGTTCTGCATGCTGACTCCCTGCACTGTGGTTGACTCAAGATTATACATGATCCTAGAGGACCTCAGAGAAAGCATTCCATGAAGACCTTTCTAGACTTAATGCTGAGCTAAACTTATGGACTGATTGTGTTAAATGCTGACATTTATCTAACTTGAGTATACAAACTAAAATGCACAAAACCTAAATTCTATAACCAAATTAAATTCTAGCCATATATCCACTCTCCACTCACACTCCTTTGTAAGATTTAATAAGTATTAGAATTGCCAAAAATGTTATATTAAGTGGGAAATTACTTGTAAAATATTTCCTTATGAGCTAATTAATTCCAAATTAACTGTAACTACTTAACTACTTATTTTAAGCACTTTACAGGTACTAAAAGAGCTACTAATGGTCACAAAACTAAATGTTTGACTATAAAGGGAAACTTGCTACCAGTGATTTATTGTAAGTTGTAAGTCTGCAAACACACCTTCCCCACTGATAATGATATCTTTGTTTCAATTGCCTGACTGCATGAATGTAACATCCCCTACTGGGTCAAAGTGGCTACAGATAACACCATACTGAACAGGAATCACAGCAACTAAAATTAACAGTAAATACAGATGTACCCATCTATCATAGCCAAACATTAATTCAATTTATCAAGATAATTTAGAAAATTACATACAAATGTATCTTTTCATTGAAGACACACTTCATAATACATGTGACAGAACCAGGATTTCAAACCAGTAGATTTACAAATTTTGATCAGTAGATTGGCCTCTAAACCAGTAGATTTTTTATTGGCATCATTTTACATTTTAAGGGGATGGAAAACAAAACAAGTGCTGTTTTTATGTGTGCCATAATATGTATTCTCTTCATACTATAATAAAACAGCAAGTCTGAACATGAATCAGATTCAGATTTTGATGGAAAATGTTACAAAAATAATTAATTAATATGAGTCAGTATTCAGTCAAATAAAGAAAAAGGAAAAGTTGTTTATCTGATAGTTCCTGCAAAGATTTTTCTTTTATAAAATCCAATAGCATTTTTAGTTTCCTTCACAAGATCACAGTCTAGTGACCACTAATGATTGGTTTGGTTTTTATGGGTTTAACGCCATTTTTCAGCACATGATAGGCTATACATGGCGGCCAGTATATCTGGTGGAGGAAGAATCTGGGAAATCCCGGGAAGAACCACCGACCCACGGGAAGCTACTGGCAAGCTTTCTCACATAACCAGATTCTTTGAGCCCAGGACTCGAACGACCACTAATGATATTCATTGTGATTATTAAGCTTCACACTTAACAGGGTCTCAATAGTTCTCTGGTCCAGATTAACCTTGAATCACTTTGTATTTTGCAAAGAATGGAGATTGTCCTCTCTGTATCAGCATTAGAATGTTGTAATGACAGGACAAGCACATTCAGCCTGCAAAGACGTTCTAAATTCAATTTTCCTGTTGCTGATTTTGTACGGTTGCTGACTACTCTGCAATACTCATCAAAGCCATGTTCACCCCGAGGAGGAAGTTCTTGACTTAGACTTGGGATGTATTCCTGAGCCTCATCCTTAAAGGCTTCTTTCTCTTTATGGCTCAGATCCAAAAAATCTGTTAGCTAGTTTCACCACTGTAAATAAAAATAAATAAAGATTGATTTAGACTTGAAATAAAGATGAAAAAAAATACATGATGTGTTTATGCTTTATGAATAATTTATCCAAACTTTAAAATTAATTATCTTGTAATATATTTTTAACTGATTTATCTAGGGCTTGAACTTAATTTATGTGCATGAAAACTTTAAATAGTTTATGAAATACAAAAGATGCATACCTTTGAAGCACACAATGCAAACTCAGGGCCATTGCTACTCGCCCGCACACAATTAAACTCTGATATCCAAGCATTGTTGAACTTGTAATATTTCTTAGCAGGTGGTTACTTAGCATTGGGAGAAAGCACATGTTTCGGCATTTTGACATGAATTGAACAAAACATGTAAGAGTTGTCCTCTTAAAACATCTTGAACAATACAATAACAATTAAACAAGACAAAAATAAAAATACTTATCTAGTGTCTCTGCAGAAATCATTGTTTATGGTAGTTCTCCTCATTTTATCTCGCCTCCGGTAAGGGTCTGCCGATTTTTATCAAAGTCTCAGACGACATCATGGACTACCTTTTATTCCTTTAATACTTATAACACCTAAAAAAAAAAACATCTCGCATTTGGCCTTAAACCCCTCAAATTCCAACAATAAGGTAATCGATTAACAGCTTGCTGTGTACACATGTCAGCTGTTTGTTAACAGTCCTAATCCTATTGCTCTGCCATGCATCACTGCACTGGTCGCTGTACTGGTGGAACACTTCTGGTCCCCAGTTGAATGGTTCTGGCTGGTTTCTCTAATGTGTTGATAGAATGCGTAAAAATAACATGTTTGAGTTTTTTTTTTTTTTTTTCTTTTCATTTTTAAAAGCGGTAGATTTTAACTACTAAACGGTATGTGCGGTAGGCGGCCTTTAAAACGGTATTTTTGGCCTACCGCCGGTAGAATCACATGTATGATACCGATATAACTACAATACTAGCTGAAATAATTAAATTAGGCACTATAATAATGCAGTGAATGACAGAATCTTGTGAACACAACTAGTCTCAGAGTTTTTGATGGATCACTGTGAAACTTGGAAAATATTATGGTCATCATCTGAAGATGCACATATTGACAAATCACTTTGCTCCTATGGTCTTTATTAGAGTTATTGTACTTTTCTGACTTGGAGCCTGATGTAGTGAATGACATAATCTTGTAAATCCAACCAATCTCATAGATTTCAGTGAATTGCCATGAAACTTGGGAAATGGTATGATCATGATCTGAAGTTGCACATATTGACAAATCACTGTGTTCTTCCTATTTTTGTTAGAGTTATTGCCCTTTTTGACGTATGGCCTGATCTAGTGTATGACAAAATCTTGTGAATGCAACTGGTCTCACATATTTTAATGGATCGCCATGAAATTTTATACATGTTATGGTCATCATTTGAAGATGCACATACTGACAAATCACTGTGCTCCTCTGAGTTTTGTTAGAGTTATTGCCCTTCTTTACTTGGAGCCTGATTTAGTATATGACAGAATCTTACTGCTCTCATTTTGTAATGAATCACTGACATTTTGTACATGAGATAGTCATCATCTGATGAGGCACATGTTGACAAATCACTGTGCTCTCACAATTTTTGTTAGAGTTATTGCCTTTCTTTTTGTCCTGCAGCTGAATGCAATATAAGATGGAACCTTGTAAATGCAATTGTCTTGCAGACTTTGTATGGATTGCCATGAAACTTGGCACATATTATGGTCAACATGTAAAGATTTGCATATTGACAAATCTTTTTTGTAAGAGTTATTGCCCTGTATGACTTGCAGCTGGATGCATCTACTTTTGCAGTTTTCAGTGGATTGCTATGAATTTTAGTACACATTATGCTTATCATCAGAAGATATGCATGCTGACCAATCATTGTACTGGCACTATTTTCAGAAGAGTTATGCACTTTGTTTTACTACATACCCATCTCCAACACAAGGTTTTCAAATTTTACATTACTCATTAGTCTTGCTATTTAATATTTGTAAAAGAATTTCTTCATCAAAGTTACTGTATTTATCTCCAATTTGTTGGACACTTTTAATTAGTAATTTTTCAGGTGTATGAATAATTACAATTACAAAAAATAATTATCATTTTTCTTGGTACCTTAGAAAATTTAACAAAATGATAATTCTGTCACAAAAATTAAAGAGCAGGAAATTCTTGCAAATTTGATGATTTGATGGTCAATGAAAAGTTGGAGATATGAAAAAATTACAGAGAATTCAGTAGATTTATCTCATAATCTTTTGGTGTTTCTATCTCTCTTTGATTCCATTCAGCTTTCAGACTCAAAAGTGGTATACCTACAACAAGATTACTACAGCCTATTTTAGTTAGGACTAAACAGAATATTGCCATCTGTGTAACTATGAAGTTCGTACATAGTGGATTTGCAACGACGTTTTTCTCTTCCACCAGAAGGCAATATTTTCAGTACTCATGGGAGTCAATTTTTCACTTACCTGATACTCCTTTTCATTACATAAAGAATGAATAGCCATTATTTCTCTGTGTTAATGATGAAAGGGTTCAATACAAGATACCATTTGGAAAAATGATTTTACATGTATGTCATACTGTTCTTTAAAGTGGACAAAGTAGCAGAAGTGCTATGTGTTGTCATAGAATACAACAGATGACAAACAACACTTCCTGAAGCATCAGATATTAATTGTGATGAGTGATACATGCTCATTTTTATAAAGGAACATTTCTTTTTGGTGAGCATTTCCAGTTTTTGTAGGGGTAAAAATATGGCATATTTAGGAGAGAAGATACATGTCTCTGTTCCAGTGAAAAGCTGGATATTGCCTGATGGGTGGCATTCCCAATACACTGGAGCACTGGAGTGTTAAAGGCTTTGCTGTTCTTGCTACAGCTGTACTATTTGCATGTCATTCTTTCTGTTGTATCCCAGGGGAAGCCATATGTTGTTAATCATTGTATCACCTATCTTGTAATGTTTGTCTAAAGTAATTATCTCACTCATCACTATATAACTTGTGGTCCAATTTTGGCTATGTTGTAGTGATTAACTTGGACCAAACAGCATACATAGAAATATTCAAAAACATGTATTGCCCAATTAAGCGTGTACATGGATTATTTGTATAATATTATAAAGGTATTTGCCAAACTAATAACAGTCTGTAACATAGAAAAATATTGTATGACTTTCTTAATGTAAATAATTGGACTTCTGCCGTTAAGTATTTTCATGTCCAGTTTGAAGATGGGTGATTTCCTTATGGGTGATTTCCTTATGGGTGATTTCCTTATGCTTCAAAACTGCTTGAGAGCAATAGTTTTTTGTCATTTCATGTTGCTTTATTCTTCAGATTCAGATCATTTTTCCATTTGTAATATGACCAATTTGTCTATAATTTGTAAACCAAGTAAAGGCAGTAGATCATGTTGAAATGCATAATTGTCATCAACATCACTGATTAGGTACATTAGCAGAGTACTTCCTACATCTAGTACATGTTTGGTGTCACTGATTGCCATCTGGAGTACATGTACTTCTGTCCTAAGTCTAACATTTCAGCACTAGAATCTGACCATAATTGAATTTTTGTTTTCTCCATAGAATCCTTGGAGGTCTTCCTTAGTTATGTTCCTGGCTGAAATAACCTTGATCAAAGATTGACCGGTTACCATTACAAATTGTAATAGGTGTCCGATTTTTGTTGGACTTATCTTTCAGAAATGTTGCAGAGAACATGATAAAATAAATACAATGCCACCTGTATCATGAACTTTAATTACAATTGACCTTTTAGACAATTGGAAAATGCTCCACCCACTAATTAGCATAGCTTTTTTATAAGATTGCCATTTGTGTCTATGAAAAAATCATGGTTATTCACTTTTACATATGGTGCGAAAATGTCATGCAAACTGGAAAAGAAATGTGGAAGTTACATTTTAAATTTTATATGTCATATATTGCAAAATGGACATCTATCTAACTGCTTTACCAACCCTAACACACTCTAAGTGTAATACATCCACACGTACATGTAGCTTTGTGATTAGAGGATCAGCTGTCCATTTGAATGTCATTTATGTGATAGTTGATTACCAACCACCATGCTCATAGAAGAGGTTAATTTAAGCATTTTTTAAAAACCTTTTTATATGCCTGCCATAATATCGAGCTTGTTATGTTATGATTTTATCTGTCCATTCATCCATCTATCCATCTGTATGTCTGTTACCAATTTCATTTCAACACAATAACTCTAGTTGTCCACAATGTGTAGTTACTAAACTCAGTTGATGGCTCGCACTTTGGAGAAGGAAGAACCCTATCAATTTCAGGGTCAAACTGTCAGTCAAGGTCACTTTCACTTAAAGAAGAAAAATTGTTTCTGCACAATAACTCGAGTTTGCCACCATCTAAGTTCACCAAACTTTGGGGGTGACTTATACTGGGGGCTAAGAATAAGCTGATCAATTTTGTGGTCAAAAGGTCAAAGCTCAAGGTCACTGTGACTGAAAGAAGAAAAATATTTTCTGCACAATAACTTGAGTTCTCCATCCTCTGCTGTTACCAGACTTTGTGGATGATTTGTGCTTGCGAATAGGAAGATGCCTACATTTCAGGGGAGATCATTTTGATCAATCTCATTAATGTTCATGAGTTTTGATGATGTCATAGAAAAGATAACAGATTTTTAAAAAATTATTTTAGTGATCTCTTTTAATACAAAGTTAAAGTAATTTTGTTGCAGTTTTTAAGTATAAAGATGTGCTACACATTCAGATAGTTTTTTGGATAATTTTAGCAGCACTGAAAATTTAAATTTCGTATAGCACCAGACATGTTTGAAATGTTGTGCTAACTATAAATATATTGAAATCAGATTTTTCTCATTCATTTTTGGAGAAGTCTGAAATTTAATTTGTTTCAAAACTATATTTCTGATTTGTCAGTAATATAAATAATATTTACTCCTTGTCATTTACAGATGTATTTATCAAAAGATGAATATAATTTATATGTATTGTCTTGAAAAGTAAAGAAAGGGTCTGAAGTACTATTAAAGAAAATTTATATTGTTTTAAATTAGTATTCCTCATCAAAATCAGGAAAAGGTAATAAGTTTCTGATGATTTATCCCCCCTGAAAAATCTTAAAATGCTTATAACTTCACAACTACTTGACAGATTTTGATTTTAAAATAAACCGTTATGTATGTTAAGAAATTTGAAACTGTTTTGTATGAACTTCTGCTGATTACATCATATTCAGGATGACCCAGAGCTCTATCTTGACATTTTTCTTATTCCTGTTGTGGAGGAGACCACATTTCTTTTAGGGCTTGTTTTCGACTGTAAATTAACTTTTCTTCCACATATTAGATACCTCTGGGACAAATCTCAAAAAGCCCTGGATTTAATATGAGTCGTGGCAAACTCAGATTGGAGAGTAGATCAGAAGGTCTTGCTCTGGTTATACAGGTCTTTAGTAAAATCTAAACTTTGCTATGGCTTAATTGTGTATAGATCAGCTTCTAAATCTTAATTGCAGATGCTTGATCTGATACACAATCTGGGACTTGTACTTTGTCGGGATGCATTTTGAACTTTCCCTTCAGAAGCCTCTATGTTGAGGCCAAAGAGCCATCACTTTATCTCAGATGAACTGAATCAGTTCGTCAGTATGCCACCAAACTATCTTCTAATACATCTAACCCCACATATGATGTTGTGTTTAGGCCCAATACTGCAAAATTCTGTGTTCCCAAATCACCACAATGTTTATCAACACCCCCCAAAATTATATTTCATCTTTGCCAATTCAAAAAGTCCTCAACAAATCCTCTCGTTTTTCAGAGTAAATTCAATGAAATCAGAGCCTCCTATCGTGACCATAGGTCCCTATATACAGATGGCTCAAAAGATGGAGACAAAGTTGGAACTGCCATTGTAATACCACATGGCTCCATCTCAAGCCAATTACTGGATATAGCCTCAGCTTTTACTGCAGAAATTACAGCTATACTTAAAGCTTTAAAATACATTGAAACCTCTCGAAAAACAAATTTCATCAACTTTTCGGATTCACTTTCCACATTGAAAGCCTTGTAAAATCTTAAATCTGACAACTCATTAATATCCCAGCTATTAGAGCAACATGATGTGCTCATGCAATCTGGAAAAAAGTATTCTGTACTGTTGGGTACCTAGTCACATTGGGATAAAGGGTAATGAAGGGGCAGATAAAGTAGCCAAAGCTGCCCTGCAGTCACCTGTTTCCAAATGGAAGATTCCATATACTGACTTTGGGACCCCGTGTGGCTGAGTGGTCTAAGGCGCTCGCCTTTACAGATCATTGACATCTCACCTCTGTCCGCGTGGGTTCGAGTCTCGGGCTCAGCCAAAGTGGGTATGTGAGAAAGCTTGCCAGTAGCTTCCCGTGGGTCGGTGGTTCTTCCCAGGGTTTTTCAGGGTTCTTCCTCCACTAAATATACTGGCCGCCATGTATAGGCCATCATGTGCTGAAAAATGGCGTTAAACCATAACAACAACAACAACAACCATATACTGACTTTAAATATTGTGTAAATCTTGTTCATCATATTTGGCAAAATATGTGGAATGAAAACTCCACAAACAATCTGAAGAACATCAAACCCACTATTGTTGAGTGGTATCCCCCGTATAGAACAAATCACAGTGATGAGGTGGTATTGTGCTGATCGCATATCGTACACACATACCTGACTCATGCATACCTCCTGAAGGATGAATCTCGACCAGAGTGCATACCATGCCAGTGTCCACTGACTGTAGAACACATTCTTGTCAACTGTGTCGACTTCCACCTTGCGAGACAAAAGTATGTTTATGTCAGCTACATGTAGAAACTATATGATAATCTTATAATTTTTTTTTGCAAATGTAGTTTATGTAACAAATTTCAACCATATCTTTTATGCATTTTACATGTGTTATCTTTACGTTTTATTTTATATAAATGTTACAGAAATTTTACATTTGATATTTTATCTTGCTGTACCTAGTGTTTACCCGGGTACATTCATTTGGAGTGGTTTATCTTCCTAAATGTTTTGTGCAGTTCATTTTTACATTTTTCGAACATTTACCTTTATTTGGCACCATATATCCACTATTGAGCTGAGGTGCCATAAAACTCTACTATATACATACATCTTCATTTGGCTACAAAATGCCTGAAATATATTCATTATATTCATTTACCATTTGTTATTCAAACACTGCTATCTGTTGTTCTGTAAATGATCTAAGATTGGTTAAGATATATTGATGTGCATTGTAATCATCAAAATGTATAGCTCAACAGTGCATTGGTAATGGAGTTTTATGGTTAACCTATTAATATAATTAAAACTCACAAATGGCCACACTAATGGACTTGTACACAAAAAAAAATAATGCGAATGTACAGTACAAGGTGCATTGGCAATATCTGTTTATCTGACAAAATTAAATGCAACAGTATTTGTCAGATAAATGGGAACATACATGTGAATCTCCTTGCCGGGAGGCCTCAAGATAAAGGGTGCCTCCTGTCACTCACCAAAATCTCCTGTGTACGCAAAATTATTATTGAAAAATGTAATTTTTTTCCATTTTTTTTCACACCTTGCTTCCAGTGTAGTATATTTATGGTAATGCTACCTGTGATCATGTGACTGTGAACTCAGTTAAGCAGGGCAAGACAATTTAGTTGCTAATTTCAAGCAGCATAAAACAATTCACATCCCTTTGATTCTATCAGCAGGGTCGGTTGGCTTCAGTGTTTGAAGTTTGTCAAGATGGATTATACTGTGTGTGATCAGAAGTAATTCTGCAAGGATTAAAGGCATTAATTGATTATGGTTGGATTACTGAAGAGCTCAATCAGCATAAAACAATTTACAATACTTTGATTCTTTCTGCAGGGTAGGTTCTGCTTCGGAGCTTAACGTTGTCAAAATGGATTAGAGTCTATACTATGTGTGATCAGAAGTAATTCGGACAGGATTAAAGATATTAATTCATTATGGTTGGATTACTAAAGAACTCAAGTGGCATAAAACAGGATTGGTTTGGCTTTGGTGTTTAAAGTTTGTCGAGACATCTAAGTGTGCTAAAACTCCAAAACCTAAGAAACTGAAATATTACACCAAATTCATTGATGGATGGAAACAGGAATTTCAGTGCTTGGAAGCAAGTTCAAAGGACATAAATATGCATTCTGCCCTTTCCGTAAAGCTGATTTCAAAATCTGCTATTGTGGCAAGAATGACATTGCGCATCATGCAGAAACCCCATCTCATAAAAGCATATTAAACATGACAACAGATACACCATCATTGAAATCCATGTTCGTGGAATCTGCATTAGATGTGGATAAAGATATACATGCTGAGACACTGTTTGCCAACTTTATAGCTGAACATAATCTCCCATTTCTGGTAGCGGATTATTTTTCAGATCTAGTCAAAATAATGTTTCCTGAGTCAGAAATCACACACAAGTTTTCATACAAATGGACAGAAACTACTCACATAGTGACCCAAGCTTTGGGTCTTCATTGGCATAAAAAAGTAGAAGATGTGCCGCAATGAAGATATGCCATTCTCATTGAAAATCCTCCCACTGTTGAAGTCAAAACTCCTGACCAAATTTTGCAAATCTCCCAATTTGTCCTGAGCTGACTTCTCTGTTCTGTGTGTGAGAGTAAACTGTAAAAGTTTGTATCAGAAGTCACAATCATGACAGGGTTCATAGGTCAAAAAAAAAGTTTTAATTCCTACAATAAGCCAAGGGGGCTTGCCTTGTTCATTTTTGAATTGTGGCAGACTTGGTATCAGAAAGAGCTTTAAAAAAATATTTTGATTCATTTTCATGGTTTTGTGAAAAATGACATGCATCGGTACTTAAATTTGTGGATTGGGGAAGGGGATCATATTGTTTCCACAGAAGGATAATAGTTCTTTCAGTTTATATATTGGTGGTTTCTAGCAACCATTCAATCCCCAGAAATCATTACCTGTGAAAATAGTTAATTCAGAATTTGTCAGTATTGTGCGTTTGAATGGGCTTATCATGGTAGAATTAGGGTATTATTAATTTGTTGTGTTTATTTGACAAATGCATTGTCTTTTGTTGGATAAATGGAAGTAAGCAAAAAAGGACTCGTATCAGAAGTCTGAGTCATGCCAGGATTAATAATTTGTTATTCACAAAGTTAAAACAGTTGTTGTAATTTTCCTATGAATAGCCCAGGTGACTTGCTTCATACATTTTTTAAATTGTGGTGGGCTTCTTATAAAAAAGAGCTTTATTTAATAATGTTGTTGTTGTTTTGAAGGTAGTCTTAAAGGTGTCTCTTCACATTAACTTTTACTGGTTATCAAAAAAATACAAATTAAAAACTAGGTTGATTAGAAAATTTAATAGGTTTTCTCTCTTTGAAGATGGTGAGAAATAATTGAAAAGAATTATGGAGTCCTTTTTTTAAAGATCCCAAAGAACGTGCAGATCATAAATATGTATTTAAACCTGTTAATTTCCTGTGCTGAAAATTGAATCAGGAACTGTAGATTCATCTTCAATGCAACTATGCAGCTAAAATTTTTAACTATCCTGATGTCATAAATATAAAAATATCAATAATTATTGAGTGGGTAAAGGAGAAAAATATAAATTAGGTACATGTAATTGAAAAACAGCAGTGGAAAGCAACATAAAATTACAAAAACACATACAATAGACCACCCAGAGTGTAAATCAGTCTCATTTTAAAATTAGGAACAGATGGAAGAAGTAAAATGGAACTGTCTTCCAAAAACAGAATTGCAGAACATGATATCTCACTACTACCCATGCAAAGATGATGTTGTAGCTGACTTACAAAATTGTAACACAAAACTGTAATGTTGTATTTTTACATTAACACCTGCATCATAACTGCCAGAAAAGTTATACCATATATCCCAGCATATAAGTATAGACCCAGATCTGCTGGTTCATAATGCAAGGATGTATCATCCCTCCTATAGCTGACTTACAAAACTTGACCACAAAACTTTCATGTTGTATCTTAACATTGACTCCTGCATGATAACTACCAGAAAAGTTGTACTGTCTATACTTGTGTATGTCAGATAAAACTGCAAATAACATAGACCCAGCTTTGTTAATTACATATTGCAATAGCAGATCTGGGTCTGTACAGTTGTTAGGATTAATCAGTCGAACAAACAACAGAGACCTTGACCTGGCAGAGCATAATGCGCTGACAGATCTGGGTCTGTGTTGTTTGCAGTTAGATCTGATTTATATACAAGTATATATAGTACTTACTGGTGTCCTTCATGATGTTTATGCAGGGGAGAAAAAATGGCAGCACACCATAGTGCATTTACATATGGTTTGTTTCGAAGGATCTTATGCTGACAAGATGTTTGAAGTTGTGTAATTTACAGAGCGTGAATATTATTTGAACAGCTGTTGTCGCAGGTCTTGGATAAAGTTTTTATCATATAGAGTTGTGTAATATACAGAGCGTGAATATTATTTGAACAGCTGTTGTCGCGGTCTTGGATAAAGTTATTATCATATAGAGTTGTGTAATTTACAGAGCATGAATATTATTTGAACAGCTGTTGTCGCAGGTCTTGGATAAAGTTATTATCATATAGAGTTGTGTAATTTACAGAGCGTGAATATTATTTGAACAGCTGTTGTCGCAGGTGTTGGATAAAGTTATTATCATATGGAGTTGTGTAATTTACAGAGCATGAATATTATTTGAACAGCTGTTGTCGCAGGTCTTGGATAAAGTTATTATCATATAGAGTTGTGTAATTTACAGAGCGTGAATATTATTTGAACAGCTGTTGTCGCAGGTCTTGGATAAAGTTATTATCATATAGAGTTGTGTAATTTACAGAGCGTGAATATTATTTGAACAGCTGTTGTCGCAGGTCTTGGATAAAGTTATTATCATATAGAGTTGTGTTTTAATTTAGTTGCAGCAAAATCTTACCCATTGCTATTGCATAGCTGTTACTCTTTCATGTTGAAAACCTCGTCTGTTTGATGTGAATACATCGTCCCACAGAGTGGAGATTTGTCAATAAGACACGGTGCACTTGTGCATTCATGTATAAGCCAATACCAACTGCAAACTGCAATGACCCAGATCTGCCGTCACATAATGCATGGGCAGATCTGGGTCTATGCAGTTTATAAGGACTAATCAGTCGAACAAACAACATAGACCCTGATCTGCCAGCGCATTATGCCACTGCAGATCAGGGTTTATGTTTCCTGGCTTATACGCGAGTATAAACGGTAGTTATTTATCTCCGCTGGTTTTCTTGTGTGTGCAGCTCTGATTTTTTCAAACACTTCAACTGGTTGTTGTGATTGACTAGCACATAAAACCACTGTAAGAAAAGTCTCAAGTATCCTGTATGCTTGTGACATACGATGGTAAGACCGAATTCTGTCATTTATAAGGCAGCATCATCTAGTAGTTAGTTGTCATGGGATACTCAGGATCAAGAGTCACAACATGGAACTTAACTTCACTTTCTCCAGTTACCATGGAAACCAGGAATAGGCTCAGGCTTTTATGAGTTAACTTGAACTTCAGGAAGACTTTTTGAAAGAAAAAAAAAATCATATATTTCATTAATTATTTTTTGCAGTTGCCTGTAGTTTTAGAACACTATTTTGTACATTGTCTTAAATATCCTTTAATAATTGTTAATGTCTCGTATATTGTGCAGTATGTAAACATTACGATGGCAGTCCATGGACTAAGCCTATTATTACACCAAGAGGTGGGAGGTTTGTTGATTGCAGCTTGATCCAATCCCATATATAGATCTCTTTGATAATTACCTCCTCATGCCTAATCCTCTATCCCACCCTTGTATTATGGGCAGCTGAAATTTTCTTTGATGATGAGACTGCACTTTAAAAAGCACTTGTCCTGGACTAGCGACTTGGAAAATTTTACTTGCCCGACTTCAAAAATTACTAGTCTGGGATGTCGGGCTATGGGATTTGCTCAGCCCTGTATGTGTATACATTTCAGTGAAATATCTTAAACAATTTTAGAGTTTTTCAGTGGAAACTTGATCTTGAATAAATGGATGGACAGAAAAACAAACAGCATTAAAAATATTGAAACTTTTTTCTCTACCCAATTCGTTTTCATTTCCCATCTAAAGATATTTAATGACATATATTGTGACATTGCCCAATCATAAAGGACGTTAAGGCAGAAGTACATAATAAATGCTTAGGTATTGACTCATCAAAGTTCCCATCATCTTTTCATTGTGCATCCTCATCGGTATATAATTCGTTGTTGGCTTTAGCGTGTATGTTATGGATCATGCTAATGTCCCCGCAAATCCCACATTCAATTATGAGTTTGACTATGTAAAAATTATATGTTAAATCTAACCATGAGAACTAGCTGCACCTTTACAGAATTAAATATAATTTTTGCTTTAAGATTTTTTTTTACATGCGGCTCTATCTAGCAAAATAAACATAGAAATCGTGATAATTTCCACCACCAAATTTGTAAGTATAGACTATTTTCTCAAGAGTTGTTTTCTCCTTAATCTGTATTTGCTTCCATCATTGGACGCCTTGAACAACACGTTGCAACCTTCTTATCATTGTCCTCAATCTATTGTTCTAACAATTGTTGTTTCAGATTCTCAAACTTGCTTTTCAAACTTCTCATCTCCTCAATATGCTACCTTCTCCAGAATTTGACTTTTAAACCCTTGATACTGTGCTCTACTTGCCATTCTGCCATCACTTTCACGCATTCTTTAAATACCTCTCATTGATGATCCAGCGTTAGAATCTTTATTGTTGCTCAGCAGAATTTAACCAACTTTGACACAAAGCATCACAGCATAAAGGCCTTTCAGTACTAGACAATGATGCTGATATGCTGTCACTATGGATGAAGATACCAAAAAGAGAGAAACCTTGAAACGACTGTTTTCATAACATATGCAGTCAAATAGCATTGGAAGAAATTTCTACAAAAAGCATCCCACTGACCCAGATTTTGTAGCCAACTGCTCTTTTTGCAGGTGACCAATATCAAACCCACTTTGGCCTCGTCTAATTATAATATGATCCTGCGTCCAGCATGTGTCATCCAGCATGCTTTTAGCATCACTAATGAGTATTTGCCAATTTCAGCTTCTCAAAAACCACAGGACCAGTTTCAACCAAATTTGGTTGAGATGATATTGGTATGAAGGTGTTTTAAATTGACACCAGGGATATCACTATGCCTTCAAATAGGCTGCCATTACTAAAAATATAAAAACCTTGAAACTGTATGTTCTAATAAAAAAAAGAAACTGATCAGAATTAACAAAATTTGACAGAAAGCATCATGGCATAAAGGCCTTTTATATTCCTTTTGTAAATGATGCCAATCTGCCATAAAATATGGCCACCATTACTAAATATACAAATGTACATTTAAATGACCCGTCTCAAAAACTGTAGAACAGTATTTGACAAAATTTGATAGAAGGCAACTAGGCATAAAGACCATTCATTTTATTAATTATGCAAAGTCACCATCCAAAATGGCTTCCATTACTAAGAAAAGAACATTTTTAAACAACCTCTTCTCAAAACCCACATGTTGGTTGACCAAATTTGACAGAAAGCATCCTGACATGAAGGTCCTTAACTTTCTTACAAATGGTTTTGATCTACCATCAAATATAGTGGCCGTTACCAAAAATAAAAACATTTAAAAAAATGGCTTCTTATAAAACAAAACTAAACATAATTTTATCAAATTTGACAGAAAGCATCCTGGTATAAAAGCCTTTAAATTTTATACAAATGATGATAGTCTACCATCCAGTATGACCATCCAGGGGCTGAAAATAAGGCCCAGGACCTACTGGTTAGTGCCAAGTCATGGACACATAATGGCAGGTCCACAGACTGTAATGAGTTATCTTGTAACTGTGATGATGTGTATAAAGTAAAATATACTGCAGATCATTATGCATTACGATTTGTTCAAATAATGGTGATTCTAATATATACATTTAAAAAAATGAACACAAACCTTTGATTTTGTGATTTTTACTGCAAATTATGACCTTTGATCACATCACTTTTCAACACTGCTATTACTTACTATCATCAGTTGACTAATTTGCGATGTAGAAAAACCAGACTTGGAGTCATTCACTTGGTGGCCTTCACAAGAGTCAGTAGCCTCTTGCTGCATACCAGATGGCATGAGACAATTAGAGCAGTCTGGTTGTTCAAGTATTTCATTGCTATAAAATGTTTTCTATTTGGAAACTGGTCTGCCATGCATTCATTCAACACATGATAGTGTATATATGTTGTTGAATAGTGACAAATTAGATCAGACTGGTTGCTCAAATATTTCAGTACTATAAAATGTGTTCTGTTTGGAAACTGGTCTGCCATGCATTCATTCAATGCATGATAGTGTACATGCTGTCAAATAGTGATAAATTTATCAGAACTCTGAAAGTCTAAGTCATAAATATTTTTCGATTCGGGTTTCATTGGATGTTACATGTATACCAGAAATTGACTCAGATTGACCGGTCTGACGGACTACTGACTGGAAAAATTGACAGGTTCAGATCAGAAATTACCTGGTCCCAGACCTCGGACCACCACTGTTTCAGCCCATGCCTTCTAAAATTTAAAAAAAAACAACTTTAAACAACCATTTGTTGAAAACTGCTCATCAGGATTTAACCAAAATTTATAGAAAGCATCCTAACATAAAGGCTTTCAGTTCTGTAATACTGATGGTGATCCACCTTCAGATATGGCTGTCATTACTGAAAATAGAAAAACCTTTAAACGGTTTATTCTCAAAAACTGTTGAACAGAATTTAACCAAATTCGACAGAAAGGATCCAGATTGAAGGCCTTTCTATTTTATCAAAATGATGCAGAACAACCATTAAATGTGGCCACCAGTACTAAAATTAGAAAACCTTTAAATAAGTTCTCCTAAGTAATTTACACAATTATATCAAATTTGACAGAAAGCATACTGGCCTATGAAGACCTTTACTATTTGTACAAATGATGCCAATTCACCACCAAAAATTACTGCCATTATAAAAAATATAGTTTTAAAACCATTTCTCTCAGTAAGTACTAAACAGAATTTCACCAATTTGGACAGAATACATTCATGTGTGAAGGTCTTAAAATCTTGTACAAATTATGCCAATTAGCCATCAGATATGGCCATGATTACTAAAAACTGGAAAGTCTTTCAGTTACTTATTCTCAGAAACAGCAGAATTTGATCAAACTTTACAAAAGCATCCTGACATAAAAGTTTGTAATGATAATGACTATCAGCCATCCAATATGGCTGCCATTACTAAACAACTTGGCCAATTTCAACAAATATGACACAGAGCATTATGGCCTGAAGGCCTTTGATTTTTGTGCAAATACTGTAATGATGATTCACTCTTCAATATGACTGCCATTACTAAGCAATAGAAAACCTTTAAACCTTTAAATGATGTCTCAAGAACAGAATTTTACCAGACTTAACAGAAAGGAGCATGGTTTGAAGGCCTTTTAAGTTTGTATGCCTCCACACAGTATAGGTGTCTTGATTTGGTTTTGTCTGTCTGTACTTCCATCCATCCATATGTCCAGGCATTCATCCCTCTGTCCAGAGAAGCTTGTTAGCAAGATTGAGCAAAACCCACTCAACTTAGACTAATGAAACTTGCGTAGCATATTTGTATGCACATGTAGATGACGTGATTAGATTTTCAGGCCATTACAACAATTTTTCAAATTTTCACATATTTTATCTCTACTGGTCATAGACCAGAAGAGGTCTATGGGATGGCCTGTTGTCTGTTGTCTGACATCTAACATCCATCTGTCCATCAGTACAAGTTTGTTATCACTACTCCTCCTAAACTACTTGGAGAATTGCCATGAAACACATTCATCCCATGGTCTACTTGGTACTAGATGAAAATGTTGCCACTCAGACATCCAATATGGTCACCACAGTGGCCATCTTGAAAATCTTATTATTGCTACATCTCCAGAACAGAACATATTGATATGGGGTTTTCAATTAAAGACTTCTCATAATGTCTATTTGGTCCTAAATCAAAATGGTGCCAGTCCTGCAGCCAATATGGCGACTGTGGCAGCCATCTTGAAAAATGTTGTATCGCTACTTCAGAACAGAAAGTCATATTGACATGGGTTTTCACCCAAAGACTTCTCATGATGTCCAGTTGGTCCTACATGCAAATGATGAGCTGGCATTCAATATGGCCAGCATGGTGCCATCTTTAAAATCTTGTTATTGCTACTCCACGTGAACGGAAAGTCATACTGACATGGGGTTTTCACCAGAAGGCTTCTCATGATATTTACTTGGTTCTCATTGGAAATGGTTCCTCTCAGTCATCCAGTTTGGCCACAGTGGCCATCTTGAAAATCTTGTAAACACTATTCCACCTGAATTGATGGTCATATCAACATGGGGGTTTCACTGAAAGACTTCTTATGATGTCTAGTTGAGCCTACATGAAATTGAAGAGCCGCAGTGGCTCACTGGTTAGCGTGCCAGACTCGCAACTTAAAGGGTGTGGGTTCAAGTCTTACCATTGGACCAGTCTGGGTCAGCTACACGTGGTGTGTCCTTGGTCAAGGCACTTTACTCCAATTGCCTTCGTACTAAATAACCTACTTGTGTTGCTGTGTTGTAAAGCACCAATCCAAACCAAACCTAAATGAAAATGGTGCAGATCTGACATCCAATATGGCCACCACATGAACCATCTTGAAAATCTTGTTATTGCTACTCATCTTGAATGAAAAGTCATATCACCAGAAAACTTCTTATGGTATCTAGTTTGCCTTAAATAAAAAAACTGTGCCAATCTGATATCCAGTATGACCACCACAGTGGCCATCTATGAAAATATAATCGATACTCCTCCTAGATGGAAAGTCATATGGACATTGGGCTTTCACCAGAAGACTTCTTATGATGTCTAGCTGGTACTAAATGAAAATGGTGCTGATCTGACATCCAGTATAGTCACCATGACAGCCATCTTGAAAATCTTGTTATTGCTACTCCTCGTAGATCGAAAGTCATTTTGACATAGGGGTTTCACAAGAATACTAATTATGATATCTAGTTGGTCCTAAATGAGAATGTGCACTGCAGACATACAATATGACTGCCACAATGAACATATTGAAAATCTTGTCACTAATTCTTAATGGATTGTCATGGGGTTTTCACCAAATGTGTTCAAATGGTGTCTTGTTTGTGCTAATTGACCATCTTACACCCAATATGGCAGCTAAAGTGGTTACTTTAAAAATCGTATCATTCAAGAATATTTGAGATGGTTTCAACACTCAGTAGTTAAAAAGAAGAAATGGTCTTATCTTGAATTCCTGGAAATTCTTTCAGACAGTAGAGCGCTGGGACTCTTGTTTAACTTTTTGGACATTTTTTTCCTTCACCTTTTTGTGTCTGCAGTGTTTTGGTCTGCACTGGGTGCAGAGGCATTTTAAAAGCACAAATCAGGTGTGCAAATGATGCTGATCTGCTTTAAACAGGACTTAGATAGTTGAAGTAGACACCCTCCAACAACTTTTTTCATAACCAATCAACAGAATGTTGTTGTGTTTTTTTTAAAGAAATTTTGACAGCTTTCTAGATTTCTTAGCCCAAAAGCTCTTGCATTTGACTTTTAAGTAGCTGTCAGACATGTGAGCAATCTCAGGTACACTGGGCCTCCTGTTTTTTTAATAATAATATAGATAATAAAATGAAGTGATTATAGCATCCCCAGTGAACTAATTCAAGCAGAGACTCATCAAATATCGAAACCTGACTTCCCTTGACCATTATACTCACACCTTACTGTGTATTTAGTGTGTGCAACCTGGAAACCTTTCCAGTCATAAAACCCACACTAAAAATAAATAGGTTTTATAAAGTTTTCAACTTGCATACAACATGGGACCAATTAAGAAATCAGTTAAGATGGCTTTATGAATGAATACGTTCACTTTTCAAAAGAAAATCCCTCAACCTTTTGGATATTATACCTAATTCAGTGGGATGTTTATGTGAAATTCAACCCAATAATTCATTCAGAATAAAGAATGCAATAATCTTTTCCAGCTGATTACATGCACAAGCATACAAAATTACACACACCAACACTGACTGATGAGAGATAATCTGGTAATGACACATGCATGTTAATGAGTGAGAAAGGATGGTGGTAGTGGCTTTTATACCCACCACAGGTGAAGTTTGAGGGGGATATACTGGAGTCAGCTTGTACCTCCATCACACTTTTGTTTACATAATATCTCCTGAACCCTTTGAGATATATTAAGAAAAAAACAAGGTATGCTTTTGTATGATGACAGATATTGTGTCCAGTAAAACAAGGTATGCTTTTGTATGATGACAGATATTGTGTCCTGTAAAATAAGGTATGCTTTTGTATGATGACAGATATTGTGTCCTGTAAAACAAGGTATGCTTTTGTATGATGACAGATATTGTGTCCTGTAAAACAAGGTATGCTTTTGTATGATGACAGATATTGTGTCCTGTAAAACAAGGGGTCAGTCTGATCCATATTTTAAGAGTCATTCCCATTTTTATTACAAATTATGTCTTTCCATCCATCACACTCTTGTCTGATTGTCTTCAGAACAAATTGATATATCTGCATCAAACTTTGTATGCCTTTGTATCATGAGAAGAGTACTTTTAGAGTTAACTTCCCATTTTTTGAAAATTGTATTTACACTTCATATTTTATGAGGTATTCAGAAAGCCCTTGCTTACTGACAGATTTTAGTTATTATTGCTGTTGTTGTTATGAATCTTGGAGTTAAGGTCCTTGACTGTCAGCTTCAAAGCTAATCTGTCTTACGCAACCCACTTAACTGAGTATTTACACCTATATGGACTAAATGTATGTTTATACAGCCACAGGTGCTCCACTGAGTCTGATTACTCTATACTTGTTTTCATTTAGTATTTATTTCAGATTTTAAATACATGATACAATGTTTTTTGTTTTTTTTTTCTTTTTTCTTTTTCTTCAATATTTTGCAAAGAACAAAGAAACTTATTTGTGATTCAAAAGGATGGATATATTGCTTTTCTTAATGGGTACTGGGAAAACCATGCTGTAAATGTTAAAAAGAATACACCTTTGTATGCTTGGTGTAATCCTAATATCAAAAAGCACTTTGTACTAATATATTTAGAGCAATGGAAAACATTTTGCGTTTTGCAGACAATACATCATTGAATCATAATTACATGAATGTGTGAGACTAATTGCCATTCTTGACACTGGTGTTCTTTAATCATGATTTATTAAATTATAATCAGATTATTTCTTTTTGTATACATATCAGTGACTTCTAATTTGTCATGATAATGGCAGTAATACAATAACATGTCAGTTATTCCAATCCAAATTAGTTCTAAAAGCAAACCGATTAGGTTAATCTTTTGACAGAGTAATTGAATGTTAGAGAATTTACCTCAAATGTTCATAAAAGACCTGACTTGTTTAAGAGACAGATGTTCTAGAATTCTTACAAATTAAAATCTTCCATGGTTGTTTTTAGGCCTCACCTGAAATACTTCCTTTAAAATATAGTATGATCCCTTCAAGATGACCACTATCATCAAAATTTTACTTTTGTGACCAGAGTTTTTAGGTTTATGATAGCAAAAATCAACTACCGTATATACTCGCGTGTAATCAAAGTCCAAATACAAACAACATAGACCCTGATATGCCGGTGTATTATGCTACCGCAGATCAGGGTCAATGTTGTTTGTTCTACTGATTAGTCATTACAAACTGCATAGACCCAGACCTGCTGGCACAAATTGCAGATCTGGGTCTGTGCAGTTTGCAATTGGTTCCGGCTTATATGCGAATACATACGGTAATGCAAATCTTTTTATGCATCATCATCTCTCATTTTCCTCCTCCCTATTGATACAACTACCATCATCATCATTACTCCTCTTCCTCCTCTCGCTACTCACTGCCACCATCCCCCCTACCATTGCCATTATTATCATGATTGACTTTTTCATCATCATCATCTTTGTAATTTTCACCATCATCATTGTTATCATCTCTCCTCTCACAATGGACAATTTCCAAAATAGAAAAGAATCACAGAAGTGTATACTCCAAAATAATGCTTGACATCACACTGATACTGTTTATTTGAAGCCAAACCACTTGTACAAGCTATTGTGGAAGTGGTTCATTGCCATCTCTGTCACCACCAGTGCCATTAGTAGTAGCAGCAACATCATGATTATAATCATCATCACCATCCTTCTTTTTCTCATTGCTAACAAGGCACCTTTGGTTCAGTAATTTGTGCTTCCATTTGCATTGAAATCAGTTTCTTTATGTTAGTATTTGCATTTAGGTCATTTTCTCAGACACTGTTGTGCACAGTCCCATAAGTTGGTATTTAGAGGTGTCAAGCTATGGTTTAAAATCTATCAATTGTACAAAGATTGGCACCCCATGAATACTAATGAATGTACAGTATACATACTGGAAGATTGCAATCTGGTCATACCATACTTGGTGGTTTTCTTGTCTATGTACTGGCAAGGCCAACAAAAAAAATATGTCTGTTTCCTATTGCACTGGTTTTAAAATTAGGGTAGGCAGGTAGGTAATTTTTTTAATTTTTTTTTTTAACATTAAATATAAATCAAATAATATTTCAAGCGCTTTAAAGTACTGGGTAAAACTGGCTCAATTAGATGCACAAATCAATTTTGACAAGGTGATTTTTTTTTTTTTTTTTTTTTAGATCTTTGTTGGGGGGAAGTGCTAGGGTCGGCAATGAGAAACAGGGATGGTCAGCCGACCAGAAACACACGTATTTTTTTTTTATTGGCCTAATGACCCTTTTTTATAACCTGGCCATACAGCAATTGGCAGTTTTCTTGTCTGCATACTGGTAATGACCCTTATTTTGCAAATCTGACTATACCACAATTGGTGGTTTTCTTGTCTATGTATCGTTAATGACTCTTATTTGCAATCTTGCCATACCACAAATGGTGGTTTCTTGTCTATGTACTTGTAATGACCCTTATTTTGGTGCAGATATTTAGCTTCATCTGGATCAACAACAATCAGCTTTAAAAAAAAAAATTCTTTATGTTATTGGATTTGTCTTATCTTCACTTGTGTGAAAATATTTGTTTTCAATAAAAGTTAAATACTCAAGAATTTCACCAGTGATCATCCTTCTCTGTCTCTGACATGTCACAGTATTGTGTCCTTCTCCACTTTTTCTGGTAATAAACAATGATGACAAAAGTGTAGAACTGCTGTACTTCTTGTTCATACCACTGGGCACTGACTATGGTACTCAAGTTCAGATGTAACTAATTGCTGCTCTTCCAGTAGCAATTTTGCAGTGGTAATTGCAGTGAGACTGGTGTGATTTCAAATTAAATGAATATTTGCTGTCACAGATTGTCAAAGAAAATTATATATTATTACAAGGAGTTCATTATAAATGTCCAGAATGTGTCCACAAATCCCAAAGTTTGACTTCCAATCAACATGTGATCTTTTATTTGTTCAGAACTCTCTTGAGTCAGTTTCAAAATCAATACAATAGTCCAAATCTATGAAGAACGTTTAATTACAATTGTCATTTTTCATACCAACCACTCATAAATGGAAGACAATGTTCACATAATAGCCCATTTCCCGAATCATCCCCAGTAAATTATGATCAATTTTTCGTCGTACTGGACTATCCATCTAGTCACGCTAAGCTGGAAATATGATAGGCTTTCCAATTTGATTTATTACATTTACTTGTGTCTAACATGAACCTAACTACAGAAATATATACCTGGAGCTGCTATCTCATAATATACTTGCAAACCAGGGTCTATGCTGTTTTCTATTACTGTAATCATTTCAGCCAAACAGTGTGGACTTAAATTTTGTGCTACATTATGAGCTAATAAGTGTAGGCTCTGATTTTCAGGTGCATTATTTGCTCAATAGTGTATACCCTGATTTTTTGGTGCATTACGTGCTAAACAGTATTAACCCTGATATTTTGGCACAGACCCTGATTTTCAGGTGCATTATGTGTTAAAAAGTGTTGACCCTGATTTTCTGGCACATTATGCACTGAACAATGTAAATACTGATTTTCTAGTGTATTATGCACTAAAAAGTATAGACCCTGATATTGTGGCATGTTATGCACTAAACAAAGTAGACCCAGATTTTGTGGTGCATTATGCACTAAAAACATGTAGACCCAGATTTTCTGGCACACTATTGTTATGTATGATGTTTATATAATATTATAAATATTTTAGGAAATTATAAATGTTTCTTCACTTTAATATTTGCTTAAATCTTAATGTTATCAGGAAAAACATGTTTAACTAGTGTCCTTGAATTAGGTTGTTTTGATCAATATGTTTTCTCAATTTGAAGGTCAAGGTTGATTTTTGTTTACAAGTAAAAATTCCATTAAGATGACTCATGTTCTAGAACATTCTGTGACCAATCTTTATATATGCCATGTTTGGTGGACATTTTTTCAGTTTTGACATTACCATCAGTCTTGTAAAGAGCTATTACAGTTGTGAAAATTCATTCCAAATTCTAAGAGAGGAATTATTTTAAATATTCATTGGATTATAACAGTGCTCATAAACTTTTGGATTTTGGATTTTTAATTGATGATTTTGGAATTTAAGTGAACTTATTCAGAGATTTTGGAATACTTCATTTTGACATCAGCACATCAAGATTTCTAGTACATCAGGACTTTGGAGACCATTAGCACATCATAACATTCAAGGACACAGCCGTGAATTCGGAACATTCTATATTTAGGACTTGTGATTAGAACAATCATTCTTATTGGATTATTAGGATTTCAAAACACATTACTGTAAGTGACTTTTTGATTTTTCATTTTAATTATCTAGTAATAAATTGCTTGTTGATTTTTTACTTGATTTGTTGGTTTCACTTTCTTTCTGTTACATTTTTCTTAGACCATAGAGTCGTAACAGAAATTGGGGGTTCGTCTTCTGGGATCTGAATTTCTTTAAAGCATATTAGAGATATTAAAGTTATTTTTGAAATTCATATTGATTTTGTCTCGGAATTTTTTTTTGTCTTTGGCAAAGATTTTATATAGAGAAATTTTTTGTGTGAAACCAACAAGCATTTACTATGGCATCTAATGTTCAGAATTTCATTTCAAAACCTACCCAGGAGGGGTTAGAGTGCATGAGAAAGGATGAGTTGCTCGAGCTTGCCAGAAAATACAGTCTATCTGAGGCAAAAGTATCATTGACAAAACAGGAAATAAAGATTATTTTAATTCAGTATTTAGTAGGTAAGGGAATTTTTGAAAATAGTGCTTTAAGTTTGAAGAGAAAGCCTGTATCTGGTTCTGACAGGAAATTAAGGGAATTTGAGTTAAAGAACCAGATGGATTTAGAATTGGCAAAGCTTCAGATTCAGAGAGAGAGAGAGAAGGAAGAGAGGCAGATACAGATGGAGAGAGAGAAAGAAGATAGGTGGATACAGATGGAGAGAGAGAAAGAAGAGAGGCAGATGGAGAGAGAGAAAGAAGAGAGGCAGATGGAGAGAGAGAAAGAAGAGAGGCAGATGGAGAGAGAGAGAGAGAAAGAAGATAGACAAATACAAATGCAGATGCAGATGCAAAGAGAAGAAAGGGAAATGCAATTTAAGTTAAGAGAATTAGAACTGGCAAACAGAGCACACTCCACTCCTTTAAACACAAGTCCAGGTTTTGATGTTACTAGATATATTAGGTTAGTACCCCCTTTTCAGGAAAAAGAAGTAGATAAATACTTTCTTCATTTCGAGAAAATAGCTGAAAACTTGAAATGGCCCAGAGAGCATTGGATTTTGTTATTACAAAGTGTACTTATTGGCAAAGCTCGTGAAGTCTACACTTCACTGTCAGTACAACAAAGCACTGATTATGATGTGGTTAAGGAGTACATCTTGAAAGCTTATGAGTTGGTACCAGAGGCATATCGACAAAGGTTTAGGAATAGTAGAAAAGAAACTGGACAAACTCATGTCGAATTTGCAAGGGAAAAAGAACAACTATTTGATAGGTGGTGCTCAGCCAAGAAAGTTGATCAAGCTTATGATAACCTCCGACAACTCGTATTAATTGAAGAGTTCAAGAGGTGCATCCATAGTGATGTTAAAACCTATCTTGACGAGCAGAATGTGGAAACTTTGGAAAATGCTGCTCGTATGGCTGATGATTATTCCTTGACTCACAAAATTTCATTTGGCAATAAGTCGTCCTCTCAGCAGTTTTCTGGTAAAAAACCATTTCAGTCTCATTCGAGTACTTCCAAATTTCACAACAGCACAACTGTTAGGAATCAAACATCTGATAAGACTGATCAGAAATCCTTATCTCTTCCTACGTGCACTTATTGTAAAACGAAAGGGCACGTTATTTCTGATTGCTTCAAGTTGAAAAATAAGCAACAGAGTAAAGACAGAGCTTTTCCAAATGCTCTTATTTCTACGAGGTCAAGGTCACGGTCTTGTATTGAAAGCAATACATTTGTTGGGTCAAACAAACCCCAGTCTGATTCTATTTTGGAGGCTTATGAACCATTCATGTCAGAAAGTTCTATATCACTTATTGGTGATTCTGCCAAACCTATCCCAATTAAAATATTAAGGGACACTGGAGCTTCTCAGAGTCTTTTATTATCAGGTACTTTGCCTTTGTCTGAGGAGTCTTCTTCAAGTGAAAGTGTTCTTGTTCAGGGAGTAGAGTGCGGCTTTGTAAATGTTCCTCTCCATTGTGTAAATTTGGCATCAGACTTAGTTTCTGGACCTGTGACTGTTGGGGCAGTGACTTCTTTACCCATAGAGGGTGTTCATTTATTACTAGGCAATGACCTAGCTGGAGATAAGGTTGTGGTTAATCCACTTGTAACTGACAAGCCTTATTTGGATCAGAAAGTTGATCCTGTCGAAACTGAAATCCCTGATTTGTACCCTGCTTGTGCAGTTACTAGAGCTATGGCAAAAAGAGCTCTTGAGAGTGATGTTGATCAGGATATTATTCCTTTAGCTGACACATGTATTGGTCAGTCTTTTGATGAGGTCACTTTTTCCTCAGGTATTGATCAATCAAATGGTGTTGATCACAGTGATCCTCTTTTGGCAACTCATTCTCTTTGTTCTAATCAGGATGACAAACGACAATTCCTTGTCGTTGAACAGGAGCAAGATCCCGAGATATCTTGTTTGTTTCAGAGGGCTATTAGTGAAACTGAAGCCACACAAGTTCCAGTGTGTTACTTTGTGAAAAATGGGGTCCTTATGAGGAAATGGAGACCACCTGATGTACCCGCTGGTGACGAGTGGTCAGTGAGCTATCAAATTGTTGTTCCTAAGTCATATCGACAGGAAATTCTTAATTTAGCCCATGAAACTCCTTTGGCTGGTCATTTAGGAGTCCGTAAAACTTATCACAAGATCTTGAATCATTTTTATTGGCCGAAACTCAAAAGTGATGTTTCTAAATACTGCAGATCTTGTCACACTTGTCAAATGGTAGGAAAACCCAATCAGAAGATACCTAAGGCTCATCTGCAACCTATTCCTGCATTTGATGAACCATTTAGTAGAATAATAGTAGACTGTGTTGGTCCTTTACCTAAAACCAAGTTAGGCAACCAATGCTTGTTGACCATCATGTGTACATCTACAAGATTTCCAGAGGCAATTCCTCTGAGAAATATAAAAACTAAAACTATTGTGAAAGCTTTGGTGAAGTTTTTTACACTTGTTGGCCTTCCCAAATCTGTCCAGTCAGATCAAGGGTCAAATTTTATGTCTGGAATTTTCCAACAAGTTATGCATGAATTAGGCATCCAACAGTTTAAATCTTCTGCCTATCACCCTGAAAGTCAAGGTGCTTTGGAAAGATTTCATCAAACTTTGAAGAATATGATTCGATCATATTGCTTTGATACAGAAAAGGATTGGGATGAGGGTGTTCATTTGTTGTTGTTTGCTGTTAGGGAATCAGTTCAAGAGTCGTTGGGTTTTAGTCCCTTTGAACTAGTTTTTGGTCATACTGTCCGTGGAACACTGAAATTATTGAAAGAAAAAACTTCTTTCAAATGAAGATTCAAAGATTAATCTTCTTGATTATGTTTCTGATTTCAAATACAAGTTGTCAAAGGCCTGTGAAGTAGCAAGAACTAATCTTCACACTACCCAGTCAAAAATGAAATTAAGGTATGACAGAAATTCACAGGAAAGGAGTTTTAAACCTGGTGACAAAGTTCTGGCTCTCTTTCCCATACCTCAGAATCCTCTTCAGGCTAAATTTTATGGTCCTTATACCGTTGAAAAGAAAGTAAATGACTTAAATTATATCATTAACACTCCTGGGAGAAGGAAACAGAAACAACTTTGTCATATAAATATGTTAAAGGAATATTTTGACAGAGATAGCTCAGCTAATTATTCTGTTAATTTAGTTGTACCTGTCCCACACAGTGAAGATATCAACGATGGAATACAATCAGACTATAGTGACTCTGGTATAACCAATCTTCGGAATTCAGAAATATTGAACAACCTAGACCAGAAACTTTCACATCTACAACAACAGGAAAGAAATGAACTAAAACAGCTATTACATGACTATGAGCACTTGTTTCCTGATGTTCCAACATGAACAAGTAAAATTTATCATGACGTTGACATTGTAGATTCTGCGCCTGTGAAACAGCATCCTTATAGGATGAATCCTCTCAAACAGAACTATCTGAAGAAAGAAATTCAGTATTTACTGGAGAATGATTTCATAGAACCAAGTAAAAGTAACTGGAGTTCACCATGTATTCTTGTTCCCAAGCCAGATAATACATTCCGTATGTGTACTGACTATAGAAAAGTCAACAGTGTCACCAAAACTGACTCATTTCCAATCCCAAGAATGGACGATTGCATTGATAAAATTGGAAATGCGGAATATGTCACCAAGTTTGACCTTTTAAAAGGATTCTGGCAAATTCCACTGACGGAAAGGGCAAAAGAAATTTCAGCATTTGCAACTCCAGATGGACTTTATCAATATAAAGTCATGCCGTTTGGAATGAAAAATTCGCCTGCAACGTTTCAACGTCTGATGAACATGATAACATTTGGTCTTGATAATTGTGACACTTATATCGATGACGTCATTATCTACAACAACACCTGGGAAGATCATTTGGAAACCATTCGAAAATTCTTTGATCGACTCAGCGATGCGAATCTGACAATTAATTTGAGCAAAAGTGAGTTTTGCCATGCTTGTGTCACATTTTTAGGACATATTGTGGGACAAGGTCAAGTTAAACCTATAGAAGCTAAGGTCAAAGCTATCTCTGAATTTCAAGTTCCAATTTGTAAAAAGCAACTGATGCGATTTCTAGGTATGGCTGGATATTATCGAAAATTTTGTTCCAATTTTTCCAAAATTACTGAACCTTTGACAAGTTTATTGAGTAAGAAAACCAAATTATTTTGGTCTGACAAGTGTCAGGAATCTTTTGACAAGTTAAAGGCCATGCTTAAGAATGCACCAGTTCTTTCTGCACCAAATTTTAGCCAATCATTTAAATTATCTGTTGATGCAAGTGATGTAGGGGTTGGTGGAGTATTGATTCAGGAAGACAAAAGTGTTGTGGATCACCCTGTGTGTTATTTTTCTAAAAAACTAAACAAGCACCAGAAAAATTATTCCACAATTGAGAAGGAATGTTTGGCTTTGATATTGGCTTTACAGCATTTTGAAGTGTATGTTACCTCAGCTCTTTCTCCAATTATTGTGTACAGTGATCACAATCCCCTTACTTTCATCAACAAAATGAAAGATAAAAATCGGAGATTGTTGAGATGGAGTTTGATATTGCAAGAATATAACATTGACATTAAACACATCAGGGGAAAAGACAATGTGAATGCAGATGCACTCTCACGTGCCTAGAAATGTAATATTGCTTGATGTAATTAAGTCCAGTATCATAAAACATGTTCTTATGTAATTTTGGTTATTATAGTATTAGATGTATATTCAAAAGAAAGCTTTATTATATAAATCTTTCTTTTTCTTTATGAGGGGAGGTGTTATGTATGATGTTTATATAATATTATAAATATTTTAGGAAATTATAAATGTTTCTTCACTTTAATATTTGCTTAAATCTTAATGTTATCAGGAAAAACATGTTTAACTAGTGTCCTTGAATTAGGTTGTTTTGATCAATATGTTTTCTCAATTTGAAGGTCAAGGTTGATTTTTGTTTACAAGTAAAAATTCCATTAAGATGACTTATGTTCTAGAACATTCTGTCATGTGACCAATCTTTATATATGCCGTGTTTGGTGGACATTTATTCAGTTTTGACATTACCATCAGTCTTGTAAAGAGCTATTACAGATGTGAAAATTCATTCCAAATTCTAAGAAAGGAATTATTTTAAATATTCATTGGATTATAACAGTGCTCATAAACTTTTGGATTTTGGATTTTTAATTGATGATTTTGGAATTTAAGTGAACTTATTCAGATATTTTGGAATACTTCATTTTGACATCAGCACATCAAGATTTCTAGTACATCAGGACTTTGGAGACCATTAGCACATCATAACATTCAAGGACACAGCCGTGAATTCGGAACATTCTATATTTAGGACTTGTGATTAGAACAATCATTCTTATTGGATTATTAGGATTTCAAAACACATTACTGTAAGTGACTTTTTGATTTTTCATTTTAATTATCTAGTAATAAATTGCTTGTTGATTTTTTACTTGATTTGTTGGTTTCACTTTCTTTCTGTTACATTTTTCTTAGACCATAGAGTCGTAACACTATGCACTAAACAGTGTTGATCTTGATTTTCTGGCACATTATTTGATGGTAGTTAGCATTGTATTAGATACTTAGGTACTGTATAGACTCGCATATAATCCGGGTCCAAATGCAAACAACATAGACCCTGATCTGCAGTTGCATAATGTGCTGGCAGATCAGGGTCTATGTTGTTTGTTCTACTGATTAGTCCTTACAAACTGCATAGACCCAGATCTGCCGGCGCATTATGCGACGGCAGATCTGGGTCTGTGCAGTTTGCAGTTGGTATCGGCTTATACGCGGGAAGTGATGAATAGAGACGACCTTTTTGCCCTGGAATGCATCCTGTGATTATGTTCGAACTGAAAAGATCTTGGACTTTTCAAAAGATTATGGTTTATTTATAGAATTTGCCTCAGTATTTTCAGGATTTGTCCCCTTTTTGCCATTGTTTTTGTTTTCTTAACCTTGTTTGGGATACCTAAGCTTGCTCAGCACTATATGGCCTGGATTGTACTGATATGCTTGTAAACCCTATGCACACATACTCAATTTATACTGGATTGTACTGATATGCTGTTAAACCCTATGCACACATACTCAATTTATACTGGATTGTACTGATATGCTGTTAAACCCTATGCACACATACTCAATTTATACTGGATTGTACTGATATGCTGTTAAACCCTATGCACACATACTCAATTTATACTGGATTGTACTGATATGCTGTTAAACCCTATGCACACATACTCAATTTATACTGGATTGTACTGATATGCTGTTAAACCCTATGCACACATACTCAATTTATACTGGATCTAGCTGAACATTTTTGTGGATAACTTGCACATCATTCCAGTGACTTTGTAAGTCTTAAATTAAAACCTTCCGTAATTGCAATCTCAAAAACTAGAAACAGCCAAAACTTAAACAAAAAAGTTTAGCCAGTAGAACTTGGAGTTTTTCAAGTTCTGGTAAGTGTTTGAATTTTGGTCTTGCAGTTAAGTACCTGTTTCAGTTTTGTCTGAGCATATAACAGCAAAAATGATGAAAATTGTCGTATGACAGAATTTTGTAATAAAATTCCTATTTTGCATGCAATTGTGCCCAGTGTGACAACTGACTGTATTTTGTCTTAGTGTCTTTTGTACATGTTCATATTATATCTTTGTATTATTTGTGGCTACATTAGCAGTTGATAAATTTTACCTTGTGAGGTTTGAGTGCATATTACCAAGTGGGTTATAGGGTTGGTATAGAAGCAATGTTGCACCTTGGTTGAGATGTCAGTGAGACATTTTACATAAATTTTGCCCTGTGAGGTGTGAGTGCAGATGGCCAAGTGGATTAATTGGTTGGTCTAAAAACAGTGTTGCACCTTGGTTGAGGTGTGAGTGCAGATGGTCAAGTGGGTTAGTTGGTTGGTCTAAAAGTGATGTTGCACCATGGTTGATATATCAGTGGGACATTTTACTTACATTTTGCCCAGTCAGGTGTGAGTGCAGATGGTCAGGTGGATTCATTGGTTGGTCTATAAGCAGTGTTGAACCTTGGTTGAGCTGTCAGGAGAATATTTTACATAAATGTTGCCCTTTGAGTTGTGAGTGCAGATGAAGGTGGGTTAATGGACTGGTCTAGAAGTAGTATTTCACCTTGGCTGAGGTATCAGGGGAGCATTTTACATTAATTGTGCCATATTAAGTGTGAGTGCAGATGGTCAGGTGGGTTAATGGGTTGGTCTATAAGCAGTGTTGCACTTTGGTTAAGCTGTCAGGGGAAGATTTTACATAAAGTTTGCCCTGTGTGGTGTTGGTGCAGATGACCAGGTGGGTTAGAGTGTTTGTCTAGAAGCAGTGTAGCACCTTGGTTGATCTGTCAGGGGGACAATTTACATAAATTTTGCCCTGCTAGGTGTGAGTGCAGAAGGCCAAGTGGGTTAATGAATTGGTCTAGAAGCAGTGTTGCACCTTGGATGAGTTGTCAGGGGACACTTTACATAATATATGCTCAGTGGGGTGTAAGTGTAGATAGCCAAGTGGGTTAATGGGTTGGTCTAGAAGCAGTGTTGTACCTTGTTTGAACTGAGGGGGTATTTTATGTATCACTGCCCTCTTATAATGATCAGTGTATTGAGAGTATTGATATTTGTTCAATTTAGGGGCATACTGGAAGTTTGGGGTAGAAGAATGTCCTCTGGGTTCGCTCAAGGTCAAACACTGAGAAAAGATATGTATAAATCTGGTGGATGTCTATGAAATAGGCCCATATGACAATGATGTGTTTTTCCAGTGCATTATTGAAAAATTGAGTTCCAAGATCACACCACCAGCAACAAGATAAAATATAACCCTTGGTTCTTGTAGATCTACTTGGCTATAGGTAAAAAGATGCAAAAAAACCCTGGAATGTTTATAACAAGTACCACTGCACCCAAATGAAGGTTCTTAAAATTAAAATTGAATTGGCAATGGCTCTCTTTGTAAAGAAATATATGAAACATGCCACAGTTTTGATTTTCTGCATTACATTCATCAGAGCGAAGCACTAATATTTAGCATGCATAAAATCTTTGCAGATTTTTAAATCTGCTTGTTATGTCTCAAGTATACCATCTTACTACTGTATATACTCGCGTATAAGTTGATACCAGCTGCAAACTGCATAGACCCAGATCTGCCATCGCATAATGTGATGACAGATCTGGGTCTATGCAGTTTGTAAGGACTAATCAGTAGAACAAACAACAGAGACCCTTATCTGCTGGCGCATTATGTGATGGCAGATCAGGGTCTATGTTGTTTGCATTTGGAGACAGTAGCTTTGCAAATATTAAGCTAAAATGTCATTGACTTGGACATGCAGACCTATCAGCTATTGTTCAAATTTGGAAAAAGACCATATAGAATGATCATGATAGTTTGTGAAACTATTCATGTAATATGAAAATATCCGTTGATCTCTTCATCCTAATTAGTATTGATGGCAAATTACCATACTGACATATCTTCATGAAATTTGACATTTCATCTTGCATATAAATGTTTTCTTCATGTTTTAATGTTGATTAGCATGATTAGTGACTTCACATT
This sequence comes from Margaritifera margaritifera, assembly GCA_029931535.1. Classification (NCBI taxonomy): domain Eukaryota; kingdom Metazoa; phylum Mollusca; class Bivalvia; order Unionida; family Margaritiferidae; genus Margaritifera; species Margaritifera margaritifera. The sequence goes on from JAQPZY010001459.1 coordinate 2,291,658, forward strand.
TTAGTCCCTTAGCACTGAAAACAAGACCAGTGATTTTGCCTCAACATGAACATAACTGATGAGCCTGTTTATGAGATGTTTGGGAATTTTTTTGAGTTTGTTTATGAGGTGTTTGGGAATTTTTTTGAGTTTGTTTATGACATGAACATAATTGATAAGCCTATTTGGAATTTTTTGCTAGATTATGGCTTTTGTATGGATTTTTAATGGCATGAATTTTCTTATGGGAATAGCCAATCTTGACTAGACAGTGTATCTGTGTAAAATCTGATGTCTTGTAAGATCCAATTAGGCTTTATACATTTAAAAGTTAAATAAATTAAAATAGTTTTCATTATACAGTTATCTCACCTGGACCTAAAGTTAAGTGAGCTTATGGTGTGGCTCTGCATCTAGCATGTATTTTCTGTTGTGCATCAATATCTTAAAGAGAACAATAATAATAACAATATTGTATTATTTTCACACATGAAACTCACCTGTTTGTATGTATTTTGTGCTATATATACCCCAGTGTAGTTAGTTGTACAAGGTAACAATTGTTCTCTGAATTAAAAATTATCTGAAAGAAAACAATAGTAATAACAATATTGTATGATTTTCACACATGAGACTCACCTGTTTGTATCTATTGGATGCTCTATACACCCCAGTGTATTTGCACAATGGTAAACAATGATTCACAGTGAGGAATTTCCTGTCTTCTCACTTTTCTATTGTTCTTTTTTCATAATGGAAATATTAAATTGTTAGCCTTTATTGTACTCTAGGAGCAATACAGACACACACAATAACAATGCGATGTGTCACGCATGGTATTAAAATATGATGATGAAATACAAAAAACACCAAACTGATGTTTGATCAAATATTTAATTAAGGGAATTATGAATTCCTATTAATTGAGGTAGGGCCTATGTTGCATTATGACTTAACACACAAGACTTACCCGTGAACCTAAAGGGTGGGATACAGTGTGGTAATCCAAGAGGACCTTTCAATAACTAATTACTGAAAAAAGGCAGGGGTTACCAACATAAAAACAGAAGATGAGACAGATGAATGTAACACTAGATGAAATATAGCTGAAGGGAAAACCAAATGTGGTTTAAACTCGCAAATAAGCAATTTTTCTCTTGTCACGTTATGAAAGACACAACCATTAACATGGTATCCTTGAAAAAGATGACTGTTATAGTTTAGAACATAGTTGGAATTGCTGATATTGATATCTCTTACTTCAGTAAGATAAAAAAAAAAATATAAGGCATATTGGTATTATGAATAAATTAAGAGGCACAAGAATGACCAAGATAAGATAAAAATACAAGGTATATTATCATTGCCAGAGTTGTAGCTTGTTTGTTGTCACACCTTTTATTTTTAGGTAAAGACCAGAACAGTTTTATTTCAGTGTATCAATCATTATCATGTTACTTAACCATACACATAAAAATTGCTGCAAAATAAAAAAAGATACTAGACCCAAAGAAAATATAAATTAGATAATATTTTATCAATTTTGACATATCAATTACCTAGCTATGCAGAGAGACCCCTCCCCCCCCCCCCCACCAAGAAACCTCCTAACACAATAGAAAGTCAGCAGTTATGTTCAGCTGGCAGAGATGTTCAGAGTTTTCCAATTTGTACTAATGATACTGATCTGCCATCTGATATGGGTGATATGGCCACTATAATTAAACAAGCAAAATCTGTAAACAGCTTCTTCTCAAAAACCACTTAGCAGAATTTAACCAAATTGATAGAAAGCATCCTGTCGCAAAGGGCTTTAAACTTTATACCAATGATGTTGCTTTTGCCACCAAATATGACAGCCGTTTCTAAAAATAGAAAAACCTTTACATGACTTTTTCTTAAAACTGCTTAACAGGATTTGATCAAATTTGACAGAAAGCACTCTGCCATAAAAAGTCTTTAAAGTTGGTACAAATGATGCTGATCCACAATAAAATATGCCAGCTGTTTCTAAAAATAGAAAAACACTAAAATGACTTCTTCAAAAAAAAAACAACAACAAAACCCCACTCGACAGAATTTGACTAAATTTGACAAAAAACACCCTTGCTATGAAGGGCTTTCAACTTTATTCAAGTGATGCCAATCTACCATCAAATTGTGGTTGCCATTACCAGAAATATACAAATCTTTTAACTTCTTCTCAAAAGGCACTGAACAGAATTTGACAAAATTGGACAAAACGTATCCTAGCTTGAACGCCTTTCATATTTATACAAATGATGCTAATCCACCAACAAATATGTCTGCAGTTACTAAAAAATAACAATATTTTAACAACTCTGTTTTTTAAAAAGAAACACTGAACAGAATATTTGACTAACTTTAACAAAAAGTGCCAAGGCATAAAGGTCTATCGATATATTGGACAAATGATGCTGATGTACCATCAAATTTGTAGGAGGATACAAAATACAGAAACCTTGAAACAATTGTTTTTATAACATATGCAATCAAGAGCATTGGAAGAAATTTCTACAGAAAGCATCCTACTGACAGATTTTCTGGTTAACTGCTCTTGCAGTTGGCTATTGAGGTAGATGTTAGCCACGTGAACACTCTCAGTACCACTTCGGCCTTTCATTAGCTCACCTCAGCAAAGTACAGGAGAGCTATTGTACTATCCCCAGTGTCAGCATCAGTCTCCTCACATAGAGATGCTAGTACAAATGTACAACCTCACTGCAAGTCAACCACTCTTTCTTCCTATGTCCTCGGCAACAGTTTGGAGCATGTTTCATAGCACCTACCTCCTGGGGAGGGGGCTAACATTGTACATGCATGTACATTAGTTGTATATTCTAGATTAAGTTTTTTTGTTTAACTCCGGCTCTTTGCATCCTGTATACATACTGTTATGCCTGGAATCATGAAACTTCGTGAGGGGATGCATCTTGATGAGTTCTACACCCTCAACACAAAAGTAGGACATTGTGATCCATAGTTAACACTTTACTGACTTTGGTTTCATTTTTTGTTTTAAATTCACTTCTCGAGCTCAGTTCATGCTAGAATATTCCAAGAAGTACATCATATGAATCTTTATTAGTACAACATACTTACAACAAAAGTAGGTCAGTGACCTACATTTTAATAGCAGTAATACGTCACCCATCACTATTACACAGCTTATTACTTTTTCGTGTAGAAAAATCTCGTCCGTTCGATGTGAATACATCCTCGCACAGAGTGGAGAATTGTCAATAAGACAGGGTGCACTCGTGCACCTCTCCACACCTGCGCAGAAACAGTAATCTTTTTCAAGGATGCCATGTTAATGGTTGTGTTGTTCATAATGTTACCAGAGAAAAATTGCTTGTTGCAAGTTTAAACCACATTTGGTTCACCTTTCAGCTTTTATTTCATCTAGTGTTACATTCATCCATCTCATCTTCTATTTTTATGCCAGTAGCCCCTGCCCTCTTTCAGTAATAAGTTCTGGAAAGGTCTTTTTGGGCTACCACTTTGTATTGCACCCTTATGGGTTAGGGTACACAACCTCTTCTTTTTCAAACTACAGTTGGTTTATGATTGAGTCTTGCATGTTAGTAATAATGTAATATAGGCCTGACCGCAATTAATAGGAATTTGTAATTGTGGCGGAACTACTCTCGTTACAAGGTGTCCGCTTTATTTGGTTGGTTATCATTATCTAGAGGATGACCAACCTCGGTGTTATTGCCTGGATCGAGTAAATAATAATATAAATTATGAAACTTATAGATGGAATAAATAGAGATCTGAGCAGATATATAGAACAGAATAACACGAGCCCCCGTACATGAAATATAACAATTTAATCGATTACATAAACAAACTGGGAAAATACATTACATTAGGAAGATACACTTCTTTTTGCAATTAATCATTTACTGAATTTCAACACAAATATACTTATGCAAATGGCCGATCTGTTTTAAACGATAGAATTAGTTCATCGTAGAATCGAGCGTGCAATCGAAGTCATTGCCCCTGCATAACAGCATAACCTGGTTAATGCTGGACCCTTCAAATTCACCGTTGCTGTTCTCTTTGTTCTTTTGATTTTTCCCCTCCTCACTCTCTATATCTCGCCTCTGTCAGCCCTCAACTTTGTGTGGGTAGGTGGATACGTGGATAAGTAGGTATGTGGATACGTAGGTGGGTGGATGGAGCTATTTCCCCTTGTGCTTTAAGCCTTGCTCGCTTCTACCGCCAGAATTGTGTCCGTCAACTTTCCAGACATCTGTCCCTTGAATAATTGTTTTTACGAGAGAACTTCTTCTAAATTCAGTCTCGGAGTCAAATCTATTTCTCTTGCAGAAAAAACTTAGACTGACTAAATTTTGCGATGGGGCATATTAAAAACCATGAAATTTCTTCTGGGAAACACGCCCCTTATTTAGCGTAGCCAATCAGATTAAACGGATCTACCGCCTTTTATAAATATGCAACAATTTGGTCAGCGTATCCTTCTAGATTTCACGCTATTTAAGTAACTGACTCTGGACAATCTCAAAAGGTAATACAATTTTACAAACAATCCTGCATCCTCTCAACATTGACATTTTCGATACCAAGATCGAAGTTAACCTTTACCTTCCAATCTGTCTGACAGTTAAATAAACGAATGCTTAATTAAAAATCAATTTTCTCCCACAACAGGAACATTAAAACCATCGCAGTCTAGCGATTCCATATGGTACCATTCCTCATTAATCTAATTAATTGTTCTCTGTCAAAACTAATGTGTTCTTTGCTCTACCTAATACATCAACAGAAATGTGCACCCTTACAGAATTCCCTTAATTAAAAAATCGATCAAACATCAATTCGGTGTTTGTTTGAATTGACCATTGTATTTTAATACCAAGGGTGATGCATCACATTGTTATTATGTGCATCTGAATTGCTTCTAGAGAACAATAAAGTTTAAACAACTGAACGCCTAATCCTTGTTAATACTGTATATAACATTGTTTGCCTTTGTGCATACATTGGAGCGCATATAGCATGCAGTGTATACAAACAGGTGAACTGATGTGCATATAGGGTGAGTTTCCCATGTGAAAATAATACAATATTGTTATCATTATTGTTCTCCTTCAGATAATTTCTTAATTCAGGGAATAATTGGTTACCCTATGCAAATACACTGGAGTGCATATAGAACGCATTACATACAAACAGGTGAGTTTTACATGTGAAAATAATATGATTTTGTTATTATTATTGTTCTCTTTCAGATAACATTTTTTTCAGAGAACAATGTCGGGCAGTCTGTAGGAAAGTGTGGCCACAAGAAGGGCCCTTGGGATACTCACCCAGACTGCCTCACATGTTCAGAGTGTACACATAAGAATCATTGTACCTTTCGCACAAAATGGACTAATGAAATCTGAAATCAGACGTATGTATAGAGGGTGGAATAAACGTCAATCCCCCTCATCGTCTGAATTTTCAGGTTTTTCTCTTACAGAGCCTCAGGAAGGAACACACTGTAAGTAGACTAGTTCTTCAGCTCGGAAGAACACTCCGAGGTCCCAGGAACCTATGGGATCAATCTCTCCAGAGACAGGTATGGCACCTCCTGTAGGAGGGAGTGAACATTCGAGGAGTAGATTACCTCCCCCCAAAAGGGAGAAGTCGAATACCCCTCACATTCACAGTAGTGTCAGATCATGCTGGTCACCAGTCACCGGTCATCTCGTACCAGTCGCCAACCTTATACTGGTCATCACTCTGAGGCCTCATGGTATGTGGATAGGGATCAGATCAAGATCACATCTATCTCCACTCTACCATCAGACCTTGTACAAGATTGGGAGTCTACCCAGAGGGTCCAGACTAGGGAAGGGGATTGGATCGGTATCTCCCCCTTTTCCTATTATCCCAATGAATCCATACAGGATGTGGGGCCCTCTACCTCAGGGTAATTGGTCGCTTATGCCTCCTTGGGCTACTGGATCCTGAATCCAGAGTAGACGCAATGCCATGGCTCATCACCTCCTTGTCAGGTGGCATCCACCAAGAAGGTTGCAGACATAGCATCATCCACACAAAAAAGTGGTCTCGTCTTCATCCTGGAACTTCTAGAATATATAGAACCCCTGCTCACCATGATGAACAAGTGCAGGAAATGGCACAGTGCACCTATGTCACTTCCTCCGAAGGACATAGTTATGCCCAGCCACTCTGCTGCTCAGAGTGTTCTAGATGATGATGCATTATCTATCCTCATCAACTCCAATGAGTTCGAGGTAGAAACAGCTCATTTGATGCCTCCTATCAGGCCACCAGCTCCTCTCAATTGGATGAAGAGGAGGAGATCTGGTCTTTTGATACCTGCAGACTTGTGCCCGAAATCATCTGGCGCTCAACCCAAGAAGATCCTTTCCATTTTGGTAAAGATCTCCGGGAGATCTGCTCCTTCCACATTCCTCAACAATTGAGGAAATATCACAGAGGTTCTCCACAGGCCAAGACTGTGCTAGACAGTTTAGAGGGTGGTCTGTCACTGCCTCTACTGTTGTTATCGAGTACATTCCCAGTACAGTGGCCCAGTAAACCTCTCCAGTTGGATGCAAATGCATCTCAAGTGGGTATTACAACTGGAGCCTTGGCATGCCTTCCCATCAAAACAATTGAAGTCTCTGAGCAGAAATTCCAGCTCCTGGAACCATAGGTTCCCAGGCCGAACTCTTCTCGGCTACTTGGTTTAGTATGCTAAAGGAGGCAACTCTGAATCCAGCTCCATTACACCGCGTGCTGGAAGCTGTGGTCAAGACATCCCGGAATTCACTTTCTGTCGCAATGACTTTATTAGTGGAACTTCTACGAATCCGCCATGATGTTGTGCTGGACTCCTCGAATGTCTAACTTAACCATAGTAAGAACCTACTATGGGCTGATCTGTTGGAAGCCAAGAGCCTCTTCAGAGGACTCATGCCCACTCTGGTGTCATACGATTTGAAGGATCATCAACATAGATCCTTCACAACTGCTCCTGGCCCAAGCATACTAATGTGAATCACCCCCAGGCGCCACCCACTAAATTCTTTAAACAGATGCAGCTTCAGTCCAATGCACAACCTCAAATGAGATCTCCTCCTCGTCGGTCAGGTCCTCAGCATGGAAGTCGCTGAAGAGCCTCTAGGAGAAAGTTCTTTAACCCACCTTCCTTTCTCAAGGTGCATTCCTCTCCCAAACATTCCTGGGGTGCTTACCTAGGCCTATTTTAAGAGTCTTGGTCAAACATCACGGACTGTGGGTGGGTCCTTCCTATAATCAGTGAGGGTTACTGACTTCAGTTTCAGGAACAAACTCCTCTATCATGGATCCCCATGTTCTTACACCAGTCCAATCTGGTGAAATTAAGGGAAGAGGTGCACACTCTTTTACAGAAAGGGGCAGTAGAGAGGGTCTTGAACGATCATTCTCCCGCATTCTATTCCCGAAGCTTCCTGGTCACCAAAAAAAAGCAGGAAACTTTGTATAATTATCAATCTCTCCCCATTAAATCAATTTATTTTGGCTGAACATTTCAAGATGGAGATCACCTCCTCAATCCAGAACATGATACCTCCGTCGGATTGGGCAGTCTCCATCAACCTTCAGGATGCCTGTTTGCACATCCCGATTTTTCCTCCACATCGGAAATACCTCCGGTTTTGCTTGGACCAGGAAGTTTTTCCATTCTGGGTTCTGCAGTTTGGAATTACTTCCGCACCCAGAGTCTTCACCCGAGTTATGGGAGTAGTAGCATCCTATCTCCAATTACTGGGAAACCCGATTCTCCAGTACTTCGACGACTGTCTGATCCACAACGTTCATGTTCAGTCCCTCCATCAGGATCTGTTCCATTGTTGGTCCGCAGTAACTCGGTTGGGTCTTTTACCCAACCTCGAGAAGTCAGAACTCATTCCATCTCCGGACTTCATTTACGTGAGGATGAACTTCCTCATGAACCAGAACTTAGTCTGGGTTCCACTGGATCACATAGATTGAATCGTGGCACTTCTAATGGTGTTACGAGAACCTTGAATGCCGTTGCAGATCTGGTTCCCTTAGGACGTCTCCATATGTGCCCTCTACAGTTTCTACTTCTCGCAAGGTGGAAACCACACAAGGATTTTCTATCAGCTCTGATTCCTCTAGGACCAGTCTTTCATCACCATTTGCACCAGTGGATGAATTGGGCAGATTCTTGACTGGGTCCCCATGCATGCACCTGAGCCCCACTCCTATCTGTTCGCCGACACATCAGATTCCAGTTTAGGGTGCTCACCTTGAGCTGGAGGCATAATTCTCCAGGGTCATTGGACTTGAGACCAGTCGTCCCTTCACATAAACAAACTAGAAATGAAAGCCGTATTGCAAGGGTGCATCAACAGAGTAAGGGGTCGATGTGTCATAGTCTCCACAACAACACGTCCGTTGTAGCATATCTTCAGCGTCAAGGAGGTACACATGCCCCTTCTCTCTGTGTGGAGGTCTGGAACCTCCTCCACTGAGCCACCTCAGAGAACATTACATTCCAGGAAAGAAGAACATTTTAGAGGACAGTCTGTCCAGGTCAGGCAAAACAGTCCTCACAGAATGGACTCTTCACCACTCCATAACAGAATCCCTTTCCTCACTATGGGGAAACCCTCTGGTGGACTTGTTTGCAACCAAGTTCAACAACAGACTTCCCTTTGAAGTGCAGGCATTTTTTCTTTTGGACCCATAGTTGCAGCACAACATGTGGTCCAGAGGGACACCAACAATTTGTAAAGAGGATCTCTCAAATGATGAGCACTTTCCATTTTTCTCTGTTTTTGATCAGTTTAGCACATCAGCCTACCCACCTATTTGACAAATTCATCTACATAATAGTGATGGGTATTGTATTGCTGCTATTAAAATGTAGGTTGTTGGGAGGGTAAAACTAATTTTAATTATGCAGTACTTACCCATCACTATTATCGAACGCCCTCCTCCCACCTGGCTGTGATGTCCTGGCGTAATGTTGTCTGTGAAAAAGATGACTCTTTCTGCGCAGGCGTGGGGAGGTGCACAAGTGCACCGTGACTTATTGACAATTCTCCATTCTGTGGGAAGATGTATTCACATCAAATGGACGAGAATTTTTGACACAAAAAAATATTAAGCTGCTTAATGGTGATGGGTAAGAATTGCATAATTAAAATTAGAGTTCTACCCTACCCCCCCACCCCCCAAAATACATTTTCCATTTGCTAGTGTAGGTTAACATGGTTCGCACAGGTCATGAGGAAACTCTTGAATTTGATGTCTGATCTTGAAAAACCCTTGGAAGTTAGAAAAAGTGGAAAAAGCACTTGAAAAGTCCTTTTATTTGCTTTTACAGCCCTTAAAATATTTGACTCGTTACTATTTAATGTTTCATGTTTGCCTATCTAATTTTGTTGAGGGGGGGAAAAGCGTTCACAGTACTTCTAATCTTTCATTTTATCGCACATTACGTTATTCTGATACCTTCAGTATTATCTCTTTGTTTTATGGTTAGACTGTGATGTGTATTCACTTAAACTTCCCAAAACATAGCAATGCATTTGAAGCACAGTGAGCGTCAACTTCCTTGTAAGCTTTAATGATAGGGAAATGTGTATTCAGTTGCAAATAGATCACAGATCCCAATTATTCAAAGATTAGAAAGTTCAAAGGGGAAAAGTTCTATGTGTGCTTTGTGCAATAAGTTAGTAGATTTTGAGAAAAATGGTTTGGTTTGGTGCTTTATGGCACAGCAACACAAGTAGTTTATTTAGTGCCAAGGCAGTTGGAGTAAGTGCCTTGCCCAAGGATACACTATGGGGAAAAATGGGCGAGTATGCTCTTTCCTCACATATGAGAAGTAAAATACGTGATAAGTTAGCAAGCACTTTGGAATCCTCTGAACAGTCATTGATGACTTCTTTTTTAAAGACAGATTATTAGGAAAATTATATCAGTTAGCTACAAATCCCACTTTCCGCTCCTGATGGATCAAAACCTATTATTTAGGCCAGATTTCCCTACCAAGCAATCACAGTTGAAGCTGCCAGCCTCAGTGAGAAGGTAGAAGTGCCAGGGCAATTAACATTTAGTATTCAGTCAAACTGTCTTAGGAAAAGATCTAAAGAATAGGTCCAGGAATTCAATAATCTGAAAGAAAAACTGAATGATATGGTGGAATCTCTGAAAAAGTAAAACTGCAGAGATTGGACATAGCTTGGAAGGTACAATAAAATGATTTGACAAAGTATACATGCAACTGGAAAACCAGTAATGACAGCAAGTTTTGTTGACAGTGCCATTATTGTATATACGCTGATGTTTATATTTAAAGACAAACTTTTAATACTTTATTTGAAAAGTTGGAAGATGAAACATAAACACAGTAAAATAGGTTTCAGAATTTGTCTTATTAATGGGGTAAGTTAATTTAAACAAACCCTTGAAACAAATCATAGTAGGCCCATTAAAAGCCCTTTAAAAATCCTTAAATTTGGTCCGGAGAATTTTTTTATGAACTATGGTCATGATTTTGAGTTTAGCTCATGATAACATCAGTTGTTTGCATCCTGTATAGATACTGTTATACCAGGAATCATGAAACTTGGTGAGGGGATGCATCATGATGAGTACTTCACTCTCATCACAAAAGTAGGTCATTGACCCATATTTCATGATTCACTGACTTTGGTTAAATTTTATGTTTTAACTGTTTATGCTGGAATCATTACACAAGATGATTGTATACATTTCTATAGCACCACACCCATACAGAAAAGGTCACTGTGACCTACACTTCACCTTTTACCGACTTTGGTTCATATTTTTGCAATTAGCTCATGACCACACAAGTTTTTGGCATGCTGTATGCATGTTAGTCTACCTAGAGTCATGAAACTTGGTGAGGAGATACATTTTGATGAGTACTATACCCTCATGGCAGAAGTAGATCATTATGGCCTCTTCTTTACATTTCACTGACTTGGATTAAACTTTGTGTTTGATGTTCATTTCTCAGGCACTGTCCATGCTTGAATCATGAAATTGATGATGATATTCATCTCTGTTAGTACCATACCCATACAACAAAAGAAGCTCATTGTGACCTATATTTCATCTTTTACTAGATTTGGTTTAGTTTGTGCATTTAGCTGATGACCACATATGTTTTTGGCATGCTGAATGAATCATATCCAAGCTGGAATCATGAAACTTGGTGAGGGGATGCATATTGATTAGTACTACACCCATATTGCAAAGAGCAGCCTCTGTAACCTGTATTTCATGCTTCAATGACTTTGTTGAAATTTTGTGTTTAAAGGTCATTTATGTTAGAATCATGAAACTTGATAATTGGATGCATTCATTTAGTACTACAACCTTACAGCCAAATAAGGTCACTGTGATCTACATTTTATGCTTTACTAACTGAGGTTAAGTATTTGTGTTTAGCCCATGACCACATAGATTTTTCCATGCTATATACGTCTTACATGGCCCTTTTTTCTGATCATTGCAGTTGGAAGTAGGAATAAATATGTTTACTCAGTCATGGTAAACTTCTATATTAATGAATATACACTATATATTGTGATAGGTTACCCTTGGTGGGGTAAATATGTACTGTACATATGAATGAGTATATGAATTAGATGAGTGGACTGCATGCAATTTTGTGAGGACCCAGCTGCAGTGGCTAATCAAGGTAATTACTGATGCAATAACTATGCTTCTAATAGTGGTCATATTGGCTGTCACTCTTGTGTTACTCAATACCTTTGACATAATCCCAGTAAAATCTGACTTCTAGGAGTGGACAGTGATAATAGCTTCTGGACAATGATTTTTTTTAAAAATGTAAATAAATAATCTTTGGTTTTTATCAACTCATTATAGTACCTCTACTGTTTTTTTAATTGTTTTATGTCTTTTATGCCCTGTCACAGAATTTCATTGTCAAGATAAATTCAGTCTGTATTTATTTTCTTCATGATATTAATGTTTACAATGGCTACTGGTGACCACTGAAAGCTTCAATGAGTTGATTACACTCTGCTTTTATTAGCTCAACTGATCATAGACCAGGAGACCTTATGTGATGACCTATTGTTCGTTGTCCATTCATTCTTTAGCAAAAGTTTGTTATTGATAATCTGCCTAAACTACTTGGAGGATTGCCAATAAACATTACACACACATTTATCCCAAGGTCTAGTTGATCCGAAATGAAAATAGTGCTGCTTGGACATACAGTATTGCCACCACAGAATCTATCTTGAAAATCTTATCACTATTCCTCCTGAATGGATGGACATATCAACATGGGGTTTTCACTGAGAGACTTCTTATGATGTCTAGTTGATCCTAAAGGAAAATGGTACCAATCTGACATGCAATATGGCCACCATGGCAGCCATCTTGAATATATAGTTATTGCTACTCCTCCTGAATGGAAGGTAAAATTGACATGGGCTTTTCACCAGAAGACATTATACAGTGCCTAGTTGGTCCTAAATGAAAATGGTGCTGATCAGACATCCAGTATGGTTGCCATGGTGCCCATTTTGAAAATCTTGTTATTACAATTCCTCCTGAAAATCTTTTTATCATTCAAGAATATCAAAGATGTTTTCAACACTCATCAGTTAAAAGAGGAAACAGTCTTACAGTATTGTGGATTCCTGGAAATTCTTTTTGGCCAGTTGAGCATCAGTTCCTTTGAGGGACTCTTGTTATCTCTACTGGTTATAGACGAGGGGTCTATTGTCTGTTGGCTACTGTCCTTCCAGTGTCAGTCCATCCATTAGCAAAAGTTTGTTATCACTACTCCTAAACTACTTGGAGGATTGCCATAAAATGTTATACACACATTCATTTCAAGATCTTGTTGATCCTAAAAGAAAATGGTGCCTATCTGACATCCAATATGGCTGCCACATCTTAAAATATTCTGTCATCACTACTCCTTTGGAACAGATGGTCAACTCTTATGATGTCTAGTTAGTCCCAAATGCTAATCTGACCTCCAATATCACCACCATGGAGGCCATCCTGAAAATCATTTTATATCTATTTCAAGATGGATGGTCATGTCAACATGGGTTTTTTTTTTCACTGAAAGACTTGTTATGATGTCTTGTGGTCCTAAATGAAAATGGTGCCAATTTTAAATCTAATATAGCCACTGTGGCAGCCATCTTGAAAATCTTGGTATCACTGCTTTTCCTAAATGGAAATTCATATCGACATGGGGTTCACCAGAAGACTTCTTATGGTGTCCAGCTCATCCTAAATGAAAATGATGCCAATCTGGCATCTAATATGGCAATCATGGTGGCTATATATACACTTACTGAACATGAAAAGATATTGGCCCCAGGGTCCATGCTTACTTCCCAAGGGACTGAGCTCTTTGGTTATAGCTTGGAAAGTATTGTGATCCCTACCTTATAATCATGTACATATTTGCTTGGCAAAGCAAGACCATTGCATATGCCCAACTAACATTTGCCCCTGGGCAGTCCATACCCTTGGGGCTCAAACTTCAGGTTAGAGGTCAAAACAGGGAATCCAGTGATACAAGTTTTACAAACACAGAATTCTTTTTTTAAATATAGCTCGGCAGCAACTGTACTAATCATTGATCCTCAGCCACAAACAGGCATTGAATAGTTGAAATGTTCATAACAGTTGATGAATTAGATGCAAGGCTAATGCCTGCATTGTGCTATTAATCCATAGTACTTGATTTTAGTTTGTGAGAGATAACATGTATCAACCATTCAGATCTGGGGTTCCTTTATCATCTTTTGTAGAATTCCAATATTAAAATCTGGTATTATTTTGTTGTATAATAGATTGCATTTTTAGCTTGTCTGATTTGAGCAATAGACTTGCCTGCTTTCTTAGAAAAGTTCTGTTATCACCATCAACCATGATCTTAATAATTATTGAAGTACCTATACTGTCAGCGATTTTATATCGCCTTAAATGTTTGAGGTACCTTCTTGAAACTTGGTATGCTTTTTTATGCAGGGCTTAAAATTAACTTTTTTTTTCAGTACCTGCTGCATTTTTATAGTTGTAATATTTTCAGCTAGCAAAAATACAGCCTATTTTCAAATTGAAATTTGAATATAAAATACCATTGCAAGAAACTTCTAGTTCATTTTTTTCAGATAGGAGTTCACTGGCATATCAGAATGCTAGCTTGCTAGTGTCAATTTCAAGTCCTGGTATTATGACAAGACAATGTGTTTTGCCAATGAGTAGACTCTGTGCCAATGAGTAGACTCTGTCTGATCAATATTTTAAGAGTTATCCCTATTTATAAAAATTAAATAAAAATTGTGTCTATCTGTCACTCCATCACACTCTTGACAGTTAATATCTTCAGAACTGTTTGAGATACATTCATGAAGCTTGATACCACATTTTTTTCACATCAACAGTTTAAGTCACATGTAAGAATGGGCTTTGTGTTATTATTACTTTTATACTTGGGCAGAGAGGGTGTATTTTGTAAGCACTTGTTTACTGACAGATCTAGATTTTGAGAAGGGTTTGCTTTTGTTATACTGGAGTAGACTTATTTTTTAGTCAAAATATTGGTAGATGCATGTTCTGTAAGAAAATAATTTCTGACATATTTAAAATTAGTGATGTTTATCACAAAACTTGAAAGATTTGATAAAATTTAAACTTCTGAATTAAGAGGTGACAAAGATGTTGTATTTCCTTTGTTAATACTCATTTTACAAATAGAGCTTCATGTATAGTTTATACTCATTTTACAAATAGAGCTAAGTATAGTTAATACTCATTTTACAAATAGAGCTAAGTATAGTTAATACTCATTTTACAAATAGAGCACCATATATAGTTAATACACATTTTAAAAATAGAGCTTCATGTATAGTTAATACACATTTTAAAAATAGAGCTTCATGTATAGTTAATACACATTTTAAAAATAGAGCTTCATGTATAGTTAATACTCATTTTGAAAATAGAGTTTCATGTATAGTTAATACACATTTTAAAAATAGAGCTTCATGTATAGTTAATACACATTTTACAAATAGAGCTTCATGTATAGTTAATACACATTTTACAAATAGAGCTTCATGTATAGTTAATACACATTTTAAAAATAGAGCTTCATGTATAGTTAATACACATTTTACAAATAGAGTTTCATGTATAGTTAATACACATTTTACAAATAGTTTCATGTATAGTTAATACTCATTCTACAAAAAGAGCATCATGTATAGTTCAAAAAATGGCATTTTTAGGAAGACAAATCTTTCTCTCAACATGTATACCGTATCTACTCGCGTATATTCTGGGTCCAAATGCAAATAACATCGACCATGATCTGCCATCGCATAATGTGCCACCAGCATCAGAGTCTATGTTGTTTGTTCTACTGATTAGTCCTTACAAACTGCATATATTCAGATCTGCTGGCGCATAATGCGGAGGCAGATCTGGGTATATACAGTTTGCAGTTGATATCGGCTTATACGTGAGTATATACGGTACATATCTGGATACTGGATATGAATGAAAAGTATCAGATAGCTTGTTTTGCAGGCAATTTATTTAAAATTAGGCTTACTTTTTAGGCTGACTTAATTTAATTTGATTGCAAAGAAATGACATTAAAAGCTAAAAAGTACTATCATTTTTGTCTCTTCTGTTATACACACAAGTCTGTTTACGAAGATATTGCTTTACTAGCTGAAATTGTTATCATTTTCCCATCCCTTGTAGCCTGATATTATAATCTCTTTATAAATGCACTTGTGCATAAGGTTCATGTAACTGAAAGAATACAACACAGCAGCTAAACTAAATATAAGCTTGTATCGCTCAGTTAAGTTGGTTTTTATAGGGAATTGTCACCATAACTGTTGTTGTAAGAATGGATACTAGGTCAATTTTCCCCTTATTTCTGAAATATGGATTTAAGATGAATAAATAGTCGTACAGTGAATAAAATGAAGTCTTGTTTGATTGTTAAGTAGTATATAGTTGTTTACCTGATATAAATAAGGATGTCAAATAGATTGACTTAAAATGAGTGGTTTTAAGAAAATCACAACTCAAAAAAAGTATTAGTGAGTGGCAAAATTATTAAACAACAAGGCTTGGAAAATACTGAAGGGATATCATCAACCAACAATTGTATCCATCTGCAGAACATACCAATTACAAATTTATGTAAGATGGTTATATTTCACATACCATAACAGGCTTCCTTTTATATAGTTTACCTTTAGAAATAACTTGAATTCATTTATAATGAACCTGAATGGACCAATAGCATTTTGTTGGTTATTTAGTAGAATATTGTTATATGAAGAAACAAAATACATAAACTGTCAGTTATATAATTATTTTAACTTTAAACGATTATTAAATGATTCCTTTGATCTTTTGTTTTCTGCAGCTGTTACACAATGGGAATAATGAACTTGTGGACACATGTTACCTTGCATTATATATACTGGTTCTTATATATTCAGTTTGAAAGCATTTGCAAGTTGATATTTTCACTTAAAGAATATAATTAATTTTACACACACACAAACAGACACACACCCCACCCCCCTGCAAACAACTTTCTGATTTTTTCTTTCATTCACAAGACAAAGGACTGTATTAGACACATTTATGTAACTTGTGTAATGCACTAACAACTCATTCCTTACTAACTCTAGAAGTTTGCATGTACAGTTCCTCACTACATAGTGTCTCAGTATCGTGCAGACCATCTTATAACATTAGTATGGTCAAGGGTCTCATTTTTGGGATGATCATTGTTTTGATATTGAACCTACATCACTTATAACATGGTACACTTTTTTGGCTCCCTAAAAATCATAACGAAACCATGGTAACTCATTTGGTTGAGTGTTAAACTTGTAATCCAGTGGTCACAGGTTCATGGGGAAGGTACTTAGTTCTTGTTTCATGAGCATGGTATGTGTTAAAAGTGCCATTAAAACCAACAAAAAACAACCAAACTAAAAAGTAATACAGTGGACCATGTCCCACTGTACATTGTTGTTTGTTGTCATTATTGTTGTGTTGTTTTCTTTTTCTGGTGGTAATGAATTGTTCTCTTTATTTTCAGGTATGTAAGCTTGGTGCTAACCGACATGACAGAAGGTATTTCCATATATATTTCTCCTATAAATTATATTTCTATGCAGTATCAATGCCTGATATTAATTTCGCAATATATTTTCAGGTCTTTTATTCAACTTCCAAAGACCTGCTTAATTTGTCAACTAAGGCTTGAAACTTACTGGTTTCTCATTTGCATTATGCTGGTAATGTGACTAAAATAAACCCAAAATAATTAAATTAAAATTTGTATAATACAGTGTAAGAGCATTGAGACAGCTTAATGAAGATACTACATTTATAAATGAATAAACAGTGAAAACTAGATATATAAATGAATAAACAGTGAAAACTGGTCAGGTGACTTCTCCCTTATATCAACTACTTGTTCATTGTGAATAACATTTCTTTGGTCCCTCCAATTTTCCAATATAATTTGCCTGTATATAGCAGTCATCTGCCTTATTCAACCAGTCACCACTATTCTTTAATCTCATAAACCCTGATGTTCTACATATAACAACAAACAGTCATGTAGGGTTGTTATGTCTGGACTGTCATTAATATGAAAATATTGCTCTCACTTTAACCAGTTTATCTATTTTCTGTCTGTCTGTCTGTCCTTCATTATATGCCTATCTTCTTTGTAACAGTTGGAGAGATTTTAATAAAACTTTGTAACAGTTGGAGAGATTTGCTTTCATGAATAGACATTGTGTCATGTACAATAGCCATGACCCTTGCTTCAAGATCAAGGTCACAGCAATGGAAAATGGAATTCACTGACTTGTATCCTTTAACTGGAAAATACCTCTTGAACCATTTTAGGTATTTTAATGAAACTTTAGCCAGTTATATATAATGACTTGACAGTGCATCACATACCATAGACACTCCACCAGTCTCAAGGTCAATATCACTGCAAGAGAAAATATAATCAGTGACCTCTATCTGTGTAGTATTTAACTTTTGAACCAGTTATTTTATAGAAACGTTAGCCTATATATATATATATATATATATATATATATATATATATATATATATATATTGACCTGACAGTTTCTTGCATCTTCAGTTATACCCCCTGCAACAAGGTCAAGGTCACAACAAGAGATAATATAAGTCCATGTCCTGTTTTCTTATCCAGGTTGTCATTTAATAACCTCTACAGATATCTTTGTGAAACTTTACCAAGGTCCACACCTTATCATACAGTACTCAAGTCCCTAGTCTAAAGATCAAGGTCATTAGTGGGGGAAAAGGTCATGAGACAGGCATATCATGTGCCATTTGCAGTACTTTTTTTTTTCTCACCAGAAATAGTCATCAATGTATATTTTTTTGGACAGATTAATATTTGTATTGCAGATTGCAAACTTGTCAATTAACTGGCCAATCTCAGGTGAAGGTGTAAGAAACTGATTAAGAGCATTTTTTCATACATGGTTGACTCATTACACTATTGAACCAATCTCTTCGTCCAAAATCTGTAGTTTAAAGTTCACATGTATATGTGTATGTATATATGTGTGTGTATATATATATATATATTTATTTATTTATTTATTTACTAGTGGAAATGAAAATTTATAAAATTGTAAATTAATTCATTGACAATTTCAAATGAAGTGGAAGAGATGGTGACTTGTTAGTGTTACTCTTCTTTTGCATAAGGTTAATACGACTTTCTCAGTACACTGTGAGTGCTGATGAAAAGCAGAACTTGTTGATTTTGGTGAGGAAAGCAGTACATCTTCTGCTGATTGTTTGTTCTGTTTGCCAAACCTTTATTCCCTTATTTCTATTTTATGGCCATTGAAGCTGCATGAGGGAATCTCTCTTCATGCAAGATACATTCTGTGAAGACAGTGATAAAAGCTGAGACAATAAATCTGTCACCATCACCTCTGTTTTCTTTACTGGTAGTACCCAATTATAAGCAATCCAGTAGATTGCTGCCCCAGCATCACCCTAGCTGAACTACAGTATTAAACTCATTTTTATTGGCCTAGCTGTATTTTGTATCAATCATGTCTTCCAACGTGTCCAAAGTTCTTTTGAATCAGATTTATGTATACCCTAATATATGTCGAATGATTATATACAACTACTATATTTATTATTTTATTTTTTAGTTATAATTAACAGTTATTTTCTTTTCTCAAACACAAGTGCCACAGCATATCATTTTCATCAAGTTAAAAGTTTACTCTTTGATAGGTCATGCCAAAGAGTCTATGTATTTTGCCATTTTTACCACAAGTATAGTTTTTTTGCAAAACATTTACTTGCAAATTGAATTAATTAATTTATAGGTGTAATTTGTCTGATCTCACAATACTTTTCAACAAAATTGAGTAAGAGAGTATGAATACAATACTGTTTTATATTTATTTATTTTGTTGTCAAAGACAAAGGCTGTTTTACCAGCAAATCTGCTGTGCTAGCCTGGGTCATCCAGTCCGCTTTGGTTTTCATTGCTATGCAATAGAAAGTCAAACCAGGGCCTAGGGAAAAAAAAACAAAGTAAAATGATGCATCCCTAATTTGGGGGCACTAGATGGCTCTTTGAACAAAATAAACCATGATTATTCACAACTTTAAGGTACACAAAGAGTAAAATTTGTAATAGTCAGGACTTTTTTTTCCATCTGTTTCATTCTATATCAGCCTGATGTAATTGTTTATGTTTTCCATGTTATGACATCATTTAGACTCGATGATATCAACACTTTTTCAAAGGATGAGCTTAAAACATATCTGCTTGATGAAAACAAACTGCAAGGGGGGGTAATTTTGTCCATTTTTCTCACAGACTGATACCAGCAAATTCAGAGATGTCAACCATTCCAATTTGGCAGAATCATTCCTAGTTTTAACCTCCAATTATGCAATTAATAATTATGATCACTTCTGTCAGATTTCAATTTTCGGGACAGATATAATTTAATGTAGGAACACTGCAACTTGATCACTGGTACATCTAGATCACAAAAACGCTTGTAATGTCTGATTGTAATTCTTCTGTGAAAGTTTGTAGACAACTGCATCACACTTCTAGTGCTCATGAGACTGCAGGTAACTATCGACCACCATCTTTGAAAAATGTTTTAAAACTGTATACTTTTTTCTTATTATGCACCACTGTGAAGCTACTAACCAATCACTGCAATTTAGGGGGGAGTTTTCAAACTAGCTGTTATAAAAATGACATCGCCATTGTGCAAATGACATCACTGACTATGAAATTGGGAAACAGAAATTTTACTGTTTAACAGCAGTAATATAACCCATCACTATTGCATAGCTTACTCTTTTTTTGTGCCGAAAACACCTCATCTGTTTGATGTGAATACATCTTCCCACAGAGTGGAGAATTGTCAATAAGACACATTCTACTCATTCAGCTCGCATGCCCATGCACAGAACAGCCATCTTTTTCAAGGACTCCATGTTACTGGCCATGTGTTGAATTTGTGACCTGAGAAAAAGTGCTTGTTGCTAGTGCTTCACAGCATTGTGGTCTTCCTTCAACAAATATTATATCTCAGTGTTACATTTATCCTCTCCATATTCATGTTACATGCCGGTAGCACCACCTTCCTTTCAGAAATTTTTTAAAGGGAATTCTTAGGTTACCATGCTGTATCCCACAGTAGGGGTTAGAGTATACTCATATTCAATATCAATTACAACTGGTTATGGGTAAGTCTTTTGTGTTAAGGAAATAATGCAGCAGAGACTTTACCCTAACATAGCAGGAATTATGTATTACTTTTTCTTAATTAATTGTCTAAACACCAAATTCGGTGTTTTTTCATCTTTGTATATTGATATTTGTTCTCATGACTTGTGTTGCATTGTTATTGTGTGTGTGTTTGCAATTGCTCCTTAATAAAGGTTTAATAATTGAACATCTTATTTTATTATAAAGAAAAGACAGGTAAGTTTCCATTGTTTATCCTGTGCATGCACTAGGGTGTATGTAGAACACACCATATATACATCAGGTGAGTTCACATCTGATATATTATAACATATTGTCATTATTCATTGTTTTCTTGCAGGAAGTGTTTATTTCAGAGAACAATGTTGGGACAGTCTGTGGATGAGTGTGGCCACAAGAAGGGCACTTGGGACACTGACCGAGACTGCCTCACTTGTTCAAAATGCACAAACAAAAATCATTGTGCATTTTGTAAATTATGGTCAACTGAAATCTGGAATCTAGCCGGTTAGCACTAGATAGCCACTTTGTGCAGAGGTGCCGTAAAAGTTTTACTGCACCTCTGCACAAAGTGGCTATCTGGTGCTAACCAAAGTTAAAGTTTGAAAAATGTCAAATATGAATTGGAAACAATTTTAGGAAGATAAACCCTTCCAAATAAATGTAAACTTTAAGTACAGCAAGATAAAATATCAAATGTAATGATGCTAAAATTCTGTAAAATGTATATAAAATAACAGATAAAGGTAACACATGTAAAATCCTTAAAACATGATTAAAATTTGTTGTATGAACTGCATTGCCTTGAAAATTCCAAGATTTTCTTGGGTGGTACAGTTTCTTCAAGCAGTCGATGTCAAAATGTTTATGTCTCACAAGGTGAAAATCAACACACTTGACAAGAAAGTGCTCCACTGTCAGTGGACACTGGCAGGGTTATAATTTTCATTCTGGTCCTGGTTCACCCTTCATGAGGTGTGCACAAGTCAGATGTGCGTGTTTGATACACAACTGGCACAGTACCACCTCATCTCTCCAATTCATTCAATACAAGGGATGCCACTCTCCAATAGTGGAGTTTGATGTTCTTATGTTTGTTTGTGTAGTTTTCATTCCACATATTTGCCAAGTATGATGAACATGCTGATTTATACAATATTTGAAGTCAATATATGGAATCTTTGATTTGGAGATGGGTGACCACAGGCCAGCTTTGGCTGCTTTATCTGCCCTTTCATTACCCTTTATACCAATGTGACTAGGCAGCCAACAGTACAGAATACTTTTCCCAGATTGTATGAGAACATGTTTCTGTAACATCTAGGATTTTAATGGGTTGTCAGATTTAAGATTCTAGAAGGCTTTCAATGTGAAAAGGGAATCTGAAAAGATGATGAAATGTTTTTTATGAGAGGTTTCAAGGTAGTTCAAAGCTTTGAGTATGTCTAATTTCTGCAGTAAAGATTGTGGTTTAGGACAAGTCACTTTTTTAAGAATAGGAGCGCAAGACAATTTCAGATTCTCCTTAAACATTGTACTTTACATGCAATATACTATTATCTACATGTTCTTTAATATTACCATGTACATGGAATTAATATCTAACCATGACGATCTGACATGTTTGGGTCATAAGCACTTAGAAAATTCCATAAAATATAAAGAAATTCCATAAATTTCAAAATGAGTAGAGAAATCCAAAAAGTGTTCAGATCTGGTGCAGATTTGCATTCCGTGAAAAATTCACAATTTGCTGACATGCAGGTGTGATCACCCATAAGGTGCCAGCAGATCAGGGTCTATGTTTGTTCTAATGATTACTCCAAACAAACTGCACAGACCCAAGATCTGCTGGCACAATATGCGATGGCAGATCTGGGTCTGCACAGTTTACAGTTGGACTTGACTTATAAGCAAGTATATACAATAATACTTAAATTGACTCCGTGTGTTACAGATGACTTTTGCAAAATCTTTGAATCTACTAAGACGGATTTTATTTAGAGTGTTTGCATTTATATAATAAAAAACACTGGAGCTATTTTACCAAATATATACAATAAGATAACAATTAACTTTCACTATAAGACATACCATATATACTAGCGTATAATCCAATACCAACTGCAAACTGCATAGACCCAGATCTGCTGTTGCAAAATGTGCTGGCAGATCTGGCTATATGCAATTTGTAAAGACTAATCAGTAGAACAAACAACATAGACCCTGATCTCCCAGCGCATTATGCGACAGCAGATCAGGGTCTATGTTGTTTTTGCATTTGGATCTGGATTATACGTGAGTATATATGGTACATACATACATACTTACATACATACATACATACATACATACATACATACATACATACATACATACATACATACTTACATACATACATACATACTTACATACTTACATACATACATACATACATACATACATACTTACATACATACATACATACTTACATACTTACATACATACATACATACATACATACATACATACATACATACATACATACATACATACTTACACACATATATACATTCATACTTACATACATACATACATACATACTTTGGAAAAAATTATGTATCTATTTATTAACAAGATATCAGTCACCTGCATACACAACCTAAAAGATGACAATTTCACTAATAAGGCTTATGTAGTATTGTAAGAACGCATCATATGTAAACTAACTCCCAAACTTTATATCATGTTGATTTTACCAATTTTACTATATCCTGAAAAAATTCTTTCTTAAGATAGAGACATAATTAATATGCACAGTCTCTTGCTTATAATCAAAGTCATCCAGATCTTGATGATAATAAACCCAGCATGTCAAAAATATGGCTTTAAGAGTGGTAAGAACCTCACCAATCAGATGCAAGATACCCTCATTGATATATCTAATCTTTTGTTTCTTTTATTCTGGGAATTGTTTTGTTAAATTATCAGTAGTAATAAATGATTATTGCATGCTTTCATGAACCTGTGCAGTCCCAAATTACTTTCCCTTGACATTTAGCTTGGAACAAATACTCTATACACACTATTACCCATAAACTATTTCTTTTGAAAGCTCCACAGCCAACAAGTGCTGTTCACTACCTATATGCACTGCACTGTCTCTTTGTTATAAAACTAAACAAATCACTAGTTTATGAATTAATCTTTTAGATTCTAATAAAATATTTTTAATTTTCTGTTTGTTCAAGAGCAATGATACAAAAGTTCTTATAAAGTTAAATTAAATATACCATTAATAAAACAGCTACCGTATATACTCACGTATAAGCTGATACCAACTGCAAATTGCATAGACCCAGATCTGCCATCACATAATGCGCAGGCAGATCTGGAACTATGCAGTTTGTAAGGATCAATAAGTAGAACAAAGAACATATAGGATCTATGTTGTTTGCATTTAGTCCTGGCTTATACACGATTATAAACAGTAGTATTGAATTTTTATGCCAGCAAAGGTATTGACACAAAGCAGTCAGTAAGCATACAGAAAAACATTCACTGCCTTTTTTGGTTTTATATCAGTTCCAAATTAGATCATTAGTGCCAGTTTCCTGCACTACTTGGCTTGTAATAAGATTTTCTAGTGAATTCTTGTATTTTCCTTTAGTGGCCAGCGTCATGACCCAAAGGGTACAGATTCAGATCCTGCCCAGAACCAGCCCTGGTCAGCGCTCTTTACATGGCACTTTACTCACACAATATAACCAAATTTTTCATGTGTTGAACAGCAACGAAATAAAATCCATTGTTGCTTTTAGACATATGATGTAAGAAACTATAGTTTGTCTAAGGCCCAAAAAAAAATATGTGTTTCCTATTGCACTGGTTTTAAAATTAGGGTAGGCAGGGTTTTTTTTATTTTTTTAAAACAATATATATAAATCAGATAATATTTAAAGCACTTCAAAGTACCAGGCAAAACCGTCTCAATTAGATGTAAAAATCAATTTCGGCAATGTGATTTTGTTTATAATTTAAAAAAATTTAAAAAATGGGGGGGGGGGAGAGAGAGGTAGGATCAGCAACGTGAAACAGGGACAGTCGACTGACCGGAAACACACATTTTTTTTTTTCCAAATAGAAAAACATTTGTCCCTCATAAATACTGTATATTCTGGGATATGTTTGTTGCCACTTTATTTTCTGAATGTGTGTGGTCATTGTTTTAGTGTTAATTTGAAACAATCACAAAAATGTATTGTATGGTGTATACTTATCACATTTACCATATATAATCACTTGGAAGTTGAGTACAACGGCAAAGAGCATAGTCCCTGATCTGCCATTGCATAATACACCAGCAGATCAATGTCTGTGTTGTTTGTTCTATTGAGTACTCCTAACAAACTTCACACATATATATATATGTGTATATATATATATGTGTATATATATATATGTGTATATATGTATATATATATATATATATATATATATATATATATATATATATATATATATATATATATATATATATATAGACTCAGATCTGCCAGCAAATTATGTGACAGCAGAGCTGGGTATGTGCAGTTTGCGGTTGGACACGTTTTATAAGCGAGTATATGCGGAATTCCATGCTTGTGGTATTCTACCCCATTAATAGACTGGTTCCCCTGGTCTTATCAGCGGCAAATTCCTGTACCATTTATGGAAAGATAATTTAACACAGTGTAAAGAAATTTACATTATATTTTCCCAGTAAACAGTATGCTACTTTTTCATACATTTCTTAATCAGTCTTTTCAGTTTTATTGGAATTTCAGAAATTGTTGATGAAATTCTGATGTCTAAACTTTTAAGAGCAACTCTTGGCAGCCTTATCAAAGAATATTAAACAAACAACTTAATACTCTTTCCCCCAAATACCAATGCTTGAATAGATCTTACTATGTTTAAGATTATAACAGCTTTGGAGTAATCTGTTTCTAGGAGATATTTCTTTCTGAAAGTTAGACTAAATATAAGTATGATGATACTGTAGATTTTATACTTACATCCTCATTTCCCCAAATATAATTTCTGCAGACTGGTACTGTAATTGCATAAAGTTGGTTTTCCAAATTGATTAATTAAGGTAGTCTGTCAACAATAGAAGTTAGCCTGGCCCTGTGTTCTGAAAACATTCTCAGCAAGAAACTCAAGCTCAAGCGTAAAGTCTAGAAATGTTGACAGTCTGTAACTTGAATTACCGTATATGCTCATGTATATGTGGATACCAACTGCAAACTGCATAGACCCAGATCTGCTGTCGCATAATGCGCCGGCAGATCTGAGTATATGCAGTTTGTAAGGACTAATCAGTAGAATAAACAACATAGACCCTGATCTGCTGGCACATTAAGTGACAGCAGATCAGGGTCTATGTTGTTTGCATTTGGACCCCGCTTATACATTAGTATATACAGTAGACTAAAGCTAAATCACACAACTTTCAGTTTTTCTTAACATATGCCCTTCTATTAGACTTCCCAATTTCAATGATATAGGTCCACCCTAAGTATCAAATCTTATTTTGGGGTTTTGATGCTGAACTTGAGTTTCTTGCTAAAAAAAAAAGTTTCAAGAATATGGGGCAAGTTCTTTCGTCTTCAGTTCATTATTCATAGCTTGATGTCTTTCTGAACCTAAACATAGGTGAAAATAGTTGCTGTCTGTACCCATTGTGTACTGGTGATCATAGTGCAAAACATTTTATAAAGATTGATTTCTTTCTTATTGTTGCTCCTCCTGAATGGAAAGTCTTATCAACATGGGGTTTTCACCAGAAGACTTCTTATGATATCTAATTCATCCTAAATGAAAATGGTTCCACTCGGACATCCAATTGAAAATCTTGTTATCACTAAACCATCTGAATGGATGGGATGGTCATGTCAGGATGGGGTTGTCACTAACAGATTTCTTATGATATCTTGTTGGTCCTAATTGAAAATGGTGCCAATCAGACATCCAATATGGCCACCGCAGCAGCCATCTCAAAAATCTTGTTATTGCTACTCCTTCTGAATTGGAAGTCCTATCAGCATGAGGTTTTCACTGGAAGACTAAATAGTGTCTAGTTGGTCTTAAATAAAAACTGTGGCAATCTGATATCCAGTATGGTCACCACAGTGGCCATCTTGATATTCTTATCACAACTCTTCCTAGATGTAAAGTCATATCAACATTAGGCTTTCACCAGAAGAATTATGACATCTAGTCAGTACTAAATGAAAATGGTGCAGATCTGACATCCAGTATGGCCACCATGGCAGCCATCTTGAAAATCTTGATATTGCTACTCATCCTAAATGAAAGTCATATCGACATGGTATTTTCACCAGAAGACTACTTATGATATCTAGTTGGTTCTGAATGAAAATGGTGCTGATCTGACATCAAATATGACAGCCATAATGAACATATTTAAAATTTTGTCATTAATTCTCCTGAATGGATGATCATATCAACATGTGGTTTTCAGCACAAGTCTTCTAATGGTAACCAGTTGGTCCTAATGAAATTGTGCCAATCTTACCATCAATACGGTTGCCACAGTGGCAGTTTTGAAAGTCTTATTGCTCAAAAACATCAGAGATGGTTTCAGCACTCAGAAATTAAAAGAAGATATGGTGTTATCTTGAATTTCTGGAAATTCTTTTCGGCCAGTAGAGCATCAGTCTCTCTGAGGGACTCTTGTTTCTGTATGTGAATAAAGATAAATTTGCATAGGAAGGTGGCAAAAACTGTTAAAAAACATTTCTTCTGCATTACTTGCAATATTGTTAGCTTCACTATATCTGTCTTTCCTATATATATGTTTCAGTTTGCCGATATGAGGAAGTCTTGTGGAATATGTTTATCCCACATGAGTGCACTCAGTGACACTGTAGATAACATCATGATGATGTCACAAATGTTTTTAATTTTGAAAAGACAATTTTTGCAGAATATAGACAGAAATTCTTTTTGTTTACAACAAATTGTTGTTGTAAATTAAACTTGTTATGTTCTATCCAGTGACGAAGAAACTTTCATTTCCATGATCCACCATCTTTTTTTCCACCACTCTATCCTGATCAGAAATGAAAGAAAAATAATCCATCATATGTGTTGGTGTGAAATTGGAAAACCCCACCTTTGGACTCAGAATTTGTGGGCAGGAACTCTGCAAAGCCTCATTCAAGCTCACAAATTCTGACCCTGAGGTGGGATTCCCCTACCCCACACCAATACATATGATGTACCGATATTATTATTTTCCTATGATACCACCATTGATCCCAGCTAATAAATTTGACAAAATGTACAGGTGGGTTTCTAATAAAACAAAGATATCTTCAGTAAATATGTGACAAAATGTACAGGTGGGCTTATAATAAAACAAAGATATCTTCAGTAAATATGTGACAAAATGTACAGGTGGGCTTATAATAAAACAAAGATATCTCAGTAAATATGTGACAAAATGTACAGGTGGGCTTATAATAAAACAAAGATATCTCAGTAAATATGTGACAAAATGTACAGGTGGGCTTATATTAAAACAAAGATATCTTCAGTAAATATTTGACAAAATGTACAGGTGGGCTTGTAATAAAACAAAGATATCTTCAGTAAATATGTGACAAAATGTACAGGTGGGCTTATAATAAAACAAAG
This sequence comes from Margaritifera margaritifera, assembly GCA_029931535.1. Classification (NCBI taxonomy): domain Eukaryota; kingdom Metazoa; phylum Mollusca; class Bivalvia; order Unionida; family Margaritiferidae; genus Margaritifera; species Margaritifera margaritifera. Next base: position 2,320,240 of record JAQPZY010001459.1, read on the forward strand.
ATATCTTCAGTAAATATTTGACAAAATGTACAGGTGGGCTTATAATAAAACAAAGATATCTTCAGTAAATATGTGACAAAATGTACAGGTGGGCTTATAATAAAACAAAGATATCTTCAGTAAATATTTGACAAAATGTACAGGTGGGCTTATAATAAAACAAAGATATCTTCAGTAAATATTTGACAAAATGTACAGGTGGGCTTATAATAAAACAAAGGTATCTCCAGTAAATATTTGACAAAATGTACAGGTGGGCTTATAATAAAACAAAGATATCTTCAGTAAATATTTGACAAAATGTACAGGTGGGCTTATAATAAAACAAAGATATCTCCAGTAAATATTTGACAAAATGTACAGGTGGGCTTGTAATAAAACAAAGATATCTTCAGTAAATATGTGACAAAATGTACAGGTGGGCTTATAATAAAACAAAGATATCTTCAGTAAATATTTAACAAAATGTACAGGTGGGCTTATAATAAAACAAAGATATCTTCAGTAAATATGTGACAAAATGTACATGTGGGCTTATAATAAAACAAAGATATCTCCAGTAAATATTTGACAAAATGTACAGGTGGGCTTATAATAAAACAAAGATATCTCCAGTAAATATTTGACAAAATGTAATGGTGGGCTTATATTAAAACAAAGATATAGCCAGTAAATATTTGACAAAATGTTTTTTTAAAAGTGGGTGATGGTGTTCATTATTATATGTAAGGTTAAAAACATATATCTTTATTATGTACGGCACTTATAAAAGGATGACAGATTCGAGCCATTTTAAGGTCATTTTGAAATATTATTCCAAAAACAGCTACCAGAATGTTGAAATCTTTTTTTTAATAATACTTTGGTGAAGGGGATATGAAATTTTTATCTTTTGTTGTGTTGTATTCTCAATTTTGTACAACTGAGTAATAAATAATAGTTAATTAAGTTATTTAAGTCTTAACAATATCTGACATACAATAATGATTCTTTAAATTGTTCTTATTTGAAACTTTTTGTCTTAAGTTTACTTTAAATTCAAAGTTTATCCAGAAATTTTGAATGCATAGTTGTGACATAACTTCATTTATATTTTCATTTTTGTGGAAGGGAGAAATTGGAGCTTCTGGAGACAACCACTAACTAGGAAAGGGTGATTAAGGCTGCAACATTTATATCTATAAGGACTTAGTTTAGTTTACGCTTATAAAAATTTACAAAAGCTGTAAATAGCTAAACGAACATGCATGTGGCTGTTAGTGATGCCTACCTGTACCAATTAAACTATATATTTCCACATCTCTGCTTAAGATGATTGTTTAGTAGGATTTTTGTGTTCATTCTTTTCTCAAAGTATGTATGATTTTCACATTCAAAAATGTGGCATTGCTAGGAAAGAGTAGATGTTGATGAGAATTGGTTGCAGCGCACATTACACACTGTTAATGCTGATCAATTTTCTGTAAACTACATATTTTACCTTTGAAACACGTTTATTAACAGAACCTTTGATTGGAAACATTTTAATGTAAAGAAACACAATTTGATCTTTGTAAGCCACTGCTTTGTTTCTTAGTTATTGTATGGATCCTACAAAAGCATCATGTCCAGGCAGTATTCGTGATTGCGTTATCAATTTTGTCATCATGTACATATAAATAGCAATTACCGTATATACTTACACATAAGCCTGGTCCAAATGCAAACAACATAGACCCTGATCTGCCGTCACATAATGCGCCGGCAGATCTGGGTCTATGTTGTTTGTTCTACTGATAAGTCCTTACAAACTGCATAGATCCTGATCTGCCGGCGCATTATGCAACAGCAGATCTGGGTCTATGCAGTTGTTATAAGCTATACACTAGTATATATGGGAACCAATATCATTTTGATCCTATGGATGTTTAACTGAAATTGTCAGATATAGTGAACAAAGCTTTGTCTTACAAACTGAATCCTATCATAATAAGAAGTAAAAGATGTACTGCAAATGAAAGAATCACAAGATAAGCGAGACATGGCATGCACAGTAAAATAGCTGTCATCTGTTCAAGAAGCCTAACAGGTATATCAGTGGAGAGGTCGTGTTGCTGATCATTTCATATTAAACAGTAGCATTTCAGTTATTGTAAACCTTGTACACATTTAGACATTGCAGCCTTATGGGTGATCACTAGTTCTTGGTCCTTTAAGGTTTTTATTTTGTTGTGCCACCACAAATGTGGGGGTGGGGGTGGAGACATATACCGTAGTCAAATTACTTTTGTCAATAAATTTATCATTTTAAGGTAGGTTATTTTCTGGGATATTTATGTTCTGCAAACATTTATAGTTCTTTAACCCAAAATGCAATCATTCCATCAGCCTGTAATCCAGAACAAACGTGTTGGAACTGGGGCAAACTGGACAACCATGGCAGCCCTAAATTTTTTGCAAATTAAAAGTATTCAGCTTTATATTCTCTGCACTCATTATGCCACACTATGACACTGGGGGCGGCATGAAGTGTTACCGATATCTGACTGTACATACATCTGTCTGTTCATTACTCCTTGGTCGAGGTTCACATTTACTGTAGGCCATTTCAGGCACTGTGGTGGGGCATTTGTGTTCCTTGAGCACATTTCTTGATTTAGAAATGACTCTACACCTGAAGAAGCTCCCTCCGCTATGAATCATTCTGATGCCCCATCAAAGTGCCCCATATGTTCAATGAAAAGGATATGAAATTCTCATACCAGAATATCAGTATATGGAGGCTGATAAAATTGTAATTGTTTGAAGACCCAGAATCATTGATATGTACCAGAATACATTATCGTTTTAGCGAACATATAACCCAACAATTTCATCTGCTATTATTTTTTTGTTGTTGTTCCTGTTGATTGATGATGTTTTACAAAATATAATTTGCAATAATTATTTGATGTGTTATTGTCCATTATTTGCTTATAAATTTAATTAGTTTCTTCCTACAAAAAATTTTGCTTCAGTAAAGTCGGTCCCAGACATTGATTTGGGATATAGTTTTGATTATGAATTCTTTTGATAAAAGTGTTTTAATACACTGTTTCTGATTTTCAGTTTTATTACAGTTGCTTCAAAGGAACCTCCTGGCTATTATTTCCATGGAATTAGCTTTCATACACTATTTTGATAATTTAGGGCTTTTTCAATGGTTTTATTTATAAATTGAAGCTGATACCAGCATATTTTTAGGCTATGTTCTAAACTCGGTGGAAAAACTGTACCTTAACCCTTATATTCAAGATCATGCAGCATAATGTGATATTTTTCAGGCACATGCCAGTCTGGCAAAATATATTTGTTTAGATTTTAATATATTCCGTGAGATCTTGCATCTGAAATGAAGTGAACTTCTGTGTTGATTCACTTTTATTTAACCCTAATTATTTACTCTTTGCATGGTGCATGCAAAACAATTCTAAGAAAAATTATCCTTATTTCATCAATCCACAGGTCACTTAAGCCAATTTCAAGCTGAAACCTGTAATAGAAACATGCAGTAAGTAAATGTATCAATGTCATTGAGTTTTACAAACTTCAGCTTTATTGCATGCACATACTCTAGTATAATTTATTTTCATGGGTCTCAATTTTCGTAGTTTTGTAACAGAAAAAATACATTTTTGTGGGTACTTCAATTCATGGTTTTGCATGTCAAAGTTTGCATATTTGTAGGTATTTAATTTCATGGATTAACCTCTACAGATACCCAAAATAATGAATACAAAAGAACAAAACTATGCCAACAACAAATGGAAAAAAACAATATAACCACCTGTATGAGTACAAATCAAATACCTGTCAAGATAAATCACTTACACTCAGCATCAAAGGGAGCAGATACAGTGAACAATACTAAGCTAATCGGTTATTAAAGTACATGTGTATGATCTCTTCCTTAAAACACTGTTGATAAAGATGCACTATCAATTACTTTTTGACAACCATGGCATTAACACAGTGGCTGAAGAGTGGTAATTCAGCTGAGAACCCCATCAGTTTCGATAATGTCATCATTCCACATGAAACCAAACTTGACCAGCTGCCTCTTGCTCAGTGCAATTAGCAAGCATTGTCGACATTTTATGTGTTCAGAGTCCATCAAAGTGCAAAGATGCTAACAAGTCGAAAAACACTGGAATCACTCCTTTGTTTGAGCCTGGCTCATGTATGAGCCAACTTCAACAACTAGACATTAATAAATAAAGACTACAGAGAAAAACTTAAATCACATTTCCACAACTGGTATGCTAAATAGGTCATGGAGACCATCAGGAAAAAGGAAGATGTCACTGGTGAAGATCAGTGTACTGTGTTACTGAACCTTAAAATCTCATCAACCAAGTTGATTCATGCTGAATGGATAATTGCAGTTCATGCAGAAATGTGTCAAAGATCAAAACTAATTACATGTGCCTTTGAGAATGCTGGACTTGTTTAATTCAGCTGTTTCAGGATTATTTACCTGACAAACATTTGTTTGTACCAGCAGACTTGATTGGCATGATGTTGATTCACTGTTTTTGTCCAAAACTTGGTGAAGTACAGTTAGCTTCAGTACTCTGCTGTAATTAGTTATATACATAGTGTTTCATTAGTAATTGTGCTTCAAGCAATATTTAAAGTATTTTACAGTCATGTTGTACATTGGGATTAAACATGCATGGATAAAATGAGATGTGCTTTCACAAGGATTTAAATTGTTCGACAACAGTTTCACTTGAATGAAGAATCACTGTGAATAAGTATTAAATCTAATTTTCATATACTAGTATCATTTATTATTCTTTCTTTCATTTTCAGTAATACTAGTGTTTGAATACCTTACTGGTATGCTTTTTCTCATTTCTCTCTGTTCTTACTTATGTCACAACATATAAATTTAAGGCAGTGAGTGGAAATTACAGCTACCAAACACCATATAGATACATGGGCATTGAAACAATATAAGATACTTTATAATTCATTTTTTTTTTAAAGTGTTAAAATGAAACAAACACATGTAAAAGCTATTTTTTTATTACCAGTTTAATAGCAGCAGTATGTTACCCATTATGCAGTTATTATTTTTTCATGTAGAAAAATCTCGTCCGTTCGACGTGAATACATCCTCCCACAGAGTAGAGAAGTCAATAAGACAAGGTGCCCTCGTGCACCTCTCTGGACCTGCACGGAACAGTCATCTTTTTCAAGGATGCCATGTTAATGGTGTTGTCGTTCATAACATAAACTGAGAAAAATTGCTTGTTGCGAGTTTAAACCATGTTTGGTTCTCCTTTAGCATTACATTTGTCCATCTTGTCTTCTGTTTTTATGCCAGTAGCCCCTGCCCTCTTCAATAATTAGTTCTGGAAAGGTCTTCATGGGTTACCATGTTGTATCCCGCCCTTAGGGGTTAGGGTACACCATCTCTTATTTTTCAAAATACAATTGGTTCATGGGTAAGTCTTGTGTGTTAGTTATAACGCAACATAGGCCCAACTGCAATTAGTAGAAATTTGTAATTCCCTTAATTAAATAATTGATCAACTATCAATTCGGTGTTTTTCTAATTCACCATTGTATTTTGATACCATTCGTGGTGCATCACTTCGTTATTGTGTGCGTCTGAATTGCTCCTAGAGAACAATAAAGTTTTAAACAACTGAACTTATTAAAAATGTATATAATATTGTTTACCTTTGTGCATACACTGGGGTGCATATAGCATGCAGTGTATGCACACAAGTGAGGTGAACTGGTGTGTATATACATGTAGCACTCAGTATATACAAACAGGTGAGTTTCCCATGTGGAAATAATACAATATTGCTATTATTATTATTGTTCTCCTTCAGATAACTTCTGAATTCAGGGAACAATTGGTTACCTTGTGCAAATACAATGGGGTGTATATAGCACCCAGTACATACACACAGGTGAGTTTTACATGTGAAAATAATATAATATACAATATATTATTGTTCTCTTTCAGATAAGATTTATTTCAGAGAACAATGTCAGGACAGTCTGTAGGAGAGTGGCCACAAGAAGGGCCCTTAGGACACTCACCCAGACTGCCTCACATGTTGAAAGTGTACACATAAGAATCATTGTACGTTTTGCACAAAATGGACTAATGAAATGTGGAATCTAGCCAATTCCAGATGTACGTATAGAGTGCGGTAGAAACATCAATCCCCCTCATTGTCTGAATTTTCAGGTTTTTCTCTTACAGAGCCTCATCAGGCAGAAACACACTGTAAGAAGACTAGTTCTTCAGCTTAGAAGAACACTCCGGGGTCCCAGGAGCCTATGGGACCAGTCTCTCCGGAGACAGGTATGGCCCCTCCTGTAGGAGGGAGTGAACATTCGAGGAGTAGATCACCTCCCCCCAAAAGGGAGGAGTAGTCAAACACCCCTCACATTCACAGTAGCATGATTCTGCCTTCTGCGAGGAAGGAAGTGCAATGCTAGTCTCAGGGTAGCATGTCGCACCTTCATGAAAAAGGGAGGAGCTGCACCGCACCCAACACTTCCGGGGTAGTGTGTCACACCCTCCTGATCACCAGTCAGTGTCGGGTGACTGGGCACTGGGCACCAGTCAGTTTATCAAAGTGACCGGTTAATGTATGGTGACCGGTCACTGGCCACCAGTCATCTCATACCGGTCATCACTCAGAGGCTTCATGGTACAGGGATGGGGATCGGACAGATATCCCCCCTCTCCCCACTCTACCATCACCTCTTCATGTGGCAGCAACCAGTAAGGCTGAAGGCATAGCATCATCCACGAAAGACCAGCTGTCTCGTCTTTATCCTGGAACATCTAGAATACATAGAGCCCCTACTAGCCATGACGAACAAGTACGGGAAATGGCACAGAGTGCACCTATGTCACTTCCTCCAAAGGACATAGTGATGCCCTGCCACTTTCCTGCTTGGAGTGTTCTAGATGATGATGTGTTATCTATCCTCATCAACTCCATTGACTTCGAGGTAGAACAGCTCATTTGACGCCTCCTATCAGGCCTACCAGCTCCTCTCAGTTGGATGAAGCACAGGAGATCTGATCTTTTGATAAAGCAGTCAATTTCGTTTACCGCCTGCTAACCGCGGACTTGTGCCCAAAAAAATCTCCCGCAGAGCCCAGGAAGGTCCTTTCCATTTTTGGAAAAGATCTCTGGGACCCAACCACAACCAGATCCTGCTCCTTCCACATTCCCCAATGATCGAGGAAATATCACAGAGATTCTCCACAGGCCAAGACTGTGCTAGTTGGTGTACAGGGTGGTCTGTCCCTCTCTCTACTTTGAGACCTATGGTCACTGCCTGTAGTTACCGGGTACATTCCCAGAAGTGGCCCATTAAGCCTCCCCAGTTGGATGCAGATGCGTCTCAAGTGGGTATTACAACTGGAGCCTGGGGACACCTTCCTATTAAAACAATCAAAGCCATTAAGCAGAAAGTCTGGCATTGGTCACCATAGCTTCCCATGTGGACCTCTTATTGGCTACTTCATTTAGTATGCTGAAAGAAGCCGCTCTGAATCCAGCTGCATTACAAGGCATCCTGGAAACTGTGGCCAAGACATCCCGACATTCACTTTCTGTCACAATGGCTTTAGCAGCAGAACTTATGCTCAACCGCCGTGATGTTGCGCTGGACTCCTTGAAGGTCTTACTTAACTATGGTAAAGACCTTCTAAGGTCTGCTCCATTGGAAGCTGAGAGCCTCTTTGGAGGACTCATCCCCACCATAGCTTCACAAGATTTGAAGGATCATCAACAGAGATCCTTCACAACTGCACCTGGCCCACGCAATCAACCAGGAAGCGTACTAATGTGACTCACTCCCAGGGGCCACCCACTAAATTCTTGAAACAGATGCAGCCCCAGTCCAATGCACAACCTCAAATGAGACATCCTCCTTATCAGTCAGATCTTCTGCAAGGAAGTCACCGATGAGCCTCTAGGAGTAAGTTCTCCAACCCACCTTCCTTTCCCAAGAAAGGAGGGAGTGGAAAAGGCCTAAGGACTCACCCTCTCCTTCCGTGCATTCCTCTCCCAAATGTCACCATAGGTGCTCATCTAGTCCTCTTTTCAGAGGCTTGGTCAAGTATCCCAGACAATGGGTGGGTCCTTTCTATTGTAAGCGAGGGTTACTGACTTCAGTTTTGGGAACAACCTCCTCTATCAAGAATTCCCATGTTCTTTCACCAGTCCAATCTGGTGAAATTAAGGGCAGAGGTGCACACCCTTTTACAGAAAGGGGCAGTCAAGAGGGTCCTGAATGATCAATCTCCCACATTCTACACCCGAATCTTCCTGGTCACCAAGAAAAGCTGGAAATTTTGTATCATTATCGATCTCTCACCTTTAACCTGTTTTCTTTTGGAAAAACATTTTAAGATGGAGACCACCTCTTCAATCCAGAACATGATTGGGCAGTCTCCATTGACCTTCAGGATGCCTCTTTGCATATCCCTATTTTTCCTCCACATCGAAAATACCTCCAGCTTTGTTTGGAGCAGGAAGTCTTTCAATTCCGGGTTCTGCCGTTTGGAATTTCTTCCGCACCCAGAGTCTTCACCCGAGTTATGGGAGTAGTAGCGTCCTATCTCTGAATACTTGGAATCCCGATTCTCCAGTACTTCGATGACTGGTTCCGTTGTTGGTCCACAGTAACTTGGTTGGGTCTTTTACCCAACCTCAAGAAGTCAGAACTCATTCCATCTCAGGACTTCATTTACATAGAGATGAACTTCCTCATGAACCAGAACTTAGTCCGGGTTCCACCAGATTGCATTGATCAAATTCTGGCACTTCTATAGGCACTACAAGTAAAAACGTTGTGTGCTTGCCTTTACCTATCTCTATTGGGAACCTTGAACACCGCTGCAGATCTGGTTCACTTAGGATGTCTCCATATGTGCCCTCTACAGTTTCTCCTTCTCGCAAGGTGGAAACCACACTGGGATTGTCTATCAGCACTGATTCCTCTATGACCAGACTTTCATCACCATTTGCACTGGTGGATGAATCGGGACAGATTCCTGACTGGGGTCCCCATGCATACACCCAAGCCCCACTCCTATCTGTTCACCATCGCATCAGATTCTGGTTTGGGCACTCACCTAGAGCCAGAGGGCATAATTCTCCAGGGTCATTGGACTTGGGATGAGTCGTCCCTCCACATAAGTAACCTAGAAATGAAAGCCATATTTCCAGCGTTTCAAGGGTGCATCGACAGAGTAAGGGGTTGATGTGTCATGGTCTCCCCCAACAACATGTCCGGCACGAATCTCCGATGTCAAGGAGGTACACATGCCATTTCTCTCCATGGAGGTCTGGATCCTTCCCCACTTATCCATTTTGGAGAACATTACCCTCAGAGTTTGCCACATTCCAGGGAAGAAGAACATTTTTGTGGACAGTTTGTCCAGGTCAGGCAAATCAGTTCTCAGGGAATGGACTCTTCACCACTCCGTAACAGAATCCCTTTTATTACTATGGGGAAAGCCCCTTGTGGACTTGTTTGTGACAAGGCTCAACAACAGACTTCCCTTTTACGTCGCTCCAGTCCCAGACCAGAGAGCTTAGGCAGTGAACACATTCAGCTTCCAGTGGGATTGTCTGTTCGCGTACGATTTCCCACCGTTCCAACTGCTACCTCAAGTTCTGCAAAAAGTCAGAACTTCCACTGCTCATATCATTCTCATAGCCCCGTTATGGCCCCAACGATCGTGGTTCAACGATTTTATAGACGTGTTGATGGATTAACCCAGGTCTCTACCTCACAGGAGGGATCTTCTGTCGCAACACGGGGGCTCCCTCCTACACAACAACCCACACAGTTTCCACCTTTACACTTGGCTCATATCAGGTGATATATCTGCCAGAACACGTTTTTGGGCTGGGTTGCCATTTGCATCATTAAGGCCAGGAGAGCTTCAACATCCAAGGTCTATGATGCCAGGGGGAGAATCTTCTGTGATTGGTGCAGTAGAAACACTTTGATCCTAGCTGTCCCTCTGTAACTATCAACTATCAAGGGCTATAGAGCTGCCATTTCTAACACATTTAAATTCTGTCAGGGCTCAGCAATCGGTTCAAATTCGCACCTTGTTGATCTCATTAAGTATTTTGAGTTGCATAGACCTGTTTCCCGCTCTCTTATGTCCTGATGGAATCTATCATGTGTTTTGTGGTCCTTAACCAAAACCCCCTCTGAACCATTTGAGTGAGGCTTCCTTTCAGGACCTCACACTGAAGACTGTGTGTTTACTCACTTTGGCATCTGCAAGAAGACACAGCGAGATTGATGCATTGTCTGCTGACACTGGCTGTCTCCAGTTTAATGGCAATTATGAATCCATTTCCCTCTTTTGTCAGACTGGATTTTTAGTAAAATATCAGTTACCTTCATTTGCTCCATCACCTATAGAAATTCCCTGTCTCAGTCGAATCTGTGCTGGAGATGATCACGATAGGCTTTTATGCCCAGTTAGGGTACTGCGTTTCTATCTATATTCTTCAAAAGGGAAAAGAAAGGGAAGGAAATGTCTTTTCCTTCCTCTTAAGGGCTCAGTTGATAATTAAGTCTCCACCATCTAACGATGGATTGTCACCACAATTAAAAGAGCTTATCAGTCCCTTACTGATAGAGATCTCTGTTTTATGACTCTAAAAATCCATGAGGTTAGAGCCATCGCTGCCTCATGGGCCTGTGTAAATCACACTTCCTTGGAGGATGTCATGAAGGCAGCATTTTGGCAATCCCATACTACCTTCTCCTTTGACCTCCACTCATTAGCACAACAAGCACAGGCATTTTTTCTCTGGGACCCATAGTTGCAGCACAACATGTGGCCCAGAGGGACTCCAGCAAATTGTTATGGGGGTCTCTCCCTCAAATGGTGAGCACTTTCCATTTTTCTCTGTTTTTGATCAGCTTAGCACATCAGCCTACCCACCTAATTGACAAATTCAGTTGTGTAATAGTGATGGGTAATGTATTTCTGCTATTAAAATGTAGTTGGGGGGGGGGGTAAACTAATTTTAATTATGCATTACTTACCCATCACTATTGCCGAATGCCCTCCTTCCACCCTGCTCTGATGTCCTGGCATAATGTCATCTGTGAAAAAGACGACTGTTCCGCACAGGCGCGGAGAGGTGGACAAGTGCACTGTCTTATTGGCAATTCTCCATTCTGTGGGAGGATTATTCACATTGAACACACAAGATTTTTTGACATGAAAAAGTAATAGCTGCATAATAGTGATGGGTAAGTATTGCATAATTAAAATTATTTCCCCCCCCCCAAAAAAAAAAAAAAAAAAACTACATATCACAGAAATGTTGTTGATTTATCAAAAAGCTTTGTTGATTTCTAGGAATGAAACACAGTAAGAAAATGTGAGGGGAGAGTGAGGACTTCATCATATGTGGCTGATTTTTTCATAGTGTCTTTAAATTTGTGGTTCAGGGCAACAACGAAATCCACGAAAATTGGTACCCCACTAAAAGTAGTGAAACCACAGTAGATAATACAGGCATTTGTAACAACCCATCTCAAGTCCCCTCTACAGGTTTGAAAATTGTTTCAGGGTGTTATTTAAGACTGAATAAAGACAGAAAACCCAGAATAAAACCACACTGATCCTCATTTGGCAACAACATACTCATGCCCATGCCAGGACTTGGGATTCAACCTGGAACTGAAGAGGTGTGCAGTGAGTGTATTTCCACTATGTTATCCAGGCTTTAAAGAGGGCTTCATGTGAGCTTAGCTCATACAGTGAAACCTGTCTATCAAGGACACTCAAAAGAACACAAATTTGTGTCCTCTTTGAACTTGTGTGTTTTATATGCATGTAAAATTTATGTAAAATTAAAACATGAGTTAATATAAAGTCCTGATGAACAGGTGTCCTAATTATCATGGAGTTGTCTGCTGAGTCAACTTTCATTGTAATTAGCAAAATCGGCTCTGTCCTCTGTAAATAATAATAAAAATTACAAAGTTTTTACAGTAAACACAAAACATCCCGCCAGCAATACACAGACTGGTATAAAGGATTGATGCCAAGGCAATGGGAGTTAAGGGCCTTGCAAAGAGATACTCTATGAGAGTTGATTGAGGCTGTCCTGAACAGGATTTGAACCCATTACCCACTGTTTGTGAGCCTAAGCTACCAAATATACTACACATTAAGATGCATTAACATATAAAGTTTCATCAGTGTAGCTAGGGTTGTAACAAAGTTTGATTACCGTATATACTCGCGTATAAGCTAATACCAACTGCAAACTGCATAGACCCAGATCTGCCATCGCATAATGTGCCAGCAGATCTGAGTCTATGCAGTTTGTAAGGACTAATCAGTAGAACAAACAACATAGACCCTGATCTGCCAGCGCATTATGGTAGTCTAATGTAGCAAGGTTAAAGATACTGAGGATGCAGAGTTGCATCGAGGACACATGATGGTGAAGATCCCACTAAAATTAAAAATTTTGAACAAGATTTTTTTAATCTGTGTAGGCATAACCATGCAGAAAATAAGGATCGGGTGAAACATTTTATGACTCGTGTGCACTTTATTTCCAAGATATGTAACAATTACCAGTTTTGCTCCAGTACAGTGCTGCTTTTGTGGACTGCCATTTCAGTTGATTGAAGAGAGATGGTAGCCAAGGAATACCGAATTTGACTGAAATACCAGGTCACTTTCTTTAACAAAATAAATATGTCTTATCACATTAGACTGAATGTGATTAGACGTATATTCATTTAATTAAAGAAATTGCATCCCAAAGTTGTACCAACTTTGGCATTCCTCGGTACCATTGCTCTTCAAAGATCTGAAATGGCAGTCAGCAGAGTTTTGAAAAATGAAACCATTAGATTGTGCCTGATTTTACTTGATAAGAAAAAGGCATCAGAGTGAATATAGTACAAATAAAGCAGTTGGACTCTAAGCTGTGCCCCAGTGTCAATATGGGCTGCCAACTATGTGAGATATTTTTGAAAATTTCGCCTCCAGTTTTCATGTCGACACTGTTGGAACAGAGCTCCACAGCGATGATTGCTATAGCAATAAGACATCGCTCCGCCCAACTCCACCCCCTACTCCCCTCCCGCCAATCATACCTATCAGTGGACACTTTCTTATCTTGTTGGACTGCGAACCAGCAGATCATAATTAACGCTGTTTTGTTCTATTGATGAATTTGAATGATTGACACAGACACTAATGATATTAATGCTGTCACATTATACATAATGTTTAGCTGTATGTTAACTTATAATTCCTTGTTCTACTTTCAAAGAACAAATCTCAACTGGACGTTTTGTAGGAGATTCTTCATTTCAGTTGTACTTTCCAAAGTGTAGACATTCAGTTCTGTTTCAAAACATGACCAGCGATTTACAAATCCACTTGCGCAACTCCTGGGACAATCTAAAATTTGGCACAGGCAAGCTCAAGTTTCCAAGGGACTTGCACGGGAAAGTCCAAACTATTGAGAGAGAGAGAGAGGGTGGGGGGAGAAAGGGGTCGTGTTCCGTTTGTAATGCTTTATGTTCTGCAGGTTTAATACATGTACTCTGCGATCTTGCCACGGTACATATATCAGTACCTTTATTTAGTGTTTCTGTGTACCACATTCTTCTATTACATAACTAGCCACAGTTTCTATCGTATGTTATTTCCATCTTTTAGTCAATGTCAAGGTCACGCATTTTGTCGCGTATACGTGATAATGTGAAAATTTACTATTTAAAGCAAGTTTTGACAAATAAGGAATAAATACTTATATTTTAACTGATCAGTTACATATTTAACCATAATATATATATATGTATCTGGGATTCGCTGACTTTCAGGCCCTAACCTAGCCTCTGGCAGTTTGTTAGTTTACCGACTCTAAACAATTGGCTTGTCAAAGATTGTTTTGATGCATGTCACTGATTTTAAAGTGGGTAAGGTGTTAATTGTTAATAATATACTTCGGGAGATTTCTTTGACAGGTGTGTTTGGATTTAAAAGGTACTCGTCTCTAACGATTAACAACCAGGAGGATTTCATTCAGAGCATGATTGATGTACTGAAGATGTAGCACCCACAAGAAGTGTTTATGATCTGTTGTTTACGTGATAATTGCAGGAGACCCATACGTACGTACTTCTTAGCAAAAAATTTAATGCATAAAAATAAGTGTTCTCAATCACAAAAGTCAACTTGTCAAATATTTTGATGCATGTTGGCGATTTCAAGGTGACTGGATGATAATTGTTAAGTAAATGGATACAATAAGTGTTCACAATTCCTTCAGCAGTGAGGATAAATAAAGAGAGAGTAAAGTCATTTATATTTTTGCAATATTTCAGTGATAGACTCATTTTTACCTTGTTTTTTACCGGATGGATATTTAAACCTGCAGGATCATTTGAGCTATAAGTGGAAAAGTAGATAAAGAAAAATGTTATATATTAAAAAATGATTAAAATTAAATTAACGCAGTTCTGTTATTGGTTGTTTAGGTGTTCTGTTCAAGATCTTAGGCCTAAACATCTCTCTCCCTCTCTCTCTCTCTCTCTCTCTCTCTCTCTCTCTCTCTCTCTCTCTCTCTCTCTCTCTCTCTCTCTCTCTCTCTCTCTCTTTCTCACACACACACACTTAAATATTTAGCTATTTCCAAACCCTATTTTACCTTTTCATTTTGGGGCAAGCTCAAATTTTCCAAGGGCAAGTTCAGTATTTCAGGTAGCCTGCCCTGGACAAGCTGACTTTTATAACATTTGTAAATCCCTGATGAGGATGGACATATGAGTAATTTATTGTATGGTGGACATGCAGCCAGGTTATGGTTTTGTACTGGAAAATGTTTTTTTTTAAAAAAGAAGAAAAAAGCCCACAAGTTAAAGAAAGACAATGCGGATTTTCATTTTCATATTTTAACACCAGTTAAAAAAGGGGTACATTATAACACTCACTCTTGTTCTGCTTTCATTTTTGTTACTTTTTTTATGCCCTGTTGAGAGGCCCCAACAATGACCAGATTGGTCACCCTTTTTTCCAGATCCCCCCTCCTTTTTCAACTGTACCCAAATTAACTAAATCCTAGATGCAACCCTGAGGATGTAATTAACAAACAATGGCTGAAATTACAAACACCACTCAAACATAACCTAGTTTGGTATAGTTGAGTTACTTTCCATTCATATATCAGTTTTCATGTGTACAATAGGGTCCAAGATATTGATGGTGTGATGAACAAATAGCTGAAAATACATAGGTCACTCGAGCATGAAATTTAATTCACAACGACCATCTTTTTGTATGGTTGAGTTAATATTCATACCTGCCATAACATGATGTGTCACGCTAAAATATGATTTTTTACTCCCAAACCCCCTGACATGGTCGTGTTTCAAAAAACACGATTTTCAGGAATCTTCGGGGGAGGGGAGGGGGGGGGTAGAAAAAAACCCAGCTCAGTATGTTTTCGTAACATGTAGCATGTATAAACTGTAAACAATCCTACTTAGAGTTCATGTTAAACTATCCTTGGGGCAGTTTATACAGCCATTTGTCACAGTGGCAATTATAATGCAAGGTGGTCAGGTATAAACAACCACCATTTCACATATTACTTAATTGGTTGACAACAGCTAGGGTGATGTGTTAAGTCCTTTGAAGACTGTTGTGGGGGAGCCCATTATGCTAATTTGCATAGGTAAAGTTCACAAAGGGGAACAACCCAATTCAATTTAGGTCATAGGTGGTGTGCTGGCTGCTGCAGATGGCTGGTGGTGGTGGTAGTTAAAATTTCTAAAGTTTCTAAGCCCTAACACCTTAGTGAATATACGAGGTGGTCATGAGCCCAGACCATCAGGGCCAGCTGCACAACACAGCATCATTGGAAGGTGAAACACTCCATAGCACATAGATACGCCCCACACCTTATCACACATATGAGGTGGTCCCAAGCCCAGACCATCAGGGCCCACTGCACAAGACAGTAACTGTTTCATTTCACCAACTGCAGACACATAAAGACAGCAAAAAATTCCACTTCTTAAAAAACTTTTTCTCTACTAATTCTTTTAATAAGCTTACTACAACAGCCATAAGTACAAAGATATTCCAAATTCTTTGATGTAAATTAGGCTGCAAGATGACAGACTTTAGACCTTTCGGCACAGAAATCAAAATTATATACTCTGGACCAGATGGAGCCTCCCGGGATGATGGCACACATCTTGCCGGGCACCTATTCCTCCTTTTCCACACTGGATATTCAGCCATAAATAATTAAATAGTGTGCTGTGCGTACATTGTTATCTGACATACATGGCCGAATGGCTGTACATGTCTTAAAATTGCAAAATCATCATATCAGTTGTTGGAATAGAGTTCAAGTTCAAGTGCGATTCATTTTTTAAGGCAACATATCGCATTTCCGGTGATTCAGGAAGCAACAAGCTAACAGCGAAGCAAGCAAAGCCCATCAAAACTAAATTTCAGAACTCCAGGTTGATGGAGTTTGACTTTGTGAAGCAAAGCAGCAAGAGGGAGCATTTCATTTTTTGCATATACTGCAAACAACATATTGACATAAGTGATTCTGGTGTGTACGACATCTGTCAAAATAGCAGCACCACCTGAATTGAACATTCAGATTAGTTCTCTTTATTATTATTAATTATCTTAATCTTGTTAAACTACCAACTATTAATTTACCCATGCTTTTCAGGATGATTTTAGCTATGAAATAACTTGATTGAAAGACAATAATAAGCACACACTCGTATTTGCACAGTTGATTTGTGTTAAAAAAGCGTTAACACCCATACTGGACAGAGGCATTTATTATGGCTATATTACCTGTAATGCCCCCAATAACTAGAAAATATTATGTCTCTCATCCCCCCCCCCTTTCCCTCAATGAAGTGCTCAGTCCCAGATATGATGTATATTTACTTTTTTCTATAGAGACAAGCATATCTTGTGGTCAAACTATAAGATACAGTTCTGATAATGCTAATGTTATGGTCATCAAGAACAACTCAGTTCTGACCAGGATTCGCTCAGAGAATCCAGCAGGGAATTTTGACCAACAGTATCATCCGGTATCTAATGAGTGCAAAGATGAACACAAATGACACTTGCATTACCTTCAAACCGCCCTATTGAACTATTGAAAGCCATGAAGATTGCATCTAATTCAGCCTGTATTTTGCCATGCAGTGGATTTTAATGACAGAAACTGGTGTATGTTTTAATTTAATGTCAGTGTGGTTGTGATTATGTGAGTCTTTGCAAATATGTGTATGTGTGTTGTGATGATATTTGACAATGCTAAGTCGACCAACTATTTTTTCTTTTTGTAAGTGTATTAAATGCTTTAAATAAAACAGACAAGTTATTTTCTTTTATTCAGATTTGAAATTTCAATCATTTTCCATATGCTTAGCTTATTCTATATTGATCGATGTCACTCTTTTGGGGTCACATGCACTGACCTCCCCTTGGGACCTCAAAACACACTTTTTGAGTCTCAACCCCCCCCCCCCCCACACACACACACACACACACTGTGAATATGGCAGGTATGAATATTCTTGAGATGCATCTACATACCAATTTTTATGAGTGCGGGTGAAGTAAGGTCTAAGATATTGAGGGCATAATGAATGAATGACTAAAAATGCATAAGTCACTAAGTATGAAAATCAGGTCACATTGACCTTGTTTTGGTATGTCTGAGTTACTCTTATCAAGATGCATCCATGTGCCAGTTGCCACGAGTCTAGATGAAATAAGGTTCAGGAAATTTGGGGCGTAATGAACAATGGCTGAAAATACAAAAGTCACTCATGCTTAAAAATTACTCCACAGTGACATAGTTTTGCTGTGGTCGAGTTACTCTTCTTGGGATTCATCCACATACCAATTTCTTTGAGTTGGTGAAATTGGGTTCAAGATATTATGTGTATAACAAATGAATGACTGACAAAACAAAAGATATTCAAGAATGAATGGTTTGGGTATGGTTGAGTGACTCTTGTTGAGATGCATCCACATACTAGTTTTATGAATGTAAGTGAAATAGGTTCCAAGACATTGGGGTTGTATGTTTAGTCTTTATACTTTATTCATATTAAGCACTACACACTGCTAGCAATACTTGATCATAGTAACCTTTTAATGTCGTATACATTAGCTTTTTTTATTCAGCTTAATTTCTCAGATACTCTTGCTTATACAGTCACCGACTTTATCATTTCTTTCATTTCAAGGACTTGTGTGCACAGCCATTAAGAGTTGGTCACAGTGACCTATTTTTCTTACTATAGTGACTGTTGGGTTTTGGGGGTCATTCATTGGTGGTGCAGCTGAAACATTGTGAGGAATTGTTGTTTGTTTGGTAGGGACATATAACATTACATTTGTCCATTCATCTGTCTGTCTGCCTATGTATGTATATATGTATGTATGTATGTGTGTATGTATGTATGTATATGTGTGTATGTAAGTATATGTGTATGTATGTATGTATGTATGTATGTATGTATGTATGTATGTATGTATGTATGTATGTAAATCTCATCTTCTTTGGTTTTGCATTTAATTTAGTTTTCAGGCATTGTTGTGGAGCATCTGTGTTCATGAACACATTTCTGGTTCTACCTATCCTCATGGTGCATATGTTACATCTACAGCTAAACTTAGGTCTCACACATGCCTTGATGATGTTTCTATAAGCACAACTAAACTTGTGTCTTACCCATGCCTTGATGATGTTTCTGTAAGCACAGCTAAACTTAGGTCTTATGCATGCCTTGATGATGTTTCTGTAAGCACAGCTAAACTTGGGTCTTACGCATGCCTTGATGATGTTTCTGTAAGCACAGCTAAACTTGGGTCTTACGCATGCCTTGATGATGTTTCTGTAAGCACAGCTAAACTTGGGTCTTACGCATGCCTTGATGATGTTTCTGTAAGCACAGCTAAACTTGGGTCTTAGCCATGCCTTGATGATGTTTCTGTAAGCACAGCTAAACTTGGGTCTTACGCATGCCTTGATGATGTTTCTGTAAGCACAGCTAAACTTGGGTCTTAGCCATCCCTTGATGATGTTTCTGTAAGCACAGCTAAACTTGGGTCTTAGCCATGCCTTGATGATGTTTCTGTAAGCACAGCTAAACTTGGGTCTTATGCATGCCTTGATGATGTTTCTGTAAGCACAGCTAAACTTGGGTCTTACACATGCCTTGATGATGTTTCAGTAAGCACAGTTAAACTTGGGTCTTATGCATGCCTTGATGATGTTTCTGTAAGCACAGCTAAACATGGGTCTTAGCCATCCCTTGATGATGTTTCTGTAAGCACAGCTAAACTTGGGTCTTAGCCATGCCTTGATGATGTTTCTGTAAGCACAGCTAAACTTGGGTCTTATGCATGCCTTGATGATGTTTCTGTAAGCACAGCTAAACTTGGGTCTTACACATGCCTTGATGATGTTTCAGTAAGCACAGTTAAACTTGGGTCTTATGCATGCCTTGATGATGTTTCTGTAAGCACAGCTAAACATGGGTCTTATGCATGCCTTGATGATATTTCTGTAAGCACAGCTAACCTTGGGTCTTACGCATGCCTTGATGATGTTTCTGTAAGCAGTGTCAAGTTTTAGTAATGTCTGGCAGAAGAAGAAAAACCTGCATGCATGAATAAAATTCAGTTTCTTTCACACGTGTAGTCTTGAGTAAATTGTGTATTTCTGTATTGTCTCTAAATGGACAGAAGAAAATTATTGATCTGTTTGTAGGCATGTAATACAAATGTTACTTGTGTTGACTCGTCTTCTGACTGATTACAAATCTGGTTTCTGTTAGATGGATTCTTATACATTTTTAATGACCAATTGTGTTGTGTACTGCACTTGAAGGATTGACTCCTCGCCCATGTCAGTAATTACTCTAGGTCAAAAAGAATCATTATCAACACAAATTTTCCTGCAAAAAAGACCATAAATTTTAGAAAATAAGCCACATCTTTTCACTGGTATTTGTGATTCATGTTATTTGTAATTTTTACAATGTTTCTCCTTCAAGTCAAGCTTATATTTATGTGTAAATTAGGAATCAGAAATAGAAAGAACTGCTAGAGGACTAAGCGTGACAATAATTGCAGATTTTCTAAATATATTACAATATGTATCACAATACACTGTCCTGAATCGCAATATATTGCAATTTTGAAAATTCTTGTGAAACCGAACCCTAGTTATTACAGCTATCATGGATATGTTAACATATTCACAAATATACACCTCTTCCTTGATACATCGCACACAATAGTTTCCAAAAGCACTGAGCGTAGCATAAGAAAGAGTGTGAATTACCGAGAGACCTCAGACAAATTAAGAAAGGGACAGATGTCGACAGTCTTAAGGGGTTGGGAGTGGGTTAAGTGGTTGAATACTTGTTTAATCATCATGTTGGGGATAATTGTCATTAAAAAGCTTTTTCTAATGAAGTTCTACGCTTTTCTGTATGAGTTACCTTTATTTTCAATATATCCAGTCTCTGAAAGATGGTGTAAAACATTGCTCCAAAGTAGTTTCATCACACATTACATGTATACCAATGAACACATTGTGTATTACATCACTACTTTTTGCATGTGAATGGGGATACATTCTATTATTACTGTAGATTCAGAACAAAACATTATTCTTTTTCTTTAAAAAGAGTGACAGTTATTTAGAGAAATGGACAACATCAAACTCAGTTTAACAAAAAATTCCTTGTAGCCAGAAGGACTAGTAGATGGACAAATTTGCTAGTCCTGCTGAATCTTCACTAGTCCTTTCCACAAAACAACGTCAGACACGTATCTATATTAACAACACTTTTATTTCTTAAATATCACAATCATTCATAATTCAGAAATGCAAATCTTGCATTAGAAAACCACCAAGGTTACTTGAAAATATTCACTACAAGTTCACAAGAAAACAATGACTGATTCTCCAGAAATAACTGTAAAGAAAAGATGGCTCCATAAACATTTTTTAGAGTTTCTTCATCTGGAAAAAAAACAAATAACTTAATAAGAAAAAAAGACAAAGACCTCATTCACACTGGTCATTATGTATCGTAACTCCAGAGACAGACAATTTAAGGCAGTACCTGTTGTGCTACAGTGAAAGCAGAATGAGAAGATATCTCATTATAGCAATATTGGCATTGTGTGGGTTTTCAAACCTTTAAGCAAAATATATCTCTTCATGATACTAATCCTATAAAGATGGAATGGTTAATGATAATAGGGATTTTTTTTACCATGGCACTAAAGTGGTGATTTGACAAGTTTATAAGTCTGGTTTACAGTCTTTTAGTCCGAGTTTCCTCTGACCTTTCCTACGCCATTTTAGATATTCTGACATTTATATTTGGGTGTGAGGTAAAAGCTCATTGCCTATCGAAAAGTTGGTATTCACCAAAACCACGCGGTGTCTGCATAGGGTAGCCATTTACTACCAGGCCTAGCAAACTTAAACGACCTTACATCGAGCCCTAAAATCAATAGGAAGATGATTTATCTTCTCAGAAATTGTGAGTATAACATAGTTATGTCTTTAATTCATTCATAGGTTCATCAGGCTGTGAGCACATGTCAATGTGGTTTTTGTTAGTATCATGTGACTATTGCATTGACATGTGCTCTCTGCATGATGAATCTGGCTTTTTCCAGGTTGTTGCTGCAACAGCGACTGGTTTCTGGTTAGAGTAAACTTGGACTAACAGTCTTTCACCTGCAGCTTTACCTTTTAAATCTAAAAAAAAACAGTAAAGATTTATACAGTCTCATTTTGAAATACGATCTGTAAAATCCCCATTTGTTCTAATCCTCTAGGAGAGCAATTGAATCACAGGGATTTCCGCAGTTAGCTCCAAGAGAACTTGGACATCATCCAGTCATTCATATTTTCGAAAGTTATGTATGACACCATAAATAAACTGAAACTTTACTAGCCATCAGACTATTAAAATTATGAAAACTCCTAGTCCAACAGGAAATTTGCTACCCTCGGGCTAGCGGACTACCACCAATTTTGATCCCTGAAGTCAACAGCGAGGGAGAGGTGTATATGTAAATGTTTCATGATGCATGTATATCTTTATTGCATATAAAATTATTTTAATATGAATGCATGTAATATTTTAACAAGAACTATGAATAAAGAATAAAATATATGTACAGTCATTTTGGGTATTTTTCCTTTTAAACCAGGCTGTCCTGCATGGACCTGTTATGAGAGACCACCATCTTGAAAGACCACATTTTGCAGACAGAAGGTGTGGTCTCTCAAGACAGGTTTTACGGTAGTGTACTTCTAGTGCTCTTTGGGTGCACCAGGTACAGAATTTAACATAGTATTTGGTGTATTTGTTCTTTACAACAGTAATGATTAATTAACTTGTTTATTGTTTATGGCATAGGAAGGTAGACACTGCTTGTCCTGCTAATTCTTCACTGGTCCTTCCCACAAAACAATGTCAGACAGGTATCTATACTAACAACACTTTTATATCTTTTGGTATACAGTAAAACCTTTCTTGAGAGACCACCCCTTCTGCCAACAAAAACCGGTCTCTCAAGACAGGTGGTCTCTCATAACAGGTTTGTACAAAAAGACCAATTTCCATGGTCAAAATTCAGCACTGTTTAAGAAGGAAAAATAAACACAATCACATACATTTATTGTGTTCTTTGTTCATAGTTCTTGTTAAAATATTGCATGCAATTATCTGAAAATAAAGTAATACATCTATCATTAAACATGAATCACATTTATATTTGAAGATTACATGCACATGTACTAGTACTAGCATATGAATTCATTTCTAATTGACTCCTTGACTTTTATAACACCCACAATTTTAGTTTTACCGACGTTTCAACTGGCTGCTGTGTTGCAAACGGTCTCCCCTTTTTCACTTCTTTCAATTACATTAATTCTTTCCTCCAGTGTTAGAATTTGTCTCTTTTTCGTTGGAGGTTCTGCCATTGTTATTAAGGTGCTAGGTGTCAATGTTATAAGGGATCAGTTGTAATAACAACTGTAGCGGTTTTGATCAGGCTTTGGGGAAATATGGAATACATATACAATGTATATGTACCAATGAATGAAATAAAAAGACATAATAAACTCATCCAGAAGCAGAATAAATTTATTTTGAGACAAAAGTCAAAGGCTTAATTCACCGACGACACAAAGAGATTAACTCTATAAACAAAGGGTGTAACCGGCTGCACTAAGGTGAACAGATCACGGCTTGGTGTGTGGGTTGAAGTCACTGTAACATAAAAAAAACAAAAAACAACAACAAACAACACAAGCCTTTCACAATGACAATTGAATCCGGAAATTATTCTCACCTACTGGTATTTAAGACAAAGACCTCATTCACCCCAGGCATTACGGATTAACTCCAAAGACAAACGATGTATTCGAACGCTATATTGACTTTGGCACTGCAATGGCAGTTAGCGACATGTACATTAGTCTGGTTTACAGCTTATAACAAAAGATGCCTACATGCATGACCTGAAAAATTTAGGAAACCGGTAGCCAGCCTAATTTTTTTATTTTTTTTAATTATTTTTTTATAACAGTCTTTACTTTTGAAGCGGTTGATGTTACAAAGGATTAAATAAACGTCAGTGGTGTTTGTCTCAGTTCTCGCGATAGGGTCGTTCATAACAGCATTATTTTAGAACAAGCTGCCATTCGCAACTTCACGGGAAATACTACGGATCATACTTTAGTCTATTGACAACTCGTCTTGGGTGTTTCTTAAAACACAGTTTTTGTTCAAGTTCAGTTTGCATTTTGTGACCCTTTACCATCAGTATTATGTTTTGCCCATTAAATAGATCGATTTAATGCACTGCAAACTTGCATCTAGTCAAGTTATATAATTTATGCTCATTGGGCACAGACAACTAATTCAGTTCCCATAGACTGTAATGTGACAGTTTTTCAAAATTACTATACTTTCATGATAAGACTTCAGTTCCCATAGACTGTAATGTGACGATTTTTCAAAATTACTACACTTTCATGATAAGACTTCAGTTCCCATAGACTGTAATGTGACGATTTTTCAAAATTACTATACTTTCATGATAAGACTGGCAAAACAGGCTTACATCATATTGATTATCTGTCCAAGAGTAAACTTTGAAACTATGAAAATGATATGCTGCATCGCTTTGTAGGTATCAGTACACTGATTAAGTTCCTTATATATTTCCTTCATTTTTCTAAATTTGTAGCTCTGATAGTCATAGACCATAAAAGCTTATGGGATGGTTGTCCATCCATCTGTTAGCACAAGTTTGTTTAACATTACACCTCCTAAACTACTTGGAGAATTGGCATGAAACTTTACACACGCATTCATCCCATGATCTAGTTGGTCCTGAATGAAAATGATGCAGCTCGGACATCCAATATGGCTGCCACAGCAGCCATTTTGAAAATCTTGTTATTGCTACTCCTGAATGGTAGGTCATATTAACATGGGGTTTTCACTAAAGACTTCTGATGATGTCTAGTTGGTCCTAAATGAAAATGGTGCCAATATGATATCCAATATTGCTGCCACAGCAGCCATCTTGAAAATCTTGTTATCACTACTCCCCCAGAAGGTACAATCATATTGACATGTGGTTTCCACCAGAAGACTTACTGGTATGTCTTTTTGATCCTAAATGAAAATGGTGTTAATCTGACATCCAATATGTCCACCACAGCAGCTAATTTGAAAACCTTGTTATTGCTGCAGAATATCCGAGATTTTTTCAACACTCAGCAGTTTTAAGGAAGAAATGGTCTTATCTTGATTTCATGGAAATTCTTTTCAGCTAGTAGGGCATCTGCCCCTTTCAGGGACTCTTGTTAATGATTAGTTTGGTTTACTTTGGTGTTTCACAGCACAAAACACAAGTTGGTTTTTACTGCCAAGGCAATTGGAGTAAAGTGCTTTTCCAAAGGACACCCCCTCCCCCAAGTAGCTACAAGTCCAATGCACTAAGTCAATGTTACTTATGTTAAGTACTAACTTGGACAAAACCTATCCAAACATTAGCTTAGATTGTGAGGCATTTCTGGAAATATTTGCATTTGAATGAAATTAATGCAATTTTTAGTGTCAGTGATCTTATTATTTTCAGCAAGTCAGCAACCTTCATTCTTTTAAACAGTTCTTCATATATTCCACATTACATAGGCTAGTTCCATAGCTCATTTAATTAGTTGTCTGTGATAAAAGAAATCAAATTGTGCTGTAATAATAATTATTCATAGCCAGCAGCATTTTTCCTCAAAGCCTCCTGCAAGAACACAGTTGTCTTGCAATTAATGTTTTGAAAATATAGGGGAATTTGTTTCAATTTCTCACCCTCACCCTCACTCTCCTTTTGAAACTTATTGATATATGCAGAAAGAAGTACATGTAGTTTGGTTCCCAAATGGATATGTTGTGTACATGTATATCCAATTTCAATGCACATAGCAGCAGGGCTCTAACAAAGAGAAGTAAACAGGGATCATTACTAGTTGATATAAAATATTCAAAATTGTTATGTTTTTCAAAACAAATTGCTCATAGTACTGAATGTACTTACATACATTTGGTGGCATTTTTCTTTCTTCCTTTAGAAGGGCATGTCTAGCAGATATTTATATGAGAGGTGTGCATAGACATTGATTGCCATAGAAAAAGGATGTAAATTTAGGAACTCCTTCACAGACTTAACATTTTAGCACTTTTGAGAAACGAAGTGGTCCCTTTCTGTGTTATTGAAATCTCAACTTGAAAATTTCATTGTACATGAGACAAGGAGAGATTGACCAGTAATAAAATGAGGCAGATGTTGAGAAAATGGATGAAAATTATGGAAAAATAAGCAAAAATATGTTATACAGTAATTGCTAAGTCACAAAAGCAGGATATCATACATAACAGTGATCATGTAACCTCTTTTAGTGGTCCAGTTTTGTCGAGGTAAACATACCTAGTTTGACAAAATAGGGGGAAAAGTGCATAAAGCCTAAAAACTACTTTCTTCTTCCCTAGCCTTTGATAATTACAATCATCTAGTTTTATTTTTAAAAGTCAAGAATTGTTAATCATACATTTATGTGCTTGAATTTATGACAAATTTGTAAATGCTCACCATAAGGCAGAGCATATTACAATGTCTGTCCATCTATCTGTTACCAATTTCATTTCCAGACAATAACTTGAGTTGTCCACCATCTAGAGTTACCAAACTTTGTGGATTGCTTGCAGTTGGGGTAAAGAAGAACTATGTCATTTTGGGGTCAAAAGATCAAAGGTCACTGAGACTAAAGGAAGAAAAATGGTTTCCAAACAAGGACTTGAATTTTTCATCATCAGTGGTTCCAAACTTTGCAGATGGGTTGATTTTGAGGTTACAAGGTCAAAGGTCATGGTCACTGTAACTGAAAGAATACAGATGGTTTCTACACAATAACATTAGTTCAGAATATCATACCTTAACTTTGTGGATGGCTTGCACTTGGGGTAAGGAAGAAGCTTATAAGTTTTGAGGTCAAAAGGTCAAAGGTCAATGCCACAGTGACTAAAAGAAACAAAATGGATTCTGCACAATAACATTAGTTCTGTATCACAGACCTAGAGTCAACTTTGTGATGGGCTAACACTTCTGGTAAGTAAGAGGTCTATTGATTTTGGAGTCAAAGGTCAAGGTCACTGATTGAAAGAAGAAAAGTGGTTTCTGCACACACATTTCAGTTATCTACATAGTGAAATATGAAACATGAGGTGGGGATATAATGTACCATTTACAGTACTCATGTTGGGGACAAGCATTATAAATAGCACTGCTGACAAAAGGCATTACACATCATTTGATTATGGTATCCTAGTATACCTTTTTTTAAAACCCAGCATGACTGAAGATTGGTACTGTTAGTAATAGTGCCTAAAACTTACACAACAGACAACTTATTCTTAAAATGAAAAACAAATGTATCCTAATTGGCCAATAAAACAGGTGAGAAAGCATTTGGGCATATTGTATCCAAGTCCTTTTCCACAGGGTGTATTTGTTAGGGCATGGACAACTACCGTATGTACTCCTGTATAATTCAATACCAACTGGAAACTGCATAGACCCAGATCTGCCATTGCATAATGCGCTGGCAGATCTGGGTCTATGCAGTTTGTAAGGACTAATCAGTAGAACAAACAACATAGATCCTGATCTGCTGGCACGTTATGCGAAAGCAGATCAGGGTCTATGTTGTTTGCATTTGGACCTGGATTATACACAAGTATATATGGTAATTCAGTTCCTATAGACCATGCTTTTAATGTTTTGCAAACTTGCTATACTTTTATGTTAAAACGCAAAACATGAATGGCTTGTTTTTGAGAAAAATTCCCTTGTAGGTGTCCACTATTAAAATCTGGCCATGTGAGATCTCTCCATGTACATCAAGTAGTACCTGTGCAGTAACAGTGTTAAAGTGATAATGGTGTTTGGTTCAAGCCTACTGTTGCATACTATTTCCTCATGTGTAGGTTTCTTATGAAAAAATTAATTAATATTTGTTCTGTTACTTATTTTCATCTAATCAGTGACCTTCATTCTTTTAAATATGGTATTTAATATTCCACTACACATAGACTGGTTCTGTAGCTCATAAAATAATTAGTTGTCTGTGGTCCAATATGTTGAACTTAATGAGTTTTTCTTCCCTGATTTATATCCACAAGTCCAATAAGACCAGAAAATATTACTTCAATTATACCTATTGCTCAAGACATTAGTAGATCAGTCAGTTGGTGCATCATTTACATGATTGTTAAATTTTATGATTATGATACTGAAAGAATTCCCATTTATAATTATATTGACTTGTTTTTTTCAAATGTTTATGCAATAAAGCAACATTGATATTGCATGAATGTTTGCAATAAATATGCAATGCTTCCCACTAGATTTTATCATTATGATTTAGTATCACAAATGTTCAGTTAATGCTATTCAGTTACAAGCATTTATTGGAGTTGTGTGGGAAGGTATCAGTTTTGAATGTGGATGAATCACATATAAATGATTGTATATTTATAATTTTCCATTTTTTCCTTTGAGTTCCAATAAATACATTAGTTACTCTGAGGGTTTTATTTGATGAAAATGGCACCAAGCATTCAAGTAAAAGAAATGTGGCTGTAAAGTTCTGATGTTCTCATTTTTTTCATCAATATTTATTGTCCATGTTAATTGTTGGCACTTTTTTCAACAGTTACTTATTTGTTTGTAATCGGACTAAAAAGATTTGTTTGGTACAAGTGGTTCCAAGAACCAATCTTCATAGAACTTAAATAGCTTTACTTATTAGATTAAAGATTTGAAAATATTGACAGTTGTGCTGAAAAAAAGAGAATAAAAACCACTTTAGTTCTGTTTCATCCTGATGGTTTGTTGAAAGCATGAATATTCAGAGGTGCAGTTTTGAAAATACATCTCACCATAGCTTTCCCTACTTGGATGAAATTCATTGATTAAAAAACAAGATCTGGATTATCCCAGCCTTCTAAAAGTGGGGGACATAGTATCTGCCCTTCTGTCCATTCATCCGTCCATTTCACTTTCCCTTCTGCTTTGTAACTTTAAAGCTGTTTAAGATTAAGGGATGAAACTTGGTATAGTAATACAGCATCTCTAGCATGTGTATCGCTTACCTTCAAGGTCAAGGTCACAGCTTAGTATTTTATGTTTTACATCACTCTTTCCCTTCTGCTCTGTAACTTTAAAGTTGTTTGAGATTAAGGAATGAAACTTCGTATTTTAATATCAGTAAAACATAACCGGTTGCTATTACATAGCTGGCTCTTTTCTGGACAGAAAATACCTCGAGCATATGATAAGAATTCATCCTCTGATAGGGTGAAAAAAGAAGGTTCTAGAATACTAGAACACCCCTGGTCCGACCCGCAGATACCTGGCCCATGCGCACTTTCCTTCATTCTTTTTCTGGTCACTGATATTATGGCTGCTTTAATTTACTTTGAAGATGAATTGCCTTCTCTTCATGTGTTAACATTGAAATTTGATTCTTTATGTTCTCTCTCTCTTTCTTTGTCTCTCTCAAGTTATTTGCATTTTTTTCTGGTTACATTTTGTACAACCTTTCATTTAGGTTCTTACCCAACAGGTGTGTAAGCGTAACTATTATTGTTGAGAATTATTTTCTAGCTCGGGTTGGTATTTATTAAAAATATCCCTATCCTTGCTTTATTTGGTCTGCAGACTCATTTTGGTTAATTTTTTTGTTTATTACAATAATGACAGACCTGCCAACCCTGACTATTTGGCCATAAGTCTTACAGAAATGGTCCTTCAAATACAGACTTACGGAATAAAAGTTAAAATTACGGAAATATGATTGGTGCAGTACAATCTGGATACTGGTTTATCCGTGTTTGATTCAGATCCAGGTTTCATGTTAGATTCAGTGCAGTTTGTCAGGAAACCAAATTAACTTTACAGGAGTACCTAAGACGCTTTAAACTGCACATATTTTGTCATGCAACACGTCTAAATGATCAAGCTATTGCTTGTTGAATTTTTAAAACAAATGGCGTCCAACAAGTGACATGTTCAAAATGCAAGAGGCAATATGCCACTTAAAAAGTTTTCATAGTCAGTACAGAAAATTAAAAAGGAATATTCAGATTCTTGTGGGAAAAAAGCAGGAAGGGCAACAATTAAGTATATTGGACATCATGTGTTGATTTGAGTATGTCACATAGCATGAGAAATCATGAGATGAATGCTGTCACCAATCGAAATTTTAAAAAAGTCCAAGAATTATGTGAAGTTGAGAGATAGCAAGGAGCCATTGAGCTCCATTGGGTTTGGAACTGCAGTTTGTGAACTGTACTGTAGGTAATTAAGGACTAAGTGTTCTTTACAAACTTTTTAGCTGAACATAATGTTTACTGTTGCTGCATCAGTCTTGAATTGTACTCCTGAACTATTTAAACGCCATGTTTTCTAACTTGGCAATAGTAGTAAATGATATTTTGTTACACTTTATTGAAAACTGGTCTCACTTCCGGAAAAAAATCGACTGCCTTACTGAGAACGTCTTGTTTAGGGTTGGCAGGTCTTGTTTAGGGTTGGCAGGTCTTAACTCTTCTTAACTCACATTCCTTTAATGTGACTTGTGCTATTTTTATCTCGGAAAAGCAGGTTGCACACCAGTTTTTCCCTTTATGTTGTGTGTCAGTTATCAAACACCAGTTCATTCTCAGAATTAGTATCAGATTGTATTCCTTGTTATTATCCTTTTTTATTAGCAATCTTACCAACTATTTTTTTTTGTTGTTGCTAATTTAGTTGTCTCCAATTCAGGAATAAGCCTGGTTGACGTAATTTTTTAATAATCTCCAGTACTCATTGCTTACTTGGGTCAGCTACCATGGGCACTTTACTTCAATTGCCTAGGCACTAAATAGCCTACTTGTGTTACTGTGATATACAGCACCAAACCAAACCAAAACCATTTCACATTAAAACATCAGCGATTGTTTTAATTCTTTGAGACAACACCTGGAAAAGGTGAGTTCTTGCTGTTATCATATTAACATAGACTTAGTCCATGCAAATACCTTTTTTACATATACTTGCACAGAAGTTTTTTAATAAATCTTCTTTTCAGCATTTTTTTGCGGCAGTGGCTAAGCAGGGTGTGGGTAAGTGTGTAAAGAGGAAAGCCCCCTGTGACACCCACCCCACTTGCCTATCCTGTACAGGCTACAAGAAGACAGATGGTTTTCCCGTTTGAAACCTATGGTGGGTCAAAGTCTGGGACCGTGCTGATCATAGCTGTATCTATCAAGGAAGGAAGAGAGTTCCTTCCACATCTTCCTCCAAATTTTGGGGGGTTCCCTTTCTGAGTCCCTCAGGTCTCAGAGAAGGATTACCAAAGTCTCTTTGGGCCCTCTCACAAGGGAGGTAATAAATGGGAGTAGCAGCTCCCTCCTCATTCCATGAGGGCAGAGAGAGTCGCGCATTCCCATGAGGAGCAGCACCCTCTCTTTTCCACTAGGACAGAGAGTGAGTTGCACCCTTCTGTGAGGGAGGAGCAGCACTCCCTTCAATCCAGAAGGGCAGAGAGTGAATTGTGCCTACACCCCCTCCCCTTTTAGCTAGGAGCAGCACCCTCTACTCGCCCACAAGCCATTGCAGTTTGAAAGTGAGTTGTTTGGTATTAAAAAATGAAGCTTGGTATACTTGTACATCTTGATTAAAAGGTATGTTGTGTACCACATTAGGGTCCGGTCTTCAAGGTCAAGGTCATGGCTCATTATTTTTCTTCACCCACATTTTCATGGGTCTGTAGTTTAAGTTTTGCTATCTTTCAGGTCAAGGTAACAGGTATATATTTCATTGTTGCTTTTGTTTCAGCTTGATATCTTAAAAACTGTTTGAGGTTCAGGGATGACATATGGTGCACTTACATTTCTTTATGGTGTCTCATGTATCATGGTCAAGGTTTCATCTTTAAAGAGAAGGTCACTGATCAGTTTCTTCCCCTTTCTTTTCTACACTTAAACTCTAAAGTCCTTTGAGATAGAGATATGAAACTTGGTTACTTTCCATGTCTGCCTACAAAATCTCCAGTACTGTCACAAGGGTCATAGCCAGATTTCATCATCGTATACTTTTTGTGACCTCAACTCACCACAGTAGGTGGAGGATGAAATTTCACTAAATTGGCTTGCTATACTTTTGATTAGACTCATAATAATGAATATGAGCACCAGGAGGCCGAGTGGTCTAAGGCCCTTGCCTTTCCCGATCACTGACAATGTAGGCATGTGAGAAAGTTTGCCAGTAGCTTCATGTGGGTCAGTGGTTGTTCCTAAGATTTTACAGGGTTCATCTTCCATCGGATATACTGGCTGACATTTATAGCCTATCATGTGCTGACAAATGGTGTTAAACGCCCAACAATAACAATAATTAATTATTCAATTAATTAAAATAAAGATAATGAGAAAATAAATTTCAGAATGTCAAGATAGACACTTTTCAGAAATAAATTGTAGGTACATTCATAAAGTTACAAAATAAATTTGTAATTAGGAGATTTTATTTACATGATTTGGCTATTATTTTATTTAAAATGATTTGTTACAAAAATGATTCCTTAAGAGATACTTCTGGTTCAGATATGTAATACAAAAAGTATCCAGGGGAAAAAACTTTTTTGTAACAAAGTCTGAAAGCCAGATTTTATTATCTCAGCTTCTGCTATTGAAAATAAGATCTCTTTGATGTACTGTAAAAATACAGCAGATTCTGTGGCTTTGGAAGATATTTATTGGCATGTTGCTCATCTACTTGATTTTTGATGTTGTATAGCAGAATATTAAATTCAAAGTTTTCATGACTTGGAATTACATGGTCATTTAGATACTTGTCTGATTCACATCTTTGATGAAAGCTGCAATATATATATACATATATATACAGACACATATTTTTCACACAATCCTGCACCTGGAAATGAGGATTAATATGTATTGAAACCACTAAATTCGTATTTAGCTGTTTACATTATTGATTTTGTTAAATCTAATTTAGACCAATTCATGTTGCCTTGTTCAGTAAATGTTTTGCACAATTGAAATCTCCTATGAGATCGAATGTCACAGAAAATCCTTTGCTTTCACAGCAAGCTGCATTAAACTACTGGTGCAGGAAATTTTTGATTCTGAGTTTTCTATAGACAAATTAACTACCCAATATTTGATGGTGACAAAAAAGGAAAAATTTTTATGGATCTGTGTCATTTCTGACTCACTACATGTATGGATTTTTTTTTTTGCATTATACGGATTTTGTGTCATTGTTACTGATATATGGATAAATAATCCTCGAGTGCAGATATTTTTTTATTATCAAAATTACTTTCTAAATCTTGCATTTTCTTTCTAAATCCTAAATCAGAGTCTTCAGGGCCAAAGTTTGAAACAAGTCAGTCATTTGTAGGGGGTAGGTGGTATATGCTATATATAAATTATAATTGATAGACTAGGTGCAGTCAGTCATTTGTAGGGGGTAGGTGGTATATGCTATATATGAATTATAATTGATAGACTAGGTGCAAGTCAGTTACCTAATCTTATCAGACAAGGTATGATAAGAAAGCACCTATTGGTCAGTCTGTTTGTGTACTGCATATCAGGCTAATTAGCCTACCTCTGTAGACAGTTATCAATGACAGGTGGTCAACTTTCCAGACAGTGGTGGGTTTTTGAGACTTATTAGAAAAATGGTTCCTGGGGTGGTGGTGTGCAGTGCACTGGACCCATGTAAGCTGTATTGTACAGTTGAGAAGAAGTTATCTAGTCGTACAAGCTTATAGACAATGACTGGAAATTCAAATTTGGATAAGGAAAATAAAATACCTGTTTTCTATGAAGAATTTATTACACTTGCAAACAAAACAATCTGGTAAACTTGGCATTTTCATATATCATCACCACACACACACACACACACACACACACACACACACACACACACACACACACAATCACAATAATGGAACATGAATGCCCTACCACAGTGCATGAAATGATCTATACACAAAACTTAACCAAGATGTGACAGACATACAAGGGTGACACTATATGCCCCTTCAGCTGTCTTGGTGAGGCATACAAGTACAGTAGGACCCCGCTATAGCACGCTTCGTTATAGCACGAATTCAGATATAACACGATCGCGGGATGGCTCCCGAAATTTTGTCTATTTTTTTTGTACATGAAATTTTTTATTTTTTTTCAAAGTACAAAAAATAATGTGTAAAAAATTAATTATCATTTTGGGGAAGAGATTGTGTATGAATTCGGATATAATACGATAGTGGCATGGCTACCAAAATTTTACAATAATTTCGCCAATTTCTTGAACTACTGCAAAGTTTTGTGCCAAAAAAAACAAGAGTTTGATTTAATAATTTGGCAAGCTGTATTGTATTCTTGAAGAAACAGTGTCTTATGATTGCATCTTTCTTTATATGAATAAAGATGCTGAACATTTCTATTTGTGAATGTTCATTTCAAATGTGTCAGTAGTCAATCACTGCACTTTGATCTTTGTTTATTTTTGAAAAGATGTTAGCTCATTTTAAAGCTGATAAGTGTTAATCTTATTATTACTGATACATGAACAATAAAGTCATTAAGTCTTCTTTGTGTTTGTCTTCAATACATTCTGTGTACAATCGTTGCTCAAACAATAGCCGACATATGTTTGCTCATTCAACTGCATACACAGCCAAGCACCAAACAATGTGGTGGTTGATAACAGATTTGCGCCTGAATTTAGAAATCAATTAATTTAAGTCATTGACAATCATCAAAGTCAATCTCAAAGCTAAAGGTTGTTCAAACCATGCGGCAATGATTTATAAAACATCAAAAAAGCAAAAGCCGCCAATGCGCACACATGGCTTGGCGGTGTTGTTAGACAATCGCCACGCAATCAGTTGACCAGTGAATAATATTATACATTCCCTATAAAAATGACCCCATTGTTGATTAACAATTATTCTTGCTGTAGTCGTTCAAACAAATAGGTGTCAGAGTTTTAATTAGAAGTTATTTACAATGGATAACAGTAGACGGAAACGTAAAGCTTTTACTGTTAAAGAGAAGCTTGAAGCCATGGACAGGATTAGGTCCGGTGTTTCCATAAGTCAGATTTAATTCCCAAGTGAGCCAGTGCACGTGGGCCGATAAGCCTTTGGCTTGTAAAAGCAGTCACTTTGTTTTCAAGTTGTTTCCCACGTGACAACCCTTTGATCATGCCGCGAGTTTGATACTTGTTCAGTGCCAAGTAACAGAGGGTGGTTATTTGAACTCCCTGTGATCTTGCCGCACAATTGACACGTGTCCAGTTGCATCCTTTAATAGATTTCTGACTTTATGATCAAAGTGTTACTTGCAGAGCCCAACCTCAGTCTCTGCATAAGCACCCGCATATGACAGTAAAGCTGATTAATCGGAGTCGGACGTGATTTACGATGACTAGACGACAACGATTTACAATGACTAGACGACGATGTAGGATTTCAGAACTTTATCAGAAAATGATATTATACTTCTATGTGCATATTTTCGATGGAATTATTATGGACTCACTCCTATGCATACCATAAGATCGGTTAGTGAGTACACGTGTTGATCCTTTAACTATTCATGCTATAAAATAGACATGTACATATAAATGTACCAATGCATGGTTCTCTGAATAAAGTAAAATATTATATGTGCAATCTCTGTTTTCACTGCATGTGTATTTGCATTGATTTAAGATGGTAACTGTGCCAATGAAGCACGTTGTTTTGAGCCCACAATTTATCCCCCCCCTCCCATTTTTTGGTGCATGCATCATTTTCTTCAGCTAAATGATTTGGTTTTGTCTAGGTTGGTTATAGCATGGTTCAGGACATAGCACGATCTCATTTTGTGCACCCCGACCATCATGTTATAGCGGGGTCCTACTGTACACTAAATTTCTGTCTTTTAAATCCATTATCAAACAAAATCAGAATTCAGTTAGCATCCTGTTTCCAGCATTCATGATTTAGACATGAATTACTCTTCTTTGTCACAATTTATTGGACTCCAGCATTAACTTTTAGATGCAGACTTTGCTGATCTCAAGAGTTTATTAGAGGGATTGAAGGTGATACCAGTTTCATTAGTGTTCATTTCTGTGTTCATTAGAGACTGGTTGGTTCAAATTTCCATGAACATCTTGCTTAATTTTTCTGAGCATTGAAAGTGGCCACCACATCCAAGCATTTTGAGATGGATGAGGGATATTATTGGAGTAAAGTTGGAGGCGAGCATCCATCGGGTATACACTAGCAATGTCATCTAGATGCCTTGTACCGGATATACACTAGCAATGTCATCTAGATGCTTTGTACCAGGTATACACTTGCAATGTCATCTAAATGCTTTGTACCGGGTATACACTAGCAATGTCATCTAGATGCTTTGTACCGGGTATACACCAGCAATGTCATCAAGATGTTTTGTACCGTGTATACACCAGCAATGTCATCTAGATGCTTTGTGCCGGGTATACACTAGCAATGTCATCTAGATGTTTTGTACTGGGTATACACCAGCTATGTCATCTAGATGTTTTGTACTGGGTATACACCAGCAATGTCATCTAGATGCTTTGTACAAGGTATACACTAGCAATGTTGTCTAGATGCTTTGTACCAGGTATACACTTGCAATGTCATCTAAATGCTTTGTACCGGGTATACACTAGCAATATCATCTAGATGCTTTGTACCGGGTATACACCAGCAATGTCATCAAGATGTTTTGTACCGTGTATACACCAGCAATGTCATCTAGATGCTTTGTACAAGGTATACACTAGCAATGTTGTCTAGATGTTTTGTACCGGGTATACATCAGCAATGTCATCTAGATGTTTTGTACCGGGTATACACAAGCAATGTCATCTAGATGTTTTGTACTGGGTATACACCAGCAATGTCATCTAGATGTTTTGTACCAGGTATACACCAGCAATGTCATCTAGATGCTTTGTACTGGGTATACACCAGCAATGTCAACTAGATGTTTTGTACTGGGTATACACCAGCAATGTCATCTAGATGTTTTGTACTGGGTATACACCAGCAATGTCATCTAGATGTTTTGTACTGTGTATACACCAGCAATGTCATCTAGATGCTTTGTACTGGGTATACACCAGCAATGTCATCTAGATGTTTTGTACTGTGTATACACCAGCAATGTCATCTAGATGCTTTGTACAAGGTATACACTAGCAATGTTGTCTAGATGTTTTGTACCGGGTATACATCAGCAATGTCATCTAGATGTTTTGTACTGGGTATACACCAGCAATGTCATCAAGATGTTTTGTACCAGGTATACACTAGCAATGTCATCTAGATGTTTTGTACTGGGTACACACCAGCAATGTCATCTAGATGCTTTGTACAAGGTATACACTAGCAATGTCATCTAGATATTTTGTACTGGGTATACACCAGCAATATCATCTAGATGTTTTGTACAAGGTATACACTAGCAATGTCATCTAGATGTTTTGTACTGGGTATACACCAGCAATGTCATCTAGATGTTTTGTACCAGGTATACACCAGCAATATCATCTAGATGTTTTGTACAAGGTATACACTAGCAATGTCATCTAAATGTTTTGTACTGGGTATACACCAGCAATGTCATCTAGATGCTTTGTACCAGGTATACACAAGCAATGTCATCTAGATGTTTTGTATTGGGTATACAATAGCAATGTCATCTAGATGTTTTGTACTGGGTATACACTAGCAATGTCATCTAGATGTTTTGTACAAGGTATACACTAGCAATGTCATCTAGATGTTTTGTATTGGGTATACAATAGCAATGTCATCTAGATGTTTTGTACTGGGTATACACTAGCAATGTCATCTAGATGTTTTGTACTGGGTATACACCAGCAATGTCATCTAGATGCTTTGTACTGGGTATACACTAGCAATGTCATCTAGATGTTTTGTACTGGGTATACAATAGCAATGTCATCTAGATGTTTTGTATTGGGTATACAATAGCAATGTCATCTAGATGTTTTGTATTGGGTATACAATAGCAATGTCATCTAGATGTTTTGTACTGGGTATACACTAGCAATGTCATCTAGATGTTTTGTACTGGGTATACACTAGCAATGTCATCTAGATGTTTTGTACTGGGTATACACAAGCAATGTCATCTAGATGTTTTGTACTGGGTATACACCAGCAATGTCATCTAGATGCTTTGTACAAGGTATACAATAGCAATGTCATCTAGATGTTTTGTACTGGATATACACTAGCAATGTCATCTAGATGTTTTGTACTGGGTATACAATAGCAATGTCATCTAGATGTTTTGTACTGGGTATACACTAGCAATGTCATCTAGATGTTTTGTACCGGGTATACACCAGCAATGTCATCTAGATGTTTTGTACTGGGTATACACTAGCAATGTCATCTACAATGTCAACTAGATGTTTTGTACTGGGTATACACCAGCAATGTCATCTAGATGTTTTGTACTGGGTATACACCAGCAATGTCATCTAGATGTTTTGTACTGGGTATACACTAGCAATGTCATCTACAATGTCAACTAGATGTTTTGTACTGGGTATACAACAGCAATGTCATCTAGATGTTTTGTACTGGGTATACACCAGCAATGTCATCTAGATGTTTTGTACTGGGTATACACTAGCAATGTCATCTACAATGTCATCTAGATGTTTTGTACTGGGTATACACCAGCAATGTCATCTAGATGTTTTGTACTGGGTATACACCAGCAATGACATCTACAATGTCATCTAGATGTTTTGTACTGGGTATACACCAGCAATGTCATCTAGATGTTTTGTACTGGGTATACACCAGCAATGTCATCTAGATGTTTTGTACTGGGTATACACTAGCAATGTCATCTACAATGTCATCTAGATGTTTTGTACTGGGTATACACCAGCAATGTCATCTAGATGTTTTGTACTGGGTATACACTAGCAATGTCATCTACAATGTCAACTAGATGTTTTGTACTGGGTATACACTAGCAATGTCATCTACAATGTCAACTAGATGTTTTGTACTGGGTATACACCAGCAATGTCATCTAGATGCTTTGTACCAGGTATACACAAGCAATGTCATCTAGATGTTTTGTATTGGGTATACAATAGCAATGTCATCTAGATGCTTTGTACTGGGTATACACCAGCAATGTCATCTAGATGTTTTGTACTGGGTATACACTAGCAATGTCATCTAGATGTTTTGTACCGGGTATACAATAGCAATGTCATCTAGATGTTTTGTACTGGGTATACACTAGCAATGTCATCTAGATGCTTTGTACAAGGTATACAATAGCAATGTCATCTAGATGTTTTGTACTGGGTATACACTAGCAATGTCATCTAGATGCTTTGTACAAGGTATACACTAGCAATGTCATCTAGATGTTTTGTATTGGGTATACAATAGCAATGTCATCTAGATGCTTTGTACTGGGTATACACCAGCAATGTCATCTAGATGTTTTGTACAGGGTATACACTAGCAATGTCATCTACAATGTCAACTAGATGTTTTGTACTGGGTATACACCAGCAATGTCATCTAGATGCTTTGTACCAGGTATACACAAGCAATGCCATCTAGATGTTTTGTATTGGGTATACAATAGCAATGTCATCTAGATGCTTTGTACTGGGTATACACCAGCAATGTCATCTAGATGTTTTGTACCGGGTATACACCAGCAATGTCATCTAGATGTTTTGTACCGGGTATACAATAGCAATGTCATCTAGATGTTTTGTACCAGGTATGCACCAGCAATGTCATCCAAATGTTTTGTACCAGGCACACACTAGCAATGTCATCTAGATGCCTTGTGCTGGGTATACACTAGCAATGTCATCTAGATGCTTTGTTAGAAAGCATGTAACGGGAATACACTAGCAATGTCATCTAGACGCTTTGTAAGAAAGATTTTCTTTGAGGAAAAAAAAAGTCACGTGTCTATCATGTAAAGGTCGTGCAGAATGAGAAAGATACCTTATTGTTTGTAAAGTACAAAAAGAAAAAAAAAAAATTTTGTTCATATAAAATCAACCAACCAGCACAGGGTGGGACAAACTCATGGTATACAATCACCATACAAATTGAAAAACAGGGAGGGAGTATTAACACTTATGATTGCATCAATAAAAACCTTCCTTCGGAGAATTAAGTTTTTTTAAATAAAATTTCCCAAATATTTTTGCTGAACTCCAGTCCATGATTTTCTAAATATCCTGTATGGAACATCCTCCTTAAAATGCTGCAGACACAGATGCTAAGCAAAAAGAATGATCTTTAAATTTATTGGCATCAATAACAGATAAAACTTAACACTGCTTTTAGCCATCTGATTATAGTGCTTGTAGTCACAGCTTGAAAAGATGAATATAACACTATCACCTGATCACTTTTCCTGATGTCCATTGTCTTTCAGGCATAAAACAGTAAAATGTGCATTGCACAAAGTTTTTTGCGCTTGTCATGTAAAATGTCCAGAGTGAATGATTTCCCATACTTATCATGTAAAAGGATTTTAAGAATTCAGAAAAAAATTAAAACAATTTTATCATTCAACACAGTCATATTATTCAGGTTCAGTGACTCTAGGCACAGTAAACAGTGCAATTATAGCTACCATCTTCAAATTTAGTGATTAGAAAATATACAGTGTAAACATGTGACACATCCAGTGTCCATTAACATCTAGGTTTAGGATGAAAACTGTTTGCTAGTCATTTCCTAAACATAGCCAGTAGAACAGGAATGTAACACCATTTTACCCCAAATAATTTTAAAGTTTCTAAAAGCATGGATTTGTGTGTATTGATCTCACCATATGATCTGACTAAATTTGTCAGATAACTATGAAATAACTGATTCTTTCAGAGGTGTCAAAGAGATTGATATTCAACAAAGCACACAAAATTTTCCATTTCTTGCCTGGTCATATTATTTTCATGTTGCTTTTCTCCAAAAATCAACGATTTTACTGCTACTGGAATTTCTTGACTGAAGGACTTTCCTGATACAAGAATGCAGTTAGTCTCATCCTTTTCCCTAAAGGATACAGCTTCCCCCAGTGTAGAAGGGTTACTGTGTCATTGTGTCAGGGAAGTCGAATTGGGAAAGAAATAAGACGTGACATAAGTATTGGAACCAGGTTTGTAGGGAACATTTATTATTGCTTTAACAAGACACAAATCCCAATAATCTTCTTGATAACCCTACCTAGAAGTTTAACAGGAAGGAAAATATATGGTTTAAAAACTGACCAACAAAATGAAAAAGCATCTACTTGAAAAGCTCCTGGCTCTGGCATCCAAGTAGCAAATTTGTCTATTTGAAAATTTAATCTTGAAGAAGAAAGGTCAATATTGGGTAGAAAAAAATGAGTACATATGCTTCCAAAAATACCTTTCTTGACCATCCACTCTGTGGAAACCAAAAATTCCTTGATGAAAAATCTGCAGTATTGTTGTTTGTTTCTGGAAGATAGAGAGCTGAAATGTAAATATTTTTGTTTGAACACCATTGCCAAACCACCATTGCTAAATAATCCAAATTCAAGAAAGCCATGTCACCCATATTATTGATGTAGGCAATAGCACAGGTATTATCTGATTGAAATCCAGTGTGGACATCATGGTAATCATGGAGTATGGATCTTAGAGCTAAAAACATTGCAGACAATTCAGAAAGTGTACGTGATTCCTGGATTTTTTTACTGACCGTCTACCACCAAAAGATAAATTTAATTCTGTACAGTAAACCCCTACAAGTGACATAGATGCATCAGTCTCTACCCAGAAATTGACAGATCTCTCTGATTCTCCTCCCATTTTTACCTCTACTGTCATCTGTCATCGATTGTCACATCTATCCATCCATTAGCACAAGTTTGTTATCACTACTCCTCCTAAACTACATGGAGGATTGACATGAAACTTTACATACACATTCATCCCATGGTCTAGTTAGTCCTAAATGAAAATGGTGCTGATCTGATGTCCAGTATGGCGACCATGGCAGCCATCTTGAAAATCTTGTTATAGTTAGTGATCGTGAATGGAAAGTCATATGACATGCGGTTTTCTGCAGAAGACTTCTTATAATCTTTATTTGGTCGTAGATGAAAATGGTGCACCCTGACATCCATTATGGATGCCATGGTGGCCATCTTGAAAATGTTGTTATTGCTACACATCCTGAATGGAAAGATATATATGGGGTTTTCACCAGAAGACTTATGATGTCTAGTTGATCCTAAATGAACATGGTTCCATTTGGACATCCAATATGGCTGCCTTAGTGGACATCTTAAAAATCTTGTTATTGCTACTCCTGAATGGATGGTCATATCAACATGAGGGTTTCACTAACAGACTTTTTATGATATCTACTTGATCCTAAATGAAAATGGTACTGATCTGATGTCGAATATGACCAGCATGGCAGCCATCTTGAAAATTTATGTTATTGCTTTTCTTTCTGAATGGAAAGTCATTTTGGAATGGGGTGTATCACCAGAAGATTTCTTAAGATGTCTAGTTGGTACTAGATTTAAATTGGTACCAATTTGACATCTAGTATGACCACCATAGCATCCATCTTGAAAATGTTATTACTGCTACTCCTCTCCAATGGAAAGTCATATCTACATGGGGTTTTCACCAGAAGACTAATGAAGATATCTTGTTGGTCCTGAAGGAAAATGGTGCTGATCTGACCTCAAATATGGCTGCCTCAATAAACATGTTGAAAATGTAGTCACTAATTCTCCTGATCGGATGGTTTAATTAACATGGGGTTTTCACCAAAAGTCTTCTGATGGAGTCTAGTTTGTCCCAGATTAAAATGGTGCTGATCTTACATCCAATATGGCTGCCACAGTGGCAAATTTAAAACTCTTATTGCTTAAGATTATCAGAAATGGTTTCAGCACTCAGCAGTTGCAAAAAAGAAATGGTCATGAATTCCTGAACATTTGTTTTTGGCCACCAGAGCATCAGTCCCTTCAGGGGACTGTTGTTATTGGTTGTATTTGTAATCCACCAACTTAACTCACTCCTACTTGCTTTAGGCAGAACTAATTGAAAGTTATAATCTATCTCAGGTCCGAAACCTATAATGTTTGTCCCCCTCAAGTGATTAGTAATATAAAGGCCCTTTTAAAATGGCATTGAAGGCATTTACTAACATAACAAAGAAAGAGGCAAATTGCCTTACAAGCTCAGACAGTTTTTCTAAGAGGCTCTTGGACAAAGAAAGAATTCTTTATACTTTATCTGGCAAGAAAACTTTTAACTGCACTGAATCCAAAACAAATAAAAACAAAAATACTATTCTCTGTGTGGGTACTAAGTGTGATTTTTCATAGTTTATAGTGAAACCAAGTGATTCCAGCTTTCTAACATATGGATGTAGTGGCCAAACATACACATGCATTTTCATTCATGGATGTAGTGGCCAAACATAAATGTGCATTTTCATTCATGGATGTAGTGGCCAAACATAGTTGGGCATTTTCATTCGTGGATGTAGTGGCGAAACATACTTGGCATATTCATTCATGGATATAGTGGTCAAACTTGGCATTTTCATTCATGGATGTAGTGGCCAAACATACTTGGGCATTTTCATTCATGGATGTAGTTGCCAAACATAGTTGGCATTTTCATTCATGGTTGTAGTGGCCAAATATACTTTGGCATTTTCATTCATGGATGTAGTGGCCAAACATACTTGGGCATTTTCATTCATGGTTGTAGTGGCCAAACATACTTGGTCATTTTCATTCATGGATGTAGTGGCCAAACATACTTAGGCATTTTCATTCATGGTTGTAGTGGCCAAACATTCTTGGGCATTTTCATTCATGGTTGTAGTGGCCAAACATACTTGGGCATTTTCATTCATGGTTGTAGTGGCCAAACATACATTTTCATTCATGGTCGTAGTCAAAAATACTTGTGCATTTTCATTCATGGATGTAGTTGCCAAACATAGTTGGCATTTTCATTCATGGTTGTAGTGGCCAAACATCCTTGGGCATTTTCATTCATGGTTGTTGTGGCCAAACATACTTGGGCATTTTCATTCATGGTTGTAGTGGCCAAACATAGTTGGCATTTTCATTCATGGTTGTAGTGGCCAAACATCCTTGGGCATTTTCATTCATGGTTGTAGTGGCCAAACATCCTTGGGCATTTTCATTCATGGTTGTAGTGCCCAAACATACTTGGGCATTTTCATTCATGGTTGTAGTGGCCAAACATAGTTTGCATTTTCATTCATGGTTTTAGTGGCCAAACATACTTGGGCATTTTCATTCATGGTTGTTGTGGCCAAACATACTTGGGCATTTTCATTCATGGTTGTAGTGGCCAAACATAGTTGGCATTTTCATTCATGGTTGTAGTGGCCAAACATCCTTGGGCATTTTCATTCATGGTTGTAGTGGCCAAACATCCTTGGGCATTTTCATTCATGGTTGTAGTGCCCAAACATACTTGGGCATTTTCATTCATGGTTGTAGTGGCCAAACATAGTTTGCATTTTCATTCATGGTTTTAGTGGCCAAACATACTTGGGCATTTTCATTCATGGTTGTAGTGGCCAAACATACTTGGGCATTTTCATTTGTGGTTTTAGTCAAACATACATGTGCATTTTCATTCATGGATGTAGTGGCCAAACTTGGCATTTTCATTCATGGATGTAGTGGTCAAACATACATGGTCATTTTCATTCATGGATGTAGTACCCAAACATACTTGGGCATTTTTATTCATGGTTGTAGTCAAAAATTCATGTGCATTTTCATTCATGGACATAGTGGCCAAAGATACATGGGCATTTTTATTCATGGATGTAGTAGCCAAACATACTTGGGCAATTTCATTCATGGTTGTAGTGGCCAAACATACTTGGGCATTTTCATTCATGGTTGTAGTAGCCAAACATACTTGGGCATTTTCATTCATGGTTGTAGTGGCCAAACATACTTGGACATTTTCATTCGTGGTTTTAGTCAAACATACATGTGCATTTTCATTCATGGATGTAGTGGCCAAACTTGGCATTTTCATTCATGGATGTAGTGGTCAAACATACATGGTCATTTTCATTCAT
Source organism: Margaritifera margaritifera (assembly GCA_029931535.1). Lineage (NCBI taxonomy): Eukaryota > Metazoa > Mollusca > Bivalvia > Unionida > Margaritiferidae > Margaritifera > Margaritifera margaritifera. The sequence goes on from JAQPZY010001459.1 coordinate 2,365,200, forward strand.
GGATGTAGTAGCCAAACATACTTGGGCATTTTTATTCATGGTTGTAGTCAAAAATTCATGTGCATTTTCATTCATGGACATAGTGGCCAAAGATACATGGGCATTTTTATTCATGGATGTAGTAGCCAAACATACTTGGGCAATTTCATTCATGGTTGTAGTGGCCAAACAAACTTGGGCATTTTCATTCATGGTTGTAGTAGCCAAACATACTTTGGCATTTTCATTCATAGATGTAGTGGCCAAACATACACGGTCATTTTTATTCATGGATGTAGTGGCCAAACATACTTGGGCATTTTCATTCATGGACGTAGTGGCCAAACATACTTGGCATTTTCATTCATGGTGGTTGTCAGACATACATGTGCATTTTCATTCATGGATGTAGTGGCCAAACATACTTGGGCATTTTCATTCTTATTCAAAGAATCATCAATACAATAAAAATGTCTGATTCCCTGATGTCTGAACCTTGTACAGACTGGTTTTAAAATCTTTGTGAAGACCCTAGGGACAGACACAATCCGTGACTTTTATCATTTTCTTGATCAAATAATTCCCTATTGATATGATTGGCCAAATCAACCAGAGCATGTGCAGCCTTGAGATCAATTGGGTTGAGCAGTTACCTGTATGATGCACACAATCTGTGTATTATCTTTACGACCAGGTTGAAAAAGGTACATAAAGGTTATGTTTTGTACACATGTTGTTCAGTATCCATCAAAATTAAAGGAGCTGCAGTGGCTCAGTGGTTAGCATGCTGCACTCGTGACCAAAAGGTTCTGGGTTCAAATCCTTCTGTCAGATCAGCCAGGATCAGCTATGTGGTATTTCCATGGGCAAGGCACTTTATTTCAATTGTCTTGGCACTAAATAACCTTCATGTGTTACTGTGCTGAAAAAATCACCAAACCAAACCATCAAAATTGTCTCTTCCAGGTAACAAAATTCATTCATATTCTTCTAATTACTAGTAAATGCTAATATAGTGTGTTTTCAGCTATACACTTGATGGTTTGTTTATATATTTTCAGTTATACCCAGATCAACTGGGCATGCAATAACATTTACATTCAGCCTAAGTCAGGACAAAAGTAGGTCAAATTGTTCATCTCTTCCTAAACTCTGGAACTTTGCTACAATTCACTTCACAATAGTAAACACAAATCTCTTAACCTTTTATGATGTATTGAAAGGTGGGCAATTTTCTATTGATTTTTCTATGTCAAAATTTAATAAACAGATCCCTCTAGGGTGGTGTGTTTTTGAAAGTTGCATATTTTTTACATTGGTTTCAACAGAAACTATTCGTAAAATATTACTTCATGTCTAAAGTTCCTGTCTGCAGAATACTTGCTTGCACAATCAAGACACCGCACTCTGCGGAACACTTGTTTGCACAATCAAGACACCGCACTCTGCAGAACACTTGTTTGCACAATCAAGACACCGCACTCTGCAGAACACTTGTTTACACAATCAAGAAATTCAGCACATGCACATCATACAGTTTTCACAAATTTCTCATATCAAATATATACTTGTTGTGATTAGATTTACAGATTTCTTGCTGAATTCATGAAAATTTACCTTGTTAAAGTTTTGTTACTTAATGAAACACTTGTATTTTACAATTGCAGGTGGTATTGGCAAGTGTACCAGACCTCCAGTGTGGCTTCTCCAGAGATCTGTTCATTGCCTGGTGTGGCAATCCCAAGAATAGCATTGTACTGACCAGTAGGACCTCACCAGGGACACTGGCCAGATGGCTGATTGATCACCCTGAGAACAAGACAGTCACTCTAGAGGTATGGTAGCAGTCTTGTCATTATCAAACGGCTGCTGTCAAAATTAGCCTCTACTTTTCCATCTGAGGTGTCCATTTTTGTCTGTTATTGTTTTTGTTGTTGCACAGTGTTTAATTTTCTACTTTTCGGTTTTAGTTTGCTACTATGAAAGATAATGAGAAGGCTGTGATAGATTTACCGTATATACTCGCGTATAAACCGAGTCCAAATGCAAACAACATAGACCCTGATCTGCTGTCGCATAATGCACCAGCAGATTAGGGTCTATGTTGTTTGTTCTACTGATTAGCCCTTACAAACTGCATAGACCCAGATCTGCCAGCGCATTATGTGACAGCAGATCTGGGTCTATGCAGTTTGCAGTTGGTATTGGTTTATACACGAGTATACGGACGGTAGTATACGATACTCCAGCTTAAAATTTCTCATAGATGGGTAAGAGTGGAGCATTAGGATCAGGTCATATGTGACCATGAGGAGATGTGTTCTTTGTCAAGATACCATGCTTTCTGATTTCTATTTTTTTTTTTTTGAAAAACTGATAAAACACACAAAACAAACGTTTAATTTCTATGAAACAATTTCTGAATGACATTTTTAATGAGAAATTGCACATTTAAGGGGCAGAGGAAAATTGGATAGGGGCAGAAGGAAAAATTAGGCACAGAGGGGAGAAGCTGCTCTCTGCTTTTATCTACCTCAGGTACAGAGTACACCCAAGAAGTAACAAACAAATTGTACTACAATCACAAGAATATGATAAGAAACTTTTCTTTATAACAAACTGCTTTAGGGTTATTGAATTGAAATGTAAAGCAGCAGTGTCAGTAATTCAGGGGTCTGAGTGAAATGTTTACCTTTGGCGCAGACATGAGCATTATATTGTTTTTTTTTCAGAGATCTATGTAAATGATGAAATCATTCCTTATGTAAACAATTGTATATACATTAGCCCAAAATAAACCCCCATGCAATAACTTAACAGATGTATCTGCCATGATTGGTGAAATAAATCAATCTAGGTTAAAGGTTACATCATGTATGTAAACAAAACTGATTGATAATAACTTTGCAGACTACCGTATACACTCGCTTACAAGCCCATACCAACTGCAAACTGCATAGACACATCTGCCGTCGCATAATGTGCCAGCAGATCTGGGTCTATGCAGTTTGTAAGGACTAATCAGTAGAACAAACAACATAGACCCTGATCTGCTGGCACATTATGTGATGGCAGATCAGGGTCTATGTTGTTTGCATTTGGAACCGGCTTATATGCGAGTATATATGGTATGTGTCCATTTTCCAGAAGATATCCATCATCATGAACAAGCAGGTAGCAAACTCATTCCCAAAACATATGCCATGCTAGTTTTTGCCATGTTTGGATCCATTTTATCTTAAGTACAAGTTCCTCGTTTGTGCACATGACAGCCTTGTTATGATCAAAATTACAATCAATACCATGTGGCTTTGTTCATACTGCTCATGCAAACATGAATCACCAACTTTTGCAGTTGCATAAAAAGTAACAGAAAGTCAAGGAGTACAAAATATAACAATAATTGGTAATTGAGTTGCCGTTGCATCAATTACAAACACGAGTACATATTTTCAACTGTTTCAAAGAATGGTACAATATTTCAATCATGAAAGTGAATATTCAGCTTAATTTTGGGAAAGTACGTCAGTTGCAAAGTATTCAGACCAATGCGTAATGTCACCTTCATTGCAGATATTTCTGCTTTAACAGGATTTAATATTAAACATGAAAAAGATAAATAAATGATTTTCTACCGTGTAACAAAAGTGTCGCCTTTGTCGATCTATCTTGTATTCTATTGGTTCATCCCAGTAACAATTAGTTTTGCAATAAACAGTTGTTTCTCAAGCACTATTCAGCCTCGGATTCTGCATCTTACTTTGTATATACATTTCAATAACTGTAGCAATCTCTTTCAGAAAGTAGGTCACTGTGATCCAGATTTAATATATTCCTTGACTTTGGGACAGTTTTGCCTTTTTGTCTATTTCTCAGACGCTGTTGGCCATAGATGTATGCACCTATTTACATTGATGCTTCATAGTGACTTCAAAAACCACCTGTTAAAATTAGTTCATTGTGAACCATATTTCACATTTCAGTGCATGATCAGACTATTTCAGTTGTACTCTTTGGTCATTTTCTTGTGCACCATTGGCTGCTGTATGCACCTTTATGCAAAAGTTGAAGTAGCAGGGCATTAATTTGTCATGATTACATTTCTAGTTAGACTTACTTGGTGCATTCCTTTATATAAGTACCGTATATACTCGTGTATAATACTATACCAACTGCAGACTGCATAGACCCACATCTGCTGTCGCATAATGCGCCGGCAGATCTGGGTCTATGCAGTTTTTAAGGATTAATCAGTAGAATAAACAACATAGACCCAGATATGCTGGCACATTATGCAATGGCAGATCAGGATCAATGTTGTTTGCATTTGGACCTAGCTTATACATGAGTATATCGGTAGTGTTTAACTAAGTCCAGTTTTTATTGGGATTCAGTTTGATATTTACCAAACAAAATCAATTTGGGGGTGGGGGTGTGACCTAACAGTTATATACACCTAACACTTGCACCACTACCTGTAGTGAACAGTGCAAAGTTCATATAATGTCTGTATATCAAAGATTAGTAACAGAACACTTACAATATTCTTTTTAAGGAAAATACCATATATACTCGCGTATAAGCAAGTCCAAATACAAGCAACATAGACCCTGATCTGCCGTCGCATAATGCGCCAGCAGATCAGGCTCTATGTTTGTTCTACTGATTAGTCCTTACAAACTGCATAGACCCAGATCTGCCATCGCATTATGTGACGGCAGATCTGGGTCTCTGCAGTTTGCAGTTGGTATCAGCTTATACACGAGTATATATGGTTAGCATAATAGCATGATTATTAACTAAAGGCATCCCATGGAGTTTAAATAAGAAATGTTTGTACAATATTTTATTGCATTTAGAATAACCATAAATTGTAACAACTTAATGCAACTTTTTGCTTGCATTTTGCAAATGTTTCACACACTATAAATGTCCATTAAGACATGTAAAAAATTGATGATCTGGCTACCAGAATTTTCCCTGCAGAATTAACTTTTCACTTAATTTTACAATTTTACGAACTAGTCTGAATTGTAATGAAGAAGAATTTGTTGCACAATGACATTTAGAGAAGCCATAATGAGCCCATTTCAAATGATTCTGAATTTGGCTTAAATTGCTTTCCTGGAATATAAATAAGTAATATGTGTAGTACTTCCTAACAGGATATAGTTGTCTGGTAATCTTGTTCAAAGTTTCTTCAGTTGTCTTCATTACCAAATTAATTCCCAATAAACTTAACGAAAAATGTGCTTTTAACAAAACAGTTTTCCTGGTTTTTAGCTCGCCTCCATGAAGTAGAAGAGAACTAATGTACTACCATCGACATCAGTGTCTGCACATATTAAAGCATGTATATACAGTGTATGTACAGCCGCACTGCATCTCAACCATTCTTTCTTCCTGAGTCCTAGGTAACAGTTTGGAATGGGTTTCATAAGACCTACCTGCTGGGGAGGGGGGCTAATCTTGTACTTACATGGACATTTTTTTTACAGCTTTCCCTCATTATAATGCTGAATATAAAATGATTCCAGATATAATGTGGTCATTATGGCCCCGGAGACCAGAATTATAAAACTTTAAAAATTAATGATAAAAATAACAACTTTAGAATTTTCAACATCCATTAGCTAATAAATTTACATGAAACAGTTGTACTTGAATTGGTCCATCAAATGTATGACAGTTCCGACTGAAAGAAAACAACATGAACCTTTGAATTATATTTTTATTTTCTTTTAAAGCATTATTTTTTTTTAACAAAATGCACACATACCATCAAGCAAAAAGATATATTTAATTTACATGAACTAGCATTATTACTATAAGTTTGACTGGCATTGTTTATTTCCCCACCCCCATCTCCCACTTCTGACACACACACACACACACACAGACACACAGAGACATACAGTTTTCAATTGTTATCACTATACCACAGTTCAGTACATAATGTGGTTGGCAGTTATGGACCCCAACTACCGTCTTATAATGTGGGAGAGCTGCGTATTCTAGGTTAAGTTTTTGCATCAACCTTGGGGTTTTTTGCCCACTGTATACATACTGTTAGATGTGGAATCATGAAACTTGTTGAGTGGATGCATCTCGATGAGTACTACACCCTCATAGAAGTAGGTCAATGTGATCCATATTTCATGCATTGTGTTTTAAGTTAAATGTTAGAATCATTTAATCAATGGTTTTTTCAATTATATTAATACCACACCTCTACAGAAAAAGGTCACTGTGATCCTCATTTCACATTTTACTGGCTTAGGTTACATATTTGCATTTAGCTCATGACCACATTGTTTGCATGCTACATACAAGCTATCCTATCTAGAATCATGAAACTTGGTGAGGATGTGCATCTTGATGAGCACTACCCCCTCATTGCAAATGTGGGTCATTATGGCCCATAGTTTACTCTTCTCTAACTTGGGTTAAATGTTGTATTTGATATTCATTTCTCTGACACTCTTCATGCTAGAATCATGAAATTTTTTTAGAACATATGCATCCCTGTTTGTACCACATCCATGCAACAAAAGATATAATGACCTATATTTCATGTTTTACTGGCCTTGGCTATGTTTTTGTGTTTAGCTGATAACCACATGAGTTTTGGCATGCTACATTCATATTAGCCAACCTAAAATCATAAAGTTTGGTGATGGGATGCATCTTAAGTACTTCACTCTGTTGCAGAAAGAGTTATCTGTGACCTATTGGTATATTTCATGATTCATTGACTTTATTGAAAGTATGTGTTTTAAGTTCATTTATTGGCTGCTGTTTGTTTTAATAATGGAACTTGATATTTGGACACATCTCTGCTAGTACTACACCCTTACAACCAAAGAAGGTTACTGTGACCTACATTTTACTGTATATACTCGCATATAATCAGGGTCCAAATGCAAACATCATAGACCCGATCTGCCATCGCATAATGCACAGACAGATCAGGGTTTGTGTTGTTTGTTCTACTGATTAGTCCTTACAAACTGCATAGACCCAAATCTGTCAGCGCATTATACGATGGCAGATGTGGGTCTATGCAGTTTGCAGTTGGTATGGGCTTATATGCGAGTATAGATGGTATGCTTTATTAACATAGATTTAGCTCATTGCTACATTTTTATGGTATATTGATCTAGTCTACACAGAAGGGCTTTTCTGACCAGTACAGTTAAATTTGTTTATTCAATGGTAAAATTTCCATATTAATGACTATACATTGCACAATGTGATAGATTACCCTCAACAAGTTAATTGTGTATTAAACATGAATGAGTATAGAAATTAGATGAGTGGACTGCATGTGTTTCATGTGAGGCCTTAAGTGGTCATATTGGCTGTCACTGAAAAGGTACTCAAAGCCTGTGACTTTTATCTCTTTTATGCCCTGTCACAGGTGCCAACATTTTGTTGTCAAGGTCACTTTAATCTGAATTTACTGTATGTATTGTAATAAAGTTAATGATGGCTGCGGGAGACTACCAATAGCTTCACATAGGTGAGTTGTGTAATTATCGATTCATTTTGGTTGGTTTTGAAAACAATTTGTTGAGCATTTTTGCTTGCCTGCATATCATTTTCAGGTATGTATTAGCTAACGGTTAGGCATGGGTATCACTTTTCCAACAATTACAGCAACAGCAGTGGCGGTCTCAACATTGAGGTTCTGTATCATAGTTTTGTGTCAACATTTTTGAAAGTCAAATACAGTGAGGTATAACATAGCATGGTTTGCAGGTGAAAAATTGCATTTTGCAGAACTCTTGTCCATATACATGATAATTCTCTATTTCACGGGAAATCCCAGGTTTTAATTACAATTCCTAAAGTACCATATGTACTCGCATATAATCCGATACCAACTGCAAACTGCATAGACCCAGATCTGCCAGCGCATAATGCGCCGTGCAGTTTGTAAGGACTAATCAGTAGAACAAACAACATAGACCATCATGTCTCAATCAAGTCTCAAAAGCTGTAGATTGCCTCTTCCACTTGCAAACCTTCATTAGACTATTTCCTTTGAATTCTGAAGATACATTCATCCATAGATAATCCAGTTATGACGTGGGAAGCCTCCATTTTAATGCTGACTTTGATTATTATACTGCTTTACAGAAGGGAGATTTTATACATTTTTTTTTTAGTAGTAGTTTGTAACGACTAATCAGTAGAACAAATAACATAGACCCTGATCTGCCGGCGCATTATGCAATGGCAGATCAGGGTCTATGTTGTTTGCATTTGGACCTGGCTTATACACGAGTATAAACAGTATATTTTATGTACCAATTTTTACCCACTCTCCAAATAGGTCATGTCCACGGCTCTTAGCAGCCAGTTCTGACCTCACATTAGCAAGCCCATGACTTTTTTGCCATGGTCACTAGGGTAGGAAGCACGTAATGCATGTGCATCCCAGTACCTGTAGGATGGGTTATTTCTATATAGAAAAGGATCGATAAAAAAATACCATAACGAAAACAGGTTAAAATCAAAAACCCATATAGTGAAATGCACATTTTATGATTGGCATATACAAATCAATGTTTGTGAATACAATAAAGATCAATGACATATGAGCCATTTCTGTCTAGACTTTGTGCTTTTGACACAATTACTGGTATGTACTACTCCTACTCAGTGCTGGATTACCCAATAGGCAGACTAAGCATGTGCTTTGGGCACCAGCAAAGCAGGGGCAATAAAAAAAATGAGAAATTATGTTGGGTTTTTTTTGGGGGGGGGGGGAAATACTTATGGGGGGGGTACCATAATCTTTTCAGTGCTTTGGGCCTCTAAAGGTTTTAATCTGGCCCTGCTCCTACTGCATAACCAGTTCATGATTTGATTGGCTTGTCATCAATGCAGGTCAGTTCCAGGTGAATGTTATTAAAACAAGAGCAGAATTAATACATCTGTTTGAGATCAAATTTGGCTTTGTTATGAACAGTACTTATTCCATCTTTATGGGCAGCACTCTTTGCCAATTTAGATATAAATGACAAAGAATTGTTAAAATTTAGTCAGTACATGAACAAATTCCAAATTTCTTGGGTAATTACATCCATTAGACACACTATTGTGGTATTAAAACATTGCACAAGTTGGTGGATTTTGAGTCAAAGTGAAAAATCTGAATTATGATAGGAGTGAAACTGATTGTACTTAAGCAGGACTCATGCTGCAACCTGTTTTAAAAACATGTGCAAGGCATGTCATTAAGTCTTGACTTTGATTCAGGTAACAGATTACATTCAGGCAACTATAAATACTTTTTAAAAAAACATTTTAGCATAAGCAGTTATTTTTCTGTGTGAAATCAATCTTAAAGTGTGAGACGGTGAGATTGCCCAAAAGTTTGAGATTTTTCCTCACTCTGAGAGATATCACATGTGTGAAAATGCTTTTTTTGAATTTAGCACGTTTTACATGACATATTGAATTGTACACTAAAGATAAGACACACACTTTTATTTAATTCATTCAGGTTAGAAGACGTTTGAAGTTAGAAGGAGCTGAACTCGAAGAGTTCTTGAAGAAAAAGCAAGAAAAGGAGGAGGAGGACAGGAATAAGACAGACATGGTAGAAAGGTAAGCTTAGATGCATAAATATAGGGTTCCCCAGATGCTACCAGGAAAATGGGGAAAAGTCTGGAATAAGAATAGGTTTGTTCCCAGCTGAGAATAGCTCTGTGATTTTGCAAAATTTGGTCAAAGTCAGGAAATGTCCATGATTCTCAGAAGCCACTTTAGATAGATCAGGGCAGAAAAAATAAAAGTACATTAAAAATCATAACTGATGGCAAATTTAGTGTGTTGAGTTAAATTACTGGAATATAGTGTGTTGAGTTAAATTACTGGAATTTAGTTTGTTGAGTTAAATTACTGGAATATAGTGTGTTGAGTTAAATTACTGGAATTTAGTGTGTTGAGTTGAATTACTAGAATTTAGTGTGTTGAGTTAAATTACTGGAATTTAGTGTGTTGAGTTAAATTACTGGAATTTAGTGTGTTGAGTTAAATTACTGGAATTTAGTGTGTTGAGTTAAATTACTGGAATTTTTAGATGTTGCTGAACTCTTCAGTCAGTGTGTGTAAAGTTAGGCATGCAGCTCTCGGTCAGCACCATGTACAGTCAAATGAATCGCATTTATTTTGGAAACTGCACAAATGACCTCTAAGACACATGTCCAAATGATTGTCTCCTAGCACTGAATAACCAGTAACAGCAAAAACACATGTACTAGCAATATCCTGTACTGCATAAACAGGACATTTCTGGCAAGAGTACTAAGAACAGTATATGGAGACAGTTTCAAACCATTTTATGCATGGTTAACCTTTCATGTAAGGTTCCATGGAAAGTGGCCATTTCGAAGCATGCAAAATTACAATTTCCAAGCATGTTCCTATGCATGAAAGTCACTTAAACTTAACCCCAAAAGTTATGTAACATTTGCCTTTTTTGTTCAACTTTGTATGTGGATCATTTCCTATTACTGTATTTTGGTGTGTATAACACGCACCCTGATTTTCGACCCAGAATGAGTGGAAAAAACGTAGTTCTGCCATATAACACGCATGTGATATAATACATTTTAAAATCTTGACTATTTCGCTCTGTTTTCATAGTGCGACAACAGTCGGCCATTTTGGATAGTGAATGAAAAATGTGGCAATATTGAAGTTACATCTTTCCGATTTTATGGTTGGCCCTTTAAAGGTTCGCCTAATTGATGGAGTTCAGTCTGTTGCATCAAATCCCTCAAATTCCTCTTTGTCATCATCACTCTCGAAAAGTCGCTGTATGTCCTCGTCTGTCTGTCATCATTCCTGGTGTTGCTGCATACTAGCTTTCATCTTCATCCTCGCTCTCTGGGTGGTCTTCACGCTTAGCATTGTCCTCCCACAAGATGTCATCCTCTTGTATTTCGCAGTACACGAATTTCTTATACGACCCATGTTGATACTTTGACTATATTCGTTCAGATTCAAGATCGAACACAATATGCTATGTGAAAGTTTAGGTCCGGTATTTATACTTATTTGGATTATCATGACACCTCTAAAATATATCTCCATATCCAAGCTAGAATTTACCAAGACAATGCATTGTAATTATGTTTTGCCCATCAAAGCTTTAGCCAGCACTGATTACCTTTAAAAACACCATGCTGAGTCAATTAAACACTGTTCACTGTATTGTAACAAGAAGTATCAAATACTGTTGTTTAAAATGAGAAATAAAACAAAGAAACAAATTTAATTTCTGAAGAAAAGTAAATAAATTGCAAATTTACCTAGACAAAGCAACGTGACTATGTTTAGCACATCAAAGCTTTAGCCGGTGCCGATTGCCTTGAAAAGACCACACTGAGTCAATGAAGCACTGATCACCATTAAAAACACCACGCTGAATCAATTAAATATTGCTCACTCTATTGTAACAAAGAAGGATCAAATACTGTGGTTTAAGATGAGAATTAAAACAAAGAACCAAGCTTATTTTCTGAAGAAAAGTAAATAAATTGCAAATTTACCGAGATAAAGCATTGTAACTATGTTGAGCGCATCAAAGCTTACCTGGCACCGATTACTGTGAAAAGACACACTGAGTCAATGAAACATTGATCACTGTATAGCCACAAAGATATCTAAAATACTATGATTTAAGATGAGAAATAAAACTAAGAACCAAGTTTATTTTCCAAAGGGAAAAAAAAAAATGTTTTCCGATTTCATACATTAATTGATTATTTTGTTTTATGCTGTGTCAGTGTTACCGTAACAAACTAACCATAGTCACGAAAAAGATGTCCCTAAATGTTCCTCTAATGAGAACATTAACACTGCTTGAATTCTAAATATTATATTTCAATTCAAACACGAATAAATGAAGACAAAATTAATTAGATCCACAGTTATCAAATATTGAACATTTACAGATACGGTAATCATATATTTGTTCCGCTGATAACCTTGAAAAGACCACACTTAGTCAGTGAAACATTGATCACTCTATACTCAGAAATAAATATAAAATACTGTCATGTAAGATGAGAAATAAAAACTAAGAACCAAGTTTATTTTCCAAAGAAAAAATATTCTCCGACTTCATACATTAATTGATTATTTTGTTTCACAGCGTGTCAGTGTTACCGTAACAAACAAACCATAGTCGCAAAAAATATGTCCTCTAAAGGTGCCTCTGATGAGAACATTAACACTGCTTGAATTCTACACATATTATATTTCAATTCAACCAAGAATAAATGAAGAAAAAATGTATTAGATCAACAGTTATGGAATACTGAACATTTACGGAACGGGTACGGTAATCCTCATAGTGGTATTTGTTCTGCTCCAATGCGGCACTTCGCACAGCTTTTGAACAAGTTACCAGTCGTTATGTACATGTATTTCCGGTCGAGGCACAGAACAAAACGCTACACAGAGATGTGAAATGAAACGAGTTTATTAACATAAACAATCGAAAAACAAGACTATCAAGGTTTGTAAACATTATTTATTTCTTTAAAAAGGCTAGTACTGGTAAACAATTCAGTCACAATGCAATGTGCAATGGATTTAATATTTCACAAGGAGTAAATGTGACACATGTAGGTGGCTATAGTGCCTTCATCCTCTCATCAGATCGACCTGGAAAAAATCTTTTGTTTTAGTTCTTCTATAAAACGCTCACCCCGGACTTAAGATAAGAAAATTAGGTGAAAAAAGTGCACGTTATTCACAGTTAAATACGGTATAACATTTTGAGATGTCCCCCAGTTTGAAGTCATATGTTTTGCTGAGGCAGTACTATTACTGTTTTTGGAGTAGGCTGTGTAAATGTCCTATATGTAAACACTGGTTAACGTTTAACATTTTTGTAAATGCGACAGTCTTAGTTATGTCTCCCCGACAATTGGGGGAGACATATTGGTTTTCTACTGTCCATCAATCATATTTTTTTGTAAGCAAGATAGCTGAAAGACTATTGAGTCAAACCAGAACAAAATTTGATATTTAGATACTGTGGGTAAGTCCCAAGACCTGATTTAGTTACGCTGACTGATTTAGTTACGCTGACTGTGACCTTATTTATAAATTTTTTATACATTTGTGAACTATCTGTTTACTTTGACTTTGTTTGACAAAAACCTTGTGAGCATGATTAAGTAAAAACCACTTGTGGTTGACAAATGAAATTTTGTTGGCTTATTTGTATTATTATGTAGATGACCTGATTGGATTTTCAGGCAATTACAGCAATCCCCTTTGGGGTTGGGGATGTAAAATAGGGCTGATGCAACCTACTATATGTCATAAAAGGCAGCTGATTGGGGCAATTTTTCTTCATTTTTGAATTTTTTGACTTGGACTTGTTTGGTATGTAGTATTCTTACAAACACAAATCTATTTTTTAGCTTTACTGGCCACATACCAGAAGAGCTTATGGTATGGTCTGTTATCTATCATCTGACATCTGTCCATCCATTAGTACAAGTTTGTTATCGCTACTCCTCTTAAACTACTTTAGACACACATTCATCACATGGTCTATTTGATCCTAGATAAAAATGGTGCTGCTTGGACATACAATATGGCCACCACAGTGACCATCTTGAAAATCTTGTTATAGCTACTTCTCCTGAATCGATGGTCATATCAACATGGAGTTTTCATGAAAGTCATGTTGAAATGGGGTTTTCACCATAAGACTTCTTATGATGTCTAGTTGGTCTTAAATAAAAATGGTGCCGAACTGATATCCAGTATGGTGGCCACAGTAACCATCTTGAAAATCCTGTTATTGCTACTCCTCCTGCATGTTGAAATGGGGTTTTCACTAAAAGACTTCTTATGATGTCTATTCAGTCATAAATGAAAATGGTGCCACTTCCACATCTAATATATCCACCACCATCTTGAAAATCTTATCACTGCTTCTTCTGAATGATGGTCATATCAATATGGGTTTTTTACTAAACGACTTCTATTGGTGTCTAGTTGGTCCTGAATGAATGGTCATATCAGCATGAGGTTTTCACTGTAGGACTTGTTATGATGTCTAGTTGGTCATAAATGAAAATGGTGCTGATCTGACTTCCAATATGGACACCACAATGGCCATCTTGAAAATCTTGTTTTTAATATCAGCAATACATAATCAGTTGCTCTTGCATAGCTAACCTTTCTGGGATAGAAATTACCCTCATTCGTATGATGAGCTTTCATCCTATGACAGGGTGACTTTCTGGAAGATTCCAGAATCCTACCCTATGACCTGGCGCATGCCCAGTAGTCATCTTTTTTCCAGACCATGCCATCTTTATTGTTGGAAAATTTACGCTCTACAAAAAGTTGCTTTTTCAGGTTTTTCCATTGCTCTGACTCGGGTCTCAGCAAAGGATTGATTCAGTCTCTTCAGAGACACATAAGGCCCAAAGGGCCCCTCCCAAGGGAGTTGGTCAAGGATCTATCACTGAACCCCTCAGGGCTCAGAGCAGGACTGGTTCAGTCTCTTTGGAGACTGATAAGGCCCATAGGGCCCCACCCAAGGGTGTTAGTAAGGTATCCATTGCCAAGTCCCATGGGGCTCAGGGCAAGACTGGATCAGTTTCTTCAGAGACTCATAAGACTCATTGGGCCCTTCTCAATGGAGTTAGTGAGGTATTCATCACTCAGTCTCTCAGAGCTCAGAGCAGTACTGGAACAGTCTTTTTGGAGATATTTAAGGCCCATGGGATGGAACAAGGTATCCATCACTGAGACCTTCAGGTCTAAGAGCAGGATTGGATCAGTATCTTTGAAGATGCATAATGCCCATGGTGCCCATCCCAGGGGAGGAAATAAGCAGTTGGAAAGTGAGTCATACCCCCCTGTGAGGGAGGAGCAGCGCCCTTTCCACTCCTATAGGGCAGAGAGAGAGTCGCACACCCCTGCGAGGGAGGAGCAGCATCCTCTTGGCTCCCCAAGCCCGTTTTCAGTGCCAGGATTGAGCCACCCAGTTAGGGAAGAGCTACAATCCATGTCTTTCGATTTAGGATCTTCCAATGGATCAGAGTTGCCTGACTGGTCATTGACTGGTCACCGGTCAATGACCGGGCATTGGTCATATAGTACTGGTCCCCGGTCATGGAAGCTCCCTCCTTACAGAGATAGGGATCGGGTTGAGCCCCCCCTCACCACACTACTATTTAATTCCACTAGGAACTGTGAGTTGGTGATTGGGCACCAGACTAGGGAAGGGGATCAGCTCGACATTCCCCCCTTTCCTATTATCCCACTCAATTCCTATGGGATGTAGGGTCATCTAATGCAAGGAAGTTATTGATCCTTCCCATTCATGCATCCATGGACTTCATGGCCTAATATTGGAGAGGTTGATGTTCTAGCCCACAGACCGACTTCATCCTCTCACATAGTGGAGATTGAACAGAGGGAGGGGGACAGACCCTCTTCTTCCAAACAACCCAGGATGATTTAGAGGTGCTCTCACTCTCCTGCGGAATCAGCCACCAGGGACAGTCCTCTTTCTTCATGTGAGGAGTTATGGGGCAAGGTTCCCCTTATCCCCAGATCTTCTATCAAACAGAGTGACATGGGGCCCAAGAGTCCTGCCTCACAGGAGCAAAAGCAGGATGACAATGTACTGTCAGTCCTCATGGACTTTCATGAGTTTGACTCAGAACAGGCTGAGGTGGTGCCCCATCCTTTATGGTCCCCTTCCTCCCAACCATCATCTCAGGTGGTGGAGGAGGAAGAGATTTGGTGTTTCAACAGGGCGGTTAATGAAGTTTACTGTCTCTTGCACCCAGATTTGTGCCTGAATCCTTTGGGCTCAGAGGACACACAAATTCTCTCCAGTTTGGAGAAACTCTCCGGGGATGCTTCGTGCACAGATTTTCTCTTGCTCCCCTATTTGGCCATGGTTAAGGAGCTTTCTCAAAGATTGTGTAAGGGCTAGGAGTTCACAGGCAATGTAGCATGGTGGTCTCTCCCCCACTCTACATTGAGACCTCTGGTATCTGCTTCTAGCTATAAGATTCACACTCCTCCCTGGCCCCTTAAACCTCCCACCCTGGATGCTGAGTCATCACAAGTGGGTATTTCCTCAGGGACCTGTGCCCACTTTTCAATCAAGACACTGGAGGCCTTAGAGTGTAAGACTATGGCACTGGTAACCATAGTTTCACATGCCGATCTTCTATCTGGCTGCCTTCTTCAGTCTACTGAAGGAGGACACTCTATCACCAGTTGCCCTTATGTGCCTGTTGGGAGCAATGTCCAAGACATTTCGACATACCTTGTCCATGTCCATGTCCATGATTTTATCAGCGGAGCTTCTCCACCTCTGCAGGGATGCTGCTTTGAACACTTCCAAGATCTTACTGTGCACAGTAAGAACCTTCTGAGGGCTGCTCACCTAGTGGCAGAGACCCTCTTCAGAGGTCTCATTCCCTGTGGCTTCTCAGGACCTCAGGGACCAACAACACTGGTCCATCGCTTCCACTCCTGGCCTGTCAGCACCAGCTAGGAAGCTGGGTCACCCTAGGACCCACAGAGGCCATCAGCTAAGTTCTTTAAAGCCATGCAGCCCCAATCCAAAAAGCAACCCTGATTCAGACCTTCTCCTCTGCAATCGCTTTTTAGCAGAGGTGTCTGAAGAGGCCAAAGGAGGAAGTTTGCAGGCCCTTCTCCCTTTCGTAATGGGGGTGGCAGCCCTCAGGACTCGCTCCCTCTCCAGTGGTGTGTCCCTCTTCCATTAACTCCTGTAGGTGCCAGACTATCCCTCTTTTCAGAGGCTTGGTCAAGCATAAAGGGAGGATACTGGTTTCAGTTCTGGGAACTTCCTCCTCTGGTAATGACCCCCATGTGGTTTCACCAGTTGAATCTGATGTGATTAAAGGAAGAGGTGCACTCTCTTTTGCAGAAGAGTGCAGTAGAGAGGGTGTTCAATGACCAGTCTCTGGCTTTCTACTCCCGGATTTTCCTAGTTCCCAAAAAGGGTGAGAAGTTCTGTCTTATTATTTCCACTCTAAAAATATTTTTGTAGGATGAACCTTTCAAGATCTTCAGGATGCGTATTTCCACATCCCAATCTTTCTCCTCACTGGAAGTACCTCTGGTTTTGTTTCAATGGGAGATCTTCCAATTTCATTCTCTGACATTTGTCCTAGCATGCCCATCCAGAATATTTACCAGAGCCATGAGAGTAGTTGCCATCTACCTAAGGTCAATGGGAATCCCTATCCTCCAGTATTTCTTATGATGTCTAGTTGGTGCTAAATGAAAATGATGCTGATCTGATGTCCAATATGGCCACCATGGCAGCCATCTTGAAAATCTTGTTATCGCCTAATTCCTCCTTGATAGATGGTCATATCAACATGGGGTTTTCACTAAAAGACTTCTTATGATGTCTAGTTGGTGCTAAATAAACATGGTGCCAATCTGACATCCAATATGGCCACCATGGCTGCCATCTTGAAAATGTTATCACTACTCCTCCTGAATAGAAGGTTGTATCAACATGGGGTTTTCACTAAAAGTCTTCTTATGATGTCTAGCTGGTCCTAAATAAAAATGGTGCCAATCTGACATCCAATATTTCAGCCATCTTAAAAATTTTATTATCACAACTCTACTGGAACAGAAAGTCATATTGATATGGGGTTTTCACCAGAAGACTTCTTATGATGTCCAGTTGATCTCAAATGTAAATGGTCCCGATCTGACGTCCAATATGGCCACCACAAAATCTTGTTATCGCTACTCCTCCTGAATGGATGGTCATATTAACACACGTTATATATATGTATATAATGCCGATTTGATGTCCAATCTTGACAATCATGTTATCGCTACTTATCCTGAATGGATGGTCATATCAACATGAGGTTTTCACCAAAAGACTTCTTATGATGTCTAGTTGGTACTAAATAAAAATGGTGCTGTTCTGATATGCAATATGGCTGCCATGGCAGACATCTTGAAAATGTTATAATTACTCCTTCTGAATGGAAAGTCATATCTTGAAAATATGTTATCTCTACTCCTCTCCAAATGGATGGCTATATCAACATGGGGTTTTCACCAATAGACTTCTTATGATACTTAGTTGGTCCTAAATGAAAAGGGTGCCACTTGTTTTTCCAATATGGCTGCCATGATGACTGACTTAAAATCTTGTTGTCACTAGTCCCCTTGAATGGGTGATCATTATGACAGGGGTTTTCACCAAGCGCTAAATGAAAATGGTGCCAGTAATACATCCAATATGACTGCATGCAGACTGTCTTAAAAATCTTGTTGTAACTACTTCCCCTGAATGGATGATCATTATGACATGGAGTTTTCACCAAAAACACTTCTAATGATGTCTACTTTGTCTTAAATGAAAATGGTGCCAAGCTGGCATCCAGTATGTGTGCCACAGCAGCTAATTTGACTATCTTGTTATCGCTGAAAAATATCATAGATGGTTTCAACACTTGACAGTTAAAAGGAAGAAATGGTCTTATCTTGAATTCCTGGAAATTCTTTTTGCCCAGTAGAGCATCAGTCCCTTCAAGGGACTCTTGTTCATTTTCTTCTGTCAAGTATTGGTGTCACAGAATGACATTAATTGTCATGGTGGTTAGTGGGGGAGACATCTGTTTGCTTTCAGAAACAAGTCCCTTCTAGTTGAACATATTGCTGTCTTGATTTATGACTATCATTTTAATTTCTTCAGAATTAAAAATGTTTAGAAGAAACAAAAACTCCTTCAGTTGTTTATTTCTTATTATTTCTTAATCCCAGACAGTATGCAGTTGGCAGAGTACTATATATACTCGCATATATGTCAGCCCCAACTACAGCTGGCACAGATCCCGATCTGCTGTCGCATAATGTGCCTGCAGATCTGGGTCTTCGCAGTTTCTTAGGAGTAATCAGTAGAACAAACAACATAGATCCTGATCTGCCGGCACATTGTGCGATGGTAGATCAGGGTCTGTATTGTTTGCAGTTTGACCCAGCTTAAAATTGAGTACATACAGCAAGTATTAAAAGGTAATATATTTATCCTGTACAATTCAAATGATCTATATGCACCATTACATTTGTTTTATTTGAGCTATACTTGTTTCTAATGATAAATCCTGTGTTTTATTGCATCATCATGTGTCTGATTCAAGTTGGAACTTGGATATTATAAGTCTCAAACAGAAGCAGATTTTGAGTTTAAAAATGGATATTTTCTATGCCAAAATGTTGTTGATTCTGTTCAGTTAGGGCCATAAGTGAACATTGAAAAAATCAATTTCATGACTGGAAAAAACTGGAAATGGAATTTTTTGTTTCAAAAAGGCATGGGTACCCTGTAAATACTTTCAAAACACCTTTACTTGCCAATTACTTCCTGCAGTGTGAGCAATTCTTGATTTTCATCCCTTCATGAATTCAGGAACTCTGACCTTATGCTGTTGACAGCATAGATGTCATACACACATTGATGCTACCATATATACACATGTATAATCCGGGTCAAAATGCAAGCAACATAGACCCTGATCTGCCATTGCATAATGCACAGACAGATCAGGGTCTGTGTTGTTTGTTCTACTGATTAGTCCTTACAAACTGCATAGAACCAGATCTGCAGCCACATTATGCAATGGCAGATCTGAGTCTATGCAGTTTAAAGTTGGTATCGGCTTATACATGAATATATACGGTAATTCTCGACTTCCTGAGCAAGAAACTTGACTCCGATTTTTGGTAATATGTAGCTTTCCAATAGTTACAGCATCAAAATAGGTATCCAGAGTAGGAGAAAGATACAACCATTGATTGAGTGATTGATTTATTGGTGTTTAATAGCACACCATTACATGAAAGGATACATTGTGCCAAGGCAATAAGGGTAAAGTGTCATGCCCAGAGACACACCACAGTGGCCAACCCAGTCTAGTCTGGCAGAATTGGAACCCACACACTTCTGGTAACATGTCTGGTTTTGTAACTACTAAACCATCACAACTCTTGATAAAACAGTAGAATATTACAGATTTTCCTAACTTTGGTTGCTATCTTTCCTTGCTAAATTTCAATGATATTGATGCATTCCATTCTTGACTTTGGATTTTTGAGCTTTTGCTCAAAAAGTTTTGGGAATACAGGGCCAGATAATCCCAAACTTGTTTCTGCTTCATTGAAGACATGGTGACCACACTGGATTATGATTAAAATCTGCAATTCAAAATATCAGAGGCAGACATCTCACTACATAGGATGTTAGACAGATTTTGAGACAGAAATAAAACAACATCTATTAAATTCATAGTCTGGTATCAAGCAATTACCGGTACTTGTTTCAGGATAAAGAATACAGGAGAAAAATGGCAGTAGAATAGCATAATTCAAGTGTACACAAAATGCAGCACAAAACATAATTTTGATTTATAAAAGAATTGAGTAATCTGCCAAAAAGTCCATAAAGCAACTACTGATAAGTTCTACAATATTTGGAACACTCACAAATGTTTTCACCCTATTGTTACTCCCTATATTTTCTTAAACAAAAAATTTCTACATACTTTCAAAATTAGACAACTTCCAAATTGACACTGAAGGTTTCTGCCCTGCCTACAAAGACAGAGGTATCAATTTCTGGCAAAGATGGTGGTTATGGAAGTATTAGCTGCCATCATCGTGACAAGATATTTCTATATCATACTTTATCAAGACATCTTTTCACCTCAACAAGAGGAGTTACCTGTTGCGATGTGTTGACCCAATTTATGTAGAAATGATGACAAATGTACATGCTTAGGTTGTTACATTGTCACAAATGTCAGTGAGATAACATAGATATATCAATTTGTTATTATTTTTGTACATAATTATGTTAACACATTGCAATCAATAACTTGTCTTGTTGATGCAAAAGATCTCATCTTGATCACCTATGTTATAGAAATATCTTGTCATGAAAATGTCAACTTAATGCTTCCACAGGTGTCAGTTCCAATGGCATCATTGTAGTCAACAAAAGTAAGATTTCATGTCAGAGTTTTACAGAAGTATTAAGCTGTCATCATCACAACGAGATACTTGTATACAGTATGTGAGTAAGATGACATTCTTAAACGTTAACAAAACAAGGTACCGAGTGCACTGAGTTGACATGATTATGCACACATGATAACAAATTCACATACTTGTGTTGTTATATTGTGACAACATGTCAGTTAAAGAACAAAGATATATCAAATTTGTCATTATGTCTAAATATTCCTTTACTATAAAGCCTCTCTATAATGCAGTCCCCACACAGTGGTCCTTTACTATAAAGTCCATCAGTATACTGCAGTCCCCACACAGTGGTCCTTTACTATAAAGCCCCTCAGTATACTGCAGTCCCCACACAGTGGTCCTTTACTATAAAGCCCCTCAGTATACTACAGCCCCCACACAGTGGTCCTTTACTATAAAGCCCCTCAGTATACTGCAGTCCCCACACAGTGGTCCTTTACTATAAAGTCCATCAGTATACTGCAGTCCCCACACAGTGGTCCTTTACTATAAAGCCCCTCAGTATACTGCAGTCCCCACACAGTGGTCCTTTACTATAAAGCCCCTCAGTATACTGCAGTCCCCACACAGTGGTCCTTTACTATAAAGCCCCTCAGTATACTACAGTCCCCACACAGTGGTCCTTTACTATAAAGCCCCTCAGTATACTGCAGTCCCCACATAAAACATGGGTATGGTCATGGAATCCAAGAAATTGGGATACATTTTATTTTATTATTACTACTTAATTTAATTCACCTAATTATAGTTTTTAGCTAATAAGAAGCAATCATTATATGGTTTCACATCATTTGATATGTTGTTTGTGTTGTTATGCATTTATGTGACAGTCTTCTATAAACACACCTCAGTATGAAGCGGTCTCACCTACTGTATGGGTCACTGTTATGAAAGTGTTATAAACAGATAGCACTGTACATAGTGTTTCATGCAACCCTTATTTTATTTCCTTGCATCGTTCAGCAAGAGTATTATATTTATCTGAAAGTAAGTGGAGTGTCTTTTTCTTTCATTTAAGCCTCGAGAGCGAGTCTAGTGAGGAAAGTGAGGAAGAGATGGAGGTTGATGGTATCTCTTATTCCATCAGCTCCAAGGCAAAACATGACCTCATGATGAAAAATGAAGTAAGTGAAAAAATTATTATGTGCAGATAAACCTACCACTGTTGCAATTGAATAATGTGGGCTGCATATAGACATTGAGAGATAAAGTATATAATGTAAATAAAAATCACAGGAAGAAAAACCAAACAGTGGTTGGATATACATTGAAATCTGGATAGCAAGACTTATTATTTGGTATCGCTACTCTAAGTTCCATGTATATTTTCTTAATTTTTCTTCATTTTTTATGAAGTCCAGTGCATTGGTTATAAGTTCAGATGCACCAATCAGATGCACCAAAACCATCTTACTTAAATTAGGCATTAACTTGGACACAACATATGACAAGATCGGCATAGGGTATGTGTTATTTTCTGGAAATAGTTGCATTTGAATGAAATGTCTTGAATTGTATTTTTTTTTCTTCAAGTGATCTTTCCAGAATTAGCAGAATCATACCTGTTTGTCATCTTACACAAAAAGCAACAGGCTGAACTCAACAAATGTTTTATTTTCTCTTTAGCTTTAATGCTGCTTTCTGTTTACTACAGTTAACATTGTTATTAAACCTCCAGGAAAAATCTGAAAAAAATATATATGATTTTGTTAGGACTTAATTGGATGAAATAAGAACTGATGGTCCCAATTAGTGTAGTGGTACTTTTTGGGAGACCACCTGTCATGTATGATCAGATTCTTGATGCACATATCAAATTTGTCATATAATAGCCGAATGTCTGAATTTGCACATATTTAATCATGCCATTAGATATATATAAATATGTATAAAATACTGTTTTGTCTGTAATTTTGCATAGAATTTATTATTAACTATTATTTAAATGGATGAATAATTATTGTTAAAAATATTCATTATAATTTTCAGCTCGTTCTTAATTATGAAACTTTGCAAATTTTTACTTGACAAAAAAATTATGTTAAAAAAAGTTAAGTACAAAAAATTATTACGCCAAATCACTTGGACTGGTTAAGGAACTTAATTGTGAAATACCATTTTTTTGTACTGCTATTATACATGTAGGTGCAAAGACCAAACTTACTACATCCAAACTGAGGTCATCAAGGGGAAATTTTCTATTGAATAAAACTGAGACTACAAGAACTTGTGAAACTCACATGTTAGAGATATTTACTGCTTTATTACAAATAAATATAAACTCAGTTTAGTTTACTGGAAAAGGGAAAACAAAGATGATAACCCACATAAAAACACTTTATATCACACAAATTATACCACTTTAATGAGAATAGAAATTGTCCTCATCAAATCCTAGAGTTCAAAACTTTTGAACCATTCATCACTGCTGTCAATATCGCAGAGCGAGTCTAAAATGTCATTCTTCCTGAATAGATGGTCCCCCCCACCCCTTCCATTAAGGGAATAGCTAATACCACACACCTTGAAGCTGCATGGACCTCAAATATCAGTGTGCTTCTGCAAACCCTGCCAGACATAAACAATCCAATTGACCATCTGCTGCTTCGATGGAGGATGGATCCACTGGGTGTGTCCTCATCTTTCTCATTATTATTAATAAACTTATGTGTCTCATTGCACTGGTAAGACAGCCATTTGCACCACAGAAGAAACTTAAATGGTGTATTGATACAAACAGCATGAGGCTGCTGTTTGCTTGAGCAGCCTCACAGGATCACATCCATGTGGGTTCTTGCTTTCCTCATTTCACTCTTAATAGCATCTGTAAGGTGACCTTGAATAGAGTCCTGCACAAGCATTGAGGGCATTCTCTTAGTGTGCCTCTTCCATACGTCTGTTATGTACAGTTTCACAAGTTCCTTGTTCATCTAGCCTTTCTCTTGAAATTGAATGATCACACCTTTAGGATATTTTGACTTCACTGCTCATTTTCTCTTAAAGATTAATTAATTAATTGGCAATACTTGTTTGTTTGATGGCACTCGGACTTGTTCTGATGTGAAGTGCATGATTGAATTGTCTCCCTTTGTACGTTCTCCAGCAGTAAAACTGAAAGAAGCCTACATTCACATCTTGGCTAAATGTAACACTGATGGCCATTGAATTTACAGTTTCTGAAGTTATTTATTTAGCAATTCTGCCCACTGTCTTGAGATGCAATGGAGTGTTGCCTTTATTAATACCTTTAACAGTCTCGCAGCTGGCTTTGTGTATGGAATTGCTTGATCGCGAGTTGTGGAGCATGTCGGCTGTTTTTATTGCTGCCTGTTGACAACACTTTCAGTTAATCCATGTGATAATTAGGGTAATCAAAGCAGTTTCACATCCAAAGGGTAACTATTCAAATACCAGGTTTTTTTAGTACAGGTGAAACATTCCTTAGTTTTACTTGAATTTTTGTTTATTTTTCATCTGCTTTAGAAAATCTTTCTTGGTGTCAGGCATATTTTATACTATTTAAAATTGTTACAAATTTAAAAAATATGGTGTCAGGAAAATTAGAGGGTACGAATATTGAGGTTAATTACTCAAATACTCAAGGTCAATTTCTTAAGTACATGTATTGTTAGCCTCAGCATCATGCAACTTGGTATGTAGATGCATCTTGGTGAGTACAACACCACCCTACTGAAATTAGCTCACTGTGACCTATAAGTCATGCCTCATTGACTTTGGTTAAGTTTTATGTTTAGATCAGTTTCTCTAGTATTATTGGCCACAGAAGCTTGCAACTTTGTGCAAGGATGCATCTTGGTGAGTACAATGCCACTCAACCAAAATTAGGTCACAGTGACCTTCATTTCACACCTCAGTGACTCTAATTATATCCACACTTTTATGGATATATTGTGATATGTCATGCCTGTCAGTGCATCTGTGCATCACTGTTTTCCTTTTAACCTGAACTGCATCTACATTGATTGAAGGAGAGTGATCATATTTGTTATTATGTTTAAGGATGTTGCATTGATGACATTGAACATTTCATATCCTGGATGCAGCCTACATGGGAGGAGGGAGTGGGGATCAAAGGGTCATTTTCTCATGAACATTTACTGCAGTATCATACAAAAAGGGGTTGGCATGGCGTACATGTACTTTGAACACATTTCTAGTTATCATTGTTATTACTGATGGTGTTTAAAAAAATAAGGGTACAAAAATTACTGACAATATGGTAGTATGATTTGCAGTACCTATTTAATATCCTTTTCATACTATCCATCCCTGTTACCATATATACTCGCGTATAAACCACTACCAACTGCAAACTGCATAGACCCAGATCTGACAGTGCATAATGCGCCGGCAGATCTGGGTCTATGCAGTTTGTAAGGACTAATCAGTAGAACAAACAACATAAACCATGATCTGCCTGTGCATTATGCAATGGCAGATCAGGGTCTATGTTGTTTGCATTTGGAGCCGGTTTATACGCGAGTATATATGGTATATGCCCTGGTCTCAGTCACAGAAACACCTTTTACTATTTTACCAGCTTAT
Organism: Margaritifera margaritifera; assembly: GCA_029931535.1. Classification (NCBI taxonomy): domain Eukaryota; kingdom Metazoa; phylum Mollusca; class Bivalvia; order Unionida; family Margaritiferidae; genus Margaritifera; species Margaritifera margaritifera. The sequence continues at coordinate 2,390,856 of JAQPZY010001459.1, forward strand.
TATTCTATTATCATAGATATTATGGAACATGTAGCTTACATTGTCATGATCTTTCTCGTCTATTCATCCTCATCCATTTTCAGCTCCGTTGACCATAAAGGCAAGTTAGTTAATGATATATTCCTTTTTCCATTGTGTGTAAACCTTTCACAGTTGCTGTTCACTACTTCTAAAAAAAAAACACTTGACCATTTTGCGCATGATTTTTTACAGGGAACATTTTGGCATCAAGGTTTTTCAGATTTGTTTATTGTATGTGGATCAAGTATCCAATATGGCCACTGTTACTACAAAATGAAAAACTTTTGAACAACTTCGTAAAAACCACTCGAAAGAATTTGGCTATTCGCCAGGTGAGCAATCTCTGGTCCATTTGGACCTTTTGTTCCCTTATACCCGATCTGTTGGTCTTTGATGTCATGCTGAATTCTTGAGAAAAATAAAAATTAAAAATCTTGCAAATAGAACAGACACAATGTTTGTTTGATCTGATGTGATGTTCGAACCTGGGTTAGTGCAAACTGACTTTTATACATAATCTGTATGCATGCATGAACACAATTTACAGTACAAGAGATCCTGTCTTGAAAGACCTCCTTTTCTGCCAAAAAATAATGGTCTTTCAAGACAGGAGGTCTCTCATAACAGGTCATAACACTATATAATCAATAAACCTGGTCTGGTCTCAAGATAGGTGGTCTCTCAAGACAGGTTTTGCTGTATATACAGTGAAACCAGAAAAGGCAACCATGAGTAGAAACTATTTTCTCTAATATTTTGATTAATGGATCAAATACCTTTATTTGGAATTGGTTGAACTCATGCTGGAGTCAGAGGTCAAGGTGTTGGCAGAGCAGAGTAAATTGTCATGTTTTATATTTTTAAAAATCTCTGGTCACACGATCAGCAATCCGAGACAGAATTAACATGGTCCTAGACAGGCAGATATTGGTGACTTCATGGACCATTTCCTGTTATGACAACTTCTATTTTATTTAAGGTACTTTTCTTTTACTTATGCCTTTTGATCATCCTTCTACAAATGTTAAGTTATTTGGCAATGATAGAGAAAGTGCAAGACAAAACTGCTACATTATTTTAACTTGCAGTACATACACATGCAGCTTATATATGCACTAGTAAACTTTGATCAGTTCCTTTCAAAGAAATGTAAATAATATTTCAGTCACATAAAAGATAGATCTTAAACAGTATTAAATGGAGATAAACTTCTCACGTCCATATCTCACACATATAAACTGTGAATATTTTCCTCATTACTCAACAACAATTTATAAGGCAGCAGTTCCAAAATGAATCCTGTGAAATCCCATGCTGCTTATAAAGTCATCCAGTAAACAAGGAACAAGCACTTTTAAATGGGGTTAATCAGTTTTGTGTACCTTGCTCCATCCCACAAGTTGCTGCTTGTCTGTATCAGATGTGATAATTATATCACAAAAATGAGATTGAAAGCCAAAACAATAAAGTCAGCCTCTGATAATAATACAATGTTTCCTTTGAAATCCCATTTATAATGTTTCTATGTCATCCAGCAGATAAAGAAGAAAGCACTTTTTACGAGAGTAACTGTATATACTCGTGTATAACCCAATACCAACGGCAAACTGCATAGACCCAGATCTGCCGTCGCATAATGTGCCGGCAGATCTAGGTCTATGCAGTTTGTAAGGACTAATCAGTAAAACAAACAACATAGACCATGATCTGCCGGCACATTTATGCGCCAGCAGATCAGTACTTATGTTATTTGCATTTGGGCCTGACTTATACATGAGTATATACAGTAATGTTTTTGCATTTTGCTCATTGTCTCTGACACTGTTGTACAGTACTAGGTCAAAAGTGAGTAGGTACCTACGTTGACGTCATAGGAGGAAAACTAATGTCATTACTATATCTAAACAATCTCCTGACCAAAGTTTGAAAGAAAATGGTACTTGTACATCTAATACTTTGTAATGAAATCTTTGGCTATTATTACAGTATGTATGGAGTCATAAAGTCCTCTTGTGTAAGATTGATTGAGAGGGACCCAAATGTCAAGAATAACGATCAGGCAGTTTGAATATAATTGACTGTCATATAGTCTAAAGAAATACTGAGATCCAGGGTATGTGTATGTCCAAGTTAATTCCCCATTTGAAAATTCTTTTGCAATTACTGACCATAACTCTTCATCAAAGAGAGTTGTCAGAGTTAATGTTGATCTCATCTGGAGTCAGATTTCCAATACCATATTAAGTAATGCACCCCCAATACATTACCAAAATATTCTTGAATGGCAGGTGTGTACTCTACAGGCTTAAACACTCAGGTTGGTGCCATTCTTTATTGGGTTTTCTCTAAACATAAACTTTTTATCTTTGTCTAAAACAACTTTTAGTTTTATCGCTAAACAATTACTCTTTACCACTTGTTTTCAACTGTTCAGTTATGTCTCTCTTTACACCAAGAAACGCATGGTGTACAAATTCATTGAGAAATCATAGTTTGCTTCCTTTCAGTGCATTTCCTGAATCCTAAACTCTTGAACCTTCTTTCGACAGGACCCGTAAACACATTAAAACCGACATACTCGTTAAACTCTATTTTAATTACAGTAATACCATACCTGTTTCTATTGCATAGCTAGTACTTTTGTGAGGGGAAAATACCCCAACTGAATGAGAAAAATTTCATCCTCCCATTAGGGTGAACCAGAAGCTTCCAGAACACACGATCACCCCTCCACAGTAGACCTGGTTCCCCTAGGACTTGCATCCTCACCAGTTTCTCCTTTTAGCAGCTTGGAAACTGCACAGGGACCCCTTGAATGCTCCCATTTCTCCGGGTCAGGATTTCCATCATCATCTGAATTGGTGGACAAATCGGGACCGGTTTCTGGTCGGAGTCCCCATGCACCCCCTGAACCCCACTCTTACCTGTTCGCAGACACGTCAGATTCAGGGCCGAGCACTCATCTTGAGCTGGATGGACTGATTCTTCGGGGTTCATGGTCTCAGAAAGAATCTACCCTCATTATCAACATTTTGGAAATGAGGGCGTTGTTTTTAGGCCTTCAAGGGTATGTCCACCAAATAAGAGATCGCTGCATGATGGTCTCTGACAACAACATGTCTCTGGTAGCATACCTTAGGAGACAAGGAGGCACACATGCACTTTCTCTCTGCATGGAGGTTTGGAACCTCTTTCACTGGACAGCTTCCAAAGGAATATTACTCTGAGTTCACCATATTCCCGGCAGGAAGAACATTTTGGCAGACAGTCTGTCAAGGAAAGTGAAGACAGCCCTTACGGAATGGTCGCTCCATCAAACCGTGACAGACTCCCTGTTCCAACTTTGGGGAACTCCCTTAGTTGACTTGTTTGCCACCAAGCTGAACAACAAGCTCCCCTTTTATGTTTCCCCAGCCCCCAACAAAAGGACCTGGGCAGTGGACACTTTCAGCCCGAAGTAGGATCATCTGTTCACTTACACCATCCCACCTTTCAGGATGATTCCACAGGTCCTACACCAAGTCAGGCACTCCACGGCTCAGCTCATTCTGATTGCTCCTCTGTGGCCCCAGCAATCATGGTTCAACAATCTTCTTGATCTGCTGGTAGACCTTCCCAGGACCTTACTTCATAGGAGGGACCTCCTGTAGCAACACAGGGGCGCTCTCTTACACAACAGCCCACAGATTCTCCACCTTCACGCTTGGCTCATCTCAAACAATCTCTCTGCAAAGAAAAGTTTTTGATCCAAGTTGCCAAGTGCATCATTCAGTCCAGGAGAAGATCAACGTCTGAGGTGTATGATGCCAAATGGAGAATCTTTTGTGATTGGTGTAGTAGAAAACATGTCAGTTCTAGCTGTCCCTTTATGAGTACAGTGACCAATTTTCTTTTCTTCCTTTTTGAAGAGAAACAATGCTCAGTTTCTACTATTAAGGGCTATCGAGCAGCCCTATCCAACACTCTTAAATTTTCAAAAGGCCCTGCCATTGGGACGGATTCTTACTTAGCAGACCTATCAGGTATTTTGAACTCCAAAGACCAGTGTCTCACTCTCTAATGCCTAAATGGAATCTCTCTTGTGTCTTGTGGTCTCTAAATAAACCCCCCTTTGAACCTTTGGGTGAAGCTTGCTTTGAGAAACTAACCCTCAAGACAGTTTTCTTGCTCGCCTTAGCATTTGCGAAATGAAGGAATGAGCTTCATGCCCTATCCATAGAGCAGAACTGTATCAGGGTTAATGGGAATTATGAGTCTGTTTCTCTCCTTTGCCAACCAGGGTGTTTTTTGCAAAAAACAAGCTTCCATCGGTTGTTCCACTCCCAACTGAGATCCCCAGTCTCAGCCGTATCTGTGACCAAGATAGACTTTTATGTCCAGTTAGGCCTCTATGTTTTTGCTTGGTAGCCTCTATAGAGAGAAGGAGGGAGAGGAAGTGTCTTTTCCTCCCCATTAAAGGTTCAGCTGATATTTCAGCTTCCACCATTTCTAGGTGGATTATATTAACTATCAATAGAGCTTACCAGTCCCTTACTGATAGGGACCTGTCTTTTATGAAAATTAAAGCCCATGAGATTCTAGCCATTGCTGCCTCACGGGCCTGTCTAACTCATTCATCTCTGGAGGATATGATGAAAGCCACGTTTGGCACTCTCACACTACTTTCTCCTCCTTTTACCTTCACTTGTTAGCCCACCAAAGCAAAAGCATTTTCTCACTGGGCCCAATCTTTATCGCACAGAAAGTGGCCAATGCGGATTCCATCCCATAGTAGTTTATTGCTCTTCTGTGAGGGTGAGTATTCCTTTTGTTTGTTTATTATTTGCCTGTTGTGGGATCATCAGCCTTCAACCAAACTGACAAATTCATCTATGCAATAGCAACAGGTATGGTATTACTGATATTAAAATAATGGGGGGGGGGGGGGGGGGGGTAAAACTAATTTTAATGATGTAACACTTACCTGTTGCTAATACCAGATTCTCTCCTCCCACTCCACACTAATGCCCCACTAAGTTAAGCTGTTCCCTCAAAAAAATGAAGAGCACCAGCACGCATGCCCATTATGTGCAGGGTTCTCCTGCAGGAGTGATCCAGTGTTCTGGAAGCTTCTAGTTCACCCTGATGGGAGGATGAAATTTTCATCATTCAGTCATAGTATTTTCCTGCCAGAAAAGTACTAGCTATGCAATAGCAACAGGTAAAGATTACATCATTAAAATTAGTTCCCTCCCCCCGCCAAATAAAAAAATTAAAAACAAAAAAATACATGTACTCAGGTCCTGAAAAGATGGCCTTGGATTATCAAAGATTGCAGTGTTGCAGTGAACAAGAGAAGATGATCACTCCTTTTGCTCATGATTTTTGGTGTCTCCAGTTGTTTCTTGTTTTTTGTGAAATCTTTTCAAATTTTTCCAAACTGTACAATGCAGTATTCTATCGATTTTAGATATTTTTCCACCAGTAACAAGTCATTCTTGACTAACTGAATTATCGTGGGCTTCTAATCATATTTCAGTTCCTTACCATGAGGCACCATGTTCTGTTTTCATCACTAGGGAGGTATAAATAGCACTTGCTACAAGTTTTCAAATTACACAGATAAAATCAAGCTTGCAAAATAATTTTTATACAGTACATGCAGTGACATTTGAAATTATATTTCACTAAATGATGTTGACTTTCTTTACCCCAGTGGCTACTCCCTTTTGACCTGGCACTGTATTTTCAGTCATGAAACTTGATGTGTAAATTCATTTTGGAGGGTACTACTCACCATGGGCAAAAGTGGGTCACAGTGACCTAATTTTCAGGCTCCGGTGATAAAATTAAGTTTTTGCATTTAGCTTAGATTCTCTGACACTATTGTATATAGCGACATGAAACCTGATCAGTACCAGTATTTGTTGTAAATCCGATCAAAGTGGACATTAAGACATTACTTGATTAGTCTGTTTTTTGTCCTTTCCATCAAGTATTCATTTGTATAATGACTGGTTTTCAAATAGTTATACTTGCTTTCCATGACGTGTGTCATGGGGGTTTGGTGGTTATCGATGCCTAGAGGATGATCGACTATGGTGTTATAGCCTGGATCGAGCGAATATTTAAAAAAAAAAAAGAAAGGGATGGAATAAATGGAGATCTGAGCAGAAATATATAGTAGAACAACATGAGCCCTCTGTATGCACAATACAACAATTTAATTAATTAAATCAAAAAATATAAAAATTGTACAGGACCATTTGCAGGATGCACCTCTAACAGAAAAGTCAATTATTAAATCAAAGTTCTTAAGTGCAATTTAGCAGCTCCATTTATATTGATACGGCAAATTTCATCACAAAATCGAGTGAGTGTTTGGAACTTTGATTGTCCGGCATGTCTTTCATAACCTGATAACTGGTTGCTGTTCACTCTCTTGAATCAACATAACTTTTCGGTTGGGGTCAACTTGCACTGGAACACTCTCAAGTTCCCTCTTGCCTGATTATGCATCACTCCACCTTTAGTGGCCTCTCTCGATAGATAGTTCAGTCTCTTATACTGGTCATAGAAGTTATTTTCCATTTAGCTTTGAGGTTCGCTATCTTTTCCCTTTTTCAGAACCATCTCCATACACTGTGGTCACGTGTCTCTCATAGACACAACTAACACGTCCCTTGGACAAGCTTTACGAGGGTCTCATCCCCCAGAGTCAAGACCTTTTCACCTCACACAAAAATTAGACTGCCCGATTCCACTGTGTAAGCTATTTTAAAACACGAGACTTCACCTGGGAAACACCCCCCAAACTACTGACTATCCAATCAGATCTCAAGTGTATCTAACCGCCATTATTAACACACGCCCCTCCAGGGTTTGGAAAAATTCTACATTCCCTGCTTCCCTCCATATACAGATCTCTGCAAAGTTTCAACTTATGACAAATATTTCAACAAGTACAAATGCTGCTTCTGCAAAATTTCAAACCTCGGCCATTTCAATAATCACAATCCGATCATCAACCCCTGTCTAGTTTCTTCTGACATAGTTACCAAACGAGACTTCATTAATAATCAATCAAGTCCCAAACAGATGCACTCAAGTATTAGCATCCTTAAACATGCCACGGATTCAATCCAGTGCAAAATCACATACATCAAAAAGCTGAAAATAAACATTTTTCAATATCTTTACTTTACAATGACATCTGCAAAATTAACTCTGTTACAACGTGGTAGAACTTTTTTTTAAATTATTTGTAATTCTATTATGGACTACTATAGACTTTGACAAATTTTTAAAAAAAGCTTATTCATATTTCAGTAAATGCATGGGAGTTTATACTAGTTATCAAGAAAAGAGATCATCACAGCTTAACTGGCACTGAGATTCATTTATACAGTATGTACAAACAGTAACTTGCATTGTCAATATGAGTTATACATGCAACCTGATAACCTGAGTATTGTTGATATGACTAGTATTCATTATGTCATTGAACAGTGTAGGCTTCCTGGCTCCCCACCTCATTGGCTTCTTGGGGTTCAACAGCTGCTATACATCAGTTCTCTTTGTGCATTCACTTCATGCCATTTCATATTAATTCACCCAAAAATCTAATGTCAACACTATATTGTGTGTTAAAACAAAACCCACTGAGTGAAGTCCACACAGTTGCCACTGTCATCCCCACTTTTTGATGGGTAGCCCAGTTCTCACTTGGCCCCTTCAGTTGCCACTGAAGAAACTTTACTCAAGGGTTATCTGTAACATTCTGTCCGGGAGTTTCAAAGCTGTGACCTTCTGTACAACTCTGTTGCGCTCATTCATTTACCCCTGAATTACTCGTGAACAGAATGAACTTCATCAGTAGTAGCAGACAGTCCCCGTAGGCCAAACATGCATGTTTATTATGAATAAAAAGTTAACTTGAGCTGGTTTTTGTTGTGTATAAATAAATAATATCATATTTGCTTGTATAATGGCAAATCTGGGTCTATACTCTTAATGGCTGAGTAGGAGTTACACATGATCGAATATATTCCTACACTTCAATGAATAGAAACTAATCGCATTCTACCACATTATACATGGAAGCTTTTGTGGCAAGCATCTCATCACGTCAGAAGCTGAATTGTGATGACAAGCATCCCATCATGTCTCAAAAGCTGAATTGTAATGACAAACATCCCATCATATCTCATAAGCTGAATTGTAAACCCATTGTAAGGATCTAAAGCTTGCTTAAATGCATGTTGGGAAGTGATTAAAATTATGATAGTAACTTTGAATTTAGAACCAATATCATGGATGATAATGATAAGCCATTCTATAATAAGTCTCAGGATAATCTGGCAATCCAGTTGGCTTCTGTAATGATCATCTGTAATCTACTCAAATATACAGTATCTGAACCAAACTACTCTGTATGAAAGAAGTCATGACATTCAAAATGGCTATCAGGGGATACATTTAGAAAAATTTTTCAGTCCTAATCTGTCATCATGGCTATGTATCATGGACATGTCAACATAGCTTGACCACAAGGGGGACTTTGTTCAAAGTAATTCATTCTTTTGCTTCCCCTTAATAATGTGTTCTTGTAAAATGGGATCATGATTGAAATGTCTGAAAGTAACATGTAGCTGGCCTCTGGTGATTCCTAATCAAATTTGGGAATGTGAGCCTAATAATTGCCATGTTTTATTCAGCATATGATTAAATTTGCTGCAGAGTGTATGGACTGTTGGGATTATATGGCATTACATTCTTTTGAATACTTTCAGATTTGGTAATAATAATAATAATAAATGTCGTTATAAGTTTCCTTTTTGTATACAGTGTTTATTGTATAATAAACCTAGGAGGTCTGCCTGTAATTGTTGTGAAAAATGGGGTTGTTTTATTATTGTATAAAGCTTCTTAAAATTGAAACTCATTTATATATTTTTCAGTGTTGGGGATGGGCTTATAGGGGATAATGGTTAAAGCTATGCTTTTGCCTTTGCCCTTTGAGAAAGTGCCAAACTGCTCTCCAGTAACCGTGTAATCCTGGGGTCAGATTCATTTTCAGTTGTCATTTGAGTCATTTTGTCATTGATTTTTAGCAATTTGCCTGTTAAGTGCTCTGACACTTCATATTTGATCAGTTGCAAGGCAGATAAAACGTATTGATATACTCTTCATTTGTTAATTGATAGATCTAGCATAGAAATATCAAAACTTCTGAGCTTGAAACACAAGTTCATTCTTTAAACCCAAATATTAGAAAGGAGTGCATCTGTGTCCTTTAATTAGAAACCAGTAAAGGAAGCAAGGTTATAAAGATCCTGAAATTTTTATACTTTAATCTTATTATAATTATAAGTATATATCTTATTGTCAAATTTTTTGACTTGGAGATTGAGCTTGAGTTTGATGCTCAAAATGAGTAGAGAATATGAGGTCACTCCCCTCCATCATAAAACTTTACTCTACTCCAAATCTTACTCGAAAATATTCTGACCAATCAAAAGGCTGTATTTGTCAATTTCAAGTAATATTTCCAAGTCTGGAGTAAAAAAAATGTGTTATTCAAAACATTGAGTTAAGTTTTATGATGAAGGTGTCTGATTTTAATTGTGATGATTATGCCAGTTATGTTTATGTAAATGGACTGTATTTTTCAAGGGATGGATCTTTTCATGGATGAAAACAAAGAAATTCAAACTTTAATTATGATTACTTATGCAAGAAGAGTTCGTTTACAACCTTTGATATCTGACAGTGCGAGGAAAAATCACACTGAATTTTGAACCCTCACAGATTCACTCCTGTAGTTCAATTTCTCACAGAATTTTGACCTTGGGTTCAATTTTTCACAGAAGAGATTTTTTTATGCTTTTTTTTGTGGTGATATTTTGAACCAAAAATCAAAATGTGCCAGGACTAGAATTGAAGTATGTACCCACATTAGAAGGACACATTTATTGTGTTGACGCTTACCATATATACTCCTTTAAAAGTCATGTCCGACTGCAAATAGCACAGACCCAGATCAGCCATTGCATAATGCACCAGCAGATCTGAGTCTGTGCAGTTTGTTAGTAGTAATCACTAGAACAAACAACATAGACTCTGATCTGCTGATGCATTATATGACAGCAGATCAGGGTCCATGTTGTTTGCAGTTGGTCTTGATTTATAAGCAAGTATATACAACACCTTGCAAATGTATTCATAGTAAGATGCGTGTTTTAGTAAACCTCTAGATGAAATATATTAAGTTTCTTTTCAGTCATAACTAGGGGCCCCGGGTGGCCGAGTGGTCCAAGGCGCTTGCCTTTACAGATCACTGACATCTCACCTCTGTCTGCATTGGTTTGAATCTCAGCTCGGCCAATGTGGGTATGTGAAAAGGCCTGCCAGTAGTTTCACGTGGGTCATGGTTCTTCTTGTGGTCTTCCCTGGTTCTTCCTCCACCAATTATGCTGGCCACCATGTATGTGCTGAAAAATGGTCTCCTCATCCAAGCATTTGTGAAGGTTGAGCGGGATTATTGGAGTAAAGCAGGAGGCCTCACATGTATACATAGCATGTTATTCTGTCATTGGAGGAAACAGGCACTTTTCAAAGAGAACATACATTTTTTACCAGTCACATATGTCATATATAAACCGGACACTCGAACCATGTGTTTCATAGTTTAAAGAGAATAGTTTTTGTTGTCTGCATAATAAAGGGAGGGGAGAACCCCTTTATGGTGAAACCTTAACTTCCAACGAAGGAAGGGTGGGTGTATACATGCTCAGCCTCGAGCTTTACTCCAATAATGTCCCTCATCCTTCACAAATGCTTGCATGACTGGACCATTATTTTACGTAAAGTCTTCTACCTCACATGTATACTGGTACATAGCATCTTTAAAGATAAACAACTAAACATCACCTTATCATCAAAAGGAAATTGTATTCAGAATTGCTAAACATTAGTTAATTTGTACATGTAAGTCAACATCAGAACAAATAATACCATTACTTATGGTTCATTCCTTGACTGTCATATACTTCTTTAAATGATGAAGACAAACAAGTTATAAATCATTTTTATATTAAATAACTGCCTCTGCATAACCCCTTATTACTGTCATGAATATCCGTCAGATACAACTTGTGAAAAGTCTTTGCTGATGTCCAGTCTGCTGTTTTCAAGATTTCTTGCAAGGAACAGCTTTGTCTGAAAGCAGCTGATGTCGCAGCAGTTCTGTAAGAATGAGCCTTGAACTTAAATATATCAATCCCTGATTGTTCTAAAACTATTTTTAACCATCTAGCAATAGTACTAGTTGTGACAGCTCTATATGAACAATAAGACACAAAAACCTGAGTAGATTTCTAAATATGTTTTGTCCTGTTAATATAATGTAACAAGGTATGCATTGCACACAGCTTTTCATCATTATAATGAATCATCTTTAATTGGAAACTCTTATCTTGTCTTGAAGTTTTCAAAATATTAGAAAATCTAAACAATACTTTATTTGTCATGCAAGTCATATTACCTAAATTCAAAGATATTAAAGTCTGTGCTCTAGGAGCTGTAGATAAAGAAATGAGAGCAACCAGCTTCATTGTTAATAACCTCAAAGATACATGTATATTTTCCAAAGGAAAAAGAGTACACAGGTATTTAAAGACTGGGCTTACATCCCAAGTATCAATGTATCGGGGTTTCGGTGGACTACTGTTTTACAATGCCTTCAAGTATCTACTAATAAGCAAAGGGTTGATAGACCAATTATTATCAAACATTTTCAACATTTAAAGTAACATTACCTTATGAGTTTTGATGACACTATAAGACTTACCTTCATTTACCAAGGAATCTAAATATGAAATTACTGTTACCTCAGAGACACAAAAGGGATTAATTTCCCTGATCTTACACCAAAAACTCCATTTTTTCCCTGCCAAATTGTACTGTTTATTTGTTCCTGGTCTCCATGAATTGGTAATGATATCAACTGCTGTTCTTGGAATTCTTTGATTTTGGAGCAATCTCCTGATACAGTCACCGCAACTAAAGAGAGGGTTTTCCCTAGAGGATGAAGATGACCATTGTGTGGAAGTGTCAGTAGGTTTTTGTGCCTTGGAAGTCGAATTGGAAAAGAAATCAAACAGGACAAGACTAGAGGAGACCAGGACTGTGATGTCCAATGTGGAACAGTTAAAAGTGCTTTACTAACATTATCAGCAACTATTTTATTCAATATTTTCCCAACAAGAATAAAAGGGGAAAAAATGTATGGGATTGACCAATGCCATGAGAAAGAAAAAGCATCATTTTTAAAGCACCTGGTTCTGGAAACCATGATACAAACTTCTTTAATTGATGGTTTAATCTGGATGCAAAGAGATTTATATCTGGAAAGAAAATCTGCCTGGATATTATGTTTACCAGCAATATGGACTGCTGATATGAATATATTCCTTTCCAAACACCATTCCCACATCTGCCTAGCAAACTGATCCAAGTGAATAGATGGCATTCTACACATATCATTAATATACGAGATAGCACACATATTGTCAGACTGAATCTCAATATGTTCATTCTTATGATCTAAATAAAAAGCTTGCAAGGCATATAAAATTGCTAAAAATTCTAGGTAATTGATTGGAAAGTTAGCCTCACTCTTTGTCCACCTACCAGAGATTGACCTTTCTGAACAAACCTCATAAGCTTCCCACCCAGAGAGTGATGCATCAGTTTGAATGGTAAAAGCAATCTTCTTTAGTCTGATTAATTGACCATTCTTATCCACAACATTTTGGTACCACCATTCCAGTTCCTAGGTCCTATGTGTAGATAGTTGTATTTTATTATCAAAGTTGTTGCTCTGACCAAGTCCCTTAATTTTATCACGTTCCAAACATCTATAGTGCATCGGGGCTTCCAGGATTGCATAAAAGTCATTGATGAGCATACCAATAAATGATGCCAATTCTTGTACTATAACATATTTTTGATCAGAAAGTTGTTTTTTTTTTCTCTGCAGTAAGAAAAACTTTTAACTGCACAGAATTCACCACAAAACCAAAAAAGACAATTCTCTGAGATGGAATAAGCACTGATTTTTCCCTATTGTGAAACCTAAAGATTTAAGTGTTTCAATCATAATCCATGCATTTTGTGAACAAATGTGACTATCACCATCAAAATTCAATGAGTCATCAATATAGAAGGAACATCTAATGCACTGTTGTCTGAACCATGCAATTTAAGGATCTTAGTGAACACCCTAGGAGCTGAGGAAATCCCAAAGGGTAAACAAACAAATTGAATAAATTGCCCATTCCAAATAAACTTTCGAAAATTATTATAATCTGTATGTATTGGAATACTAAATAAGCATCCTTCAAATCAATAGAAGTGATGAAATCATTTTCATGGATGAGATCTAAAACTATTTTAAATGTTTTTTGCTTGAAATGTTCATAATGAACAAATTTATTCAGATGTTTCAGGTTGATGATTGGTCGGAATTTCCCACTAGGTATGGGTTCAATAAAAATGTTGGAAACAAAGTGATGACTCTCCCATGTGGAATGGAAATATAGCACCTTTGGATAGAAGTTCCTTGATTTCATTACGAATAATGGTTTTCTGTTCATCAGAAAAAGGAATTTCTTTTTAGAAAATGTGATTGGAAAGGCATGGATTCAAACTCTATTTTGTACCCTGAGATGGTCTGTAAAATCCACAGATCACTTGTGAAACTGTTCCATATAGTAATACAGTGCTTTAACTTCCCCATAGAACTTACCTTCACGGGTTTTAATTTGAGGTCTTGTTTGGGGCACTGGTATAAGGAGCTCTCCTTCCCCTATTGGCATTCTGGTATTGGTACCTGTAACCGCTTTGGGCATTGTAGGGTTGAGACCAATATCTCGCTCTCTGGTTGAAGCCTTGCCTTCTCATGGGCCCACTGCCCCTATCACCACGGCCTGTACTGAAACCCCTGTAAGCCTGATTGTAATTTTCTTTAGCTAGTGCAAAACCAGTGTCGCATCTTTTAACTTCATTAGCAACATCATCCCCAAAAAGCATAGATGATATGGGAGTGTTCATATTGCAAAGATTTGAATATTTTTATTTTAAGTGTGGACATATGTACCTCCTTCTAAGAGATAAATGGTATTGTACCTGCCCCACGAGAGTAACAGCATCTGAAATTAAGCATTTTGTTTCAAAATTTGTGGCAATTTGTGACTTTAATAAGTCTGCTAATTTGACAATGGGCATAATACCTGCAGCAACAAGGTGCTGTATAAAAGCTTTGTCATAAGAATTAACTCTTTTGCTTACATCATTCCAAATTTCTTGATTAACAAGTGGGGGGCCCAATTTATCACATTTTTCTGGTATCTTGTACTTCTGTACAGTGTCATCGGTTGAACACAGAGAAGTGCATGCCATGCTGATCAACTCTGCCAATGATTTAGAAATGGGCTCCCCTTTTTGAGGAGCTTTCAATTTGGGCAACTACCACACACTATCAAGATTGCTTGTACAAGAACCGTTGTAATCTGGTCCTAAACCATCAAACAAAGCCCCATTTATTTTGCCACTTAAAGAAATTTGCTTCAGTGGTCTACTTTGATCAGCCTCTGCAGGGGTAATATCAATGTTGCTATATGGCCCTTCATTTTCAACCTCAACATGTAGGTCTGATCGACTTCCACCAAAAAAGCTGTCAATGTCTTGTTCATTAGCCATATCAGGAAGCATTTCATGCAAGCCCCATTTAAGCTTCAAAGCCTTAATGTCTGTTTCAGACAGTTGTTTTTTTGCCTTTATTAGATGCCATAACAGGCTTGAGTTTTGACGACTTTCGAACTTTAGTTACCAAGGACTTCAATTTCATTTCTTTATTTCTTTGTTTTTTCGGCTTCTTAATTCCTCTCACCTTGGAGGAAGTTGCCTCAACCTCGCAAAAAGCAGCTATATCATCTGGACCAAAACCTGAAGAATTCGGAGGCGGCCTCAGGGTCGGTAATTAAAAGGACTTCATCCTCTTCTGTAGGCATTACAAATAAACAGAAATAAAATACGGTAAATAACAGCTCTACTGTAGCTTGGACGATGTCCTAAGCTGGCTACCACAACACCACAATACCAAAACGAGCGCCTAGTAATTAAATATCTTACCACTCTGTTGCAATGCCAGAATAACTATGAAACACATGGTTCAAGTGTCCGGTTTATATATGACATATCATGTGACTGGTAACAAATTTACCTTCTCTTTGAAGAGCGCCTGTTTCCTCCAGTGACATGCTATGTATACATGTGAGGCCGAAGGCTTTGCATAAAATAATTGGCGTTAAACCCAAACAACAATATTCAGTCATAACTGTGTGCAAATTCCACACACTGTACAACTTACTTGCATATGATAGAAGGCTGATTTATTTATCAGTGCACATGGATGACCTCGGAAAAAATCAAAATCTCACAGAATTTACTCAAATCTCAGAAAATATTTTGTTAAATAAAGCAAAACTGTTATGAGGACACGATTGAGTTACACTTGTACCTTGCCATTAATGCAAATCTCAATTTCAAATGCACATTCCTGTTGATTGTGAATATGATTTTTGTGCAACCTGTGTTAGCAAATGGTGAGATATACAGTATTGTCTCTAATTTTTGACACAAATTTTTTATATACCATCAATCCATAAAAAATGTAAATAATTCTTGGTATGGAGAACTATATTTTTATTAAAATTTTGCGAATTGTAGTTACCAAAGAAAATTACAAATAATATTTTACCTTTAATTATTTGTACATCCCAACAAAAACAAAAAATGAATAAAAACTGCACTAAATATTACTGACATTACAGTAGACATCACTTCTCTGGTGGCAATGGCTGTTCTGGCAATCTTAAGATTTGGTGGTAAAGTTTTGTGTTGAAGTCTGATGTGATGGTGTTACATCATAATACTGTACAGTTTGCAAGTAAGACACAATCTTCAGCAGAACACTTGTTGAACCTACAGAAATGTATTTATGTAAAAAAAAAAATTAATTATATAATTAACATTTATTTATTGCTCTGTTTATTCATTTATTTGTCTCAACATATATACACATACATATGGGCAGAAAATGAACTTACTGGTCTTCTGTGAAACAAAGTCAAGATGATGTACCAGAATCTTTCAGCAAAACTGAGGTGATATTATATATCACATTTAGTGACAGTCAAGGGATCGTGGAGATTTATCACCAAATTATTTTGGTATCCAAGGCATCTTTTATGTTTAAAATGTTCCATTAACCAGCATGCCTGGACTTACCAATGGACTATAGTCATAACAAATGTTTTCTTGTATACTTGAGCCCGTGACTGCAGACATAATAAATATTTTCTTGGATACTTACGCCACTGATCCCATGGTGTTGCTTGATTTACAATTATCTTTTAAAAGAGCAATAGTCTCCATAAGATTACTGTTATGCTGTTAAGGAGGACATAAATGATTTGTTATTTGTTGGGGAAAAGTGTGAAAAGACTACTTGTGTATAAATCGGGTCCAACTTCAAACAACATAGACCCTGATCTGCTGTTGCATAATGTGCTGGCAGATCAGGGTCTGTGTTGTTTGTTCTACTGATTAGTCCTTACAAACTGCATAGATCCAGATCTGCCAGCACATTATGCGATGGCAGATCTGGGTCTATGCAGTTTGCAGTTGGTATCGAATTAAACATGAGTATATACGGTATGTGCTTAATGTGTTGGCAGATCAGGATCAGTGTTGTTGGTTCTACTGATTACTTCTACTTCTGCATAGACCCTGATCTGCTGTTGCATAATGTGCTGGCAGATCAGGGTCTGTGTTGTTGGTTCTACTGATTACTTCTAATAAACTGCATAGATCCAGATCTGCCACCGCAGTATGCAATGACAGATCTGGGTCTATGCAGTTTGCAGTTTGTATGCTACTTATACATGACTATATATGGTATATGATTGTATGTATATGTTTTTATCCTGGATAATGTTTGTTAACCTTCCAACACAGCTCCACATACTGGTCTTCATTCTCTTAGTCACAAAACCAGAATTATTTGCTGTTTTCTTTCCACTATCTGTACACCAATACTTTATTAGTAAAGATATGGTTTTGTTTGCCCAGATACAACAACCTTGTTTACCGTTTTATAATGTGTACCAAATTACAAACAACATAAACCGTGATTTATTGTCTTTTAGACATTTCATATCATAAGAACAAACACTGTTGACCTGATCTGCAAGCACATTATCACCTGCCCCATCTGGGTGTATGCTTTTAGCAGTTGATTTGGTTTAGGGCTTTTTGCCTTTTTATGGGGCAGCAACACATGAAGGTTATATCATCCTGAGGGAAGTAGAGTACAGTGCCTTGTCTAAGGATACACCATGGTAGTCGATTTCGGTTCCAGTGGGCGAATCAACCTTCAGGTAGTGAGTCCAATGCCTTAACCAGTGCAGTTGGGTACGCATTATACACAAAAAGACAGATTAATTTGATGCACACAATTCTTTACATGCCACCTGAATTTTACTGTGGTCACAACCAATTGCTTTGTTCCACCACACTCTAGGTTTGATTCCTGATTCCTACATCCCCATGATTCTCCCATCCACTGTTACAGTACTATTATAATTAGGGCAGGTAATTACCAACAATCACTTCACTCTTTCTCTTGGCACATTACTTCTGTAATACCATTATTTTTGGACTCAGCACTTAATAGGATAACATCAAAGTACCAAGTTGGTTATGCAAGATGCCGTCTTTTGCCGTGGTGTTCTGAGAACAGTTATGAACAGTGAGATTCGGTGCTAAACAGCGGTGAATCAAAGTCATGAGAACTGCTGGTTACCTGGTCCTCTTAACAGTGGTACAGGGGCCAGCATAGCAGGATAAATTTCCTGCACCTTTAATTAACTGAACAGAGGCAAGAAATGAAATTCCACTGCCTTCTCAACTACTGACAACAGACTGTATGTGATACTGCATCAGAAGTTAATCAGACATTAAAACTAAGACCTTGGGACCTACTGGTACTTTTGTCACTTAAGTTTTGGAGTGCAGATTATGTCTATCAGAGAACAAAAAAGAAAGACAGATACATCATGCATTCTTTAAAACAGAGCTACAAATTTCTCCTGGGAATTTTCTTTAAATTAGACTTGAATGTAGTTCTTTCCAGATGCACTGTAAAATGAATTATCAGTAATT
The DNA here is from genome assembly GCA_029931535.1 of Margaritifera margaritifera. NCBI lineage: Eukaryota > Metazoa > Mollusca > Bivalvia > Unionida > Margaritiferidae > Margaritifera > Margaritifera margaritifera. Next base: position 2,409,144 of record JAQPZY010001459.1, read on the forward strand.
GTATCCAGGTGCACATAGGCCTTCATCTGATTATGATTCTTATGTTACCATATTTAACAGGTATATTGCACTTCCAACTGTGAAAAGCGTAGATCCAGCTCTGCCACCATATTATGCAACAGCAGATCTGGGACTACACATTTGCAGTTGTGTGGGTGTTATATAGGAAAGTTTATGATAATTTGACACAGACCATTCTTTACTTACACAAGGGTTATGCACTGATTAAAGTCACTCACTTTGCACGTCTGGGATCTGGGTTTTGGTTCGGATTCTTAAATCCCCTAATTCTCATATCACTTATACAGTACTAACTGACAATGAATATACTCTCTCTCTCTCTCTCTCTCTCTCTCTCTCTCTCTCTCTCTGCTGATTATCACTGAAGTATCATTGTTTATCAATGCAACATTAGTAGGATAACAACTGAGTTATGTATGGCACCATTTTTTATTTTGATGTTCTGAGAGAAGGCATAGGTAGAGAGATTCTGGCCCCTCCATTATAAAACTTGTACTCTGCTTCAGATCTTACATGAAATGGTTCATACCAATGAAAATGCTGCATTGAAATGGTTCTTAACAATGAAAATGCTGCATTGAAATGGTTCTAACCAATCAAAATGCTGCATTGAAATGGTTCTTACCAATCAAAGTGATGAATTTGTACCTTTCAATGCTCCAGGCATGGTGTAAAGTTTTATGACAGAGGGGCCAGGGCTAAATAGCTCTAAATATGTCATGACAACTGGTCATACTGAGAGTAATACAGAGGCCAGGGTACCACCCTACATTATTTACACCTTAATTAACTAAATAAAGATACAAAGTTCTGTCTCTTAACTGAAATCCCATTACTCATGTAGCAACTTACACCTAGCTAACTGCATGCAATATTTTATTTGAAGGCAAAATATTTTTCAGACATGAAAACCAGGACATGGGATCTCCTAGTACTTTTTTGATTAAAATATGAAGTGCAAACTATGTATAAAACAAGATGATATGTCATTTCTAAAAAAAAAAAAGATTGATCAGCTTCATATACCTGGAATAATCTCATTATGAAGTCAGTTATGAGCGTGGTCAGTTGTTGGCATTGTTTGCCACATTTGTTACTGCAGTGGCAGCAAGTCCGCAAAGTTTCATTCAATTAGAACATTATCCATGAATCAGCTATGTAATTATTTAATTAATTAATTACAGTTTAACATACCTGCAAATGTCCTAAATTGTTGGAATGGGAGGAATCAAATTCCAATGGAATTTTTGTGATCCCAAAGGGGATTTTGAACATGCCTTAATGAACATCAATATTTCAAAGAAAATATGTTTTTCCAATTTCCAAAATCCTGTATATTTTGTGCAATTTTTGTTCCTTAAGGAAAATATGATAATACGTATTCACTGTAACTTAATACGCTATAAAACAAAACATTGGTCTGCAGTTTGGGATACCAGTAGTTATTGTCACTAACACTTAGCCATAAAAACAGAACAAGGTGCCATACTTACTGATATGCATGAGAACATTATGTAACATTAGGGTGACCAGATAAATTTTGCAAAACATCAATACTTTTATATGTAGTTGAAGAATAAAATCAGCTTTTAAAGAAAATCACTTAGAATATAGTAACAAATAACATGGTATAAATCATTTTATGGTATTCTGTAATTCATTCTTCCAAATTGCAATATTTTCAAATACCAGAGACTTTTATGAAAGAAAATTAAGGAGTGGATTCAGGGCTCAAAAGAAATATTGTAAGTTTATCACTTTAAATTTCGATCATAAAACAAATCCTCCGTTTTGCATTATCTTTCCTTATATCTGCAACTCAGAGTTAAAGATGAGCAATAAATATAATGAGGAAAATCTGTACATGTGGTCAGCCTGTAACATGTCTGAATGTTGCCTACAAACCATGATAGCATACAATCGGCCATGTCACATAAGGTGTCATACAGAAATTGAAGATACTGTATATACTCGAGTATAAACTTGGTCAAATGCAAACAACCTAGACCCTGATCTGCCATCGCATAATGTGCTGGCAGATCAGGGTCAGTGTTGTTTGTTCTGCTGATTAGTCTGTACAAACGGCATAGACCCAGATCTGCCGGCATATTATGCGATGGCAGATCTGGATCTATGCAGTTTGCAGTTGGTATTGGATTATATGCAAGTATGTACGGTTATATTTCAGACTACTAGCCAAACATCCATCACCAAAATATATTGTGGTCAGCCAAACATTTTTTAAAAAGTATTAACTCGATAAAGTGTAATGTTGGCTTTTTTGTCAGTACGATACAACCAAGAAACTCCTACTTACTCAGATTACTGGGACTTTGATTTACACTGCCCAGCAGGTTCGGGGATGTTGAATAGGCAGACCCAATGCACCATCGGGCAAGTCATAAGAGGCAACTACTGGAGGCAGGAGCCACAGTGGTTTAGTAGTTAGCATGCTGAACTCCCTACCAAAATGGTCTGGGTTTGAATCCTACCATCAGATTAGCCCAGCTTGGCTACTGTGGTATGTCTTTGGGCAAGGCACTTTACTCCAATTGCCTTGACACAATAAACTACTTGTATCACTGTGCTGTAAAACAGGAAACCAAATCAAGCCTTTACACTAAACATGAGGAATTTTGGTGTTTTGATGTTTTTTATGGCACAGTAACACATGTAGGTTATTTAGTGCTGAGGCAATTGGAGTAAAGTGGTCACCAACCTATGCTGATTTGATGGTAGGATTCAAACCCGCACCGTTTCGGTCGCATGTATGGTAGGATTCAAACCCGCACCGTTTCGGTCGCATGTATGGTAGGATTCAAACCCGCACCGTTTCGGTCGCATGTATGGTAGGATTCAAACCCGCACCGTTTCGGTCGCATGTATGGTAGGATTCAAACCCGCACCGTTTCGGTCGCATGTATGGTAGGATTCAAACCCACACCGTTTTGGTCGTATGTATGGTAGGATTCAAACCCACACCATTTCGGTCGCATGTATGATAGGATTCAAATCCGCACCGTTTCGGTCGCATGTATGGTAGGATTCAAACCTGCACCATTTCGGTCGCATGTATGGTAGGATTCAAACTCGCATCGTTTTGGTCGCATGTATGGTAGGATTCAAACCCACACCGTTTCGGTCGCATGTATGGTAGGATTCAAACCCACACCGTTTCGGTCGCATGTATGGCACACCAGCCACTTAGCCACCATGTCTCCTGAATGTGAGAAATTACATAAATATTAAACTACAGCATTCAAACCCATTGTCTTTATACCGAAATATATACCATAGGACTTGCATTGTTCCTGCCTGTGAATGGTGAGACATAGATATCACTTTCAGCAGCCACCACCAGCATCAATTATATTAAGGTAATGTGTTAAAGTTTTAGAAAGTCACATATCTTTTACATCGTTTGCTGTATTCAACTGAAATTTTGCTAAAATAATTCAACAGTAATAAAGTTTGAGAAAGACACATATGATACTCATTATAACGCTGTCCATGGGAGTTATAGAGTATACTCCTTATGACGCTGTCCATGGGAGCCATAAAGTACGTGTATACTCATTATAATGCTGTCCATGAGAGCCAAAGAGTACATGTATACTCATTATAACACTGTCCATGAGAGCCATAGAGTATATGTACTCATCATAACTCTGTCTATGGGAGCCATAGAGTACATGTATACTCATTATAATGCTGTCCATGAGAGCCATAGAGTATATGTACTCATCATAACTCTGTCTATGGGAGCCATAGAGTACATGTATACTCATTATAATGCTGTCCATGAGAGCCATATAGTATATGTACTCATCATAACTCTGTCTATGGGAGCCATAGAGTACATGTATACTCATTATAATGCTGTCAATGAGAGCTATAGAGTACATGTATACTCATTATAATGCTATCAATGAGAGCTATAGAGTACATGTATACTCATTATAATGCTGTCAATGAAAGCAATAGAGTACATGTATACTCATTATAATGCTGTCCATGAAAGCTATAGAGTACATGTATACTCATTATAATGCTGTCAATGAAAGCAATAGAGTACATGTATACTCATTATAATGCTGTCCATGAAAGCTATAGAGTACATGTATACTCATTATAATGCTGTCCATGAAAGCTATAGAGTACATGTATACTCATTATAATGCTGTCCATGAAAGCTATAGAGTACATGTATACTCATTATAATGCTGTCAATGAGAGCTATAGAGTACATGTATACTCATTATAATGCTGTCAATGAAAGCAATAGAGTACATGTATACTCATTATAATGCTGTCAATGAGAGCAATAGAGTACATGTATACTCATTATAATGCTGTCAATGAGAGCTATAGAGTATACTGCCTTATAATGAAGCACATTATACATGGAATTTTACCAGCGATTTTTCTGCCAGTTTGAAAGCGGGGTCCCAGGTCCATGAAATTGGAAATTTTTGTGTAAACCTGCCCTGTTGGGAATTTTTTTGAAAAGTACTTATTTATTTCCTATTGATGGGAAAATAAAAGGATAAGACTAATAGATTAGATTACCTCAAGTCATTTTACAGCTCAAGATCAATTTGGTAAAAGTTAAGATTTAACCTTGTTAATCTGTAGTATTAAGTATAAAATTAGAACTTTATAATTCTTAATACAAATGATTTCTGGATCATGCTGCTTCTTGTTCACAACATCTTTCCTAGACTCTGTTACATTTTTATTCATCTGAAAAAGCTTCCCCTTTCATGATTTATTTGACAACTGTGGGGTATTTGTTTGTATCCTTTTTGCAGATCTGCTTAGTACTTTGAGTTATGCAATATTAACAAATCATTGAGCGTGTGTTTAATTAAAATCCAATAACCGCTTGCATTTACCATCTCTTTTTTTTATTGCTAAGGTAATAATACAGCTCAGATCACTGTGAACTAGATGCTTGAACTTTTACAGAGGTTCTGCTCTACAGTTTTGCACTTTACATAGGGTTTGATTTTTAAAGAAAAAGAATTTCCCAGGTTTTCCTCGCTTATTATTATGTTGATTTAGAAAAAGACCTTGTATGTCTTAGGTACATGTATTGTTGAAATAACATGTAATTCCCTTTATTTTGGTGTATGATTGATGGGTGTAATTTAGGTTATAGAGTATACAGCTTGGCCTTACTTCAGATTTGCACCTCGCAAAAGCATTCTAGCTCCACCTGGTCATTTTCACTTCCTGGACTTCAAAGATAAATTGGAAAACAAATGAGCCGGTAACTTTTTTTACTTTTTATATATTTTATATATTTTATAATTCATTTATTGCACTTTCAGAAGCTAGTATTGTCTACTCAAGCAAAATTCATGGTACCTATTTTATTAATTGCTAAAGTTAGTGTACTGTGGACTAGTTCAGGCTCATTTTTCGAGCACACGGGAGCAGCCATTTTGATCAGCTGTCTGCTTTAGATAGTGCATAGTTTTCATAATGACCACATGTAAAGAAATTTCAGAGAATATAGAAGAAAGTGAATCTGCTTCGTCATCTTTTTTTCCTTAATGTTATTACAAATGAATGAAAAGAAACATTTGTGCTATATTTTTCTTTCACTTAATTCAACAGTTTAAAATTTAAGTTGACTTTACTTCTGTGTTCAGAGCTTTCTAATTTCCCCATAATTAATGTCGTTTCACATACAATACTGCCACAAGACATATTGTATAAGCAAGAGCAAAATAGGCATTATTAGCTTATTTTCATACATACCATCAATCTTAATGTACCATTTTATTGAGAAAATCATATATGGTGATATAAAAAAAGTGAAAAGCAATTGCACACATGTTCATATTTGTTTTAAGGGTCCACTCTACAGTTTTGCACTTTGCATAGGGTTTGATTTTTGAAGAAAAAGAATCTCCAAGGTTTTCCTCACTGGTAATCCTGGTTATTTAAAAAAGACCTTGTATATCTTAGGTTGTTAAAATACCTTTTAATTCCGTTTATTTTGGTGTGTGAGTGATGAGTGTAATTTGGGTTGTAGAGTATACAGCTCTGCCTTACTTCAGATTTGCACCTATCAAAAGACTGCTAGCTCCACCTGGTCATTTGCACTTCCTGGACATCAAAGGTAGAAGGAAAAAAACGAGCCAATAACTTTATTTTTTACTTGTTATATATTTTATAATTCATTGCACTTTCAGAAGCAAAATTCATAGTACCTATTTTATTAATTGCTAAAGTTAGTTTACTTTGGACTAGTTCAGACTCATTTTTTGAGCACATGGGAGCACCATTTTGATAGCTGTCTGCTTTAGATACTGCATAGTTTCCATAATTACCACATGTAACGAAATTTCAGTCACAGTAAATGAAAGTAGCATAGAGGTATACCAACATTCTCTCCACTGTGCATGCTGCCAATGGAAACAACTTTACCCTGGAGTGGTACAATACAAGTTTAATGCATCTGCAGTATTCAGATTTAAAAATAATGTTGGTTTTTTTTGTTGTTTTTTTGTTGTTGTTGTTTTTGTTATTGTTGCTATCTATGTATTTGTGAATAAGGTGATCAAAGTTCATTTAGAATTTCAACGACTTTTGTTTGGAATGTTTTCACCTGCAAATTCTGAAAATTTGATACTCTTCGGAATGGGGACAAATTCTGGCCACAAAACAACCCCAGAAAAATTCCAAGTTTACTTCCAATTAATGAAATGGGATCCATCACCATACCCAAATTATAAAAATAGAATTATAATGAATCGACGACTTAATGGTGAAGGAGTGTTGTATCTGTTACATCAGTTGCTGTTTTTGGATCGGCCAAGAGCTCCAGTCTTGCCTGAGTAAGCAAAACACTACATTATAATAATGCTGTTCACAGCACAGTTCTCACGCTACTGGGAAATTGGGGAAAAGTCAGCATAAAGAATAGTTTTTTCTGACCGGGAAAAGCTATTTAATTTTGAAAATATTGAAACCAACTCAGGGGAAAATAGTGAATTTTCATCCGCCACTTGATTAAAAAAATACATAATTTAATCGAAAATGCACAGATCGGGAGTTGAATTTATTGAGTTCTTATTGGAATTATTGGAGATTGTAGAACTCTTTAGTCAGTTGAGATACAATTGCTATAGGGATAATTTGGGTGATTGACCAAAACATATTTGTATAGTCAATCCAATTGCTCAGGCGATTGGAATGATTAAGTAGATTCATTCCTTCTTAGCCCGCTCCATATTGGTATAATTTTTTTATGTAGAAGTTATGAAGACCAGTCTAGCGTCACAATGTGTCAACACCGCTGTAACGTGTGATCTTAGTGAGTGTAAGAGAAAACCAATAAAGCTTTTCTTCCACAGTTCCTCTTTCGATATGCAAATTAATGAAAATGAATTGTGGTATATCTTTGCTAATTACTTGGTAGTTCGCACAGGGAAAAACGCGGTTAAGCATTATCATCAGTAGTAACCTTTACCTCCCCCAACTCATCTTTGCATTGAATTTTACTCTCTGACCATGCTATATACTTCAGGGATGATTCCAACAATAAATGTTTGGGGATTCCATCCCTAGAAATGGGAATTTTTATCGCGAAAGTAGTCTCACAGTTTCTAACCTTTTCTCTCTCATCACTCATAATTTTTGTTTTAGTTTATTTTCAGATGTCCCTCTATAGCAGATTAAAAAATGAATAATGTAAGGGTTTGTGTGTAGTGTAATCCAAAATTAGTTATATACTGTATATACTCGCGTATAAGCCTGTTCCAAATTCAAAGAACATAGACCCTGACATGCCGTCGGATAATGTGTTCCAAATTCAAAGAACATAGACCCTGATATGCCGTCGGATAATGCGCCGGCAGATCAGGGTCTATGTTGTTTGTTCTACTGACTAGTCCTTACAAACTAATAGACCCAGATCTGCCGGCACATTATGCGATGGCAGATCTGGGTCTATGCAGCTTGCAGTTGGTATCGGTTTATACATGAGTACATAGGGTATTTTTGTTCTTGTTTTGTAGAGAAGTTTTCTTAAATAGCAGCAGTGGTAGAAGTTGCTGTTGTTGTGTTCTTAGCATAAAAATAGTCCATAATATGAAACAAATTTAAATGTTTGTTCATCTAACATAATATAAATTTATGCTGCATTATAATAATTTTGTTTGTTATTTACAAGTGTTACTGGAATAAAAATGCCCTATGATCACATGGCACCATTTGTTTCACATCAAATTAAAGTTCTGTTCTGTTTTAAAGGATAGGGATCACTGCAGCATATTTACAAAGCAAACAACCGAACAAACTAGAATACTGAACACTATTAAAAACTCTATTCCCTTTACAATGAAAAAGCATGAAATAGAATGTCATTAAAAAAAAAAAACATGATTTGGTTCATTAAAAGTAAAGTAGTTGAAAGAGTCATTGAGCGTTTCGCACTAAATCATGCGACTCTAAGCATATTTTGGCAAATGAATCTCATGCTCTGTGTTAAATTTAAGTAATTCAAAGCACAAAATGTGAATATCAATCATTCCTAGTAGGTATGTATTGTCAACTTTCAAAACAGCTAGTCGAAAAAATTATATAACTAAGGAAGGAAAACATATTCTTTTTTGTTTGCTCGCTTGTCAGCTTTTTGACAATGTACACATGCTGGAGAATCCAAATACTTGCAGGGTCCACGCTAGGTGGTGATTCGGGTGAAATAGTAATCTTAAAGTCTGTCATTTCACCTAAACAGGTCTAAAAAGCTAAGTTCACTTCGCCTTGTATTGATTTCAAGACATCCCCCCCTCCCCATTTTTTTTTTGTTTCTGAATCAATACAACACATTAATAATCAAAGTAAAACGTCGACTTTTTGTAAATTTTTCCTTCAAAGAGGAAGGTAGAAATATAGAAAAAGAAGTTTTATGTTCTGTAGTCTATTTTGGTGCTAATTTGATGATCATAAATACCATAAATTACATTGCTTTCTATGGAATTCCTGTGGAAAATTCACACATCATCCATGTTAAACAAGTGAAAAAATTGAATTTGTGAAACCAATTCTGAAGCAAATTATGACTCAATGGACATATCCAGCCAGGTCCATTACTAATAAAAAATAATCATTGTATCGAATACTTCATCACAGAACTATGAATAGAGGCCTTCTGAAATAGAGACGTTTGTCGATTTTGTATTGTAACCTATTTTCGCAGTTGCCGTTTATGTTATACAACAACTGTAATGATGCACTATAAGAACAGTTTTACTATTTTGTATAAACATCTAATAGCATTTCATCGGCATTGTAATCATCCAACCAGAAAATATGCAAAAACAGTAGTTTGAAGTGACTATTTTGAACTTTGTACATCCACTTCTCCCAATTTTCACCTACTTCGCCCTAATCTGGCCAGAGAGAGGTAATTTCACCCAAATATTGGACTCTGGCTTATTATAATTAAATGAACTTGAAATCAATGCCAAGCTGAATGGAATGAAGTAAAGCAATGCCAAGCTGAATGGAGTGAGATAAAGATTCTGGCAAGCAAGATTTACTAACATTTGATTGGGATATTTCTAAATAAAAATAATGCAGCCCCAATTAATACAGCAGAATCATCCCAGTATTTAGAAATCTACCGACTGCTGGGGCAATTTTCAGTGAAGAATCCCATGCTCCGGGTGTCCTTGACATTGACTGCATTAAATATACAGTCCATAATCAGGTTTCATTGAAATTAGATGTTAGGGCACCAACTAAACATAAGTGGATTTTTTTTAAAAAATCAGTCCTTTTTTTATCCCGAGATATATCATTTTTAAGGGCTTTTTGTACAAATTTCAAACAACCCTTGCCTAAAAGACTGTCTTCATACCAATATATGCAGTTAAGCAGAGTAAAGGTAACATTTTTATTCTGTAAATTAAAATGAGTTACATGCAAATTTATATGAATTTCAATAGTTATACCTGTTTCTAGTGTTACATCCTGTGTTTTGGTACATGTTCATATGTCTTATTCAGATGTTATGAGAGAGTCTCAAAATAGAAACAGGTTTTGATTTTTAAAATGCATGTTTTCTAAACCAAAGTGGATTTTATTCCATTCAGTAAAGTATATGTGATCCTTGAAAAAATCAATTTCACCCAGGAAAGTGCCTGGAAAAGACCTGGAAATGTTTATTTTGAAGTGAGTGGGAACCCTGTCATGGGCAAGCTGCTGCATTCCACAAAACCATTGTTTTTTTAAGAAATAATCAAAAGTGATTCAACTGTTTGTCACTGAAAAGTCAGAGACAACAAGACATTGTTGTAAGTTGATAGTATTAAAAATTCCAATGGGGTTGTTGACCTTAAATTGCTTGAATTTTGATCCAAAAGGGTAAAATTATGTGTCAGATGTTTTTCATATTACCTCCCTGTCCAACTGGCAAACAGATTTCTAGTGTCAAAATATTTTACATTAATTTTATTAAATCTTCTCAGTTTTCATATTAGCTGTTACCTCCTGAATATTTAATTGAACATAAACTGTTTTAGGGTTAAATATTCATTGTTTCTGATTTGATTTATCTAAACAATTGAGATTTGGGGGATTATCTGGATACATTTTCATGATTCTAACCTGACTTTAAATGAAATGATAGAAGATCAATTTTTTTTATATTTTTTTTTTTTAATCTGAGCACAAGTTTGGTTTTTGTGCTCAGAGAGTTTCCAGACTTTGGGGCCAGGACTTCACCGATGAAGACTTCACAATAAGTTAGTAGCATGGACCTTATAATGCACAGAGAAAAACCCTTGTCTGCAGTAAAATATGTTGATAATGTGCACAGAGCGAAGTCCTTGTCTGCAGTAAAATATGTTGATAATGTGCACAGAGAGAAGTCCTTGTCAGCAGGAAAATATGTTGATAATGAACTTGGACTTTTTTTAAACGTGGCAGTTGAATAATAAATTAGGTACAAATAATTTAGGTAATCCATTTGTTCACAAAATTCCGTTATTGTGAACAAACCTGACAGGTCCCCTCAAGACATGTTATGAAGGTTCTGTTGTTCATGATAATATCACAGAATGGATTTTGAGAAAAGTTATAGCTGTATACTCGCGTATATGTCAGATCCAAATGTAAACAACATAGATCCTGATCTGCAATCTCATAATGCGCCAGCAGATCAGGGTCTGTGTTATTTGTTGTACTGATTACACCTAACAAACTGCATAGACACAGATCTGCTGGCACATAATGCAATGCCAGATCAGGGTCTGTGCAGTTTGCTGTTGGATCCAACTTATGCACAAGTATATTATATATGGTCATAATTTAGAAAATTTAAGTAACATTATTGCGGTAAATATGTTATTAAAGTTTTGTAGAAAAATGAAAAGATTATAATTTTGAATATGTTTAATGTTGATAATAATATTACAGTTACTATCTAAGGTTTGCATAGCATTTAGATCTGTATCTCATATATGTACAAATATCAAACCACATTATATAAACAGGGTTAGATGACAAGGTGTTACATGTGCCATATTATATAGCCAGTAAGGCCATACATGTGCCATATTATATAGCCAGTAAGGCCATACATGTGAAATATAATATAGCCAGTAAGGCCATACATGTGAAATATAATATAGCCAGTAAGGCCATACATGTGAAATATAATATAGCCAGTAAGGCCATACATGTGCAATATTATATAGCCAGTAAGGCCTTACATGTGCCATATTATATAGCCAGTAAGGCCATACATGTGCCATATTATGTAGCCAGTAAGGCCATACATGTGAAATATAATATAGCCAGTAAGGCCATACATGTGCCATATAATATAGCTAGTAAGTCCATACATGTGCCATATTATATAGCCAGTAAGGCCATACATGTGCCCTATTATATAGCCAGTAAGGCCATACATGTGCCCTATTACATAGCCAGTAAGGCCATACATGTACCATATTATATAGCCAGTAAGTCCATATATGTGCCATATTATATAGCCAGTAAGGCCATACATGTGCCATATAATATAGCTAGTAAGTCCATACATGTGCCATATTATATAGCCAGTAAGGTCATACATGTGCCCTATTATATAGCCAGTAAGGCCATACATGTGCCCTATTACATAGCCAGTAAGGCCATACATGTGCCCTATTACATAGCCAGTAAGGCCATACATGTGCCATATAATATAGCTAGTAAGGCCATACATGTGAAATATAATATAGCCAGTAAGGCCATACATGTGCCCTATTATATAGTCAGTAAGGCCATACATGTGCCATATTATATAGCCAGTAAGGCCATACATGTGCCATATTATATAGCCAGTAAGGCCATACATGTGCCCTATTACATAGCCAGTAAGGCCATACATGTGCCCTATTACATAGCCAGTAAGGCCATACATGTGCCCTATTACATAGTCAGTAAGGCCATACATGTGCCATATAATATAGCTAGTAAGGCCATACATGTGCCATATTATATAGCCAGTAAGGCCATACATGTGCCCTATTACATAGCCAGTAAGGCCATACATGTGCCCTATTACATAGCCAGTAAGGCCATACATGTGCCATATTATATAGCCAGTAAGGCCATACATGTGCCATATTATATAGCCAGTAAGGCCTTACATGTGCCATATTATATAGCCAGTAAGGCCATACATGTGCCCTATTACATAGTCAGTAAGGCCATACATGTGCCATATTATATAGCCATTAAGGCCATACATGTGCCATATTATATAGCCAGTAAGGCCATACATGTGCCATATTATATAGCCAGTAAGGCCTTACATGTGCCATATTATATAGCCAGTAAGGCCATATATGTGCCAAATTATATAGCAAGTAAGGCCATTGGTAACTGTAAAAAGTCTGTATTAGGAAGGAAGTTGGACACTTCAAGTAGACATGTATGTGGCCAGGACATACAGATCATGTGGTCACACCAAGTTAAGACCTATGTGGTCAGGGTACCTATAGCATGGACATATGACACCTCAGAACCTCTTACCTAGGAAATATAGTAACTCCTTCTTCCCTAAGTTGAGTTGACCAATAAAAAAAGCTTTAATTATGGCCAAAAATTTCAATCTGTCAATCAGTGAATGTCAGTATGAAACTTCAAATATAAAGTTGGAAACCAGTCAAGTAGAATCAGTTAGTTTGTGAGCATGGAGTCAGCAAGTTCAGTTTTGAGTGGATTTTGTTTTTGTTTTTGTTGGTATTAATGGAACATTAAACACATTATTGGCTATATCATGTTGAGGAAATGGGAGCAAAGTGCCTTTTACAATAACACACCAAGGCAGCCGACCTAATTTGGCCTAGGTAGGTACCGAACCTGTGACACATGCATTACAAGTCTTACACTCCACCAACTTAGCTACCAGGGCTCCCTCGGTTTTGAATGGAGTTTGGTTAAAGGGTTCGGTACAGTTCATTAGAGTTATGACCAATGACTTAAAGGAAGAGTCTTCATTTAAATAAAGTGCACATATAGGATTTGTAATAAATTACAAATGCAGATATGGTGAAAATTCCGTAGAATATAATGTATTGACTAAGTAAGACAATGTTTTGAATGTCATATAGATAGCATGAGTTGGATAGAGTAATGCAGCTTATAAAATTATGAAATAGTAACAGATGTGTTGTGAACTAAAATGCAATTAGTGTGTTATTTGCCTACTCTGCATCATTGTTGCTAAGTAAGCACCTCTGCTATCTGGCGATTTACTATTCAGTTTTGGATATTATTCTTACACCAACCAGCTGGGCAGACATGTATGCATATTAAGAGTCTAATAAAATAGTTCCAAGCACTTGGCCCTTTTACTTTGTTTTATTGTGATGGCTTGCCAAAGTCAATCAAATATATGTCTTGATTGTAATTTGAACTAAGTAAAATTCTTTGTAAAATTGTGTTGACATGTGTTTTTGCAAAATGAAAAAGTGCCCATGCTCATTGGAGAACTTCTCGTTGTCGAATCTTCAATTTCAGGGGTAACAAAATCTTGCATGTTTCAGGGGTAACAAAATCTTGCATCGTCTGCAATCCGATAACGCCTAAATGGAAGTGATTCGTTTTGAAAAACACTGGAACTTATGAAGTTTGCTATTTCCTTAGCGCACACATGCACACAATCCTACATCCATGTGATAATTTATGGCTTAGGCTATAAGTTAGCACTGAAGTCAGTTCAAATATATTTTATACTCATTTCTTTGTTGGTATCCTTTTGTGTTTTGTTTTATTTGTAATCTGATAGAAGAGAGTCAGCGATAATGTTTGTAAGGGACGATCTTTAATAGAAAAAAAAGTAACGTAGGTGATTAGATATAAAAATTAGTACTTTCTGACAATTTTCCAGGAAACTGAATCTGTAAACCACACCCAGTACCTATGCCATGCGGAATAGATTAATGTTTAATATCTTTTTCAATAAAGTTATATGATCCCTCATGAGTTGACTGTGAGAACATGTTAAAAAATCACATTCTATTTCATGTTTTTTTACAATTTCTGTTCCGGGGGTCTGGTTACAGAAATAAATATTTATTGACACAGTCAAACAAAGTACAAATAGCTTTTCTTTTAATCAGAATATATGACGGATGAGGGGGCATTAATGGAGTGAAACCAGAGGCCGAGCATGTATACAGTTGCAATGTTTTGCAGGTGCTCCGCAAAAGAGATGCTCTTTGAAGAAAAGAAAAAGTCAAGGGTCTATCATGTAAAATCAATGCAAAGTAAGAAGATGCCTCATTGTTTTTAAAGTGCAAGAACCAAAAAAAATGATTTGGTTCTGTATAAAAATCAACCAACCAGCACAGGGTGGAACAAACAGTATAAAGCACCATACTAATAGAAAAACAGGGAGGGAGTGAATACATGTGCAGCCTCTGGCTTGCTCCAATAATGACCGTCATCCTTCTCAAAACACTTGGATGAGGGGCCCCTTAGTTTCCACAAAGCCTTCAGCCTTCATATGTATACACTAGCATGTTTAAGGAAGAACAATAAAATAATTATATACGCAAAAATCAAAATACTATGTTTGAAATGCCTGAGCTCCCGTTTAAACAGAGATGTTGATCCCTACAGGCTGTAGAGTATGTAATTGGTGTATCCAATAAAGTTCTCTATCTTTCCGATTAATGTTGCTACTATTGAGCTCTGGATCGGATTGGATGATTTCTATTATCTGATACTGAATACAATTAATGTTGTGGTCAGGTTGGTTAAAATGTTTAGACACTGGGGTCTCCTTCTTATTACGGATATCCCTTAAGTGTTCTTTAATTCTCACTTGGAATTCCCTTTTGGTCTCACCTACATATTGTTTGCCACAAAGGTGGCAGGTGAGTAAATAAATAACATTACGTGTAGTACATTGACCTCTTAATTTTAAAGTATATTTGAGGTTTGTAAATGTGCTTCTAAATATTTTTAGATTTATCCATTTTCATGCAAAATGTGTAGTTAACGGTCTTGCAATCTATTACTTTGTTTGCGAACGTTTTACCAGTAATACCTGGGTGTTTACTAGAAAACTTAGCTCTTATTAATTGGTTACTTAATTTAGAACCAATTCTCTTTGCAAAGATAATTTCTGTTTGGAATGTCTCAGGCAGAGTCAAGTTGACAATAGGCCAAAGAGATCTTATGGCACATTGGAGAAAATAATTATCTTTATCATATGTAAAGATTGCTGGTATCACACTGCAAGATTTGTTAACCCTCTGAGTCGGATTCAGTAGATCTGAATGGTTTTTAAGTCTTGCTTTAGTGAAAGCTTCTATTAAAGTTTGGCTCGGATAGCCTCTTCTTTTATAGAATTAGATGAGATCTGAAGCGTGTTTCTTAAAGTCCAATTCTTTAGTACAGATACGTTTAATTCGTAGCAGTTGACTGATTTCTTGCAGTGGTCAGGGTGGTAGGAATCATAATGTAGATAGCAATGTTTATCTGTAGGTTTACAGGATAAAGCGAATAATATTTTATTATTTTCCCGAAATACAGTAGTACAGTATCAAGGAATGTAGTTTTTTTCTTGAGTATTCCATTTTAAATTTAAAGTTTTTTTCAAAATACTGTTTAGTTGAAATGGGCTTAAGACATATGGTACATGTTTTCAAATCAGTTATTCTTAGGTATAAAAACTTGTGATTGCACCAATAAAACCTTTCTTTGGAGGATCAACATCTCTTAAATAAAATTTCCTAACTTGTTTTGCTGAACTCGAGTCAGCTGTTTTCCAAATATCCCGAATGGAACATCCTCTCTTAAAGGCTGCAGACAAATGCTGATTGAAAAGAATGATATTTAAATTTATTGACATCGATACCAGATAAACTTCACATTGCTTTTAGCTGTCTGACTATAGTGCTTGTAGTCACAGCTTGAAAAGATGAATATGACACTATCACCTGATCAGTTTTCCTGATGTCCTTCGTCTTCCAAAAATAAAACAATTAAGTGTGCATTACACAAAGTTCATCACACTTGTCGTGTAAAATGTCTAGAGTGAAAGATTTCCCGTGCGTTGAGGATTTTAAGAATTCAGAAAAAAGTTAAAACGGTTTTATCATTCAACACAATCATATTGCTATGCAGTTATAGCTACACCATCTTCAAAGACATTGCTATGCAATTACAGCTATACCATCTTCAAAGACAATGCTATGCAATTATAGCCATACCAGCTTCAAAGACAATGCTATACAATTATAGCTAACATCTTCAAAGATAATGCTATGCAATTATAGATATACCATCTTCAAAGACAATGCTATGCAATTATAGCTATACCATCTTCATAGACAATGCTTTGCAATTATAGCTATACCATCTTCAAGACAATGCTATCCAATTATAGCTACCATCTTCAAAGACAATGCTATGCAATTATAGCTACCATCTTTAAAGACAATGCTATGCAATTATAGCTATACCATCTTCAAAGACAATGCTATGCAATTATAGCTATACCCTCTTCAAAGACAACATCTTCATGTTCACTGATTATATTGCTATGCAATTATAGCTACCCTCTTCAAAGACAACATCTTCATGTTAACTGATCATATTGCTATGCAATTATAGCTATACCCTCTTCAAAGACAACATCTTCATGTTCACTGATCATATTGCTATGCAATTTTAGCTACCCTCTTCAAAGACAACATCTTCATGTTCACTGATTATATTGCTATGCAATTATAGCTACCCTCTTCAAAGACAACATCTTCATGTTCACTGATTATATTGCTATGCAATTATAGCTATACCCTCTTCAAAGACAACATCTTCATGTTCACTGATCATATTGCTATGTAATTATAGCTACTATCTTCAAAGACAACATCTTCATGTTCACTGTTCATATTGCTATGTAATTATAGCTACCATCTTCAAAGACAACATTTTCATGTTCACTGATCATTTTGCTATGTAATTATAGCTACCATCTTCAAAGACAACATCTTCATGTTCACTGATCATATTGCTATGCAATTATAGCTACTATCTTCAAAGACAACATCTTCATGTTCACTGATCATATTGCTATGCAATTATAGCTACTATCTTCAAAGACAACATCTTCATGTTCAGTGATCATATTGCTATGTAGTTATAGCTACCATCTTCAAAGACAACATCTTATGTTCACTGATCATATTGCTATGCAATTATAGCTACCATCTTCAGAGACAACATCTTCATGTTCACTGATCATATTGCTATGCAATTATAGCTACCATCTTCAAAGACAACATCTTCATGTTCAGTAATTATAAAGGATACAGTGTAGACAGAAACCTTAACACATGTGACACATCCAATGTCCGTAAATATCTAGGTTTAGTGAGAAAAACTGTTTGTTAGTGTGTATATGTGAAAGCTGAAGGCTTTGCAGAAAATAATGCACCAGTAGTCATATGTCACAGACTAAAACAAGTTTCTATGCCAGAAAAAAAGCTATAAAATGATATGAAATCTCTTGATAGACCCAAGAAAATAACAATATTGTATATACTCGCGTATAATCTGGGTCCAAATGCAAACAACCTAGACCCTGATCTGCCATCACATAATGCGCTGGCAGATCAGGGTATTTTGTTTGTTCTACTGATTAGTCCTTACAAACTCCATTGACCCAGATCTCGTGGTGCATTATGTGGCGGCAGATCTGGGTCTATGCAGTTTGCAGTTGGTATTGACTTATACGCGAGTATAAATGGTAGATATGACTATTTTTGTGAAGATAGAGTATGCGTAATTTATATTAATTTACTGAGAAGTTTTTTTTTTTTATAACTGGTTTATGGATGTGGTTTATTTGCACTATGGTAAATATTTCTACAATTTTTCTGTTAATGGTAACATTAGTGTAATATTCTATTATGATGGGGCATGTTTGAGTGTAATATTCTATTATGATGGGGCATGTTTGAGAAGTTGACAGCAATCATCTTCAACACTCTATGTCCTTGATATTTTTGTGTCTAAAAAAAATTAAAAAAGTTATTGTTGAAAAACAAGCACATAAACTTTTTTGGACAGAGTTTAACAGAATCTGAACTACCATTTTATAATAATAAAGGCGTTATCAACAGTACGGAAGATCTGTTCTTGTCTCATTGTTCACTCATTCAAAATATCTAAATAAAATTCTTTTACTGGTACAGCACTCCCCTCTATTAAGGCTTTTAATTATAACCATTTCTGCAATAGTGAAATTATATGTATCATGTACTTCATTATCAGGTGGTCTCACTATAAGGCCATGTACTCCATGGACAGTGTTATAATGAGGGAGTGCTGTATTTATATTCATTCTATGTGCGTATACTGTAGGCTCTTGTTTTGTACAGACCATGGGAGTAAAATCAAATTTTCTATCCCCAGATCATATGAAATATTGCTTCAAATTCTTCCACACAGCATATCCTTAGAAGTTTATATATGTTAGCTGTCCGAGAAGTTCAAACAACTTATACTTAGAACGTGTCTTGGCTCTGGTGTGGCATAATGTGATCTCAAAAATGGAGGGAACCAAAACTTCACAGAAAACCATAAAGCTTGGAACAGACCCTTTTGCACTTAATCTCACACATTTTTTTCCTGAAATTGAGATTTTACTTTATCTATCATGGTGATACATCTGTGTTGGGATTTCTGTCTGTTATTCAAAAACCTGAATTTGAGGGGGGAAAAATTAAGATGTTTAGTAAAAATGGGTCCAGGCAAACACTTACCCTTACTTAAACATGCAGTCAAAATCAGAGATGACCACAGAGGTGCAAAGCAAGCAAGTTACCACTAATTTTCACTACTGTTTATGGTAAAGGGGGTTATGTTTGCAGGGAGAAGGGTGGGAGGGGTATATTCTTGTTATATTTGTGATCAATCAGTCCTCGGGGAAAAATAGAATATCCTTGAGAATTTCATCAAACTTTAACTTTATATGCACATGAAATTAAAACACCATGTAAACATTGAAAGATTGAGGGCACACAATTTTGGCACTATGAACATGCCCAACTATGTCCCCTGATGAGATAGCAGGAGGGGCTTTTCACTGCAATCCTGTCGAGCCATTTGATTGTTATCTTCTGTACATCTCAATCTCATTTCAGTATAGGGGCCCCGGGTGGCCGAGTTGTCTAAGGCGCTCGCCTTCACCGATCACTGCCATCTCACCTCTGTCTGCGTGGGTTCGAGTCTCGGGCCCGGCCAATGTGGATATGTGAGAAAGCTTGCCAGTAGCTTCCCCTGGGCCGGTTGTTCTTCCCGGGGTTTTCCCGGGTTCTTCCTCCACCAGATAAAACTGGCCGCCATGTTAGCCTATCTTGTGCTGAAAAATGGCGTTAAACCCACTACAACAACAACAACAACATTTCAGCATACATTAATTGTAATTGAATGAACAAATATACACTGAGGAAATATTGTACACTCGTTTAAATCTGTTAGATTGCCTTGACTCAATTGGTTTCAATCTTATTATGACAAAGAATCAGCGCTCTGATTTTCCTGTTGTTTCAGAGTTATGAAAAATGAAATTTTATACATACATAAATGTACATGTACCACAGGTTTCAGAATGATTTTTCTGTTATCTCTTTAAGTGTGGGAGCCCTTCCAGGGCATGGAAATTTGTCTTCATAACCAAGCAGTGCAGCCATCAACTTCTAACATAATTTTCAAAGAATTTGGGATAACTATGGCCATCCAGTTGCTAAATTGAAGTTCAGACACCCTTGTACTGTCATGTACAGATGATTAATTTAGTTTTCCAAACTTTCACAAAAATTAGATCGAGTGACATACAGCAAGCACACAGACGTCTTGAAATCATTGAACTTGGGCTTCTCTTTTTGATAAACACAGGGGACCATCTGCCTTGTAAATTGTCTGAAAAGCAATCTGTCAACTTATTGTTGGATGGCAGTTTTATTTAATATTTTGAAAGTTTTTTAAAAAATGTATAAATGGATGTAGTGATATCTTAATGCATGTAGTTATGAGTGTAAATTTTGTCTCATTCAGGAGCACCAAACTTTATTTGGGGAAAAAAAATGGTAAATTTCGTTTTTTAGTGCCAAACAGCCAGTGAATCATCATAGGATCAGTTCAGAAGAAACAAATGTATGTAAAAATGCTTTACAAGCACTGAAGCAGTGAGTTTAATGATTGTTTCTTGTTTGGAAAAAAATTATGTCAGCTGCAGTAGTTGAATACTAGGGCATAGCTTATAAATAACTGAAATATCAAATACTGTACTGTAAGAACATGACAGTTGTAAAAGGTTTTGTATGTCTGAACATATGAAAGCCCCCACCCCACCCACCCCTAATAAATTTTTTTTTTACCAAATACTAGTGCACTCAGTTTTTTTCACAGATTTATGGACTTTCAATGTCAAATTAACATTTATATTGAGGCAGTGACTTTCTCTTACAGTGGGCTTGACTGTCATAGGCCTAAATTACACCATCATTCACCATCCCTCTAATTGATATTGATTTCTTTTTCTTCATCCTTAAATACTTTATTTTTTGCTTGAAGATCTAATTCTTTCTAATGCCATTATAGACATTGGCATAAAGGAGTGTTTTGTATGCCCCAGCTATTTAAAGTGCAATTACCCCTGTATATACTCGCGTATAAGCCGAGTCCAAATGCAAACAACATAGACCCTGATCTGCCATCGCACAATGCGCCTGCAGATCAGGGTCTGTGTTGTTTGTTCTACTGGTTAGTCCTTACAAACTGCATAGACCCAGATCTGCCTGCGCATTATGCAACAGCAGATCTGGGTCTATGCAGATTGCAGTTGGTATCGGCTTATACGCGAGTATATGCAGTCAAGTCAGTTCTGGATGTTGTGTTCCGACTTTTTGTTGCATTAACAAGGAATCCAGATGAATGAATCAGTTCATATAATCAGAGGAAATTTATTCTCGATTATTGTCATCGGGGACTCCCAAGACATTTAGAAAAATGGGATGAACAAGATTTCACCGTAAAACTGAACGGCATGTTATATTTTACCCTTGTTACTGGCTGGCTGTACAAGCCATAATTCATTTCTGCTTGGACTTTTCCAGTGGAAGTTATTCCATATTTCTCTCACCCTGACCAGTATGTGGCACTAGACACATCCACCAGTAAAGTACTGATAGAATGAATACAAAAAGGCAACACTGTAAATACTTATGTATTCCTTTATTACTATGAATAAACTTTATTTCTGCTGAAATATTAAAATTCATGCTCAAAAACACTAGAGTAAACATTTGCATCAAAATATAAGTAAACAAAAAGCTGAAACAATAATCATGGAACGTTACGTTCACTAAATTCTTGTCCTCATTACTGAAAAGTCATCATGCAGAAAAATTTACCAATAATCCAAATGCCCACTAAATTTAAATGAAACATGGAAAATATATTTAAGAGAAACTTTCCAATTTCAACTTACAGAGGAATTCTGAAATTTGACAAATTATCTGTAAAAAAAAATGAGACCGAAATGCCAAATTCACTGGAAAATCACCCAGTTGAAACACTTGATGGTTTCATTTTTTAACTTCTTGCATGTGTCAACAAACTGGAGAAAATTTGATTTTGGGTATTATGATTACTTACCTTCTTTTCTTGCAAATTAAAAAAAAAAATACACATATCAGAGTTCAATATTTTAGAAAAAGAAATTTAAATATTGGCATATATACACGATTTTCTCATACAGGTAATTTTGGAGGAAAAAATTGCTTATTTCATTTATGCTGTTTGTGATAAATAGATCATGATCATTTTGATTGCAAATTAAATCAGTATAAATTCAATTAAGAAATGAAAGAAAGTATTTTATATATATATATATATATATATATATATATATCTATATATATATATATATATATATATATATATATATATATATATATATATATTGTTGTCACAATGGCATTTTCCCAGCTGTTTAATTTTTTCTTTTTTATAAACACTTCTCTGTGCTGTAAATGGCATCATTTATACAGAAAATGTCAAAACATGCTGAAGTTCAGTGATGATCAAAGTGACAGTTTTTTTAAATTTATTTATTTATTTATTTATTTATTTATTTGTTTTATTTATTTATTTGTTTTTTTTGTGTGCAGTAAAATAATAATTACAATATTGACAAAATATTGTGAATAAACTAAAATTTGTGATAGTACAATAGTTCCTTTGTTTTAAGTGTTATGTTGTATTGATCAGAATTTATTTTATTGATGAATTTATTAATGTAATTAATTGTTTAATTCATTATTTATTTAATTGATTCATTGGTATATTTTATTTATATACCGGGTATCTACTTAGAGGTGTTAGGGAACAAAAGAATATGTGAATGGAAGGTGAAGGTACAAAAATTACCTATTCTAGCTGGCATGAGTGATAAGGTGAGAAGTTTTAATAAACAATTTCTTTGGTAAAAATTGATGAAATTAGTTTAACACTTCAAAATTTACAATGGTGATATAGATCACTGAGAAAATGAAAAATCATTGCATGAATTACTACCTTGGGACAAAAAAAATGAACTAATCCAATGCATTTATATCGGTAAGGACCCAAATTATAACAACAATGAAACTTTACGGTACCCAGTTCGCTAAATATTGTTTTACAGTGATGCACTGTTGACTTTAATACCTGTGTAAATAAGTTATATTAAAAGCAAATATGTATGAATACAGTTTCTACAGTGATGGGTTATCTGACCAGTGGTTCTGACTCATCCAGATGACCATATGGGGTTCAGGGGTTGGGGACCTCAGTTGTATAGAATGACCAAACTAAGAACTAAGACACACTAGAGGATTGCTGTTTATATAAATACTGCATATGGAGACACTTAACTGTCTTCCTTTCAAAAGTTACTACACTTTTAATGTAACTATATTATTTTCAGAGAACTGTCTCAACACTCCACTTACTTCCCCACTTCCTCTTACTTAAGCTCTTATTCTTATTCATTTCTCTCTCCCTATCTATCTATCTATATATATATATATATATATATATATATAAAATTACAGATATACACCAAACAGAACAGAAAGTGCTATTCCTGGATCCTACTGGTGAATGCTTGATAACATTAACAGAATTTTAAATACGAATAAATAATATTATCATACAGGTTAGAGAATTTTAAATTTGTACTCTACAGAGATTCAAACCCAGGTCAGCGGGTTACAGCACTCATCATTTGCCTGTAAGCACCAACCCCTATACAATCTTGACCATGCACACATCACTGAAAAATGATGCTACAAAGTTGATGGTTAACATTTAACTTAAATGAGCAGGGACTATAGACCAACCCAGTATCTAAACACTGTCCCAGCATTTTAGCAGGATCATGACCCCTTTCTCAAGACTGTCAATGATTTCCCAACTCACACAATCCTTATCTTTTCAGCTGTTCATGATGTTTGATATGTTTTCAATTTCCTACTCTAGACTTGTTGCTGATGTGAAAATTGATAATGGTACTTATTTATTCTGTTTATTCAATTCATCCCATTCTGCCTTATCTAATATTACTCTACATCCTTAACTTGTTCTCACTATAAAATCCCTTTTGTCTTAGGTGATATCAATACCATAATTAGGTGTAGACATTTTTTTGTAAATCCATGGTTGTCCTTGGGCAACCAGCTTTGAGAATAAATCATTTTGTCCTGCAGAATTTTCTTGTTGCCTGGTAAAGTACTTTGGTTGCCCCCAATATTGCTGTAAATAAAATTATTCAACAACTTTTGTTGTGTATATATCTAGTACTGATCCCATACAATACTTCAAACTCACCATCAGTGCAGCTAATGGAAAGTGTCACACAAGTTTACATATTTATCCTATGGGGCTGGTGGTATAGACTGATTACTATTTAATCAGATAATAAGTAGCCTGATATATGTGCATTAGTGTGGCCTCTTACCAACAGCAATCACTCAGCACTCAACTACAGAATTATATGGAGCTAATTTGGGCACCCAGTTGTAGGTATCCAGAGGCGCAATTTAATGATCAAATGTTTGTCACTGGAAAATATATAAAATTCCATTATAATTTTGAACATGATCATTTTTTAATAATATCTTCAGTTGCCCAACCAGGCTTTCACATTGGGAAAAATTATTGCCCCGCATTCATTTCTAATAGTCCTAGGCAGGCAATGGATTTTCCTACCCCTGCATAATAGCCAGGAGGTCACTTGATGCAAATATGGCCATGCCCTTTAAAACCATAATATAAAAGTCTATAAGGGATGAAAACCAGAATTGATAGAGTTCATATTTAGTGATAAGACTGATATTGATAGGAGTTCATATTTAGTGATAAGACTGATATTCTCACTACTGTGGATTCACTTTCTTTTGTGGAATACCAATTTTAATGGATTCCCATCTTAC
Organism: Margaritifera margaritifera; assembly: GCA_029931535.1. Taxonomy (NCBI): domain Eukaryota; kingdom Metazoa; phylum Mollusca; class Bivalvia; order Unionida; family Margaritiferidae; genus Margaritifera; species Margaritifera margaritifera. The sequence goes on from JAQPZY010001459.1 coordinate 2,434,172, forward strand.
TGCAAACCAACAATTCTTAGGTGTCGTCTGCTTTTTTGGCATTTTTTGACACAGCAACACTTTGAAGGTCATATCATGCCAAGTCAAGTAGAGTAAGTATGTATGTACCTTGCCAATTCAGGCTGATCGGATGGATGGGAACCGAACCGGGTCATTTTCCAATGCCTTAACCACTGAGGCACCGTGTCTCAACAATTTTATGAATGAATAGTCAATTATCCACCCGTGAAAACAACAGGAACCATCAGAAGTATATCCACAAAATGAAAATGCCAATTTTTGCAAGTTCACAAAAATCAACACCTGCAAAAGTAATTGAATTCATTGTACTTTTTTTAGTATTTTTACAGCCAGCAATTTTCATGGTTTTGCAAAAAAGACATTTTCATTGGTACTTAATTTTGTGGATCAGGAAGCGGTCCTATTGTTTTCACAGAAGGATCATTGTTGGGTCTTTAAATTTGTTGTTTGTAGCAAACACAGAATCTACAACAAAAATGTGCACCCCATGAATATTGGTCACAGAACACTGTGTTTACCATCTATAACGCTGTCCGAATTATGAATGATGCAGACGCAGATTTACTGTTGTATTCTGTACCAGCTGATGAAGGACTGTGCTGTTCATTCTACTTGTATCCATCATCTGCCTGCGCATAATATGATGGTAGATTTGGGTCTGCACCATTCACAGTTGGACGCATTTTAAACATTTGCAAACAAGGGTATAGGTTGAGTATTTTTTTTCTTCGATTTCTTCCGTAATTACAAAAAAAAACTTTCCTCATGTCAGAAGTATTATGTTTCTCAGCATTTTAACTACCTTATCAACATCACAAACTTAAAGTATTTCTCCCATGATAAGACGGAGGTCCAACCCCGCCTTATTATCAAAGAGCAGAGGGTGGGCTTATTATCAGACAAAGCCATCCATAGTAAATTATTGCAAAAAAATTTTAAAAAGCTTATCATCCCAAAACATTCGCGTATTATCCGATAAAATACAGGATATGTCAGTTACCAAATAGAATTCAGATTCCATTAGAAGCATGCTAGCACATAGTAGAAAATTAACTGCTTGAAATATACTATTACCTGATAATATAAAGAACACAAAAATCTGTCTTGCACTATTGCAGAATCTTAATTTTTGACAAACATAACTGATTTTAATTGCAAATAAAGGCCTTATTCATGAATCAAAATAACTTGATTTTATTTGGTATGAATTAATATTTATCTGGTTTATGGGAGGTTTTCAGGCACTACTGGTCATAGACCAGAAGAGCTTATGGGATGGTTTTTCATCTGTCATCCATCCATCCGTTAGCACAAGTTTGTTAACACTGCTCCTCCTAAACTTCTTGGAGGATTGCCATGAAACTTTACACACACATTCATCCCATGGTCTTGTTGAAAATTGTGCTGCTTGGACATCCAATATGGCTGCGACAGCAGCCATCTTCAGAATCTTGTTATCAGAATAGTATCCTATGTGCAAGCAGATGTTTTAAAAATATATTTTTATTACTATAAAAAAAATTAATAACATCTTTATTGTGTTTTTTTAAATTTATTTTTGAGCAAAATTTGATCCAAATGATGATGTGAATCTGATAATAGCTGAATTGAGATGTGTATGAAAGAGTTACAAAAAATTACTTTTATAGATATAAATAGAGATAAACATTGGGCTTACATAAGAATACATTTATGATTTGTAGAGAAATAAATTTATGATTCTCAAAATTTTGGGAAAATAATAATTTTCAAAGCTTCTACACTTCAGTTAGCAGAACATCCTATTTTGATATCTCAAAATTATGTCATTTCATGCAGATGTGGAAAGTACCGTTTTTACAATACTCACGTATAAGCCTGTTCCAAATTCAAACAACATTTACCCTGATCTGCCATCTCAACATGTGCCGGCAGATTAGGGTCTGTGTTGTTTGTTCTACTGATTAGTCCTTACAAACTGCATAGACCCAGATCTGCCGGCGCATCATGCGTCTATGCAGTTTGCAGTTTGTATGGGCTTATACGCGAGTATATTCGGTATCTAACATTATCTGACATAATAAAATTATTTTTTTATTTAAAAAGCTTACTATGTTTCAATACTATATTTCTAGGGAGATTTATTTTTTTAAAACTTAAGCTTATGCTAATGATGTGATCATTTTTTGTTCAGGGATTATTTTCACTGTGACTTAAAAGTGTTCTTTTTATCAGAGAGGCATTCGCTATCATTGATATTATCTATCAGCTTGAAGAAAGAAAAAAAAATTTCATGGTTTTGCAAAAAAAATGCATTTTCATTGGTACTCAAATTTGTACATATATCTGAGATGGGGAAATTACCATACAATCAACACACAATGAGTATCCAATCGATACAAGTGTGTATTTATTTCTTGTTTACATTTTTTTTCAACTGGGCTGTCAGCCTCATATGTATTGGAATATTTTCAGGACTGTGAGAAAATTATTTGCTCTGTCTTTTTGCTATTACAGTAAAATCTGTTTTGAAAGACCATTGCTATGAGAGATCACCTGTCTTGAGAGATCAGGTTTTCGAAGCACGGATTTATTGATCATATATTGTTATGATATGTGATGAGAGACCATAATTTTTGGCAGAAGGAGTGGTCTTACTAGACAGGTTCTACTGTAATTCACAGTCTACATAAAAAGAACAAATAAGATGCATACGGATTAATTTTCTTCATAACGCAATAAAAGTGACTTCTTGTATGAAGTGAAAGTATGACACACAATCATCTTGATGTTGTTGTATAGATTCTATATTTACTCACACATCATGCACACACACACACAACCGCAAAGAGCGGCAGATATTCAGTCACATAGTGAACCATAATGCACCAGCAGATGATGATCGACATTGTTCACTTGCATTGCAAATTGTAAATTGACATTCGCTGTACTTTCAAAACACTAAACACTTTTGGTGAATATACACAATTTAGGTCAAGCCTTTCCATTACATTTTAAAATAGAGATTTATAAAGAAGACTTATTACCATAGTGATCTTTTTTTAAAGTATTTGTGATGAACAAAGGAGCACTTCTGTTGTTCAGAAATCCACAATTGATGGATTGCCAGAATTTAATATGGCAAACCATAACTATACATTTTAATTGACGACATTACAAAGATAATGTGTTTGACATCATGTTTCATTAAACATTTTTATGATTAAAATCATTTCTGTAGTCTCATTCATAAGTTACTCATGGCTTTTCTAGTAGCTGTTTACTGGAATTTGCTATGTCTCACAGTTTAGGGAATATCTTCATTTTCTGGGTGCAGGTTTGAATCCTACCATCAGATAAGCTTGGGTCACCTACCGTGGTGTGTCCTTGGCAAGGCACGTTACTCCAATTGCCTCAGCACTAAATAACCTACTTGTGTTGCTGTGCTATAAAACACCAAACACCATATATTCCTTTTCCAGATAACGTTACTGTGGAAACTGTTATTATGGCCATTATAAGGAAACTAACAGCAAGTTTGGGTTTTCAACTTGATAAAAAGAATGAAATGTCGATCTAGAAACATGTCATTAGATCAAAGATAAATCCCCCAATCCATCCCAGTGATAGCCCTTGAAATTATAAGTCTTTCTGTAATGGGATATTATTCCTTCTGTCGATATTGCTACATCCATTTTGTTTCTCATCTGAACCATTAAAGCTGTGTGTGCCTGCATACAACCAGAGCATTATATGATATAAATCAGATTTGACATAAAAAAAATGATGAAAACTCAATGTCAGAAGTTGTAGTACTTGAGAACAAGTGCTTGCTTCAAGGAAATATTTTTAAGGTAAAATGAATACTAAAATTTTCTTAAATTAAAAGTTTGTGGGGAAAAAAATTAAGTACATCAAAGTACATGTTCGGGTAGTAGTAAAGCATTCATTTTCATCAGCTCGGTGTCAGCAAATTATCATAGAGTGAGTATACAGCTCTCTTGTTATCACCTGGTAGTTGGGGTCTATAACTGTTAACCACATTATGTACCGAACCAAGGTATAGCAAAAATGAATTAAAATTTGAATAGTGGTAGGGGGGAGGAGGGGAATGCAGTCAGACAGAGTAATAATTTTAGTTGATGTAAATTACAATACCATGCCTGGACCAACACTTGTATACTGTACATCTTTTCAACATCAAATATAGGTCAAACGAAGCAAGAGGTCCTGTGGTCAAAAAAAGCAATTGGTTTTATGCGTTAGAACCAATATTGTGCTCTTTTTTTGTTTGCACTTTTGCTTTATGAAGGAGGATAATGTGTCCAAAACTAGAACCTGGTGTTCTCGTTAACTACCATCTATACTCGCATATAAGCCGATACCAACTGCAAACTACATAGACCCAGATCTGACATCTCATTATGCGACAGCAGATCAGGGTCTATGTTGTTTGCATTTGGATCTGGATTATACGCGAGAATATACGGTACCAATGGCAGTATTTTTACATTAATGTATTTTCAACATCAAGTGTATGTCATCTGTACAAAGATGTTATACAAAATGCAATTGATTACACTGGTCTACAGCCAAAATTCTTCCGCAATAAATGTTGTCAAACTTTACTAATTCTGGCTCACTGAGAACGTAAATAATGCTTAAAATTGTTGATTGGCTCTAGTTTTAAAGATATTATACTAGGTCAGTATATACGACCCTTGACTTGGGAATGGCGGAGGATAAGTGAGTTATAAAGGGAAGGGATCTCAATTTAAACCAGAAATGACTAAAATACATCTTTGACTGGATCTATGAATAAATCTATGACTGGGTTTGGACAGTACTTGCTTTTTAGGCGAAACAATGAATGATGCAATCTGAAGCTGGTATTGCATCATACATGATATGAATTGCATCATGTTATTCCTAGAAGTCATGGATAATGCAATCATAACTAAGCTTACATCACTCTGCTGAAGAAATTGCCCTATATCAGCTCTACAAATCATACAATGTTGTGCTCTCTTATTTGTCAGTGTTTGATTTTGCAAAGGGACACATTTCTGTTTAGCCAGAGTGAGCAGAGATGCCTCGTACTTGTGTGAACAATGCAGATAACTTCTGCTATGTTTGTGGTGAAGTGAAAAAACCGCAGTATAACCACTATGGTTAAGAAAGCCTATCACCTTTATTTTGGCTGCAAAATTGGAGATCAGGACAAGATGTGGACCCAACACATATGCTGCAATCCTTGTGCAACAGATCTTCACCAGTGGTTGAACAGGAAAAGGAAATCTATGCCTTTTGCAGTGACAATGATTTGGAGAGAGCCAATAGATCATATCAGCAATTGTTATTTCTGCATGGTGCCTCCAGTTGGGCAAGGTGTGTCAAAGAAGAAAAAGTGGACTTTGCATTATCCAGACATTCCGTCAGCTACCCCACGGTGAAGGACTGCGGGTTCCTGATGCACCAGAATCATTCTCACTTGAGTCAGACGAGGAAGAGAAAGATGATGAAACTTCTAGTCCTGAACCATCAATGTCACATGACCCATATTTTCTCCCATCCTCCTCCTCTGAACCACACCTCATAACACAAGGTGAACTGAATGACCTTGTCAGGGATTTGGAACTACCCAAGAGTAAGGCAGAGCTGTTGGGCTCCAGACTACAGCAGTGGTATCTCCTAGCAGGGATGTTAGGGTTTCCATGTTCAGTGACCATCAAAAGGATCTTGTCCCATTCTTCTTCATGGAAGGTGATCTTGTAGCCTGCAACAACATCGATGGTGTGATGGCAGCCCTCAATATCGTTCATGATCCAGATGAGTGGAGACTGTTGATTGATTCATCGAAGACGAGTCTTAAAGCTGTTTTGCTGCATAATGGCAGTGTTTTGCCATCAATTCCAGTTGGTCATGCAGTCCATATGAAGGAAACCTATGAAACATGAAACAACTTTTGAGGTGCATAAACTATGACCAACATCACTGGCAGCTTTGTGGCGATTTCAAGGTTCTTGCTCTCTTGCTTGGTCTGCAGACTGGATACACAAAGTACTGCTGTTTTCTCTGTAAATGGGATAGTCGTGCAAGAGATTCCCACTACATCAAGAGAGATTGGCCACTCCGACAGTCATTGGAGCCTGGGATGAAAAGTGTTCAGTATCCACCACTTGTTGAATCAAGGAAGATTTTGTTACCACCCTTGCACATCAAGCTGGGTCTGATGAAGAACGTTGTCAAGGCCATGGACAAAACACAAGCAGCTTTCAAGTACCTCAGTGGACAATTTCCAAGGTTAAATGAAGCTAAGATAAAGGAAGGTGTCTTTGTTGGTCCTCAGATTTGTGAACTTCTTCGAGATGATGCATTTAACCGTGCACTGCGTTGCAAGGAAAAGAGAGCATGGAAAGCCTTCCAGTTAGTGACAACAAATTTTCTCGGAAACAACAAGGCAGTTGGTGGAAAACCTCCTCAAGGCATACAAAAGCCTTGGATGCAACATGTCACTAAAGATACATTTTTTGCACTCTCATCTAGATTTTTTTCCACCGAACTGCGGAGCAGTGAGTGACTAGCATGGCAAGCGATTTCACCAGGACATTGCAACAATGGAGAAACACTATCAGGGCAAATGGAGCCCATCAATGCTTGCAGACTATTGCTGGACAGTGACAAGAGATGCTCCATTTAATGAATACAAGAGACAAGCCAAGAAGCGTGAAGTAGACACTGAATAAGGACTAAACTATGTACATGTACTTACATACACATAATAGTTTTTTGACTTTTGTTTCAATATATTTCATATTTATATAACCCTTTTGCTGTTTTTTAAAGTGTTACATAAACAGGACAGATGAAATATTATCATGTAAAGCAACCATAAACTTATGAAAAAACCTAGGTTTACAATTTATGATTAAAACTCTACTATGTACACAATATACATAGACATAAAATGTAAAAACTTAAATATCTTGGAAACAGTAGATAATCAGTTGTTTTAATTGTCATATTTGAATTCAGCACATCAAAATCCCTTATAAATAGCACATTTTATCTCTGAAGCAGACGACTTCGAAAAAATTGTTGACCAGTGTTGCATTAGACAAAAGTCTTATTTGAAAGATCCAAAATTTGATTACCACACATTTTTGCTGTTCCCTCATTCTTGCCCAGAGATACACCAAGTTGCCTTTTCAATATATTTTTTTTCCACCCCAATTTTCTTACTCCTCTTGTGTCCCAACAATATAAAAAAAATGACTATTTCTTGCCCTACATTTTAGATTAGGGACTGACCATTTAATTTTCTGCGGCAGGTTTGGGAATTTTTTTCAAACCAGGGTATTTTTTTTTCTTTCACCTCAAGATAATTATTTTAAAAATGTTCAATTAATATAATGGATATAATTACTGCTTTCTACAAGTTCGAGCAAGAATATTTGTTCAAGCTAATTGGGGACTGGAAATTGTTTTTCAAAAATATCCCATCCCCCTCCAAAAATTAAATGGTCAGATCCTAGAGATATATATATATGTGGGTTATTTATAAGTAATAATTTCTTGATCATTCAAAAATTGATCAAGTATGGCAGTCTTGACCTAGATTTGTGATTGTTTTGGTTTGGTGCTTAACGGCTCATCAACACAAGTAGGTTAATTAGTGCCAAGGCAATTGGAGTAAAGTGCCTTACCCAAGAACGCACCACGGTAGGTGGCCCAGGCTGGTCCGGTGGTAGGATTCGAAGCGCACCCTTTCGGTCGTGAGTCTAGCACGCTAACCACTGAGCCACTGCAGCTCACTACCTAGATTTGTGAAGACTGAGGTCAATCAAAGATTGATGCACAAAGGATGGACAGAGGATTAGACAAGCAATAGTGGTTCATGGTCTGGTCATTTTTGAGGTGAGCAATTTCTTCGATAAATGGTTGATATTAAGCCAGTTTGTATGAAGAAATACCTATCAGTGGTTTTATTTTTGACACCTGGAACTAAATTAAAACAATTTGGTCTGGAATTATATATGAATTAGATTGAATTAATATCTTTGGATGGGATATTTTGATAGTATATTCAGTTTTTCATTACCAGGCTAGATGAATTCCATTAATATCAGTCTTAAAGAAAGGACAAACTCTTTAATTCACATAATCCTTTTGATAATTGAACGGGCTAGAGACAGGGCTGATCAAGAATGTGCAGATTTTATAATTTTTCAGTTATCTAAAGAAATTGCAGCTTGACAATGTAAATATGACTCATCAAGCTTTATTTAGTAGAACATTAGAAAGTGCATTCCAGCTTTTATATTTGTTATTTTTTTTTTTTTTTTTTTCTTTGGCATACATATTCACCCCGTGGGCTCAGGGATATAGAATAGACCTGATGCACTCTTAGTGTATGGTGTCAGAGGTGACTCATGGAGACAGGAGCTGCAGTGACTCAGTGGTTAGTGTGCAGGTTTGAATCCACCATCAGATCAGCCTTAGTCAGTTACCATGGCGTGTCCTTGGGCAAGGCACTTTACTCCAATTGTCTTGGCACTAAATAACCTACTTGTGTTGTTGTGCTGTAAAACACGAAACCAAACCTTTAGCATACATTTCATGTTAACTGGGTTGCTGCAAAATTATTGTGTATTTGATCTTTGTGTCTATAAGAAATTAAGGAACCAGTCTTATAATCCAAATGACATTGTCATCACATGCCCCCTGGTGTGTTTACTGTAATTGAACAAGTGTGGCATGATCAGAAGACTGTACAGTTTTGTTTGCCTTTCTTAACTCATTTTCCCTTTGGAGATTCTTTCCATTTTCGCCTGTAATTTGGGTAGGAAACACAAAACGTGGCATGTGGGGATAATGAGTTAACACAAGTGGAGGAGAATTTCCCTTGTGATATTGCAGGGCTCGAAATTAACAGTAGTAAACTAGCCCAAAGCTTGTAAATTTCCAGCCAGACTAGTAGTTTTCATAATTTTAATAGTTCGATGGCTAGTAAAGTTTTAGTTGTCACCAGTCAGTGTTTATTTACACTATTATAGGTAATTTTCAAAAATCTGAATGATCGGATGATGTCCAAGTCCTCTCTGAGCTAATTGTGTAAATCCCCAAGATTCAATTGCTCCCCTGAGGGTTAGACCAATTAGGATTTGACTTCTCATATTTCAAAATGAGGCTCTATAAATCTTTACTGGTTTTGTTTGATTTATATGGTATAATTGTATGTCAAAGACTGTTAGTCAGAGTTTCCTCCGACCATTCCCACCCCATTTTGTATATCAACATAAAAATATCTAAAATGGGGCAGGAATGGTCAGAGGAAACTCTGGACTAAAAGACTGCAAACCAGACTTACGTACTTGTCAAACCGCCATTGTAGCGCCAGGGTCATCAGAATTCATATTATGATTAACCATTCCATCTAAAAATTAATAGGAATCATGGAGACATATTCTGTTCAAAAGTTTGTATTGTTTGTATATCTGTTTTGAAAACCCACACAATGCCAATACTGTCATAATGAGAGATCTTCTCACCCTGCTTTCACTGTCGCATGACAGGTACTAACTTAAATCATCAGTCTTTGGAGTTACAATACATAATGACCAGAGTGACTGAAGCCTTTGTCTAATTTATTCTGTTTTTAAGATATTTGTTTTTTTCCAGATGATGAGGCTCTAAAAATATGTTTACTGGGTCATCTTTTTTACAGTTAATTTCTGGAGAATCAGTCATTGTTTTTCTTGTGAATTTGTAATGAATATTTTCAATTAACCTTGATGGTTTCCTGAAGTAAGATTTGTACTTCTGAATTATGAACAATGGTGATATTTTTTTAAAAATAGTGTGTTAATCTAGATATATGTCTGACACTGTTTTGTCGGAAGGACTAGTGAAAATTCAGTAGGACAAGTACATGTATCAATCTTCTAGGCCTGTATGGTGCAAGAAGATATTTTGTTTTACGATTAATAAACCAGCAGGTTTCTTAAAATACATGTATGTCATAAAGTTATGTCAAATTGGTTTTGATTGATATGGATCAACTAGATATCACACTAATATCTTGCAAAATATGAATAGTTAATTTGTAAATTATTTGAGTTTTTTCACTTTCTTCTTTTTTTCAAAAAATGTAGAGTTTACATATAGTTCACTTCTGCAAAATCAAGATATATACAGAATGTAAAATATACTACTAGGTTGTGCATCATATATTATGACTCAGTCTCGAAATTTAATACTTACTGCTTAATCAATGAACATGCTGTATTCTATTACTGAATGGACAAGTTGCATAGTCTTTGATGCAGCCCAGATTGCACTTAAGCCAATGACTTTGCATTTTTGGTTGCATTGGCTGCATCAGTATTATTAAAATTGTACAAGGCTTTTAGATTATAGTGCAGTCAGATCAAAGTCAGCACCCACAGGTTAGAAGAAGAAAAAAAAAGATGTTTAATTCAGATAACTGTTTTGGTTAGTTTTACAATCAGGGCCAAGAAGTGTTACAATTCCGCACTTGCTTTTTGTGACTCCAGTTTCCTTTAAATTATTCATGGTTTTCAAGTTGCAAAGTAACCAAATACCAATTAAAAGAAAGAGGAAGATAAAAACAAATCCATTGAGTTTTTGAGGACTACAAGTTGTGTTTAATGCAAGAAATTTAAATGAACTAGTGGTCCCTCACTTTAACACTTGTTAGGGGCATGACACAAGTGTACCGTATTATAGGTGAGGTTGTCTTATTCTGAGGTAGAGGTTAATATGACATTATATTCCATGATCATACCCATGCTATATGAGTAACTGAGATATACTGAGACACTTTAAACTTAAAGACCACTGTATAGACCTTGCTTGCAGAAATGATTGATAACAGGTTCAGTACAATAGAGTCTTGTTTATCCATCTGATGAATCACCAAGCTCTGCCTCGCTAATACCATTTATTTGAAATTCCACTGTACTACTAACCAATCTAAAGTTGGGCTATTTGTGAATCATGATGTAAATACACCTGGTGTGCTCATTTGTCTGAAGTGGCATGATTAACATTGTCTGACACCCAGGATGTTTTGATTATATAATAAGTACATATTCAAGTTATTATAACTTCACTGACTTTCATACAATTTTATTTGTGAAATTTCACTTACAAGCAAACATTCTTTCTAATAAATTATAACATTTTCAAAAGAAAATCCTTGATTACATGGAAAATGCTATGAATAAACATGTTTATCTCTGCACAGACAATTCCAAACCTCCAGTTTTTCCTACTATTGCTTCATATGATGCCATTAATGATGGGATGATTCATTTATGATTTGCTTAACTGACTTAGTTGACTCTCTGGTAAACCATGTTTTGGATGGGCACTACTTTGGTTGGATTGATGAAGATAGACTGTATCTCCATGAATATTTGTACCATTGTCATTATTGTATCAGCATTTATAGTCAAAATTTGTGTAGAAAATTGTACAGTAAAATATCAATGATCTCTGTAGAATAATATCCACTTTTCACTCATCTGGACCAATGGAATGACCTCTGAACCTGAATTTTTTTTCTTTGTACAGTTGTTCTTTACTATAAGGTAACTCTAGTACAGCACCATATTTTTTGTCAGGCAGGTATGGTCATGGATCCCATTACATCATTTAATAGTCATAATACCGTATATACTCGCGTATAATCTAGTTCCAAATGCAATCAACATAGACTCTAATCTGCCATCGCATAATGTGCCGGCAGATTAGGGTCAATGTTGCTTGTTCTACTGATTAGTCCTTACAAACTGCATAGACCCAGATCTGCCAGTGCATTATGCAACAGCAGATCTGGGTCTATGCAGTTTGCAGTTGGTATAGACTTATATGTGAGTGTATATTGCATGTATAATGTACCCAGTATAATGAGGTAAAAAGTCAGTTCATGTCTATATGATAATAATAAAATGACCTCATTCTTTAATCGGTTATACTTGAGTTGAAATTCTTCCAATTTATATTAAAATATAGCAAAATATATTTATATTTATGTTTATTTACATGTACCATTTCAGTTTTGCTTGAAATGAATATTTTTTTTCTCTTACCTGCAGCTTCCCGCAAATGCATTTGCAAGTTAGATTCTCCCAGTTTTTTTTATTCCCATGCATAATTTTCAGGGGGAAAAAATGCATACACCATTTTTTAATACGTCAGTAACAAAAGGCAAGATTGTATAGAATTTTGTGGCTCATTACCTCTTTTTCTTCTCAGGGAAAATCTAGAACTGGATTTTTCAAGCAAGCCAAGAAATCCTATCCCATGTTTCCATTCACTGAGGAGAAAATCAGATGGGATGAATATGGAGAAATCATCAAGTAAGTGTGTGTGTGTGTGTGTGTTTGTGTGTGTGAAGGGGGGAGGGAGGGAGATTATTAAATTGACCTAGCTGTAATGCTAACTTTGACCATTCATTTGAAATGATAAAGAGCATGGTTTGGAATGGACAGGATCTTTACCTTATCGAAATATATGCTACATGTAGCTATAACTATAGGAGCAAGACATTCAAAATTAATTGGAACAGAATTGCTGGAGAATTGGTGAAAATGCTAGAGAATTTGTTTCCAGCATCAAATTTCATCCAAATCATCTAAATCAATTATTACTACTCCTTAAGTTTATATTTGTTACTGGTAAGTTATGAAAGTACAGAAAGATTGTCATATTACCAAGTAACACTACAATATTAGACCAGTACTAAACAAAAACACACATTAGGATGAAAATAAAAAGATAGAGGTGGCAGAAAGTTGTCTCTGAAATACGACACAGCCTTTGTTTTTCAACCCCAGATATTATATGTAGGAAAAGTAGATTCAAAACATGTGAGATCTTTGCCAAAGAACTTATTTGCATCCTTGTATGAATGCTTGAGATCAGGTGCTGAAATGAGGGAGACTTTAGACATATAAAATGTATGTACCATAAACAGCAAACTTATAACAAAATCAGCATTAATAAACCAAAGGCAATCAAAAATGGACCTATACATTTCAATTCAGTATTTATTCTCATAACATGTACATATTCATGGAGTACATACTAATACTGAATGGTTATCATATACTGTATGTACAGCTTTAAACAGAAACTAAACAAAAGGTTATCAACAAAAGTTGGAAAGAAGAGGATGGACAAATATAAACAATCTTTGTAAAAAATTACTTTATTAATAATCTCTTATTTTAAATACTTAATAAAGACATTACTGGTAGCTGATATACATATTGTTTTCATATTAAAAGAAGTTAACAATTGAATGCACTTATACTCACTTGTAAGCCGGATCCAAATGCAAACAACATAGATGCTGATCTGCTGCCGCATAATGCGCCAGCAGATCAGGGTCTATGTTGTTTGTTCTACTGATTAGTCTTTACAAACTGCAAAGACCCAGATCTGCCAGCGCATTATGTGATGGCAGATCGGTGTCTATGCAGTTTGCGGTTGCTATTGGCCTATATGCGAGTATATATGGTATGCATGGATGGTTTATTTCAGAAGTAATTTTTAATTAAGTTTACACATTAATTTGTATATACTGGACACACTAAATGAAAATGATATTAATCTTCAATATCATGGGTAGCAAATAGCATAAAATATATTTCACTTCTATCGATTCTATTGTTTACATATCTCCCAGTTTCAGTTCTCATACTATGAGAAGACACTGAGTTTTGTCAGAGCTGATCTCTGTTTATGGTTACACAGAATTTCAAAGACTCTTTGAGGCCAGATTCAGTTTATCACAATTGTATAATTTATTGTTCCAGTCTGATGGAAAAGCATTTGTAACCCTTTGTTCGAAAATTGGAATGAACTTTGAGCATGACCTAGTCATGTTCTTAGAATTGAACATAATGACTCCTGTAAGATGTACTGCTGGGCTTGAAAAATTAATCCAAATAGGCACATTCCAAAATACCATCTTACATACATGTCACAGAACTAGGACATCAGATCAGTAAGTTTTCTTATCAACATAAATTGTATGCATTTAATATCAGTAATAAAAATCCTATTGCTATTGCATAGCTAGCTCTTTTCCGAACAGAAAATACCCCAACCATATGATGAGAATTTATCCCCCCAGAGGGTCAGCTGGAAGGTTCTGGAATACCTTTCAGTCCCTAGGGCCCATTGTCGGTCACAGGATTGAGCCACCCAGCAAGAGAAGAGCTTCAACCTACATCTTCCTCCTACAATGTTTTGTCCAAAAAAGGATGGGGGGGTGGACCTTCTTCCTCCAGACATCCCAGGAGAGTAGACAGTTGCTTCTTGCTGAAATTATCAACATATTAGCGTAGACTAAGTCCACACATTGCCTTGTGTTTACTTTTAGTTGCATTGAAGTTTTTTGTATAAAAATCTTCTTTTCAGCTTTCTCCTACAGGAGCAATGTCTAAGCAGTATGTGGGTAGGTGTGGTCACAGGAAATCTCCCTGGGACACACACCCAACTTGCTTATCTTGTACAGGCTGCAAAAGGACAGATGGTTGTCCATTTTGCAGCCTATGATCGGACGAGATCTGGGATCTTGCCAAGCATAGACATACATATAAAGCGAGGAAGAAGGTTCCTTCCTTGTCATCTTCAGAATTTTTGGGGTTCTCATTCTCTGAGTTCCTCGGGTCTCAGAGAAGGATACCCAAGTCTCTTCAGAGACTCTTAGGGTTAGTGGGCCCCCACCCAAGGGAGGTTATAAATGGTGGAGAGTGAGTCACGCCCTCCTGAGGGAGGAGCAGCACCATCTTTTCCACTAGGACAGAGAGCGAGTCACACGCCTCCCCTCACATGATCAAAACAAAAATTCTTTCTATTTAATCAAAGTGTGAGTCACAAGCCATGATGGACCTCTTTTGATCCCTTTATTACTTATAACACCTCAATAAAAATATCCTGCCTTTGGCCATAAACTCTCCAAGTTATAACAATAAGATAAGCAATTTACAGTTTGTTGAGTACACATGTCAGCCATTGCATAACAATTCCTAATCAGATTGGAATGCATCACTGCACCGATCGTTGCACTGGCAGAACAGTTCTGGTCCCTAGTAAACACTAGTTATGACTGGTTTCTGTAATGTGTGGACAGAACACATAAAAATACCAATTTTTGTTTCTTCAAATTGTTTTTAAAAAATCTTCTAATTTTCAAAAAAGTCGTAGATTTCGACTATAAAATGGTATATGTGAAAGACAGCCTTTAAAATTGTATTTTTGTCCTATTGCCAGTATAATCACATGTATGATCTTAAAAGTAGTTAACCCCCCCCCCCCCCCCCCCCCCCGGGAAAGTGTGAAAATCACTCAACCACAAAAGACATTATTTGAGAACAGATATGTCATCCATTGAAAGATTGTACTATTTGTAAGTAGTTCACACACACACACCTGGGAAAGTGTAAAAATCACTCAACCACAAGAGACATTATTTGAGAACAGATATGTCATCCTTTGAAAGATTCTGCTGTTTGTTAAAGGACTACAGATATGTTGCTTTTGATCAGCTGACATGAACGATGGAATAATATCACTAAAGACAGTTGGATTTGGGTACAATGTCATTTGAGAAGCAATTGCCAAAAGACCAACTTATAAAAAGACCATGTGCCCACATTCCTTATAAAAAGACCATGTGCCCACATTCCTTATAAAGAGACCGTGTGCCCACATTCTTTATAAAAAGACCGTGTGCCCACATTAAAACTGGCTCTTCATAAAAGTCCCAAGAGCTTTTGGAGATTTTTCCAAATAAGAAATCTTTAAAATAAGATGAAAAATCTTTTTTCCCCCTAAAAATTGAAATCAGAGTAATAGAATATGCTTTATGGTCCGTATCATACAAGGATTTAAACTGGGCCAGAGAGATGACTGCCTTGTTGGCCAGACGACTGATTTGTAGCCATAATTCAATGACAAGGTTAAAGGTTTTGTGGAAGACAAAGTTTACTGTGTGCAGAATATGTGTAAAGACTTAATTGGTTTCCAGGCACAAAACATTAATTTTCCAAATGCCCATTATCTGGACTTATAACAATATGGACTAATAGTGTCCCCCCCCCCCCCCCCACACACACACACACATTGCAATGTGCTATGTTGATTGTGCATAAAATACCGTATATACTCGATTATAAGCTAATACCAACTGCAAACTGCATAGACCCAGATCTGCCGGTGCATTATGCGACAGCAGATTAGGATCTATGTTGTTTGCATTTGGACTCGGCCTGTACGCAAATATATATGGTAATTAGTTACCCAGACAACCCCCAATCTGGAATAAAATTAATATGCCCCGAGGGGTCCACATAGTCAGTGTTTTACTGTACAAAACTTCTGTTTTCTTACGGCAGGTGTTGCCATCCATTGGGTCTCAATGTTGTGCTGATATGCCTAAGATCAAATTGTTTGAAATTTATGACATTCTGCACTTGTTGTTTTTTCAGAGCATTTTACTTTTGTTGTAAATTGTTCTTAAAGGTAGGTGCACAAAGACAATGATCATCTCACGAGATAGTGGAGTTCATATGGTTATATCAGATTGTCACATTTGCTCTCGAATAGCTTGCAATTTTAGAGGTCGAGATTTACAGATAATTGCATTTTTTCATGATCAATACTACAACATTCAAGTCAAATCAGCACTGCATGAAATGGACATCCCACGAGTCCTTAAGATTTATCCCAGATTAATATGTATTGTTCCCTTTTCCTGTACAATCCAAAATATGATGGAGAAAAGGATCAAAATATTCCCATTGGTATATAGCTCTGGTTAGTACCAATTACACATACACTGTAGATCGCTTTTGGTGACAACCACTTTGAGCCATAATCTTACTAGGATTTCTTTTGTGACATATAACTTACATTTTATGCATATTTGCTGTCATTTATATTAAACAATGTACTTAATAGCCCTTCACAACAATTTCTAATTTGATGAATCAAATTAATTTGTACCATATGCCATATAGCATTATTTCATTCCTAATCTGGTAAAAATGCCATGCAATTTACTAAAATGTTAATGTATACTAATTTCAGAGGGGGGGAGGGGGGAATGGGCATAAGATGATTTCAAGAATATAGGATTGTGATTTATATTTAAACATAGCAGTTTGGTTAGGTTTTTATACCCCTTTTAAACACACAGTAGGTGAAAATGATTCATAATGTACCTCAAGGGACTTGCATATTTCATGCCATTTTCGTAGTGACTTTGTAAGAAAATAAAGGGATCAGACCCAAAAAAGATTGATGTGACCTTTCATACCTGCCAACCTATCCGTAGTAAGACAAAAAATAAACCGGTACAATTTGTTGTCTCATTTCCTCATACACAACCCTGTTGCTACAAATTATGTGTTTTTTGAGTGATAAATAATAAATCATGAATGATTAATAATAATTAAGAAGTCAGTATGCATTTCAGACAGATACTTCCTCTGTTTGTCAAGTTTGACAATAGGTGATTAAGATGACCGAAGCTATGTGCAACCTGTATTCTTACAAGCAGCATTAACCTTATGAATCTAATTACATGTACATGTACAATGATTTAGAAAAAAAATCAAAGACTTCGTTGTTATGAGTGAATGTGTGTACATGTATGTGTGACAGCCAGAGAGATGGATGAAATGTGTCAGTGCATAAGGTCTTTATGTTGTGTTATGTTGGCATTGAGAGGGAGATGTTTCATGACAATTTTGATGTTCCTCATGTATAAGGGACACTATTATTTTGGTGACAGGTTACATTCCATTGACATTTAACACCTTTTAATAAATTGTTTATTCCTGTTTAATTACAAGTGCTATTGTCACATCACACCAAAAACCTCATGGCTATTCAGAGTTATTACAAGATAATTAAATATGCTTAGATCTGGTTAAACCAAGTTTTTTATATCAATGATTTGCCAACACATTTACTGTTTATTTAAATGTGGAGCAGTCAAGGCTGGATCAAGTACAAGAGGTCCAAAGATGGAATACAATTAGTGAGGTATTAGTAAAGAAATTAAACTTATAACAGCCATAGGTTGAAAAATGCTATTTTCTTTATTCATAATAAATATGAATGGTAGATGCATTTAATTGCTAATAACAACAAAATATGAAGATGCATGTGTATATATATATATATATATATATATATATATATATATATATATATATATATATATATATATATATATATATATATATATATATATATATATATATACACACACACACACACATACATACATACATCATACATGTGACAGAACTAGGATTTCAAACCAGTAGATTTACAAATTTTGATCAGTAGATTGGCCTCTAAACCAGTAGATTTTTTATCGGCATAAATTTTACGTTTCAAGGGGATGGAAAACAAAACAAGTGCTTTCTTGGGCCATAATATATATTCTCTTCATACTATAATAAAATAGCAAGTTTGAACATGAATCAGATTCTGATTCTGATGGAAAATGTTACAATAATTATTAATTATTATGAGTCAGTATACTGTCGAATAATAAAAAGGAGTTGTTTATCTGATAGTTCACTGCACAGATTTTTCTTGTATAAAATCAAATAGCATTTTTAGTTTCCTTCACAAGATCACTGTCTAGTGACCACTGATGACACTCGTTCTGATTGTTAAGCTTCACACTTAACAGGCTCTCAATAGTTCTTTGGTCCAGATTCCCCTTGAATCACTTATATTTTGTGAAGAATGGAGAATGTCCTCTCTGTATCAACATTAGAATGTTGTAATGACAGGACAACCACACTCAGAATGCAAAGAAGTTCTAACTTTAGTTTCCCTGTTGCTGGGCTTGTAAGATTGCTGACTTCTCTCCAATACTCCTCCAAGCTATGTTCACCCTGAGGAGGAAGTTCCTAACTTGGACTGAAGATGTATTCCTGAACTTCATCCTCAAGGGCTTCTTTCATTTCATGATTCAGATCCAAAAATCTGTTGGCAAGTTTCACCACTGTAAATGAAAAAAAATAAAAATAGATTTAGACTTGATATAAAAATGAAAAAAATACATGATGTATTTATGCTTTTATGAATAATTTATCCAAACTTTAAAATTAATTATCTTGTAATATATTTTGAACCGATATATTTTATCTAGGCCTTGAACTAAATTTATGTGCATGAAAACTTCAAATAGTTTATGAAGTTCAAAAGATGCATACCTTTGAAACACACAATGCAAACACTGGAACTTTGCTGCTCACATGCACACACTTAAACTCTGATATCCAAGCACTTTTGAACTTGTAATATTTCTTAGTCGTTGGTTTCTTAGCATTGGGAGAAAGCACACGTTTAAAATTAAACAAAAAATGTAAGAGACGTCCTCTTAAAACGTCTGGAACAATAACAATTAAACAGGACAAAAATCAAAATACTTACTCTAGTGTGTCTGCCAAAATCATTTTGTATGGTCATTCTCTTCATTGTATCTCCCCTCCGCCAAGGGTCGGCCAATTTTTATCCAAGGCTCAGAAGACATCATGGACCATCTTTGATCCCTTTATAACTTATAACACCTCAAAAAACATCCTGCATTTGGCCTTAAACTCCTCAAATTCCAGCAATAAGGTAATCAATTAGCAGTTTGCTGTGTACACAGCTGTTCTTTAACAATTCTAATCCTATTACTCTGCAATGCATCATCGCACCAGTCATTGCACAGGGTTCTCATTACAAAAAAAATTAGGAGTATCGGTCAATGGATAGAGGGCTGGTGGGATCCAACCTATAACAGTATATTAGGTTGGATCCCCCCAGCCCTGTATCCATTGACGATACTCCTAATTTTTTTTGTAATGAGCCCCTGTGGGTCATTGTACTGGTGGAATAATTCCGGTTGCCACTAGACTGGTTCTGGCTGGTTTCTCTAATTTGTTGACAGAACGCATAACAATACCGTGTTTTAATATTTGTATTTAAATTTTTTTTAAATTATTTTAATTTTAAAAATCGATATGTGCAGTAGACGGCCTTTAAAACGGTATTTCTGGCCTACCGCCGGTAGAAAAACATGTATGTATATATACACATATTATGAACACAAAATGTTTTTTTTTTAGCCAGAATATGGTAATAAACTTTTACCAAGTAATATCAACATTTGTACATTCTCTCTCTCTCTCTCTCTCTCTCTCTCTCTCTCTCTCACACGAATAATCTCAGCCTCATACAAAAATCGGTTGGACTCTCTCTCTGTCTTAGCTATCTGTGGTCCTTGTGCCAATGGCCAGCTTAGTAAATGGTACTAATAAATAGCAGCAGATATTGTACTGACAACAAGTGATCACATGCCTCAGTCATTCTTTATTCTCACAAGTAAAGATAACAATAGAAAGGTGGAACAAAGAATAACGATAGATTCTCAATTGAGAAAACTGTTGGAACAAAGCCTTAGTTGTATATGATCTTGATCTCTTATTCTTTTTCATGAAAATTTCAGCAATATTTTCAGTCTTTTTTGGAACATGTCAATCTTCTCATTGGAACTATTTTGTGTCAAAATTTAAATGATTTGAAGAAAAATATAAATATATGGTGCTGAAATCACTACATTATTCCCATGTTGTAATGCTGTCCATGGGAGCCATGAAGGGTACCACCTTATAATGAAGTACATTCTACGTGTAATTTCACTACTACTACATGAAATGGGATTCATGACCATACTTGCCTATAACAGAAATGGTGTTATAAAGAATGGCCTTATAGTGAGGGATTGTTGTACTTGATCAGATCCAGAAATTTCCTTAATCCGAGTTGGTTATGAAAAGGATTTGTTATGTATTTTGCTACATATGCAGATTGTAAATACTCCAACATTCACTAGTATATACAATTCATACATGCTGTGATAAGATTGTTATAATTTTGCACAATTAACAAAAAGCTGATCTACTTATTCTACACAGTAACAGTGTTCTTATGAAAGAAACAGCAGGGAGCTGACATCAATAAATCTTTGCTAAGTGAAACACACAGATTAAGATTGTAAAGAAAGGGAAAGTAAAGCTTGAAGAAAAATTAAAGACCATAAATTCAAACAGATTTCTATGCAATTTTTGATGCAACATTTGGCCTCGGACCACAATTATTTTTCTTCCATTTTATGTATAAGCATTCAACACTATGCCACTCTTACCATAACTGATGGACCTATATTGCTTTTTGCTACACATTAACCCACCTTAGTTCAATAAACCCTGCAAGGTTTCATCCTAGGTTGAATGGCTTATTTTTTGTATTACTAATGTAAACAAACTGACGTAGAGGAAGTAACCAAAAAGCATCTGCATGAGCCAAAAAGCAGGGACATTTTACATCCTACTGTTTTCATTAAACAACAAGCAAATGCAACTTTCTATACAATTTCATAAAGTTTCAGGTCTACCCTTTCATAATTATTACAATGAGGAACTTGACTAAATAAGTCACTGCTGGCAAACATACCATGCAAACAAGGCACTATTTCTTCAGAATATCTTCCTGATTTTGGTCAACCGGGGGTGAGGGGGGGGGGGGGGGGTGGTAATTGTGAAACCATTTCCTTCCTATAATAGTTTTGCCTACTTTTTAGATTTACCTCCCCTGATTGAAATGTTCACCATCTTGCTCATTAGTCTACAACTGTAGCATTAGTCTGGAAAATATTTAAGAAAAAATACTCCTTTAAAACATTCAGAAGTCATTGAAAAGTCCAAGAAAAACAATTCTCTGGGGCTGTACAAATCATGTAACTTAAGATAAGATCCATCTAAAATCACAGGTTTGGGGTTATGCAGAGTTCTTCCCCTTGCAGAAAAAATAAAACATGTAAAAGGATTCATTTTAGATGACATGATACATAAATTTCAATGGAACAAGTTATTAAAATTAATTTAATATATACATGTTAGGGATTATAATGAATGATTTTGTAAAATGTAGCTTTTTAAGTTGATAATAATTTGATAATATAATTATATGTATAAGACTAGTTTGTACAATTCCAGCATACAGTTTCTGGATGAAGGGGATTTTACTAAGGAAAAAAGATGTATGGGAATTTACTAACAATAATGCAGTGTAGCATCAATGCTGAACAAATAAAGGTGCCTCTGATACAGACCGGTAAATGTATCCAAGTATGAGAATTTCTTGATATATTTCATTATTTGCGGGGAAAAGAGTTTGTTTTCAGAAGAACATATTTCTTGTAAAAACCATCTTCAGCTTTATACTTTTATTTGTGGAGAATTATTGCTAAAAGCTGACCACATTTAAAGTTATTTAATATTTTGAAATTTTCAAGCAAATTTGATAAGTTTGGTTAAATATAATTTGACAGATTCTAATATCCTCGACCCGCTATGGTTCGTGCCTGTAACATGAATTTTAATGCTTGCATTATAATATTGTGAGAAACTATTAAAATCACCATAGAATGTGTTCAACTGAATCTGCTTAATTTATTCATTGTTGAAAAATGTTTACAAACTCTCTAAATCCTGTGCGAGCTACCGTTTTTCAGAGCATGCCAAAATTTGTCTATTTCCGGAAGTTCATCCATGGTGCGTGCCCCTGAAATAAAGGCCACATGACATAGGATTGGAATTTGACAGTTGGGCCAAAGTGTGGAAATAGATCGTTTATAAGTCTCTGTATTTTCATTATTTGTATTTGTAATATATTTCATTGCTTTCATACGCATTTTGACTGCAATAAAGCACTTATAAATGATGCCAAAAGTATTTAAAAAAATATATAAAAAAAAGGATGCATTTTTTTATTATTCTTTTTCAACCTATTTCAATATAATTATTGTTTTTAAAGATACATGTATGTTAAACTTTTTTTTTTTTAAATTTCTTAGGCCAAAATTTGTACAACACCTTTAAAACATTATACAAAAATGAAACAAGAGTTAATCCTTGGATAATTTAAAAATCAAGTTGAGTCGTAATAGATGATTTATGAAATGCAAAGAGTTGCATTCCCTTCCAGACTCCTGTTATTTTAGCTTTGGTTACAAATTAGTAGCCTGCACTGAACAAGAATTTCTATTCAGTTTTCACAAGTTGTGTTGTGCACTATTTTGCAGACATGCATTGAGGTAGGAAATGCCATTTTTCATTTTCCATGTATGTGTCAGACATAAAAACTTATGATTAATTTAGTAATAAACAATTGCATTTTTTACATTTAGCCTTAGTGCTGTTTGTTGTGTATTTGTCTAACCTGGTCACCAGTTGAATTCAGATGCATTTAGCCGTTGAGTTCAGATGCATTTTTAGCCATTGAATTCAGATGCATTTAGCTGTCTCTGTTAATGATCAAAGACTATATGAAAAGTTGGGCATACATTATATTAAAATAAAGCTTACTTGGTGTTATTTAGGAAGGCATTTAAAATATATTTATCTCTCTTGGAGATTGGCAGAATGCTTCCAAGTCCTCTCCACCCCACCCACTTTTCAGTCTTTTACGTAGTTACCCATAATGCTGTTTAAAGATGGCTGTACTTATTTGGATTAAACTCGCGTGCGACCAATTTGGTCATGTGCGAGGAAAAAATGTTAAATAACACAATTACTTGTAGTCTTATAAAGAATGAGTTAAGAATTATTTGCAATTAAAATATAAACATGTATGACAATATCCATTGACAATAACCACTTTAATCAAAAGCTTGGATTTAATAGAACCAATAGGAAAACAGCATGTGTGATTTATCTATTGTAATGCAAGCATCTCTACATATTTTTCATTACAGCCTGAGAAATGGCTCAGAGGTCACTGGGGTATTGCCCAAGGGAAGTAATTCAGAAATTGTCTATTGACTGGACACGTACATTTTGGAGAATACATAATTTTTTAGTCGATCAGGGAACACCAAATAAACTACATATATGTTAACATTATGCAATGTATTTTCTGTACATATAGATTTAATTTTCTTAATAGATTGAATTTCAATCATTTATTTCATACTTGAATGAAAGGATGACTGCAACATGGCTGACAATTTCAAGGGAGATAAATATGATAGCTTTTGACATCTAAAAACTTTGGATACCTTCCCATCACATGAATGATTTTTCTTTCCCCCACAGACAGTCATAAAGCTTCACCCTTTCTCAGTTTTTTTATCAGTTCTTTGATATATATATATATATATATATATATATATATATATATATATATATATATATATATATATATATATATATATATATATATATATATATATATATACCAGTTTATAAATGTAGCATCTATTGATGAAATGAAATACATGTATTCAGTTCAGTAAATCCATAAATACCCTAGATTTTGTCATGTTTCATCATCAAATATCTATTGCCTACAACAAAAACTACTCAGAATAACTTTTATTTGCCAAGTCAATACGTATGTATAGGGTTTAAGGCACATCAGCACAATACTGGCTATAAGGTGCTGATTAAAAACAAAGTTCATAAAGATAAAAAATTGCAAAATAACTTTATTACATTTGCCTAGTCAAATCTTCCACACCATCATTAATGCATAGAAAGTTTAATGTGTTGCCCAAAAATTAGCTTTTAACTGCATTTGGACTTTGAATTATTGAAATCTATTTATTAAACCTTTGCGACGAATTTGTTGGAATTTTAACAGAAAACAGTGTACCGGTATGTGTAATTAAAGTAGGGCTTATTCAATGATGTTGATGGTCTTATCTCCACCATTTTTTTTCAACAAGATTTAGATTCTTCTCCAGGTTTTTGAGAGTCTGTTCTGTCTGTGATAATGTACTGTATATACTCACTTATAAGTCAGATCCAGTTGCAGACTGTATAGACCCAGATCTGCCATTGCATAATGTACTGACAGATCTGGGTCTATGCAGTTTATTAAGAGTAATCAGTAGAACAAACAATATAGACCCTGATGTGTTGGCACATTATGTAACAGCAGATCAGGGTCTATTTTTGCAGTTGGACCTGATTTACAAACGAGTAATCACAGTAAATGATAATATTTTAGAAAAATCTTTTTCATAGCAATAAATTCAGCTTATTTGCAAGAATTTATTTTTGGCAGTTTGCTAATGGGTAATAAATATATTTTATAAATATACTGCTATGAAAATTAGTAAAATTTTAGCAAATTTAATTGCCTCGCTTAAGTTGCAAATGTTGTGTGCTGGTGAAAATTGGTGATTGACATTATTTTGTCAGAAGCATCTTCGGGTTGAATAACACAAAAGTCATGTAAAACATGTAATTGTAAACTATTTCTTGTACTCTCCAACAACTCTTTTGCCCAGAGTCCAGGGGCTACCAGAAAGCTGGGTTTGGGCTTGCATATGTTGAATTCAGGCAGCTCAGTAGGTTAGTACATGAAATCATGACTTGTTTTATATTTTTTGGAAATAAAACTTGAAAATGTTTGAGAAGGAAGAGTAATCATTAATGACTTGTGACAAGGAGAAAAGGAAGTTATCAGGCTAACAATTTTTAATTCATGTTCATATTATTTCAGCTGTGCTATCAGGTTTATTTCCTGGTAGCTCACCGGGCTACCATCAGATGTTGACATTTTGTGGATCCTGTTGCTTGCATTAGTAGATAGTGCAACATAACTATCATGTTTCTATGTCAGTACATGTAATAAGAGTTTGTGTGAAGATTTTATGTTTTAATTTTTTTTTACATCACAGCACAGTTCAAGACATAGTTATTCAAAGGCAAGACTTAGTTATTCAGAGGCAAGACATACAGTAGTTATTCAGAGGCAGGACTTAGTTATTCAGAAGCAAGATATATTATTCATAGGCAAGACTTAGTTATTCAGATGCAAGACAGTTATTCAGAGGTTGGACATAGTTATTCAGAAGCAAGACTTAGTTATTCAGAAGCAAGATATATTATTCATAGGCAAGACTTAGTTATTCAGAGGCAAGACAGTTATTCAGAGGCAAGACATAGTTATTCAGAAGCAAGATATATTATTCATAGGCAAGACACAGTTATTCAAAAGCAAGACTTAGTTATTCAGAAGCAAGACTTAGTTATTCAGAAGCAAGATATATTATTCAGAAGCAAGACATATTATTCAGAGGCAAGACACAGTTATTCAGAGGCAAGACTTTGCTATTTAGTGGCAAGACTTAGTTACATAAAGGCAAGACAGTTTTCTGTGGAACCTAGGTTCATGACAATTGACTTGTATTATATTCCATCCCAGATTGCCAAATCACATTAGAATATGAACAGGTGTTACAACCATCCATATAACATTGATGTAAATTAAACACACACTGCTGCTGCCATCAATGTAGGTTTTTATTAATTGAAAAATAGATTTGAAAACCTGATTGTCTCATCCATCTCACCTATGTTAACATTGCAAAACATAGGTATCACATTCCTGGCAGTAATGATGTTGCATGGTATCAGCATTAAGATTCATTGTTAAAGTTTTATGTTCAAGTTTGTGTAAGTCATATAAAGTATGTTTAACAGGCAACAAGGCACTGGATTTTGAAGAAACCATGCTTATTTAAATTCAGAATTACAAGAGGGATAGATGAAGGGCAGATATTAATGACATGTGTTATAGGCTCAGAAGTAATTCTTACAGATTGGTTTTGAATATACTGCAAATTTTGTGAAATTATCGAGATAAATTTACTTGAAACAAATGTCATTAAAAAAATCTTCTATAAATGATAGCATTCCAAATAGTATCTAAAACTAAATATCATGAAAAAAGAAAAGAATTTATTTATTCTCCAATTAATTGCTTATGCTTCAGATTGACTCATTCCAGTTTTAGAAAGAAGGAAATTCCAAGACTGGGCTGGAGAAGCCATGTATTTTAAAGTAGGATATAGCCAGTTATTTCTATTAAAAGACAGCAAGATCTCATAAGACATATGCTATGATACCACTGTCAAACATTATATTCTTTTCAACATTGCCTGCATTGATTGAATTCCAATATCCTGTGCAGGAGTGCTGTAGATTGGTCCAAATAGGTTAAACAAAATACTAAGGAGTTGAGCCAGAACTGGAGATACAACAGGTTTGCAATACTAACTCTTCATTTTCCAGAACTATCAGTCTTACTTCTTAATAAGTTGTATCCTCAGTTTGATCAGTTCAAATTTCAGTAGGACTCTAATTACATTTCACCAGCTTAACAGGAAATTTATTTAAGGTGCAAAAAGCTTATTTAGAAACTCTCTTAACATGAACAACATAGAATGCTAGATGATGGGTTGTCAAACACAGGTTTTCAAACTTTTTGTTAATCTGCAGAATAAGACACTGTAGTGAAGAAAATGCAAGAAAGGAAATTGAATTCAGATTGAAAAATTACAGCAAGTCTTTGAAAACTGTAAGTGCTGCAGACCCAAATTGTTTGTTAGAGTTTTTGGTCATTTCAGATTTCTGGAGTGTACAGACTTGAGAGCTGATATTAAGTATTACAGTGATTGATATTTAAGTTATCAACACACATGTTTGTATTAGTTCTGTACAGGTTCAGTTCAGAACATAATGATTGTGTTCAGAATATGTAGACAGCTACATTTATGAGGACCTCAAAGTTGATTTGTGTGTGTGTGTTTAATAGTCTCAATTCAAAAGATCATATGTACCGTATATACTCGCATATAATCCGATACCAACTGCAGACTGCATTGACCCAGATCTGCCATCGCAATATTCTTTTGCAGATCTGGGTCTATGCAGTTTGTGAGGACTAATCAGTAGAACAAACAACATAGACCCTGATCTGCCGGCGCATTCTGTGACGGTAGATCAGGGTCTATGTTGTTTGCATTTGGACCCAGCCTATACACAAGTATATAAAATATGTGGAACTGACTCCATCTGTGTTTCCTACCTATCAGGGCCATACTGAGACTAAATTTGCAGTATGAGTGAATTGTGGCAGGAAGGTGTTGCATGCCTGAAGTGGGTTGCTGTGACCTACTTTCTAGGTTTTATTGAACATTCCTCCAAAATAATGTCCTGGCTCTCATTTTAATAATTTTCCATCTTTTGCCACCAAAGCTGCAATGTGCATGCTTTCCAGGATTTATTCAAAATTGCTTAAAAAATCCTGACTTGTGCCACAAAGTTTGTTTATCTTACTACAAACAATTTAGTGTCGTTTTATTTCCACAAAATATTGCTGATCTCATTAATAAGAGACTGTCTTGAATTACTTGTGGATATGAAGGGGATAAAAGTGTGTCAGTAAGACTTTGTAATGCACATGTTTCCCCATTTTACAAAAAAAAAAAATTGTTTCTCAGTTTAGAAACGAGATTTCTAATACAGCAACTTCTTGTTACAACAACCAAGTTCATTTCCAGCAATTGTGATAGTAATGAAATTGTCATTGTAAAGATCATGGCTTTAGTAGCATTCTTATCATTATCAAATCAGCATATATACATGAGAAGAAAGATAAATATAAATCTGTGGTTCATATATAATATCACCCTATTATTTTTTTTTATATCTTATGCATATTTTCTTAGATTTAAAGCACATTTGTATAGCCCTACCATAAGGCAGTATATACCATGATGTCTGTCCATCTGTCTGTTACCAGTTTAATTTCCATACAATAACTCAAGTTGTCATTGATCTTCAGTTACCAAACTTCATAGATGGGCTTGCACTTGTGATAAGGAATAACCCTGTCAATTTGGCAGTCCACAGGGTCAAAGGTCAAGGTCACTGACTGAAAGAAGAAAAATGGTTTCCATCTAATGACTCAAGTTGTCCACCATCTACAGTTACCAAACTTTGTGGATTGCTAGCACTTGGCATAAGAAGAAGCTTACTGATCTTTGTGTCAGAAGTCAATTCTCAAAGTCACAGTGACTGAAAGAATAAAAATGGTTTCTGCATGACAACATTAGTTCTACATCACGTACCTGAACAAAACTTTATGGATAGTTTGCACTTAGGGTGAAGTCTGTCAATTTCAGGGTCTAAAAGTTGAGGTCATTGTGACTGAAAGAAGAAACATGGGTTCCACACAATAACTTGAGTTCTCCATGATCTGTAGTTACCAAACTTTGTGGATGGCTTGCATATGATGCAGAGAAGTCTCTTGATTTTTGGGGTCAAAGATCAAGGTCACATTGACTGAAAGAATCAAAATGGTTTCCACACAATATCAATAGTTCTATATTATGTATCTCAATCAAACTCTGTGGATAGCTTGCATTTGGGGTGAGGTAGAGCCCAATTGATTTGGGGTCAAGAGGTCAAAGGCCAAGGCTATTGTGCTTCAAAGAAAAGTGCATTTTGCAGAAGAACATTTGTTCTAGAGTAAGTTCCTTGACCAAACTTTGTTAATAGCTTGCACTAAGTGTAATACATAAACTTTTATATTCTGGGGACTAAAAGTTAGAGGTCATGTTCATGGTAAGTCTAATAAGAAAATAATGGTTTCTGCCAAGTTTAATTCAATACTGCATACCTTGACCAAAGGTTGAGGTCATTGACACCTGTTGGTCAATATTGGCATGAGTCAACCATATTTTGCTAGTGCATATTAAATATGGGGTGGGTGTATAATGTGCCATTCATGGTGTTTTTGTTCTAGAAATAAATTTGTGACATCATTGTTGTACCTATGTCCCCAAATCTTGACTGCTATATTTTTTGTAGGGGAAAAACTATAAAATCCACCTGTCCATGGCCAAAGTCACTACAGGTGATAAAAAACTTAAGATGGAAGTTAATTTCCATTGTAAAACAACATTTTTGGCAATCAAAACATTCAAGGTTTGTAGTGGTCTGCCAAGTTCAATGCAAAGTCGCTGACAGGCACTAGTGTAACATATTTTCAGGGTTGAAAGAATGACAAAAGGGACTACATTTCTCAGGTAAAAACTTGCATAAATACAGTGCTGGGAATATAATCAATGAATTATTAATTTGAAAAGAAAAATAATTAAGAAAACATGGGAATTATTATCATAAAAATAATAAAAGCTGACAGATAATTAGGAACGGATCCAGAATGGAAAATTCCATAGTGCAGCTCATTTCAGGTGAACCAGATATTCAGACATGTAAATGTTTTTATGAGTTACTTGAGCACTTAATAGAATACTTATGACAATAATATAAGTTTCCAACGAAAAGATGAAAATGCAGTGCAGACGACGAAAGTTAAACTGGCAGAACAAATAAGATTATCTTGGTTTTTTACCACGTACTAGTGCATTAAGTACAATCTGGTATTTTTCTTTGTCTCTTTCAAATTTTGTGTGACCACCAAATTTGGAAAACGGGGGGACACAATGTCCCCTGTCATTGGGATCCTAGGTGCAACACTGTTGCATACTATTTAATTCTTGGGAAAAGTAAAATCCCAGGTAAATACAATATCATTATAATGAACAGTATATAAAGGAAATATGCATGTTGGTTACCCGGAAGTTTGCTGTCAGAGTTGGAAGCTGAATGTTCATTATTAAGATCAAATTTACTATGAAACACATTTGTTCCCATCAGTTATCTGCCAGAAAACAAATATTCAGTTTTAATGAATGTTGTATTTGGAAGTTGTTGTTATATAAGGATATAAAGTCGGCATTTCAGACAGAAAATAGCCTTATTTCTATTTATTCCTTTTTATAAGCTCTATATTGCCAGTAGGAAGTGCCAGTTTTTGTACACGAGAAAAACTTTCCTATTTTTGTTGATATTTTCCTGATATATCAGTTTCAGTAATTGAACATTATTAATTACAATTAAAGTTACTTCAGACAAAATATTGGAAAGCAAAAGGAAATATTTTTATTATACGAGATTGTTCTTATAATTCTGACTGATTAATACTTGTCAACTATTGACAAATTTAGACAAGTTATTAAGACAAGTTATTCCACAAGAAAGCATGTTTCTCATCAGGAGTCAGCAAAACTTGTTTAGCTGAACATTTACTTTTGATGTTGTGTTTTACGCCATCTTCCAAATGAAATTCAAACCCTAGGCAGAAATGTTAAGGATGTATTAAATAAGATTTTGTGTAGTGGATAACATCATGCAAGATTTAAGAGACACAGTCAAATTTGATTGACCAAGATGAAATGACTAGTGAATCTTTACTGTCATTTCAAAACATAACTTGCAAACACTAAGTTGCAAGTTGTGTTTACGATCAGATATAATGTAAGTATAGAATGCTATACACTTGAAGAGATAATTTACCACTGTCATGGCATGATTGACTATTTTGCTCATATTTCTAAGGAAAAAAACAAGAACTTGCAATATTGATTGTTTCTAGTGCTGTTTGTAGATAGTCCATACCTCTAGTTTACTATGTGAATTTGTATTTAGAAAGGAGTATGGAATTTTCATTTTATTTAGGCAACAGGGTTCAATCTAGGATTCAGGGATATGGGGTCAATGTCACTTGATATTTTCTAAACAGGCCAGGTCGGATTTTGATGGGCCAATATTTTGCATGTTTTTGGTTGTTGTTTGTTTTTTTCTTCTTTTCTTGTTTGCTTTTTATATGCCCACCAGCCAGAAGGTGGAGCATATTATTTTATGATGTCCGTCCATCCATCCATCATCTCCGCACAGTAACTCAAGTTCTTCTTCATCTACCATTAGCAAACTTTGTAAATAGCTTGCATCTGGTTTAAGAAAAAGCCTATTTTTGGATCAAAATGTTCATAGTCAAAGTCAATGAAAGAGAAAAAAAAATTCTGCACAATAGCATTAGTTCTGTGTCACAGACCTGGACCAAACATTGTGCATGGCTTGTACTTGGAGCAAGGAAGATGCCCATCAATTTGGGGGGTCAAAAGGTCAAAAGCCAAGGCCACTGTAACTGAAAGAAGAAATATGTTTTCTGATCAATAACTTTAGTTCTACATCACAGACCAGTACTAAACTTTGTGGATGACTGACACTTGGAGTAAGGTGGAAACCTATTTAGGGGTCACAAGGTTAAAGTCACGGTCACTGACTGAAAAATGAAAATAGTTTCTGCACAAAAGTGTCAGTTTTTGACCATGTACCTTCACCAAAGTTTGTGGATGGCTTACACTTGGGATAAGAAAGAAGCTCATTCATTTTGGGGTCAGATAAGTCTAATATAAGTCTAATAAGTCTAATATAAGTCTAATAAGTCTAATATAAGTCGAATAAGTCTAATATAAGTCTAATAAGTCTAATATAAGTCGAATAAGTTATGTAAGTCTAATATAAGTCTAATAAGTCTAATATAAGTCTAATAAGTCTAATATAAGTCGAATAAGTCTAATATAAGTCTAATAAGTCTAATATAAGTCGAATAAGTCTAATATAAGTCTAATAAGTCTAATATAAGTCTAATATAAGTCGAATAAGTTATGTAAGTCTAATATAAGTCTAATAAGTCTAATATAAGTCTAATAAGTCTAATATAAGTCTAATAAGTCTAATATAAGTCTAATAAGTCTAATATAAGTCTAATAAGTCTGATATAAGTCGAATAAGTTATGTAAGTCTAATATAAGTCTAATAAGTCTAATATAAGTCTAATAAGTCTAATATAAGTCTAATATAAGTCAAATAAGTTATGTAAGTCTATTTTAAGTCTGTGTACAGTAAGTTTAGTTCAAGACTGCATACCTTGACCCAAGGTCAAGTTCATTGAGACCAGTGATGCCTACTTGTACCTACAGAGAGGACTATAAGCAAATAGGTGGGCATATAATGTGACATTCACTGTAAACAGGAAAACTATGCTTTTTGTTCTTTAGTAATTTCACACTATGCAGCTCATAATATTGAATGTAAATAAATCACCATTAAAAGTTATTTCTTCATTTGAGTTAAACTTTTGTGTGACATCATCTGCACTCTTCCATGTTAAATGAATGAATCTATCCATCATTTTCTATTAATTCACAGCAAAATTGGATGTTTAGGATGGATGGTCTGTGATAGATAGTCGGGCCTAATGCAAAGAAGTCAAAATGTTTCTCCAATTTTTTTTTTAATTAAATGTATTTAAGGTGCTTTACTCTTGTACCAGCCAGTATACTGTGGTCATTACATACTGCTGATGTGTTCTGTTAGGTAAAAAAAAAAATATGTGGCATGAGTCATTATATTAGGAAGCCCTAGATCAAGTTCAATTTTCACCATTTGCCAGTAGAATTTGATGGAGTTGCACTTCAATTTTGTTTCTGCTCAGGAACTTTTGAAGGTCTTAATGAATTGCAGTAAAATTTGGTATGAGGCTTAACATTAGGTAAACCTAGGTCAGGTTTGATATTCACCTTTTTCTGGCAAAATGTTATGGAGTTAGGAACCCTGTTGACCTAGAACTTTTCCCTTTTAGCTTATTAGCAGTGGCTTCGGTTGTGCATGGACACAGTTCTAATTCAAGCATGTAGGTTTTGTTTCTTTTAATTAATTCAGATTTTCTTTTGCTTTTGCAGACCTGAAGATTACATAATCCTGGACACTACCCCAATGGATGAAGAAACAGCAACAGTAGGTATCATTGTGTAGTATAAAAAAGTATGATTTTTCTGTAGGCATATGAGTACTGTCCATCTACCCTTACCGGTTACCTCCCTTAAACAACTATGTCTTATATCCAGCATGTCTGATTTTATCAACTGTTATTTTTCCACCTGAAATTTACTGCCCTTAAACAGCCACCTCATATGCTTCCAAAATTCTTCCATCACCTAGGTAGCCATTTAAAGGGTTGCACTGTAATATGTATGGGTAACTAACAGTTCAAGTTTGATCTTGGCTCTCCCTTGCTCACAGTAAATAGTATAAGGATATTCTAGCACTACTACATCACATGGTCACATGAACATTGATTTTGATAAATAACTGAAGATAGAAAAACAAAGAAATATACAGTGCTGAATGTGGTGTTGCCAAGTTCAAGTGACAGAAAATTAACACTGTGAATGATATTATGTAAGTTTCTTTTTGATTATTTAGTAATAAATTCTACAGAAGTACAAATATTATACTGAATAATTACATGTTATATTGTTAAATATTAGAATTTACAATATTTTTCAATAACTTGATAACGGAGATAATTACTCTGTAAGTACAATTTTTACACTGACAGAAAAATTCAAGTTGGAACATAAACTAAAGAATGTTTTACCCATACTCGAAAACAGGTGATTGAGTTGATTACTGACAGACTTTGAAACTGCTTTGATTACCCTAATTATAGCCCAAGTTTCAGTATCTGTCCCAGCTTTTTTTATCTTTCTACTGACTCAGAGGGCCAGGGACTGACAGGTAACCAAATCTGAAATTTTTTATTTCTGCAAAAGATCAAACTATATCTCACCATTCTTTAACCTTATCTAAACAATTTCTAGTCAGGAACTACTATGAAGAGTCGTCCAAAATAAATTTTCTTTCAATGCAAGCTACATTAAAAATCAAACTGTGCTTGTTTTCATATACTGAGGCCATCAGATTTTCAGGACTGAGGCCCATTGGTTCTATTTACTGTCACCTTTATTTTGACTCAACAGGTGCATGCACAAAGAGGGGAATGTCACTCTTACAGAGAAAGATAACTTAGTCGGAAATGAGTGTCGAACACAACTAGTCCTTGGTGCACACTTATTTCCAATGGCTGTATATGTACACAAACAAAAAAATATAATCAAACACCATAACTGCAATCAGTAATTTTGATTTGTAAAAGAAAACACCAAAACATTATCATGTAAGTGTTCTTTATTTGCAAGCAAGGATATAATGCAAACTAGTTCATATATCCAACTTCCAACCATTATATGGGGGGAGGGGGAATCATTGCATGGGTCATAGGTGAGACATCTCATTTTGCAGAACTTTGTTTGTGCTTTTAACTCCTTATCTTTTACATCCATTAAGCTTTATCATTAAGTAACACGTTAAGTAACACATTAAGTAACTTGTACAACCTTTCTGATAAACAATTCAATTATCCTGCAAACAAATTATCTATACATGGAAAATGAACCTCTTAACTTTCTGTATTTATCCTTACTTCTGAGAAATCTCCTAATTGTGTTATAATTAAAAACAAAATTGATTGACTGTAGATAATGTAAACAAGAAAAAAGCTCAAAACTTTGAAGGAATCGAAATTACATTAGGAATTTGCCTCAAAACTATTACTTGAAGACCTGAGAACTATGATAACAGCTTCCAGCTTATATAAGTTATTACATTAAATCCATCTGAAAAGGATAGATAAGATTGAATGTCATGAAAATTGAACAATTTGATTTATTTTTGGTGGGATTCATTAAACGTAGGCAGTTTGGTACAGTTAAAATAGCATTGTTGTTTTGCCACACACAGGAGTATCTGTGACATAATACAATTGTTGTTCGTTCACTAACATTGCTTACTTGATTCAAACTCACATGATTGAAATCTGTACTAAAATATACAGTGTGAAACCTGCCCTATGTGGAACGATGTCCTTTACATAGAAGTTAAATATGTCAATGAAATGGGTTCAGAAACAGTTCTTTGTGAACAGGTATCCTTTACATGAAGGTGTCTGCCAAATACAGGTTTTTCTGTAGGTTGTTCATGGCAAAATTGAACAAATTTTGTCATCAGTAAAGGGGTATGCTTCTCAGCTTCATTGGTGTGAAATGAAAATAGCACCAGATTGAAACAATGCAAAGTAATAAAAGATGGGGTTCCCATGCTACCGGGAAATCTGGAAAAAGCCAGGAGAAAGAAGAGGTTTGTTACCAACCAGGAAAAGCCTTGAATATTGCAAATATTGATCAAAGTCAGTGAAAAACCAGGAACTGTCAGCCACTACTTGATCAAAAAAAAAAGGCATAATTGAGGCGTACTGAACAGATCGGGAGTTACATTTATTCAGTTCTTACTGGAATTTTTTGAGGTTGCAGAACTCTTCAGCCGAGATACACCTGCTCTATGGATCATTTGGGTGCTTGCCCTCAGCATATTTGTAAAGTCAATCCAAGTGCTCCGGCGATTGAATTGGTAAACTAGACTTGTTATCTCTTGGTCCACGCCACACCAGTACCATTTTTTTTATATATATTTTTTTAATGAAGAAGTTATGAAGACCAGTCTAGCGTCACAGTGTGTC
Organism: Margaritifera margaritifera; assembly: GCA_029931535.1. Classification (NCBI taxonomy): domain Eukaryota; kingdom Metazoa; phylum Mollusca; class Bivalvia; order Unionida; family Margaritiferidae; genus Margaritifera; species Margaritifera margaritifera. Next base: position 2,470,406 of record JAQPZY010001459.1, read on the forward strand.
AACACGGCTGCGACATGTGATCATGGTGATTGTAAGAGAAGAATAATAAAGCTTTTCTTCCCCAATTCCCCTTTGGATATGTAAAGTTAAATAAAATGTATTGTGATAAATCTTTGCTTATCACTTGGTAGTTCACACTGGGAACACAGTTTTAAGCATTATCATCAATAGTAAACTTCGCTTTACTCTCAGACCTTTCGCTTTACTCTCAGACCTTGCTAAACGTTTCAGAGATGATTCTAGCAATAGAGTTGTGGGGACCCCATCCCCAGAATTGGGAAATTTATTGTGAAATTAGTATTTTGGAGAATTTTTAAGTTGTATCATTTTGTTCTTCTTTTAATATCACTAATACATACCTGTTGCTATTGCATAGCTGGCTCTTTTCTGTGTGGAAAATACCCCAACCGTATGACGAGAATTCATCCTCCCATTAGTGTGAAACAGAAGATTCTAGAACACTAAGTCACCCCTGGTCCACTCCACAGATACCTTGCCCATGCACATTGTCCTTCATTCTCTTTTCGGTCGCAAGGCTTTAATGGCAGCATTATTTACAGTGAAGAAGAATTGCCTTTGCTTCATGTGTTAATGTAGCAATTTTACTTACTCATTATGTGCATTGTCTTCATCATATGGAATTATCCCTAATTGAGAATTTTCTCAGTTCAAATTGAACTCAAGAGAAAGTTATTCGCAATTTGTTCTGACACACGCTGTGTACTACCTTGCATTTTAATATCTCACCTCACAAGGGTGTTAGCATACTAATTTTGTTGAGAATTATTCCTAGCTAGGGTAGGTATGTAGTTAAAATATCCCTATCTGTGCCTAACTGGGTCTACGGACTCATTTTGATTCATTTTTTTGTTCATTACAATTAACAAATCATTGTAACTCACATTTCCTTATTGTAGATTGTGCTATTTTTTTAACTCGGAAAAGCATGTCGTACACCACTTTTTCCATTTATATTGTGTGTTTAGTTATCAAACGCTGGTTCATTTTCAGAATTAGTATAGTTTTCCTTCATGTTATCCTTTTTTATTAGCAATCTTACCAACTGGTTTTGTTAATTTAGTCATACACATCTTTCAATTAATCCAGGTTGACTTCATTATCTTATAATTGATAAATTAAACTAGACTTACCAAGTTGACATTTGATTGTAATTTCATGAACCCCATAAGTGCCTTAGTTTCATTTAATTTATCAATTTCACTTCCCCCATAAGTGCCTCGAGATCCCATAAGATTTTAGAGAGAGGCTTCCATGCATCGAATAGATTAACAACAACTAGAAGAAAAAGGAAGAAACCTTTTATGTGTTGTTAGTAAATCAGATAACCCATAAACATATAGAGGATATTTTCTTTTCCTATGTTAATACCGGATATATTTCATCGTGTAGTATCAAAAACGTGATATTTTAATGAGTGGCGGTGTTAACACAGGAAAAGAAAATTCTCTTTTTATTATATACCAAAGTTTCTCCAGAATGGAAGCTTAGAAGATTAAACTCACTATTCAGCACCACACTCCACCGCCCACCCACCCCTTTTTTTGTAAATTCACCTCACTTTCATATGCTGGTCATATAAATATCAGTGACTTAAGATATCAGTATGATTGGGTTGACCTAATCTGTTACAGTAAATTATATTTTTGTTATTTTGGAAACTATTTTATCATATTTGACCACAAAGCAAGTCCGATTCATCAATGCATCACAGCGGGTTTATCATTGTTGTCAAGGAAGTAAGGGGAAATAACTTCATAGAGACGCAAACGGCGTCTACTCAAATTTCTTCAGCAAAAATTAATTTCCATGTCTGAAATGTAATGCAGTTTCTGTTTAAATGTTCTAACTCATCAAGTGCTTGTTATTGTTACTGCATGTATAACTTCTGTAGGCACACACAATCCAGCCTCGCATGGCATGATGGGAAATCTTATATTTTCAAATATGACAATTATTTCGCCAATAAGTTTCTATGTTTCACACTAAAGTACATAATAAAGTACATTACATCAGCATTATGAAATTCCAGATGCTGACAAAACTTTTCTACTGAATTCAGTCTTGTCTGTAATGGGCTTGTCATAGAATCTCCTGAAAGTACAGGCACTAGCCCAACCAGCTGCCTTCAAAATTGTACCCATTTGTGTGCCTTCAGCACAGGCTGCAGAAACCGATGCAGCCCTTGTGCTATGAGCCTGAAAAATGGATTTATCAACACCAGACTTTCTCATAACAGTCTTTATCCAGTTTGATATTGTGTCTTTTGCAACTTTTTTATATGGGGATTGTGTGCTGATGAATAATTGTTTTTCGGATTTTCACAAACCTGTAGTCCGTTGTAAATAAGAATGTAAACAATCTACAACACACAATTTTTTGTCGTGGATAGGATTCAAAAACAAAGGGCTCCACATGGTGCCCTGGTTTTGATTGTTTCAGCAATGAAGGCATGTGTATTTGTACACTGTTAACAGCAAAATAAATGCTATTTGTTTGCATTAGGTGTAGTGTCTGACACCTCTGTCCTGTCAACAAAGCAAGCAGCATGGCTAACTTCATAGTAAGTTCCTGCAAGGACAACTGTAAAGATTGGAAATATTTAAACACCAACTGCACATCCCAGACACACGAGTATTTTGGAAACGAAGGCATGGCAATGAACACTCCTCTCATAAATTTCTTAAGTACAACATTATTGCTTAGAGTAGTTTGAGAAGTAAGACTAACTAATGATGAAATTGCAGATCTAGCTGTATTTACAGAACTATAATGTAAAAAACTATCTACTAATTCAGTTACAAATTCTATAACTAAAGTGACAGGTGGGTCAAGTGGATTAATCTGTCTTTTATTTGAAAATAACATCCACTTTTGGAGATGACCCCAATACTGTTTTTTAGTAGATGTTCTCCATGAATTGATGATGATGATGGCAGCCCTGTCTGATAATCCTTGACTTTTGATTGCTGTCCTGATAAATGAAAAACACCCATCTTCAATTTGTGGAGGGGGTATCGTCGTTGCGGGTTGTGTGCCAAGTGCAGAATCTCGTGGGCGGGGCAGCAGAAAGCAAGGACTGACTACAGCATGCAGGAGGCTGGGAAACCAAGGTTGTATTGGCCATAGTGGTGCCACCACAATTAGATCTGCTTCGTCTTGGGCCATTTTTTGCAGCACTGCTCCCAACAGACTGAAAGGTGGAAAGCAATAATGACAACTAATTCCATTTTAAAGAAAAAGCAACAACCGCTATAGCTCTCAGGTCAGGTCTGCATGAAACATAATGCGGAAGTTGGTGATTTAGCCTCTAAGCAAATAAATCCACATCTAAATGTCCATACACTTTAATTATAGCATTAAAGACTGTAGAACTTAACTTCCATTCAGAATCCTCATTTATGTTTCTAGACAATCTATATGCATCACAATTCAGTGTTCCAGGCAAATGAGAAGCACTTAACCAGATATTCCTAATTGAACACCACAGCCAGATATCATGTGACCTTTTTGTATCTTTAAGTGTTTATCTTTCTCGTGTTCTAAATCTTTATAATGTAAAGGTGCATACTCTACACCTGGTTCGCTAGCAACTAACTTTCCCACAAGTTGAGCCAATTCACGAATAGTGATGTTCTGTTTCTGCAGTATATCATAACACATAGCAACTATACTGTCTGCTTTATCTGGAGTCACTCTGACAGTCATTGTGACAGAGTCCAGCAAAAAAAACCCCAAAAATTATTTTTGGGTGGGTTCAAATACAGATTTTTCAGGGTGAATAGTTAATCCCAATCCATCAAGTGTACGAACTGCTTCATGAACATTTTCCCTACACTGGTCTTAAGAATCCCCTAACAAACAACTATCGTCAATGTCTGCCACATTTGTGAACCGTTTTGTCTCAATGATGCAAAAACTGGCTTCAACAGCTTGGTGAAAACGCGTGGTGCAGATGCCAAACCATTCAGCAAGCAGGTAAATTCATACCTATCCCCAAACCACATAAAACGCAAATACTTTTTATACTTCTGAGCCACAGGAACAGAGTAGTCGGCATCCTTCAAAATAAACCAATGCAAAGAAACAATTTGTGTGCATGGCCCTAACAGTTGTTTTTAAAGTTTCCATATCTTCTCGACGTTTGTATTGAAATGTTTTAAATTCAGGATGAGTCTCACAGACCCATCTCTTTTAGGTCGAATGAAAATGTTTGAAAAATATTCTCCAGGCATGGAATTAACTCGATGAATAATACCTTTTGTAAGACATTTGTGAATTTCAGCATTTGTTCGTCTTTCTTCATTAATAGAGAAATTAATTTGGTTTGGTAAATATGTCTGTACAGGTCGTTGTTCTAACTCAATTTCATAACCTTGAACAGTATTCAGAATCCAAACATCTGAAGTAATATTCTACCAGCCTTCAAAAAATGCAGAAATTTTCCCAGCAACAAAATTGTCTGGTGTGTTGTTTATACAAGAAGTATCATATGTACTTACATTATGCTGCATTCTATTGGCCTAGGAAGATCTTACTGATCCTTCCAATGTTTGGGAAACCCTGTTCCTTGTTTTTGAACTTTATAGTAGCCTTGCCTCGAGCAGTGATTGGTCTGCCATTGAAAATTCCGGTTCTGGGAGTGTCTGCCCCGTGAATAAGGTTGTCCTAAAAAGGCACATTGTTCTTCACATTGAGCCCACTTTTCGTTTAGCTGCATCCTGTTGTTTCTTTCCAAGCAGCTGAGTCCCAGCCTTCTGAGATTCGTTAAGCTTCATGATCTTCCCATTTAGGTTGTCACCAAAAAGCCAGTCGGTGACAGGGTTTGCGGTAGCACAGATGGGCTGATACACATCAGTTAGCTCTGGCTTTATGAGCTGAACAGAAAGGATGACAATTTGAAAATGTCCATGACAAAATCCCGGACTGAATCCAACGGTAATTCCCGTAGGTTGTTCCTATGCTTTTTAAACAGTTCAATAGCACTTAAAGTTAGGACCAACATTTGCCCCAACTGAGTTTGCAGTTTTTGCAGTGAAATATCTGCACTCTTCGCTTGCATACACAGCCAAGCACCTGCATACACAGCCAAGCACCTAACAATGCGGTGGTTGAAAAAAGATTCTCACCTGAATTTATAAATCAATTTAAGTCATTGATAATCATCAAAGTCAATCTCAAAGCTAAAGGTTATTCAAACTATGGGGCAATGATTTTTAAAACATAAAAAAAAAAAACGAAAGCCGCCAACACGCACATGTGGCTTGGCGGTGTTGTTAGACAATCGAGACGCAATCAGTTGACCGGTGAAAAATGTCGTCCATTCCCTATAAATATGACTCCTTTGTTGATTAGCAATTATTTTTGCTGTAGTCGTTCAAACAAATAGGTGTCAGAGTTTTAATTAGTAGTTATTTACAATGGATAACAGTATACGGAAACATAAAGCATTTACTGTTAAAGAGAAGCTTAGGCCATGGACAGGATTAATTCCAGTGTTAAACAAACACAATTAGCTCGAGATTTAGGCGTTCAAGAGTCAACCATCCGAATTCTTCAGTTGAGGAATATGATTGACTTTGCTAAGAGTAAAAGTGACAGTAGCAGGAAGCATCTGAAAATTAATCAGTTTTCAAAAAACAATAAAGTATTCTCAAAAATTATAGCTTTATGAAATTTATACAGACGCCGTTTATTGACCTTGGGACGTACACATGCATACACACTGAACCGTAAATGTGCTTCATCATTCCTTACGTGATTTATCGATTATTTTTTTTGCATTGAATTCAGACACATAATGATCTATGACTAAATATTATACTTCTGTGTGCATATTTTTGATGGAATTATTATGGACTCGGTCCTACGCATGCCATGAGATCGGTTGGTGAGTACACCTGTTGATACTTTAACTATTCATGCTATACATTAGACATGTACCAATGCATGGTTCTCTGAATAAAGTAAAATATTATATGTGCAATCTCTGTTTTCACTACATGTGTATTTCTCGTTTAATATGCATTGATTTAAGACGGTAACTGTGCCAATGAAGCACATTGTTTTGCCCCCACAATTCCCCCCCCCCCCCTTTTCCTTTTTTTTTTTTTTTTTTTTTTGGTGCATGCATCAATTTTATTCAGCTAAATGACTTGGTTTTGTCTAGGTTGCTTATAGCATGGTGCGGGACATAGCACAATGTCATTTTGTGGACCCCAACCATCGTGCTATAGCGGGGCTTCACTGTACTTGCATAGAACTTCTGAATAAATCTTCTTTTCAGCATTTTGTTTCAGCAATGTCTAAGCAGTGTGTGGGTAGGTGTGGCCACAGGAAAGCCCCCATTGACTCCCCCACTTGCCTATCTTGTACAGGCTGCAAGAGGATAGATGGTTGTCCCTTTTGTAGCCTATGGTCAGATGAGGTCTGGGACCTCGCTGAACATAGACATACCTATAAAGAAACAAAGAAACTTCCTTCTTCATTTTCCTCAGAATTTTGGGGTTTTTCCTTCTCCGAGTCCCTCTGGTCCCAGAGAAAGATTACCAAAGTCTCTTTGGAGACTCTTAGAGTTAGTGGACCCCCTCCCAAGGGAGGTTATAAATGGATGGAGAGTAAGTCGCACCCTTCCATTAGGGAGGAGCAACACCCTCCCAATTCCATGAGGGCAGAGTGCTAATTGTGCCCTCCCATGAGGGAGGAGCAGCACCCTTTGTTTTGCCTCATCCCCCCATGAGGGAGGAACAGCACCCTCTTCTCACCTACAGCTTGGTGCATGCTAAAAGTGTATATACCCGGGGCCCGTTGTCAGCAACGGGATCGAGCCACAAGGTAAGGGGAGATAAGGAGAGAGCTCAGCTCAAAATCTATCAGATCTGGGGAAGGATCTTCCTACAGATCTGAGCCACCTGACTGGACAGTGACCAGGAACCGGTCATCGGCCTATGAGTACCAGGCACTGGTCATTGGAGCCCCTTCGGTACAGGGATAGGGATTGGGTCAAGACCCCCCTCTCTCCAGACTGCTGTTTCATCCCGCAGGGGGATTGGGAATCAGCTTACAGACACCAGATTAGGGAAGGGGATTGGAATCCTCCCTTTCCTATAATTCCTCTAAATCCCTATGCGATGTGGGGCCTTCCTCTGCAGGGAAGTGATTGGCTCTTTCCCCACATGTAGGCATGGACTTCAGGACCCTGGATGTTCAAGGAGTAAATCGCCTCCTCCCCACAGGGGGGAGAAGATGAACACTAATCACATTGAAACCTCACATAGCGAGTCACTCCCTCCTGTTAAGGAGGTTGAGCACTGCGACAGTGGGTTGCTCCATCCCGTTAGGGAAGTAAAGCACTACAAAAGCTGGTTGCACCCTCCTGTTAGGGAGGTTGAACACTGCGACAGCGCCCTCCCATCAGGGAGGTTGAGCACCGCAACAGCGGGTCGCGCCTTCTCGTTAGGTAAGTTGAGCACCGCAACAGCGGGTTACGCCTTCCCGTTAGGGAAGTAGAGCACCACAACAGCGGGTCATGCCTTCCCATTAGGGTAGTAGAGCACTGCGACAGCAGGTCACGCCTTCCCGTTAGGCAAGAAGAGCACCACGACAGTGGGTCGCGCCTTCCCATTAGGGAAGTAGAGCACCGTGACAGCGGGTCGCGCCTTCCCATTAGAGAAGTAGAGCACCGCTCCCATCACCTTTGGGATAGTGATATATCAGTCAAAGATGATTTCCTCTCTGAATATCACTCATTGGCCTTACGGTATAGGGACAGGGTACAGACTGAGTACCCCCCTTTACTGTCCCATCCTGTGCAGGATTGGGAGTCTGCCCACTGGGCTCAGACTAGGGAAGGGGAACGGATCGGCATCCCCCAACCCTATTATCCAATGAATCCTTATGGGATGTGGGGCCCTCCACCTCAAGGCCCTTGGTCCACTATGCACCCGTGGGCTACTGGACCTTGCCATTACAGTTGAGGTGATGCTGCAGCTCGTGTCCAGCCATTACTTCCTTACCAGGTTGCTCCAATATGGAAGGCTAGAGGTGTCACTTCATCCACGGTAGACAGGCGGTCTGGCCTCGCAACTGGAACTCATACTGAACTACGGGCTGTGGCACAGAGTGCTCCTATGCCCCCTTCACCATCGAGGGACATAGTGATGCCCACCCACTCTCTGAATCAGAGTATACCAGATGATGATGATGTCCTATCTATTTTCGTTGACTCCAATGAGTTTGAGAGAGAAACAGCGGCACTGACACCTCTCAGGCCCACCCATTCCTCTCAGTTGGAAGTGGAGGAAGAGGTCTGGTCCATTGATAAGGCAGTAAACGAAGTTTACCACCTCTTACCCCCAGAATTGTGCCCCAAACCATGTGGCACACAATCCAAAAAGATCCTTTCTCTTATGGAAAAGATCTCTGGTGAGCAAACACAACCAGGCCTCTTTCTTCTCCCTCATTCCCCAACAATTGCGGAACTCTCCAAGAGGCTTTCACTAGGCCAAAACGTAGCTCGGCAATGTCGAGGATGGTTTGTCCCTCCCTCGACATTAAGACCTCTGGTCTCTTTTGCCAGTTACAGGATACATTCCCCAAAGTGGCCTACCAAACCTTCCCAATTGGACGCTGAGGTGACCAAAGTGGGCATGTCAACGGGAGCCTGGGCTCGCATTCCAATTAAAACAATCGATGCCAGGGAACAGAAAACCTGGTTACTTTTAATCATTGCGTCGCATTCTGATCTATTCTCAGCAACTGCGACTAGTATGCTGAGAGAGGCCTCCTTGAATCCAGCTGCATTACAACACGTACTGGAAGCGGTGGCCAAGACATCCCAGCATGTGCTTTCTGTTGCAATGGCTTTATCAGCGGAATTTCTGCACATCCGCCATGATGTTGCACTGGACTCCTCGAAGGTCTTACGGAACCACAGTAAAGACCTTCTAAGGGCTGCACCGCTAGAAGCCGAGACAATCTTTGGGGGCCTCATACCAACTGTGGCTTCTCAAAACTTGCTGGATCATCAACATTGATCCTTTACATTCACTCCTGGCCCATCGCAATCAGCCAGAAAACGTGTTCATGTGAATCGCCCTTGGGCCATCCGCCAAGTTCTTCAAGCAGACACAACCCCAGCCCAAGCTGCAACCTCAAACTAGACCTCCTCTTCCTCCATCAGGTCCACAGCATCAAGCTCATTGCAGACCCCTAAAAGAGGAAGTTCTATAACTTTCCTTCCTTTCCCACCAGAGGAAAGGGGGGGGGGACAGCCCTAGGGATCTAACCCCTCTCCTGCCATGCATCCCCCTCCCGAACGTCCCCATAGGTGCTCGCCTAGGCCTCTTTTCAGAGGCTTGGTCAAGCATCACAGACGATGGATGGGTCCTGTCCATTGTGAACGAGGGTTATCGACTCCAGTTTCAAGAACAACCCCCGCTATCAAGGACCCCCATTCTATTTCCCCAGTCTAATCTGGGCAAATTGAGGGAAGAGGTGCACACCCTTTTGCAGAAAGGGGCAGTCAAGAGGGTCCTGAACGATCAGTCTTCCGCCTTCTACTTCCGAATCTTCCTGATCACCAAGAAAAGTGGGAAATTTCAGATCATAATCGATCTCTCCCCACTCAACCAGTTTCTTCTGGATGAACCTTTCAGGAAGGAGACAACCTCATCGATTCGGAACGCACTTCATCCGTCCGATTGGGCAGTCTCCATCGACCTTCAGGATGCCTACTTGCACATCCCGATTTTCCCTCCACACAGCAAATATCTCCCGATTTTGCTTAGAGCAGCAAGTTTTTCAATTCCGGTTCCTGCCGCTCGGAATCTCTTCAGTTTTCACCCGAATTATGAGTGATTGCGGCCTACCTTCAATTACTGGGAACACCGATTCTCCAGTATTTCGACGACTTGCTGATCCACAATATCCAGGTTCAGTCCCTTCATCAGGATCTGTTCCGTTCTTGGTCCACCGTAACTCGGTTGGGTCTTTTACCAAACCTCAAGAAGTCGGAACTCATTCCATCACAGAACTTCCTCACGAACCAGAACTTGGTCTGGGTTCTACTGGATCGGGTAGATCGAATCCTGACTCTTCTAGAGGCGCTACGAGCAAAAACATCGTTATCTGCTCGCCATTTTCTATACCTACTGGGAACCTTTTATGCCGCTGCCGACTTGGTTCCTTTAGGATGTCTCCATATGCGCCCGCTACAGTTCCTCCTTCTCGCAAAGGTGGGAACCACACAAAGATTCTCTATCAACCCCAATCCCACTTGGGCAGGACTGTCACCACCACTTGATGTGGTGGATGAATCGGGACAGATTCCTGGCTGGGGTCCCAATGCATGCATTAGACCCCCACTCTTATCTGTTCGCCGATGCGTCAGATTCTAGTTGGGGTGCTCATTTAGAACCAGAGGTCATAATTCTCCCGGGTCTTTGGACTCAAGCCGAATCATCCCTCCACATCAACAATCTAGAAATGAAAGCAGTATTCGTAGCATTGCAAGGATGCATCTACAGAGTAAGGGGTCGCTGCATCATGGTGGTCCTCAGACAACATGTCCATCGTAGCGTATCTACGACATCAGGGAGGCACACAAGCCCCTTCTCTTTGCATGAAGGTCTATAACCTCCTCCTGTGGGCAGCCTCAAAGGAAATCACAATCTGAGTTTCCCACATTCTGGGCAAGAAGAATGTATTACCGGACAGCCTGTACAGGACAGGTCGAGCCATCCTCACGGAATGGTCTCTTCACCACTTCATAACAGAGTCCCTCTTCACTCTCTGGGGAAGACCCTTAGTGGACCTGTTTGCGACCAGGCTCAAAAACAGACTTCCCTTTTACGTTTCTTCTGTCCCGGATCAGAGAGCATGGGCAGTGGACGCATTCAGCTTCCAGTGGGATCAGCTATTCATGTACGCCTTCCCACAATTTTGACTGCTTCCTCAAGTTCTGCAAAAAGTCTGAACTTCCACTGCGCAGATCATCCTCTTCGCTCCACTGTGGCCCCAGCAATCATGGTTCAACGATCTGCTAGACCTGTTGACCGATCGACCCAGGTCTCTATCTTACCGGAAGAATCTCCTGTCTCAACAGAGGGGATCCCTTCTCCACAACAGCCCACACATTTTCCAGCTTCACGCTTAGCTCATCTCAAGCGATCTCTCCGCCAGAACAAGTTTTCAGGCCAAGTTACCAGTTGCATCATTCAAGCCAGGAGAGCTTCTACATCCAAGGTCTATGATGCCAGTGGAGAATCTTCTGTGATTGGTGCAGTAGGAAACACGTTGATCCTATCTGCCCCTCTGTAACTTCCATTGCTGATTTCCTTTTGTTCCTTTTTGAGACCAAAAGATATTCAGTATCCACTATCAAGGGCTATCAAGCTGCCATCTCCAACACACTAAAATTCTCTCAGGGCACAGCAATCGGTTCAGATTCGTACCTTGCCGATCTTATTAAGTACTTTGAGCTCCAGAGACCCGTCTCCCGCTCTCTTACGCCCAGATGGAATCTTTCTTGTGTTTTGTGGTCTTTAACCAAAACCCCCTATGAACCATTGAGCGAAGCCTCCTTTCAGGACCTCACACTCAAGACTGTGTTCCTACTCGCTCTTGCATCTGCAAGACGACGAAGTGAGATTCATGCCTTGTCTATTGACACTGGCTTTCTCCGGTTTAATGGGAATTACGATTCCGTCTTCCTCCTCTGCCAACCAGGATTTCTCGCTAAAAATAAATTACCTTCGGTAGCCCCACTACCTGTAGAGATCCCCAGTCTAAGTCGAATCGGTGCAGGGGATGATCCAGATAGACTCTTATGCCCCGTGAGGGCCCTCCGCTTCTATCTTAATGCCTCCAAAGGAAAAAGGAAAGGTAGGAAAAATCTCTTCCTTTCTCTTAAGGTCTCCGTAGACATTTCAGCTACCACTATCTCCTGGTGGATTGTCACTACAATCAAAAGAGCGTATCAGTCCCTTACTGATCGAGACCTTTCCTTTATGAAACTAAAAACCCATGAGGTTCGAGCCATTGCTGCCTCATGGGCCTACATCAATCACTCTCCATTTGAGGACGTCATGAAGGCAGCCTACTGGCGTTCCCATACTACCTTCTCCTACTTTTATCTCCACTCATTAGCACAACAGAGCACAGGCATTTTTTCTCTGGGGCCCATCATTGCAGCACAACATGTGGCTCAGAGAAATACCAACTTTCTATAAGAAGGCCCTTTTCCTCTACGGTGAGTACATTACATTTTCTCTGTTTTCGCTCAGTTTAACCAGAACATCAGCCTACCCACCTAACTGACAAATTCAGCTAACAATAGCGACAGGATAAGTAATTGCTGCTTTTAAAATATAGTTGGGGGGGGGGGTCAAACTAATTTTAATTATGCAATACCTACCTGTCGCTATTGTCGAATGCCTTCCTCCCACTCTGCTCTGATGTCTTGAGTAATCATCGTCTATAAAAAAATATGACGAATTTAGGCAAACCTAAATGAGGCACAGACTGGAGTGCAAAGGTCATACTAATGCCTTTTTCCACTCTGTGGGAGGATGTATTCACATCGAATGGACAGTAGTTTTCAGCACAAAAAATGGGATAGCTAACAAAAGCGACAGGTAAGTATTGCATAATTAAAATTAGAGTTACCCCCCCCAAAAAAAACTATATTTCACTGGTACACATGTGATGTGTGTTGAAACCACTTGGAGTAATGTTTTAAATGATGTTTCTGAGATTAGATATATTGAAAATTAAGATAATTTACATCAAAAAGCCAAGAACTTCATTAGAAAAAGCTATTTATTGAAAATTATTCTCAACATAACTATTTAATGAGTATTCAACCAACCCCACCCCACCCACTATTGATGTCTGTCTCTTTCCTAATTTTTCAGAGGTCCCTCAGTAACTCATGCCCTTGCTTATGCCACAGTCTATGTTTTTGGACCTGTTATCTGTTATACTTGAGTTGTAGAGGGAGAGGTGTGTGTGTATATATATATGTATGTATATGTGTGTATGGTATAAATATAAGACAAGCGATACCAACATCAGTAGACATTGTAGCAACTAAGTGCTCCAAACTTTTCTCTCCACTACATCAGTTTCATCAAATATGAATGTGCATTCACAAGCTAACATGTCAGTTATCAAGGTGAGCAATGTCAGGCCCACTTCGGCCTCTTGTTTGGCTGATATTTTTATATATTTCTCATTTGCTGTCTTTAATATTTAAAATAATCAGACATTGCAAACTTTAAACTTTTGTGTGAATCTTGGATTATAAATATGATTAGACTTGAATATAACAGACTCTAATTTTGTCATCATCTGTTCCTTTATTTTTGTTGCCAACTTTTAAAGAAACAAATGTTTCATTATTGCATTGTAATTGGGTTCAAGTATCCCAAGCTCAGATTAGCGTGGGACAAGCTCATATTAGCATGGGAGTTGTGTCTTTGCCAAAATCTTGTAAAATTGGTGTGGGTTGATCATCAAGCATGGGTTTAGATAAACATGGTAAATGATCACTTAAATGAGTTCCTTGACTTCAGTTCAGTAATCTTGAAGGCTTTCAAGATGCTATAAATAGTCGGTATGGTATCAAAGTTATTGAAAATCTTTTAACTTTCTCATTCAGTGATTTCAGTATAATTTCAGTAAATTGCATTAAGATGTTACTACTCATGTGTAAGAAGATCAGCACCATCAAATTAAAAACCCAACAAGTTCCTTCCCAAAAAAAATACTCTTTGCAGATAATCTATAAAGACTAACATTGGTCTCACCATTTCCTTTCATGGATGAGTTATGGTTTCAACATTACTTGTAATATTATCACATTACCTGTCATAGCAACAATTCATCTAATCAGTAGAACAAACAACATAGACCCTGATCTGCTGGCGCATTATGCGACGGCAGATCAGGGTCTATGTTGTTTGCATTTGGACCTGCAAGTATATACATGTACGGTAGCATGGACAGGATTTGCTTTTTTTTCTTTTTAAAAATGAATTATCAGAAGAGCCAATCAAGTAATAAGTTTAACTGATGATGAAACCTTAAATTACCGTATATACCCGCGTAACAACATAGACACTGATTTGCCATCGCATAATGTGCCGGCAGATCAGGGTCTATGTTGTTTGTTCTACTGATTAGTCTTACAAACTGCATAAGCGCAAATTTTTTGGCGCATTATGCAACGGCAGATCTGGGTCTATGCAGTTTTCAGTTGGTATCGGCTTATACGCAAGTATATATGGGATATGTCTGTCTTTGTAAGTGTACTGTAGACATAGGAATTTAAAATACAGCTTTTAAAGAAGCAGATGGTGTGTATTTTGAGCAATTACATTTTTTAAAAAGTCGATTTTTGGTCTGTAAAAGCACAAAGATTGTTATGAAATATCAGTCATGCAAATCATTGAAGAAATTGATATGTACTTATTAATTATCACTTCACTTTCATCTTAGGTCAACTTGTTTCATTTGTAGTGACAGCTAAAGCAGGAAATATCCAATTTTGAAATTTATTTTCTATTCTCTTTATAATATTTTCTTTTACAGGAGAAAGGAGCCATTGCAGATGAATCAATGCAAGGTATTTTCCTTTTGTTTTGTGATTACTAGCATACTTCTCAAATGTCCTCACTGTTGTAACAAATACTTATGACATTTTTAAAGAGAAGGATGATAGATCTTGAAGGACTATGGTGGTTTTGGGGACAGGGGTTGTTTTTTTTTATGGAAGGAAAAGAGAAATCAGCATTTAGGTATATTGGTCCCTCAGTATATCTTCTTGGCAGCCATACAAATATGTACTATGTTATAATCACCAGGGATAACTGTAGACATTGCAAATACAATGATTACACATGGAATATGCTCAGATTACATGCAAGATATGTTCCACACATGTGGTAAATTTTCATTATTTTCTCCTTTAAGCTTTATACTCTTAGGAATACTTGAAGCCAACAGAACACTACAGTCACTATGGTCTCCAAAAAGTCAGTTACTTGTAATAAATATTATACGGATTTACAATTACAGTAAAACCTGTCAAGAGGGACCACTGCTATGGGAGACCACCTGTCTTGGGTTACCATGTTATAATCGCCAGGAATAACTGTAGACATTGCAAATACAGATTTATTGATTATATAGTGTTATGACCTGTCACGAGAAACCACCTGTCTTGAGAGACTATTATTTTTTGGCAGAAAGGGGTGGTATTTCAAGACAAGTTCTACTCTACTTCCACACAATGTACCTTGTGTATGCAAGAATTTCATTTTAAATTCCATACAGTTTCTTCCTAAAAGATGTAAATACTAGTAACAGACTGTCACAAGAGCAGATCAGGCAAATGTATTTTTGTAGTTTTTTAAAAATTGTATTGACTTTTAATAACCAAATTGTTAGATTTTAGGAATTATACCAGATAATACATTTTAGTGATGGTGCCTGGAATAGAGTAAAAAACTGATTAATGGGTTTTATTGTATTTTAAACACTCATTCATTTTTCCAATGAGATAAACTTTATTAAATATACTTTCATTTAGACTATAAAGTCCTGAAATATTTTGTATGATTATGACATTTATATGCAATGTCAATCACTCAGAGAAAGTATATGAGTAAATAACACCACGCAGACAACTTGAATAATCTTTATTGGAAATTATGATTATGAGTGACATCAAACGAATTCTAGGCAGCACCTTTTTTTAATGGAAATATCATATGAAAATTTCAGTGTATTTATGATATGTTTCTATGTTCATCCTTGAAATGATTAAACTTTATATTCAATCCACATTTCATCTTCTGATAGTGCTTGTAATGTTTTGTTTTGGTTTTTTTCATGAAAAAAAGCTTTAGATATCATTATACTGTCTCTGTAATAGAACATTTTTGGAAGTCTTCATTGTCAATTTTTTTTAAATTTATTTTCTGACAATAGCATTATGCCAGTTATATTATAATTATTATTAGCATTTGCTACGATTGTGCAACAGGCTCTAACAACATATTTAAATCACTCTTGATGGCTCAGATGTGGCTTGGATTTGATAGTCTCTGAGATGGAGGAAATCAGGAAAGCATTTTCCTTCAGTTTATGAGCTTGCATCCATCCAATCCTGAAACCTGGAATTGAATTCAAAACCACAGGTGTATAGCAAGCAATTTACCGTTATGTTATCCAGGCCACAATTATTATTAATATTTTCATCATCATCATCATGATTATTATTATTATTATTATTATTATTATTATTATTAAGGTTGATGTTGAATACCAGATATATCAATGTTTATTCTCAGAAAATATTTAAATGCAAGATATTCATATATGCTACCCTTTTTTGCTTTCAGTGTTGTTCAGTTAACATCATGTCCAAACATATCAACATCTTTGCCAACTTTTGTCATTGTTCTTTCCATCAGCAAAATACATTATGTCAGGGGTGGCCAATACGTCGATCGCAGTCGACTAATCAATAGCAAAGTAGTTTCTGATAGCCCACACCATGTTGGTATGACTCGGTAAAAAGTAGACCCCATGTCACTAAAGTCTGGCCATCCCTGACATATGTACATTTATTAATAGACTTTGTAAAAAAAAGTATGTAAGAGTGTTTGATATATCCATAGCCACATTATTTGATTATTAAAAGAAATTCAATATTTTGCAACATGTTTCAATGTCTCATGAAGGCAGGGGGCATTCTGGTAGACCATGTTGGTATGACTCTGTAAAAAGTAGATCCCATGTCACTAAGTGTCTGGCCACCCCTGTATTATGTAAATTCTATTCTTGGGAGCAAATCCCAAACTGGTTCCAGTAAACCAGGTTTCTCATCTATTATTTTTTTATATTTCAATATCTCTCATCAAACATTAAGTTAACAGTGACTCTCTTGGAGCAGGAATGTTAATTTTTGTCTGCAGTAGATTAAAATGACCTTTCACTGTTTCCTCAATTACTGTCTCTTAAATAATTTGAGATCCACTAAAACAGAAGTATGAACTTTCCATGAAATAATTTATTGCCTGTTGTCCAAAATCTTTCTGTCTGTTAACTGTATGTACCACATGCTGTGGTATTTTTCAAGCTGAAGAAGGGGTAAGTCCTTAGAAAGAGACGCAAGGAATGTCATCCCAGGAAAATTATTTTCCCTTCCTCCCACCCCCATCTGATGACACTCCTTCTGTAAAATATTTTCAAAATGTGAGTCCAAAAAGATTGTTGTCTTTTGATACTTAGAAGTGAACATTAGCTCAGATAGTCTCTCTCTCTGCTCATTACTTTGATTCGGTATCATTTGCTCCTAATGTTCTTCATGTTTTCATTAACACAAAATAGCTTTTGCTGTTTTCTAATAGGACTATAGCGATATTCCGATTGCTGTTGAAGGTTCAAATATAAACAGTAACCGGTTACAAAATCAGGTAATCAGTTAACCAACCTCCACCACTTTCCCCTCACACCCCTTTCCTCGTAACACCAAGTGTATTTATTAAAATGCTTAGCAAATGTATAAACAAATGGAAAATGTTAATAAAATGTCTCACCCCCAGCCTTTTCATCAAAAGCATGCATTAAACATGAATTGAAACATTTTGTATTTTTCTTTTGTAACACATCTGCCAGGATACATGTACAGCCAGCCCATTGCTATACATGTACCTTTATCTCTCATTCAGAGATTTAATATAGAACAAGAATAACACCGGTACCGTATATACTAGCGTATAAGCCGATACAACTGCAAACTGCATAGACCCAGATCTGCCATTGCATAACGTGCTGGCAGATCTGGGTCTATGCAGTTTGTAAAGACTAATCAGTAGAACATGCAAAATAGACCCTGATCTGTTGGTGCATTATGCGATGCCAGATCAGGGTCTGTGTTGTTTGCATTTTGACGCTGATTTTATACGCGAGTATATACGGTACTTTAGAATAGTGCCAAGAGGATGCAAGTGAAATACTGCATACAGCAGAGATTTTACATCATTACAAGCCATGGGTGACAATCCGCTACATTCCTTTTTCCTTTTTCAATTATGCATACCTGTGACGATATTTCCTCATTTTTCATGAATATGCATAAACAAAAATACTTCCTCAACAGCACAATGTAATAATCTCCTATGCATCAATGAAAGTGCCATTTTTATCAATCGATAAGTGACTGTGTTTGGAATAGAAACTTTAGCTCATTTCATGTACCGGTATATTATTCTGCCAGCTGAAGGACAAAAATGCTATTTAAAAGCTGTCTACCAAACAGAACATTTTATAGTTGAAATCTACTGCTTTTTACATATTTTTTTTTTTTTAAAAAGGGGTGGGGGGGTATTTTGATATGTTCTATCCACATGGTACAGAAACTAGTCAGAACCAGTCTATTGGGGACTGGAATTGCTCCACCAGTGCAATGACGTGCAATGCATTCAGACCATCTCGGCTATTTCTGCAAAACAAAACTATGCCCTGCAGGTATGATCTGTAGGATTGACCTCAAAGTTATGATACGTTTTGAGTACACCAATAAGGAATTGTTAACAGTTGACATGTACACAACAAGATGTAAAATTAATTGGCTTATTGTTGTAATTTGGAGAGTTTAAGGCCAAAGGCAGGATATTTATTGAGGTGTTATAAGTAGTGAAGGGATCACAGGTGGTCGATGATTTCATGTGAGTCTTTGAGTAAAAAGGAGAGGCCGACCAAAATTTCTATCAGCAGTATTTCGATTTTTTGGTCTTGTTTAATTATTTTTGTTTTTTTATAATTCTTGCCACATTCACACTCCATGTCTGAAGTGTTTTCAACTGCAGTTAACCAGTTACTGTTCATTTAATGTATTACGGGTAACCAGTTTAGGAATTTATGAACCATTTCAGACCTTTTTTTTCTTCTTCTTCTCTTTGTTGCTATCTTTGCTGGAGTTGTTTGCTTGCTTTACCTGCCTTTGTGAACTCTGGATTCTTTGTCTTTTCAGCACTGCAGCCATAATAAGTGTTATTGTTTGTCATAGCACGTACAC
Organism: Margaritifera margaritifera; assembly: GCA_029931535.1. NCBI lineage: Eukaryota > Metazoa > Mollusca > Bivalvia > Unionida > Margaritiferidae > Margaritifera > Margaritifera margaritifera. The sequence continues at coordinate 2,489,511 of JAQPZY010001459.1, forward strand.
CAGCTCATTAAAATGAATACCATTTAAAGCAACAACAGATGCTTAAATTAGTTTATATATGATTTAAAGAGAACGAAAAGTTTAATAAAAACCCAGAAGTCAATAATTTACCAATTTCCAGAAGAGTGCAATACCCAGCATAATTTCACAAATTTTACAATATAGTTTGGGAATGGCAAAAAAATGTATTCCACATCAAGTCATTGTATTGACAATGTCTGTGGTTATACCCAGTGTATAACAGATTAAGCTGCCTTATACTGGTGTATATTACAAGCTACCGTATATACTCGCATATAAACCGATACCAACTGCAAACTGCATAGACCCAGATCTGCCATCGCATAATGCACCAGCAGATCTGGGTCTATGCAGTTTGTAAGGACTAATCAGTAGAACAAACAACATAGACCCTGATCTGCCAGCCCATAAGGCACTGGCAGATCAGAGTCTGTGTTGTTTGCATTTGGACCTAGCTTATACACAAGTATATATGGTACATAATAATGTGCATGTTCTATGAAAAAATGTATTATGATATGGTATACTTTATGTGCAATCTGATGATGACTGTTTATAATAAATTCAGTGAAATAAATTATGAAGCAAATTTCAGAAATGAAAGTCACTAGTATCAACAGATCCATGATCATACTGGTGTTAAATTAGGGCCCATATGATACTTAGGTTTATAGTAAATGCATGCCACATTTTTGTATATTATTTTGACCATATGTTTTTAGGATTTTATATTTTGTACCTTTATCTTTTATTTTATTTTACATTTTACAGAATTTTAACATCTTTATCATATGTCTTTTTTTTCTTGTAGTACTTAATATGTACATTTATTTGGAAGGTTTTATAATCCTAATGTAACAAGTTTTGACCATATGTTTTTCAGGATTTTGCATGTTACCATTATATTTGATTCTTTATATCTTTTACAGAATTTTGACATCTTTACCTTTTATATTTTATCTGGTATTTCATATGTACATTTATTTGGAAGGGTGTATCTCGTATTTCATATTTACATTTATTTGGAAAGGTTTATCTTCCCAAATATTTGTGCAGTTCTTGACTTTTACAGTTTTAGTATGGTTTGTACTTAACTTTTAATTGGCACCATACATCCATTTTAGTGCTGAGGTGCCTTTAAACCCAAATACACACATACCTATCTTCCTAAAGTTTTTGTGCAGTTCTTTATATTTACATTTTAGAACTTTTCTTTTCATTGGCACCAAATAGTCATTATTATGCTGATGTGCCATTAAATGCTAATAAACACATACATACATACCAACATTGTACACATTTGCATTTAGTTTATGCCACTGGATAAGCCCGCGTCAGCTACCATGGCGTGTCCTTGGGCAAGGCACTTTACTCCATTTGCCTCGGCACGCACAAAATAGTGTACTTGTGTTGCTGTGCCACAAAACACCAAACAAAACCAATACTTTCATTTCATATTTTGTGTAACTCGGTTAAGGCAGCCTTGCTCTAGATAACACAGTACACTTTTATGGTCAGTGAGTGACCAATGTACCATTTGCGTGATCTTGAAGAATATAGCAAGGTGGTTCAAAGAGGCTGGAATGAACATATTTGTTTTTAAAAAAAGTTGAGCCATATCAACAGAAGTAATGAGCTAAGAAACACTACTAATAGAGTGATGGTAATTGAACCAGAAGCCCCCATCTGAAGTCTGATATATATGCCCAATGTTGAACCAGAAGCTCTCATCCTGAAGTCTGATATACCATATATACTCACGCATAAACCGTGCCCAAATGCAAGCAACATAGACCCTGATCTGCCATCACATAATGCACCAGCAGATCAGGGTCTATGTTGTTTGTTCTACTGATTAGTCCTTACAAACTGCATGGACCCAGATCTGCCAGCACATTATGCGACGGCAGATCTGGGTCTATACAGTTTGCAGTTTGTATCGGCTTATACACAACTATATACGGTATATGCCATTATTGAAATATGTTTTTAAGATTTAAGTTTCTCAGAAACAAAATCATGTTTAAGGAGTTTATGCAAGCTTTTGTTCAAGCACTTCACCCACATAATAAATGCACATATGCTCATATATTTACCAAAGTGATCTGCCTTTGATTTTGAAAAGAAGCCTATTGATTTAGGGATCAAGGAGTCAATTTGAAGGTCACTATGACCATAAATAGGCACTTGGCATGTGTATTATGCACTTCATGCAAAGGTCTAACTCTAAAGCCCTTTAGTATATCGCAGCCTTTTATATATATAGTGAATTGTATAAAAAAAGAAATGAAGAAATCAGCGTGAATGAAAACCTTTATAAAAATACATTAAATCAAGTTCCTTTTGTCATAAGAACATGGTACCGTAAATGTGATGGTAATTACAGCTTCCTAAAAACTTTACTTTGTAGAAATGATTCTCAGATTTAATTGTGTACACTAATTTTTGAAATGTCCATAATGATTTGTGATAATTGGGACAAATGGAAGATAATCTCTCATCTTAAAATGCCAAAGACTTCTCAGATCAAATTGCATGCAATATTTGTTGGGCTTTATGGATTTCAAAATTTTAATGATTCATTGAAATGAACTACCGCCAAGAGGAGACATCTACTGCCGAAATGTATCTCTCAGATCAAACTGCATGCAGTAATGTTATAGTTTTAGCCATTTTCGAAGACAGATTGCAGTAATAATTAGAAAAAAAATTCTTGACACAGCTGCAAGAAAATAAAAGATCATTCCAGATCAGAAAACTACTTGGTCTTACTGATGGGGTGTATGCCAATTAGCCACTTGCAATGCCAAATACGTTTAAAGATTATTGTAATGATGGCATGGTGTTATGTTGTTATAGCCTTTTTTGAAAGAATAATTTCACAAATTTGATAAAATTTATGAGACAAATGGGAGATAATTCCTAATACCTTCAAATTGCCAAATGCATCTCAGATTAAATTGCTTGCAGTAATGCGTTAGTTTCAGCCACTGTATAAAAAGAGCCATTCCTCTTACAGTTTGTTAAAAAAAATTGTCCAAAATGGGAGATAATGGATAATAAAGAAGTCTATTGTTTTGGGGATAAAATGATAAAGGTAATAGTCACTGTTACTTAAAGGAGAAAAATGGTTTTGTGTAATAACTTTGGTTTTAGACCACATACATGTACCTTGACCAAAGTTTGTAGAGAGCTTACACTTATGGTATGGAAGAGGTCTATTGATTTTGGGGTCAAGAGGTCAAAGGTTAAGGTCACAATTACTCAAAGAAAATGGGTTTGGCACAATAACTTTTGTTCTAGAGTAAGTTCCTTGACCAAACTGTGTGGATTTATTGCACTTATTATAATAAAGTAACAGATTTTAGAGTCAAAAGGTCAAAGTTTATAGTTATGGTAAATCTGATAAGAAGATAAGGGTTGCTGCACAGTAATATAGTTCAAGACTGCATACTTTTACCAAAGGCAGACCAATTATATGCTACTAGTGACAACATAGAGAACTATTAAACATGTGGGTGGACATATGTGTCATTCTCTCCCTCTCTCTCTCTCTCTCTCTCTCTCTCTCTCTCTCTCTCTCTCTCTCTCTCTCTCTCTATATATATATATATATATATATATATATATATATATATATATATATATATATATATATATACTTTTTTATTCTCATTTATTTTTACTACATCTCTGAAGCCACTGGATATTTTGATTATGAAAGAAAGTAATAAAGTGGGCATTTCTGACCTCAACTGGAATAGCTATTTCAGAGCAAAGGTCCCAAGTATAGGAAACTTCTTTTGAATAATTCCTTATTTGGTTTGGAAATTTTATACTGTTTGGTAAACATGGATCTCAGGTGGGGAGTGTTACCAGGCTGCCTGTAAAATAGACAGGAGCACTGTTATTGGATGTCTTGCACATTAACTTAGCTTTTCTCAAATGGATTCTGTCTTTAGTAGGTAATATTTTTAACTTGGCAGCTAAGTTTTCCCTGTTTTCTGTTTGGTTGGATATTAGCCTGAATGCTCTTTTGAAGATATGCTAGCTTTGCTGTTTTTATCATTTGAATTACCCCATACAGTATTACAGTAATCTAAATAGGATTGTATGTAACTGTTATGAAATAGTTTCCTGTGCCTTTCAGGAAGAAAATGTCTTATTCTACTGAGAAGCCATAAACTTGAATGAGCTTTTTTACTGATATATTTGATATGTTCAGTCCATGTTAGATTATTATCTACAAAAACACCAGGTAATCTATCATGACAGCAGATTTTATATCCTTCTATGTTAGATATATTTAATCGCTACCAAGACTTGTTCTTTTATGCTGTGTTGAGATAAATAATATTTTCGTTTGATCAGTATTATCTACCATGCTATTGCTTGTACACTCCAGTTTGTCTATGGCAGCCTGTAAAGAAATTTCTAATTAATTCATTGTGTTTTGGATGTCTGAAAATGTTGAGATATCTAAGCATGCGTTATATCCCAGTGTTAAAACACCAAAATCTAAACAATCAAAAATAGCTCACAAAATTCAATAATGGATGGAAACTGGAATTTCAGTTGTTGGAATCAAGTTCAAAGGGACTTAAATATGCATTGTGACATTTCTGTAACGTAAATTTTAAGATGAACTTCACAAATTTGGCCCAGTTAGCACCAATTTTGAGCAGTTCAGTCTGGCAGTCAGCAACATGAATTTACCCACAGGCAAGAAACAATTTAAACTGCTTGGTGGACTCAGTAGAATATATTGTCTATTCTGAGGAAAATTCAGGATTACTCCAGAGGAAACCTAGATTTAGTAATGATGTATCATTTCCTGAGTGTTGAGATCAACAATGATGAGGACTGCCACAAATATAATCCAGGCAATGATCTACTAAGAGAGGCTAAAAATGATTGTGCTAGATATAATGACAGTATGAAAGGCAACAAGTTACTGTCAAAGGACTGATGTGATGAGATGATGTGAATATTTTAATATAGAAAAAGGACATTTGTTCAGTAGTTGTCATTTTTGTCCATTTGCATGCTAAAAATCAGGTCATTGAAAATCCTCATTTGAAGTCGAAATTCCTGAGCAGATTTTGCAATTCTCCAGATCTGTCCTAAACTGACCTCTCTGTTCTGTCACATGTATGTAGGTACTAAATGACAATGGTGCCAATCTGATATCCAATATGGCCACCATGGTGACCATCTTGAAAATCTTGTTATTGCTACTCCTTTAGAAATTATGGTCATATCGACATCGAGTTTTCACCAAAAGACTTCTTATTGTATCTAGTTGATCATAAATGAAAATGGTATCCCACAGATATCTAATATGGCTGCCAGAATGAACATGTTGAAAATCTTGTCACAAATTCTCCTGAATGGATGGTTATATTGATATGGGGATTTCTCCCAAAAGTTTTTAAATGGTATATTGTTTGTCCTAATGAAAATGGTACTGATCTTACATCCAGTGTGGCTGCCACAGTGGCTAATTTGAAATTTTATCACATAAGAATATCAGAGATGGTTTCAGTGCTCAGTAGTTATAAAGAAGAAATGGTCTTGAATTCCTGGAAATTCTTTTCAGACAGTAGAGCATCAGCCCCTTTGAGGGACTCCTGTTTTAAAATGTGATGTATTGGAAATTGTGTTTTTAGTGTGACAGGCTGTGATATGGCAGATATGGATTGGCTGAACTTGTTACTACACTGGAAACCATATTTGTTATCAGATTCTGATCAAACTTCAGATATAGGCTTATATGATCAAGATCTTGCATGACTCTGATAATGCAAGGAATGCACACATATTAATGAAGTGATCTTGCATGTGACTGGCTGAGTTTTCTGGTTATGGTAAATAGGTTTACAGTCATCAGGATCTGAGATCAATACCATTATGAGCAAGATCAATGCATATTGCATCTGATTGACTGAGCTTGTAAACATTTTCACAACTATTTCTGATCTGATTTTTATCAAGCTTGCTAAATAGACTGATATCATCAAGATAAGTAAAGTTTTTTATTATGAGTGAGATCTATGGATATTATTAAGATGCACTTGCAAATGAATGGATGAGCTTCTTACTGCTCTATAGACTTATTTCTGACTCAGTTTTAATGAAACTTAGTAAATAGGCGAATATCATGAAGATATTGGATGATTTTATTATGAGTGAGATCTATGGATATTATTAAGATGCACTTGCAAATGAATGGATGAGCTTCTTACTGCTCTATAGACTTATTTCTGACTCAGTTTTAATGAAACTTAGTAAATAGGCGAATATCATGAAGATATTGGATGATTTTATTATGAGTGAGATCTGTGGATATTATTAAGATGCACTTGCAAATGAATGGATGAGCTTCTTACTGCTCTATAGACTTATTTCTGACTCAGTTTTAATGAAACTTAGTAAATAGGCGAATATCATGAAGATATTGGATGATTTTATTATGAGTGAGATCTGTGGATATTATTAAGATGCACTTGCAAATGAATGGATGAGCTTCTTACTGCTCTATAGACTTATTTCTGACTCAGTTTTAATGAAACTTAGTAAATAGGCGAATATCATGAAGATATTGGATGATTTTATTATGAGTGAGATCTATGGATATTATTAAGATGCACTTGCAAATGAATGGATGAGCTTCTTACTGCTCTATAGACTTATTTCTGACTCAGTTTTAATGAAACTTAGTAAATAGGCGAATATCATGAAGATATTGGATGATTTTATTATGAGTGAGATCTATGGATATTATTAAGATGCACTTGCAAATGAATGGATGAGCTTCTTACTGCTCTATAGACTTATTTCTGACTCAGTTTTAATGAAACTTAGTAAATAGGCGAATATCATGAAGATATTGGATGATTTTATTATGAGTGAGATCTGTGGATATTATTAAGATGCACTTGCAAATGAATGGATGAGCTTCTTACTGCTCTATAGACTTATTTCTGACTCAGTTTTAATGAAACTTAGTAAATAGGCGAATATCATGAAGATATTGGATGATTTTATTATGAGTGAGATCTATGGATATTATTAAGATGCACTTGCAAATGAATGGATGAGCTTCTTACTGCTCTATAGACTTATTTCTGACTCAGTTTTAATGAAACTTAGTAAATAGGCGAATATCATGAAGATATTGGATGATTTTATTATGAGTGAGATCTATGGATATTATTAAGATGCACTTGCAAATGAATGGATGAGCTTCTTACTGCTCTATAGACTTATTTCTGACTCAGTTTTAATGAAACTTAGTAAATAGGCGAATATCATGAAGATATTGGATGATTTTATTATGAGTGAGATCTATGGATATTATTAAGATGCACTTGCAAATGAATGGATGAGCTTCTTACTGCTCTATAGACTTATTTCTGACTCAGTTTTAATGAAACTTAGTAAATAGGCGAATATCATGAAGATATTGGATGATTTTATTATGAGTGAGATCTGTGGATATTATTAAGATGCACTTGCAAATGAATGGATGAGCTTCTTACTGCTCTATAGACTTATTTCTGACTCAGTTTTAATGACACTTAGTAAATAGGCGAATATCATGAAGATATTGGATGATTTTATTATGAGTGAGATCTGTGGATATTATTAAGATGCACTTGCAAATGAATGGATGAGCTTCTTACTGCTCTATAGACTTATTTCTGACTCAGTTTTAATGACACTTAGTAAATAGGCGAATATCATGAAGATATTGGATGATTTTATTATGAGTGAGATCTGTGGATATTATTAAGATGCACTTGCAAATGAATGGATGAGCTTCTTACTGCTCTATAGACTTATTTCTGACTCAGTTTTAATGACACTTAGTAAATAGGCGAATATCATGAAGATATTGGATGATTTTATTATGAGTGAGATCTATGGATATTATTAAGATGCACTTGCAAATGAATGGATGAGCTTCTTACTGCTCTATAGACTTATTTCTGACTCAGTTTTAATGAAACTTAGTAAATAGGCGAATATCATGAAGATATTGGATGATTTTTATTATGAGTGAGATCTGTGGATATTATTAAGATGCACTTGCAAATGAATGGATGAGCTTCTTACTGCTCTATAGACTTATTTCTGACTCAGTTTTAATGAAACTTAGTAAATAGGCGAATATCATGAAGATATTGGATGATTTTATTATGAGTGAGATCTTTGGATATTATTAAGATGCACTTGCAAATGAATGGATGAGCTTCTTACTGCTCTATAGACTTATTTCTGACTCAGTTTTAATGACACTTAGTAAATAGGCCAGATATCATGAAGATATTGGATGATTTTATTATGAGTGAGACCTATGGATATTATTAAGATGCACTTGCAAATGAATGTATGAGCTTCTTACTGCTCTATAGACTTATTTCTGACTCAGTATTAATGACACTTAGTAAATAGGCGAATAACATGAAGATATTGGATGATTTTATTATGAGTGGAGATCTATGGATATTATTAAGATGCACTTGCAAATGAATGGATGAGCTTCTTACTGCTCTATAGACTTATTTTCTGACTCAGTTTTAATGACACTTAGTAAATAGGCGAATATCATGAAGATATTGGATGATTTTATTATGAGTGAGATCTGTGGATATTATTAAGATGCACTTGCAAATGAATGGATGAGCTTCTTACTGCTCTATAGACTTATTTCTGACTCAGTTTTAATGACACTTAGTAAATAGGCGAATATCATGAAGATATTGGATGATTTTATTATGAGTGAGATCTATGGATATTATTAAGATGCACTTGCAAATGAATGGATGAGCTTCTTACTGCTCTATAGACTTATTTCTGACTCAGTTTTAATGAAACTTAGTAAATAGGCGAATATCATGAAGATATTGGATGATTTTATTATGAGTGAGATCTATGGATATTATTAAGATGCACTTGCAAATGAATGGATGAGCTTCTTACTGCTCTATAGACTTATTTCTGACTCAGTTTTAATGACACTTAGTAAATAGGCGAATATCATGAAGATATTGGATGATTTTATTATGAGTGAGATCTGATGGATATTATTAAGATGCACTTGCAAATGAATGGATGAGCTTCTTACTGCTCTATAGACTTATTTCTGACTCAGTTTTAATGACACTTAGTAAATAGGCGAATATCATGAAGATATTGGATGATTTTATTATGAGTGAGATTGTGGATATTATTAAGATGCACTTGCAAATGAATGGATGAGCTTCTTACTGCTCTATAGACTTATTTCTGACTCAGTTTTTAATGACACTTAGTAAATAGGCGAATATCATGAAGATATTGGATGATTTTATTATGAGTGAGATCTATGGATATTATTAAGATGCACTTGCAAATGAATGGATGAGCTTCTTACTGCTCTATAGGACTTATTTCTGACTCAGTTTTAATGACACTTAGTAAATAGGCGAATATCATGAAGATATTGGATGATTTTATTATGAGTGAGATCTATGGATATTATTAAGATGCACTTGCAAATGAATGGATGAGTCTTCTTACTGCTCTATAGACTTATTTCTGACTCAGTTTTAATGACACTTAGTAAATAGGCGAATATCATGAAGATATTGGATGATTTTATTATGAGTGAGATCTTATGGATATTATTAAGATGCACTTGCAAATGAATGGATGAGCTTTCTTACTGCTCTATAGACTTATTTCTGACTCAGTTTTAATGACACTTAGTAAATAGGCGAATATCATGAAGATATTGGATGATTTTATTATGAGTGAGATCTATGGATATTATTAAGATGCACTTGCAAATGAATGGATGAGCTTCTTACTGCTCTATAGACTTATTTCTGACTCAGTTTTTAATGACACTTAGTAAATAGGCGAATATCATGAAGATATTGGATGATTTTATTATGAGTGAGATCTATGGATATTATTAAGATGCACTTGCAAATGAATGGATGAGCTTCTTACTGCTCTATAGACTTATTTCTGACTCAGTTTTAATGACACTTAGTAAATAGGCGAATATCATGAAGATATTGGATGATTTTATAATGAGTGAGATCTATGGATATTATTAAGATGCACTTGCAAATGAATGGATGAGCTTCTTACTGCTCTATAGACTTATTTCTGACTCAGTTTTAATGACACTTAGTAAATAGGCGAATATCATGAAGATATTGGATGATTTTATTATGAGTGAGATCTATGGATATTATTAAAGATGCACTTGCAAATGAATGGATGAGCTTCTTACTGCTCTATAGACTTATTTCTGACTCAGTTTTAATGACACTTAGTAAATAGGCGAATATCATGAAGATATTGGATGATTTTATTATGAGTGAGATCTAGTGGATATTATTAAGATGCACTTGCAAAATGAATGGATGAGCTTCTTACTGCTCTATAGACTTATTTCTGACTCAGTTTTAATGACACTTAGTAAATAGGCGAATATCATGAAGATATTGGATGATTTTATTATGAGTGAGATCTATGGATATTATTAAGATGCACTTGCAAATGAATGGATGAGCTTCTTACTGCTCTATAGACTTATTTCTGACTCAGTTTTAATGACACTTAGTAAATAGGCGAATATCATGAAGATATTGGATGATTTTATTATGAGTGAGATCTGTGGATATTATTAAGATGCACTTGCAAATGAATGGATGAGCTTCTTACTGCTCTATAGACTTATTTCTTTCTCAGTTTTAATGACACTTAGTAAATAGGCGAATATCATGAAGATATTGGATGATTTTATTATGAGTGAGATCTGTGGATATTATTAAGATGCACTTGCAAATGAATGGATGAGCTTCTTACTGCTCTATAGACTTATTTCTGACTCAGTTTTAATGAAACTTAGTAAATAGGCGAATATCATGAAGATATTGGATGATATTATTATGAGTGAGATCTATGGATATTATTAAGATGCACTTGCAAATGAATGGATGAGCTTCTTACTGCTCTATAGACTTATTTCTGACTCAGTTTTAATGAAACTTAGTAAATAGGCGAATATCATGAAGATATTGGATGATTTTATTATGAGTGAGATCTATGGATATTATTAAGATGCACTTGCAAATGAATGGATGAGCTTCTTACTGCTCTATAGACTTATTTCTGACTCAGTTTTAATGAAACTTAGTAAATAGGCGAATATCATGAAGATATTGGATGATTTTATTATGAGTGAGATCTGTGGATATTATTAAGATGCACTTGCAAATGAATGGATGAGCTTCTTACTGCTCTATAGACTTATTCTGACTCAGTTTTAATGAAACTTAGTAAATAGGCGAATATCATGAAGATATTGGATGATTTTATTATGAGTGAGATCTATGGATATTATTAAGATGCACTTGCAAATGAATGGATGAGCTTCTTACTGCTCTATAGACTTATTTCTGACTCAGTTTTAATGACACTTAGTAAATAGGCGAATATCATGAAGATATTGGATGATTTTATTATGAGTGAGATCTATGGATATTATTAAGATGCACTTGCAAATGAATGGATGAGCTTCTTACTGCTCTATAGACTTATTTCTGACTCAGTTTTAATGAAACTTAGTAAATAGGCGAATATCATGAAGATATTGGATGATTTTATTATGAGTGAGATCTGTGGATATTATTAAGATGCACTTGCAAATGAATGGATGAGCTTCTTACTGCTCTATAGACTTATTTCTGACTCAGTTTTAATGACACTTAGTAAATAGGCGAATATCATGAAGATATTTGGATGATTTTATTATGAGTGAGATCTGTGGATATTATTAAGATGCACTTGCAAATGAATGGATGAGCTTCTTACTGCTCTATAGACTTATTTCTGACTCAGTTTTAATGACACTTAGTAAATAGGCGAATATCATGAAGATATTGGATGATTTTATTATGAGTGAGATCTGTGGATATTATTAAGATGCACTTGCAAATGAATGGATGAGCTTCTTACTGCTCTATAGACTTATTTCTGACTCAGTTTTAATGACACTTAGTAAATAGGCGAATATCATGAAGATATTGGATGATTTTATTATGAGTGAGATCTATGGATATTATTAAGATGCACTTGCAAATGAATGGATGAGCTTCTTACTGCTCTATAGACTTATTTCTGACTCAGTTTTAATGACACTTAGTAAATAGGCGAATATCATGAAGATATTGGATGATTTTATTATGAGTGAGATCTATGGATATTATTAAGATGCACTTGCAAATGAATGGATGAGCTTCTTACTGCTCTATAGACTTATTTCTGACTCAGTTTTAATGAAACTTAGTAAATAGGCGAATATCATGAAGATATTGGATGATTTTATTATGAGTGAGATCTATGGATATTATTAAGATGCACTTGCAAATGAATGGATGAGCTTCTTACTGCTCTATAGACTTATTTCTGACTCAGTTTTAATGAAACTTAGTAAATAGGCGAATATCATGAAGATATTGGATGATTTTATTATGAGTGAGATCTATGGATATTATTTAAGATGCACTTGCAAATGAATGGATGAGCTTCTTACTGCTCTATAGACTTATTTCTGACTCAGTTTTAATGACACTTAGTAAATAGGCGAATATCATGAAGATATTGGATGATTTTATTATGAGTGAGATCTATGGATATTATTAGATGCACTTGCAAATGAATGGATGAGCTTCTTACTGCTCTATAGACTTATTTCTGACTCAGTTTTAATGAAACTTAGTAAATAGGCGAATATCATGAAGATATTGGATGATTTTATTATGAGTGAGATCTATGGATATTATTAAGATGCACTTGCAAATGAATGGATGAGCTTCTTACTGCTCTATAGACTTATTTCTGACTCAGTTTTAATGAAACTTAGTAAATAGGCGAATATCATGAAGATATTGGATGATTTTATTATGAGTGAGATCTTTGGATATTATTAAGATGCACTTGCAAATGAATGGATGAGCTTCTTACTGCTCTATAGACTTATTTCTGACTCAGTTTTAATGAAACTTAGTAAATAGGCGAATATCATGAAGATATTGGATGATTTTATTATGAGTGAGATCTATGGATATTATTAAGATGCACTTGCAAATGAATGGATGAGCTTCTTACTGCTCTATAGACTTATTTCTGACTCAGTTTTAATGAAACTTAGTAAATAGGCGAATATCCATGAAGATATTGGATGATTTTATTATGAGTGAGATCTATGGATATTATTAAGATGCACTTGCAAATGAATGGATGAGCTTCTTACTGCTCTATAGACTTATTTCTGACTCAGTTTTAATGAAACTTAGTAAATAGGCGAATATCATGAAGATATTGGATGATTTTATTATGAGTGAGATCTATGGATATTATTAAGATGCACTTGCAAAATGAATGGATGAGCTTCTTACTGCTCTATAGACTTATTTCTGACTCAGTTTTAATGAAACTTAGTAAATAGGCGAATATCATGAAGATATTGGATGATTTTATTATGAGTGAGATCTGTGGATATTATTAAGATGCACTTGCAAATGAATGGATGAGCTTCTTACTGCTCTATAGACTTATTTCTGACTCAGTTTTAATGACACTTAGTAAATAGGCGAATATCATGAAGATATTGGATGATTTTATTATGAGTGAGATCTATGGATATTATTAAGATGCACTTGCAAATGAATGGATGAGCTTCATTACTGCTCTATAGACTTATTTTCTGACTCAGTTTAATGAAACTTAGTAAATAGGCGAATATCATGAAGATATTGGATGATTTTATTATGAGTGAGATCTGTGGATATTATTAAGATGCACTTGCAAATGAATGGATGAGCTTCTTACTGCTCTATAGACTTATTTCTGACTCAGTTTTAATGAAACTTAGTAAATAGGCGAAATATCATGAAGATATTTGGATGATTTTATTATGAGTGAGATCTAGTGGATATTATTAAGATGCACTTGCAAATGAATGGATGAGCTTCTTACTGCTCTATAGACTTATTTCTGACTCAGTTTTAATGAAACTTTGTAAATAGGCGAATATCATGAAGATATTGGATGATTTTATTATGAGTGAGATCTGATGGATATTATTAAGATGCACTTGCAAATGAATGGATGAGCTTCTTACTGCTCTTATAGACTTATTTCTGACTCAGTTTTAATGATACTTAGTATATATGCTTATATCATGACGATATTGGATTATTTTCATTATGAGTGAGATCTATGGATTATTATTAAGATGCACTTGCAAATGAAAGGATGAGCTTTTACTGCTCTATAGACTTATTTCTGACTCAGTTTTAATGAAACTTAGTAAATATGGCGAATATCATGAAGATATTGGATGATTTTATTATGAGTGAGATCTGTGGATATTATTAAGATGCACTTGCAAATGAATGGATGAGCTTCTTACTGCTCTATAGACTTATTTCTGACTCAGTTTTAATGAAACTTAGTAAATAGGCGAATATCATGAAGATATTGGATGATTTTATTATGAGTGAGATCTATGGATATTATTAAGATGCACTTGCAAATGAATGGATGAGCTTCTTACTGCTCTATAGACTTATTTCTGACTCAGTTTTAATGAAACTTAGTAAATAGGCGAATATCATGAAGATATTGGATGATTTTATTATGAGTGAGATCTATGGATATTATTAAGATGCACTTGCAAATGAATGGATGAGCTTCTTACTGCTCTATAGACTATTTCTGACTCAGTTTTAATGAAACTTAGTAAATAGGCGAATATCATGAAGATATTGGATGATTTATTATGAGTGAGATCTAGTGGATATTATTAAGATGCACTTGCAAATGAATGGATGAGCTTCTTACTGCTCTATAGACTTATTTCTGACTAATTTTTAATGAAAATTAGTAAATAGGCGAATATCATGAAGATATTGGATGATTTTATTATGAGTGAGATCTATGGATATTATTAAGATGCACTTGCAAATGAATGGATGAGCTTCTTACTGCTCTATAGACTTATTTCTGACTCAGTTTTAATGAAACTTAGTAAATAGGCGAATATCATGAAGATATTGGATGATTTTATTATGAGTGAGATCTGATGGATATTATTAAGATGCACTTGCAAATGAATGGATGAGCTTCTACTGCTCTATAGACTTATTTCTGACTCAGTTTTAATGAAACTTAGTAAATAGGCGAATATCATGATGATTTTTGATGATTTTTTTTTTAGTGAGATCTGTGGATATTATTAAGATGCACTTGCAAATGAATGGATGAGCTTCTTACTGCTCTATAGACTTATTTCTGACTCAGTTTTAATGACATAAGTAAATAGGCGATATCATGATGATATTGATGATTTTATTATGAGTGAGATCTATGGATATTATTAAGATGGCACTTGCAAATGAATGGATGAGCTTCTTACTTGCTCTATAGACTTATTTCTGACTCAGTTTTAATGAAACATAGTAAATAGGCGAATATCATGAAGATATTGAGATGATTTTATTATGAGTGAGATCTATGGATATTATTAAGATGCACTTGCAAATGAATTGGATGAGCTTCTTACTGCTCTATAGACTTATTTCTGACTCAGTTTTAATGAAACTTAGTAAATAGTCGAATATCATGAAGATATTGGATGATTTTATTATGAGTGGAGATCTATGGATATTATTAAGATGCACTTGCAAATGAGATGGATAGCTTCTTACTGCTCTTAAGACTTATTTCTGACTCATTTTTAATGAAACTTAGTAAATAGGTCGAATATCAAGAAGATATTGGATGATTTTTATTAGAGTGAGATCTTTGGATATTATTAAGATGCACTTGCAAATGAATGGATGAGCTTCTTACTGCTCTATAGACTTATTTCTGACTCAGTTTTAATGAAACTTAGTAAATAGGCGAATATCATGAAGATATTGGATGATTTTATTATGAGTGAGATCTATGGATATTATTAAGATGCACTTGCAAATGAATGGATGAGCTTCTTACTTGCTCTATAGACTTATTCTGACTCAGTTTTAATGAAACTTAGTAAATAGGCGAATATCATGAAGATATTGGATGATTTTATTATGAGTGAGATCTATGGATATTATTAAGATGCACTTGCAAATGAATGGATGAGCTTCTTACTGCTCTATAGACTTATTTCTGACTCAGTTTTAATGAAACTTAGTAAATAGGCGAATATCATGAAGATATTGGATGATTTTATTATGAGTGAGATCTATGGATATTATTAAGATGCACTTGCAAATGAATGGATGAGCTTCTTACTGCTCTATAGACTTATTTCTGACTCAGTTTTAATGAAACTTAGTAAATAGGCGAATATCATGAAGATATTGGATGATTTTATTATGAGTGAGATCTATGGATATTATTAAGATGCACTTGCAAATGAATGGATGAGCTTCTTACTGCTCTATAGACTTATTTCTGACTCAGTTTTAATGAAAACTTAGTAAATAGGCGAATATCATGAAGATATTGGATGATTTTATTATGAGTGAGATCTATGGATATTATTAAGATGCACTTGCAAATGAATGGATGAGCTTCTTACTGCTCTATAGACTTATTTCTGACTCAGTTTTAATGACACTTAGTAAATAGGCGAATATCATGAAGATATTGGATGATTTTATTATGAGTGAGATCTATGGATATTATTAAGATGCACTTGCAAATGAATGGATGAGCTTCTTACTGCTCTATAGACTTATTTCTGACTCAGTTTTAATGAAACTTAGTAAATAGGCGAATATCATGAAGATATTGGATGATTTTATTATGAGTGAGATCTAGATATTATTAAGATGCACTTGCAAATGAATGGATGAGCTTCTTACTGCTCTATAGACTTATTTCTGGACTCAGTTTTAATGAAACTTAGTAAATAGAGCGAATATCATGAAGATATTGGAGAGATTTTATTATGAGTGAGATCTATGGATATTATTAAGAATGCCACTTGCAAATGAATGGATGAGCTTCTTACTGCTCTATAGACTTATTTCTGACTCAGTTTTAATGAAACTTAGTAAATAGGGCGAATATCATGAAGATATTGGATGATTTCATTTGAGGTGAGATCTATGGATATTATTAAGATGCACTTGCAAATGAATGGATGAGCTTCTTAACTGCTCTATAGACTTATTTCTGACTTCAGTTTTAATGAAACTTAGTAAATAGGCGAATATCATGAAGATATTGGATGATTTTTATTATGAGTGAGATCTAGTGGATATTATTAAGATGCACTTGCAAATGGATGGATGAGCTTCTTACTGCTCTATAGACTAATTTCTGACTCAGTTTTAAATGAAACTTAGTAAATAGGCGAATATCAGGAAGATATTGGATGATTTTATTATGAGTGAGATCTATGGATATTATTAAGATGCACTTGCAAATGAATGGATGAGCTTCTTACTGCTCTATAGACTTATTTCTGACTCAGTTTTAATGAAACTTAGTAAATAGGCGAATATCATGAAGATATTGGATGATTTTATTATGAGTGAGATCTGTGGATATTATTAAGATGCACTTGCAAATGAATGGATGAGCTTCTTACTGCTCTATAGACTTATTTCTGACTCAGGTTTTAATGAAACTTAGTAATTAGGCGAATATCATGAAGATATTGGATGATTTTATTATGAGTGAGATCTATGGATATTATTAAGATGCACTTGCAAATGAATGGATGAGCTTCTTACTGCTCTATAGACTTTATTTCTGACTCAGTTTTAATGAAACATTAGTAAATAGGCGAATATCATGAAGATATTGGATGATTTATTATGAGTGAGATCTGTGGATATTATTAAGATGCACTTGCAAATGAGATGGATGACTTCTTACTGCTCTATAGACTTATTTCTGACTCAGGTTTTAATGAAACTTAGTAAATAGGGCGAATATCATGAAGATATTGGATGTATTATTATGAGTGAGATCTATGGATATTATTAAGAAGCACTTGCAAATGAATGGATGAGCTTTTCCTTACTGCTCTATAGACTTATTTCTGACTCAGTTTTTAATGTAAACTTAGTAAATAGGCGAATAACATGAAGATATTGGATGATTTTATTATGAGTGAGAACTATGGATAGTATTATAGATGCACTTGCAAATGAATGATGAGCCTTCTTACTGCTCTATAGACTTATTTCTGACTCAGTTTTAAGAAGACTTAGTAAATAGGCGAAATATCATGAAGATATTGGATGATTTTATTATGAGTGAGATCTATGGATAGTTATTATGATGCAACATGGCAAATGAAATGGATGAGCATCTTATCTGCTCTATAGACTTATTTCTTACTCAGTTTTAATGAAACTTAGTAAATAGGCGAATATCATGAAGATATTGGATGATTTTATTATGAGTGAGATCTGTGGATATTATTAAGATGCACTTGCAAATGAAATGGATGAGCTTCTTACTGCTCTATAGACTTATTTCTGACTCAGTTTTTAATGAAACTTAGTAAATAGGCGAATATCATGAAGATATTGGATGATTTTATTATGAGTGAGATCTATGGATATTATTAAGATGCACTTGCAAATGAATGGATGAGCTTCTTACTGCTCTATAGACTTATTTCTGACTCAGTTTTAATGAAACTTAGTAAATAGGCGAATATCATGAAGATATTGGATGATTTTATTATGATGTGAGATCTGTGGATATTATTAAGATGCACTTGCAAATGAATGGATGAGCTTTCTTACTGCTCTATAGACTTATTTCTGACTCAGTTTTAATGAAACTTAGTAAATAGGCGAATATCATGAAGATTGGAATGATTATCATTCATGAGTGAGATCTGTGGATATTATTAAGATGCACTTGCAAATGAATGGATGAGCTTCTTACTGCTCTATAGACTTATTTCTGACTCAGTTTTAATGAAACTTAGATAAATAGGCGAATATCACTGAAGATATTGGATGATTTTATTATGAGTGAGATCTTGTGGATATTATTAAGATGCACTTGCAAATGAATGGATGAGCTTCTTACTGCTCTATAGACTTATTTCTGACTCAGTTTAATGAAACTTAGTAAATAGGGCGAATATCATGAAGATATTGGATGATTTTATTATGAGTGAGATCTGTGGATATTATTAAGATGCACTTGCAATGAATGGATGAGCTTCTTACTGCTCTATAGACTTATTTCTGACTCAGTTTTAATGAAAACTTAGTAAATAGGCGAATATCATGAAGATATTGGATGATTTTATATGAGTGAGATCTGTGGATATTATTAAGATGCACTTGCAAATGAATGGATGGATGAGCTTCTTACTGCTCTATAGACTTATTTCTGACTCAGTTTTAATGAAACTTAGTAAATAGGCGAATATCATGAAGATATTGGATGATTTTATTATGAGTGAGATCTGTGGATATTATTAAGATGCACTTGCAAATGAATGGATGAGCTTCTTACTGCTCTATAGACTTATTTCTGACTCAGTTTTAATGAAACTTAGTAAATAGGCGAATATCATGAAGATATTGGATGATTTTATTATGAGTGAGATCTGTGGATATTATTAAGATGCACTTGCAAATGAATGGATGAGCTTCTTACTGCTCTATAGACTTATTTCTGACTCAGTTTTAATGAAACTTAGTAAATAGGCGAATATCATGAAGATATTGGATGATTTTATTATGAGTGAGATCTTTGGATATTATTAAGATGCACTTGCAAATGAATGGATGAGCTTCTTACTGCTCTATAGACTTATTTCTGACTCAGTTTTAATGAAACTTAGTAAATGCGAATATCATGAAGATATTGGATGATTTTATTATGAGTGAGATCTATGGATATTATTAAGATGCACTTGCAAATGAATGGATGAGCTTCTTACTGCTCTATAGACTTATTTCTGACTCAGTTTTAATGAAACTTAGTAAATAGGCGAATATCATGAAGATATTGGATGATTTTATTATGAGTGAGATCTATGGATATTATTAAGATGCACTTGCAAATGAATGGATGAGCTTCTTACTGCTCTATAGACTTATTTCTGACTCAGTTTTAATGAAACTTAGTAAATAGGCGAATATCATGAAGATATTGGATGATTTTATTATGAGTGAGATCTATGGATATTATTAAGATGCACTTGCAAAATGAAATGGATGAGCTTCTTACTGCTCTATAGACTTATTTCTGACTCAGTTTTAATGAAAACTAGTAAATAGGCGAATATCATGAAGATATTGGATGATTTTATTATGAGTGAGATCTGTGGATATTATTAAGATGCACTTGCAAATGAATGGATGAGCTTCTTACTGCTCTATAGACTTATTTCTGACTCAGTTTTAATGAAACTTAGTAAATAGGCGAATATCATGAAGATATTGGATGATTTTATTATGAGTGAGATCTATGGATATTATTAAGATGCACTTGCAAATGAATGGATGAGCTTCTTACTGCTCTATAGACTTATTTCTGACTCAGTTTTAATGAAACTTAGTAAATAGGCGAATATCATGAAGATATTGGATGATTTTATTATGAGTGAGATCTATGGATATTATTAAGATGCACTTGCAAATGAATGGATGAGCTTCTTACTGCTCTATAGACTTATTTCTGACTCAGTTTTAATGAAACTTAGTAAATAGGCGAATATCATGAAGATATTGGATGATTTTATTATGAGTGAGATCTATGGATATTATTAAGATGCACTTGCAAATGAATGGATGAGCTTCTTACTGCTCTATAGACTTATTTCTGACTCAGTTTTAATGAAACTAAACTTAAGTAAATAGGCGAATACATGAAGATATTGGATGATTTTATTCTGAGTGAGATCTGTGGATATTATTAAGATGCACTTGCAAATGAATGGAATGAGCGTGCTTACTGCTCTATAGACTTATTTTCAGACTCGCAGTTTATAATGAAACTTCGGTAAATAGGCGAATATCATAAGATATTGGATGATGTTTAATTATGAGTGAGATCTGTGGAATGTTATGTAAGATGCACTTGCAAAGAATGGATGAGCTCTTAACTGCTCTATAGACTTATTTCTGACTCAGTTTTATGAAAAACCTTAGTAAATAGGCGAATAGTCATGAAGATATTGGATGATTTTATTATGAGTGAGATCTGATGGATATTATTAAGATGCACTTGCAAATGAATGGATGAGCTTCTTACTGCTCTATAGACTTATTTCTGACTCAGTTTTAATGAAACTTAGTAAATAGGCGAATATCATGAAGATATTGGATGATTTTATTATGAGTGAGATCTGTGGATATTATTAAGATGCACTTGCAAATGAATGGATGAGCTTCTTACTGCTCTATAGACTTATTTCTGACTCAGTTTTAATGAAACTTAGTAAATAGGCGAATATCATGAAGATATTGGATGATTTTATTATGAGTGAGATCTATGGATATTATTAAGATGCACTTGCAAATGAATGGATGAGCTTCTTACTGCTCTATAGACTTATTTCTGACTCAGTTTTAATGAAACTTAGTAAATAGGCGAATATCATGAAGATATTGGATGATTTTATTATGAGTGAGATCTATGGATATTATTAAGATGCACTTGCAAATGAATGGATGAGCTTCTTACTGCTCTATAGACTTATTTCTGACTCAGTTTTAATGAAACTTAGTAAATAGGCGAATATCATGAAGATATTGGATGATTTTATTATGAGTGAGATCTATGGATATTATTAAGATGCACTTGCAAATGAATGGATGAGCTTCTTACTGCTCTATAGACTTATTTCTGACTCAGTTTTAATGAAACTTAGTAAATAGGCGAATATCATGAAGATATTGGATGATTTTATTATGAGTAAGATCTAGTGGATATTATTAAGATGCACTTGCAAATGAATGGATGAGCTTCTTACTGCTCTATAGACTTATTTCTGACTCAGTTTTAATGAAACTTAGTAAATAGGCGAATATCATGAAGATATTAGATGATTTATTATGAGTGAGATCTGTGGATATTATTAAGATGCACTTGCAAATGAATGGATGAGCTTCTTACTGCTCTATAGACTTATTTCTGACTCAGTTTTAATGAAACTTAGTAAATAGGCGAATATCATGAAGATATTGGATGATTTTATTATGAGTGAGATCTAGTGATATTATTAAGATGCACTTGCAAATGAATGGATGAGCTTCTTACTGCTCTATAGACTTATTTCTGACTCAGTTTTAATGAAACTTAGTAAATAGGCGAATATCATGAAGATATTGGATGATTTTATTATGAGTGAGATCTATGGATATTATTAAGATGCACTTGCAAATGAATGGATGAGCTTCTTACTGCTCTATAGACTTATTTCTGACTCAGTTTTAATGAAACTTAGTAAATAGGCGAATATCATGAAGATATTGGATGATTTTATTATGAGTGAGATCTATGGATATTATTAAGATGCACTTGCAAATGAATGGATGAGCTTCTTACTGCTCTATAGACTTATTTCTGACTCAGTTTTAATGAAACTTAGTAAATAGGCGAATATCATGAAGATATTGGATGATTTTATTATGAGTGAGATCTATGGATATTAATAAGAATGCACTTGCAAATGAATGGATGAGCTTCTTACTGCTCTATAGACTTATTTCTGACTCAGTTTTAATGAAACTTAGTAAATAGGCGAATATCATGAAGATATTGGATGATTTTATTATGAGTGAGATCTATGGATATTATTAAGATGCACTTGCAAATGAGATGGATGAGCTTCTTACTGCTCTATAGACTTATTTCTGACTCAGTTTTAATGAAACTTAGTAAATAGGCGAATATCATGAAGATATTGGATGATTTTATTATGAGTGAGATCTGTGGATATTATAAGATGCACTTGCAAATGAATGGATGAGCTTCTTACTGCTCTATAGACTATTTCTGACTCAGTTTTAATGAAACTTAGTAAATAGGCGAATATCATGAAGAATATTGGATGATTTTATTATGATGTGAGATCTGTGGAATTATTAAGATGCACTTGCAAATGAAATGGATGAGCTTCTTACTGCTCTATAGACTTATTTCTGACTCAGTTTTAATGAAACTTAGTAAATAGGCGAATATCATGAAGATATTGGATGATTTTATTATGAGTGAGATCTATGGATATTATTAAGATGCACTTGCAAATGAATGGATGAGCTTCTTACTGCTCTATAGACTTATTTCTGACTCAGTTTTTAATGAAACTTAGTAAATAGGCGAATATCATGAAGATATTGATGATTTTATTATGAGTGAGATCTGTGGATAGTTATTAAGATGCACTTGCAAATGAATGGATGAGCTTCTTACTGCTCTATAGACTTATTTCTGACTCAGTTTTAATGAAACTTAGTAAATAGGCGAATATCATGAAGATATTGGATGATTTTATTATGAGTGAGATCATATGGATATTATTAAGATGCACTTGCAAATGAAATGGATGAGCTTCTTACTGCTCTATAGACTTATTTCTGACTCAGTTTTAATGACACTTAGTAAATAGGCGAATTATCATGAAGATATTGGATGATTTTATTATGAGTGAGATCTATGGATATTATAAGATGCACTTGCAAATGAATGGATGAGCTTCTTACTGCTCTATAGACTTATTTCTGACTCAGTTTTAATGAAACTTAGTAAATAGAGCGAATATCATGAAGATATTGGATGATTTTATTATGAGTGAGATCTAGTGGATATTATTAAGATGCACTTGCAAATGAATGGATGAGCTTCTTACTGCTCTATAGACTTATTTCTGACTCAGTTTTAATGAAACTTAGTAAATAGGCGAATATCATGAAGATATTGGATGATTTTATTATGAGTGAGATCTATGGATATTATAAGATGCACTTGCAAATGAATGGATGAGCTTCTTACTGCTCTATAGACTTATTTCTGACTCAGTTTTAATGAAACTTAGTAAATAGGCGAATATCATGAAGATATTGGATGATTTTATTATGAGTGAGATCTATGGATATTATTAAGATGCACTTGCAAATGAATGGATGAGCTTCTTACTGCTCTATAGACTTATTTCTGACTCAAGTTTTAATGAAACTTAGTAAATAGGCGAATATCATGAAGATATTGGATGATTTTATTATGAGTGAGATCTATGGATATTATTAAGATGCACTTGCAAATGAATGGATGAGCTTCTTACTGCTCTATAGACTTATTTCTGACTCAGTTTTAATGAAAACATAGTAAATAGGCGAATATCATGAAGATATTGGATGATTTTATTATGAGTGAGATCTGTGGATATTATTAAGATGCACTTGCAAATGAATGGATGAGCTTCTTACTGCTCTATAGACTTATTTCTGACTCAGTTTTAATGAAACTTAGTAAATAGGCGAATATCATGAAGATATTGGATGATTTTATTATGAGTGAGATCTGTGGATATTATTAAGATGCACTTGCAAATGAATGGATGAGCTTCTTACTGCTCTATAGACTTATTTCTGACTCAGTTTTAATGAAACTTAGTAAATAGGCGAATATCATGAAGATATTGGATGATTTTATTATGAGTGAGATCTGTGGATATTATTAAGATGCACTTGCAAATGAATGGATGAGCCTTCTTACTGCTCTATAGACTTATTTCTGACTCAGTTTTAATGAAACTTAGTAAATAGGCGAATATCATGAAGATATTGGATGATTTTATTATGAGTGAGATCTATGGATATTATTAAGATGCACTTGCAAATGAATTGATGAGCTTCTTACTGCTCTATAGACTTATTTCTGACTCAGTTTTAATGAAACTTAGTAAATAGGCGAATATCATGAAGATATTGGATGATTTTATTATGAGTGAGATCTGTGGATATTATTAAGATGCACTTGCAAATGAATGGATGAGCTTCTTACTGCTCTATAGACTTATTTCTGACTCAGTTTTAATGAAACTTAGTAAATAGGCGAATATCATGAAGATATTGGATGATTTTATTATGAGTGAGATCTGTGGATATTATTAAGATGCACTTGCAAATGAATGGATGAGCTTCTTACTGCTCTATAGACTTATTTCTGACTCAGTTTTAATGAAACTTAGTAAATAGGCGAATATCATGAAGATATTGGATGATTTTATTATGAGTGAGATCTGTGGATATTATTAAGATGCACTTGCAAATGAATGGATGAGCTTCTTACTGCTCTATAGACTTATTTCTGACTCAGTTTTAATGAAACTTAGTAAATAGGCGAATATCATGAAGATATTGGATGATTTTATTATGAGTGAGATCTGTGGATATTATTAAGATGCACTTGCAAATGAATGGATGAGCTTCTTACTGCTCTATAGACTTATTTTCTGACTCAGTTTTAATGAAACTTAGTAAATAGGCGAATATCATGAAGATATTGGATGATTTTATTATGAGTGAGATCTATGGATATTATTAAGATGCACTTGCAAATGAATGGATGAGCTTCTTACTGCTCTATAGACTTATTTCTGACTCAGTTTTAATGAAACTTAGTAAATAGGCGAATATCATGAAGATATTGGATGATTTTATTATGAGTGAGATCTGTGGATATTATTAAGATGCACTTGCAAATGAATGGATGAGCTTCTTACTGCTCTATAGACTTATTTCTGACTCAGTTTTAATGAAACTTAGTAAATAGGCGAATATCATGAAGATATTGGATGATTTTATTATGAGTGAGATCTATGGATATTATTAAGATGCACTTGCAAATGAATGGATGAGCTTCTTACTGCTCTAAAGACTTATTTCTGACTCAGTTTAATGAAACATAGTAAATAGGCGAATATCATGAAGATATTGGATGATTTTATTATGAGTGAGATCTGAGGATATTATTAGATGCACATGCAATGAATGGATGAGCTTCTTATGCTCTATAGACTTAGATCTTTCTGTACTCGAGTTTTAATGAAACTAGTAAATAGGCGAATATCATGAAGATATTGGATGATTTTTATTATGAGTGAGATCTAGGATATGTATTAAGATGCACTTGCAAATGTAATGGATGAGCTTCTTACTGCTCTATAGACATATTTCTGACTCAGTTTTAATGAAAACTTAGTAAATAGGCGAATATCATGAAGATATTGGATGATTGTTATTATGAGTGAGGATCTATGGATATTATTAGAGGCACTTGGCAAATGAGATGATTGAGCTTCTTACTGCTCTATAGACTTATTTCTGACTCAGTTTTAATGAAACTTAGTAAATAGGCGAATATCATGAAGATATTGGATGATTTATTATGGTGAGATCTATGGATATTATTTAGATGCACTTGCAATGAATGGATGAGCTTCAGTACTGCTCTACTAGACTTATTTCTAGACTCAGGTTTTAATGAAACCTTAGTAAATAGGCGAATATCATGAAGATATTGGATGATTTTATTATGAGTGAGATCTATGGATATTATTAAGATGCACTTGCAAATGAATGGATGAGCTTCTTACTGCTCTATAGACTTATTTCTGACTCAGTTTTAATGAAACTTAGTAAATAGGCGAATATCATGAAGATATTGGATGATTTTATTATGAGTGAGATCTGTGGATATTATTAAGATGCACTTGCAAATGAATGGATGAGCTTCTTACTGCTCTATAGACTTATTTCTGACTCAGTTTTAATGAAACTTAGTAAATAGGCGAATATCATGAAGATATTGGATGATTTTATTATGAGTGAGACCTATGGATATTATTAAGATGCACTTGCAAATGAATGGATGAGCTTCTTACTGCTCTATAGACTTATTTCTGACTCAGTTTTAATGAAACTTAGTAAATAGGCGAATATCATGAAGATATTGGATGATTTTATTATGAGTGAGACCTATGGATATTATTAAGATGCACTTGCAAATGAATGGATGAGCTTCTTACTGCTCTATAGACTTATTTCTGACTCAGTTTTAATGAAACTTAGTAAATAGGCGAATATCATGAAGATATTGGATGATTTTATTATGAGTGAGACCTATGGATATTATTAAGATGCACTTGCAAATGAATGGGATGAGCTTCTTACTGCTCTATAGACTTATTTCTGACTCAGTTTTAATGAAACTTAGTAAATAGGCGAATATCATGAAGATATTGGATGATTTTATTATGAGTGAGACCTATGGATATTATTAAGATGCACTTGCAAATGAATGGATGAGCTTCTTACTGCTCTATAGACTTATTTCTGACTCAGTTTTAATGAAACTTAGTAAATAGGCGAATATCATGAAGATATTGGATGATTTTATTATGAGTGAGACCTATGGATATTATTAAGATGCACTTGCAAATGAATGGATGAGCTTCTTACTGCTCTATAGACTTATTTCTGACTCAGTTTTAATGAAACTTAGTAAATAGGCGAATATCATGAAGATATTGGATGATTTTATTATGAGTGAGACCTATGCATTTTAATGAGGTGATCTATAGTAATAGTCATACAGGTTATGTTTGCATTCAGTACCGACTATTTCAGTAACGGGTGTAGTTTTTTAGAATTTTATTACACATACCTTTAAATGGCGATCATTCGCTTTATTTGGATCCTCATATATCAATATTCCTTTGGAAGGTCATTATTGACATGCCCCAAGAAACACATATGGCAAAACTCAGTGTCAAAGTACAAGCACATTTTTGGATGAAGTCAACCTAAAGGTGTGATCCAGTACAAATCACATTGAATGTCTCATGCTGCGATGTCACAATGAATGTTGAAAATAAAATTTGTACTACCCTATATTGTGATGATTAGACCCAACATGCTCTTTTCTTGACCCAGTTTAGTACATGTACCTGGCCACCATTGTAAAAGTCCATGGCAATCAATTATTTTCGTCTGGAAGTTTCTTGATGACAATTAAGATGCAGAGCATTCAGTAATCAGGATTGAATAGACTTTGGTAAAACTATATTACCCGGTAGTATTAAATGTTTGAACCACAACTAATATTTAATTTAAGATGAGTCAATGTGCCTACATGACCACATTGACATACACTTTAGCATCTGATTGGCTCATTTATTTTTACCACTCTAGAGACTGTTTTATTTATAGGAATTTGATCAAACGTGGTAAATAGCCCTATGTCATCTAGATCTTGGTTGAGTATGATTTTGAGTGAAATCCACACATATTAATGACATGATCTTGCATCTAATTGACTGAGCTTGTCAACACTTTGCAACTATTTCTGATCAGATTTGGATCAAACTTGTTAAATAGTCTTATATTATCAAGATGTTGGACGAGTTTGATCAGGAGGAAGATCAAAGCATATTTCTGATGTAATCTTGTATCTGATCGGCTAAGCTTGTAACCATCCTGGAGACCAAATTCCAATTGGATTTTGCTCCAATGTGGTAAATAAGCCTATATTATCATGGTCTTAGGCAGGTTCCTAAATAAGTAGATCTGTGCATAGTAATGAGATATCTTGCTTCCGATTGACTGTTACCTCTCTAGATCTGTTGACTTTATTTCTTATCCAGTTTCTATAAAACTTGGTAAATGTGTTTATATCATCCTGATCTTGGATAACTCTGATTATGAGCAGGAGACTGTGCATATTAATTAATACTTTATCTTTAGAAACAATTTCGACCAGGCTATAATAAAAATAGGTAAAATCAACCAATTATAAAGATTGGGAGATAGTTTAAATAGGTTATGTTCCTACAATACTGCATAAGCATGTTAAGTGAAATGTTCAAATGTTTGTTATGCAAGTTGAAGAGCAAATCAATCTCACTTGTGTCTCTTGTTTGGGTATAGTAAAGGAATTGAATGGGGGTAAAGTAACTGTTCCCCCAGACAGAAGATAATAACAGTGGAGTGTTTCAATTCAGGTGACAACCAACACTTGCATATAGATACTGGAATCAATTTCAGATCATCCAAAGTAATAGAAAATGATTGTAACCTTTATTTTGCTTTAGGTTTTTGGAATCAAACCAAAAATGTAAATGCACACCATGCAAACCATATGATTTTCAAAGATTAAGTATTGATTCTATCATGTAGAAATGGGTGCTAGTACTTTGATTTAGTATTTCTTAAATATACTCTTAAAAAACAAATTCTCGGCTTTCATCCATACCTGACATAAATAGCAGGGTAATGGAGTATTCCCCTATAAAACTGTTGTTATAAAGCCTGTTCATTTCTGTGTAGGTGTGTTTATAGAAGCCACATATAGTGTATGTAGCAGACAATAAATATGGCTTCTGTCTCAAAATGTTTTTCATTGCCTGGCCTACTAAAAAACAACATCCACTGTAAATCTACAGTATATACTCGTGTATAAGCTGATACCAACAGCAAACTGCATGGACCCAGATCTGTCAGCACATTATGCAACGGCAGAATAGGGTCTATGTTGTTTGCATTTGGACCGGGCTTGTACGCGAGTATATACAGTAATATGAGAAATAGATATAGAACATTTTCTTTTCCTCTATAGTCTAATGTCTGTAAAAAAATTATTGCAGAATTTACTTGACTTCCTTGGTACAGGCACAGTGACTTGCAGATTATCAATGTAAAAATACGGAAGCAAATGGTAGGAAATAACTATTTAGTGTAAATTTACTTCCGGATTTACACAGTAAATCAGACAAATTGATAGACATGTGGATTGTGAATTGGAAGTGGGTTTTTAATAAGAGTAATACTAACAAATAGTATACAATATACAATATAAGATGGCCAGGCAGACAGTAGATCAGAAATCCTAACAATGAATTTCTGCCATATGTTTTTGGACATAGACAAATAATTTTTTGTTGTCCCAAAACATACAACATACAAAAATATCTCATCCAGTGGAAAAAAAATTGTTAAAGCAACGAATATATCACACCCACAATATTGGGCTACACCTTCAGTCAAACAGCAGATTATTCATGCTTTATAGGCCTGGTAAAGAATGAAAATGGACATTTCCTGCCAGGTTTTCTCTTATTTATCTTGATCCATAAGAAAATGCAAGCATATTAAAAAAAGACAAATTCACATGTAAAGCAAAAATCATGTATTTAATACTCTTCTGCCATCATCTACCATCCATGAAAAAATGCAGTATATAACTTGGATTTCTTTCATGGTTTGTCATTGAATAAAAACAAATAAAAATGGATCAAACAAGACAAATTATTTATTGTAATTCTCCATATAGTAAAAGAAATAATAATTGTATTTTGGTATCGGATCGTGTAGTAGAAGGTCAGAGTCCATATTGTGCTAACATAACTAACTTGTGTGACTAATAAAAAAACTAATTAGATTCCAATATTTATAAATTCATAACAATCTTTAAAACATACGAAATAAATATCATTTTTGTTCTAGATTAATTTTTAGCTCCACTGGTCATAAACCAGAATAACTTCTGGGATGACCTATCAACCATAATACGGCGTCCATTAACACAAGTTTATCGTTACTCCTTCTAAACTACTTGGAGGATTACCAAGAGACTTTACACACACACATTCATCCCAAGGTTTAGTTAGTCCTACATGTAAATAAAAATGGTGCTGCACCAACTTCTAATATGGCCACCAAAATGTTCAGCTTGATAATCTTGTTATCACTACTTCTCAATGGATGGTCATATCAACATGGAGTTTTCACTAAAATATTTCTTATAATGTCTTGTTGGTCCTAAATGAAAATTGTACTGATCTGACATCCAATATGGCCATCAATTTATCTTGAAAATCTTATTGTTACTCCTGCTGAATGGAAAGTCATATTGACATGGGATTTTCACCAGACGACAATTTATGATGTCTGGTAGGTTCTAATGAAAACATTGATATTTTGCATCTAATATGGACACTAAAATGGCTTTTTCTGCTCCTGAATGAATATATCAACATAAGGTTTTCAGCAGAAGACTTCTTATGATGTCTAGTTGGTCCTAAATGAAAATGGTGCCAATCTTGCATCTAATATGGCCACTATGGTTGCAATCTTGAAAATCTTGTTATTGCTCAAGAAGATCAGAGATGGTTTCAACACTCAGCAGTTAAAAAAAAAGAAACAGTCTTTTCTTGGATTCCTGAAAATTCTTTTTGGTCAGTGGAGTGTCAGTCCCTTCTAGATACTCTTGTTAAATAGGTTATTATCCAGTGAAATATACATGACCTGTATGTGACTATGTGCCAGATTTTGAATTATCTACTAGTGGTCTCAAGCATCTCTTTTATTCTGATGGCTTGAACTTTAATAACGGTTTTCTCTTTTAGAAAAGGAGTGACATATTCTTCTAATCTTTTTATGATTGAGATTATTTCTCAACCAGTAAGTAATATAGTTAATATTTGTTTTATTATCAGTGTCAACAACCTAATGAATGGTGAAGTGAATTTCACCCAGTTTTTTATGATCTTTTGTCAAGATAATTTCTGACAAAAAACAAGTCATTCCGCCACTTTCTGAAAACTGTATTAGTCTTTTCATCTTGTCTGACTATTTGAAAACTACAGTTGTGTCCAAAAACATGTTTAGAAATAAAATTCTTTTGAAACAATGTCTGAAAATTTCAAGGCATGAAAAAATAGATGTTGATCTTTGTAAACAATAGTGTCCAAAAACAAACAGTAAATATGGTAATGGTAATTAAGTTCACACAATACTCAATACACAATACACAAGTTGATAGATGGATTGATGACAGTTCAGAATGGACTGTGAAACTTAAATGTTACTGAATAACAGTAATAATAAAAACAAGCCAATATTAGATAATTTATTAAATATCAAAATATATGTATATTATTTGGCATTCCAGGGGTTTCACCTGTTGTTGCACGAGATCAATAGAAGTGAGATGATAGAATTACTAGAAGCATGAAGTATATACCTGTCATGTCAGGGCATATCACACAAAAAAACACGATTTTGGGCTCCCAAACCCCCAGACATGATCAGCATTTCTCCAAACACAATTTCCCCAAATTGCATAAATAATGAAATTATGATGGACTTATTGTTCAACACTGCACAAAAGTCTCCTTAAAATGACTATCAGCTTTTACTTTGAAAAGTTTGTAGAGAGTATTTATACCATAAGCAAGGTATTTTCAAAGTTAAAACGGATTTCTATTGCAAATTGTATCTAGTAGAACATAGAGAAGCTGTCATTGAAGTTACAGTGATAAAGGAAGTTTGCAGGAGAGGTAGCAGATAGGATTTGTAAAAATTTCTGGTCAAGAGAAGTTTGGTAGTCGGACCCAAAACAAGAAGCAAAAAATCCAGAAACAATACTTACACTTAAATTTGGGTCTTTCTCTTTCAGCAATATACAATAAAATAAAAATGATAATGACATCAAAAAAAGTACTAAAATAAAGTAATAAAAAAATAGAAGAGTAAAGTATTGTTAGTGGAGTTAAAGCCATTAAAAATTTAAGATGCTAGAAAAGCTTGTTTGTAGTGGAATTTTGTGTCCCTGTGTGTGGAGATCACAACAGTTCTTTTTTCAGTTCATTAATCAATAATTAATATTTATATATTTCTTAATGTAAAATCCTTGTAAAATAAACAGGCTATTACAGTAAATAAGAATTTTAACTACACAATAACTTTTAATTGAGTGTAAAAAGTCAGTTATTTGATACACATGTAATGACCCCTTCCCAAGCAGTACTCTCACCTCAGAGCTCAAACAAATATGAAAATATTTCCTTTTCAACGATCAAAACAGTATTTCTTTTCATGGAAAATTGGCACTAATAATCAGATTGAAAATATTTGGTGAAACTGCATGACCTGTAAAATGAAATCTTCCGTAAAGCTTTTTTAATACAATCTGATTGTATTCTCACTCCATATTCATTTTTTCGATTCTCTAGAGTCACACGTTCAAGTTTTTCATTAGAAAAAAACATGCCACATGTAATTCATTCTATTCATACAAAAAGTAGTTTTTGGAACCAATTTTAAAAGCCATTCATGGCTTGAGAAATGCTGCATTAGCATCAAAGACAACTAATATTTAAAGTCATTATATTTAAATGAAAAGAAATTGGAGTCCAAGAAAAGTAATTATATGGCCATTGCACTAGCTTTACAGTTGGTTCAATGCACAATGAAATCAGATATTTAGGCAGTAAGAGGGTTTTGGTTTGCCTTCATACTGGAGTCAAATATTAGAGCAACTTTAAATTGTCTTCATCAATTTATTTCAAAACATGGACCACAGTGCAGATTGGTACACAATAGCGCAAGCCGGAACAAGTACCGTATGTACTCACATATAAGCTAATACCAACTGCAAACTGCATAGACCCAGATCTGCCAGCAGATCTAGGTCTATGCAGTTTGTAAGGACTAATCGGTAGAACAAACAACATAGACCCTGATCTGCCGGCGCATTATGCAATGGCAGATCAGGGTCTATGTTGTTTGCATTTGGACTGGATTATACGCGAGTATATACAGTAACATGTCAGTCTTAAAACCATTTTATATCTTTTTGGACTTTGGTTTGATGCACTGTGGTTTCATCAACCTTTAAGGTGCCAGAATTATGAAATTTGAATATTTTGTAAAAGTCACGATTGTTGTTAAAAATGGAAAGTGGGATGAGGGAACATGGATTTTGGATAGCTGGGTAGTTTGGCTTCCTTAGATAGGATCTTTTGATTCTGAAAGAGCTGTTACCTGTAAACTTCTCTACTACTTCTGTAAAAATCCTGTCTACGTAAAAAAATAACGACACTCCTTTAAGTAGTATGAACTATCCAAAAATGTAAAGTGTGCACTTCACTGAGCTAAATCGCTCTGGTAGGTGAAAGCTTGGACTTATCCTTAATCAGCCTTAAAATTCTCCAGTTCTCAAAGAATTTCTGAAAATTAATCCTGTAAAATCTTGATAAAAGCCAACTTGTTATTTGCAATTAATATTTAGTCCTAAAAGACAATTTGCAGTTTACAAGAATTTTATTTGGGACTAAAGTTAAAGGCCTAAAATGGATATAAAAAAAACGAGTCAGTCAGTTCTTCCGATGAGCTGAATAGCAGTTTCTGATTGGTTGAATGCTAGTGTTGACATATATGAACTTATGTGTTGACATATGTGAACTTATAGATTATAAGAGAAACCATGATATAATATGGATAAAACATGTATTTTTCTGAGGATTTCAAGTAAATTTTGTGATGCTGAAGTCAAGAAAGAGCATTAAAAGTTGTTACCTATGTTAGTAATTATTAAAAAATCTCAGAAATAATCCCCCTCTTCTTATTGCAGCTTGCACTTTTGAGAACTCAGCCCCCTTCCACCTCAAATGTCCAATTTACCAGCAACAAAGAATCAAATTATTTGGGTTAATTAAGGCCCATTTTCGAATTCAAGCGTTCAGATTGTTAAATGAAAGTGTGGATGATTCACCTACAGATAATGAGTTTATGCTTAAACTCAGCTTTGAATTCCAGACACAAGATTTAATTTTTATTGTTGACTGCATTTGTTTTTCCACTGTTCCTATTCACTTGTTTTCTTTTTTCTTTTCCTTTTCCTTAATCCATCTATTTGCTTTTTTCTACTTCTATTTCCATTTATGCTTTTCTTATAAATAAATAATTGTGTGCACATAATATTATCGGTATTTTATTCATAATAATGTATGACTTATACTGTTTGATACATAACTAAATATTGTAATGGAGATAACTTTTGGTCTAATCCCAGTGCCATTTTGTAAATTAGACATTATTATTTATTGTTAAAAGAAAGAAGTGTCATTAACAACTTCCCTAACTTTTTTTTTCTCCGACCTGTTCTTATTACTTCTTTTTTTTTTTTTTTTTGTGTGGCTTTAGTGGAAATTTTCAACTTTTGATTTTGAGTACCATATATACTTGTGCATAATCCGTTACCAACTGCAAACTGCATAGAAGCAGATCTGCCATCGCATAATGCACTTGCAAATCTGGGTCTATGCAGTTTTGTAAGGACTAATCAGTAGAACAAACAAACATAGACTCTGATCTGCCGGCACATTATGCGACAGCAGATCAGGGTCTATGTTGTTTGCATTTGGACCCAGATTATACACGAGTATATACGGTATGTAACATTTTATATCTTGTTAAATATATGGTTTTTAAAACCCTTTTTAGTGTATTGTTGCAGGTCTAAAATAATTCCATGCATCGGCTTGTATTTACAAGTGGTGGCTGAGGAAGGGCATAATCTGATCCTTCCTGTTGGTGCATGTATTTCTGTTGTCATTTATTTTCTGACTCTTTGTGATTGAGCTGTCAAACCTTGGTACATGTAGAGTGGTCCCCCCTTGAGAGGCCACCCACTGATCAGAGGCCACCGTTTATGACAAGAAAATGTAATATTTTTACCATGTTGTCCAATTCACTAGGCCACGTTTTTCATTGCAGTGGTCACTTTTTAAAATAAGGGGACCACTGTTAATTATTCTTGTAACAGCACCAAAACTAGGGCAGCAAACCAATTTTTTTGTTTGGTTTTTGGGGTTTTTTGGGGGGAAAATGATTACCATTTAGATTGATGGTCACCCATTTATTTTGCATATTCTTGTGCCCTCCAAAGCAACTGCACCACTTACAAATTCTGACATCCTTGATCGAAATCAGTTTGGAGAAGTTCACAAAGGTTGAGTTGGGATAGTGTCTTTGGGAGTATCCAAGCAATTACATAGGAATTTAACATTGTTCTGAAAGATTATTTCCCAATAACAAGAGTTATGTGCACATAGCTGGCATTTGGTTAATCTTCGGTTCTTTAATGTGCATTTAGTTATGCATCAAATACAGTGTTTTTGTTCCATCATTCAGGTTTCAAAAACCTCAAAAACCCTAACATTTTATTTTGACCTTAGAAACCTATAAAAGCCATACAAAAAACTGAAAGAAACATAAAAAAAAATTTTAAAAATAAAAATTTTAAAAAATAAATAATGGCTCTACCCCGACCCCACAAAAAAATGCTTTTTTGCACACAGTTTTTCGTTAGGCTAGCCTAGCGATCCAGAAAACATGCGAATTATGCAAATTAAAGACATCCGGTCATTTTATTCTATCATTCATTTGATAGACCCATAATGGCATATCATTGTTGGATCATCAACAGCGTTAGCATTGAATTTGCTTCAATCTTTGCACAGTTCAAAGTCTGTTTGCTTCAACCTTTGTTTGGATTAAGATTCTTTTACCAGAAGTGTTTTAGGGTGTGTCAACAAAATAAGGAGCCATTTTGTCATGGTCTCCTTCGACAACACGTCCATCGTAGTATATCTCCAATGTCAAGGAGGCTCACATGCCCCTTCTCTTTGCATGGAGGTGGAACCTCCTTTGCTGGATGCCTCAGAAGGGATAACTCAGAGCCAGCCACATTCCTCGTAAAGCGCCACATTCCGGGGAAGAAGAATCTATTAGCGGACAATCTGTCCAGGTTGGGCAAAACAGTCCTCATGGAATGGGCTCTTCACTGCTCCCTTTTCTCTTTATGGTGATATTCAGATTTTTAATAAATGTTATGCTCACCATGGAGATAATCTTGTAACTGCTTTGTGTTTTGAACATCGAAAAAAAATTTTAATCTAGAAAAAACTATAAAAAAAAAATCAAATTTTAAAATTTAATTACACTTCTAACCCTAATCATTAATACTGCAGTCTGGTGATTGA
Source organism: Margaritifera margaritifera (assembly GCA_029931535.1). Taxonomy (NCBI): domain Eukaryota; kingdom Metazoa; phylum Mollusca; class Bivalvia; order Unionida; family Margaritiferidae; genus Margaritifera; species Margaritifera margaritifera. The sequence goes on from JAQPZY010001459.1 coordinate 2,526,409, forward strand.
ACTAGATTACAGTGCATCACTTCAGTGATTAGTTTTTCAATGGAGGAAAGCCTTCAAAATCAATTGAAGAGTTTCTTGACACCATGCAATTTGCAGGCAAATAGAAGAGCATACATATTTCTTGGGTTTCAAAAGGTTCACTTGAATGGTAAAATGTTTCTGCTTTTTTTTCACTTTTCATTCACTGAAGATAGTATTTTTTCAAAAAAATGCATTTTTGGAAGGAATAAAAGATAATTATATGTTCTTCTAGAACAATATAATTCATTATTCCATTGCCATGTTCTCTATTACTCGTATCCATACATATGTCACAAATATTGTTTCCAGCAGGGCTCGAAATTAGCAGTAGTTCATTTGCTCGAGGCTAGTCAATTTCCTGTTGAACTTGTAGTTTTTATAATTTCAATAGTCTGATGGCTTGTAAAGTTTCAGTTGTCACTAGTCGGTGTTTTGTGGAAAGGACTGGTGAAGATTCAGCAGGTCTTGTAAATTTCTCAATCTACTAGTCCTTCTGGCTACAAAGAAATTTATGTTAAATTCTTTGCTTCTCCAGTCAATAACTTTTGTAAGACTTCATGGATTGAAGGCAAATTAGTTATGAGGCAAATAAATATATCAAGAAGACCTAGCTCAAGTTTGATTTTCTTTTTCCATCAGAATATGTCTGACAATGGCTCCTCATTAACTGAGAAATTTGCCCTTGCATGATGAATTTATTTCTGCTCAATACATTTTTAAAGGCTTCAGTCATTCAAACCAAATTAGCTATGAGACATCATTGAAAAAAACAAGGTTTTACTTTAATCTTTCATTTTTTTTCAAAATTGGATTAACCTACTGCCATCCTAGATTTTAGAAGTCTGCCCTCAAATGATGAATTTCATTTATGCTTGATACCGGTACATTTTGAAATATTGCATGGAATTAAATCAGATTTAATATGGGCCATAAAATCAAGAAGACCTATACAGGGTCTATTCTAGGATGTGTGATTATGGGATTAATGCTAATTTCTTTAAAAAAATCATGCCAAAAAATCAACCAAAAATGAATGGCAATCATGCATTGTATTTTCATGCCCTACCCTACCTTTATTTTTTCCATAAATTCCTCCTATATTCAGAAGAAAAAATATTTCAAATGGAGGGGCGATTTCCCTCACAGATTTTCAGTTCTAGAATAGACCCTGCCTATATTGAGTCAGATTTTTAGCCTTTTATCAAAATTTATACGAGTTGTTTTGCCTTAAGAGTTTGCCATTGCATCTTGATCCTAGGTCTCTTTCAGTTATACCCTGTTCGTGGGGACATCATATCATTTGCAGTTTTAATGTGTAAATTTAGTTTTCATGTCTGGATTTTGTGGTACTGTTTCTTTATTTATGTCATATAAGTGTATTTTTTGTGTTAGAACCAGCCAGAGCATGGTTTAAGTCCTTTAGGCCCCATGCACAAATGTACTAGCCACTTCCAACACATTCCAGAATAATTTCAGATATACTGCTATATTTAAAATACAACATCCCAGCAAATATGGACATTGGCTTAGCCTCAAATCAGCCAACTTTAGAGCAAGTTCTTAACAGGTCACAAGCACTGGCATTTAGGGGTGAAATGATTCATCGATATATCGATGCATCGATACTTTTGCCATATCGATACATGTATCGATACAAGAGATGAAGAATCGATACAAAATAATATCTACCCTATATAAGTTACCTTAATCTTCAGCAGTCATGAATAATTATTAGTCGCTTGCCTTCTTATTCTTTAAAGTGAGAATCGATAATGTATCATATCGTAGACTGTGTATCGTGAATCGTATCAATGCGCAGCACAGGTGTATCATTTCACCCCTACTGGCATTTAATTCGGAGAGAGCCTCTCAACTCAATAAAGAAGTGTTTTACTATTTTGTAAAGGACTTGAACCCAGGTGTAAACTTCAATCAGAAACTTGGTTCACTGAGACTTTGCTTCCTTAAGTTTATACCATGGTTAGGACCGAAGTTCAACAGGACCTTAAGGACCATGTGGCTATTGGCATAACAGCAGACTTTTGGACTTCACTCCAAAACCAGGGTTATTTGACAGTAAGCATCCATTACATTATGAAGGAATGGGAGATGAAGTTCAAAAACCTACTAATCTGAGGCTTTGGTGATTCCGGGTCCAACCCTGAGTCTGAGCAGTAGGACTATTCCCATACTGGTAAAAATATTGATGCAGCAGGACTATTCCCATACTGATAAAAATATTGATGCAGTCTTAAAGGACATATCTGGTGAGTGGAAGTTTCCAGAATTTGTTGTCATGACCTCAGACAACGCATCAGACTTGGTCAAAGCTCTGAATCTTATGCCCTGGAGGTGGTTGGGGTGCCGTGCCAATACACTCAACCTAGCAGTAAAAAGCAGCCTTGGGTAGAAGTGGCAAAGCTGCACCAATTCCAGAGCTCCATACTGTACTAGGAAAGGCTTTCATACAGTTTTAAAGTACTTTAAAAAAGCCCACAAGCTTCTCATGTCCTGGAAGAGAAGCAAAAATCTCTGAATTTGGCTAAGAGCAAGTTAATTCTCGATTGTGAAATAAATGAGTCTGAGATTCAATGACGCTTGTGTCATGTCACAAGACACAAATGTCCAGTGTGGTAGTTTTTGTGTCATGTCACAAGACACAAATGTCCAGTGTGGTAGTTTTTGTGTCATGTCACAAGACACAAATGTCCAGTGTGGTAGTTTTTGTGTCATGTCACAAGACACAAATGTCCAGTGTGGTAGTTTTTGTGTCATGTCACAAGACACAAATGTCCAGTGTGGTAGTTTTTGTGTCATGTCACAAGACACAAATGTCCAGTGTGGTAGTTTTTGTGTCATGTCACAAGACACAAATGTCCAGTGTGGTAGTTTTTGTGTCATGTCACAAGACACAAATGTCCAGTGTGGTAGTTTTTGTGGCATGTCACAAAACTCAAACGTCCAGCGCGGTAGTTTTTGTTTCAGGGTTATAAAAGCATCACAATGCTAAAGAAAATATTGGTTATTTAGATTTATTATTAATATAGCATGGTGATCTCAGTACGAAAGTAGTTGTTCTACTATACATGGTGTTACCCATTCAGAGCTGGGTTAACTGAAAAACCAAGAAGGTGTCTGTTACATAGCACTTAATATATGGGAATAAATATCAAACTATTGAACACATGTATTATAGTTTCATAAATTGGCTACATTCATGAAATAATTCCTCTAAATCCCTACGAGATGTGGGCCCTTCCACCATGGAAGTGATTGGCCCTTTCCCTGCATGCAGCCATGGACATCAGGACCCTGGCCACATGGTGGAGAAGTCAATGACACTGGCCTTAGACTTACAACTTCCTTTTACGAAGTTGGGTCAAAACAGAGGGGGGGACTTAACTTTCCCCAAATGCACCTGGAGGGTAGAGAGTCGCTCTCACCCACCTGCTGAGTCTGTTACTAAGGACAGGCATTTCAAACTTAATTAATTTTATTTCCTCCTATGCAAACTTAGGTGTTCAGGTCCCAATGTCTTTTGCTGGAAGTAAACCAACTCTTTTGAGGAAACACTTTCCTCTAATTACCACCCTTGCATTAGAATGATTAGTCGTAAACCGTGACGTGATCTGCCCACATCATGACCACTACACATTAAAAATAAACTATCAATGTCTGATATGTGAAGCAACGTATAAACATCGCCAATCTTTAGAGCAACATGTTAATATTACACACTTAGGTTTGAAAGTGACCCGCCAACAGTATCATAAAAATTTCAAAAGGAAAGAAGATCTCAGAAAACACAAGAATAAGAATCACAGTTCGATGGACATCTCTTCCACTGCATCCACTTCTTGCCCATAGCTCGGTGTGAGTTGCGTCCCGACCCCCACCAACTCCACCAACCTTTGGTCACTGCATCTAGCTATAATGTTCATACCCTTTCCTGGCCCACTAAACTGCCCACTTTGGATGCCAAAGCAGCATAAGTGGATATTTCTACGGGGCCCTGGTCTCGCCTCCCAGTGAAAATACTGGAAACCTTAGAACAAAAAGCTATGTCACTAGTAACCGTAGCCTCGCATGCTGACCTCTTTTCAGCAGCCTCATTCAAGATGCTGAAAGAGGAATCACTGTCACCAATTGTCCATCATCGTTTGTTGGAAGCAGTGGCAAAACTTCCAATCATGCATTATCCTTGTCCATGGCCTTGTCAACAGAGCTTCACCACCTCCGCAGGAATGTTGCTCTGGACACATCCAAGGTCTTACTAGAGCACAGTAAGAACCTTCTGAGGGCTGCTCACCTGAGGCAGAGACTTGTCAGAAGGCTCATCCACTCCGTGGCTTCTCAGGATTTGAGAGACCAACAACACTGATCAGAGGATTAGTCCATGCCCCTCGGGACAGAGTAGACAAGATCCTGTCCCTATTGGAGGAACTGAGAGCGAAGACCATGTTGTCAGCTCATCTTTTTCTTTCTCTGCTGGAGACCTTGAACTCTGCAGTGGACCTGGTTCTCCTCTGCAGACTACACTTGCATCCTCTCAAGTTTCTCCTTTGGCCAGTCTGGAAACCGCACAGGGACTCTCTGAATGCTCAGATTTCTCTAGGTCAAGATTTCCACTATCATCTGACTTGTTGGATAATCGGGACTGGTTTCTGTTCTGAGTCCCCATGCATGCCTCTGAACCCCACTCCAATCTGTTTGCAAACGTGTCAGATTCAGGGTGGGATGCTCATTTGGAGCCGGAAGAACTGATTCTTCATGATTTTTGGTTCTGGCAAGAATCTATCCTCCACATCAATAGTTTGGAAATTAGGGCAGTGTTTTTAGCCCTTCAGTGGTGCATCGACAAAATAAGAGGTCGCTGCATGATGGTCTCCTCTGACAACATGTTGGTGATAGCGTAACTCAGGAGACAAGGATGCACACGTGCACCTTCTTTCTGCATGGAGGTTTGGAACCTCCTTTGCTGGGCAGCCTGAGAAGGAATTACCCTCCGAGTTCGCCACATCCTGGTATAAAGAATATTTTGGTGGACAGTCTGTCAAGAAAAGGAAGATAGTCCTCACGGAATGGTCTCTACATCAATCCATAGCAGACTCGCTGTTCCATCTTTGGGCGACTCCATTGGTGGCCTTGTTTGCTACCAGGCTAAACATCAAGGTCCCCTTTTATGTTTCCCCAGTCCCCAACCAGAGGGCTTGGACAGTGGATGCTTTCAGCCTCAAGTGGAATCGTCTGTTCGCTTATGCCTTCCCACTCTTCAGGATGATCCCACAGGTACTTCACAAAGTTAGAAACTCCACTGCTTAGGTCATTTTGATAGTCACTTTGTGACCCCAGTGATCAAGGGGTTCAACGATATCCTCAATCTGCTGGTGGACCATCCCAGGACATTACTCCAGAGGAAGGACCTCCTGTCGCAGCACAGGGGCTGGCTCCTCCACAACAGACCACAGATTCTCCACCTTCCTGCTTGGCTCATCTCAAACAATCTCTCGACAAAGAGAAGTTTTCGAGTACATCATTCAGTCCAGGAGATGATCTATGTCTAGGGACTGTGATGCCAAATGGAGAATCTTTTGTGTTTGGTATAGTAAAAAAGGTGTCAATCCTAGCTGCCCTTCTATCAGCATAGTGGCTAATTTTCTTCTCTTCCTTTTTTGAAGATAAACAATGCTCAGTTTCTATCAAGGTCTGTATGGCAGCCCTATCCAACACTCTCACATTTTAGAAAGGCTCAGCCATTGGAACGGACTTTCACTTAGCAGACCTGATCAGGTATTTAGAGCTGCAAAGACCAGTGTCTCGCTTGCTAATGCCTAAATGGAATCTTTCTGGTGCCTTGTGGTCTCTAAATAAACCCCCCTATAAACCTTTGGGTGAAGCTTCCTTCGAGAACCTTACCCTCAAGACTGTTTTCTTGCCCTCCTTAGCATCCACAAGATGAAGAAGCGAGCTTCATGCCCATTCGTATCGCAAGGTTGTATGAGGTTCAGTGGAAATTATGAGTCAGTTTCTCTACTTTGCCAACCAGGTTTTTTAGCAAACAATCAGCTTCCATTGGTTGTTCCACTCCCAATTGAAATCCCCAGTCTCAGTCATGTCTGTGCTGGGGATGATCAAGATAAACGTTTATGTCCAGTTAGGGCGTTACGTTTTTATTTGGGAGCCTCTAAAGATAGAAGGAAGGGTAGGAAGCATCTTTTCCTCCCCAGTAAGGGTTCAACTGATATTTCAGCTTCCACCATTTCAAGGTGGATTGCTATAACTATCAAGAGAGCTTGTCAGTCCCTTACCGATAGAGACCTTTCAGTCATGAAAATTAAAGCCTATGAGGTTCGAGCCATTACTACCTCATGGGCCTATATTCAAACGTCTCTAGAGGATCTGATGAAAGTCGTGTTTTGGCATTCTCACACTACCTTCTCCTCTTTTTACCTTCGCTCTTTAGCTCACCAAAGCAAAGCCATATTTTCCTTGGGTCCAAATTGTTGTTGCTCATAAAATGATACCCTCTGGCAGTAGTCTTCAATTCTACAATGAGGATGAGTATTCCTTGTGTCTGTTTTTATTTCGCCAGTTGTGGGATCATCAGCCTCCCACCAAACTGACAAATTCAGCTACGCAGTAGCAATGGGTATGTATTACTGATATTAAATGTAGTTTTTTTGTGTGTGGGGGGGGGAATAATTTTAATGATGTAATACTTGCCTATTGCTATAGCCAGATTCCCTCCTTCTGCCCCACACTGATGTCCCAATAGTTTAGGCTGCATCCTAAAAAAGAATGAAGGACAGTGCGCATGGGCAAGGTATCTGTGGGGTGGACCAGGGGCGACTGTGTTCTAAAATCTAATGGTCCATCCTATGGGAGGAATAATTTCTCATCATACGGTTGGGGTATTTTCCATCCAGAAAAGAGCCAGTCATAGCAACAGGTAAGTATTACATCATTAAAATTAGTTTTTAAACACACACACACACACACCCCAAAAAAAAAAAAAAAAATTTTATATTTTGGTGAAAAAGTAACATTTACCGGTACATTTAAAGCACAGCAGAGTACCTTCATAATTTATTGCTAAAATGAGTGTTTAAATATACAGTTCTTTTGAGAAAAAATTGCAGAGGTACTTCCATGTGCTGTATGGTAATTAGTCAGTTTTCTATAAATGTGGGAATCTGTTCAGGTTTTGTCCCCATTGTAGTTGCCAGCTATAAACTTTTCTCCAAAAGAACACATGATTTTGATTTTAACATGTAAACCCAATGATTTTCTCCCAATATGAATACATTGTTCATGTCTTGCATTAGTTAGGCTGTAATGCTAGTAAGTGTACAACATCAGTAGAGAGAGGTAATCTGTGATCTTTACATTGGTCCATCAGCAGTGTGAAATATTGGAAATTTCGGTACGATTGTTGCAACTTTTCCATTCCAATGACATACATGTACTATTCTCAGATAATGATATCCTTAAGGTAATATTTCGCACAAATTTTGTTAAAATGGCTGATGGACTTGTCATCAATTATGGGTTAATCATAAGATCAATCATAGTATCTTGTTCAGAATTTCCCTGAAAGGGAGTTTTCTTTATGAATAAATATTTAATAATTGACCGTATAGTTAAAAGTCTGGAGATTCTGAGACAGGTCACATTCATGGAGGTCAATGGCATGTTGCATCAGCAAGATTGTAACAATAAACTTTGAGATAAACATTGATAATACGAAAGTTCCTAATGGTGAAAGAAAACTGTAGTCCTGTGTTGCTCAGAGTCAAAACCACTGTATTCATATCATAGTGCCCTTTTTTACTGGCAAATTAACTGTGCAGAGACTGAAATGCCACTATATAAATGCCATCTGACATCCAACATGACTGCCACAAAAACTATTTTAATAAATCTTCTAACTACTTCATTTTCCTGAATGGATGGTCATATTTACATGGGGATTTTCATTAAAAGACATTTGATATCCAGTTGATCCAATGCAGTCATCTTGAAAATCTTGGTATATTTCATTGTGTAGTACAAAGCAACATCTTGTAACATGTGCCAAAACCACGAGTTCAAGTCTTTTGTACCACAGGATAAAATATATTCAGTATTTACACAGGGAAAGAAAATTTTCTTTTTATTATGTAGCAATTTTGCTTCTGAATCAAAACTTACAAGATTAAACTCACTCTTCTGCACACACACCCTTTCATAAGTTTACCTCAATTTCAGTTATATTCATTGGCTGATCATACAAAAATATCAGCAGTTTGAGAGAACAATGGGTTTCAGATGACCTAATCTGTTGCAGTAAATTACATTTTTGACTTTAAAACAATATTTTACCCCATCTGACTACAAAAGCAAGTCTGATTGAATGATGCATCACACATGGTTTTTTTCATTGTTGTCACAGTAGTACAAGTGACATAACTTTGTAAAGAAGCAAATGGTGGCAAGTTGGATATCTTCAGCAGAAAATAATTTCCATTCCTGAAAGGTAATGCAGTTTCCATTTATTGTTCAAGCTCACAAAATGCTTGTCATTCTTGCAGCAAGTATAACTTCTGTATGCACACACAATCAAATGTCATGTTGCATTATAGAACAATATTATAAGGATATATTTTTCACATGTGAAAATGTAGAAATTAAAAAAGTATGAAAATTGTTTAAAATAACTTTGGATATTTCACACTTAAGTATATAATAAAGAATCTGTATTCAAATATTTATTTATTGATGTAACAAGTAGCGACACCAAAACAAGACAAAATGTAAACTATGCAACATTTAATTAGTTTTCCAGTGGAAGAACTCCTAGCTACAAATAAATAACTGAAGTCATAATTCCCTGGTGGTTTAGGGGATGTGGAATAGGCCCAATATGCTATCCTGCATGTCATAAGAAGCAACTGATGGAAGCAGCGAGACCCATTAGCTCACTGGTTCGCATGTTGGACTTGCAACTGAAAGGGTGCTGGTTTGAATCCTTCTGTAGGATCAACTGGGATCAGCTACTTTGTTGTGTCCTAGGGCAAGGCACTTTACTCAAATTGCCTTGGCACTAAATAATCTGCTTGTGTTTACAAATAATCTACTTGTGCTTCTGTGCTGTAAAACACCAAACCAAACCTCAAGTCACAACTTATTCTCAAAGAGAACTCGACAAACCCTGTGCATCCACTGGAATTAATTTCCATTTCATAATGCATGTACGAACATTTACTGCAGCGACAGCCATTTAACTATCTCTAGGAAAGAGGTTTAACCTGTAATGAAGATCAGTTGTTATCAAAAATGATCTGGAAACTGAGGCATGCATTAAAATGTCATCCCATGTTTCACATGCAACACATGTAGCTAAACAGAACCAACACCAAGAGCTTGACATAACACAGATTGTACCATATATACTCGTGTATAAGCTAGGTCCAAATGCAAACAACATGGACCCTGATCTGCCATTGCATAATGCACCGGCAGATCAGGGTCTATGTTGTTTGTTCTACTGATTAGTCCTTACAAACTGCATACACCCAGATCTGCCGGTGCATTATGTGAGGACTGATCTGGATTTATGCAGTTTGCAGTTAGTATGGGCTTATACACGAGTACATACGGTATTTCAAAATTGCGGCTTTTGAAGTAAATTATTTGCTTATCTCTAACCATTGCGACTGTGTGCACAGACTAGGGTCCCCCATCAAGTTGTAGGAGACCTAAATAGTAATCACCTTCTCTGTCCCACCATCTCTCTGACTGTCTATCCATTCACACTTCATATAACCACCAAGCTCTGCAACCCTTACACATATTTGGAAGCAAGTTCTTAGGTGAACTGCTGATTACACATAGATGTGCCTTTAAAAGGTCCATCTTTCTGGGGGGCCCCGGGGGGGGGGGGGGGCTGAGTGGTCTAAGGCACTCGCTTTTATAGATCACAGACATCTCACCTCTGTCTGCGTGGGTTTGAGTCTCAGCTGGGGCAACATGGATATGCGAGAAAGCTTGCCAGTAGCTTCCCATAGGTCGGTTCTTCCTGTGGTTTTCCCAGGTTCTTCCTCCACCAGGTATACTGGCCACCATGTATAGCCTATCTTGTGCTGAAAAATGGTGTTAAACCCATAAAACCACAAACAAATCATCTTTCTGGTCAAATTTTTGATGGAGTTATTGCCCATTTCCATCAATTTTTAATCTCCACTACCAAAGATCCTTGCAACCAGCATAGTTCAGGAGCCATTCAACATATTCTAATGCTATTTGGTGTATAAATTGTCTCACAGACCTAGATGTGCTTTTATGGGTTTTCTTTCATCAATTCCATTTTTGATAGTGTTATAGCCCTTGACAGTTAACTTCATATCTTAACATGAGATGTTGCTTGTAACCAGCATAGCCAGTGTTTTCTTCAGCTTTACAGGAAGGGTCCCTGGATTGAATGTTAGGGGCCCTTCACACTTTCAGGGGGTCCCGCCTATTTTTGCATCATTACTATTGACTAATTGCTACATCAATACAATTATGACTATTTACATTAAATTCCTTTAAATTACTTCATTAATTTCATGCTTGTGTTTCTCACTGATACCAAATTTGAATTGTGAAATCATTTTCATGTAAGAATTAAAATAACATACTGCCTATACATAACTCCATCAGGAATGTTTCTCTTTTAAAGTAGTGCACAGTTTGTAAAAAAAAATGAAATCTGTATTTTTCCTTTTGGTCATTTGAAGCCAAACTTTTATTCAGGATAATTATCAGTATGATCCATTTCTCTGTGCATACTTTACACTTGGTCACCAAACTATCACTCCCAGATACCATCAGGTATCAGATACTGGGACAATGTGCCCCCATTGTCAGTGTCATCAATTTCAATTCGGTCATTTTGTATGACCTCTAAATGCATTGTTTTTACATTTTAATCACCAACAGTTATTATCACCTTCACTGACTTAAGTATTCATCACAAAAAAGTCAAATATTCTAAAATTCTTAACAATTAAAAGTCAAGTCTGTTGATAATTAAGTGGACCCAACCAGGACCCAGAACATAAGCTTGGAAATGATATAAAATGGTTATTTTTCGTGCGCCTTTTATGACACATTGCTGATGTTTACTTGTGCTCTTTAGAAATTTACAGTACCAAAAGGCACAAGGGCACAGCCAGGAGAAAACACTGCATGGCTCAAGAACCATTGAAATATTCTGATGCAGTTTGGTATGAACATTGTCTCATAGATGCAAATATGCCTTTTTATGGGTTTTGTCTTGCCAATTCCATTTTGGATGGAGTTATGGCCCTTGGCAATTAACTCCAAATCTTCACATGAGATGTTGCTTGTAACCTACATAGTCCAAGGACCACAGAACATATTGTGATGTGATTTGGTGTGAATATTTTCTGATAAACTAACATGTGCCTTTTATGGGTTTAGTAATGTCTACTTCATTTTGGACAGAGTTATGCCTCTTGGCAAGCACATTCTTGTCTTCAATGAAAATTGGAATGTTACTTTCAGTCGGCATAGATCAAGAACCATTTAACATATTCCAGTGGAATTTGATAAGAACATTGTCTTTCATACCTAGATGTGCCTTTTTTATGGGTTTTGTCTTGTCTGTGCCATTTTTGGATAGAGTTGTGGCCCTTGTCAATCAACTTTGCAACTTTTACATGGAATATGTAATTGGCAACTTTACATAAGATCTTGCTTGTATTGATGAGACCTTGAAGAAGCTGGATTTCAAGTATTTCACATCGTCATTTAAAGGAGTCATGGACCCGGAATGTCCGTCTTCTCCAGGCTTTGGTTTCCCTACACAAGTTCCTCTGTTTAAGGTTCTAAAGAGCAATTTATAGTGAACAGGGCCCTTTTTGATGTACCCATAACTAATAGCTCTAGTTTAACATATAATTAAGAATATGTGTGGAGTCCTTGTGTATGAAGCATGCTTTCATTGTCCAACTACCTTACAAAACTGAATAGATCATACTACAAGCTACATTTTAGAGAAGAAATTATAATGAATATTCCACTTGTTCTGGAGGCCACCAATCTGTTCTCACGGTTCACTTAACTGACCAAAATACAACTTACTGCAAATGCTAATCCTTGACACTAGTGTCATGGGAGTCATATTTATCCAGTGCACTTGGGTAGTTCAGCAAGCAAGGCCTTTCCTGTCAATACTGAAGGAATTCTTCCCTGCTCTGCCAATTAAATAGCTCAGAATTCCCTTGGAATTCCTTCTTTGCAATGCCATTGTTCTCTGTAAATGAAGATTTAATATATTTGATATTTGCTAAAAGTATTTTCAGTGAATTGGGTCACATTCATGGAGTTGACTAGCTAAAGTCTTGTATAGTAAAGATTGTGATAAACCTTTTTAATACTAAAAGTACAGTGAAATCTTTTGATAAAGGACAGTCAGTGGACCACTAATTGTGTCTTTTATGAACAGCTGTCTTTTTTAAAGGTTTTAAATGCTTGTAATGTAAGAGAAAGGGCATGTTAATGTTGTATTCAATGGGCAGGTGTTCTTTATATAGAGGTTATAAATGATCATGCATGTAAGAAGGACATTTTAATGTAGTACTTAATTGGGCAGGTGTTCTTTACAAAGAGGTTATAAATTATCATAAATATAAGTGAAATGACCTGTTAATATTATCCTTGATGTGCAAGTGTTCTTTATATAGAGGATATAAATGTAATATACATGACTTATTGATGTTGTCTTTAATGAGCAGGTGTCCTTTATTTAGAGGTTGTAAATGATCATAAATGTTACAAATGAAATGACATATTATTGTTGTCCTTAATGTGCAGGTGTCCTGTATATAGAGGCTATAAATGAACTTAAATATAAGAGAAAAGATATTAATTGTGTATTTAATGAGCATTTGTCTGTTATATGGAGGTGTCTGCTAATGTAGGTTTCAATATATTTAATAGTAAAGAAGACTGCATGATGCAAATGTTTGTGATCCAGATGGCTACATTCCTTTTAGGTACATTTAAAGCCACTTTGATGGAAAATTGCAATGCCGTTAACAGAATTACGCAGATACTTATGGCAGATGGGAAGTAAACTTTAAACTGTAACGAGTTAGCTCCACATTTAGTGGATATTTTTGTGTAATCTAATGTAGATCAGATCATACAATCATGGAAAATTGGAAAGGTTTTTTTTTCTTTCTTTTTTTTCTTTTCACTCACCAACTTTCAAGCATCATATATTTATTACTCACCAGAACAAGCTTTACAATTTGGAACAATTTTAGGTTTAGTTAGTATCAGAAAGAAGAAAAAGATTTGAAGCACCAGGAAAGCAGTAGTATTCCATAGCAGCACTGTGGTCACAAAAAAAAAAGCCTTTGAAATTTGGTATCCCTTACAGCGGCAGTCCTTCTCAAAGCCAATTTTACAAATTAAGATGACAAGCTTGTTCTTTGAAGCTCATAACTATGTAAAATGATTGCCATAGCTCTTAAATTCATCCTGATCATCACAGCATCAGGGACTAAAAATAGTACCGATTACACTCTGTGACATGAAGGCTTTGAAAACGAGACTCACTTTCCATGGTTGTAAATATGTACAGGGTTCAGATAATTTTCAGTTATTTTGGTTTTCAATACAATTTTTAGATTAAGCACAAATTGTCTAGTAGTGACATTGGAATGGTTAGAGCATGGGCTGTACTGACTTGTCCTTGCAAACCTTTAAGTTAATTATGAGGGGGCTGTTTTCATGATGAGCAACATGTTGGAAATCACTGAGACTTATTTACATGTTATTTCATCTGCCCAATATTTGGCCCCCCCCCCCCCCCCCCGTCTTTGTATTGCCTTGTTTTTCTTGATTTTTGGTGTACAATTTTGCAAAATATTTGTTATTATTCTTCATCAGGAGAGAGACAAAATGATGTCATGCCATTATATTAATTTAAGATTTTTTTAAAAGGAATGCAGTTTTACTGTATATACTCATGTATAATTCTGTACAAACTGCATAGACCCAGATCTGCTGGTGCATAATGTGCCAGCAGATCTGGGTCTATGCAGTTTGCAAGGACTAATCAGTAGAACAAATAACATAGACCCTGATCTGCTGGCGCATTATGCGATGGCAGATCCGGGTCTATGTTGTTTGCATTTGGACCTGGCTTATACGCGAGTATATACGGTAAGTGGGCATTGCACTCCTCATACATGCGTCTAGATGGAATGGATTGCTTGCAGAGCTCTTGAGGTGCTGGCATGGAGGATTTCCTTGTAATAATGCAGTGTTAAGAACATTTACGTACAAATTAGGACCCCAATTTAATCATAGGTACTGCCATAACTTAATTTCTTAACTCAATTAGACCAGACCAACCATCTGAATTAGATTTGTATAAGGCTTTTTTTATGCTTCTTTACAAATATGGTTTGGAAATATATTGTTACCATTGTTCATCCAGTAAAGTTTTGCATGTAATTCAATTTTCAGGTACTGTGGTGGGGCACTTGTGTTCTTAAGACACATTTCTAGTTCAAGTTCCTATTGAGTCAAATGCTCTAGACCAGTGCCAGTCTTTGCTTTTACAACTAAGTAACATTTGTCTTTCAAGACCACCCAGTCTTGCCAACATAAAGTGGTCTCTCAAGAAAGAAGGCATCCAAGCTAGGACTATGCAAGCCATGGTTGACCTTATCTTTCAGTTGCAGAGATTTTGTACTTCACTTAGGCTTACAGATATGGTGTCTTCCAGGCATTGATCTATGTCCTAAAACCTAAGGCAGTTTACTAGGTGTTATTCAATCAGCAAAGCAAAATGGGAGAGTGTCTGAGAATGAGTGAAATATCTGTCAGTATTAAGGTTTGATGAGTGGCAAGGAGGAGTGTCTTTTGACTGATTGCTTAATAATGAGTCCTGAATGGAAGCAGCTTTTTCTTTTATTAACAAATCTGGAGACACGGGTCAAACTTTCTACCACACTCTTTACTACACAATTTAAGGGCTTTTTTACTACTGACATGACATTTTGATTTTTTCATCGTCCAATTTTTGAGTTGTGCCTCAGACATTTAGTCACCTTTGGGTTCCAGTGTAGAAATTAAGATTCTCTTGAGGATATTACTCTTACTGCAATAACAATATCATTCAATTTGTTCTCTTTGAAAGGCTCTAAATTGTTGTCATTCTATAATGGAACTCTCTTCATTTGCGATGCAAGTCTTTAGCAACATGATATTCAGGTTGAACTGTTTTCAGATAAACTTTTGATAAGGATCCACTCATGCTTTTAGAGATTAATTTCCATTTTATTCAAATGTAGGGTTCATTTGGTTTTACTATTTTGTTAACTTTTTTCATCAATTCAGTAAATTAGAAAAAGTATTGCTCTTGGTCCAAGCATAGGAATGAAACTGTAATAATTTTTTTATGTTTTTTTAACAGTTGGATCCTTGAGAGAAATTGTTATTTGTAAAATACTGCAAATTCACTATTTTTTGTGAGATAATAATTTTCATAGATTTCCACAAATTGAAAGACTCAACCAACCAGTCCTTATGTGGAAACAAAGGACCTCTGAGTTCTCCCTGAATTCACAAATGTCAGTACTAACAAAAATGTAATTTTTCACAAAACTATATTGATACCCAAGAAAATTAATTGACAGTAATCCAAGATAATCCCAGGGACTTTTACCCACAGTTTATCATAACATTGGAAAGTTCTTTCCCTGTCAGTTGGATTTATATTGAATAATTTCAGTAGATAAGAACATTATTGTAGCCCATTTAACTCGTGAGAATATTGTAATCATTTGTGAGTCAATACAAACACTAGATCCTGAAATTCTTCCCTCATCCTACAATCAAGTGTATTTTTGCACAGTAAACACTAAGATTTGAACCAAAAACCAAAGGCTTACTGTTTATTAGATGATCTAAAACCCAATGTTTTGGATATGATGGTATACACTATCGGTGATGAATATTGGATTCAGTGGATGATAAGGCCAAAGTCATGTATTAACCTTTTTATCATACCATCTGTACTCGCGTATAAGCCAATAACAACTGCAAACTGCATAGACCCAGATCTGCTGTCACATAATGCACTGGTATGTCTGGGTCTATGCAGTTTGTAATCAGTAGTACAAACAACATAGACCCTTATCTGCCGGCGCATTATGCGCTAGTAGATCAGGGTCTATGTTGTTTGCATTTGGACCTGGATTATACACAAGTATATACGACATATTTTAGAAACAAGGACAGTTAGAATCCTTTACAAGGATATATGAAAAAGGACCATTAGAGGTTAACATGTTTAGATTTATTATCCATTCTATCTCACACTTTCATCCAATCACTCTGAAGAGATGAAGTTAAATAATGTAGGATCACATTTATACTTGAAACCGTTCATATTTTTTTTACACAGTGTATTTCAGTTTTTGGATGCCAAGATCATACAAAAGAGACAAAAAATAATTAGCAAATGTTGTACAGACTTTGGCAAACACATTAAGTGCAATTTATTTTGTGACCTACTGTTTTGAATTTATCTTGACAGAAATAGGGGCATTGAATGTACAACCTGAAAATATTGTTTGTGGTTTAAAAGGTTTTTCAAACATTTTAGTTGATAGTTGCAATTTGACTCTCGGACTACTGATTAATGGAAGATTGATAATACTGCCAGATCTTTCTGTGTTACCCTCATTAACGCATAAAAACCCGTGTTCTTTTTGATAATATAGTCCAGCTCTGAGGTTTCATTTGCTAGTGATTCTAAAATTGTCTTTCCCTGAATCTGCTGCGTGTCTGTCATTTTCCCCCTGAGAAGCCTCACACAACATCTTGACATTGGTAACAAACTGGTTTATGATTATTTATTTAATTATAAACAGAAGCAATACATGTGAACAATTCAGATTAAAGGGATCCAGGCTGATAACATTTATCAGCCTGGATATTGTTCTTGTCACACTTGGTGTGCTCAATAAAACTGTTTGAGCTTCATCTGTACCATAAGATAACTTTATGTTTATTCACGTCGTAAAATAATATATATATGATAAGAAGCAATTATAATGTGATTTTACATCATTAAATACTCTTATTATTGTGTTTTAATTTGTACTACAAGGACACAGCCTTGTCAAAACTTCTCTCAGTATAAGACTCCTACACCTCCCATGCAGATCACTTTCATGACTCCAAGTGTTATAAAGTGGGAGCATTATGTGATGTTTCATGTGTTTGACAATAATGACTCAATCTGTCTATGCACCAGTTAACAAGTAAAACTGACTTCAGTTATTTTTCAGTGATAATGATTGTTCAGTAACAGCAACTTTTTTAATTCTCTTCAGATTTCTAGCCCATTTGTACTGCATTTAGGCCAGAAGAATCTGATTCCTCAAAATGGTGATAAGGCCATACAATTTCCTTGAATACTCATCAGTGTGCTTGCAAAAGAAAACATTATTTACTTCAGGATTTTCTTAGGTCTTCTGAACATATATGTGAATCTCTCAGAACTGGAGGACAATTCCCCGGTATAAACAATGCATTCTGTTCCTCCTGTCAATGTTTTAAATCTCCCATCTACCGTTTCACCACCCACCCACCCCAGAGTATACAAAATATCTGGGTATTATGATATACACTATCCATGTACATACAGGTAATTCTGTTTGATTATTAGTACAATCTGATCAGCCTGATGCTTGCATGCTTCATATATTGCAATGGGTAGAAATTAGCTCAAAGCACCTTAGTGATCTGGCTTCAGAAGTTACAAAATCTAGAAGACAGAGAAATTACAACAATAATGATGAAAAGCTACTGTATATACCCATGTATAAGCTGATACCAACTGCAAACTGCATAGACCCAGATCTGCCATTGCACAATGCGCCGGCAGATCCGGGTCTATGTAGTTTGTAGGGACTAATCAGTAATACAAACAACATAGACCCTGATCTGCCAGCGCATTATGCAACAGCAGATCAGGGTTTATGTTTTTTGCATTTGGACCCAGGTTATACGTGAGTATATACGGTACGTGGTAAGATGCTCAACAATTTGGCAAATGACATTTCAGTGTAAATTTACTGATACTGTGACATTTGTTGAAGTGTCTTGACCAACTTACATTAGTGTATACTGGTGAATGCCCTTGTTATACAGCATTAATGGGCTAATGGCCTGTCAGCTGGTCACTGAGTTCTTCCTCAACAAGATCATCCACTACCAACCTTGCTGGCAAAATAGGAATTTGATCTGTTGTGTGTATGTGTGTGTGTGTGTGTGTACATATGTATATGTATATATGTGTGTGCGTGTGTGTGTATATATATATATATATATATATATATATATATATATATATATATATATATTGCCAACATTTTATCAAGGCAAGCTTTGAAAATGTTTATTGTAGGGGTCTTGGCTACTTTGAGCTGGAACCAAGATTACATTAATTCTCTAAGTCTCAGATAGAAAGTGCCATCTATACTCACATATAAATCGATACCAGCTGCAAAACTGCATAGACCCAGATCTGCCATCACATAATGCACTGGCAGATCTGGGTCTATGAAGTTTGTAAGGACTAATCAGTAGAACAAGCAACATATACCCTGATCTGCCGGCGCATTTTGCAATGGCAGATCAGGGTCTATGTTGTTTGCATTTGGACCCGCCTTATACATGAGTATATACAGTAACCATGTTGTATGCATTACTGTGCACAGACAGTTGTGATGATTTTATTATGCTCTTCAATTGTATATTTGTTTGGTTGTATGCAACCTAACCATATTGAAATATAAATAGGCTGAAATTTGCCATTTTTGTTCTCTTTAAGTTCTAACAAGAGTATTGTGAATGGTATATTATTCAACCACCTGATGTTAAATAGTCTTATAGGTAGCCATTAGTAGGGCATGGTTGATTCTGGAGATTATTGACCAATGGGTCTCAATGACCTGGTCCTGTGGTCAAGGCATGCAATCTTGAACTAAACTTACTGTGCAGAAACCATTGTTTTCTTATAAGACTTACCATGACTGTGACCTCTGACCTCTATATCCCAGAGAATATATAGGTTTCTTTATTAACCTAAGTGCAAGCCATCCACTAAGTTAAGTCAAGGAACTTACTACAAAACAAAATTTATTCTGCAAAACACATGTTTCTTTGAACCACACTGACCTGACTGTTGATGTTTTGACCCCAAAATCAATAGGCTTCTTCTATACCTTAAGTGCAAGATCTCTACAAACATTGGTCTAGATATAGGGCTAGAACTAAAGCAATTATGCAAAAACCATTTTTATTCTTCTAGTCAATGTGATCTTGACCTTTGATATTTTGACCACAAAATTAATATACTTTTTTTCTTACCCATCTGCGTGTAATCCACAAACTTCAGTGAAGGTACATGGTCAAGAACTTAAATTTTGTGCAGAAACCATTTTTCTTCTTTCAGTCAGTGATCTTGCCCTTTGCTCTTATAACCCCCAAATCAATAGGCTTCTTCCTTGCCCCAAGTGCAAGCCATCTACAAAGTGTGGACCAGGTACATGATGTAGAACTAATATTATTGTGCAGGAACCATTTTTTTTCTTCTTCCATTCATAGCTACATTGATATTTGACCTTTTGACAAATAAACATCAATAGGCTTCTTCCTTGCCCCAAGTGCAAGCCATCCACAATGTTTGTTCATGATTTGTACATTGGACTTGAATTATTTTGTGGAAGCTGTTTTCTTTTTTGTAGCATCTCTGACATTGACCTTTGTCTTTTTAACCTCCAAAATAATAGGTCTTTTTTGTCTCAAATGCAAGCCGCCTACAAAGTTTAGTCAAAGCATGTGGCAAAGAACATAAGTAGTTCAGTGGTAATCTTTCAGTTCCTGTGACCTTGACCTTTGATATTTTGATCCCCAAATCAATAGGTTTCTTCCTTTTCTAAAATGCAAGTCAACCACAAAGTTTGATCAAAGTAGACGATAAGAAACTCAAGATATCATGCAGAAAATATTTTTCTTGGAATTATTGTGACCTTGACCTTTGACTCCCAAACCAAATAGGCATCTTTTTTATCTCAAATGCAAGAAATTTGCAAAGTTTGGTCAAGGTATCTGAATCTTTACATTTCTGCAAAGTAACTCAAGTTGTCCACCATCTACAGTTACTAAACTTTGTGGATAGCTTGCAGTTATTTTGGGGGAGGGGTAAGAAACACCCTATTGATTTCAGGGTCAAAAGGTCAAAGGTCAAGGTCATCATGCCTGAAAGAAAAAAAAATGGTTTCTGCACACTAACTTGAGTTCTCCATATCTATAGTTACCAGACTTTGTGGATGGTTTGCATTTTAGGTTAAGAAGAAATATATCAATTTGGGGGTTGTAAGGTCAAAGCTCAAGGTCACTGTGATTGAAGAAAAAGGGTTTCCACACACAATTTGTTAGGTCTACATCACATACCTGGACCAAACTTTTTGAATGGCTTGCACTTAGGGAAAGGAAGAAGCCTGTCAATTTTGGGATCATGAGGGCCAAGGTCAAAGTCATTGGCTGAAAGAAGAAAAATTGTGCTCCGATATTTCAGTTCTTAACCCGTACCTTCACCAAAGTTTGTGGATGACTTGCACATTGGGTAAAAAAAAGTATATTGATTTTGGGGTCAAACGTTCAAAGGTCAAGGTCACTGACTAAAAGAAGATCAATTGTTTCTGCGTAATAACTTTAGTTCTAGACCACATACCTAGACCAAAGTTTGTAAGAGGCTTGCACTTTTTATATGGAAAGAGGCCCTTTGATTTGGAGGTCAAAGGTAAAATGGGTTTTACAGAATAACTTTTATTCTAGAGTAAGTTCTGTGACAAAACTTTGTGACTGGCTTGCACTTAGGCTAATAAAGAATATGCCATACCAAAAGATTCATGATAGTGAGACCCATTGGTAAATAATCTCAAGAGTCAGCCATACCCTACAAGTTATTCACAAAGTTTGGTAGATAGATTACTAATTAAACATGGGGCAGGCTTATAATGTGTTATTCACAGTACTCTTGTTTATTTTGTGATACCTTTGTAGATCTCGTTTGTCATACTTTTGTATGCCTTAGTAATATATACTTACTGCTAACTGTAGCATCTAACTACATGTAGTTGGTTGTTAACAGTTAACCCGGTATAGTAAAATGTTTGCATGTAAATAATAATATTAATTCTTTTAAAGAGAGTAACAACAAACCTTCCCTGAGGCCCTCTACTATCCTAAGTATAACTGAAACAGCATGCACAAATTCTCATAACTGACATACCATATTAAATGTAATAACTGTACCTTCACTGTACACTAATGAATTATTATTTGGGTAAATTTCATGAGGTTAAAGGCCATCATAGTAAGTGCTCATCTGCGAAGTAAACAGTGTTCCCAACATGTTTTAAACACTATGAAGAGTTATCAACCTTTGTCCATGTTGGGAACTCTCCACTCTGGAGGTTTAATCTCTCTCTCTTCCAGTATGGTCACACCCATTAAAACACATGTAAGATTTATATTTTAAGCTAATTTAACCCACAAAGTTAAGTAGTAATGATACACCAGGCATGCATGTTGGTATGTTATGAGAAAAATGTAATGTTCTAGGTCAATTTAACAGCTGCTTCCATACTTCAAGGCATGTTCAGGTTAAGACACAGACACTTAGAAGTGGCTGTTTGTTTGTAAACTTTGACCAAATAGAGAGATGTGCACTTATTAAGGTATGCAGGGGTATTAAGTCAAATATCAGTTTATGATATTAGGTAATTAGTATGTCAGTATAATTCAAATCACTTTAAATTAGCAACCATAAGCATGTTCCCTATTACTCAACAGACAGTAAATACAAAACATAATATATTGAACCAAAGGCAGCTTTGATAACATATCAGAAAAGTTGCAAATTAATAATAAAATTCAAAGCTAATCGTATTCTGTTATGATGTTTTCCATTTGTTCCCTACCTTTTATCCCTGCACACAATAGCTTGAGTTCTCGCCACTATCTACTGTTACCAAACTTTGTGGATGGCTTGGGGTAAGGAAGAAGCCTATTGATCTCAGGGTCAAAGGTCAAGGTCACTTAAATGAAAGAAGGAATTTTTTTTCCACACAATTATGTTAGTCCTACATCACAGACCTGGACCAAACTATGACTGAAAGAAGAAAAATGGTTTTTGTGTTGAAAAAACAACAACAATTTTCAGCGGTGCACTATTTCATTGATACCTTTTTTAATTCCCCATACTTAAATTTTTCACTTGCATCTGGGCAAAGCCATTATAACTTTTCTTTCTCTCTAAAATACATTATCTCTCTTTTTCAGATCTATCCGAGGTTCCCACAAAATGTATCTCGGTTACAGTCACCCTGGATATGAATGCCAACATCCAGTACATTGACTTTGAAGGACGAACAGATGGAGAGTCGATGAGAAAGATCCTGAGTCAGATAAAACCCAGACAACTGGTGAGGATTTTTAGTTGTTGAATCAAAATTCACAATTATTTACAACTTGGTATTAAGCAATGAAGATCATACATTGCTCCTCCTTACTACCGAGAGGGTGACTGTTAATGCAAATCAGGGATTGTAGTCATGAGATTACATGAATTACCAAAATATTAACTCGTGCTCATAATCCTAAATTTGAAAAGTTACTTTATTGAATTTGGTATGTTTTTAGATTTACCGTCATGGCCATATTAGTGGAAAAGCAAGACATCACTTTTCTACCAATGCAGCTGTGATGGCATCAATAGTTTTGTTCAGATTTTATTTATATTTTTTAATGTGCATTAATTTCCTTAACCCTTGATAAATTCACTTCATACGTATAAAGCAAAGGTTCATCCCGTTGACCTGGGATCAGCATTTATGACCTGATTTTGATAAAACTTGGTAAATAGGCTAATATCATCAAGATGTTGGCCAAGACTTGCTATGAGTGAGACCTATGCATATTAATGAGGTGATCTTGTATCTGATTGGCTGAGTTTTTACCACTCTATAGACTATTTCTGTCAAGGCCACATTTGTGTGAAGCAAGACATAGCAGTCAATTTTCTGATGGCAGCGACGGCATCAATGGTTTGTTACGGTTTTGGTTAAAGTTCTTCATTTGCATGTATTTCCTAAACCCCTTCATAGATTCTTATCATACTTGGCATGTATTATGATGAAGCTAAGACAATTCATTCTACAACATGCTTGCTTGCCCCTTTTACCTTGGGGTCAAGCTCCCAGTCGTAGAAAATCTACATTAAGGTTTTGGTTAAAGTTTTTACGATTGACAATATTTCCTAAACCCCATGCTAGATTCTCGTCATACTTACTAATTATTAGGAAGCTACGACAATTCATTTGGTGACCTGCATGCTTGGGGTTAAGATTACAGTCATAGATTATTTGCATATTTGGTTTTGGTCAAGTGTTTCATTGGCATATAGTTGCTACAGTAATCCTTGATAGATTCTGTTCATATTTGGGATGAACCATCATGGAGCAAAGACAATTCATGTTGGGGCATACTCACATGCCTCTGTTACCTTGAGATCAAGGTCACAAGGTTTAAAACAATTTCCTTGAGAGTGGGCTTAGTATGCAGGCCCTGATTTTTTGACAGATAAAAGTTTGCCTGAAACTTTTACCTGACGTGTCCCATTTCTGATATAATTTTGATCAAACTTAGATAATGGGTTTGTATAATCAAAGAATTCAATAAAGAGTAGATCAACACATTAATAATGTGACCTTGGATCTGATTGACTGGGCTTGTTACTACTCTGGAGGCAATATTTCTGATGTGATTTTTTATCAGACTTGGAATATATGCTTATATCATCAAGATCTTGGACTTCTTCTCTAATGAAAAAGATTCATGCATATTAAGAAAGTGATCTTGTATCTGATTGGCTGAGCTTGTTAGCACCCTAGAGGCCATATTTCTGATTTAGTGTTGATCAAA
The DNA here is from genome assembly GCA_029931535.1 of Margaritifera margaritifera. NCBI lineage: Eukaryota > Metazoa > Mollusca > Bivalvia > Unionida > Margaritiferidae > Margaritifera > Margaritifera margaritifera. Next base: position 2,550,493 of record JAQPZY010001459.1, read on the forward strand.
CTTGGAACGTATGATAATATCAACAAGATCTCTGATATGTTCAAAAATGAGCAAGATCATGCATGTTAGTGCAAGAATTTGCATCTGCTTGACTGAGCTTGTTACTACTCTGGAAGCTATATTTATGATCCGATTTTGATCAAACTTAGAACAGAGACTTGTATCAGCAAAATCTTGCACGAGTTTGATAATGTTTGAGATACTCACATATTAATAAGGTGGTCTTGCATCTGATTGGCTGAGCCTGTCCCCACTTTAGAAACTGTTTTTCAGAGTCAGTTTTGCTCAAACTTGGTTAATAGGCCTATATTGTCTAGCTCTTATATGAGTGCAATTTATGAGTAAGATTCATGTATATTAATGAGGTGATCTTGCTTCTGCTTGGCTTAGCCTGTCAGTACTCTGCTGTGAACAGCATAGACCCAGATATGTACAGCCATGATGCTATAGTAGATTTTGGTCTGTACTGTTAATATTTGGATGTACAGTATATATGTGTAAAAGCAGTAACAGATAAAGGAGTCTATAGTGTTAATGCTATTTTACTGTAGAGAGATTGCAGTAAAATCGCTAAAGACTGAAAGCCCATGAGACCTGATAAAATGTTTTGTTTTGTGGAGTTTTCAGTTTCCTGAGCTTTTCTGTTTTCACTTTAGAGAATAAAAAATCTTCAGGTATCCTCTCACATACATGAATTGCTCATATTTTGTGACACAACATCAACAGACATCTTGGAAATATTGTTATTGCTAATCCTCCTGAATGGATGGTCATTTTGAACTGGATTTTTGACTAAAAGACTTCTAAATGAAATGGTGCTAAACTGATATTCAATATGGTTACCATGGTAGTCATCTTTAAAATCACTACTTCTTCTGAATGGATGGTTGCATTGACACAGGGTTTTCACTAAAAGATTTCTTTTTTATGTCTAGTTGGTTCAACATTTTTACAATAGATAATTTAATATCAGTAATATATAACCTGTTGTTATTGTGTATCTTACTCTTTTCTGGACAGAAAATACCCTTAACTGTATGGTGAGAATTCATCCTCCCATAAGCTGACTTTCTGGAAAGTTCCAACATCTAACCCATGACCTGTCCCATGCACATTACCCCCTTTTTTTCTGGTCACCACTATCATTATGACAGTTTAAAATACTTAGAAGAAAAATTGCCTTTGCTTCAAGTCATAGATCATGAATTGAGCATTTTCATTGTGTGCATCGATTTTACTGTATGAAATTACCCTTAGATCAAGTATTATTTCTGTTCAGAATTAGCTCTCTCTCAAGAGTTATTGGCATTTTTTGGTTACTTTTTTTCATAAACTTGCATTTAGATTCCTCCCCCAGAAGGGTGTCAGCATAACAATTATCGTGTTCGAGAATTATTTTATTCCTTTTTCTAGCTAGGTAGGTATTTAGTTATCTCTTGCTGATTTGGTCTGTAGACTCATCTTGATTCTGTTTTATTGTATTAGTACAGTAACAAATCATCAGAATTCATATTCCATCTAATCTGACTTTTGCTGTTTTTATTCTCTGAACGAGGTTGCACACTAGTCCTTACTTTCATTTATGTGTGTTAAGTGATCGAACACCGTTCATTCTTAAAATTTAGTTTAGGATTGTATTCCTTATTATTATGAGCATCTTACCAAGCTGTTTTGTTCGCTAATTTTCATCTCCAGTACTCAGAATAAATGTTGCTGATGTCATTGTCAAAAAACAAAAGCATTGCTGTCCACAGTTTTATCAGCAGAGCTTCTCCACCTGTTGCCCTGGACATATCCAAGGTCTTACTAGAGAACAGTAAGAACTTTCTGAGGGAGTCTCCCCTGGAGACAGAGACCATCTTTGGATGACCCATCGCCTCTGTGGCTTCCCAGGATTCGAGGGACCAGCAACACTGGTCCCTTGCATCTGCTCCTGGCCCATCAAACCAGCCAAAAAGCAGAATCATCATGACCACAGGACCCATCAGTGAAGTTCTTCAAAGCCACACAACAACAGTCCAGGCAATAACCCCAATTCAGAACTTGCCCTTGGCAGTCATGCCCTAGAAGGGTATGCTGTTAAGGCCCAGAGAACGAGTTTGTGGGCCCTTCCCCTTTCCTAAGTAAAAGAGGGGACAGCCCTAGGGACTCCCTCCCTCTCCTGCTGTATGTTCCTCTTCCATCAGTTCCCAGGCTAAACCTTTTTTCAGTGGTTTGGTCAGGTATCACAGATGATGGGTCGTTCATAAAAGGAGGATACTGACTTTGGTTTCCTCGTCTAGTAAGGTCCCCCATGTGTTTCCACCAGTTGAATCTGGTGTGATTATAGCAGGAGGTACACTCCTTTCTCCAGAAGGGTGCAGTAGAGAAGGTGTTCAATGACCAGTCTCTGGCCTAGCCTTCACACCCAGAACTTTTACAAGGGTCATGGGAGTAGTTGCCATCCACTTAAGGTTACTGGGGATTCCTATCCTCCAATATTTCAAATATTGGTTGATCCATAATGGCCAGCTAGAGTCCCTCATGCTAGATCTGTCTCGCTGTTGGTCCATAGTGACCAGACTAGGTCTTTTAACCAACCTAGAGAAATCAAGGCATACTCAATCTCAAGATTTTGTCAGCATGTGGATGAATTTCCTTACAAACAGAGGACTAGTCGGTGTCTCACTGGACAGAGTAGACAAGCTCCTGACCCTTTTGGAGGTGCTGAGTGCTAAGACCACATCGGCTTTGTCCTTTTCTATCTCATCTGGGGACCTTGCACTCTGCAGCAGACCTGGTTCCCTTAACCAGATTGCACTTGCACCCTCTCCAGTTTCTCCTTCTAGCAAACTGGGAACTACACAGGGCCCCTCTGACTGCTAAGATTTCTCCAGGTCTGGATTTCCTACATAATCTGATTTGGTGGACAAATTGTGACCGGTTTCTGGTTGGGGTTCCCATGCACGCCCCCTAACCCCACTCCTATCTGTTTGCAGATGCGTCAGATTCCTGTTGGGGCATTCAGCTGGAGCTAGAAGGACTAATTCTTCGAGGTTCATGGTCCCAGGAAGAATCTGCCCTCCACATCAACAGTTTGGAAATGAGGGCAGTGCTCATAGCCCTTCACTGTTGTATCAACAAAATAAGTTGCTGCATGATGGTCTCCTCTGACAACATGTTGGTAGAAGCGTAGCTCAAGAGACAAGGGAAAAAACACATGACTGCCCTCTCTCTGTGTGAAGGTTTGAAACCTCCTTTGCTGGTCAATTTTTGGAGGGGATTATTCTCCAAGTTTGCCACATTCCTAGCAAAAAGAATATTTTGGCAGACACTCTCTCCAGGAAGAGCAAGATAGTCATCACAGAAAGGTCTCTGCACCAATCCATAGCAGATTCAGAGGAGGCCCTTGGAGGACTTGTTTGCAACAAGGCTAAAGAACAAGAGGCCCTTTTATGTTTTCCAAGTCCCAGACAAGAGAGCCTGAGCAGTGGACACTCTCAGCCAAAAGTAGGATCGTCTGTGAAGCTTCTTTTGAGTACTTTACCCACAAGACTGTTTTCTTGCTGTCCTTGGCATCTGCAAGACAAAGGAGCAAACTTCATCCCCAATCGATAAAACCAGGCTGTTTGCTGTTCATTGGGAATTATGAGTCAGTTTCTCCTTTGCCAACTAGGTTTTTTAGCAAAACACCAGCTTCCATCAACTGCTTCACTCCTGATTGAGATTACTAATCTCCATCGTTTCTGTGCTGGGAATGATCAAGATAGAATTTTATGCCCAGTTAGGTCTTTATGTTTTTATTTGGCAACTTCTGAACGGAGAAGAAAGGGTATGAATCATCTTTTCCTCCCCCTTAAGTGCTCGGCTGATATTTTGGCTTACACCATTTCAAGGTGGATTACCATAACTATCAAGAGAGCTTATCAGTCCCTTTCCAAGAGGGACTTTTCTTTTATGAAGATTAAAACCCATGAGGCTCAAGCCATTGCTACATCATGGGCCTGCCTAACTCATTCGTCTCTGGAGGATGTGATGAAGCCCATTTTGGCAATCTCACATGACCTTCTCTTCCTTCTACCTTCACTCATTGACTCACCAAAGTTAAGCATCTTTTCTTTGGGGCCAATAGTAGTAGCACAAATAGTGGCCCATACAGACACCATCCGACAGTAGTCTACATTTTTACAATAAGGGTGAGTATTCCTTCCTTTTTCCTTCACCAGTTTGTGGAATCATCAGCCTCCCACCAAACTGGCAAATTCAGCTATGCAATAGCAACAGGTATTTGTATTACTGATATTAAAATGTACTTTGGTGGTGTTGGTGGCGGTGGGGGTAAAACTAATTTTAATGATGTAATACTTACCTGTTGCTATTGCCAGATTCCCTCCTCCCACCCTTTCTGATGTCCCACTAGTTTTAAGGCTACATCCTGAAAAAGAATGAGGGCTAGTGATTTTCTGTCTGGAAGAGAGTAAGTTATGCAATAGCAACAGGTAAGCATTAATAAAATTTGTGATAATTAGAATTTCATTGTGTTTCTTTGTTGGGTTTAATTTTACTCTGTCTGGCATTATGCCATTTAAAGACCATTGGCTGGCCACATGCTCTAGTTTTTATGAGATTAATTTTAATGTAAAATTAACATAGTGGACCAAATTGCTTTCAGTTTTCAGAGTAAAGGGGTTTCAGTGTACAGAGTTGGTGGGGGGTGGGGGTGGAGCAAATTACAGAAGGAAAAATTTGGAACCAGAAACATGATTCGGTTTTAAGTGGATTTCAGTGAGAGGTTGCAGTGTAAATGCTGTTTATCTTTTTTGAATAGTTTTTTGTACTTAAACTTATTTTGTCAGTTCAAGAAAAGATGTTTCATTTGACAACATTTGTTTTTATATTTACAAAAACTCTTCTTCCATGTAGGTCTTAGTTCATGGATCAGCAGAAGCCACCTATGCCCTTGCAGATTACTGTCGTAACACACCAGGCTTGGTTCAGGGGAAGGTCTTCACACCATCTTTAGGAGAGATAGTTGATGCCACAACAGAGAGCCACATTTACCAGGTATGTTAGAGTCAATAGGAATACTTTTAACTCTTTAAGTATCAGTGCTGCTTTAGTGACCCACTGCTCAGTCTAGCTGCAGCAGTCATTACTGCAGATGGTTTGGAGGCTGATTAGCAGAGTCTGATGCTGCTGCAGCCAAATGATAACTTTTTAGCTGATGATTTGAGGATATTGGCCAATATTTTTAGTTATTTTCCTTATAATTGACTGATTTTATAAACCATGCATATATAAAAGCTATAACTAACTTTTGTCTGTGGGATTCTTTTATCCCACTGACTTCCATAAGAGTGATAAGAAAATACATGAATTGAACACAGAACACACTATTTGTAACACTTAAGTCCATAAATTGAACACAGAACACACTATTTGTAACACTAAAGTCCATGAATTGGACACAGAACACTATTTGTAACACTAAAGTCCATGTATTGAACACAGAACACACTATTTGTAACCCTAAAGTCCATGAATTGAACACAGAACACACTATTTGTAACACTAAAATTTGCCTGTCACTCTTTTACATTAAGTTATATGTCATCATCTGATTCTATCTCAATTTCTGACAGACTGGACAAACATGATAATTCACTATCACTGCCAACACTTCTTAAATCAATATCATCAATTTTGTCCTCTGAAAAACCTGAAAATTACAATTCCGAATCGCTAGCAAAAGCTATTGTTTCCACTGCCAACAACATCATGTATGAATTATCACATGGTAAAAATATTCCAGAAAATCCCTGTATTTAGTGGCCATATTTAGAATATGACCTCTTTCACAGCAAGAACTATTATTTGTTTACTCTTTTTTGATTAGTTAAATGTCCTTTTACCACCCATTACTGATGAATAAGAGCATTTGTAACATGAACATACAAAGCGGATCTATCTATCACTGAGGTCTAGGGCACATAACAAGCAAGCGGATAGCAGTGCTTGTTTACAAGCGGATTTATCAGTCGCTGTGGAGGCAAGGCACATGCATGTAGTGGATGTACACATCGGTGGCAGGGAAAGAGTTGAAGTGGTTAGCATACATGTGATACCTGCCTGATCTTAAGACTCTAAAATTCAACTCCCAAAAATTGATAACAGGAAAACTCAGAGAAGCTAATTAAGAATTTCCTTATCATTAAATGTACATATTGTGGAAAAATCGCCCATAAATTGTGAAAAAAAGTCTGTTCAGTAGGTATGCTTGAGATTTTTCAAGTCATGAGGCACAGCTTGCTTAAGTTAATGATAATGATAATATTGAGGGTTCTGCAGAACACTGTCTACCCTTTTTCAGCCTGAGCCTAATGCTTTTCTCTTGGTTACTATAAGTGAATTCCCCTTTCTGGGGTTGGGTTATAGACAGTTTCTACTCTATGACCCAGGAGTAAGCCTCTAGGGCATAGTGAGAGAACCTTGGGTCAGTACTGGTTGCATTGATAACTTGGCCTTTTCATGCTTAGAAAATGTTTCTGCACAATAACTCAAGTTGTCCACCACCTACAGTTATCAAACTTTGTACATTGCTTGCATGTGGGGTAAGGAAGAACCCTATCAATTTGGGGATCAAAAGGTCATGGTCACTGTGACTGAAAAAAGAACAATGGTTTCTGCACAATAACATTACTTCTACTTCAGATATCAACCAAACTTGGTGGATGGCTTGCACTTGGGGGAAGGAAGAAACATTGATTTGGGGGTTAACAAGTCAAAGGTAAAGGTCACTGTGACTGAAAGACAAGAAATGGTATCTGCATAATAACATTATTTCTACATTACAGATCTGGACCAATCTTTGTAGATGGCTTGCACTTGGGACAAGGTAGACACCTGTCAATTTTGGGGTCAAAAAGTAAAAAGTCAAAGCCATTGTGACTGAAAGAAATAAAAACAATTCTGCACAAAGATTGCAGTTATAAACATAAAGGGCTATTAAGTTGGGGGCAGGTGCATAATGTGCCATTCAATGTACTCTTGTTTTACTGAATGAAAATGGTATGCCAGTTTCACTCAGATTGTTTCTAACATCTTGATCTATATATATTTGTTTGACTATTGGTGACAGAGAGAACATGGAATAGGGAATGCTTATAAATCTGGAACACCACCACATTTACAATTTTATAACATGCAGCTGCAAACAGGATAGACTAAGATTTTCTGGTGCAGTATGCAGCTGCAAATTAAGGTCTGTGGTGGTTGACATCATATATATAGGAAAGAATGTAGATTGTTCTGCAGGAGCAAGACGTCATGATCTGCATCTTCACTGCTTGCAGTTGGCTGTACATTATAATCTGCTAGGGACATGTCCTTTGGGATTAGTCCAATTGCCATTGACAGTGTCTCTCTGTACATTATAATCTGCTAGGGACATGTCCTTTGGGATTAGTCCAATTGCCATTGACAGTGTCTCTCTGTACATTATAATCTGGTAGGGACATGTCCTTTGGGATTAGTCCAATTGCCATTGACAGGGTCTCTCTGTACATTATAATCTCATAGGGACCTGTCCTTTGGGATTAGTCCAATTGCCATTGACAGTGTCTCTCTGTACATTATAATCTCATAGGGACCTGTCCTTTGGGATTAGTCCAATTGCCATTAACAGTGTCTCTTTGTACATTATAATCTGGTAGGGACATGTCCTTTGGGATTAGTCAGATTGCTATTCGCAGTGTCTCTCTGGCTAGATAAGAACCTTGCTGAGCCAAAATCTCTTGAAGGATCAAATATCCACCTTATGCCTGAAAAGATGCATTCATAGTAATACAGTTCTTCATTACAATAACACATTGTTAAAACAAATAATTATGGCTTGGATGGTAGGTAGTATAATACCCTACCTATGCTTTTCTGCAGTACTGTTTTAATCCTCATTTCTGGCACAAGTAGGGCTACAGTGCTTCCTGTTGAAAACACTGAGGGATGTTCCAGTAAGACTATGGCATATTAGTGCACACAAAAAAACACAAAACATATAGTATGTAATGATGTAAAATCACATTATAATTTGTTCTCATTAGCCCAGAACTAAAAATTAAGTGAGAGAATTCAAGTAGCAATCATAAAATAAAATTCAAATTTAATGGATTATGCCCATGTTATGAGTGGGGTAGTGTTATACTGAGGGCCTTTATCATGAGGGACCATTGTATACGGTAACCCAATATCAAAGATTGGTTTCCTCAGGGCCCTCAAGTTTGCTTCACCATACAAAGCCATATTTTGGCAATATCTCAGTCATTACCTCATTTTTTAGACCTTATTGTGCAATTAAAGTAAGGAAAAATTAAAAAAAGAAATATTGTGTCAAATTTAAATCATTAATGATTCATAGTAATTGACCACTCTCCTAACAAGTGCCAAATCATATTGTTGATTAGGATTGGTTTCAGTATAGCCAGGCCATGGTTTATAAGTCTCTTTAATACATTTATGTTTCAAATGGGTTAGCATTCAACTCTCATAAAACTTCAATGATTTATAAGTATTATTGTTTTTATTAAATTATTACAATGAGCCATAATGCCATTACCAAAATGCCTATCAGTCCTATTGTAATATGTTAATAATGAGTACTGCCATTAGTAAATAAAGTTATTCCCTCAGAGAACACTCCTGTATCATTATCCTGAGTGCTGGTTCAATAATGATCAGAATTAGCTTACTTCTAAATGAAATACCAATTTATTTGATGTCGTCAACAGTACCTTGAATTCATCTGTGGTTATCAGGTTATAGCATTCATTTAACAAAACACATAGTCACATAAAAATAATGGAAACAAGAAACTACAGATGGTCCCCAAGTATGCCTAGTTCTAATATTGCAAAAGCTACTGATGTAATTAGGTTGATATTTGTTTATCATTTCCCCATCTGTAGGCTGGCAGGAACATGTAAAAAGGTCATGGTGTGTCCATTAGTAAATTCAAGTGTCTAAGGACTGTAAAGAATTATATTTTTAGCATCGTTAAATTTTCGCAAATGTAGTCAATTCACCATATTAGCAACATAAAAAATGTGTGTAACTTACGCTTATAACTGTATCATATCGTTCTTTTGGCAAAAAATATTTGTGCAAGTATAGTTTCCTTGTCAAATTTCTCTAAAAGTTTGTGAACAAAAATTTGCTGCAAATTATTGCAGACAAAGCATGAGGATATTCCACTTTACGGCATATTAATGGGTCATTTTATTATTTTTAGCTCTACTGGTGAAAGACCAGAAGAGCTTATGCAATGGCCTGTTGTCCATTATCCATACATCCATCCATTTGCACAAGTTTGTTATTGCTACTTCGAAACTACTGGGAGGATTGCCTTGAAGCTGTACACATGCATTCATCCCAAAGTCTAGTTGGTCGTAAATGAAACAGGTGCCCCACAGACATCTACCACAGTGACCATCTTGTAAATCTTATAATCTCTACTCCTCCTGAATGGATGGCCATATTGACATGGGGTTTTGACTAAAAGACTTCTGATGATGTCTAGTTGGTCATAAATGAAATGGTGCAAATCTGATGTCCAAGATGGACACCACAATAGCTGTGGTAAAATCTTGTCATTGCTACTCCTCCTCAATGGATGGTCATATAGACACAGGGTTTCCACTAAAAGACTTATGATGTTAAGTTGGTCCTTAATGAATATGGTGCCAATCTAACATCCAATATGGCCACCATAGTGGCCATTTTGAAAATTTTGTTATTGCTACACCTTCTAAATTGATGGTTGTAGGAACATGGAGTTTTCACTAAAAGACTTATGATTTCTAGTTGGTACTAAATGAAAATGGTGCTGATCTGACCTACAACATGGCACAAAGGTGGCCATCTATAAATCTTTTTAGCGCCACTCCTTCTGACCAGATAGCATGTTGTAAGAGACAACTAATGGAGATAATCTTTTTGCCCCAGGATTTGTATGCTGAGGTTTTAAACTTATTTTCATTTTAACTGCAACTTCTAACTAATTAATCAACTTCTCTGTAAAATTCATGTATACTGTAGTTTACATGTAGATTTAGCACCAGTCATGCAGTAAAACCAATGATCGATTGAAATTGAAGGAGCTGATGACTATATATCTTAAACTGATCTATTTTTCATTATCCATATAAACAATATGTTTGTCACGGTTTACTTATCTGAAGACACAGGTAAAGAGTGATCTGACATAATCTCTTTAGACTCCAATGATCGAAACAAAGATGGTGGCTACCACATGTGAACATGTTTACAATCAGAGAGAGAGATGTAGATATGGATTGTGCATTTCTTCAATTCATTTTGAGCAAGTAGCACATGCTTGGAATGAGAACGATGTTAAACATTAAAATCCTTTGGCAATTTAATTATTAGTGAAGTATCAAAATAGAAAAATTAGCCATATATACTGCCTTGTATGTGTCTTAAATTTAGGAACATCAAACACTTGCCTTAAAAAAAAGTAAGGGTCAATGATATGATTCCTCTAAAATCATATGTTTTAACAGTTTCACACGAGGCTACCATATATACTCGTGTATAAACCGATACCAACTGCAAACTGCATAGACCCAGATCTGCCATCGCATAATGCACCGGCAGATCTAGGTCTATGCAGTTTGTAACACTAATCAGTAGAACAAACAACATAGACCCTGGTCTGCCGGCACATTATGCAACGGCAGATCAGGGTCTATGTTGTTTGCATTTGTACCCGGCTTATCGCGAGTATAAACGGTACCCAATTTTTTTATCTTTGAAAAAAAAAGTCTTTGTTTTCAGTTGATAAAACAATGTATGTCTAACGACTGAATAAGTGCTAATACTCATCACAGTGGTAGTTTGATACTTCAATCGGAAACGACTGCTGTCTGTCATGCTGCCTGTGCATGTGAAGCCACATGACTTATTGCCCTAGGCTACAGTGTGCTGAGCAGCACAACTTTGTGTGTACACCAGTGATACCATTTTCTAGGGCGGTACATGTATAATTACCTGGTAGTGTTACCATATTTGGAATCTTGTCTCCGGGCATAAGAATTGTTGTATCCAGACATTATGTACTTTGTTTCTAAGAGTGTAAGATTGATGTGGATAATTCAAAAAGGATCAAATGAACAAAATGTATCAAATGTTTGCCTCTTAGTATTAGATTCATTTTTTTTTATTAATGAGAGGAGACAGAAAGCAAGTGATAAAGCAAAATGAGAGAGAGACTGAATGTGTGGGTGGGTGGGTGGTAGAGGCAAAGATGTAGCAGGACAAGCAATTTGGTGGAAATAACTTGTTAATTTGGGCATTTTGGAAGCATATGATCACTCACGGTGGCTGCCTTAATTGATATCACTATCATATGGTCTGAAAGTCATGTAACGGTTCTGACTGCCAAATTTCTTTGATTGCATTGTAGATTTAGCAATGAAAGGAAATATCAGTCAATAGGATTAGCCTTTAATTGTTCTGTAACTCGCAATGAATAAAAGTTTAAGTTGTTCTTGGACTATCATTTTACCATACTAATTAAAAACCAAAGAGAACAGTAAACAATAAGCTTACCGTATCTACTGTTAGTCACTGGTATATGACACAAATTATTATCGATGCCCTGGGCATTTGCATACAGATTTCTTGCCATGGGCATTTGCATTCAGATTTCATGTCTGGGAATTTGCATTCAGATTTCTTGTCATGGGCATTTGCATTCAGATTTCATGCCTGGGCATTTGCATTCAGATTTCTTGCCCCTTGGCATTTGCCTTCAGATTTCTTGCCATGGGCATTTGCATTCAGATTTCATGTCTGGGCATTGCATTCAGATTTCTTGCCCCTGTGGATTTGCATTCAGATTTCATGTCTGGGCATTTGCAATCAGATTTCTTGCCCCTGGGCATTTGCATTCAGATTTCTTGCCATGGGCATTTGCATTCAGATTTCATGTCTGGGCATTTGCATTCAGATTTCTTGCCCCTGGGCATTTGCATTCAGATTTCTTGTCTGGGCATTTGCATTCAGATTTTATGTCAGGGCATTTGCATTCAGATTTTATGTCAGGGCATTTGCATTCAGATTTTATGTCAGGGCATTTGCATTCAGATTTTATGTCAGGGCATTTGCATTCAGATTTTATGTCAGGGCATTTGCATTCAGATTTTATGTCAGGGCATTTGCATTCAGATTTTATGTCAGGGCATTTGCATTCAGATTTTATGTCTGGGCATTTGCATTCAGATTTTATGTCAGGGCATTTGCATTCAGATTTTATGTCAGGGCATTTGCATTCAGATTTTATGTCAGGGCATTTGCATTCAGATTTTATGTCAGGGCATTTGCATTCAGATTTTATGTCGGGGCATTTGCATTCAGATTTTATGTCAGGGCATTTGCATTCAGATTTTATGTCAGGGCATTTGCATTCAGATTTTATGTCAGGGCATTTGCATTCAGATTTCATGTCAGGGCATTTGCATTCAGATTTCATGTCAGGGCATTTGCATTCAGATTTCATGTCAGGGCATTTGCATTCAGATTTCATGTCAGGCATTTGCATTCAGATTTCATGTCAGGGCATTTGCATTCAGATTTCATGTCAGGGCATTTGCTTTCAGATTTCATGTCAGGGCATTTGCATTCAGATTTCTTGTTTTAGAGGTTTATTATCATTTTAATGGGACTTACATTAGAGATATTATTTCTTTTTTGTATTGTAAGATTTATTATCATTTTAATGGAACTTATCTTAGAGATATTACTTCTTTTTTGTATTGTAAGATTTATTATCATTTTAATGGGACTTACCTTAGAGATATTACTTCTTTTTTGTATTGTAAGGACTGCCAAAAAATAAAATAAATTCATTCTGACATATGCAAAAAGAGTTTGTCAAATTTTTGTTCATTGTGAATTTTACTCAAATTTTAAATCTTGGGAGTACCTATACATGTATAAGATAAAATATAACTATTTTCAGTTTGAGGGCACTGACTTGAAAACAGTGCCTAAATTAGAATAATTATTTTACATACATACCTCGAAATCTTTATGTGGCTACTTCTGCCTAAGGGATAGTTGTATTGAAATTTGGTTTTCTCGAAAACACTAGCAAATTGTAGCTGTTCTAAATGAAAATGGTGCTCATCTGACCTTCAGAATAGCACCTTAATGGCAATTTTAGAAGTCACTACTCCTCTTGCATGAATGGTGGCATTGATGTGGGTTTTTCAAATAAAACACTTCTTGCAATATATAATGGGTTCTGAATGAAAATGGTGCAGATCTGACCACCAACATATCCACACTTTTGTGAAATAGTTTGAAAACTAGTCCTAATTGACATTGGAGTCAACTGTCATTGCTTGCATTGTGTACTTTATTGAGCTTTTGAACACAGTGACTTATGCATATAAAAATGAATTCTTTTCCAGACTTTATATTTAGTTGCATTCCAATAAACAAGTTGATAATCAGCACTCTGACATCGATTTTAAGGTCAAAGGTCTTTATTGATATGAATAGATTTGTATCAAATCCAGTAAATGGATATAACTGAGGAATACCATGAATCATACCCAGGGTATGATAAATCCATGGGGACAAGCTTAAATTTGCCTCAGGCAAGCTGAATTTGCAAGGTACTTGTCTCCAGGCAAAGTACAAAAAGTTGAGGGAGAGAGAGAGAGAGTGGCCATGTTCAGTTCATAATGCTTTATGTTCTGCAAGTTTTATGCTCTGCAATCTTACCACATTACATATATCAGCACCTTTATTCAGCATTTACATGCACCTCATGCTTCTATTACATAAACAACTGCAGCTTTATTCATCTATCAATCCTTCATTACATTATCAAAGTCTGTCACTTCAATCTTGTAGTCAATGTCAAGATCAGTCTTGCATTTTTTCATGCAGACATAATGTGATTAATTACTATTTGAAGCTTGTTTTGACAAATATAGAATAAATATTTATATTTTAACTTATCAGTGACATTTTTATCATAATATTTGTAAATATACAGGATTCACCAACTATCAAGTCCAAACCTAACCATGGGCAGTTTGTGATAGGCTTCAAAATGTGCTGAGCTTGCCAACTCTCAAAAGTCGGCTTGTCAAAGATTGTTTCGATGTATATCACTGATTTCAAGGTGACTAGTAGATAATTATTAATAATATAACTCATGACATTTCTTAGACAGGTGTGTTTTGGAAATGAAAGGCACTCATGTAAAATGATTAGCCACCTGGATTTCTTCAGAAGCATGACTGATGTACCTAAACTCTAGCACCCACAAGCAGTGTTTATCATCTGTTGTTTGTATAATAATTACAGGAGACTGATACTTACCATCTGGCAAAAAATTAAATGGATAAAAATAAATGTTCTCAAATTACTCAGTTGTGAGTATAAATAAATCATTACAGAAAGTCTAGCTTTTATTGGTGTTGATCTAGTTTAAGAGATGAGTGTATTGGTGTATCTTGGCAAGAAAAGGAAACTTGATATATTAAATCAGTACCGTCTATACTCGTGTATAAGCCAGGTCCAAATGCAAACAACATAAACCCTGATCTGCTGTCGCATAATGCACTGGCAGATCAGGGTCTATGTTGTTTGTTCTACTGATTAGTCTTTACATTATGCGCCAGCAGATCTGGGTCTATGCAGTTGGTATTGGTTTATATGCAAGTTTTTTACAGTAATAAAATAAAGTTGACACAGTTATGTTCTTGGTCATATTTCATTTTTTTATTCAAGGTCTTTTACCTATATATATATATATATATATATATATATATATATATATATATATATATATATATATATATATATATATATATATATATATATATATATCTTATAAATCCAGCTGTTTTCAAAACACTTATCTATCTATTCATTTATCTGTCTATCTATCTATATGTCTATTTGCTTAACATACTATATATGCCTATATATGCATTCTAACCCATCCTTTTTTTTCTCATCTACATATCTATCAACATGTATTATTAGACATCTTTTTGATAACTTTAATTATTGACATATGGTTTTAATGTGCAAACAAAGAAAAAAAAACACAAAAGTTGTGTATTTGTAAAATAAATATAATGCAATTTCAAGAAAGCTTCCCATATTTTTTTTTAGCATATTTTTAAAACTATCATTGTTATATTTTTGGGCAAGCTCAAATCTCCCACGGGTAATTTCAGTTTTCCAGTTAGCTTGCCCTGGGGCAAGCAGGCTTTTATGTCAAGCCCAAAAACCACTTCAGTAACTTCAGTTTTTTCCAAGAATATTACTTGTAGATTTAACCAAACTTACCATGTGGTTATATCTTCACATTGTCTGAGACAAGTGCAGTGATCTTGTGTCCAAGATAGCAGGTTTAAGGTCAAAGGCACTCTTTCCAGCTGCCCAAGTTGTTCCTACATTTCATCATTTTTTTTCTTCTTTTTTGTCAGACTCCCTTTTTTCCCCTACTTTTTCCAAAATGGCCTACTATCCCTTTTTTTTTCTATTTTTTTTTTTTTCTTCAATTTTATATTGAAAATTGATTGTTCTTTGACCTTCAAGTTCAAAGATGACACTAACATCACTAACTGGTTTGGTTTCTGTGAGTAAGTGAGTGGCTGATCAGGCCAATTTGTGCCTGAACTGTCTTTGGCACACTAGATGTCACTTTTGTTTGCTTGATCATTAGAGGATGTGCTGCAGTTCTGAGATTTACATTGCTCGTGCTTCCGCACTGCCTCAGCAATTCTCCTCAGTTCAAAGTCTGTAGCTCCATGAAGGAGACTGTGCCAGGTGAAGCGAACCTGTGCAAAGTCTTTCCAAGACTCAGGGTCAGTGTTGAAGTGTTTCAAGGATGACTTGAGGCAATTTTTGAAATGTTTCTTATGACCACCCGGAGATCACTTTCCCTCCGTCAGCTTGCCTTAGATGATCTTCTTTGGTAGTCACTCTTCTGGCTTACTGGTGACGTGGCCTGCCCATCTCATCTGTGATTTCATCAGCAGAGTGTGGATTTTTGGAATGCCTCCCATGTGAGAACCTCAGTGTCTCGGACCCTGTCCTGCCATCTTATCCTCATCAGTTTCATCAGGTAGCCTATGTAAAATAGTTCAGCTTCTTGGCATGGTGTCTGTACAACATCTAGGTTTTGCATGCATACAGCAGGGTCAGCAACATAATGGCTTTGTAGACCTTCAGTTTTGTTTGCAGACTGATGCCTCTGTACTCCCACTTGCTTTAGCAATTCTGGCATTGGTTTCATCATCGATGTGTACTGCTGAGATAAGTGAACTTGTCCAGTGCCAGGAGGGTTTGGCCATTTACTGTGAGTGTAGGCTCAACGTAAGGCTTTCCTGGTGCAGGGTTGGTGCATCACCTCAGTCTTCTTGATACTGATTGTAAGACCAAAATTGTCACAAGCTGAAGAGAAATGGTCCATACTCTGCTGCGTGTCAGACTCAGATCTGGCCATCAGGGAACAGTCATCAGCAAATAGAAGATCAAAGTCACTTCCTGTAACTTCATCTTCCCAGTAGTCTCCTCAGATTGAAGAGTTTGCCATCAGTCCAGTATCTGATGTCAATCCCAGTGTCATAGTCACAGAAGGCATCAGTAAGCATGGCAGAGAACATCATACTGAAGAAGGCTGGGGCCAACACACAGCCTTGCTTGACTCCATTTGTGACTGGGAATGGTTCAGATGACTCACGATCATCCACGAGTGAGCATGCCATGGAATTACTGAACCATTATAATGAATTTTGCTGGGTAACTAAATTTTGCCATGATCTTCCAGAAGCACCCACGATGGACTGTGTCAAAGGGTTTTGTCAGGTCAGTGAATGTTGTGTACAGGTTGGAGTTCTGTTCCTGGCATTTCTCCTGGAGTTGACGAGCTGCAAATACCATGTCTGTGGTCCCTCATCTTTTCCTGAAGCTACACTGACTCTCAGGCAGGAGTCCTTGGTCAGTATAATGCACAAGACAATTCAGCAGAATTCTGGTGAGGATTTTGCTGGCTATTGACAGCAAGGAGATGCCCTGATGGTTGTCGCAGGATTGTCTGTTGCCTTACCGCATGTACAAGTGGACAATGGATGCATACTTGTACTCCTGGGGTATGGTTCCTTGAGTCCACATTGACTGGAAGAGTTCAGTCAGTTTCTGTGCTATGTGCAAGCCTCCAGCTTTGTAGACTTCTGCTGGTTTAGCACACTGTATGAACAGCCATTGCAAAGCGAATCTAAATATGGTCTCTGTAATGTGGAGCTGGGTGTTACAGAAGAGAGTGGCAACCTGGTCTAAAAGAGATAATATGTAAGTAAGATAATGCTTTTGTTCAAGTTCAAATATCTTTGTTACAAACTTGGTATGTTTGAGTTTCTCAAGAATATTAAAGATGGTTTCAATATTTAGCAGTTAGAAAGAATACAAGGACAAAAGAAACTGTATATCATGGATACCTGGAAATTCTTTTTAGCCAATAGAGCACCAGTCCCTTCAAGGGACTCTTTGTTGTTTTATTTTGTCAATTAACATTTTGGGTGAGAGAAATATACTTGGTTGATGTTACCAGTGAAATAAACAAGCTAATATTTGATTTTTTTTTTTTTAAAAGGTATTTTCATTCTGAACCCTGTTGGATTTGCCTTAAAGTTTAGGACTCTTTCAGGGCTGCTGTTTATAGTATAGTGTATTCATGGTATCATTGCAGGCAATAAATGTCAACAGTGAGTCTTCTATGGACCTAAAAGGGTGTCCAAATGAAGTGTGCTCTTCATGGCCATGTCATCCATGTGTTACACTCTGGCTATTTTTATGATTTTCTCTTATGGCACATAACTTGCTTTCCCTGTAGGTTGGAATAAACCTGATCCAAAAACTAAACCAAAAGTAAAAATGCTCTGCATTGATATTGTGAACACACTATATACGTAAGACATGTCAGTATATGCAGTCTTTGTTTACCAGCTTGCAGCTGGTGAAAATTTTGCTCAATTCAAATATTTACAATTTAATAATTGCTGAAAAGTCCAAGGTTTTCTGAATACCAGCTTGAATCCCATTTTCTTTTTCTTATTGATCATGGTCATCCATCGGCAAACCTGCCAAGTCATGGTGTGTCACATACAAAAGATGATTTTGAATTTCCAACCCCAACCCATCCACCCCTGACAGTCATGTTTAGAGGAACACATATTCCCAAAAATGCATTCATAAGGGTTGTGGATCTATTTTCAAACATTTCTACAGCTGTCATTCAGAGGAATATCCTGATTTGGGAACATTTTTAGGACTTAGAAATGCCCCTTGCAAGGCATGAACAAGCAGTGAACAAGTTTTATTGCACAGTCTGTAGAATGCACCATGATAGCTAACACTGAAGTGACCAGCTGGTGAAACTCTTGCTCATTTCAAATATTTACAATTTAATCAATGCTGAAAGTCCATGGTTTTCTGATTACAACTTGAATCCCATTTTCTATTTCTTTTTGGTCATGGTCATCCATCAGTATACCTGACAAGTCACAGCATGTCATATAAAAAATAAATGCTTTTAAACTACCAACCCTGATCAAACCACCCCCAGCATGGTTGTATTTAGAAAAATAAGAATTCCCAAAAACGCATTTATAAGGGGTGTAGATGTATTCTCAAACACTTATACATTTGTCATTCAAAGGAATATCCTGATTTTAGAAAGTTTATTGAACTTACAAATGCCACTAGCAAGGTATGAACAAGTAGAAATAAAAATCACAGTGGCATTGATAGAGTCACAATCATAAAAAAAAAATCAGCATGCTGAAATAGCTGGTTTGTTGTGACATTTTTGTTATTGTGCAAGGAGCAAATATTTTCATTTAGGTATTTAATCAATAATTAATATCTGTCACTATTTTCCCCCTAAATTTCACATTCTGTAAAAATAAAGAAGCTATTAGATCCAATTAACTTTATTAACTACAACTTTTATTCAGTATAAATTTTTCTTTTTCTTTGGCTGCACGCAATGACCCTCCTTTCGACCACAAAATTCCTTATACCTCCACCCCTCCCCCCAATTAAAAGTGAAAACCTCACCACCACTGTTTTGAAAGTTGGCAGGTATGTCCAGTGGTTTTCAATAAATTCCCAGAAATACCATTTTAACAGCAGCAGTCCTAAACAAAAAAGACTTCATCACAGACATTTAGCATAAGAGTTATTAGCAATAAGTATTTGGACCATTGGTTTAATCAAAAATCATTGCCTTTTGAATAATGTAGCTTCAAATTCTTTTACATTGTGTTCCCTTGAATTGATATATACATTAAATGGAATGAAAGTACGCTGTCAGCATATTTATATGAAAGGAGGAATAATTGTATTGTCATCACGAATCTTCCTAGTTCCCAAATTAGTAACATTTCACATGAATTTACATAATGGCAATCTAATTTGAGGTTTACAGCTGCAGATTGTCCGTCTCCTTTCCAGCATAAATCTTCTGAAGCAAACAAAGGGATAGGCCTAACATGTTATGTCTGGCACAGAATTAATAATACTTGGAAATTTAAAGTTTCACTCATACGTTGTTAAAAATCACAGAAGTGAATAATACATTCCTGCAGTAATTTACAGAAGTGAATAATACATTCCTGCAGTAATTTTCTGTTTGATGGCTTCCTTCTGAAAGTATTTCACGCCATTTAGAACCTTTTCAGTAAGATCACTTGCAGATGATTTTCACCTCAGTGATGATGAATTTACCTTTGTGGAGTACAAACTGGCAGCTGATTTTTATCTAAGTAAACCAAAATTCACCATTTTGAACAAGTTATATGGAGGAAAAATTAGCACACAAGATTTGAATAGATACACTGACAAAGTTCGTGATGCATATTTTATATTTTATTGTATATAGTTTATTTACACCCTATATAATCAATATGAATTTGTCAGTGGCATAGACTTGTTGCATCATCAGCAATTGCATGAGTCTCTTGCATTGGGGGGAGTAACAGCATTTTTCAGCACATGATAGGCTATACATGGCAGCTAGTATATTTGGTGGTGGAAGACCCCGGGAGGAGCCAGTGACCCATGCAAAGCTACTGGCAAGCTTTCTCACATACCCATGTTGGTCTAGCTGAGAATCGAACACATGCAGACAGAGGTGAAATGTGAGTGATTTGTAAAGGCAAGTGCCTTAGACTTACCACTCGGCATCCTGTGGCCCCCTTGAAATACTTTTGACCTATCCGGGCACTCCTATATGAAATACAATTAAGATCTCTAGCATTTACATTATAGCAACAAATGTTATGGTGGAAAAGATTTCATAACCTTCTTTGTATTTTCTCGACTTGAACGGTAAAACAAATGAGTGGAGTTTGGGGGTGGGGGGGTATTAGAAGCATCCCTGTACATGTACTAATTTAGCCCTGACTTTGAATTTGTATGTGCCCACCATAAGGTCATATCATGTTGTGATGTCCGTCCATCCATATGTCTGTCTGTTCCCTATTTAGTTTCTGAACAAAATCTCAAGTTCTTGATCATCTACAGTTACCAGACTTTGTGAATGGCTTGCACTTGGGGTAAGGAAGAAGCCTATCAATTTCAGGGTGAAAAGGTCAAGGGTCAAGCTCACTGTGACTGAAATAAACAATATGGTTTTAACGTAATGACATTAGTTATACATTACAGACCTGGACTAGACTTTGTGGATGGCTTGCTTTTGGGCTAAGGAAGATGCCTATCGATTTTGGGAGCTAAAGGTCAAAGGTCAAGATTACTGAATGAAAGAAAAAAAAACAATTTCTGCAGATAAATTGCAGTTTTCAACCATGTACCTTAATCACAGTTTGTGGCTAACTTACATATTGAGTAATAAAGAAACCTGTTGATTTTAGGGTCCTGATGTCAAGGTCACTGTGACTGAAAGAAGACAAATGGTTTCTGCATAAAACCTTTAGATCTAGACCATGTACCTTGATCAAAGTTTGTGGAGGGCTTCCACTTTAGATATGGAAGAGGTCTATTGATTTGGGGTTCAAAAGGTCAAAGGTTCTGTTGTGGCTCAAAGAAAAATAGGTTTTGCAGATTACCTTTTGTTCTAGAATAAGTTGCTTGACCAAACTCTGTGGATGTCTTGCACTTAGGGTAATACATCATCTCAAACCATAGGCAATAATCCGCTACACACCTTTATCACCCATGGCTGCCTGTGCTGAGAGTTCCTCGTTTTTCATGAGTATCCATAAATAAAAATACATTATCAACAACACAATGTAACAATCTCTTACATATCAACTTTGATTGGCTCATTCAAACAGCATGAAAGGTCATATTGGGTCACAATAGTGAGAAAATTTACTCTCACT
Organism: Margaritifera margaritifera; assembly: GCA_029931535.1. Taxonomy (NCBI): domain Eukaryota; kingdom Metazoa; phylum Mollusca; class Bivalvia; order Unionida; family Margaritiferidae; genus Margaritifera; species Margaritifera margaritifera. The sequence continues at coordinate 2,571,918 of JAQPZY010001459.1, forward strand.
CGCAGTGATTGGTTAAGCAGGTTTATGCATGTTCATGAGAAACGAGGAAATCTAGACACAGGCAGCATCAGGTGATAAAGGAGTGTAGCGGATTATTGCCTGTGGCTTGCAACGATGAGGGTAATAAAGAAATCTATAGATTCTGGGGTCAAAAGGTCAGGGGTCATTATCATTGTAAGTCTAATAAGAAAATATTGATTTCTGCAAAGCAACTTTATTCAAGATAGGATACGTTGACCAAAGGTCCAGGTCAGTGAGACCCATTGGTGAATAATGTCCAGAGTCAACCATGCCTTACTAGTGATTTTAACAAACAGAAATGAGTAGCATATATCCCCATGCACACAGTGGGTATTCCAGTGCTCACGGTAAAATATTTGTATTCCATCTTGTCAAAAAGTTAAATGACAAGATACAGTGGTCTTCATAAGCACTTATTTGCGACCAAACTTTGTTCCATCATTATAAATTATGACTTTGGTAATCACAAAATTTGTTGCTAAGAACCAGTCACCATTTTCACTGTAGTAAAAGTTATGGAAAATTGTGGAAAGTGAACCACTGCTTGTGGTACAGAGATTTGCTAAGCTATCAATTTGTCACAGAATTTTTTTATCCGAAAATATTTAGTACTTGGTACCATAAATCCACCCATTTGCATCAAAGATGCAAAAATGAGATGTCTGTACCCTCCAATTTTATGGCAAAGCATTTTGGAACACAACTTCATGGAAGGCATCCATAGACCTTGTCTGCCAAAATTCTCATTGTAAAATCATAAAGAAACAAATGCTTCATCAAGGGAAGGGAAGGATAAGAAAGATAATTTTCCACCAAAGTTCAGTGAGTTTGTTGTTTTCTTTGTAACTAAAATTTGGTACAACTGAAAAGGTTGCTTCCTTGCTCTGGATAATTCATGATTACTAGGAATTTCCCTTACTCAGAGCATAAATATCTTAGAGTTCAAAATTTTCGGCAATATCACACTGCCTTCATCAGCGACTACTGTTGATCACGTGACTTTCTTCCAATCATCATCTGGAACACAAGAGGTCAGCAGTGAGATCTTTACTTCACCAAGCTAACTCCCTAGTCACTGATGAGACAGATCGGATTAAAGAAGTAGAGCACTAAAAACTGCACTGCGAGCAAATGGCTATCCAGAGTTGATTTTCAAACTTCCAAAGAAGAATAAGAGAACACCTAAGAACCAGTAGTGGTCCAAATAGAACTAACATCGGTATGCCATACATCTGTGGTACGTCAGAAGCCCTAGTTAGAGTATTCAAACAACATGGGGTTACTATATACCACAAACCATACAATTCTTTAAGACAACAACTTACATATGTGAAGGACAAAACAGAAATTTTAAGAAATGTGGTGTGGTTTATCATATCAAATGTAGTGATTGTGAGAATGATTATATTGGTGAAACAGGCAGAGTGTTAGAAAAAAGGATTAAAGAACACATCCGTAGAGAGTCATCTGTAATACATGAACAATGCAGCAATATGGGATATTCTATCATTCCCAATCAGACCAAGGTCATCACATCTGAGGACAACCTAAGGAAAAGGAAGGTGAAGGAGGCAATTGAAATACGAAAGCGGAGGCCAACACTAAACAGGGACGAGGGGCTTGAACTACCACATATCTACACCACTCTCCGCATATCACATGACCATCATAAGTCACGTAATCAACAGTTGTCGCTGATGAAGGCAGTGTGATATTGGCAAAAATTTCGAACTCTCCTAAGATATTTATGCTCTGAGTAAGGGAAATTCCTAGTAATCATAAAATTTGGTAGTGTTGAGATATAGCACACTGGTATACCACAGTATTACTTGTGGCATCTTAATGCAAACTGTGAACAGTATAGACACAGATTTGTAATTGCATATTGTGCCAGCAGATCAGGTTCTATATGCTGCTTGTTTTGTTCTACATGGGATTTCAGGTGGACAGCATAGAACCTGATCTACCAGCATATTATACAATGGTTGATCTGGCGCCATATTCACTACACATTTTGAGCAAAATTCTCAAGCTTAAGCAGAAAATTCAAAATAAAATATACGATACTTGGGCTTGACTTACATTATCATAATTCAGCAGTCTAGTAGAAGGAGCTTGGGCTGGACTTACATTATCATAATTCAGCAGTCTTGTAGAAGGAGCTTGGGCTGGACTTACATTATCATAATTCAGCAGTCTATTAGAAGGAGCTTGGGCTGGACTTACATTATCATAATTCAGCAGTCTAGTAGAAGCAGCTTGGGCAGGACCTACATTATCATAATTCAGCAGTCTAGTAGAAGGAGCTTGGGCTGGACTTACATTATCATAATTCAGGAGTCTTGTAGAAGGAGCTTGGGCTGGACCTACATTATCATAATTCAGCAGTCTAGTAGAAGGAGCTTGTGTTGGACTTACATTATCATAATTCAGCAGTCTAGTAGAAGGAGCTTGTGTTGGACTTACATTATCATAATTCAGCAGTCTTGTAGAAGGAGCTTGTGTTGGACTTACATTATCATAATTCAGCAGTCTAGTAGAAGGAGCTTGTGTTGGACTTACATTATCATAATTCAGCAGTCTTGTAGAAGGAGCTTGGGCTGGACTTACATTATCATAATTCAGGAGTCTTGTAGAAGGAGCTTGTGTTGGACTTACATTATCATAATTCAGCAGTCTTGTAGAAGGAGCTTGGGCTGGACCTACATTATCATAATTCAGCAGTCTAGTAGAAGGAGCTTGGGCTGGACCTACATTATCATAATTCAGCAGTCTAGTAGAAGGAGCTTGGGCTGGACTTACATTATCATAATTCAGGAGTCTAGTAGAAGGAGCTTGGGCTGGACTTACATTATCGTAATTCAGCAGTCTAGTAGAAAGAGCTTGGGCTGGACTTACATTATCATAATTCAGCAGTCTAGTAGAAGCAGCTTGGGCTTGACTTACATTATCATAATTCAGCAGTCTAGTAGAAGGAGCTTGGGCTGGACTTACATTATCATAATTCAGCAGTCTCGTAGAAGGAGCTTGGGCTGGACTTACATTATCATAATTCAGCAGTCTAGTAGAAGGAGCTTGGGTTGGACTTACATTATCATAATTCAGCAGTCTAGTAGAAGGACTTGGCCACCTGGGGCCCCCAGCAGCATAGAACAAAATTTGAACAGAAAGCACGCTACTAACCCACTTGGGCCTCTTAAGTGTTTTGAGATTGAAACAGAAATGTATTTATGCTTTTACAGTTCTCTCTCTTCATACCATAGTTAATTGGCATCATAAAAGCAACTTACATATATCAATGGGAGCACCTTATAATGAGATATGTCCTGACAAGGCATTGTTACAGTAGTTCATAAAAGGCAAAATGTGAAATAAGTTAAGTAGCAGCAATAAGCAAAAGTTAACTAATTTAATTGAATTCATTACCATGACAATGAGGGGCTTTTTAGTAAGGGACCTCTGTTTCAGACAGAACAACACAAAATATCCCATGTATGAAACAAAATGTTGTATGCAGGCTTATTGGGGGTAAAGGGAGACAATCCATGCTTTAATCAAATATTTCGGCTCCTCAGGGTTATGTGTCCTCATCCAAGCCAAGGGTTTAGAGTTAACTAATAATTTAGAGACTGGTAATTGTATTTGAACAATTCATGAAAGGATCTTTAAGTTAACCTCAAATTTAATTTTTTTTTTACTTCTATGTCACTTTGAAAGTTAATATTATTAAATTAATTCTTTCTACCACTTTTTCCAAGGCAATTTATGATCAATTCCTTCCTTTAGTGAAATATATTTGGTGAAAATTTCACAGAGTTATTCTTTTCAGGTTGTCTTTGCTGTATAAAGCTGTGTATTTTTCAAAGCATCTAAAAATAAATTATTCTTTATCTTCTTCTTATTTAACCATTACTTATAATATTTTCACCAACCTTTTCATGTGATGGGCCACATTGCAATTTTTTTCTCACTCACGAGGCTGGTGAGCAAATTTCAGAAAGATAAGGCATTAGATGGTGCAAGATTAGGCACAAGTTATGAAAAGTTGGCAGTCCAGATAACAAATCTTTGGCAGACTGGATTCTGGCATGCAACCATATGTTGGACAGCCCTGAGCTTGACAATGAAGTCCACTGTCTTCATCTTGTATAATGCCTCATGGCCTTGCTTTCCTAAAACATCTCATCTTTGAGTAAATCCTCAGCTCAAATTTTACACTGATTATTTGTAGATGAATTTATGATAAAACCATTAAACCAATATTTCATACATGCTACTTGTCTTTAAGCATTAATTGAAAAATTGGACTTGAATTAGACTTAAATTAGACTTTGGAAACATTTCAAAGTTCACAATTTTTAGTCTAGTACATACTCAGGTCTATAAATTTTATGTAAGCCAGACCTGGTTTAATTATTGTATGTTGTCTATTTCATCAGTAAATGCAAAAAAAAAAATGTACAAGCAAGATTTCAGGGTCTGGCAGCTTTTCACTATTGGTTTAGGAGACTTTTCAAGTTCCACTTGTGTTTATATACAACTTTTTCATATCTGTTATATCTAGTCTGAAAAAAATGACTTGTTTTCAAATAAAGTTCATAAGAAAAAAATATATAAATGATATAAAATATACTGGCATACATCAAAAAGCAGGAAAAAACAATACACTTATTTGTGGATGCCATAACTAGCCATAACAAAATTATATCCCTTAGCATGTGCTTAAAATTATGCTTTTGTAATTATTTGTAATTTCGTTTAATGAAAACTGTTTAATCTGGAGATATATTCATTCATGAAATGTGACACATTTGTGTGTGTGTGTGTGTGTCAGTATACCATAATGACAGTAAATCTTGGGATAGGAAAAAATGACATTGATATACCTAATTAATAAATGTACTGGAAAATGTGTCATTTTCGGTTCTTGATTGATGCTGCTTTAGTGTTAGTATTATCCTTCCATGATTAACTGTTTTCCTCTCAAACTAATTATTTACACACACAAAAAAATTTCTTTCAGAAAACCACACTAGAATTTCACACAACAAAAGAATTTTATTCCACTCTACTTTTTTTGAAAATTTATTATTAATTGACAACAAGCTGACTTACAACCTCAAAAATATGTAACACCTAATTAACAGGCATGTCCCGTAAAGTCATACAGTAAAATTTTATTTGAACAGGTCCCCAAATAAGTCTTGAAGGATGAAAATAAAAGTTAGTTTTTGTCACTAGTATCTTTTTATTCTTAATTATAGGATTTACACATTTTGTTCTAAAGGTATCATGTGCTGAAAGACTATGACACAAAGCACGTGGTGTAAAAGACTGATGTAATGTCAAGAATACAGGCTCAGAGACAATCATTCAGTTATAGGGTTTTTGATAAGTCCAGGAGATAAGCTTTCATCCCTGTTTGTGTCTTGTGTTTTGTGGCTATAGATTATGTAACCAATTGGAAAAAGATAATGACAAACAAGCTTAGTCGGTGACACCAGTATTGATTGTCTGACAAAGAAATAATGTGTAAACTAGACCTAGTCACCTTTGAATTAATAGCTTTGTTGGCAACATCTTTATTGATTGTCCGACAAGGAGACAATCTGTAAACTGGACCTTGTAAGTTTTGAATTTTACACCGTTAAGGTGTCTATTTGGCATTTTAATGGATAAACAAATCAAAGAGAAATTGATATAATGTGATAAAATGATATTTGAGAACTCCTGTGACTGATGTCCAGTCGCTTAGAGTATGTGCCAGTCAAGGCATGTCCAGCAAACACAAAGGATTTCAGGATCCCTTTTATATATATATATATATATATATATATATATATATATATATATATATATATATATATATATATATATATATATATATTCAGTAATTCAGATGGTTCTTGTTAGATATTTGCTCTGAAAATTAGCATGGCGGACAGATATTTGTGAAAATTATTATAAAAATATTCAAAGGAGGTATAAAAAGTTGTAAAAGATAAGAAAACTTTGATCTACTTAATTATTAAATGAACCAGAAAATGTGTCATTTTCAGTTCTGGAGTCACATTTGCTTAATTTTAGTACCACCTTTCTGTACTAAACATATTTTCTATCAAACTATTTTTTTTTTTCAAAAATTAGTATTTCTTTCAGAAAACTATGTTGTAGAATTTCACCCAACAACTGTATTTTATGCCACTCCATTGTTTTACAAGTTATTTATTTTTTGACAAGTAGACTTACTGCATCGAAAATACATAACACTTAATTGATCGGCATTTCTTTTCACATCCAATGGTAAAGTTGTATTTGCTCAGGTCCTCAAACATGTGTCGGAGGATGATAATAAAGGTTAGTTGTTGTTACTATTATCTTTTTTCTGTTTAATTAGGGCCAAGGCTACAGATTTTGTTCTTAAGGTCAGATATGTACTAACACACTGACACATTGTTAAAAAAGCACATGGTACGAGGGACAATGTCAATAGTATAGACAGTGGGACACTCATTTAATTACAGGATTTTTATTTTCCTTTTTCATTTTTAGCTCTACTCGTCATAGACCTGAAGAGCTGGATAGCCTGTTGTCCATCATCTGACATCTCAGTCTGTTAGCACAATTTGTTATTGCTACTTCTCCTAAACTACATGGAGTATTGCCATGAAACATTACACACACATTCATCCCATGGTCTAGTTGGTCCTAAATGAAAATGGTGCTGCTCAGACATTCAATATGGATGCTACGGCAGCAATCTTGCAAATCTTATCACTTCTCCTCTTGAATGAAGACATATCTAGATGGGATTTTCACTGAAGACTTCTTATGATGTCTAGTTGGTCCTAAATAAAAAAGCTCTGATCTGACATCCAGTATGGCCACCACAATGGCCATCTTGAAAATCTACCCATCCAGAACGGATGGTCATATCAACAAGGGGTTTCACTAAAAGACTTCATATAATGTCTAGTTGGTCCTAAATGAAATTGGTGTTGATCTGAAGTCCAGTATGGCCATCATGGCAGCCATTTTGAAAATCTTGTGTTTGCTTCTTCTGAATGGAAAGTCATATCGACATGGGGTTTTCACCAGAACGCTTCTTGTGATGTCTTGTTGGTCCTAAATGAAAATGGTACCACCTGGACATCAAATTTGGCCACCACAGTGGCCATCTTGAAAACCTTGTTATCACTACTGCACCTGAATGATGGTCATATCAGCATGGGGTTTTTACTGTAAGACTTCTTATGATATCTGGTTGGTCCTAAATGCAGATGGTGCTGATCTGACATCCAATATGGCCACCACAGCAGCCATCACAAAAATCTTGTTATTGCTACTCATTATGAACAGAAAGTCACATGAGCATGGGTTTTCACCTGAAAACTTCTTTTGGTGTCTAGTTGGCCCTCAGTACAAATTGTGCTGATCAGATATCCAATATGGCCACCACAGCTGCCATCATTAAGATGGAAAGTCATATCAGCAACGGGTTTTCACCAGAAGACTTTTTATGATCTCTAGTTGGTACTAAATGAAAATGGTGCAGATCTGACATCCAGCATTGCCACCATTGCAGCCATCTTGAAAATCTTATTTTTGCTACTCCTTAATGGAAGTCATATTGACATACGGTTTTCACAACGAGACTAATTATGATATCTAGTTGGTTCTGAATGAAAATGGTGCTGCTCTGACCTCAAATATGACTGCTACAATGAACATATTGAAAATATTGTCACTAATTCACCTGAATGGATGGTCATATCATTAATAATCAGCATGGAGTTTTCACCCAAAGTCTTCTAATGGTGTCTAGTTTCTCCTCGATGAAAATGGTGCTGATCTTTTATTTAATATGGCTGCCACAGTGGCTAATTTGAAAATCTTATCACTCAAGAATGGCAGAGATGGTTTCAACACTCAGCAGTTAAAAAGAACAAATGGTCTTTTCTTGAATTCCTGGAAATTATTTTTGGATAGTAGAGCATCAGTCTCTTTGACTGTTTCCATCTGCCGGACTGGTTGTGACTAGTGTTACGGAATTATGTATCATTTTGTTTTTAAATAATGGTATAGTTTTATGATCTCTGTATAATAGTCTAACAGCTGTCGTCTTGCAGAAAGTACATATACGGTACATGTGACCAAGTACATTGGTCTTGGGAAAATCAATATTGTTGGTTAGGCATTGAGTCATATCATGTGACCTAGTGCGTGAGAATTTGTACTTTTGAACTTCTGACGTAGATTTCACAATCCCAGAGGAGTGATTCATTTTTGTTGACCAGAAATTAGAGTTTAAGATTACAATTCTGATGTGTTTGTTTGAGACGTAGGATAATTGGGTTTTTATTTGATTTACGCAGTCAGAAGCTATATAATAAGATGTATTGGAGGGTTCATGTTTCTAGATTACATAGTTCGTCGGCCTGAGAGGTCATAACCGAGATTGGTTCATTTTGTGTGTGGTATTCTGCTTCAGTGATATTATTATTATTATACAGTAGATTCTGGATTTAGTACTGTTACTTCAAATTTAAGTATTATACAGCTCCGTTGGAATTATTCTAGAACTTGTGTGATATTCCATATTCACAAGGATTATTTGGAATTAATAACATTTGGATATAACTGATTCTTGTTAATACATCAGCACTTTGGAGGTTTCATTCGGAACCTACTTCATTCTGAATATTTGGATTAACTTCTAGATCAGTGAACTTTAGAACAATTTAGGACTTTTAAGGATATTCTATACTGTAAGTTATTTTTAATTCTTTCACTTTGATTGTTTGTTCAAATATTTTAATATTTTAGGAAATTAAATGTTTATGTTTAAATCTTGAAAGCTTGTTTGAGTCTTTTCTTTTGTTACATTTCCCCTAGTTGTAACACTAGGAAACAAAATATCTTCAAATATCTTAATATCTTCAAATATCTTCACTGAGAATCCAATTGTTGAAATTTACTGCAGAACTGTTTACTATAAAATGAAGTTGCCCTTCACTTCCCCTGTTTAACCAACTGACTTCGGTATAGCCATCAGGCACCTAAGCTAATGTAAGCTTAGTCAGTGGCACCTGTATTGATTTTCAGACAAAGAAACGATGTGTAAACCTAATCACCTTTAAATTGTGCTTCATTAAGGTGTTTATTTGACACTTTAATAGATAAACAAATCAAAGAAAAATTTGATCTAATGACATTTGAGATATTTTATTATCAATGTCCGGTTGCTCATTGTATGTGCCATTCAAAACCTTGAATCTGTCGATCATGTCCAGCAAATACAGCAAATTCAGGATCCCTGGTATATCCCTGCTTGGTCTCATGGTGTATTTAAGAGACAGAAATTTAGATATTGTCATTTAGGTTTATTAATGTTTGTTCTAAAGGTCTTGTATGGAAAAACGGCTTCTAATTTAAGCGCAGTGCTTAAATTGATCAAGTTTAAAAACAAAGTTAATCCTTATAATTGTTTGTCAATTTTGAGCTGTACATTAAAGGGGAATATACTATATGGAACAAAAATGCCTGATTCAGAATTCCTTCAGATTATGTTATATTGAAGCTGTAACATAGGTAGTTATAAAAAAACATAGTTATACAAATAAATTTCATAATTGGATCAAAGCACTTTTATGCAAAATTTATGGGCTCAAAGGTTATACCCATAATTTAACTCCGGTTTTCATTTTAACATGACTGAAAATTTGCCGATATCTCAGATTAAACCAGGTATTTTAATACACTTGTTTCATTTAAGATGATATTTCTAAATATCTTTTGTTGGGATAATACTATGTCATGAGGATGTATTTAAAGCTGACCTCTGACCGTTTACTGGTAAACTGTTACAAAAGTAGCAACTTGAAAGCTGTGCTTTATATTTTATAACATCATTTCTAAATTGCATCTTTTCATTATTTTTGCTGATTATTTTTGTTTTTATGACATATTGTAACTTAATATGTAAGGTATTAATCAAAGAAGGGGCTGGGTGAGATGGGGTCATGCTGAAAAAAATAACTAAACCTACTTCTCCTTATCATATATACCCTCGTATAAGCCAGATCCAAATGCAAACAACATAGACCCTGATCTGCCGGCACATAATGTGCCGGCAGATCAGGGTCTGTGTTATTTGTTCTACTGATTAGTCCTTGCAAACTTCATAGACCCAGATCTGCCATCACATTAGGCGACGGCAGATCTGGGTCTATGCAGTTTGCAGTTGGTATCGGCTGATACGCAAGTATATATGATATGCTGTTAACTGCATATATATATCTATGTAATAAGCTTCTTAAGCTTATAATAAGTAGCAGCTTCTTTATTAGGGGTTTACTTTTCAATTCAATATACATTTTTTAACTTAATTATTTTCTAGAAGTTCAGGGGCACCACTGTTTAATTAATGGGGTGGTGGATGGGGGAGGCTGGAATCTTCCTTTGAACCAAAATATAAACAAAATTGTCCCTATGACGGATAAACATTTTTTCACCTTATGATATAGGGAAAATAAACAGATATGGGCACATTATTTTTTTCCAGTAGAGGAGGGGTCATTTAATTCTTAAAAGGGTAGTAGATAAAGTTATATAGACTGAGTATCGACTCACTTTCCTGTGCTAAGCCCTGTATGAATCCTGTTTTGTTGCAGTATTGCATGGGTTGTTTTCAATATATTACATAGATCGTAATATACTTCAGTTCAGTAGTTAGCTTAAGTTGTGATGTTGTTATTGAAAAATTGTACATGTTCACTTGTAAAAATGTAATTAAAAAGTGTTTTCTGATTGACCTGTTGCAGTTCCTCAGTAAGTTATATTGGCCCTGATCTTTTCTGTATAAACCCTCTGGCATCTGCCTTGTCTTAAGCGATTAAAACAACACCAGACAATAGAACCATGACTGACAATGGCACTACAAAAATGTTAAGGCCGATAGGAAAACACCCATTTAATACAAAAGCAACATGATATAAAATACATGTATATGGGATAGGAAAACACCCAGTTGTAGAAAATAGAAATAAAATACATGTATGTAGGATGTTACGTAAGTGCTTCTTTCAAATAAAATGTATAAAATGAACCAAATAATTTTTAACTTTTGGGAAATTACAGATTAAATTTCAAAAAGTTCATTTGAAACAATCACAAATATTCGATTTTATTTATGACATAACAAAAAATGAGGATGAAACTGTAATAAAATAAAAGTATAATGTAGTGTAGTTACGTGACACTAAAGTGCATTCAGATGCCTCGTACATTATGCTTTTGCTTTACATCATGTCCTGACACCATTTGTGACATCATGGGGTGATATCACGATTGAATATCAGAAAAATATTGTATGGCTTTATCAATCTGAGTAATACAGCAGAAATGTTAAATAGCAATTTTTTTTTTAAACTGAGACATTATGAAAATTTTAAAATGCTCATTTTTAGGACCAAAATTGGCCTTTTTTCTGTTTTTGCTTCAGTTGTAAACCAGAAATCTTTTATAATACACCTCTCCCTCGATAACTCGCACACAGTGGGGTCCCTCGATAACTCACACACAATGAGGTCCCTCGATAACTCGCACACAATGGGGTCCCTCGATAACTCACACACAAAGGGGTCCCTCGATAACTCACACACAATGGGGTCCAAAAACATAGTCCATACTATAAGCAAAACCATGAGTTACCAAGGGACCTCAAAAAAATTAAGAAGGGGATGCTATTCTTGCTGGACATCGAGAAAATTGGGGGGGGGGTGAGTAAGGTGCTATTTAATACCTGAATACTTGTTTTATAATCGTGTTGGGAATAATTGTCGATAAAGAGCTTTTTCTGATGAAGTTGTTCATTTTTCTGCGTAAATTACCTTTATTTTCAAGATACCCAACTTCTGATAGATTGTTAACATCATTACTCCAAGCCGTGTCAACACGTGTAAGTGAAAACATTGTGTATGACATCACTGCTTTTTGCTATTGTTGATTCACAACAAAGCGAGTTTACTTCTTTTAAAAACCATGGACATTTATTTCGTGAAACAACTCAATGTCCAAACTAGATTTTTGAAAATTTTGTATATTAGTAAAATATTTATGCCATTATTTCATTGCAAGTAATAGTAAAACTTCTCATTCTTGAGGCAATTTCTGAGTGGCAATTCAGGAATTTTAAGTTCACTACAAACTCTGGAACTCGCTTCTCCATAATGAACAGTATCCATGAAACAAAGATTTTTATTCACCAAGCGCTCATTTTGCTTGGTTGCCTTGTTATCTTTGATCACATCTGTGAATGGATTGACTAGGTTAAGGTAGTTTAATTATATTACTTACATAATAATATTTATAATGGTGTTCGAATGATCAATTGAAATGAATTGACCTAACCCACAACCGTGACCACTAGCTCTTATGCAGGTAGGATTTGCATGCCTTTTAACTTTTCTTTTATTCCACCCCTTTTATTTCATTTGATACAAAAGACATAATTTTAACATGATAATACAAAGCAGGTCTGCTTTTAAATGAGTGTAACAATACAACAGATACTTCCGCAAGTCGGAGATCAAAACACGGTTGGCACTCAGTGGCGGCACGAGGGTTCAAGGTGCCCGGGGGCAATGTTCTTTAATGGCACCCCTACTTTGCCACATAGAACAATTTTTATGTCAGTTGCCAACCTCCAACCCCCATCTACACCCCAGTTACAGCTATAAAAAAACAAAACAACTCCTGATGGTGCCCCCTGACCCCCATCATGCCGCCACTGTCTTCATTTACTTAGGTTCTCACAGAAACGCTCACAAAGCTGTGATGGTAAAATGATATTTTTTGTGTTTGGATACAAGAGGGCATATTGCATTTATGATGATTACACTGAAACCAAATTAAAAGATAGAACTAAAACACGAATTTCACCTGACAAAACTTATTTAATTGGTATTTATTTATTAAAGTGTTGCCACCTGTAGGCATTAGTGACATTTTTAATGATCGTAATTTCGTTGGATATTGTTATTTGCAGAGTAATGAGAATGTTGTTTGCAAAGACAATTTAACAAAATATGTGACTTCTTATTAAAAGTTATGAATTTTATGATGTTGATTCAAATTTACAGGTTCTAACCACCGTTTTCGATGATAAAACAAGTGATGTATCAAGGTTTCATTTACCAATTTTCATCGCGATTTTCTTCATGTTCAACAAATAGAGGCCAATTTTTGAGAATTTTCCAGTTTACAAAAATGGGATCCACTCCTGATGGCGCGTTGTAAGTGGGTTCACAAAATACCCGGGTGCAAATTATCGAGGGAGTGGTGTATGTTGAAGATACAATCAATATGCACATCACATTGGAATATGGCATCAGTTCAGTTGAAGCTCCTATTAACAAATTCAGAGGTATTTTTTGCTGATCCCGATCTACTTTGAAGATAATTTTAGCTTTGTAAATAGAAGCATCCATTCCAAAAATTAATTGCAGTTACTCAGTAAGTTATTTTGTATGCATTTTGAAAAATTACCAATTTTATGGGCCAAAAAAGTCGCATGTAATACATCCCCCTTTATGAGCAACATGGCAAGACATTGTCCTTCCTTCTGGTACCAAAGGGACTGACTGTTTAATGGGGGGGGGGGGGGGGGCAGGGATTTTTTTTAAAAACTATTATTTCCGACCCTAAATAGCTTGAAAAAAATATTCTTGCTCTGATTTTTAGAACGAAAAAAAAAGAACTTATGATACCCATTATATTAGTTGAAATAAATTATCTTGAAATAAAAGAAAAAAAAACTAGTCTGGTTCGAAAGAAAATCCCAGGCCATGCCCCTTTCCCCCCTCGAAAATGAATAAATGGTCAGTCCTTAAACAGACGAAAACTTTTTCAGAATTGAAGAGTAGGTATCAGAAAAGAAGTAAATTATGTCTAGATTTCTTGCAAAATCGGCAAAAATGACATTTTAGCCATACCTCTTGAAAAAATAATTGAAATTCCAAAACTCGTTTAAGAAAAGGTCAATATGTAATATCGGCCATCCAGTGACTAGATATTGAATCACATTCTGACTGCCTCATTTTTCAGGTCAAGCTAAAAGATTACCTTGTATCAGCCCTGGATTTTGCTAAGGCTCGCGATGCAGAATTAGCTTGGATTGATGGCAAGCTGGACATGGTTGAAGCCAAGATTGACACCAGTCCAAAGTATGAACCAGAAGATGGGGAGATTACAGAGGAAGAAAAGGCAAACAAAGAAAGGGAAACAAGTACAAGTAAGTTTTTATTTATTTACTTATTTATTAATTTATTCCATTTATTATGTATCTATGTCCTAATCTAGTTAGCTCTACTGGTCATAGACCGGAAGAGCTTTCAGTATGGCGTTTTGTTAACACAAGTTTGTTATCACTAATCCTCCTAAACTACTTCGACTATTGCCATGAAACTTTACACACACATTCATCCCAAGGTCTAGTTGGTCCTACATGAAAATGGTGCTGAGAGATCCAGTATGGCCACCACAGCACCATCTTGAAAATCTTGTTATTGCTTCTTCACCTGAATGGATGGTCATATCAAATTGCGGTTTTCACTAAAAGACTTTTTATGATGTCTAGTTGGTCCCAAATGAAAATGGTGTTGTCTGACATCCAATATGGCCAATACAGCAGACATCTTGAAAATCGTGTGAAAGTGGTGCTACTGGGCATCCAATATGGCCACCACAGTGGCCATCTTGAAAATTTTGTTTTTGCTACTCCACCTGAATGGATGGTCATATCAGCATGGGGTTTTCACTGTAATACTTTTCATGATGTCTAGTTGGTCCTAAATTAAAATGGTGCCAATCTGATATCCAATATGGCCACCACAGCAGCCATCATGAAAAGTCTTGTTATTGCTACTCCTTCTGAACAGAAAGTATATCAGCATGGGGTTTTCACCGGAAGACTTCTTATGGTGTCTAGTTAGTCTTGAATAAAATATGTGCCGATCTGATATCAAGTATGTTGCCACAGTGGCCATCTTGATAATCTTATAACTACTCCACCTAGATGGTAAGTCATATCAACATTAGGTTTTCACCAGAAGACTTCTTATAATGTCTAGTTGGTACTAAATAAAAATGGTGCAGATCTGACAATCCAGTATGGCCACCATCACAGAAATCTTGATTGGTTTGTTAGGTAGTCAAGCAGCTAAGTACAGTTAAAAACTCTTTTGAAAATCTTGGGAATCCCAAATTACTTCCTTACATCCCTGATTTGTTATATCCCTATTAACATATATTATGCTTCATCAGGTATGCAAATTAACTCCATACTAAGCATACATTTCTTGTATTTGTGTTCATAATGACCAGGTTTTATTGTGCTTAGCTTGTTAGTTTTTAAGTTTATGTGTTATAATTATGTAGGGTTTTTTTGGGGTCGATTACTTCATTGGTTCAGATATATTTAGATGAACGGACAGATGCTACATTGATATTTTGCCACCATGACTAAAAAAAAAATGCTTAAAAGGACTTTTAAAAACAGAATTCAGCTGTAACTTAGGGTTATGTTAATATGGGTCTAGAGTTTATATGCTAATATGCTCAGAGTTCCTGTCTTGCTTGTCTCACCTGCTCAAGCAGAAAGCTTGGTTCATCATTTTGAACACTGTTGAAGTGTTGTGTTAAGGATTTGTAAGTCAAATCAGGGTCCCAGCCAGGGGGAGATTCAAGCAAATCAGTTGCCCCAGTGGCTGTAATTTTGTCCAAATATGCAGAATACCCCTCTTTGAGGCCATTGAAAGCTTTCATATTTTAAATACAATATCAGTTCTTGTGTCTATTTTTTTCTGTTCAAAGAACAATGTAAAACCATTTAAACATAGCATTTTCAGGCTCTTTTATCAACTTTTGTGTGAATTAAATGATTACTGTATATACTCGTGTATAAGCCGAGGCAAACTGCATAGACCCAGATCTGCCGTCACATAATGCGCTGGCAGATCTGGTTCTATGCAGTTTGTAAGGACTAATCAGTAGAACAAACAACATAGACCCTGATCTACAGGCACATTATGCAACAGCAGATCAGGGAACACATTGTTTGCATTTGGACCCGGATTATATGCGAGTATATATGGTATTTATGTCTGCAATTACATTAAATGTATTTCTGTTAAAAATTCACAAATGAAGCTTGAAGAAGTGAGTGATATTTTATGTATTTGTAAACCATTCACAAGAAAATATATAACTCTTTTGAGGCTTTTAGGCTGATTGCTAGTGAAGGGAAATAAGTATGTTTCATATTTCATCCTCCACAAGTAAGTAGCAACATATTTTTGAGGTTACTCTCTTTCACAAAAACAAAGTTAAACAGCAATTTCACTGAATCAAACTAAGTTAGGTTTTTATATTTAGATGAAGTTTATTGAATATTTCTTTGTTGTTAAATGCCCACAATAAGGCAGAGCATTATATATTATTATTTTGTCCACTGCTCCATCCATCTGTCTGTTACACTTTTATTTCTGCATAATAACTCCAGTTTTCCTTTATCGACAGTTGCCAGACTTTGTGGATGACATGCATTTGCGGTAAGGAAGATTTCAGGCTCAGTAGCTCAAACGTCAAGGTCACTGTGACTTAAAGAAACAAAACGGTTTCCACATAATAACTCAAGTTGTCCACCATCTACAGTTACCAAACTGTGTGGAAGGCTTGCACATGGGTTAAGAAAGAACCCTATTAGTTTGGAGTCAGAAGGTCAAACGTCAGTGTGACTGAAAGAAGAAATATGGTTTCTGCACAGTAACTCTAGTTCTCCATCATCTACAGTTACCAAACTTTGTGGATAGCTTGAACTTGGGGGTAGGAAGAATCTTAACATTTTTGGGGTCAAACAGTCAAAGATCATGGTCACTGACTGCAAGAAGAAAAATGGTTTCTGCTCAATAACATTAGTTCTATATCACAGACCTGGACCAAACTTTGTGGATGGCTTGCACTTGTGGTAAGGCAGAAGCCTATCTGTTTCAGGGTCAAAAGGTAAAAAGGTCAAAGTCACTGTGACTGAAAGAAGAAAGTAGTTTTTTGCATAATAACTTTAGTTGTAAACCACATACCTTGTTTGTGAAGGACTTGCACTTAAGGCATAGAAAAGGCTTATTGATTTTGGGGTCAGAAGACAAGATTGTTGTGGCTACCAAAAAAAATAGATCTTGCTGAATCATGTTTGATTTTGAGTAAGTTCCTTTGATCAAACTTTGTGGATGGCTTGCATTTAAGGTAATAAAGAAACCTATAGATTCTGGGGAGCAAAGGTCAGAGGTCACAGTCATGGTGAAACAAAAGAAAATGATGGTGTCTGCACATTGAGTTTAGTGGTTTAAGTGCCTAAATAGGTGACTATTAAGCAATGGACAAGCATCTCTAATGTACCACAGATGGTATTCTTGTTGTGTTATTTGTCTCAGAGGTACAGAAAAAAGTATGTTTTAAGCAACTGTTTCAAACATTCTAAATGTCAACCTCTCTTTGCTCACTTTTCCTTATTTTCCCACACTTTACTGGAATCTCACAGAAGAGTGAAGCCTTATTCTGGCTGGAGAGAAAAGTCACTTCACCCTAAAATTTTAGTTCAGCTTGGACCATGCACACATCGTCTACATTTGTTGCTGTGTTCAACTAAAACTTCAGGATAATATTGCCTTATGTCTAAAGTTTATACGCTGATATGTTAGGAGTTCCTGTCTTGCCTGCTTACGCAGAAAGTATGTTACATCACTGTAAACGATGTAAAAGTTTGTGTTAAAATTGTTGAAAATCACGCATCTTCAACATCAGTTGCTAGATTCAAGGTAAACCTCTGGATATTATTACTATAGGACTAAAGTTTGTATGTTGATACGCAAGGAGTTCCTGTCTTGCCTGTCTCTCCTACTTAAATATCATGGTCAACAATGTTCAAGCTTTTTGTGTAAATTTATGAAAGTCACATACAAGGGTTATACTGACAAGCATAAGGATGCAGGTGAGACACCGGGATCTGCCAAACACTTTAATATTTGTACAAAAATTAAGGTCATCTGCCATCAAATATGGTCATATCTACTAAAATTATAAAAACCTTGAAGCTACTACTTCTCAAAAACTGCTGAACAGAATTTGATCAAATTTGACCCAAAAAAATATCCCAGCATTTGGGGTTTTCAATTTTATACAGATGATGCTGATCTGCCATCAATAAGGCTTCTGTTATTAACAGTAGAAAAACATTGAAACAACTTTATTACTCAAATTTGCTGGATAGAATTTAACCAAATTTAACATAAAGCATCCTAGCATATTTAAAGCCTTTGATATTGAATAAATGATGTTGTGCCGTCAGATATGGATGAAGACACAAACAATAAGAGAAGCCTTGAATTATTTTCATAACATATGCAATCAACGACATTGGTAGAAATTTCTTCAAAAGGCATCCTTCTGACCCATATTTGCTTGCCATCTGCTGCTTGTGTTTTGCTATTAGGCAGATGTCAGAAAAAGGTGAGTGATCTCAGGTTCACTTGGGCCTCTTGTTCCTTTGCTTCATATGTCATTAGTGTTGGAGTTTACATTGGTGGAAAACCCTAGCAAGCTTATTTTCAAACAGTAGAATTTAATATTTAACGTAAAAGTTGAAATTAAATGAATGCATACAAATGCAAACCTAAAATCTAGATATATTTTCCTTAATATCTTGATGTTTTGCTATTTCTTCAGAAAAAGAAACTGAAGATATGTCCTTGGACATAATTCCGTCTCTAGAAGCATTGTCTGCACAGTTGGTAAGTCCTTCTATC
Organism: Margaritifera margaritifera; assembly: GCA_029931535.1. Lineage (NCBI taxonomy): Eukaryota > Metazoa > Mollusca > Bivalvia > Unionida > Margaritiferidae > Margaritifera > Margaritifera margaritifera. The sequence continues at coordinate 2,590,799 of JAQPZY010001459.1, forward strand.
TATCTTATTTTAACAGTTTATTCTAGTATTCATCTCTCTTTTGACTGTCTCCCATTTTTAGCACTTGTAAATTTTAGACTGAAAAATCAATAATTGTTCACTTTTTAGAATAAAATGTGTATGGATTTATTCCAGGTACAATTTTTAAATTTGGGTATTTTTAGGTGATCTTTCATTTGACTGAGGTGAAAACTCGGTCTTTATCCTAGATGAAATCATCAAGTTTAGGGTCTTCTTTTGAAGCTCTTAAAGTATTATATACCGGTACTTAAAAACATGTATAATTGAAGAGTTTATATTAAGTAATCCAACACACATATGTAGATTATTTCAGTATTGTTACTTTAAATTTATTTCAAAATTGTCATTCACCACATCAGATGAGGCTGTCCTTGTAAGGGAGACAACAAGCAGATTACGCTGCAAAAATTCACCTGTACAAAAGTTTGTCAACATAATATACTTTATAATAGCTCTAGAATTCTTTCCTACATTTCAGGTCTTGGGTCATCGTGCAGTGTTTGTAAATGAACCGAAGCTCTCAGATTTCAAGTCAGTCCTACTCGGACAAAATATTCAGGCAGAGTTTGGTGCTGGGACTCTTATCTGTAATGATAAAGTTGCCGTCAAGAGGGTAAGGAAGACTGCTTTTTATAGCTCAGTGTCATTTACCCTTATTTTGGTGTTTCTAGGCTTGACTTCTTGACAGAATATGCAGAATTATGTACTGTCAATCTTGTTGATTTTATTAAATCAATCTAAAAATGTGAGATGAGCAATCCAATTAAGAATGCGAGAGAAATTTCATCAGTTTAAACTTCTTGTTCTAATTATCCCCATCTCAATAAAGTTAGTAGAGGATATAAAAATGGGTTTTATTTATCTATTGTTTCATCAGTCGGTGAGTTTCTTTAATTTCTTGAGTATAACTCCTAAGCCATTCAAGGTATCTCTCAGAAATTTTGGACACTTGGAGACATATTATCCACATTTCCATCCATCCATCACACTTTCATTTCACTCCATATCTTTAAAGCCATTTGTGATTAAGGAATGAAACTTGGTATCTTAAAGGCCAAGGTCACAGCTCATTATATTAAGTTTTCCATCATCTTTTCCCTTCCACTCATAACTTTAAAGCCATTTGAAATTAAGGGATGGCACTTGATATACTTATATATCATCACTAAAAGGTTTATCGCATACCACATTGGGGGTCCTATCTTTAAGAGTTATTCACCGTTTTACATATTGAGGGACCAGTTATTTGTTGACTCAGATGTTATAAAATTACAAATTTCTTTACAACAAATCTTGTAAAACAGACTCTTGCACCTAAAGCAGGGTCAGTTGTTTCACACTTCCAAGCAGTATTTAACAGGGCTGATCTGGCATTGTCTACCGGTAGTTACAAATGGTAACAGGTTGCCCCATCAGCTTGGTCTGAATTTGGCTCTTTTCAAGGAAACTTACCCTTTATCACAACCTGAAAAACGTGTGCCAGCCTACCGGTGTTGTGCTAACAATTTTTGTGTCAGGTTGACAAAAGGTTGAAGTAGCTGGTCCTTATCGCCATCTCATTATATTACAAGCTTATGAAAAGCAAATCCAGAGGACCAGGAACTTTTTTAAAATGCTGGTCCTTCAGACCAGAGACAAAATGAAAGAAAAGGGGAACACATTTATTATGGTCTGTTTATCTAACTTGGCCGTCAGATATTTTAAACCACACGAGATAATGACTTAATAGACCAACTTGTGCTAACTTGATCTCGGGGGGCGGCTAGTTAGCCTACTATTCAGGAGACCACATGATTGACCAATATCTGTTTTTCTTATTAAATACTGTTTGATGCAGTTCAAAAGTTCTACCTACTCTGTCAGTCATAATTCATATGTAACATATGCTACATATATCCCTTACTAGTGATCAACAGATTTAAAACTTTGGCTGTTAATACTGTGCCATGGTGGGGGTGTAAATGATTATTAGTAATTGTCACTTTTTTATCAATATTAAAAGTCACAGAATTGTTCGGATTATTTAATTTTTAATTTTTAATATTTTAATATTTTAAAATAGGAAACTGAATTTATACCATTATTTTCCATTGTAAAGCAAGGTGCATGCTGGACTCTAATATGTCTATGTAAAATAACCTCTCTCCAGCCAGAATAGGGCAAGGATGGCAAAAATAGGGAGAAGTTAGTGAAGAAAGTTCAAAAATAGTCAAACTTCTGTTTTTGCCTATTTTCATGTTACATGATATAATACTGATGATATACTATTAAAACTTTACAAAAATATTAAAACTTCTCAACTTTTGTAATTCTGTAGATATCAGGATAATTTCTGGGACAAACTGATCATAAAATTAGCACCAAAATTGTCTACAGAGTATAAAACTTCTATTTCCAACAGACTACCATCCTCTTTGAAGCATGGATTGACACAAGAGTCTCTGTTTTGCTTTGATTATTAATGCATTGTAGTGAAACAAGACAGGGTGGGGGAAATGGCATGAAATCAAAATTAGGTGAAGTGGACTTCACTTGTTGGTCTTGTTCAGGTGAAACAACAGATTCATCAGTGACTGTTTTGCCTTCATCACCCCCTTGTGTGGATGTACCCTGGTGCAGACCATGGCATAAGATGGTCTGCACTGTCATGACTGGTCATTAAATTGAAATAGCATGAAAATCAGAAAACAAACCTAAAAACTTTCAATCTCATATGAGTTGAGGTATGGGCACAAATTCTTGCTTTAGAATTTTGCAATTTTAATTTTCAAATTTAAAAATGTTGTTCTTAGTTATCATCATTTTCAGTGGCATTAGTGCAACTGGCTACCCATGCAAACAGTCAAAAACAAGGATTACCTATTTCTTATAATAGTAACCATGTGCATACTGTAGGTGAATTTGTGCAGTGGTTTGAACCAGCACTTCAGTCTCATGCATATAATGACAGTTTAACCTTGGGTTGCAGCCAATCACATTTTGTTCCTCTGCTGTTTAAGGTAGTGAGTAACTCCTGTGTAATAATTTCTCAAAAAGTGCATGTTGTGAACTATTGTGGTATTCAGCAAAATGTTACACAACACCTTCACAAATTCTGAAAAATTTTGTTCAGGAATATGACCAAGAATAATTTAACATTTGAATGGACTCAACAATTGTCAACAAATTTTAAAAACTGTAGAAAATTTAATGTTATGACCTGTCACAGGACATAAGTAGACTGTACATTGAATCTCTCACTTGTTAAATTTTGTATAGCAAATAGGCAGTTTTATGATGTGAATTGGCAACAATTTAATCATGAGCAATTATATTAACTTGTTGCTAAATTCTCTGTAACTTGATTTTTCAGAATGAAGCTGGTCGGATTCAGCTGGAAGGTGTTATAAGTGAGGATTATTTTGCAATCCGTGACCTGCTTTATGAACAGTATGCCATTGTCTGATCTTACAACACCCAGTCTCCAAACAGTAGTGAACTACTTGATGTGGATCTAACAGATATCCTCTACACATTGCCTTCAGCAATTTCTGACATCAGTAAAAAGGGACCAGTATTGTGGCTATGACAATTAAAACCTATTGTTTGTGAAATTGGATTATTTTTTTTTTCATTTTAAAATTTTTGGTTTCAAGAGATTTCATTCCTCCAAAGTCTTTGGCATGCTGTGTACTCTTTCCTACTATGATTAGTTTTTGTTTCTAATAATGGGCATTTTTCTTTATATTAGCTCTATTGGCCTTATGGCTTTTATAAAGGTAAATCAGCCGATATAAAGGGACATAACTCATATTCTAATTCTTTGGAAATGATTAGACTCGGTGGTTACCTCCCTTGAAATAGTTTGACAGTTTATGTGTAATACATCAGTTCAATAGAAAATGCTCATAAAAAGGTAATTGTTTAAATACATTTTCTCTGAAAATGTTTTATAAATTGTTTGATCTGTTCTCTCCTAAGATATAAAGAGAAGAAAAGACTTGAAGCATCTATTTCAGATTATATGTACTAGAGGGATATTGGCATTTGCTTATGATAATAAAGAACTACATGATTATTAATATCTTGCAATTTATGTTCATCCTGTTCAGGCTACTACCATATATACACGTGTATAAGCTGATACCAACTGGAAACTGCATAGACCCAGATCTGCCGTCGCAAAATGTGCCGGCAGATCTGGGTCTATACAGTTTGTAAGGACTAATCGGTAGAACAAACAACATAGACCCTGATCTGCCGGTGCGTTATGCGACGGCCGATCAGGGTCTATGTTGTTTGCAATTGAACTCTGATTATACGTGAGTATATACATTATATTATCAGAATCTTACAAGGAATAAGTATTCTCAATACTTTGTGATTTTCTGAAATAAGGATCCAATTACAAATGTTTACCTTAATAAAGACATATAATTGTGTTTTACAGTTTTAGATTTAATCAAGATGCAAATTTGTTTCATATAAATTTGTATACACATTTGGTTTAATTAATTCATGCTGTTACACTAAGGTTGGGATCTTGGAAAGCAGAGGGCACTGAATGAACTGTTCTGAACAAGACAAACAATCGTACCTGCCAAAAAATATCCAGTAAAGTAATACTTTCAATTTTAAAGAGCACATACCATACTAACCTGTGAATTAGTGGATTTTACAATATAAATAATTTTGATAATTCACTTGAGTGAATTACAAAATAATATTTTTTCACTGTGCTCAATAGACATTGATAACATTATGATAAAGAAATTTGTTCCGCCATTTTGTCACTTGCTTGGTATAGTAGTAAGTATGGCCACCTGTCACACCCAAGTACACAGGTCAAATTCCTACAACATGCTTGTTGTTTTTTTTGGGCGGGGGGGGCCGTCAAATTAATTTGTTTATGTGCTTTTTTGCCTTGAATTGGGAAAGAGAATTATGTTACTACTAATATTTTCCATGTAAATACACAAAAAACACCGCAGAACATAAACAGTAAACAGCTGACATTATCCTACGGGAAACTGAAAGAAATCTGCTACTTCATTTTGTTATACATATTGCTAGCCAGTACCTTTGAGCATAAAGTAAAATTAAAATTTGCATGTTCCAAGTGAATAATGAATATACTTCATCTCATGGGTAAAAAACTCAAGTATTTTCACATGTGACTTCGCCATGCATGAAAATACTGAGTTCTTTACCCACTCAGTGATATATATATATATATATATATATATATATATATATATATATATATATATATATATATATATATATATATATATATCTGTTGCTACATCAATCTAACCAACTATCCTCTATATGTTCACTTTCAAAATTTTATGTTTCTGTTGGATATTCAGTATGGGACTTTTCAAACTGTTCAGTATGGGACTTTTCAAACTGTTCAGTATGAGACTTTTCAAACTGTTCAGTATGAGACTTTTCAAACTGTTCAGTATGGGACTTTTCAAACTGTTCAGTATGGGACTTTTCAAACTGTTCAGTATGGGACTTTTCAAACTGTTCAGTATGGGACTTTTCAAACTGTTCAGTATGGGACTTTTCAAACTGTTCAGTATGGGACTTTTCAAACTGTTCAGTATGGGACTTTTCAAACTGTTCAGTATGGGACTTTTCAAACTGTTACTATGGGACTTTTCAAACTGTTCAGTATGAGACTTTTCAAACTGTTCAGTATGGGACTTTTCAAACTGTTCAGTATGGGACTTTTCAAACTGTTCAGTATGGGACTTTTCAAACTGTTCAGTATGAGACTTTTCAAACTGTTCAGTATGAGACTTTTCAAACTGTTCAGTATGGGACTTTTCAAACTGTTCAATATGGGACTTTTCAAACTGTTCAGTATGGGACTTTTCAAACTGCCATAAACTTCAATGAATGTTTCATAAATATCTCCTTTTAAAAATAAAGACAAAAATTATGAAAATTTGAACAAAGTTTTGAACACTAGTGTGCATTGAAACTTTTACCTGCATCTTGTAGAAAGGTAATTGGGTGCTTTAAAAAAAATACATGAAAATAAAAGTTATTTTTGTCCCATTTAAAGTGCATGTTATTTAGTTCTTTTCATGAGGCAATTTTAGCTTTTCTTCACTTCAGGTTTAATTGGTCCTAATTAGGGCTGTAATGATTAACTGGATAACCATTGATGGTTTGAGTATTAGCAGTAACTGGTTACAAAACTTGGTAACTGGTTAACCAACCTTCTCCTCCTTGCCTCATAACACCAAGTGTATTAGTAAGCTGAACAAATTTATGTCCAAATTGAAAATGTGAATGAAATGTCTCACTCCCCAGCATTTTCTTAAACAAGAAACTTCAAACATGAATTAAAACAGTGTAATACCTCTGCCCCAGATGCAGCCAAATGCCATACATGTACCTTGATATGCTGTACCTTGATATGCTATTCTAAGATATGTGGCAGAATAATGTTAATACCATCTTTGCTCCTACTTTATGCAAACACGTACACAAATACACTCATTCGCAAACATTCAAACCCTTCCTTTGACAGTTCAGGCATCTTACAGTTTTAACATCAGTAATACATAACCTATTGCTGTTGCATAGCTTACTCTTTTCTGGATGGAAAATACCCTTGGCCGTATGATGAGAATTCATCTTCCCATAGGGTGACTTTCGTGAAAGAACTCTCTGGTCCAACCCATGACCCTGACCCATGCGCACTAGCCCTCATTTATTTTTGGGTTACAACCATTATTACAGCTGCTTATAATACATCAAAGAGAAAATTGACTTCACTTCAAGTCATATGTCGCAAATTGAGCATTTTCATTACAGGCATCGTTTTTACCTTGTGAAATTATGTTTTTTTTGTGGGTTTTTTTTTTTTTCTTCTTCATATGCTTGCATTTATGTTACTCGCCAACAGGGGTGTCAGCATAACTATTATTGTGTTTGAGAATTATTTTATTCCTTTTTCTAGCTCTAGTACTGAGTTATCCCTATCCTTGCCGATTTGGTCTGTGGACTCATCATGATTCTGTTTTATGGTTCTAATACAGTAATGAATCATTGGAATTCATATTCCATTTAATCTGAGTTTTAGTATTTGTATTCTACGAAGGATGTTGCACACCAGTCCTTCCTTTCATTTATGTATGTTTAGTGATCAAACGCCTTTCATCCTTAAAAGTCATTTTAGGATAGTATTCCTTACTATTTTTACTTTATTATTAGCATCTGACCAAGCTGGTGTTTTGCTAATTTTCATCTCCAGTACTCTGTAATTAGTGTTGAGGACATCTTTGTAAAAAAAAATTTTTTAAATACAGCATTGCTGATTTTATTGTAATTAAAACATCAGTTGTGGTTGTGTGGTTGTTTTAACTCATTTAATAGAATCGACACCCGAAAACAGGTAAGATCTTGCTGAGAAGCTTTATTGTTCATGTTTTCAGAGTTTTCTCTTGCAGCAATGCCAAAGCAGAGTGTGGGGCGGTGTGGGCACAAGAAAGCCCCCTGGGATACCCACCCCACCTGCATTACTTGTACAGATTGTAAAAGGCACAGATGGATGTCCTTTTTGTAGTCTATGGTCAGATGAGGTCTGGGACCTCCCTGAAAATAGAGTCTCTTACAAAGTGAGAAAGAAGCGTCTTCCTCTTCATCCTCCGAATTTTCGGGTTTTACTGAAAGATGAAAGTTCACAAGATTTTAGAAACTGGATGCTTTGATTATACTGTAATTATTGCCAGTTCACACTCTGTACAAGAGGTTATTTCAACTGCAACTAACCGTTTCAGCACTAGTCCTAATAATACAATTAATTAGTCTGCTGTAGTTCAAGTATGAAAGTGCAAATAACTCGGGATAAGAAAATTCCACCCGAGGGTCAGAATATTCTGAGTGCAAAATTCTGACCCTCGGGTAGAATTTTTATATCGTACACCGATGCATATGAAGGATTCCATTAGTTTTAACATAAGCTGCATTAATAGCCATGCCCCTCTTCTCTTTGTTTGCCCACATTAGTCTTGGCCACAACAGATATGCAATCATAGGCAGAAGAGACTAATTCACACTCGACAACAGCAGTTTTGCCCACAGTAAAGGTTTAGGTGGCAACACGCCCCGCAGTTTCCATAGGCAACCTAATAAACGGAAAGGAAAGCCGAGTTTCTTCTTCCCCATGCTTCCTAGTAACTGTCAATAACCTCAACCCAGCCGTCTGCCGACAACATGGTGTAGGCGCCAGGCTCCTTCGTTTTTAGCAGGCTTGGATCGACCTTTTTCTGCAAAACAAATGGGTCATCCAAGTTGTTTCCGAAGGTCTTCAGATTTCGTAAATCCAGCCCCTTGTCCCATGACGGAGATCCCAACCGATCAAGAGAAGGTGGACGTCCTACAGAAGGAGATCTGCTCTTTGTTCTCCGTGCGGGCAGTATAGACAGTTCACGGGCCGAGCTCTGAGGTTCTACTCCATACTGTTCTTAGTGCTTGAAACCGATGGAAATCTCCGACCAGTTATAGACATGAGCAAGCTTAACAAATACATAGCTGCGCCGAGGTTCAAATAGAATGGGTAAGGTCAGTAAGACTTTCCATCAAGAGGGACGTGTTTGCTCTCAGTCCTTATTTGACTGATCCCGTGCTTTCATATCCATCACCATCTCGATTTGCACAAGTTCTTTCGCTTCTCCAAGGAATTGTATACCAGTTTTGTGCATCCCCATTTGGACTCCACTTAAGTCCATGGGCCTTCACAAAGACCATCGACTGAGTCATCACCCAGTTCAGATCGATCTCATCAACAGCGACTGCAGCGTATCTAGACGACATACTTCAGAAACGTATGATATGTCAATTATATTGCAGGACATGAACCGCCCTCTCTCCCTTTTCTCTTAGCTTGGATTTCTTGTGAACAGGGACAAGTCCGATCTCACTCCCTGTGAGCATTTCATCCATCTTAGTATTGAAATTTTGACTGTTCTCAACCTTGTTCACCTACCTCCCATGCACATTGCACGGATTGTCGAGCTCTCAGAATTGATTTCCAAGAAAGAGTGGATTTCCATGAGAGAGCTTTTACTGCAGGAAAGGGCCCTTCCTGTCAACCTTCAGGAAATTAAGCCCATAATCAATACCTTTCATGCCTGGAAAGATCGGCTTAATGTGAAGGTAACCCTTGTAATGTCAAACAACTTGGTGGTGGTGACCTACCTCCTTAATCAGAGAATGTGGAACCAAATCACCCCTCAGCCTCCTGGTCTGGACTTTCTGCGCTGGTGCTACCAGCACAAAATTACGGCCCTGACCAGAAACATTTCCAGCAGGCTCAGTGTCCTGCCATCTCGTTGTCGAGGGGAGGTCATTCTCTTCGAACCGAGTGGTCCATTCACCCACCAATCTTTAATCGGATGGATCTCTTTGCGACGATGTGGAGCCACAAACTGTCTACTTTTGTCTCTTAGGTTTCATACTTTCCCTTAGAAAATGTATATTTTAACCGTGTTTCAATCCTCTGTTTGCATATCTTATTTGGCAAGCTCTTCGGTGGGTGAAACAACATTTACATGCGTTGCTTGTGGCGAGCTACTTATCTTGACTGTTAACTTTTGCCACCTAACTCCATTCGCTGACAGCCCGTACTGTCTGAATGTTAGCCTAGCACTAGATTTGATTCTCACTTGGATCGAATAGTGGGGTGAAAGTGTGATCAATACTTATACATTGAAACCCCTCAAGACCGAAAACAATTAGGACAAAATTTAATTTTCAGTTTTGAGAGGTTTTCAGGTTTACTGACGGTTTCGCAGATGTGAAAAAAATGTCCTATTTTAAGCGCTCATGGGACATGACAGAAAGATAGAATGTTATTATGAGAACATGTGTGTGTGTAAAAGGGAAAAATATAAGGACGCAGTTTATTTTTAACATTCAATGAAAAATTAGCAAAACATCGTTCGTTCCTTCTGAAAATCACGTCTGGTCACGTGAATAAATACAGTCGTTTCACATAAAAATACAATCCTCGTCTCGAAACATTTAAGAAATGAGATACTTTTATAAATTCACTATAAGTTCCATTAGAATTATGAATGATAATCCATACTATTTAAATACCCCGCATAGTTCATAATGTTTCTATGCCAAATTTTTCCACTAGTTTCATAAACGTAGATTTTGGTACACGTTCATGCTCTTTAATCAGACTAAGTGTATCCTGTAAGGATAGTTAACTGGTCGTTCTGACATCTTGACATGCTAATGAAGACAAATGCTAGTCATGGCTAATCAAATACATGTGTGTACTGATTTTTCTTCTTTGAAAACTATTTGAGTGAATCTTCCTTTTTGAACACTGTTTTCGGTCTCCGTCGGCAAAGCATCAAAAGCTGGGCCGCATGCCTGGTTAAAAAGCTCGGGTATTTAATTATAAAACAAAACAAAAAGTTCTGTTGATTTTATACCAACGAATAACATCAATCACATTTAGAAAATAAGCAGATAGACATAATCTTTCCTAAATGACTTATCTACAAGCGTTTAGTTATTAATAATTTACCTTAAAAGTTGATTTTTTATGGTGCAAAGACTTCAGATTAGCCTATTGTCGACCCTACTCTGTTTCGGCACGAGTGTCAAGTATTGCTTTAACCGCGCATGCCCTTTGGACATTTTCTCACCAGCGTGTTTCAGGAATTTAGCAGCTAAACTGTATTTCAAAGTTTGATGTGAGTTTCGGTTTTATGGAGGGTTTTTTTTTAAGTGTAAAATTGAAATTTGGGATCAAAATGTGTTTCCGTTTTCGGAATTGAGGGGTTTCGGTTTACCAGAAGGTTTGGTTTTGAGGGGTTTCACTGTATTAGCAAATTGTACCTCTCTCTACATATACTAAGTCTACATCTCTTAACAGCCATTTCTGAAAGCCAAATTGCTTTGTGATCAGTACTGTAGATGAGTATATGCTGCTTGTATATTGCTGGATTTATAGTAGGTATCATTTCAAAACTTGATGGGGATAGCTAAAATATACATTCATCAAAATGGTTAAATAATGAACTCGTGTAGCAAAATGCACTTTTTGTATTTGTATATATAAATCAATATATGAGAATACAATGATAATTGCATATGAAGGACATTTCATGCACAGAGTATATTTGCTATTGACACACCAATCTATTGTCTGCCAGTTCATTAGTAGGAAGACATGGACTTATCTTGATGCAAGTCAGTTCCAGGTACAGAACAGTAAAGAATAATATGTGTATACACCTGTATAAGGCCAACCTTGGCTGTGTTAGGAAGCGAACTCTTCCCACGTTAACACGGAGGACTTTGTGACATATTAGATATAGATGAGAAAGAAATTTATAAAAAATTTAATGTATTTTTAAAAAATAAAACATTCTTACACCTATGAGACCAACCACTGTGGTATTAAAACTTTGCTAGACTTAGTGGATTTTAAGAAAAAATCAGAAAACACTATTATAATCAAACAGGCTATTGTTAGTTTTTTTTTCAGAGAGCTATCTTTTCAGCACTATGTCATTCTTACTAGATATAATCTGTTTGATTCCTATTATAACCAAGTTTTTCCACTTTTGCCCAAAATCAACTAAGTGTAGCAGAGTTCTGATGCCATAGTGGTTGGTTTAATAGGTATACACAACTACATAAAAAATGTCAAATTTCGTCATGAAGTAACTAAAAATGTGTTTGTCATCTAGATCTAAATTGTCAAAATGTGCTCCCTGTTAACATGAGATGAGTCCATTTCCTAACACAGCCAAGTTTGACCAGCATTGTTTACTGTTCCAACTCCAAAACGTACCTACCTTAAGGACAAGCGACCCAACTCCAACTCCTGAATTGGTCATGCAGTGTACATAATTTAAAGGCAAGTAGACTCGGGGATAAACATTTAATTTGGAAAAATGTTTTCTTCTCCTTCACAATCAATTCTTATTGTGTTTCTGCACGTTGATTTATATAATCAAATGCAGAAAATGCATTTCGGTATAGGGGATAATAATGTAAACTTGTTTCATAATTGTATTTTTAATTCCCGCTATCTACTTTTCAAATGATCCCTACAATAAATGTAGCAGTGCACTTTAGCCATTACACCATGTATTTTGGCTATGTGACTTAAAATGACCACAGCAAAAACTCTACATTGCAATGAATTGTAACTGTTATTGGTACATACATTACATTGCAATGAATTGTAACTGTTATTGGTACATATATTACATTGCAATGAATTGTAACACGTATTGGTACATATATTACATTGCAATGAATTGTAACTCGTATTGGTACATATATTACATTGCAATGAATTGTAACTGTTATTGGTACATACATTACATTGCAATGAATTGTAACTGTTATTGGTACATATATTACATTAGGGTAATTAGACATTTTACATTAGGGTAATTAGACATTTTACATTAGGGTAATTAGACATATCTGAAAATATTTAATAAATATTTAAATATTTGAACAAACAATCTCAGACATTCAACATGGCCGCCATTGTGGTCATCATGAAAATCTTGTTATTACTACTCCTGTATGGATGTTTCATATTGACATGGGGCTTTCTCTAGCACTCTTGAAAATCTTGTTATAACTACTCTACTCTGCACCATTGCACTCAGTAAGCGCCTCTGCTGTCTGGCGATTCACAATACAATTTTATTATATTATCTCTATGCCAACCAGTTCGGCAGACACATATCTATGTTAACCGTCAAAGAAAATAGTTCCACACACTTGACTTCTTTACTTTGTTGTGTCGATTTGCTAAAGTCAGTCTAATATATGTTTTGATTGTAATTTGAACTAAGTAAACTTCTTTGTAAAAAATATGTTAACTTGTGTTTTTGTGAAATGTAAATTCTAGATGCTTATTGGAGCACTTCCGTTGCCAGATTCTTCAGTTTCTGAAGTGAATAGTTCTTGCACGTTGTCAAGCCCTTCAGTTTAAGAGGCAAGTACTTCCTACATGTAACTCTCAGTCCCATACTGTCTAAATGGAAGTGATCGGTTTTGAAAAATACTTGAACTTTTGAAGTTATATAGCTACTTGTCATGAACAGATTCTCGCATCGACATGGAGTTTTCACTGAAAGACTAATTATAAGATCTAGTTGGTCCTAAATGAAAATGGTGCCCCTCCGACATCCAATATGGCTACTATCCACTGGACATCTTGAAAATTTCGTTATCACTAATCCTTTTGAGCGGAGAGTTGGATAAGAAAATAGTTTTGTTACCAAATTTTTAGTTTCTCAAAAATATCAGGGCTGGTTCAGTACTCAGCAAAAAGAATGATGGTTTCTAAAACTTCACCCATACATATTTACAAAGTCCACAACATTTCAAAACTATGTTTGTCTTCAAGAGCGAGTCATTGTCCGTGATTAGTATTTTGGTATGTTGTTCCATGTGTTCCATTCCAATGTACCAATTCCTAGGGGCCCCATACTGTCCCATCATGTTTAATCCCATTGCAGCAATCAATTTATAAGACATTGTTTATAAAAATCAATGGTGAAAGAGTCATAATAGTCTTGAGTAAAATGTTCGCAATTAGATATGCAGTAAGGGGTCATGGGTGGCAGAGTGGTCTAAGGCACTCGACTTTACCGATCACTGACATCTCACCTCTGTCCGCGTGGGTTCGAGTCTTGGACTTGGCCAAAGTGGGTATGTGAGAAAGCTTGCCAGTAGCTTCCCGTGGGTCGGTGGTTCTTCCCAGGGGGTTTCCGGGTTCTTCTTCCACCAAATATACTAACCGCCATGTATAGCCTATCATGTGCTGAAAAATGGCGTTAAACCCATAACAACAACAACAACAACAACAATAGATATGTTCTAAGTTTCTCGTACATATGAAAGAATATAGATAATTGGAAGTCATATAATTGAGACAAGACTGTATGTGTATTTAGACTCAGGGATACAACTGTATGTACTGACCAATTACTGAGTCAGATAGGACTGTCTTCTGAATACAAAGATTTTTTAAAAAAAGTTGCAGTGATTTTTTTTATTACAAAGACAGAGGAAGGAAGAAGACACATTTGTACAGCAACAACTGGAAGAGTAGAGGAGAGAAAAGGTCACTGTCACTGTCACTGGTCAAACGTGAATTCTAAAAACTCCATTTCAGGGCTACCTATGTATTCCGGAAAAGTTTACACATGTCATCGATTGCAGAAACAAAACAAACAAAACAATGGTGTTTGTGTTGGTACTAATATAGTTTTATGAAAGAAATGCTTACATTATCTAATAAACATCCATATATACATGACTTAAGATGGTGGGAAAATAAGAAAAAAAGAAATAAACAAAGAAATCAAGACATGTGGATAAGAAACAAACAAATAAACCAACAAACAAATCAAGATTGTTTGATTATGACTTAAGGTTCGTATAATCTGCTTAATAGAAACGACTTCGAATTGAAGCACATAATTTCAAAAAGTCATCCGGCGATGTCAAGTCAGCATCTTTGTTTTATTATCTTAGAGGCAGTGGTTTCTCCTCCTCTTTCCACCTCCACCTTCCTCTAGTCCATCCCATTGACTTTTCTCTTTTGTGAAAACTTTCATGCCCAAAGTCCTTGCATATGGCACCCAAAACACTTGTCTTTACTCTTGCCTCGGATCCAGGCTTGACAGTTCTTGGCATAAGTGGTTACTTTTCTTTTGCATTTTTGACATTCTTGTGCCCTTTCTCTTGAAAATTCTAACATGCATCCTCACTCTTGTCTCTGGAGTGGTTTTGAGTTTCCGCATGGGTCTTTATGGACGGTATATAATTGCGAATCACTTTCAGGAAATCTCTCACCAGAACACGTGTCTGTTGCTGCTCTTCCAGCTATAGCCGTTGAGAGACAGAGACAGAGAGAATACAGTAGAATAAGTCAATATACCATGATTAAGTGTCCCCATGAAACGATCGCATGACCATATCGAGAAACTCTATGTAGGGCAACGGCGTTTACAACGTTCTGTGTAACGCAACACGAGGAGAGTGGTGCTGGCGCATGTGCACCCTGGCGAATTCGATAATGAGATAATTGATCCGTATGAGTCATTACCACCAAAAGAGTAAAGATCGCCAGAGAGCGAAATTTGCATTGTAGCACCCGAGGATTACTTCTATATCTAATTCGCGAGCAAATTGACCTCGAGAAAGTTTTGAAAATCATACACTTATGCTGTAAGATTCAAGGATTTAAATTCAGAGGTCCCCGCATAGAAATATGCCGCATTTAGCACTTATTTTTTTATTCCATGTTTTAGGAATTGAAACTACATTGTCAGGTGTTACGAAATTATGTATCATCTTTTAAATTATAAAATAATTTTCATTTGGGTTAATAACCATTATATTATAATTCTTTAATTCAGTAGCTGACGCTTTGTAAGTGCATGTATACGGAATGTTTACATGAGTTATTGCTCTAGGAAATCAATAATTATGTCGGTCAACATAACAATGGAGACCACGTAGTTAGCGCGTGAGAAACGTATTTCATGACCCGGTTTCTAAGTTCCTGTGTACTATGAGTCATGGCTTGTTGATTTGAAATAAGAATGAATTTAAATCGCAGTTTAAATATTTTTATTTGAATCGGAGTAGATGGGGGTTTTGTTCTACGTAGTATAGACTCTATATAACTAGATTTAATCATTGTTTGGGCATTCTTAGACTGTTACTTCGGATAGTAAAGAGAGAGGAAGATTGTTTATTGTTTGTGATTCAGCTTAGTGGAAAATGTATTCTCTATACAGTACTATTTGGGATTAAGTACTAGATTTGAACATTATTTCAACTCCGACGGAATTATTGGAAACATTTTAAGAACTATTGTGATATTCTACGTTCACAGGAATTTACCTGGAATTAATAACATTTGGATATTAAGAACACTGATTCTTGTTGGCACATAAGCACATTAGTGTCCTCAATCGGAATATTTTGGATAACTTCCGGATTAGTGAATTCTAAAGAACAATTTAGGATTATTTAGGAATTTCTAAACTGTAAGTTATTTTAATTCTTTCACTTTGTTTAAAATATTTTATATTTTAGAAAATTAAATTTGTATTTTAGAAATTGTGAAAGCTTGTTTGAGTCGTTCTTTCTTTTGTTACATATTACCCGGGTCCATATCGCTTGCAACTCTCCATCATATACGACAGTTTGAAGTCTCCAGTATGGATCAAATTTAGCAGATCTGCTGAATTAACGGCTTCCAGAATCATCAACAAGATTCAGAACATGCAACAATCCAACGCCAAGTTTGACATTACGAATGGAATAGCGACCGTGCACGTAACTCACGTTTCGTATCCTTCGGGCAACGGATGTTGCAAAGTATTATCAAGCGAATAACTACCTTCCATCAAGAGGGGTATAGTCAAGACTGACAATGACAAAGACAACATGTGTTTAGCGCGTGCCATCGTGGTGACTAAAGCTGAAAGAGAAAAAACTGATACACTTGAATGGAAGAGACTATGGGGCGAACATGATGGAAAAAAACAACAACAACAACAACAAAACAAAGAGAAGCAGAGATGTTTTTGGAGCAAGCAGGGATTTCCAAGGAGACCGTGTGTGGACCCAACAAGATGCGCAAAATTCAAGAGGTGTTGGACCTTCACCATACTCTGTAAGTCCAACCACATGTCATACGCGGAAATTTCATGTTGTGAGGACCCGATTTTCCAGACGGAAAATACATACACATGTATCGTAATCACAATCATTTCGATGCTGTTACCAATATCAAAGGATTTCGTGGATACACTTACTATTTCGAAATATGTGACAAAGGATTCAACAGTCGGGAGCAACATGTACTTTGTGGAGAGATGTTGTCACTGCTTGGCATCGAGTCCCTGCGTTCCTGAGGGAAAAGCAATGATTCAATGTTCCACATACGGGCGTAGATTTGTAGTCAAGCTTGTTATGATGACAGACATAGAAGGAAGCAGTAAGGTCAAAGTACAAATGCTTTTAAATTACTGGAACTATGTAAGAAATGTGAACAGAGTACTCGTTCCAATTGGAGAGCCTCGCACATTTGTCCAGAACAGAAACGATGTCATATTTGTCATCACGTCATGGACTTCGATCATCGGTGTTACATTCAGCGACACGTCAACGAACTGGACGAACGGTTTGACGATTAATGTCCACACTATACCGACATTCACGTACCTAACTTTTGTGGGCGCATCGTGCTTGCAGTGAGTGTATTCAGGAACCTGTACAATGTCAATGTCGGAATTGTAGCGTGCTCAGGGGCATAGATGAAAAGGTCTTTGCTGGACCCAACACCCTCCCCGATTTTGCTAAGTGGGTATTGGACCATACGACGACTGGGACTTAAAGATTTAGACTGACGGCGACTGTCACTAGCACGCTACATTGATAGCCTACAACCTGTCTGGGTACAACAGCTTGTTTCTCCAGAAAATTTTTCAAAGGGAACCTAATACCCGTGAGTGACTATCAATGGGGCTTAGATCATTTACATGCAAATAGGGACAGTAGAGTTCAAGAATTTCATGAGTTACTTGGCTATGCTCAAAACTTTTGGAATAACCGGAATGGTTAAAGGATATTTCCCTCACTATGTTAATAAAGTGGAAAATCAACACCTGGTGCTACCCCATTTGCCGGTCGGTATGCGGGCTGATCTGTCGGAGTCCTTCTACACATGGTACCAGACCCACTATTCTTACACATTTAACTTTTAACAGGAAATGCTAAAGTATTGTCGGTCCAATGTCTATATTCTACGACGTTGTTGTGGAAAATATTGACAGTTGTTAATGGAGCGCAACGGTATTGATCCTTTGAAAGAAGCATCTACCGCAACAAGGACTGTAGATTTGCATACAGAAAGATTTTTGTGTCCGAGAACACGCTAGCTATTGTGCCATCACAAGCATATCAATCTGCGAGCCGTAGGTATTCGACCTTGCGGTCGTTATACTACTTCTGCGAGACTAAGAACAAGAGGATACAACGTGCAAGAAACGGCGGACAGCTGTATGTACACTGATGCTATAATGCTCACCTCAAATACGAATTTTAGAGATGTGAACCGACGAACACCCAGAAGATATCATTTTTAGTTTTGCGTGCGACGGACCCAAGAATTACATATATCAATACCGAGATAAGAAAGGACAATTCCGCATCAAATGCACAGTAAAGAACTCACACTCAACTTCCATTCCAATCAAATGGTGATCTCTTACGTGCTGAAACAAGTTTTCGAATCAGGAAAGGAGAGAGACTTTCTCGTCTAAACCCATGATCAGTATAAGATTACACATTTGTCAGATAAGTAAGTCGTCTGTAATCCGTCGGAGAATGTGTACAAAATCGTCTACGATAAACAGATGCAACTTCCTTAATAAACACCATGCCGTACTGCTACAGTCGAGTTTAAAAAGCATAGTAGAAGAGGAGACAATGCCATTCGTTCTCACCAGAGACATCAACAGAAACAACCCTCTTGTTAAGATGCTTTCTACACAAAAAAGCGTGATGTAGAGACTTGCACATGGAGAGTCATGCTGTCTCTGGATGTCATAAATTTAATAATTGAGACCTATCCATATCTGTTGCAACCCACTCCCAGCACAACAGTGAAATCGATCGTTCCAGAACAACTTCTTTGTTACAGAGAATCATTTATGAGAGCAGAATACAGAATTTCATGTGATCCTGCAGGGATCTTGTAGATTTGCGAGCAAATTGACCACATTCAAAGGGAGATGACCGAGATATCTCCAGGGGCATAATCC
This sequence comes from Margaritifera margaritifera, assembly GCA_029931535.1. Taxonomy (NCBI): domain Eukaryota; kingdom Metazoa; phylum Mollusca; class Bivalvia; order Unionida; family Margaritiferidae; genus Margaritifera; species Margaritifera margaritifera. Next base: position 2,609,662 of record JAQPZY010001459.1, read on the forward strand.
CAAGGCTTAAGGCATCAGACCACTAATTGTTAATTGTTCAGGGTACCACTCTCGAAGTGGCTGTAATATCAGCGCGGATTATTTTAAAAAAATTTCCGGCAAGCTAAAGTTTTCTTGTGCCTACCCGGTGCGTAACTGACGATTATGGCAGCATTTGCTGGTACCCCACTTGCGGAATATTTATCTCTAAAAAATGCAGCAAAGCACATACTTTTGGTTGTTCAGAAAGTCTGCGCTTACTTCTATCAAATCGCACACGTGTACTGAGTCATTTTGCACAAACTAGTTTTATTTTCTAAAATGTTAACATTGCTATCGACGGAAAATGAACTGTTGGTCTGATTCATTTAGCCAGAGCGGAATTTGTGTACTTAGGAGAAGGAGACAACGTGCATTGTTTCACTTGTAACATGAAACTCTGTGAATGGGAGTATATAGATTCGGCTTACGAAAAGACATGTCAGATGGTCTCCGCGTTGTCACTACTTTCATTGGGTTAGCCCAGAAAGTGTATACGGAAAGAGGAAAGCAAAGGACTTTCGTCATCATCATCATCATCATCATCATCATCATCATCATCATCATCATCATCATCATCTATACTTTGAAATAGCGCATTTATAGTCTACCTCCAGAGTCGAAAGAACACATTTACAGACATTTCGTACGGATTCACGTGAAACGCAAAGAACAACTACACCCCAACTAGCATACACATTTTAATCATTGGCGTCTGAACTTTATATGAAAGCTGACTGCCTGAAAAATATTCAAGATGTCAGATATTGAAAAACTGAGAGCAAGTTAAAAGAAGCCCACTTCCACGACTCATGCACAAAGTGTTGCACCGAATTCGGTGGGATGATGTCAGTTAAATGATTAAGGACGTAGACTATTACAAGGAGTTCTTGGAAGAATTAATTTAATTGGACGATGCCCCTTTAAACTTTGGATGACGTGTGGTGTGGGTGTTAGTTACTGTGTTTCTTTGATTTCGTTTACCCGTCGACTGATTGTGGCAAATTTACGACATCACATGAACAGACATGATCGTACTGATGACAACAGCATCAAGAAGATTCCTTTGCACGAGAAAATCGTATTGATTAAAGTCATGCGACGTGTGATGAATACGAATCTACCACCCCTGTGAGGAAGAGATTCGCCGCACCTTGTCGACACATCACTTTTACCCAGAATTAGCGTAGCCAGTGATCTGCATAAATGCGTTCTACACTGGCGTATATACGCTAATGGAAGAATCTTGGATTCAGTGCTTAGTCATGAGAAGTAGCCAACATCCCATACATCTTTCGAAATGTGTGTGAATGTTTATGTCACAATAAGCGGTTCGGGTGAAACAGAATTCGTCAAACGTTTGAACACAAACGACTCTTCTTAGATCGGCCGTCTCAAAACATCGTGTTGTGCTACAAAGAGTGACGGTTTCCTTATTCATCTCTCAAAGAAAATCATGGAAAACAAAAATCGTTTGTGGAGTTTATTTCTCTTATTTCAGGATTGTCTGACTCATCTCGTCGTCTTCAACCACATGTTAGGTGAAGATAAGGCAGAACTATGGTTTACACTAAAAGGGCATCACAACGCAAGTATTATTCACATCACGTGAAATGTGCTCCAACAAAGGAAAGAGCATCGCACCATTAATCTCAATGCTAGCAACCTGGTTGTAAGGCTGCAAATTTCTGTAGATTTCTGTAGAGCGCATTAGTTTGGCAGATAACAACTAATTAGATTTATGAGGAAAGATACCGTATGAAATTGCTAGACTGCGATGGTTTTAATGTCCCTATTTGGGGCACGATTGATTCTTAATTAAGCCTTCATTGTATAACGGTCGGACATAAGGTTAAATTGGGTCTAGGTATCGAAGATGTCAAAGTTGAGAGGATGCAAAGACTAGTTGTAAAACCAGTTGAAGTAGTGTAATCTTCTGAAATTTTCTAGAATTAGTTATTTAAATAGCGCACGAAAATCAAGAGGGTTACACTAACCACGATAGGCGTGTATTTATAAAAGGCGGTAGATATGTTTAATCCTGATTGGCTACGCTAAATAAGGTGTGTGTTTCCCAGACGAAATTTCATTTTTTAAATATTCCACATCGCAAAATTTAATCAGTCCAAGTTTTCCTGCGAAAGGCCGGAAGAGATCTTTACTCCGAGCAGAATAAGGCGAAATTCTCTCGTATAAACAATTGTTCAAGGGACAGGTGTCTGGAAGTTGTGGGACACAATTCTGACGGTAGAAGCGAGCGAGTCTCGAAAGCACAAGGTATTTGCTTCAATATCATGATATTCGTTGATATCAATGAAATTATTTGTTTGAATTTATTTGTTTAAATTCGTACATCAGTTTTCTTGATATGAGTATAACTATTTGTTTGAGTTCATTTGTCTGAATTCGTACAATAATCTTCTTTATATGAGTTTGACGAATTGTTTGAATTTGTCGTCTTGATTGTTATAGGAATCATGTATTGTAAGAATTTCATGTAAAACTTTATTTAATATGAGTTGTGAGAATCTTGTGTGAATTTTTCTGTCTTAGAGGATATGAATAATGCATGCGAAAGAGTTGAGTGATGAAGTGAATTTCATTAATTCATTTGTATAATTAAGATGTGAACTGAAACTGTTATGTCTCGTGTGATGTTAGAGTGAGTTAGTGATGAAATAGCCGTTAGAAAGTACATTAATCTTCTGAAACTAGGTTTGTTTATCCTCTGTCAGGTTTGGCCTGACCAGATGGCCTTTGGTATCTGTTTGAATTCCGATAGGACGATATCTGACGTAACGAGAGTGGGGTAATATTCTACTCCCCAGAAGGAATCTGACGAGATATTTAGGTTGCTTCTTGCTTATTTTAGAGGGGAAAATAGCTCCACCTACCTACCTACCAACCTATCTATCCACATATCGTAGAGGGTAGAGAGAAGAGGCATCCCACACAAAGTTTGAGGACCGAAAGATGATGGATAAGAGAGAGAGAGAGAGAAGCAAAAAGGGGAGAACATCAACCTTGACCTGACAGCAACATTGAATTTAGAGTGACCAGCAATAACAAGGTTATGCAGGCATGCTGGGCAATTGATTCGATTGTTCACTCGATTCCATGATGAACTAAGTCTATCGTTTGAAACAGATCGGCTAATTACATAATTATATTTATGTTGAAATTCGGTAAATGATCTAAAAAAGAAGTGTATCTTTCTAATGTTATGTATTATTTCAGTTTGTCTTTATGTAATTGATTAAATTGCTATATTTCACATACGGGGGCTCGTGTTATTCTGTTCTATATCTCTGCTCAGATCTCTATTTATTCCATCTATAAATTTCATAATTTATTTTATTATTTACTCGATCCGGGCAATAATACCGAGGTCGATCATCCGCTAGATAACGATAACCAACCAAATCGTACACCTGTAACGAGAGGTGCGTTACACTGGTGTTATTAAAAAGTCCCAGAGACAAATGTCAAACAACTGGGGTCGCCATGGCCATATTATTCCTATGACAATGCTACGCGTTTGCCACACGCGTCTAAAAGTAAAAAAAAAACCTCACCAACATGCCTAAACAAACGCAAAGCACAAGGCGGAATTGACGCAACTCGCGGATCCGAGAATCAATACCTGGACCAAAAAACTAATTATCTTGAGATCACGTAGTAGAGGATTCCTAGGAGGAGTCATTATTCGTTTACTTCTGCGATGAGATCCCAATTCGGCAAAGGCGAAAATAAAAACAAAGACGAATAGAGCAGCCACTATGAGCAAGAAATCTCACAAGAAAACAAAGAAAACAGAGAAGACGAAGAAGAAGAGGAAAACAACGACAGCTACAAAGAAGAATATGGTGACGAGTACGGTGACGTCGAGAGAAAGAAAGGCAGTGCAGCCAAAACGCGCACATACTGAAGGAAACCTCGACCAGCAGCTACAGCAGTAACGGCAAATCAGCAGCAGCAACAGCACCATTAATACACCACTGTCGGCATCGTCCACTCCGTTTTTAATGATACCAGCTAAACCAAATTTTAAGAAAAGTGTTTCCAAATTTGTTAAAGAAGCCGCCCAAAATGAACCCACTCTTCATTTTCCACTTTCTTCTTCTTCTTCTGCTACTGGTGGTGCGGTAACAAAAGAGGCCTTGCCAAAGAACAAAGAAAAAAAAGTGCAAGACAGAACAGGTATGTTACAAGTATAAGTCGATCTCTCGGGACAATAATTAGCTCGAGCACAGTTGTTGGCAAAAGTAGCCGCACCCATGGACGGGGCGAAAATTATTGCTGGTCCCTTACACACGTTGGCTGCACCGCCGACACTCGTATGAGCAGGGGATGCCGGACTTGCCACTGAATCCTAATGTGACCGAAAGAGATCACTTGCCACTGAATCCTAATGTGACCGAAAGGGATCACTTGCCAATGAATCCTAATGTGACCGAAAGTGATCACTTGCAACAAGAGTTGCAGTCTTTCAACGATCGATTGGACTTGACAGAAGTGGAAGAATCGCAATGGTACGGACAACTGTTGCAACGTTTTCAGTACTTCAGCAGGAAGCTTCAGAAGAGATAGTAAAACCAACTCTGAGTGCCATCAAGAATTTGATGAAGGAAGAAAAAAAGGCAGCGACGGCAACAACAGCAACTACTCCTTCGGTAAAGAACAACTACAAATAAACATACTCCTCAATGAAAGACGATGTGTTACAAAGATAAGTGGAAGAAAGCGTTTGCAAAGGGATGCAAAGGAAAAAGCGTTTGCTTCTATGCATTCTAAGTAATCATATCCACATATCTTACGGAAACCGACATCGCCTGTTGTATCAGGGAATACCGATTCCCGGATCCAATATGGTAGATTTAATCAAAGATACTCTCATATACTGTAAACGGTTTAAACAAGTGGAATGGTTTGAACCTGTGAGATGGCAGCAATTCAACGATGCTCGCAGATACTGTAAACGGTTTGAACCAGGGGGGTGGCCCAGTGAGATGGCAACAATTCGCCTTAGGACTAAGCGAAGCCAATGTTCCTCATGATCCGATAGGAAATCCACAACGGTGGCGATGGATTCAAACGTCATCGACTTGTAAATCAATGCCAATGTCGGGATATATCGAGAAACAGGAGATAGAGGGGAAGCTAGGATATAAGGATGATTTCTAAACACCGCCGGCTAAAACACCCGGGACAAAGACGACGACGACTACGAATCTAGTAGCCGCGTTCTCGCGCTCACCGATTTTTTTTTACCGATTGTTTGGGATCACTGAGAAGTCAGAGAAAAAAGAAAATAAAAAAGTGGATCACATCAGTCGTCATACCCTCGCGTTGGAAACGGAGATTGGGTTCGCATCAGAAAAATGAAACACACTTTCGACTAATTATAATTACCTACTTTTACGACAACATTTTTTCGCGTGACGGGACACGTCAGTAGACGCCACACACCAAAATGTGTCAAATGTCACTGTGTCAAAAATTACCTTCGGACATGAAAAATGCATGTGTGAATTTGGGGCTGCGGTACATAAACTTCTTTTACTATGAGCTTCCATTGACTTGTTACGGCAAACGAATGATATTCTTATGTTTTGATTTATTAGCTAACCAAAAAATATGAACCTTTTTGGCCTCATTAGGGTACTTTATTTTTTATGAATTTTTATATTAGGCAGGTTGATGCGGCATCAAATCTATGCATAAAAACTGTCCATTGCACGCTGAGTGACTGAGCTATTTACAGTACTGACCCCGTTTTTCTCGGCTTCTACCTTGCCTGGGCACAGACTTATATTTGTACCAAATCTGTTGAGCTCCGTCCATCAGAAATTTAAATTACTATTTAAAAAAAAAGAACTACAGACACCTTCCCATAGGACAAAATCTATAACAACCTTCAATCTTCGTCGACGGGGTATCATGAAAGCCAGACCAAATACGTTCCCCACATTGAAGGTGATGGTTGTCATGCTGAAGTCGGGTAATGGGTGTGGAAGAAACACATACATACAGACATACCAAAAAGTAGAAATTCACTCCATGATTCATACCAACCGTTTGTGTCCGATATATGTGCGTGTGTGCATATATATCTACAATCTGTTTGTGTGTGCACGTCTAATCGAGAAAACGCGCGCGAGAGAGAAAGCATTTGTCTCTTTCCGAAATGTATCATATTTTAAAAATTCTGAATAGAAGTTTCAACGGTAAACTATTTGTTTCGGATAGCCGCTGTACACAGTAAATATGAAAGAAAAAAATATGGGCATTATTTGTTTTAAATTTTTGTATTGTCTCATGATTTTTCACACAAGCCACAAGCTGAGTACGCTCCTCCCTCACCCATTCTCTCTCTCTCTCTCTCTCTCTCTCTCTCTCTCTCTCTCTCTCTCTCTCTCTCTCGTATAAATAATTAAACAGCAAAATTCTAGCAAAACAGTCTTCCCTGGCAAGCTGACGAATCAGGATGATATAAAAATAAATCTTTACTGCACCAATACAATACGAAAACACTGTAGGCTAGTCATTTGACATTGTGTGAACCCTTATTAAAGGTAAAATTATATTTATCACACGAGGTTACAACTCGACACGCATATACGCAAAAGTAGACACAAATCAACACAGTGTTATTACTAGAACAAATTCTATGATGTGTTTTATGCATGTTATTATATGAAGTGATGAGCATTTTATATATGTATAATTTATATATGTATAATGTGCTTTTTTTATCCATATCAATCTACAAAACAATGAAATGTACGTGTGACATAAATGACTAATTTAGATGAAAATATGAGATACAATATCTTCATTTGTCCATTCATTTTTGCATTACATGCAAATACTGTTAAATAAGGGAAGAGCGTTGACCTTTGTAAATACAGGCATTATATACATTCCCTATCAAGGCCTTGTTTAACATGGAAATATAACTTTTACCACTCTGTCCTAAATAGACAAAACGACAGACATCCAAAGAGATGCTAATTGCAAACAGGTTTACCAAGAGTGTTTTTAAATGCCACAATTAATGATATATGAAATGTTATGTGCACAATGTTATTTCATGACAATATATTTTAACTGTACCACTGGAAAGGAAAACATCCAACACAAACATTCAGCATTTTAAATTACAAAGTCGTACATACTTTACAAAATGTTTACTAGTCTTTTGTTTTTCATGGGATATCTGCTCCATTTGTTTTTTCTTTTCTTCTTTTCACTATGCATCTTGTTTTTATCTTTTGAATGTCTCGGAAAATCCTTTTTAAACTGCATTTATTTGTTTTGTATTTCCTATAAATAGTATCAGTTTTCTCATACATGTACAATAAATCATTTAGAAATCTGTCTGGAGGTGTCATTGAGAGTACAAGAAAAGTGGAACGTTCCAGTATACATTTACATTCCGAAGGCATCCAAATGTCTAAAGGAATGGAGAGTCTTGTGGTATTTCCTATGCTCTGTTGGAATCCTAGGTCCACCAATTGACGCGCAGTTGCCGTACAGTACAAATTCCTATTCTTCTTGAATTTAGGTGTACCGGTCTCTATGACGTAGGCTTAAATTAAAGAAGATATCATAACAACTATGGATAGAATCGGTATAAATGACACCATTTTTTAATAAAAGACATTCACCTCTCTCTCTCTCTCTCTCTCTCTCTCTCTCTCTCTCTCTCTCTCTCTCTCTCTCTCTCTCTCTCCATTTTCGTATCACTTTCCTGTTGGAAATGGTGTAAGGTCTTTCAGTTTAAAGTCTTGCTTTAAAAAAATGCATGGAGATTTATGTTCATAACAATAAACAGACCATTTGAACGAAATTCTTCTCTGGTCCTAAAAACAAAAAACAACCCACCCACCCCCGCCAAGTTTTGAAAGGATGCCAAATGTCCGTGATTTAAACAAAATATTTGCTAAATACTCTGTACGCAAGTGAGTACCACATCTTAAGATAACTAACAGGTCAGAGCAATCAAAGTAATTAGAAATTCCAGCGTAGTCGCCATGAAGACAGTTCTAAGCGTATTCCATGAAATTGTATCATGATCGTCATGGGGCAATTATAACGGCATCCCAATTAAATCAAGAACCAATTCTATCCACATAAGGGTGTTGTAACAAAAACAAATGTCATGTCGATATCGTGTATGAGCTACGGAAATGGGTGATGGTTATGGACGATTTTTAAAGATGGACACTTTGAAAGAAGCACGAAGGTATTTGTGATACAGTCCGTTCGTACTTTAAGGAATTTTGATCAGATCGGCGGGGTTTGGGGAATGTAGGTAATTTTTCATCAATTTCAAATAACTCTTGAGTTGTTTGTCTTGTACGAGAGAACTGACATGTGTGATCTATGACCCAAATGTCAACAAATCTCAGAATGGGAAACGTGACTTGTGTCCCATGGTCTTTCCTTACCCTCAGAGACGGCCACTGTCATAACTTGAGATCCCTACCCTAACACCATATCTGCTTTTACTGGGCATGAAAAGACAATTTTATACATGCAATTGACACTGGCCTTTGTGTCCATCCTCACCTTCCCTCCCTATGGACTTAGTCCGTGGGTCATAACTTGGAATCTATTGAGATCCCCACCCTGTAACCATATATTGAGTTAATAGGCATGAAAATACAAATGTAGAAATGAAACTGGCATTGGCTTCTAAGTCCATCCTAACATTCAGGAACTTGGCCAAGAGGCTCAAACCTGGGGATGAAGTCAAAACAGAGAGGCGCGGAAAAATGTGTTTTACAATCACAGATTTCTAGTTGTTTTTGTTTTTTATTTTTAATTAATAACAACACTAAAAATGATCAAGATGGACTTTTGTGAACGTTCTCCCATGTGTCTTGGAGATGACGGGGGTAGGAGGATGGAAGGGTCTGTGTGGAAAAGAAGACAAACAAATCTGAAAACTGATGACACAGCTACATGCATTTCGATCACAGAGCCAATACTGTCCGTACGGTCATAAAATTGTTCAATAATTATAAAATAAAATTTATTTTTTTTACCTCCCTTCTACATATCCCAATGACATACGTTATGGGCACTCACTTGAAATCAAACGTAAACCTTCTATGGATTGTTTTGTTTACCTTTTCCTAAACTTATTACATGTAGTAATCAGCTCCATGGTATCGTGCAGTACGTTGACAAAACAAAATTGGACAAATACAATAGATGCAAATACAATTAAAGGTCATTTACAAAATTTATTTTATTGAATTATTCATTTTTGCATGAGAATCAAACAGCAGACAGATCCAAATCGCACGTATAAGGTCTGGGCAATTTTCATGTACTTCATACAAGCAGCTCTTAAACTGAAGAAAACAATTTATATATTTTTAAAAATCCGTTTACCGTAAGAACTGTTGCAGATTTTGTCTAACGGCTTTTTTCTTTCAATTTTACTGTGTCGACTCCAAAGTTCTTGTTTGCAAAACCCGTAGTTCTGTTTTGGAGTGCGGCATGGAAAGTCATCTTTCACGTTGAATAATCGGCCATTGCAACATCTGTAATAATAATAATAAGAAGAAGAAGCTGAAGAAGAATTGGTAAAAATAATGATATAAAATATTTTCAGATAAATAACGGTGGTGTTGATAAATTATAATTTCAGAAGGACAAGTCATATTTGAGAATTCGTTAAACGTTCCAACTCTCAGAAACATGGTGTATTTTTTTATTTTTTAAAACTGACTATATATATATACATATATATATATATATATATATATATATATATATAGAGAGAGAGAGAGAGAGAGAGAGAGAGATTCGTACATACATTCCTTCACTAGAAGGTGTGTCATACACCTGTGGTGAATTTGGACAACAGGTACTCTTCCTTGGATCATAACAATCTCCGGTTGATTCGCAAAACAGAAAATGTTCACTGTGTTTCTGCTGGCAGGCAGAGTCCTGGTCCTGAACGCTCTGTTTAATTATGTTGAAATTCTGTCATTTGTTTTCTTTTCATATCTCAAAAGATATCGTTAGATAATGACTTATATGCTTACAGTAATATAGCAATAAACCTGAGTCCATTACTTTTGATGGAATCGATTTCATTACGTTTTAGATAGGTTTCAGATAAGGTATGACAATTGATAGTGTTATATTGGCTGTAATAGCAACATTGATGTTGAATAATATATCAAGACATTCAAGAAGGTACATTGATTAATTTAAGATACACAAACAGAATGTCGGAAAAATTTGATTCAGGAAGATAATGTGATTTATTTAATCTGCTGTAGTAATATTTACCTTGGAAATGTGACCTTCGTTTCCACTGCATATCACTTGGGACTCAATACCTGAATAATAATAATAATAATAATAATAATAACAATAATAATAATAACAATAATACTAAAAGTGGCAGTAGCAGCAGTGGTACTTGTTGTAGTAGTAGTGGTGGCAATGAAGGAAATGACAGTATTGATAAAGTATATTCATTTTAATTGTAGTAACAAGCTACTGTCGAGGCTAGGTATTTACTAAACTCCTCAACTTGAGTGCACACACATATACTTTAAATTTTGATGCTCAGTTATGAACAAACTGATTTAAATACAAAAGATTTGCAAGTTGTTATTTATTCAGTTAATGAATGTTGTTAAATATGGCAAGTAATTTCATTTAAATAAAGCAGGTATAATGTACCGTATATACTCGCGTATACTTCAGATCCAAATGCAAACAACATAGACCCTGATCTGACGTCGCATAATGCGCCGCCAGATCAGGCATTATGCGACGGCAGATCCAGGTTATGCAGTTTGTATTTGGTATCCACTTATACGCGAGTATACACGGTAATATAATGAATCACAATTTGAGTTTGTGTGTACGGTCTAATTTAAATGTTGCTTGAATACAGGGCAAATACTAATTTCCTGATGCTGACTCATAAACGATAAATTGAGTGAAAGAAGGGAAAAACTGCTACTTTGAGGAAAAAAGCTCTGATTTTACTGTTTTTACTGTTACGACGGGCCGTACAATTTATTATTAGACTTTTTTTTTTTTTTACATTTTTTTATTGATTGGCGTTAGAATTTTATTGTAACTCAATTGCCCCACATATGGCAATACAAACTTGTTTGAATCATACCAACAAATTGGAGAGTTTATAATATTTCTAAACAACAAAGTATATCCGTAAATTGTTGTAGAGTCGTAAATTACTCTGCATATCTGCTTGAGTATGTTCAGATGCATGCAACTTACCTGGTATATTCATTTTGGTGCCGTTATCGCAACACAGTTCTAAGCCGAAACTGTACGGCTTCCTCATCGCTGTAAGTACATATTCGTGAAGTTAAATTATTATCAACAGGTAAACAGAGGATCTTGCACGAGTGATCATTTAAAAAATATATCAAACGGGTCGATTAATATTTATCTTTTGGGAGCGAGCGGAAGAATGAAATTGACCAGCCGCAAAACGAAAGATAACTCCGCCCATCAATTATGTGGCTCCACACAATTAAAACCTTCGACAAGTCACTCGACAAACATTGTGACCCACTATCTCGACTATCGTCGCTTACGCTCCATTATCACCCGTGCTGAGATTTCTTCGTTTCAGGTGAATATGCATAAATCTGCTTAACCAATCATTGCGAGCGCGAGTAAAATTGTATCGCCAATGTGGCCCAATATGACCTTTCACGCTGTTTGAACGAGCCAATCAAACTCTCTCTTACTTATCGTGCGATAAAAGAGACCCTCTCATTGATGTGCAGAAGATTGTTGCGTTGTGTTGTTGATGACGTATTTTTGTTTATGTGCTCCTGAAAAGGGAGGAAATCTCGGCACAGGCAGCCACGTGTGATAAAGGAGACAAGCGGCTTGTCATCTGTGGCATGAGACGATATATCTGGACTGGGTGCTCTTCCCAACAATCTATCTGAGAATTTTCTACCTTACAAAGCAACCCTTCGTCAGCACCAGAAAGCAAGAGGTTTTAAAACAGGTGGATATTTAAAGTCTGTGAAAATTTCGAAAGTTGGAGATAATGTCAACGTTCCTGCCTGAATATTTCGCAGTTAGTGCATGTCCTAGAAACCGCATGGAGTATACATGACCGTGCAAACATCAGAGTAGCAAAAAATCACAGAAGCTTACTGTATATGTACCACTCTTTAATTCTAAAATATATTCATGTAACCTGAGATTAGATTTGTCAATTTACATTTGAAGAGATCCACACCCCGTCTGTCTCTGAATGCGCCATATTATTGATAAATTTGTTTGTGCGTCTTTACACAAATGCTTAAATTTACTGTCAAATATTGATTCTGTAAATACCCGGTACTCTTTTGGAAAGATCCCCATGATTTGATAGTTTTTCCTAGGAATGATCGCATTATGTATTTTCATCTTTTGTGTATCGCGACTGTTGCTTTCATGTGGAAAAGGTATATAAGAAATGTTTGACAGTGCATTAGGCTGACATCTAATGTGTTGTTTTACTCCTTTTATTTTCTTAAAATGCATGTTATTTATCTCTATTTATAGCAAAAGTAGTTTAATAACCTCTAAGCATAAGATATACCAAACATTTGAATATTTACTTATATATGATTAAAGCTGTGTGTGCTGTACTCAGCATTTAAAATTTTGTATGTTCTGATTTGTTAGTTTCTTGTTAAACACCCGACAACATAATGAGTACAATGGCCTTGATTGATTAGATAAAAAAATACACGTTTAAAGATACATTTAATTATATTTATCTCTGCTGTTTTTAATGAACTGTTCGTACATAAAAACAGATGGTAATTTCTATAAAGTATTTTGACGTTCAGCTGATCACGGGGCCGGCCACAAGTTTTTATCCCCCCCTGGCATTTCTGCAAACTTCGATGAGGTTTTGGGAGTGGAATAAATTTCAAACCATGAACTTACTTATTTTGCAATTTATTACATGTGCGGCCATTCGGCCATGTACATTAGTATACAAACTATGAAGAAGTCGGTCTGAGTATTTATTGTCTGAGTTAAAAAAAAAAAATACCCTTGGCACTCGTTTTCACCATTGTTACAAGCTAAATATGGTTTATCACATGATTTAATCAGACAAATCCCCCATTGTTAACGCACTGTGTTTCGAATAACTTGTCGGAGTAAAATGGCTGATGACAAAGTGACTGGAGGTGTGTCGCTTAGACGTGCACTGATTGGTCAAGCGCATTAGCGTGTGTAGCAGTTTGCGGCTGGTCAATTATTCGAAGAGTTTCATAAATTTCATTTGAAATTAGCACAATTGTAAGACTGTATTTATCACATGAAAAATACTGGCTTTATTTGATGAAACTGCTGATTAATGCAGCAAAATGACTTTGAAATATGTCCAGATGCCTCGGTCTTCATCTTTTTACCTTACATGACGTCGTGGCGTCTTCTCTGACACTGTGAAGTGTTATTATGCACGAGTACTGATAGCTGTCATGTTTAAATCTCTCTCTATATTTTTTTTGTATAAATATTTTTAAAATATAGCTCTTTTACTTTAAAATACGATGAATAAAAGATTAAATGTAACTGAGTGATCAGTTTAAATCTTTGTACAAATATTAAATACTTTTACTCTGAAAATGAAATTAATCCGAACATTAATTCATAGGGCTTAATAAGAATTTCAATTCTTACCTTTATGTATTGCATTGCATTTCTTTAATTATCTTAAAATCTTCAGAAAATGGAGGAATAAAAGACTCTCTCTCTCCTCTCTCTCTCATAGTGATATATATATATATATATATATATATATATATATATATATATATATATATATATACACACACACACACACACATATATATATATATATATATATATATATATACACACACAATTATATATATATATATATATACACACACTCACACACAATTTTATATATATATATATATATATATATATATATATATATATATATATATATATATATATATATATATTCGACTGGATACAGTAGCCAGCGTCTGACGTCAGTATCAGTATTCCATTTGGTAATGCCCATCCGTGGAATACTATAGTTCGTCCCGCACAGCATCGCGAATGACATCCGTGTCTGTTTCTCATTTAATTAAAATTTCACGTCGGCGTCTTGAAATATAGCTAAAATTACCGAATTCGCTTCGTGCACAAACCATTTAAACATAATTCGTATCGACATACAGCGCAACACCACTCATCCGATACATGCTGAAAAATAGTTGTCTGAGTACATGTCATCCGCCATGTTCATCCTGGAGTTGTGCAAGAGTCCATTCTTGATACAGCACTGAGCCTTATGGGGACCGTCGCGTACCACATGTAAACAAAAATCATCTGCATCGTCCATATAGTTTTCTTTAATTTGTATTCTACTTTGACTTAAAATGTCAATGTCAACAACAAAAAGCCAACCAAATAAAAAATTCCCTAATCAACCTTTGAATATAAGGAAATGCGCAGTAAACAGCTTTGGATAATAATAATAATAATAATAATAATAATAATAATAATAATAATAATAATAACAACAATAATAATAATAATAATAATAATGATATGAACATTTACCTGCTGATCTGTTTCACTTGTTCCAATTGTTATCTTAAACGCTTATTTTAAATGACTGCTGAATAGCTTGACTTCCGTGTATTATTTGTGATTTTTTTAAAGGCAAATAATTTATTTATTTATTTATTTGAATCCATATATTTCTTTTCAACACCCTTATTTAAGTGCCCAAAATAACATTACATCAGTCGTATAGCCCTTTTTTTTATTACACAAGTCCATTGTTATCAATGTTTGCCTTTATTTACATTAAAAATGGTGCTGCCTATTTTAATTGTGAATAACCCTGTTGGTTAATTGGAGAATTATGTGCCTCTCCCCCCACCCCACCCCCAACCCCACCAGATATTTGATAACAATTCTGTCCATTTGTACATTATTTTCATTTTAAAGGTAACATATTTATAAAAGTCTGGCTATAAATATTATGAATTTGGCTTTGGTATGGACAAAAATCCATGCTATAGTTAGGGGAAAAATATATTGTCTTGGAAGAAAAACTATAAAAAACTTTTTGACCAAATAAAAATGACTGGCACTGTCAGAGAGAGGGTTCAATGGATTTAACATTGTTTTCGTTTTTTTTTTTTTTACAGTTATCTACAAATAAGACCTGATAATTATTAACTGCAACTGCAGTATGTTAAAACATTGCAATACAAACTGGTGTATAGCATAAACTACATCCCAAGAATAAAGGTGAAAAGAAATTGAAATTATTTCACTTGTGCAAATTTTGCAATATTTAATTCCATTTAATATTTTATTTGTTTACATTGTATAAGTTAAGATCCAGCAGTAGATCTTCAAGTAAGAACTGTTTTGTGTAAATTAACGAGCTAAAAATCAACCTTTTACATTCTTTAACTATGTTTGCAAATACAGGAATACCAGCCAGAAAAAAAACATGTATGTATATTCCATTGATTTTCTTTATTATATAATAGCTCTAGTTTACATGGTCCGATTCAGCCTGGCATTTGGTACAATGTATGAAGTGCTGGGATGTAGTGGAAATTTGTAATAAAATCATTTTTATCACGGAGATATATCATATCTGATACATAGTATTCCGATCTTTTACTTTTATTAGCTATGTAATTTGGAAAATCTGGTCCAAAAATTGTTTGGATTTTGTAAATTCAGACTGACAACATATGAAATTTTTTCCCATTGATTTTTTTTTATATAGATAAGCGGACGTGTAATTTAAAAAAATAAGTATTCTTCTGTGTTGCAACTAATTGTAAAAATGAGCTTTTTCACAACAACAACAAAACGTCCTTCACTAGGAGTCGAGAGTTTGATCATGTGTGTAAATGCATATTATAATATATACAGAAGTAATCTTATTATAACTCTAATACCCTCAGCAAAGTTTGTGTCCTGTCAATTAAATTCATTTTTCCAAATTCCCTTTATAATGAGGTGATAATTTAAGTAATGATTTTTCTTACAAAGCCGCGTACAGGAGGAAAATGTTGATGGTGGTTTCCTCCGGGTTTTCGATTTCCTCCAACTCAAGAGCCAAATCATTTTGACATCCGACTATCCAGAGGACTTAGTTTATATTTGGTAGAACTTTTGAAATCGTAGAATTAATAAAGTTAATCTTTAAAGACAAGGAAACCTGGCACAAATTGGATTGTACTAACCTACATATTGAAATTCCCGAAAAGCAGGCCGAAATATGCGATATGAAGACAAGGGAGACAAATGATAAACGACACTAAACAGTCAACAACACAGTGAACAGGGTTTTACCTTTACAGCACTTTTGTTCCCATCCATCCTTATACTTCGGGTAGATCCCAAAGCAACAGATTTCCTCGTCAGTCCTATATGTGGCTGATACTCCATTTCTATCATTACAAATTAATCTATTCGCAGTCACTGAAATAGACGAATATACAAAAGTCATCATCGATAGCGGTAGCAGCAACATTAACAATAATAGCAGCAACATTAACACAGCAGCAGTAATTAACAACACAACAGCAGTATTAACAATAATAGCAGCAGTATTAACAATAATAGCAGAAACATTAACAACACAGCAGCAACAATAGCAATAACAGCATCAGCAATAATAATAAGAAGAAAGAGAACGAGAATAATAAGAATAGCCAGAATAAGAAGAAAAGAAAAACTACCATGGCTGTCATCACTAACAGCATCAAAATCGCATACAACAGCTGCAAAAGCACAGGATATTTATTCAATTTTTAATTTATTAGATACTCTCTAACCTTTCACATTATGCACTTAACCCTAGGGCGTGATATTCAAGGATGTTTGTAACTTTTTGTACGGTGCGTTACGTTATGCGCCGTCTATGAGCCAACACATTGTCTTTTAGTCTGCAGAAGATAGCGTTACATAAATTTCAAAATGTTGACAGAGCTTCTACTTTGAATTTAAACATGCATCCAATGTTTAATTTCATTCTAATTATTTCTTATCCATCGATATATTACACTGTTTTTAATTGAAAGAGATACAAGCGCATATCCCAAACGTCCAGTCCCAACCCCTTGGAGCTGCACAACCGTACCCCCCCCCCCACACACACACACACAAAAACACAACCACCAACATTTAATTCGTTTTGCTTTAAATACACAGTTTTCTTATTCAAAGAGTGAAGGGGGGGGGGGTAAGTAGCAATATACACAACGCGAAGCTTGTGATGGACCAATAAAGGCATATATCTCCTAATTGCATGTAGAAAGTGTGGAAGGCTTTAAAGGACGATGATAAAGACATCTGAAAGAAGAAAATGATGATTACCTTAATGATGATAACATTTATTAAGGTAATTAGAGGAGGAATGGAGAACCAATGAATCACACGCGCGCGCACACACACACACACACACTAAACGATACAAAAAATCAACAATCGGTAATTAAAGTAGCATACCTGAAGACTAGCAGCAGTAGTAGTTGTTGTTGTTGTTCTAAAATATAAATCAGCTTGTAATTTTAACACGGCAGCAAGAACGACCACAGTGGCAACTTCTATTGTATCAACACCATCACACTATCTCTTAAACCGCTCCCGCTGCTGCTAAAATAATGTGTATTGCTCGTCGTATTTTTATCTACTATTACTACCACTACTACTACTACTATTTCTACTACTACGATGTCGACGTCACTACTACTACTACTACAGCACCATTATCACCACCACCGCTACTATTACTACTACTGCTGCTACAACTACTACTACTGCTACTAATACTACTATTGCTACTACTACTACTACTATACACCACAGACAATGTAAGAGATAGAATAACACTAAAAGAAATACCTATCACACGCATGAAGCTCATCAGTAGAATTACCGCTAATGTTTCCGTTATCGACATTGAGCTGTCGGTAAGCAGACTTCGTTTGTTTGAATAGTGGTAGGCAATCACTTTAGTACTGACCTGGAACTGGGTTTTCCGTACGATATTTTGCACATTGAACACATTATTAGATATTTGGTCATTTTTAAAGACTTTGTAGGAAATGTTTTTGGAAATACATGTGCACGTGTGTGTCTATTTGTGTGTTTGTGTGTGGGTGTATCATGTTTGACTCCTTCAACACCGTTTTAAGTTAAACTTCAAATCAAGGGATACAGTTGGGTATGTTTGTAAATGCGTACAGTGGTCTTAGAATTTGATCCACTCATTTCAGGTAGCAAGAGCATGGGGAAAGGTGGTGAGAGAGCTGGATGGATAGCAGAAATCAACGTTACATGGTTACACGCACCTTTGCTAAAGATACATGTATCTACTTCAAAATAATATCAAATGTAGATCAAAATACGACAGAATATCAACCTTCTTGTGTGCCAACATCGTCAATAGATGTATTCACTCTGCTATACTTTAATTAATGTAGAAATATGTAGAACACAAAAAAGTGATGTATTCATTCCTAAAGTTTCTGTTGAACATTGACACTAAACACATTTTAATACTGTTATTCTTTTGTTTAAAGAGATTGATCCAAACTACTTAATGGTAAAATTGTAAAGTAAAACAGTATATTTAAACGAAGCTTTTGAAGTTCTTCTATACAGCGTGATAGATGATGAGATTTTTTCCCCATAAATTGCCACTGCATACATATACTGAGAGTTAAAGATTTATATATATATATATATATATATATATATATATATATATATATATATATATATATATATATATATATATATATATATATAAAGTATCATCTAACACTGCGTAATATTTTTTGGTAGTCCACTAAAATATGGAAATAATCAAATAATATGTATGTATTATGCGTCTAATAGGAGGAATGCAAGAACATTATATCTAGTCCTAGGATGATGTGTGTTAGGCCAGATCTTCCTGACGTAAACTTAAATGACTTTTCATTTAGGACCGTGTATAATAAGTGTTATGTACAGTCTCTTCTTGTTTTTACTTTCGTTTTTATCTGTTTGTGTATCAAACAAATGTAATGCACTAATTATATTTCCATGATGTAAAATGTGTTTGGGGGCAGGTTTTCCTGTTGGTTGCTTGCCAAACCATATGAGGTTTTCCAGAGGACAATACTAATAATTTATTTATTCCATTTTCATACTTAGATTTTTGTTGTTGTTTGTTGTACAAAAACAAAAAATAGCATATAATGTGTTATAAACACTTTTCAACGTGTTTTCATCGTATCAAATGTTTGGCTATTGAAAATGACGTGAAGCCATTTATCTTTAAGCAGGAAGTGTCTTTGCATGTGGTGTTCATATTTAAAATTTAATTATGATGTGTTGATATTTCTTGCAAGGCAAATACATCGAGTGGATCGACACCCATATGAAGAAGGCACATTTGATTTGTAGCGAGCCACTGCAAAATAACGGAGAGCTATGGTACTACCGCTGGCGTTTTGGTGTACGTACACAGTGGCGTACTAAGGGTAATTGGCCTTAATACGAGGCCCGAATTTTTATCAGCTGTTTTGGCGCTCCAAGACCTCTGGCTCCCGAAACGATCGCCCCGTTCGCCCCCCCCCCCCCTCGTTAGTACGCTACTGTACGCTACTGTGCGTACATATAAATGCATATACATATGTAAAGCCTCATTACATCTCAATCATTCTTTCTTTCAATGTCATAGGCAACAGTTTGTAATGGTTTTTATAGCACCTAACCCCTTAGGAAGCGGGATAACTTTGTACATACATGTACATTATTAGTACATTCTTGGTTAAGTTTTTGCGTTAGCTCAGTTTTTTTTTTTTTTTTTTTGCACTCTGTATGCATACTGCTGTACCTGGAGTCATGAAACTAAGAGAGGAGATTCATCTTGATTAGTACTACACCCTCATCACAAAAGTAGGTCACTGTGACTCATATATTACGCTTCACTGACTTCGGCTAAATTTAGTAATTTAGTAATTTAAGTTACTTTCTCAAGGTCTGTTCATGCTAGAATCGTCAAACTAGATGATTTTATACGACTCTATTGGTACCACAACCTTCCAGGAAGATAAGGTCACTGTGACCTAAATTGGATTAAGTTTCAACGTTTAGCTCATGACCACATAGGTTCTTTGCATCCTCTAATACATACTATTATAACTGGAATCATGAAATTTGGAAAGGGTGCATCTTGATGAGCACTACACCTTCATTACAAAGGTAGGTCACTATGACCCATATTTCACTCTTCAGTGACTTGAGTTAAATTTTGTACTTTAACTGTTCATGCCAGAATCATAAATATGATGATTGTATAAATTTCTATTAGTACTACACTGTGACCTACAATTCACATTTCACAGACTTAGGTTAAATTTTTTAATGTATATTGGTGACTTCAACACACACACTGTGACCTACAGTTCACGCCTCTGTGACTTTACTTAAGATACGTTAAGGTTATATTTTTGTACATTGTTGGCCTCAAGGTAATGCAGCTTTGCATCTTGATGACTACAACATTGTCCCGAACTAAAATAAGGGCACCGTGACTTACATTTTATACTTATGTAACTTCGATTATGTTATGAGTTCATTAAGTCAGTATCTAACACACTGTTGGTTGTAGTGTATATCTGTTAAGAGATGGTACGGGGTGGGGTGGTGTATTGATATTCAATCAACACATCTTTAGATTGGTTCTTTTATTTTATTATTCGACATTATTTCGAGTAAGTTAATGTTTTCTTTTTTAATTTCTTACCAATGTGTTGCATTTAATTTATATGCTGCGATTAACATACAAATCAGAAGAAACTGAAGTCGCATTGAAAAGTATGTTGTAGTAATTTAGTTTAAGATAACAAAAACGACATATAAACAAATAACAAATATCTATACTGTAAATTTAAATGAAATTGTGCAGTTATAAATTCAAGATTGTGTCCTTCCTAGAAAGGGGGGTTTGGGAAATAGAAGGTAGTTTAGACATCTTTAATTTGTGTACATGTTACTATTTCCTTTTCGCATATTGTTAACCTTATGTGCAGCGTGGTAGTTTTGAATGAATACATTTTTAAAAAGTCTTGAAACTTTTTTAATTTTATTAATCATGACTTTTACACGTATAAAAAATTTCACCAAGGAGTTGTATAACAGCTCTAATTATATGATCAAAGTTTGGTTTGGTGTTGGTGTTTTACGGCACAGAAACACAAGTTGGCTATTTAAGTGCCTTGCATAAGGACACACCACAGTATCCTACCCGGGCTGATCCAATAGTAGGATTCGAACCCGCATGCTTTCAGTGACGAGTCAGGCACGCTAACCACTGAGCGACTGAGGCTTTTGTCTCCATTAGTCGCCTCTTACAACATGCGGGAGGACACATCGGGCGTATTCTACATCCCCTAGCGTGCCGGGGGAATGATCACATTAGCGCCCATAATAGAACTTATGTACTTACATTTATACATATACACACGTTTCACGCACGCATTCCACTGACCCATAGAACCTTATCGAATTGGAAATATGCCATTCTTCTTGTCTCTCCATTGATTTATTATCGTCATTACTACTACTGCTATTACAATTACTACTACATTTGCTACTAACAGACACACATAACCATCATGTAATCTTGAGCAGTCTTATTTCTTTACAGACCTTTTGTATGCATATCCTTATTGAATAAATACTGATTAAAGTAGGACCTTTTTCTTATATATTTCATTACACATATCAATTTTATTCACATGTTCACAAGAAAACCGATCTCAGAATATTTTTTATTTTGTGATCTTTCTTCATAATCTTTCAATATCATATTTGCGTGCTGGCTGACGAGACAATTTCTACTTTGTTCACATTAAAGTGTGCAACAAATACGCGTGGAAAACGAAGTCTTTTCAATGACTGAAATTATCCATGAAATCTAAATGTTTGTAAAAAATTTATTTAATGTTAAAATATACCATTTGTTTTACTCTAAGAACAACATTAAGATACTCGGCTTTTTGGTGGCCCCTTACATTTTCAAATGGTTCATAGTTTTTCTTAATTCTGCATTGCTTTATATAGGAAAGTGGGTCATTGGCCCATCACTAGGGCCCACTGGTTTTATGTGCTAGGAGATGCATGTACATGCATGTATATATACGTACATACGTGCGTACGTGAATACATACATACTTTTATACTTCTAATGAAATTATTATTAATCGATTGCTGATCTCTGTTAGCACTGTCTAAACCTAAAATTCATAAGCTAAAAATAAATACTGGAAATTACCGGCGTCATATTTCTATTCATAGTTCCTTGCTTGTTCAGAGATTTTTAAACTACAGTATATATACTTAAAATGACATTTTTTGGTCATGATTGAATAACAGGACCGCTTGACTGTGGTGGTTTTTCTCCTTTTTCCATCCTTCAATAGGACCAGTCCCATGATATCTTTCTGCAAGTGTATTCAAGTGTACTTTGTGTTTCATTTGTAGGCTCAAAGCGTTTTTTTTAAGGGGGGGGGGGGGGGGGGTATAGGAGTCTGAGTGTGGTAGAAAACTTGGATTGGCATATACTGCAAAACAAAATAAAAACACTAGAATAGATGTCGTGAAACACTAAACCCTAAGCCGTATGCTCTGGAATGGTTTTCCACTACATATTTACGCATGTATATATGACACTCATACAGAATACCAATAAACTGGTAAATACGATGGCTGTTGACGTCAAAAATGTTGGGATTGTCTGTTTTGAATGTTACTAGGTGCAACATATATTTCAACTCATAATCACGTGTACTGCCATAAATTCCACTTATCTCAGCACATTATAGTTTTCCAAAATCCAGGACGGTTATATTTGGGTACAACATGGTGTTTTTTTATTTGTTTAAAACAGAAGAGAGAGAGAGAGAGAGAGCAAACACCAATATTTTCCAATGCATCGAATCATCGGGGTCTCGTTTTTGTCAAGGAACATTTATACAAGAAATAAGCATGACAAAGCAGGGTGCAGCAGGTCAGAGAAACTGGCCAAACATAGAATTATTAAAAACACAAAAACGTAAACAAAATATACATTTTCATACTCTTTGTTACGATGAAGCCTAAACCACACAATATAGTAACACCGAAACAAAAACTATGTAAATATATTTTTTGTGGAATTTTGTAGCAAAGTCATGAGGTGTTCTGATCGATATCGATACATCTTACAAGCTCGAGGATTCTTCACACGCTGTTCAGGAAAAGTGTTGAAAGCAGGAGATTTCATGTTTCAGCAAGGAAAGTTTGTTGCGGCACTTTTCGACTGCCACATTTTTATTATCCCCCATCTTTTTAAAAATGGAGTTTTATCTTTGCAATGTACATATAAATATATGACTAAGTCGACATACTTTCCCAACATTTCCAAATAAAAATATGTTTGGAATTACCCATGATATTTTTCTGTATCACGGGTATTTCAACCAGTCTTGCTGCTGAGATATTTAGAGCATATCATAAAGCCCTTCTGCTGATTATTTATTTATTCGGCTGTATCTAGTTATAGCACTATACGATCAATCGACTTTTGATAAATGGAAGAAAGAACGAAAGAATTTCAATGGGTTGATAGCTTTATAATTAGATTAATTGAGACATCGAAAAATAAAACAAATGCGATTTGATTTGTTGTGTGTGTGTGTGTGTGAGAGAGAGAGAGAGAGAGAGAGAGAGAGAGAGAGAGAGAGAGAGAGAGAGAGAGAGAGAGAGAGAGAGAGAGAGAAAGGGGGGGGTACGTAGGTGTGTGTTTCGGTGATTGATTTTTTGATTGACTGACTGATGGATATGTAATTGAAATGGGGAGTTGGTAAAAGGACAAGTAAAAATTAAAATCGTGTACATTCGAGACATAAATGTTGTTTGGATGCACCATTGGCGGCAAAGACAGCTAGATGTTGGTTATATTTATTATTTAAAATATGAATCTGAAAGTCCCCATGATAAAATGATATGTTTTTGTTTACGAGGACAGAAGAATCAAGTGTACTGCCAACCTGCAAAGAAAATATGCTCGCGAAATTCGTTAGCTTTTCCGCCAAGATATTAGTGTGGACGTTATGTGGATATTAGTGTGGACGTTGTGTGGATATTAGTGTGGACGTTGTGTGGATATTAGTGTGGACGTTGTGTGGATATTAGTGTGGACGTTGTGTGGATATTAGTGTGGACGTTGTGTGGATATTAGTGTGGACGTTGTGTGGATATTAGTGTGGACGTTGTTTATCTTCGACCCAAAGCGGCAGCAGAGTCATGGAACTCAAATAAATCGGACTAAAACAACGATGCAACCAAGAAGCTGAAATTGGAAAGAAATACAATATTGTTAACAAGTTTTTAGATGGAATTAAATAGGAAATGAAAACCTTTTACAACTGAATGCGACGAAAATAGCCAAACCATTTGTAATTTATTATAAAGGATAACATAGCTTTGATCTGTGCACTTGAACAAATTCTGAAGTTTAAAAATTCAGACTTTTGAAACACAGAATAAAAGTACATTTTGACCTCGAATCTTGTATATATTGTATTAAACTTGCACATTTCAGTATGTATGTATGTATGTATGTATGTATGTATGTATGTATGTATGTATGTATGTATGTATGTATGTATGTATGTATGTATGTATATATATGTGTGTGTGTATATAAAGGGTTAAATGGCACGTCAGCACAATATTGGCTATATGGTGCTAATTAAAAGTTAATGTCGAAAAATGTAAAGATACAAATATTGCCCCCCCCCCAAAAAAAAAATAAAAAAAATAAAAAAAATAAGAAAAAAAACATTAGGAGGATAAATCCCTTCAAATAAATGGTAACATGTTGTCCAACAAAATAAAAGATAACATATAAAAGATAAAGATGTTAAAATTCTTTAAAAGGCATATAAAATAAAATATTAGGTAAACACATTTAAAAATCTTAAACAAAGAGCCAAAATCTGGTATATAGACCGCATTCTTTCAAAAAGTCCAAGATCATCATCAAAAAACCCCTTAAATGAGTTCACATCATAAAACTTATGGTCTCACAGTGGTAGTTGACATACTCGACAAGAATGTGTTACACTGTCAGAACCATGTACGGTACATTATCCCATATAGTTTTTGAAAAAGTTGACTTCACTGTTGTCTTGATCATCCATCCGTTTGCAAATTCCATCTGGATTAATTACTGCAGGATTATTTACGGGACACAATGTACTTAAATCGAGATTTATTTAAAAGATAGAGTTGATTACAATAGTTTCATCCACAAGATAAATTGTTAACTCTTTGAATAACTCTCTCTCTCGATCGATCGATCGATCGATCGATCGATGGATGGATGTGACACACATTTATCTGAAGGTATACTTGTTTCACATTCTCTCTCTCATGCGACCTTTTCCTTTTTTTAACGACCGACAATGACGGGTGTCTTTTTATGATAAGCACATATTTTTCTGTCCAGAAAAGAAACCTACAATCTTATTAAAAATCGAGATCTTTTTATAATACATAGATCTGATGGCCACAGATACGAGGTCGTGTTATGTCGACCTTTTGATTAGCCAATCAATTAACAGATTTCATATTATTCTGATTGTTGAAAAGGTCATTTGGAAAGTATCGTTACTACCGATAACTCTCCATTACAGGAAATGCAACGCTATATTTAACAGGTTAATACAAATA
Organism: Margaritifera margaritifera; assembly: GCA_029931535.1. Lineage (NCBI taxonomy): Eukaryota > Metazoa > Mollusca > Bivalvia > Unionida > Margaritiferidae > Margaritifera > Margaritifera margaritifera. The sequence continues at coordinate 2,635,492 of JAQPZY010001459.1, forward strand.
CATGGATCGGGAACTCCAAAGGTCATCAAAACATGAACTTTTATTTGACATAGTCAGATCCCCGTTATGGCAGAGGTCTCGATTAGATTGAGAAACCTACGATTGTATTATTCTTTCATTTTCTTATTTTTATTTTCGTATGGAAAACCATTACTCAAGATAATCTTTTGAAAGCGCCTAGATCTAGCCTTAGAGGGAACTAGTACACACTGTCTTGACTACAATGACGGATGTATAAATACAGAAAAGATACTTATGTAACTATTCGGTATAATTGTAAGAATAATTGCTAGTAGCGTTAATACACTGTGCTCTCTCTCTCTCTCTCTCTCTCTCTCTCTCTCTCTCTCTCTCTCTCTCTCTCTCTCTCTCTCTCTGGTTGGTTGTTTAATCAACATAGATTCAGGGACAGACAAAGAGAAACGGAAAAACAGAGAGATGGGGAGAGAGATGCCTCCATGCATTTTACTATTTTTAAATAGTCTATTTTAGATCCTTGTTATAGCCACACAAAAGAAACAAACAAACAAACAAGAGGAAAGGTCAGCAATTTGCTGAAGTAAAAATACCCATGCCTCTCGAGCATCACACCCCACCCCATAATAGAGATGAATCTGTAAAAAAGCGCACAACTCTTTGGAAAATAGTGCGAGTACAATGATTTGTCAACCTGTATATACTCAGATGATGACCATAACATGTCTTATGTTTCACAGCAATCCAATAAATACTGCGAGAGTAACTGCATTCACAAAATTGTTTTAAACATTGTATCCAGCTGTAAATCAAAAAGGACAATAACTCTTTAAAAAAATAACGGAAGCACAAACATTTTTCAATATGACACGTGCATTTTAAGATAATAACCGTAATATTTACCAAGTTCCACAGCGACCCAGAACAAACTGCAACGAAAACTGCGATATTAATTACGCTAACGAGATTGTGTCATGCACTGCATTAAGCTACGAGATAAAAAGGGCAATAACTCTAAAAAAAAATTGCGGATGCAAAATGATTTCTTGATATGCGCATCTTCAGGTGACGGCCATACTATTTACCAAGGTTCGTGACAATCCATAAAACATTGCGGGACTAGTTGCGCTAACAAGATTGTGTTATACACTGCATTAAGCTACAAGACAAAAGGGCAATAACTCTAGCAAAACTTGCGGGAGCAGCGTGATTTGTTGATATGCGCATTTAGACGTGCTGACCATAATATTTACCAAGTTTCATGGCAATCCATCAAAAATTGTGCGGGACTAGTTGCATTGAAAAGGTTGTGTCACACACTGTATTAAGCAATACTACAATAAGGGGAATAACTCTAGCAAAAATTGCGGGAGCAAAGTTTTTTGTCGATATGCGCATCTTTAAGTGATGACCATAATATTTACCAAGTTTCATGTCAAAAGCCATCAAAAACTGTGGGACTAGTTACGCTAACGAGTGCCGGACAGAAGGACGGACGGACGGACACTAGGCTTACTATATACCCAAAACATAACAAAGCTGGCCAAGGAATTGACAGTACTCAGTATGACACTTGTCTCGCAGGTTTTGGCAACTTTATTGGTATGGTGTAACAATGTGTAAAAAATTAAATGAAAAGTGTACAAATACCTTAGCCTTCTTAATTAGGAAGATAAATTTACAGACCTTTTAACCCTTCGTCTAAAGCTTACTCAGTTTATTGTAGATTACTTGGCGTAAGTTCAAGTTCAAGGTTTTCACCAACTCTTATGGACGATCAGTTTGACAGTATCATGTTCTTTACACAGATTAGTATTATGTTAATGTAAAGGATGGGCTTGTGAATATGACATTTAACGATTTGTACACTTTAAAAAATACTTTGTCTGATATATTATATGAACTAAATTGCTAATATTGCATTTTTGTTTTACCGATAACCTGTTAGAACAAAATTATTGAAAATTGCATATCTAAAGATATGCATGTTGAGTCGGTCTTTGTTTGTTTGAGAAAGATATATGCCAATCTTCCTATCAATCTGTACATATTGTACCTATTGTATTACAATTTAGCGAATTCCTTCTGATTTGTATGAAAACAACTTATTTTATTTTCAAATCCTCAAGAGAATACAGTGTACATCTACACAGCAAAGTTTGTCGATGCCTTCATCAACTCAGCATAAAATTGTAACAAGAATTTCCAGGAAGTAAAGAAAAGACTATTTATTAATTTTAACTGCTGAGTGTTGAAACCATCACTGATATTTTTGAGCAATAATAAGATTTTTAAATTAGCCGCTGTGGCGGCCATATGGGATATAATATCGGCACCATTGTCATTAGGACCAACTAGACATCGCAGGAAAGTCTTTTGATGAAAACCCCATATTGATATGACCATCCATTAAGGAGGAATAAGGATAACAAGATTTTCAAGATGGCTACCATAGTGGCCGTATTGGATGCCAGATCGGTATAATTTTCACTTACCCCCAACTAGACACCACAAGAAGTCTTCTGGTGAGAACCCCTTGTCGATAACACTTTCCATTAACGACGAGTAACGATACAAATATTTTCAACTTGGCTGCTAAGGTGGCCATGTTGGACATCAGATCGGCACCATTTTCGTTTAAGACCAAGTATACATCATAAGAAGTATTCTCGTGAAAATCTCGTGCCGATATAACTTTCCGTTTAGCAAGAGTAGCCATAACAAGATTTCCAAGATAGCAGCCATGGCGACCATATTAGATGTCAGGTCCTCGCCATTTTCATTTAGGGCCAACTAGACATCACAAAAGGTCTTTTGTTGAAAACCCAATGTCGATATACCATCGATCAAGAAGGAGTAGCGATAAGAAGATTTTCAAGCTGGCCATTGTGGCGGCCATATTGGAAAACAGGTCGGCACAATTTCATTTCAGACCAACCAGTCATCATACGAAGTCTTTCGCTGAAAACCCTATGTCAATATGACTTTCCGTTCAGGAAGAGTAGCAATAACAAGATTTCCAAGATAGACACTATGGCGATCAAGTGTGAAGTCCAAGCAGCGCCAGTTTTTATTTAGGACCAATTAGACATCATAAGAAGTCTTCTGGTGAAAACCTCATGTTGACATGACTTTTAGTTCAGGAGAAGTGACGATAACAAAATTTTAAAGAATGGTGCTATCGCGACCATATTGGACATAAGATCGGCATCATTTTCATTTAGAACCAACTAGACATTACAATAAGTGAAAACCCCATTTTAATACGAACATCCATTGAGGAGGAGTAGCAATAATAAGATTTTCAAGATGGCAGCTGTGATGGCATTTTTGGAGTCTGAGCAGCACCATCTTCACTTAGGATCAACTAGCCATCATAAGACGTTTTCTGGTGGAAACCCCATGTCGACCATTGGGGGGGGGGGGGGAACAGACTCTATAGCAGGGGGATATGCCAGCCGCTGTGGCGCATCCAGCCGCCCTTTCCCTACTCCACGACCCAAAACAGCCAGCCTCCGGTTTTTAAAACGGCAAGCTGCGGCTCCCAGCAGGAAAGCAAAAACTAGGCATGCCTAAAAACAACACTTATCTTTGGAGAGACATAAGGGACGCCTGCCTCGCCGGCCCGGATCTCTATTGTGTCTTTACTTTTTATTTTTATTTTGAAGAAATGTTTCGCCATTGACATACTGTATCAAATGAAAGGTTATAATAGCTGCAAGTGGTTGATGGTTGGTGGGACTGTTTGCTGCCAAAAGTCATGTTAAGGAGATTACTGTAAAATGTACCTTCAAAAATAAAGAAAGGGGAACATTTTTCCTAAACCATGTCGTTTGTGTGGAAAGGGTATTCACTCCGAAGCATGGCTTTGTCTTACTGTGTGGTGGCGATAGGGTGCAGCATAAGCTAGCATATACATAAGAAAGAATCAGACGGCAGTTTGTACTTGCATTTCGACAATTGATGGAGGTATGACTATCCATCTAGAGATAAGACTAGCAAGGTAATACTATCCATGGCACATGCTGAACAAACGTGTACTGCGCCATGAGTTTGCAGCACTGACGGTTGTTCGAACCCCTTACACCAGGATCCGCATAGCACTGCAGGAGCTCCACAAATAACTTTACCGCCGACAGGCAGTCGATGTAGCGCTTGATCAGCTTAAGCGGGGCGAGCGTGCAGATCAGGACCTGCAGCAGGAATTTGGCCGCAAAGGCGCTATTGAAATCGAGGAACCCGAAGTCACCCTTTATTGTAACATGGTAGAGCAACACCCTGTGCTTGTTCCCAAAGATCTGGACCTTGATTGGTATCGTCGTTTTCGCAACGCCATGGAAGATTTTGCAGCCGATGGCGCTGCGCACGTCTTTAGCACGTTTCGCGTCGAATATAACGATTCGCTCGTACTTGGCGACTTTGACATTATGCCTGGGTACCAAGTCAGAAGCGATCACCTGACTTTTAATAGCTAATTGACCGACACACGCGCAGCCACTATTCTTGCGGCCCTTCCAGCATAGGTGACTGCTGATTTTTGACAAACAAGTCTGGATAACCGGATCATTTTTTAAATCACTCACAAGACGTTTGTGATTATCTATAGGCAGAATGTGGCTTACAATTTCTCTATTCAGTCCGAGCAGAGACGATCCCAGGGAAACAGTCATCCTGGCCCCAAGTTTAGCCTCGTATATGACACAGGTCTTTGCTACCTCTTCATCGCTCATCGCCATAAGTCCCACAAAGGTAAGAGGTCGGCATATGTATTCTTTTGCTGCTCCAAAAAGCCACCAACACGGACAGATCCATATCACCTATAGCAGCCCCACTGGTTCTTATAAAGTTCGGACTAAGGTTGCTTAACCGCTCACTCTAAGTAGATCATATAGCAAATAGGTTAAGCTCCCAAGTGTTACAATGTGGCCAGTGGCGTGCAAAATATGAAGCCATCACATTAAACCAGTTTTAGCAAACTTTAGCAAGCTAGTACAAATGCCGAGCGGGGACAAGAAACTGGTAGGACACTGGTGCGTTCGTGCGCATGAGTAGCTTGCCAAAAATCTCCTTTCTGAGAAACTCATAGACCTCTGCTTGGCGTTCGTGTTCAATGATATTGTTTTCTCTTAATGTGCCTCTAAATGAGTCTTCATCTTTGCAGTAAAAGAGGTATATCCACGAGGTCTGCACGCGAAAGTCACGGGCAACGGCGTTATATATTTTTGTGTTATGACTCATACGCAGGCATGACGGCTGATATAGGCTAGTTTACCAAGGGTCGTTTCCTTATGCCTAACATCGGAAAGAAAGGCGCAGTCGTCAAGTATAAAACGTGTATTTTTCTCCTTTAACGTTTTAGCGTCAGCGAGAGTACAAAGAAGGTCGTCCAGATCATGGTCCCCATGGTTGACTCGAACAACATCCGCGTCTTTTTTGCCGCAGGACCTCGGTCTGTCGTATGCCTTGTTTATGTGTACAACAGATGATGACGATAAAATCAAAGTGGCCATTAAATGCCGATTTCGAGCAGTTCGCATGCAAATACGCTCTTGCCGCAGCTGCCGCGGCTGACGATCATGGCTCAGTGTGGTTGAAAGTTATCAAGATCGCTTACCGTGACAGCAGGCTAGTTAAATGCTTGACACACAGTTTGTATGTCGAGCTGCACGTCCATGATGACGTATAAGTACCTGTTTAACACGCCTGCTGCAGCGTTATGCATTCGCTCGCGTCTTCGATGCGTCTTCCTGACCCGTGGAGCTTGCGGTCTTCCGGTGACCTCATATCGGTGACAAGGATAAAGCGGTTTGGGTAAAAGGCAGCAACATCATTCGACGGTAACTTCGTGACCTTGATAAACTCCCTCGCCGTTATTTTTAGGGCCTCTTTCCACTGCTGGTATCACGACTCCCCCATGGGGATAGATCTAGTTTTGGACGCCCTCGATCATCACCTTGTAAATAAGGAGTTGTATAAATTTTCCGTATCACGCTCAAACGCAGTACTCTTTGCCGCATCCTCGAAGTAAAACTATCATCGTGCTTTTTTGCCAGCGTGTTTAGGTTGATTTTCCACGTATCGTCGCTCCTATTCACCACCATCCTGTGATAGTGCAGTACTCGGGTGTGACACGTTTCCATGTACTGCTGCTGCGAGTTCTGCGTGGGTCACAGCGTCATACTCCAGAGAGATACCGCTGATGGTGTAGCTCGCTCCCTTATTTGTGCTTGTGATTGTCCGGATGTAGTCGCTAAATGTCAGCTCGAAGATGACGTGGTCTAAAAGGGCAGACTAGTATTATAGCATAGTATGACATGTGATCATTTAGCAGCTCGAAGTGGAGCGGTGCAAAGAAGCGGCTCCCAAACGCGGCAGCGATAGACGCATCGGGCTGGGTAGTAAAGACGGCATCGCCAGCGTCGACACGTATAGTGGCAGTGTTCGCGGTTTGTATGCCCTGATAGGCAGCATCAGCCAGAGATCCTTGCAGACGCCCCAATCGTGAATGCAGATCAATTCGTTTCCTTAAAGCTTTACACTGATCTTTTTGACGATGGTTAGTCCTATATTTTACAGTTGTACAGTTGGCATCCGGCGCAGGACAGTCGCTGCTCAAGGCAATTGTAACTGCCAGACTAGCGGTGCCAGGCACAATAACATCTTTGTTTGCGAGGTTCGGAAATTTGACGATAAGCTGATGGGTTTGGTTTATGGTGCTCGGGTTATTAGTCACAACGACGGTATTCCGGACTCCCTTTACGCCAAGCCAGCGGCTGAGGAAGCGGAATGGATCGAGTTTGTTTCCGTATTGAGACATGCTTAAGTTTGGTGCTATTGAAGTTCAGGCGCCCTTCCTTTAACATGTTAAGATTTTTCATTGTGTCTCACAAATACTTCACTTTAATAGCGAAACATGGCTGATGACTTTGAAATGACCGAAATTGGTGGTCGCCAAGAGAATCTGCACGAGGAAGATGAAACCACCCTGAAGTCAATGATACAGAAGAGTTACCGACGGAAACCCCTTCATGGGCCGGCGGCATCAGTTCTCGACACGAATGATTTATTCAACTTTTCCTTAACAGCGTTAAAAGCTCTTTCCTGGCATAAACATAAATTTATATCATGCTTCATTAACCCAATATGACCTGGTCAGTCTGTAAATACGTCTGGTACCTATTTAACATCTCCGCGATTTGTAGACGCTGACCTTCAGGTAACTCTGGACACACGTTGACCGTACTTACTCTTTCTTTATCTACCCCAGTGGGGCATTCTAGGGGAATTTCTGTACTGGGGTCTACTTTTTGTTCGCACCCGACTCGTCTTCGATGACTGCAATACATACTACGTTCAATATCCCTTTTCTATCGTTTCCTCAGACCTCTCCGCGTATCGTTGTAACATATTTGCATGAAAAATTATCAACCTATCCTCCATGTCTATTCTGTAGTCCATTTCGTCCTTGACCTGCGTGACCTCGTAAGGCTCTTTCCATGGGACCAATAACTTGTTCTTACAACTAGGGAGAAGCACCAATACTCGATCACCTACGCCGAATTATCTATTTCGCGTTCCGCGGTTGTAATATTTTGTATATTTACGACCCGACACGTACTCTCTAATCTTTCGCGTAAGTCGACAACGTATTGGTAGGTCGTTTTTACTTCCTCGTCCGCGGCATCACCCGACCATATTTCATCCAGAATCCGCATAGGACCACGAACTATCCTACCGCATAGCTCGAACGACGAAAATCCCAAGGTTTCATGCGGTACCTCGCGATATGCAAACAAAATCGCGTTTAAATATTGGTACCAATCTCGCAATCTCTCCGTGCACATCTGACGTAGCATTTGTTTTAACGTGCCGTTAATTTCTCAATAAAGCCATTAAACATAGGGTGATACAGTGCTACACTCAACTGTTAAAATGATTGCAGCCTACTCATTTCCACCATAAGTAAATTGGGCCCAACAATTCGCGAGAACCTCCTCAGGCACCCATACCCTGCCTCGGCCACACGTTCGGTTTCAATAGTTGGTAATGCTATGGCTTCTGGGCATCTAGTTGCATAATCCATTAGTGTGAGGATATACCGATCTTTCCGGTCGGTAATAGGAAATTATGGTCCCACAATATTGACGGCCACCCTTTTAAATGGGGTATCTATTGCATTTAGCCTAATGGTACTCTACTTATTCTTCTTTTCGACCCGGTCTTCTGGCACACATCGCACTATCGACAAAATCGTCCTACATCGTTATTCACGCCAGACCAATAAGATTAGGCCAACACCCTATCAGTATTTTTTTTCGTGCCTAAATGACCTGCCATACTGGAGTCGTGTGCCATTCTAAGTACATGGGACCTAAATTTCTGGGGGACAACCAGTTGGAAGATTTTTCTACCATCCGACGTGGTAAATTCCCAATACACAAATCCTTTCGTATGTAAGAATTCCGAACTTCCCTCGCCTTTACAATCTTTCTCGGCATCGGACAAAATTTTATCCGTGGTCGCTCTCAAGGACGAATCATGCTCTTGCTCCCGCATAAATTCATTGCGCGAGATATCGGTCACGACTTCCGGAACTTTCAATTTTTGCAGTAGCTGTTTCCCCTACCGCTTGTATAATGGGAAAATAAAAATCTGACATAGGTGAAAGTCTGGAGCCCTGGACATTTCCAACTGTTAAGTCGTATATGGGATTGTCCTTACACAGCGCTTCGATGGTTCGGATCAGGAAAGACGTCTCGATTTCTATTCTCGCGACAGGAAGGTGATCAATCGTTGGATCTAACAACATACACGGGGATTTCAGACTAAGCATTTGGTCATTCCTAACGAGACTCAGCTTTACCACTACGCCCGTACACCTGGTGTCGCATAAGACCGTTACGTCTTCACCGTTGGCGGTACCACTAGCTGTCCGTACCCTCGCCTCGGGAAGAAGACAAGTGCCGATTGACTGAATAACATCCAGACTGATCAGGTACAATTCCCTGGTTCCTGGTAATTAGTCAGTCAGACCCTCACACGTTTTTTCGACCTTACCACACCCAACCCATCGTTGCAAATAAGTCCCAGTCCTACTACGGACACCTTGCTCAGTTAGCTCAAATCTCTTAAGGAGTGCCTTTCTGAGAGCGTCATAATCTGACGCGTCCTTCGTAGGAAAACGCAAAAACACATCCAGAGCTTTGCCATTTTGTAACGCGCAGAGATGGAGTGACCAATCATCCTTTCTCCACGTCTGGACAATCAAATCTATGCAAATAGCTTCCTCATCAAACGGGTGTAATTTGCGGCCTTGTAACTTGCCCGATTTAGTGTCTTGTTCCCCTCCTTCTGAGCTTGTAATAATTCAAATTTTCTTTTGTACTCCCTGTCCATATTCCTGTCTTCTAACTCTACTGTTTCTAACTTTGCTTCCCTTTCTTACCCTATTCTTTCCTCCTCTGGCCGCTTTTCTAATTCTATCTTCACCTTCTCAAATTCTATTTTCTCCTTCTCAAATGATATCGTTCTTTCCTCAGCTTTCTATTCTAATTATATCTTCTCCATCTCAAATTCTATTTTCTCCCATTCTGCCTGCCGCTCTATCTCCAACTCTTCCCTTTCTAGATCCCTCTCTTTTAATCACTTATCCCTCTCCCGAGCCTTCTCCTTCTGAACAAATTTTCTAAGGGACTCCCCCTCATAACCAAACTGCTTGCCTATCTCAACAAGATCTTTAAGTGACGACATGATTAATTGATCCCAAGTGCACTGCCATATGAAACGTACATTTATGGGAACAGCATCCAAATCAACCGTATCTTCCTTCTCAGAGGGCAAAATAAAAACAATATGTATACACGATGAACAAAGTGACAAAGGAACGTAATCTAGCTTGGTTCTGGCGTATCCGAACAATTTCTGGTAGTTATTTACCAACTCAGGGGCGTTTTCTGCGCGAGTGGTCATATCTTTCACGTTTGCAAGAAACTATTTTATACATTAAAGGCCTTTCCTGATCCTACTGTCTAGCTAAGCATTTGAGTTTGCGCGCCTAGGATTGCCCAAATATACATTAGAATGCTATCGTTAAGACGCTATACCCTGGCTCTGGTAAAGTCTTGCGATATGTCCAGGGTGAAATACACAAAACTGTTTAAGGCCCGCTGACCGGGCTGTCATGTGCGAAATAATCAACTTTGTGCTTCTTTGAAAAGTCAAACGCATACGTGTTGGGGTTCCATGCATCACTGATTGGCTGGTAGCCACTGTTGACACTATAGTTATACATCGTGCCCAGGCCTTGGTTTCTGTCATTCTGCCGCTAGTCTGAGTTTTTATTCACATTAAACTCGTTGCAAAAGCTCTCGTAGGCGTCCATGTTGCTACTGTTTTCAAGCGCGTTCCACCTTGTTTGTCCCGGAAAGAGCCACCGCATCTGAATGAATTTTTTTTTCACGTTATAGTAAACATGAAACCGGTAAAAGCTGTACACCATCTCTGATAGCCCTAAATCTCTGGACAACAGGTGGTCGCAGACGCTGATGTAACAAACGGTCGTTGCGTACCAGACGGCAAAGTTTAGTTGATTTTGCCAAAACTTTATCTCGCCGTCTGCCGTTTTAAAGTACCAATCGTCCACAATATTCTTCAACTTATCGGCTATTGACTAATTCTCTAGTTGGACCGGTAGCTCTTGAACAGGTAATCCGCACCAGTGCAAGTACACATGTAACGCTTCAAGGGATTTCGTTCAGCCCATGAAGGTACAACGTTTCGGCTTTGCTTGATAACAACAGATTTGTTCGACCACAACCAGCCCGGTGGAAGCCATTCACGATGGGTATTACAACACAGAATGACTGCTGACTTTGACGCGGAGATCGGGCTGGTTAGCATCACGCTCACCGGTCATAACTATCAGCTCTATCTCAGATCTCTAGCTCACATCCTTGGATTTTAATTTTCCGGGCTTTTCGTTATTGGCACGCACACGGCACCCAATGTCCCATCGTTTATCAACCTCCCGCGGCTTTATGTCCACCTCGAACAAATAAACTCAACTGGAACTATCATTGATGGAAAAAAAACAGACCCTGCTATACATTATTAATGTGGGTGGTGGGTCATATGGGGGAGTAGCGTACTGTCCCTATGGAATGCGACGTTGGTGTAGACTGCGTGACGGCGGCAGCCAGGAGGTCTCGATACGCATCTTAAACGAAAAACATTTGCCGGTTAATACTCTGGAGTGCACTATCACGCTTGAAATGAAAGAAAAGTGAGTGCTAGAACATTAAAGTGAGTCCTAACAAACTATGAGACTACGTGGTCCTGGCCACGCTGCTAGCGCGTTCGGGCCATCGCCCCCGTTTAATTTCGTCCCAGATGCTGAAACTCGCGGCCACGTGGCAGGAAGTGTTAGCACGGCCAGTGCAAGCGCAGGCACTGGTGCTGCCTTAAAGATCGTGTACTTAACGGCCGACAGTATCACGTCGGTCAGCGGAATTACAGCAATAAATAAATCCGGGTACTATCGCTGGGATTCAAAGTAAAACTTTTCAAAACGTTGGTGGTTTTACCCTCAGCAACAGCAACGACACTATCACCGTTCCGAGAGCCAGATTTTATTTCATTAACCTCCATAGGAATCGTGATATCGGAACATGGGCAATGTTGTCAATCCGTAAAACGGAGTTGTACAAGCACATAATGACAGCAGGAATTAGTCTGTTGGTGTCATCTCACACGAAAGCTTTGCAACTAACTTGGCATCTATGTTTGCCGCTGGAGACAATATCCAGTGTGTGGGTCTCAACGTCAACACACAAGCGTAGGAATTTTCTGCCATTCTAACCATCTTCGGCTTTCGCAATTAGAACTCGCTCTATAGTTAGCTTAAAGGCGAAAAACCAAAGCCATGGGGGAGCGACCAGACATAGACAGAGAACACGAATCATTGGTGCCGCCTGCCAATCCAGAGGTAGACAACGGAGTATTGGTGCAGATCGCACAAAAAAGTGCATGACATCAACAAGGGATACAAAATTCATCTCCGAAGATGAGTCCAAGCTTATCCTAGATGAAGTCGACAAATACACAACCATGATAAATGAAATACGGGCTGCGTCTCACAAGGCATACACTTCGGTTGTAATCAACGAAGTGGCAAAAATTCATTCCAAGCTGTGTGTTGTCAGCGGGAACATCAGAAACCACAGAACCTACAGAGCTTTCTCACTCGAGGCCTATTCCCAGCGCACCTCCAGCATATAATACGGTTTTTCAATAACCGACGGAAAAGACAGACAAAAAATACGCTGCCAAAGTGGCCTGATTTAGCGTTTTCGCCTTTTTTTTTTTTTTTTCTATTTTTTTTCCCCGTACATTGAAAAGAAGGATAGTTGCCTCACTCGTCGTCGCCTTCAACCGATATGGTCTGCAGAATCGCAGTAGAATATCGTGAACTACCAATGGTACTGTCAACATCGCAGAACTGCTTTGATGAGTAAATTCCAAACCAAACTACAAACAAGGCTGCCAAAGTCAAAAAGACATCAACAAGAAAGCATCGTGTGCACATCTGAACCAAAATATTTTTTTTAAATTTCTAAATATCTAGAAATAAAAAATAAAAATAAAGACACTAAAGAAAGACCCGGGCTAGCGAAGGGGGTAGACACTCCCTTATGTCGCTCCAAACGTTAGCGAAGGGGATAGACATTCCCTTATGTCGCTCCAAACTCTAGCGAAGGGGGTAGACTGTCCCTTATGTCGCTCCAAACCTAAGTGCTTTTTTTAGGAGACTGACTGTTTTGGGTCGGTTTTGTGGGGGGGGGGTTGGAAAGGGCGATCCCCTCTACCCCCCTCACGCACACTGCTGGGGTAGCAATAACAAGATTTTCAAGATGGCCGCTGGCCGCTGTGGCGGGCAATATAGGATGTCCAAGTGGCACCATTTTCATTTAGGACCAACTAGACCATGGGATGAATGTGTGTGTGTGTGTGTGTGTGTGTGTGTGTGTGTGTGTGTGTGTGTGTGTGTGTGTGTGTGTGTGTGTGTGTAAAGTTTCATCGCAGTCAACCAGATAGTTTAGGAGGAATATTGATAACCAACTTGTGCTAACGGACGGACGGACGACAGACGACAGGGATGTACAATAGGCCTGATGCGCCCTTCCGCGTGTCGTAGAAGTCGGCTAATGGAGGCAGGAACCACGGTGGTTCAGTGGTTCTAGTGCCGGACCGAAAGGGTGCTGGTTCAAATCCTAACATTGGATGAGCTTGGATCGGCTACTGTGGTGCGTCCTTGGGCAAAGTAATTTACTCCACTTGTCTTGGCACTAAATAACCTCCTTTTGTTGCTGTGTCGGGAACACCAAACCAAGAGCTAAATAGTCCGCAATATACAACAGCATTGTTGCCATAGGTTAAATAAATATAGATGTAGGTCTTTGTTTTCAACTGAACAGATGGATTTTAAAGCAATTTTTTTGGCGTGCGTACAGTACAGATTAATTAGGGTTTAAACAACAAATTTGCATCGTTTGTTTCCTTCCATTTAAGCACAAATAAAAAAGAAGGGTGTCTTATAGTCTGTAATTACTTTTCGTTTTTTTTTTCTTCTTCACACTATCCATTATCGATACAGCTTTCAGAAAATTAAACTTTAATTTTTCATTTCTCACTGCTAGGCTCTTCATCATGGTCATTAATAATCTTCAAAACCGTATTGTGTGAAAAGACTGGTAGCTAAACATATCAGATACGAAATTTTCATATCATTTCTAAATACATTCTTGAAATCGGAAGGAAAGCAAAAACTAATCAGTTCTGGCAATGACAGCACAACCAAAATGATTGAAGACAATCCCATTAAATTCAGAAGATACAGGAATACTGAACAGTGGCGAATCCGGGAAAGGACGGGGGTTAAACAAGTAGGCAAGGGGTCTGTGGAATGGAACCCCTGGTAACACCCCCACCCCCATCCCTACTCCTAAAAATGAGCGTGAAACAACAAGATTTCTTTACAGTTAGATGTTAAGGTTTCCTTTTGCGAAGAAATTTCCGGTCAACAAAATATATGATTTTTCTGGAAAGTACTACGCCGACATACATTCTATGCTTATTCTTGTTGTTTTTTTGTTCAGAAATAGCCGAGGTGGTCTGAATGAAATAGCAACCTTACGAAACCGGAATCGATACCCAGCATCCGGAGTCGGAGTAGATACAATACTGTGACCCAGCATTATACGGTTATACGCCGTGAAAATTAATCTAATTATCCCTTCTCAATCAAAAAGATATAATAAATTCACTTAATGTACCCTGCTGACAGTTGTTCCACGAGTATCTTGTGTGCAGTTACATCATTCGTAACGTACCTATAAGTTTACGACTGCAGTAAAATAATGGGAGTGTAATAATGCAATATTAGATGCAATCGTGTCTGAAATGAGATCGATAATGATGTGTTTTGTCCATCAGACCTGGTCAGGACGGCTACCGTGGTGTGTCCTTGGCCAATGTACTTTACTCCAATAGTTTCGACTCTAAATAGCCTATTTGTGTTGCTGTGCCGCAAAGCATCCAATGCACCGGTACGTTGCAATGGAGTAGATGGATACCTCGGGTACCGGTGTGCGGACGGGTGGTTCGGTAGTGTTCCGCAACTTTTGGCAACACTTTGGAGGCATAAAAATGTCTAGTGACAAAAGCAGAGTCAGGCACGGGTACCTGGACAACCAAGTCTTTTGCATCGAAAAATAATGCGAGAATACTCTATGACAGTCCGACTACGTCGAGCGATTTGTGCTCTCTGCTCGTTTTCACCGATTCAGATTTTATTATTTTCGTATGAATCGGTTCAACAAAATAAATACACGTTTCATCAACTCTGACGATCTCATTCAAATGTCTCTGGTCACTCATTTCATATTTGGCTAGTAGCTGTATGGCAATTTCAACCCAAGTCTGTTTTTGATCAGCCGTCAACAAATGCGGGGCCATTATGCACAAACCTTTCTGAGTTTCAAATGATTCTTCAATATAGCTGACAAAATAATGCTCATAATGAAAGAAATAGCTTCCACTGTGTATCGAACATCTTCATCAATTGCCTCCTTCACAGCACAGCAGCAACATCCCGCTCTCAAATCGCAGACAACGATCTTCCAGAACATGGGTCATCTTCCATGGAATCGTGACTTTTTTTGAAACGATGATACCACCTCACAATTGTAGGATATGACAGAATTACATCCATAAACTTTAGCCAAGTCTGCCTTGATATATGTGGGAGACAACCATAAGATCTCCCGCATTTGAAAGCATGCTCTTTGCCCAATAGCAGAATTAAATAGTATTACAAATTAAATCATTTTCATACATATGCACATCTATCATACAGTAAGAAAGATACATACATACATATCTTTCTTTCTTTCTCTTTTTTTTTTAGATGTTGAAGTTTATTGCATAAAGCCAGTTGACCAAAACAAATATTATAATGTAGTTAGAACTGAGTGTTGACAAAGCAATCTAGGAATTGGGTTATTGCATTATTCAACTAGGACAGGACTTTAAGTGTAAGATGCGTAACATGCATATTGTTTTTAATTGTATATATCATAAGGCATATACTCGCGTATAATTCGATAGCAACTGCAAACTGCATAGACCCAGATCTGCTGTTGCATAATGCGTAGACAGATCTGGGTCTATGCAATTTGTAAGGACTAAACAACATAGACCTTGATCTGCCGGCGCATTATGTGGCAGCAGATCAGGGTCTATGTTGTTTGCATTTGGACTTTTATTATACGCGAGAGTATATGGTATTTTTGTTCTTCAAAATTTGTATTGTTTCCTGTACAAATTGGTAATGAAATCGGACCATACGTCGTCACAACATTAAAGTCTTCTCCCTTACAATTATTACACATACAAATCACCAACATAGATTCTAAATATTACATCTGGTTCAGTGATGTGAAAATAAAGAGAGAGAGAGAGAGAGAGAGAGAGAGAGAGAGAGAGAGAGAGGGAGAGAGAGGAGATTGTTATTTCTGTCAGTGGTAATCACATATTTATGTTACAATTTATATCACATCTGTAAGTTGCGTATACAGAGCGTAATACAAACTTCTTAAATCTTCCATTGATGTATTAGATTTATTTGCAAGGATCTCAGACCTCAAACTCAATATTACCAAAACAAAAGCAGTCTGGAGAGGAAGTAAGAAGTTAATGCAGAAACCTCTCATCATATGTTAAAACTGCAATGGGTTGCTGAATTTACTCTGTTGAGTATAAAGTTCTCAGTCGACTTACATAAAATGTACATATAAATTTTTGAAAGTTAAACACACATGATAAAGAAATTTCTGAGGAATTGGGCAAAACGAACCCTAACACCAATTGGTAAAATAACAGTTTTGAAAACATTAGTGATTCAAAAATTAAATCATTTGTTCATCTCCTTGCCAAACCCTCAGTAAAATTGTATTAGGGAATTGAATGAAATATTTTCACATTTATATATAAGTCAAAAATAGATAGAATTAAAAGAGAGATTATGTATCATAACATCCACAAAGGAGTTTTAGCAATGATAGATATTAAAATATTTATATTAGCTCTCAAAATAAATACATGATACTGATACGTGTACCTTTTGTAATGGTTCACCAGAAACAATAGTGTATTAATTTTGGGAATGTAATATGGTTGATAGGTCATGGAATGGTGTTTCCCAATTGATTCGAGATGTACTAAAAATAGCACTTACTCTAAGTCCCAGAATTAGTTTTATTTGGAGATACAGATGTAGAGCAATTGAATGCAGAACCATTATATTTTATTCTTCTTACCAAGTACTACATATTGACTAACCAAGTACTACATATTGACTTACCAAGTACTACATATTGACTTACCAAGTACTACATATTGACTTACCAAGTACTACATATTGACTTACCAAGTACTACATATTGACTTACCAAGTACTACATATTGACTTACCAAGTACTATATATTGACTTACCAAGTGCTACATATTGACTTACCAAGTACTACATATTGACTTACCAAGTACTACATATTGACTTACCAAGTACTACATATTGACTTACCAAGTACTATATATTGACTTACCAAGTGCTACATATTGACTTACCAAGTACTACATATTGACTTACAAGATGAAAAGAAACATACCTATATTAAATGTACTTAAAAACTTCTTTAAAGATTATTATATATTAGAAAAATATATTGCAGTCAAATCGGACAGGAAAGAAAGTTTCATCAGAATTTGGGAACACTGGGAACCAATACTTCTTTCCACACATAGTTGATTTTTGTATTATACTCTATATACGCAAACTTACAGACGTGAGATAAATTGTAACATAAATATATGATTACCCTTGACAGCAATAACGATGCATAATCTTTTACATATATGAACACAAATGCCTACATACACACACATACATACATACATACATACATACATACATACATACATACATACATACATACATACATACATACATACATACATACATACATACATACATACATACATACATACATACATACATACATATGGACAGGCAGACAAAGAAACATATAGCGTGCATATTGTTTTTCTAGTTAACCCAAACTTTACAAAAATTAATGTTTTATTAAAGGAAAATCGCTAGTTATTGCTTTCGAAAATAAAGGTATGCCAATTCCTCTGGTTGTAGGATGTTCGCTGATTTAATGTTATTTGTCAGATAAAACGTTTTTTGAAATGCTACTTTTCGTATACCTTTCTGTGTAGTTAGCACACTAGTACAGCATCAGTCACTTCGCATTACAAGTGGTTTTAAAACTTCCAACTGCGAAAAAAATGACCGTGAACGATGGTGTCTCTGTTTTTCTTTTCTAATGGTAGAGAAATGGCTGAGGTATTGCACTTCTCGCAATTTGGGACTAAGATAATTATAATCTTAACCCAGTAGGAATTGATCAATGTTATGCAATAGTTGTAGTCACGCGCATAACCTTAAAATTGGAGAAATGGAAGGGGTTGGAGGCCGGAGGAAACAGTCTCGATGTCGGTTGAAGTGAGGAGCAACGCAAACTGTCTGGGCCACACTATCAACTTGCATGCAGATTTGTAGTAATATATTTTGGATATGCATTCCTAACCATTTTTCATTACCTTGAATTGAGAAGCTAACTTTTAATACGACAGTGAACCAAAGTCAGTGAAGATTTAAATTTAGCTTACAGTGACCTGATTCTGACACCAAGATTTAGTTGTCACCATAGCAGCAATATCATGTATGCATGACCGTCTCTGTCGTTACTTGTATTTTGTTTTCTCCGCCGTGGTCAACTTTTACATTAAAGATACCGCAGGCTTCATTTCGGAATAGCATGCCTTTCGTCGTTGATATTTTAAGCAATTTCGTATGCAGGGTGTTGACCAAACAGATAGAATATTTTTGCTGGACACTTCAAAAGTGGACATTGCATACACGATGCTTACCAAAGGTTACCTAAGTACATAAACCATACAGAAATGCTTGACATGTCGTCGATCCTAATTATTGTAGACGACTGTTTTTATTTATTGTGATTTTACACCCATATGTTTTCATTCATCCCCATTTGTTACTTGTATACTCGTATCTAATGATTTTTGTGATTGGTGATCTCCATCTATATCAATCTATATCTACATCCTTGCTACAAGTCTGTATTTATCCCTTTGTTGATATGTGGATATAAAAGTGAGGATCCAAAGACAAAACAATGTAGTGCACAAGTATTTAACTATAATATTTTGAAGTATAGTAATATGTTTCATAATTTTCCTTTGCACAAAATATTATTTTTTACCCTGACTAACTAACATTAAATTAATGGGCACAATGTGTAGCAAAGATGCAAAACCTTTCAATTTAAATTTGAAAAAAATAACACAATATAAGCATTACAATGAAAATTAGCTATGTTATAACAATATAAGAGCGCTGCAGTAAGAATCATGTTAACTGAGGTCGCTTAACGCTGACTTTTGACTTCGTAGCGCTATAGTCCATGACATTACAACAGGATTCCCAGATCGCTCACATCTGGAGGTTTCGATATGGCAGAATATTTAAAATAACATGTATTAATAAGAAACTTCGTAGCCATATTCTTCAACGCCCATTTCTCAACACATCCATTGATAGATACGTTCTTTGTACCTCTTTGTTCTATATCGACCAGGTGGAAGGAAGCAAATCGAGGACATTTGGCTAGAAAAGATCCTGGTACGCAAAGTTTATGATTCCTACTTTACACATTAGCAGCTAAATAATCCGCCGAAAAGAGCTTTATTTACTCCGCCCGCCGAATGTTGTTTATGTTCCTTTGCAGATTCGAGAATCTTGCAAGATAAATACAATAGACCTGCTTCCAAATTCAGTTGCCAGGTTAGAGGGCAAACAAAACATAGCCCAAATGGACACACTATTTATATACTTTCCACAGACTTTGTGTACCAGAACTAAATTAGATGATTTTTTTTTCTTATCAACTTTAAAATATATACTTTGCCTTTTTCAAAGATTTAAATTGATTATGTTTTGATACTTCAAATATAGTCATAAATAACAAGAACGTTTGAAGCCAAAGATTTAGTAGTTACTTTAGATGTTATAAACCTTACATTGTGGTTTTGTTTTTTTTCCAAAACCAAATGAAAATATGTTGGCAGTGTAACAGAAATATTCACCCTGCAATAATACTTACAATATACTAGCATGATACTATTTACCATAATATATATGGAAAGTCTGGTATTCAATTTGCTGGAGATAGGTGAAAAAAATATGAGTTTTGTGTCCTCTAAAGGATTGTGAAGCAGTCTATTAATAATGATAATTTATTACATATTATGGATCATATATACATATATTCCACATAACTTTAATAATAATAATAATAATAATAATAAGAAGAAGAAGAACAATAACAATAGGAAAATATGTAAACCTGTCTGTTTTTCCCGACATAGAAATTTATCGCAGATGATAAAAGTAAGCAAATCTTTTTTGTTTTAAAAAGACCAAGCTAAAATTCATATAATATTCAAACAATAATTTGGATAAAAATTTACTGAAGAACTTAAATTAAAAATATAAAATCAAATAAGAAATGTCACATTAATGATCGGCATTGAACTTTATTAACGAGCAAAACTTATATGAGATGTTAAAGGTGCATAGGAGCATATTTGTTTCTATAGGTCATTTTGATCCTATTTTTTATATTGTCCTTCACGCATACGTTTGTAGAAACAAAAATTTTAAAAATTCCTCGAGGAATAAATTAGACCCGAAATCATTGCGTTTTTTAAAAAAAATCACTTAGCTGCTATGTATATAATGATGCAGTTTTAAAATACTGGATATAATTTCTAATTATTTAAAAAATCTAATCCAATATTTCAGAGGGGAATAAATTAGTTCCGAAATCATTGCGTTTTTATGTTTAAAATAATTTAGCTGCTCTGTATATAATGATGCAGTTTTAAAATACTGGATATATTTTCTAATTGTTTAAAAAAATCTATTCCAATATTTCAGAAAACAAACTAAAATAACGAGTATGTAAAACTGTTAAAAAAGACGAATTTCACGTCTGATTTAGGAATGGGAGTAATGGAGCTTAAATACATTATTAAATTGAATTTCCTTTTGTTGTGTAATTACAGCTTCTCTTTCATTGGGAAATGTCCTGAATTTATCTACTAACCTTTCACTGAACAATAATGCTATTTTACTAAACTGTGGTGTAAATTAATGAATCTAAGTATAGTTTCTAATGTGTATACATTTTATTGTGGTTAGCCTAGGGAAGCAGCTATGTTTGGTCACACCTGAAAGGGCTGCAAGAAATAATTTCATTAGTAAGAGAAGATACAAAAAGGCCAACATTAAGAGGCCACCCACTAGATACTACTACTCAGGTAAAGTTTGATTTTGAGTTTTAGTTTATTTTTTAGCAAGTGAGTCATCACAGACCACATGACAATTACTAATTACAGAGGGCTCAGTTTAATAATATTATCCGGAATACTTAGAGATACCTTATCCAAGTGACAATCTCCAAGGTCACTGAAAACGAAATGGACTTTTCTCCCCAGGGAATATATATTATATTATTTATCAAAGTGTTACACATTTACTATGTTTTCATTACAGAGACAATGCTGTGTTGAGTATGTAGATCTATTACTTTAGACTGACCTCTGTTCAAATGGAACGTTTCCATTTCCCACCGTAGTTTCCATGTTTGGTTATGTGTACAGTTGTTGTCCGATTTATTTTAATCTTCACCTCCCCGCCCCTCCTCATTTTCAGCGAAATATATAATCCCATAATCATATTAAACAAAAAGTACGCTTTATTTTTTATCTGCTATTTAGGCCTTTTAAACACGGGTATGCTCAATTGGTCAGTGCCGACGTAAGGTGGAACTTTGCTATATGTTTCGAATTTTCTATCCAATCGAATAAACGTGGCATTTGTCAGGACTCAGGAAAAACATTCCTAAGCACTCGTCCCTGGGACGAGTGAGTTGCATGAGCGGGACGAGTGAGTTGCATGAATTCCTCGTCCCTGTCCAAATTATACTCAGCACAGTACAGTTCTCCATTACACTGCTTACGTTTTTACCTGTTGTAAGCTTAGGTCAAAATCACGAAAATATTATGTTCTAATACACCGCTCATTAGATAAACATATAATAAGAGACAAGATTTGTAACTCCAGAAATTTCCCTTGATTTCTTAGTGGTATTCGCGTTTGCAGTGAAACCTTTCAGTAATCCAGGTGTCATAGTTGTCCTTTTATATCGTAGTAAAGGTGTCTAAAATACTATTCTTTGTCAATGATTTGTGTCTGATAAATTGTCTTTAGGTGTATCAACAGGCCAACAGATCAATCATCTAATTTAAATAATTTTATATTCAGCAATTTTCAATGTTTTTTAATCCTTTCAACCGTATCAGTGATTTCACACTTATGTCAAAGTTTGCCATTCATATGGGTGACTCTGCTTTAGCTCCTTCGTATAACTCAATCACCATGTCTTGAAACAAAAAGAACTTTTTTTCTCCACAAATTCCATCGGTTTTTGATGAATTGTTGTAAATTGATCTAGTAAAATTTACGCGATATTTAGGTTGTATAGTAAATTTGTCCGATTGCAAATGTATATATTTGCCAACATCAAAAACCTAAATGTTTTCTTCTTCGTAATGCATTATTTCAGCCACCTTCCCATCTGGGTTGATACTACTTATTTCAATGTTATCATCATTTAATGTGATGTGTAAATCTGCATCCCTTTCTTAAACATTTGGGCATATTTTTTCGTCTTTGAAATCAACAAACTAACACATTTCATTCTTCGACACAAGTAGCTTAGACTAAAATTTTATCTCGTACAAACTTGTGAAAAAAATAGACATTATCTATTGATTGTAACAATGTTGCTTTCGTGTTAAACTCGTGTAATATCTCTATCACCTCTTCGAAAACTGTAAATTTAATATAATGTGTTTGTGTGCCATTATTTGTATTGCGTTAAATAAATTTCGCTCGGTTCATATCAAAGCACAGATTGTCTTAGTCTGACTAGTGAGTGCTCGAATTTGAAATTTCGATGCTTTTTTTATTTATTTATTATACGTAAACCAAGCTCACGCAAAAAAAAAAAAAAAAAAAATTAAGACATATTAAACTTCACATTTGCTCAGAATTTTCAACAGCTACACTACTGACATTATGGAAACTGCTTGTAGTAAAATGACAAGAGGAAAAAATTCTATTTATGTTTATTTTTGCATTCTGACGTGAATTTGTATGTGTTGGCAAGCTTGCAGTCTATTTCGGTAACAGACGCTGCACCGAAATTTCGATTGTCACTTAATTTCGGTTTGCAATCGACACTAATCAATGACAGATTTCTCCATCGTTTTCAGACATGATTATATTTGTGATGACAGTTAAAACTGCTACTTAAACAATTTATTACTGTATATAATCAATAGTTTTTCTTATAAATGTGTACCGTTTGGAGTTGAGTATAACAGGTATACGATACTGTATGGGTGACACAGCATAGCGAATAGCAACAGGTCATGAAAGTTCAGTCATTGACAAATTGCATGATTCATGTGGAAAACTAATTCTAAAAAGTGAATACTTATAGCCTACTTTTTGTTTGGGGTTCATTTTTAGGCATTATTGACGGCGCCTTTTCATTGATTATATAAATGTATACTAGAGGTTCAACAATCTGGACAAATTTTAAGATCTATTCGTCCTGAGAGAGAGAGAGAGAGAGAGAGAGAGAGAGAGAGAGAGAGAGAGAGAGAGAGAGAATGAAAAGACGAAGAACAAAATGAAATAGGCCTAATTGTGGAAATACAGGTCTAAATAACATACATGAGGGCAGATATACTTTTTAAATGGAAAAAGAAAGTAGTTCCAGAAGAGATATCGCCACTGTGGTGATAAAACTGGTATCGCCATTGTGAAGATATAATTTTTCTCCCACTGATATATTTCAATATCTCATTATGAAATATATAATAAACTGCTTTGTTGTTATTTACACAGATTTTGCAGGCTGATCAATAAAATCTGTTCGATAAGGACGAAGTCTGTTCGTCAAACACTACAATCAACTATTTGCAAGATCACCACACTTACTCTACTACACATAATATCCTTTATGGATATATACTTTACTGATAGGAAGAAAAGAGTTCAAGTTACGCCATAACTATCAGCTGAGTACCCACAATATGTATACATGTACGTTTGACCTATAGACGATTTCAAAGGACGCATTTGCAAGCTTAACATGAAATGGAGATGCTTTATAGATTGGATACGATTGTGGAGAACAATTTTTGAATGGAAAGAGATAATATTTAATAAATGTCGCCGCTTCTTGTACAAAATATTGGGCTTCATTTGATGTATCATTGCGCTGCCATCACTGTTTATTGTTCAAGTCTAGCGCACCTGTACGGATGGCGACATTAGTTACCAAATAGCGGTTCAACAATTAATTCTGAATACATTTTCAACAAAGTATTTCCCCCCCCCTATGCTGATTTCACCAAATACATCCGTTTAGTTGTAAATAATTCTCATGTTTTAATAGACTTCTAATCTGAAGACAATTTAGGGTTTTCTAACAATTTTCCAAGTTTTCCAATATCGAACACTTGCAACTAAATTCCCATTACAGGGGCGGATCCAGTAATATCGTTGGGGGAGGGGGGCCTAAACAAGTAGGCAAGGTGTCTGTGGGACGGAACCCCTGGAAGTTCCAGCATTTTAAGTGTTTTCAGTGCAAAACTATTCAAGACTTAATTCCCTTCCACTGAGAAGATTCGTTTGCACCTCCTAGTTGTACAAATGTAAATGAGTTCGCCTTGAGGTCGGGCTACATTGCCTTCATATGCATCGGTACAGTGGCGGCGCGAGGGGGTGGGGGGTCGGGGGTCGGGGGTGGGGTCAATTGTCCCCGGTCGCCGGGCGAGGGAGGACGCCGTCGAGAGCTTTTTTTCTTTGCAGCTGTAACCGGGGCGTAGATCGGGGGGGGGGGGGGATTGGAGGGTGGCAACTGACATAAAAACTGTTCTCTGTGGCAAAGTAGGGGCGCCACTAAAGATATATTGCCCCCGGGCGCCGCGAATTCGCGAATCCCTCGCGCCGCCACTGCATTGGTATAGGGTTGGAAAATTCCACCCGAGGGTCAGAATGTTGCTTCAGACACGAGGCTTTGCCTACTATCTGACGCAAAATTAGGATGGAATTTTCAATTTTCCTATCCTACACTGAAGCTTAATAAAGTTTTATTTTTCTTTTTTTTTTTCTTCTCACATTCCTGAACAAAAAATGAGGGTCTAAGCAAAAATGGTGTATTGTGAATACTGATGTAACTTTCAAACAGCAAAACATCCATTGAAAATTTCCTTACCTTAAGATAGAGCGTAAAAAGTTAGAATTATTCTGAAATATTCAGTGCAAACTTTAAATGACATTTAATTAAATAGTAATCGATTCGACTTTGATCTAGAATTGATTTAACCATTAAAAGTAATAATGAGAATATCAAATTAAAAAATACAAACAACAATTACAACAATGGCTTTTTCAGCTCGAAATTGGATTAAACAAGCCGTATATGTACATAGGTCGGTCAGTGCGAAACGGCTTGTTTGTGGTACACTTAACTTCAACCGGTGCTTGTTGTAGTGCGTAAATGTGTTGCAGCTAATGTTGATCTTGATTATTGTGAAAGAATGTTGAAGTGATGATCGAAATAGGGAAGTTTTTGCTATTTTGTGTGCACTATGCTCGCAGTATAAGGTCTAAATAGTCCACGAATCAGGATAAAGGTCACGTGTGAGGTAGGTTCAATACAGGAAAACAAGATCATTCATACACATATAGGAATGTGAGAAACATCTTTGTTTGGGTGATCATGTGAGAAACATCTTTGTTTGGGTGATCATGTGAGAAACATCTTTGTTTGGGTGAACACTGGTTACATTTTCTCACAACATCTTTCCTATTAATTTGTGTGTGGTCCTTGAATGAGTCAATTTTCTTTTCACATACCACGCGTTGACTCATATAAATTGCATGTGGTTGTTGGATGATAATATTAATATCCCTATAACACACTTATTCCATTATATAAATGTATGTGTGATCATCGAGTGAGTATATTTCTGCTCAACTATCACACTTTCCATGACTGAAACTCTCAATTTCATGAATTTCTGTGAGTTCGTCGGGCGAGTCATCCATGTACCATACAGCACGTCAAATAGACTATATTGTTCAAGGGATACAACTATTGGCAACAGTCATATAATAATAAGTTGTTTCCCTTCATCTGTTGCTATATTACTAATGCGAGTGATTTTTATCAGCAAGAATTAGAAATAATACAATCTCCCTCTGCCCAAGATTGTCAATTGCACTAATAAAAAGAATCCCTTCAACGGTCTCCCACCCCCTATATCCACATACTTTTATTATGAAAAGATAAACTGAGCAGGACTCAAGTCACACATAGTAAGTTTGTGACATTTTCCCCAGCACATAGTGACTGCCAACAAGTACAAAAATCGATCGTAAACAAAAAATTTTTTTTAAAAAAATATCGAATTCGAAGTCAAAGTTTGTATCTGCCGCCGTGCAGTATTCCCAAAAATCCAGATGATTACTGAGAATTCGATCTATCATTGTATACTTTATTTTCATTTTGCATCTTTTATAAATGTGTATAATGTGCATTTAAAAGTCATAAATTTTATTCGATTTATTAAAAGTTGTCTGAGAAACGAAGTACAATCTACGCCGTTACAATATATATATATATATATATATATATATATATATATATATATATATATATATATATATTGCACAAAATTTAGAAAAAGCGCTCCTTAATTAAGGTTTTCATCAGGGGACAATAATGAACATGAAACGAGACTCACATACAAAAAAAGGGAAACGTATATAAAGAACAAGAACAACATAACAGAAAAAATAACTAGTAAGGTAGCCATTGTCTATTAATAAGGCGATAAAATCTGGACCCAAGCTAGAACTATAGCGTTTCACTGCTTAGCGTGACCTGGTCATCATGTCACTGTTAGGAGATTAGATTTCGTTGGGCGGCATCTGGTGCGGTGCGTTATATTTCTCTTTTGCTTTACATCACGGATATAACCTCCACTACAAGAAACAAAGATATCAAAGTATTTACGTTACAAGGGAAGGTGGTAGAAAGACGTAATCATCGTCATCATCACTTGATGTCACTAGAAGAGAGTGAGGCTGAACAAACTGACAGGAAAGAAACTGACGCAAATTTGGTTAAATACAATTCTATTGGACCAGAGTTTTTCGTTAAAGCCATGTGTTCACATATGCAGTATCCAATATTTCTTTTTAGGCCACGTTCGCTGTCAGTCCATCTTAGATCTGACTCAGTGAGCAGCATTTAAAGGCACTGAACAGAGTGCCTCGGCTTAGTTGAAATGGTTTGCGAGTTTTGTGTTGGTCTTGTTTCTAATAAGGCTTTTTGCGATTGTTTTTTCTTTTTCTATAGTCAGCTGTTTTGCCAACATATTGGATAGCACAGATCTTGCACGTCAGGACATAAATGATGTTTTTACTGACACATCCTAACCTTCGGTTGATATTGTAAGTAGCTTCTGTTGATGCAGTCTTGAAAGTAGTAGTCTCTGGAATTTGCTTACAGATTAGACAATGTTGTGTCTTTACATTTGTACATCCCTGTTTCCGTACTATGATTTGAGTTCAACTGGACACGTACAAGGTGGTCTTTTAATTTTTTGGGGCAACAAATTTAAAAGATCCCCTTGTGCGTGCCCAGTTGAACTCAAACCACACAACGTATGGATCCGTGCCTGTAATGACAGGGTCAGTCGTCCCAACGTCAGGCTATAGAACCCCGGCATTGCCTCAGGCCATACGAACCGAACCTAGACAAATACGACTGTCGACTGACCTTGGAACTATAACAAGGCCAATAAGAAAACACCCATTTATGACGAAAGGTAATTTACTGCGATCGTGCGTGAGCACGTATAATGTCATAACAATAGTAGACGGCTGAAATTCACTCCCACGGCTTCTAAACACTATAGTCTGTTTTTACTACTACTGCTACTACTACTACCTCAACCACTACTGTTAAGTGGAAATACTAGTTTTTGATCAAGCATATAAAATCACAATTATCGATTAGGTAAAAATAGTACATCCGGGATAACGTTTATAGGATCTCTTTCCACAACCATCATAGATTGCACTGATTATGTACGGTACTTGCTTTAATTACTTTCCTTTGTTCTAGTCATTCACAATTGCATGATCGCTTGGTTAAGACGCACAGAGCATGCAGAACACTTCATCCCTTTTATATTTTCAATTACACTTGTATAAAATGTATCTTTTGTAAATATCTTCCCAATTCGTTATATTCACGTAATGTTTGTGTTCATTGGTGTGTGTGTGTGTGGGGGGGGGGGGGGGGGGTTGCTGGGACTAGAATTACACAGGAATTGGTATCTAAGCCTTTTATGAATCTATATCTGACTTCCTGTTGATATGCAAATGAGGCCTCCAGTCACTGCTTTAGTATTTGAGATGAAAGGAACAGCAGGGTATCTATTCCCTGAGGTTGTTTATAGAGCTCTTTATTATCTATAGAAGAGATTTCCGAATGTGAAATTTGATGCTGTGATAACGATTTTTTTTTTTATTTTTTATTTTTTTTATTCTGAAATAAAATTTTAAAAGTTACTTAAAATTGCACATTACTTAAAAGTAAAATTCCTTCTGTTCTTCTTCGAATATTTTTGAACAATTTGTGTTTGAAAGTAAATCTATGACATGAAATCAAATTGTATCAAAATTATCCCCAAATCTAAGTTCTTACATCCTTTTAAAATGGGTTAAAATAGATAAAGTGTAAAAGTATTCACACAAAAGTAACACCATTAACACCAAATAAAGACACACCATTACTCTTGTTAATGACTGTACAGTATAACAGTATAACTATGATTCCTATATTACATATAAAAAATGAACATAGTGGTTTACGAAAAGGTTAATTCATGAACAAAACAATGAATCAATTTAACGGTTTACTCTAGTCGCAAGTTTTCATTATAAATAGCACACAAAGCAAAAATAAAACTACATCAGTACATTTTCATATATTTTACAAGTGTAAAGATACTTGTTCAACCATTGTAAATAAATAAATAGAGACACAATGTGGTGAAAAAAAATCAGGTTCTATAAGATAATGTGTCTCGGAAGCCTCGGTGGCATGAGAGAATATTTTAATGAGGCAGAGAAGAATAGGTATATGCCTGTGTAATTCTAATCCCAGTCTACTGTAATTGTTTGCCTTTGATAAGGGCACCCTTAGGTCTCGAAAGCGCGCATGCTAGTTTCAAACTAGTGTTGCACTGTTTTTGCAAGAGATATTCTCATAGATTTATGAAAGATTGTTATTTTTGACGTGTTTTATATATATATATATATATATATATATATATATATATATATATATATATATATATATATGAATGATCGACAAACTGACAATTTCAATTTTACATGTTAAATGAAGAAAAGTCTATACGAAAACCGCGTACCTATTCATGTATCTTTCTTGTTTACTCCGTGACAGCATGGTTACGTCAATTAAATAGTGGCCATTGTCCATGTAGAATGAAATCAAAACTTAATTTCGGAAAAAAATTAAACTAAATTTAGAGTGATATAATCAGAAGTTATTCCTACATATTCAATGCTTTATCTTCAACTACAAAGACAATGGAGGTAGGTTGCTATGAAATCTTTATTCTAACACAAACAAATGAGAAGATCAACAAGACGAAGTTGATATTTTGGCCAAGTACCATCTTTTTATTAGTCATAATATCATTTGACGTTATTTCCACTCATTTGTTACAAAGTCTATGAACTAAGGAAATGCGCTCGAGTTGAGTTAGTAAGGAAGTTATATCGATAGAAATATAGCCACATACAGCGTGAGGAATGTTACACTGGCAATACATTAGTGTCTTACTATTAGATGTTTTAGCAAAATAAAAATTGATACACAATACTTTTTATTTTATTATTATGTGCTTTTCCATTTTCTAGGATATTAACCTCGTCCATTCCGGTATGAATAGGTATTGGGCACCTCATCCATTCCGGGATTAAATGGTTATGGGGACTCGAGTTAAAAATTAAACGTTAGATAGTACCTTAACTTAGTAATTCGAATAAAACCAGGTCTACTTCTCACTGAACTTGCGTCTGAAAAACCCAGGCAAAGTTTGCTTGGTCAGCAAGTAAAAGTCTGATCCACACCGACACGCATTTATGTCATTCAGATCAGAATAGAATAACTTTATTCCAACTGAAGTTTAATAATAGAAATATGAGATTAAATTCAAACATATAAGCATATAAGTGTGGGAAAAAGGAAATGAAAGAAAGATACACAGTATATATATATATATATATATATATATATATATATATATATATATATATATATATATATATATATATATGTATATATATATATATATATATATATATATATATATATATATATCCCAAAGCATGATCGCAAAACAACCAAAACGTTATATAAAGTTTTCTTTACAGTTTGATGGTTTAAACGCTCAAATTACAGGACATACATACATAAGATACGTTGTTTGTAGTTAGGTACACTTTATATACAAAAAGAGAAGAATATAGCCATGTACAGCGGCATTGTCTGTTCGTGATACGAGATATAATAGTTTGCTCTTTACGGTTAGCAATCATTTTGATCAAATTGAACTTCGCCTCATTTTTCCGTTTCTTTATCAATCCCGGTATCCGAGTCACGCATCTGAGCCACGAAAAGAATAACTGCTGACGTCGTGCGAATTGGATCCAAATCGCGATTTAGGATGACCGGGTTTGACCTATGACGCATATAATATAAAAATATGTTTATATGTTGTTTTATTTTATTGGGAGTGCCCTATACTAAAGCTATTAAATTCAGAGACGCAAACGATATTTGCTCCTGTATCTATTTTTACCCCCTAGGCAATAAATTGGAAACAATCAGGATCCCCATCCTATAGACCTTTTCAATGAGTAGGATTTTCAATTACCTCACCCAGTTTTTATGTCAGTTGCCAATCTCCTCCCCCCCCCCCCGCCCCATATATAAGTTTCTGAAGAATTGCCCCCAGTACTCTAAGGTGAGGTGAAATACTATGAAAATTTCAATTGCAAAAAAAAAAAACAGATCCCGACGGCGCTCCACTTCGCCTGACGCCCCCCCCCCCCCAATCTCCTCGTGCAGCTACTGACTCTTTGCCCCTTTACCAGGCTTAGAGCCAGGGACATAAAATTTGGCTTTCTCATATGTACCCATTATCTTGACTGAACGCCTTGCGGACTTGGACCTAGGCTATCTTTGTTCCAGCTACACTCCCACATAAACCAATAAGCTGTTCTCCGCATTTTTATTTTATTTTTATTTAACCGTCTGGATACAAAGGTCAGTTGAAACAAATTTATTAATTAGTAGCGAGCGACCCCGATAATCTGCATGCATAACAAGCGGAATGAATTGTGTCTTCATACGGTTTTTCTCCGCCACCAGTCATGCCAAAAAACGTGTTGGTTTACACTCACATAGAGTATACATTCTGTCAAGAACATGTGTAGTCAAGGTCAAGCGTGAGCGCTGAAAGGAAATTCCCATCACTCTGCCAATGTGTGACATGCATATATCAGTTTACTTACCAACCTATCTACCTATTTATATATCACTCGTCTTTCTTTCGTCATCGTACAACCCCCCCCCCCACCCTCTCGTCGATCGGGACCGTCTCCGCTCTCCAAGCCCCTTTCGTTTCACCAATTTCAAGGTTACCCGTGCACCTTCCGGGAAGTAAAATACCAAAACTATTTCGTTACCCATAGGGGAAAAAAAGACCCCCCCCCCCCCATGTTCCATATGCTGATATTAAAGTTCAGTTAGTTCACCCGTTAAACACAGATAGTATTTTGAAAACCGTGTCATGGATAATTATACTGACCCTCAAAAAGAAACACCTCACTCTAAACTTTTAATTAATACCTTATACTTTAACAAACGTTAATAGGATAATCAATTTATTTACATTTAGAAATCTTTGTGAAAGATGATTTTTGAAATTTTAGAGACTTTAACATTTCCCTCTTAGAGGTAAGCGGGTTATACCAACAAATGTCATTTTTACAACAAATTAAGAAATATTTTTTTTAATTCGGCATTTCTGTTATGTTTTCCTATTTTTAAGGGAGGGTAAGTATTTGTGTGAAGTAAAAGGATATAAGATTGTTTATTTAGGGAGGGAGGGTTTATGTGTTACGGCACAGTAACAAAAGTAGGTTATTTAACCTGACACTGTGTTGTTATGTTAAAGTCTAATGGTCGCGTGCCGAAGTCTATTAAATGAAGAAACATTATACAACTCGAGAAAATGGCACTCCCTTTTTTCCCTGGAAAGCGGTTATTACCGACTTTCCTTTAATAAAACATAATTATGTAGTAAACAATCAGTTCTTTCCAACATCTTTATAGTGTTCGATTTCCCTAAATAAATCATTTTCAATCTTATTTTCATCTCTCAGTTCATTCTGCAGACTAAGTTGTCAATCTAAATAAATCTGACAATCAATGATGTCACGTTGTGAATCAGATATTTCAGCAGCTCTGTCATTGACTAAGATTCCCATGTCTTCTGGATTTGTTACTCCTCCATCTTTTGCAATTCTTTTTCTGTCAATTTTTAGCAGTTATATCTTGATATGTTCCATTTGCAATAGCTATGTGCAATTCCTGTTTGTACTCTTCAAAATGTGCCTAAGGCATACGTACAGAGCACGATTCTATAGAAATGAAATTATTGCTGCATTGGAGGCGATATGGGGTAATACAGGAAATCCTATGTTAAAAATATTCATAGGTTTACATGGGGGGGGGTGGGGGTGGGGGGGGGGGCACTATAAAGTCAAAATAAGTTCTAGTTGGTTGTCAACATCGACATAGACATAGATCTAGACCTAGGCAAACACAAACAAACATAAAACACATAGAGTGGCAATGATTTTGAGTAGTATCTCTGTTTTCAAAGAG
The DNA here is from genome assembly GCA_029931535.1 of Margaritifera margaritifera. Classification (NCBI taxonomy): domain Eukaryota; kingdom Metazoa; phylum Mollusca; class Bivalvia; order Unionida; family Margaritiferidae; genus Margaritifera; species Margaritifera margaritifera. The sequence continues at coordinate 2,668,312 of JAQPZY010001459.1, forward strand.
ATTTGAAGTTCACTGAAAGAGGCCGTTGGGTTTTGTCCTGGATCGCTGATGTTTATCAATATCCAGGACCACTGCACCTCCAGGACTGTGTTCTACAACAAGGGTACATCAAGTACTCCGTCATACGGTGGACGGAGAGATCGAGTCTAAAATCAGACTCGTCGGCCTCCTTCTCCCAATCCTCTTTCTCTTCTTCAGGAATCCATTATTTTTCTCACCTCTGTCGCATTCTTTCTTGCACCCTCATCCAGTTGGCATTGAGGCGCAGGAATTCTCTCTCTCCTCTGGCGCTCCCTTTCTTTCTTTTCTTCAGTCCAGGCTGCCTTGATATTCACCACTTCTTCGTCTAAAACTTCTCTGACGAACCCCTTCGCTACGCAGTGGGCATCTTTTCAAGAAAATGGACAGAGTGTCCGGGTGAGTTGAAATGGTTTGCGACTTTTGTGTTGGTGTTGTTTCTGATATGGCTTTTTGCGATTGTTTATTCTTTTTCTATAGTCGCTGTTTTGCCATCATATTGGATAGCACAAATCTTGCACGTCAGGACATAAATGATGTTTTTACTGACACATCATAACCTTCGGTTGATATTTTAAATAACTTCTGTTGATGAACTCTTGAAAATAGTAGTCTCTAACATTTGCTGACGGAATAGACAATGTCTTTACATTTGTATGTCCATGCTTCCGTACTATTATTCGCGTTCTACTGGGTACGTACAAGGTGGTGTTTTAATTTTGGGGGGCAACACATTTGAAAGACCCCTTTTTTCGTGCCCAGTTGAATTCAAACCACACAATGTATGGATCCGAGTCTGTAATGACACGGTCAGTCCCAGCGTCAGACTATAGAACTCCGGCTTCCTCAGGCCATACGAACCGTATCTAGACAAATACGACTGTCGACTGACCTTGGAACTATAACAAGGCCAATAAGAAAACACCCATTTATGACGAAAGGTAATTTACTGCGATCATGCCGTGAGCACGTATAATGTTATAATAATAGTTGACGACTGATATTAACTCCCACGGCTTCTAAACACTATAGTCTGTTTTTACTACTACTACTACTAGCACTGCTACTACATGTACTACTACTACTACTAGCACTGTACTACTACTACCTCAACCACTACTGTTAAGTGGAAATACTAGTTTTTGATCAAGCATATACACTCACAATAATCGATTAGAAATAAATAGTACATCCGGGATAACATTTATAGGATCTCTTTCCACAACCATCATAGATTGCACTGATTATGTACGATACTTGCTTTAATTATTTTCCCTTGTACTAGTCATTCACAATTGCATGATCGCTTGGTTAAGACGCATAGAGCCTGCAGAACACTTCATCCCTTTTATATTTTCAATTACACTTGTATCAAATGTATCTTTTGTAAATATATTCCCAATTCGTTATATTCACGTAATGTTTGTGTTCACTGGTGTGTGTGTGGGGGGGGGGGGGGGAGGGGGTGCTTGGACTAGAATTACACAGGATCTGGTATCTAAGCCTTTTATGAATCTATATCTGACTACCTGTTGATATGCAAATGAGGCCTCCAGTCACTGCTTTAGTATTTGAGATGAAAGGAACAGCAGGGTATCTATTCCCTGAGGTTGTTTATAGAGCTCTTTATTATCTATAGAAGAGATTTCCGAATGTGAAATTTGATGCTGTGATAACGGGGGATTTTTTTATTTTATTTTATTTTATTTTTCATTTTTATTCTGAAATAAAATTTTAAAAGTTACTTAAAATTGCACATTACTTAAAAGTAAAATTCCTTCTGTTCTTCTTCGAATATTTTTGAACAATTTGTGTTTGAAAGTAAATCTATGACATGAAATCAAATTGTATCAAAATTATCCCCAAATCTAAGTTCTTACATCCTTTTAAAATGGGTTAAAATAGATAAAGTGTAAAAGTATTCACACAAAAGTAACACCATTAACACCAAATAAAGACACACCATTACTCTTGTTAATGACTGTACAGTATAACAGTATAACTATGATTCCTATATTACATATAAAAAATGAACATAGTGGTTTACGAAAAGGTTAATTCATGAACAAAACAATGAATCAATTTAACGGTTTACTCTAGTCGCAAGTTTTCATTATAAATAGCACACAAAGCAAAAATAAAACTACATCAGTACATTTTCATATATTTTACAAGTGTAAAGATACTTGTTCAACCATTGTAAATAAATAAATAGAGACACAATGTGGTGAAAAAAAATCAGGTTCTATAAGATAATGTGTCTCGGAAGCCTCGGTGGCATGAGAGAATATTTTAATGAGGCAGAGAAGAATAGGTATATGCCTGTGTAATTCTAATCCCAGTCTACTGTAATTGTTTGCCTTTGATAAGGGCACCCTTAGGTCTCGAAAGCGCGCATGCTAGTTTCAAACTAGTGTTGCACTGTTTTTGCAAGAGATATTCTCATAGATTTATGAAAGATTGTTATTTTTGACGTGTTTTTATATATATATATATATATATATATATATATATATATATATATATATATATATATATATATATATGAATGATCGACAAACTGACAATTTCAATTTTACATGTTAAATGAAGAAAAGTCTATACGAAAACCGCGTACCTATTCATGTATCTTTCTTGTTTACTCCGTGACAGCATGGTTACGTCAATTAAATAGTGGCCATTGTCCATGTAGAATGAAATCAAAACTTAATTTCGGAAAAAAATTAAACTAAATTTAGAGTGATATAATCAGAAGTTATTCCTACATATTCAATGCTTTATCTTCAACTACAAAGACAATGGAGGTAGGTTGCTATGAAATCTTTATTCCAATACAAAACAAATGAGAAGATCAACAACACGAAGTTGATATTTTGGCCAAGTACCATCTTTTTATTAGTCATAATATCATTTGACGTTATTTCAACTCATTTGTTACAAAGTCTATGAACTAAGGAAATGCGCTCGAGTTGAGTTAGTAAGGAAGTTATATCGATAGAAATATATAGCCACATACAGCGTGAGGAATGTTACACTGGCAATACATTAGTGTCTTACTATTAGGTGTTTTAGCAAAATAAAAATTGATACACAATACTTTTTATTTTATTATTATGTGCTTTTCCATTTTCTAGGATATTAACCTCGTCCATTCCGGTATGAATAGGTATTGGGCACCTCATCCATTCCGGGATTAAATGGTTATGGGGACTCGAGTTAAAAATTAAACGTTAGATAGTACCTTAACTTAGTAATTCGAATAAAACCAGGTCAACTTCTCACTGAACTTGCGTCTGAAAAACCCAGGCAAAGTTTGCTTGGTCAGGAAGTAAAAGTCTGATCCACACCGACACGCACTTATGTCATTCAGATCAGAATAGAATAACTTTATTCCAACTGAGGTCTAATAATAGAAATATGAGATTAAATTCAAACATACAAGTGTGGGCAAGAGGAAATGAAAGAAAGATACACAGTGAGACTTTATTATTTTCATCAGTAAATTTAAGTATACATGGCGAGAATATATATATATATATATATATATATATATATATATATATATATATATATATATATATCCCAAAGCATGATCGCAAAACAACCAAAACGTTTCCTAAAGTTTTCTTTACAGTTTGATGGTTTAAACGCTCAAATTACAAGACATACATACATACGTACATACGATACGTTGTTTGTAGTTAGGTACACTTTATGTACAAAAAGAGAAGAATATAGCCATGTACAGCGGCATTGTCTGTTCGTGCCACGAGATATAATAGTTTGCTCTTTACGGTTAGCAATCATTTTGATCAAATTGAACTTCGCCTCATTTTTCCGTTTCTTTATCAATCCCGGTATCCGAGTCACGCATCTGAGCCACAAAAAGAATAACTGCTGACGTCGTGCGAATTGGATCCAAATCGCGATTTAGGATGACCGGGTTTGACCTATGACGCATATAATATAAAAATATGTTTATATGTTGTTTCATTTTATTGGGAGTGCCCTATACTAAAGCTATTAAATTCAGAAACGCAACCGATATTTGCTCCAGTATCTATACTTACCCCCTAGGCAATAAATTGGAAACAATCAGGATCCCCATCCTATAGACCTTTTCAATGAGTAGGATTTTCAATTACCTCCCCCAGTTTTTATCTCAGTTGCCAATCTCCCCCAACCCCTATAAATTTGTAAAGAATTGCCCCCAGTACTCTAAGGTGAGGTGAAATACTATGAAAATTTCAATTGCAAAAACAAAAACAAAAAAACATATCCCGACGGCGCCCCACTTCGCCTGATGACCCCCCCCCCCCCCCAATCTCCTCGTGCAGCTACTTTTGCCCCTTTACCAGGCTTAGAGCCAGGGACATAAAATTTGGCTTTCTCATATGTACCCATTATCTTGACTGAACGTCTTGCGGACTTGTACCAGGTCTATCTAACTTTGTTCCAGCTACACTCCCACATAAACCAAGAAGTTGTTCTTAGCATTTTTTATATATTTTTATTGAACCGTCTGGATACAAAGGTCAGTTGAAACAAATTTATTAATTAGTAGCGAGCGACCCCGATAATCTGCATGCATAACAAGCGGAATGAATTGTGTCTTCATACGGTTTTTCTCCGCCACCAGTCATGTCAAAAAACGTGTTGGTTTACAGTCACAGAGTATACATTCTGTCAAGAACATGTGTGGTCAAGGTCAAGCGTGAGCGCTGAAAAGAAATTCCCATCACTCTGCCAATGTGTGACATGCACATATCAGTTTACTTACCAACCTATCTACCTACCTACCTAACTACCTATTTATATATCACTCGTCTTTCTTTCTTCCTTAAAATAGCCCGGTCATCGTACAACCAACCCCAACCACCCCACCCCCCTCGTCGATCGGGACCGTCTCCGCTCTCCAAGTCCCTTTCGTTTCACCAATTTCAAGGTTACCCGTGCACCTTCCGGGAAGTAAAATACCAAAACTATTTCGTTACCCAATGGGGGAAAAAAAAGACCCCCCCCCCCCATGTTCCATATGCTGATATTAAAGTTCAGTTAGTTCACCCGTTAAACACAGATAGTATTTTAAAAACCGTGTCATGGATAAATATACTGACACCTCAAAAAGAAACACCTCACTCTAAACTTTTAATTAATACCTTATACTTTAACAAACGTTAATCAATTTATTTACATTTACAAATCTTTGCGAAAGATGATTTTTGAAATTTTAGAGACTTTAACATTTCCCTCTTAGAGGTAAGTGGGTTATGCCAACAAATGTTTTTTTTTTACAACAAATTAAGAAATATTTTTTTTAATTCGGCATTTCTGTTATGTTTCCCCATTTTTAAGGGAGGGGAAGTATTTGTGTGAAGTAAAAGGATATAAGATTGTTTATTTGGGGAGGGAGGGTTTATGTGTTACGGCACAATAACAAAAGTAGGTTATTAAACCTGACACTGTGTTATGTTAAATATGGTAACGGTCTAATGGTCGCGTGCCGAAGTCTATTAAATGAAGAAACATTATACAACTCGAGGAAATGGCACTCCCTTTTTTCCCTGGAAAGCGGTTATTACCGACTTTCCTTTAATAAAACATAATTATGTAGTAAACAATCAGTTCTTTCCAACATCTTTATAGTGTTCGATTTCCCTAAATAAATCATTTTCAATCTTATTTTCATCTCTCAGTTCATTCTGCAGACTAAGTTGTCAATCTAAATAAATCTGACAATCAATGATGTCACGTTGTGAATCAGATATTTCAGCAGCTCTGTCATTGACTAAGATTCCCATGTCTTCTGGATTTGTTACTCCTCCATCTTTTGCAATTCTTTTTCTGTCAATTTTTAGCAGTTATATCTTGATATGTTCCATTTGCAATAGCTATGTGCAATTCCTGTTTGTACTCTTCAAAATGTGCCTAAGGCATACGTACAGAGCACGATTCTATAGAAATGAAATTATTGCTGCATTGGAGGCGATATGGGGTAATACAGGAAATCCTATGTTAAAAATATTCATAGGTTTACAGGTTTACGTTGGGGGGGGGGGGCACTATAAGGACAAAATAAGTTTTAGTTGGTTGTGAACATCGACATAGACATAGATCTAGACCTAGGCAAACACAAACAAACAAACAAACATAAAACACATAGAGTGGCAATGATTTTGAGTAGTATCTCTGTTTTCAAAGAGATTTGAAGGGCCCTGAAAAAGGCCGTTTGGTTTTGTCCTGGATCGCTGATGTTTATCAACATCCAAGACAACTGCACCTCCCGAACTGGGTTCTACAACAAGGGTACATCAAGTACTCCGTTGTACCGTGGACCGGGAGATCGAGTCTAAAATCAGACTCGTCGGCCTCCTTCTCCCAATCCTCTTTCTCTTCTTCAGGAATCCATTATTTTTCTCACCTCTGTCGCATTCTTTCTTGCACCCTCATCCAGTTGGCATTGAGGCGCAGGAATTCTCTCTCTCCTCTGGCGCTCCCTTTCTTTCTTTTCTTCAGTCCAGGCTGCCTTGATATTCACCACTTCTTCGTCTAAAACTTCTCTGACGAACCCCTTCGCTACGCAATGGGCATCTTTTCAAGAAAATGGACAGAGTGTGCCGGTGAGTTGAAATGGTTTGCGACTTTTGTGTTGGTGTTGTTTCTGATATGGCTTTTTGCGATTGTTTATTCTTTTTCTATAGTCGCTGTTGGACAGCACAAATCTTGTACGTCAGGACATAAATGATGTTTTTACTGACACATCATAACCTTCGGTTGATATTTTAAATAACTTCTGTTGATGAACTCTTGAAAATAGTAGTCTCTGACATTTGCTGACGGAATAGACAATGTCTTTACATTTGTATGTCCATGCTTCCGTACTATTATTCTCGTTCTACTGGGTACGTACAAGATGGTGTTTTAATTTTGGGGGGCAATACATTTAAAAGACCCCCTTTTTTCGTGCCCAGTTGAATTCAAAACACCACAACGTATGGATCCTAGCCTGTAATGACAGGGTCAGTCCTAGCGTCAGGCTATAGAACCCCGGCGTGGCCTAGGGCCATACAAACCGTAACTAGACAAGTACGACTGTCGACTGACCTTGGAACTATAACAAGGCCAATAATAAAACACCCATACACTTATATACAATGTATCTTTTGTAAATATATTCAAAGTTTTTATAACATGTAGAATTCGTTATATTCACGTCATTTTTTTAATTCATCGTGTGAGTGTGTGTCATGCTGGGACTAGAATTACATAGGGATCAGTATCTAAGCTTGTGGTTCCCTAACCCCCGGGTCGCTAGGATCCTCGCTACCTTATATTGTACTGCATTTTGGATCGCAAAAGGTGGTATATAGAGTCGCGATCAAAAAAAGTTTGAGAACTACTGATCCAAACTCTTTATGAATCTGTTTGACTCCCTATTGATATGCAAATGAGGCCTCCAGTCACTGCTTTGGTACTTGAGATCAAAGGAACATCATGGTACCGATTCCCTAATGTTATTTACCAGCCCTTTATTATCTATAGGAGAGATTTCCTAAGTGAAATTTGATGTTGTGAAATGGGGTGCTTTTATCTTTCTCATTTTTATTCTGATTTTTTTAAAGTCACTTAAAATTGCATTAATAGACAGTCAAATGGCATCAAAATTATCCCAAACTCTGAGTTGTTACTTCTTTTTAAAATAGGATACTATGGATAAAATGAAAAAGTATTTAAATAAAAGTAATACCATTACACCTTTTAATGTCTGTAGAATACACCAGTATAGGTTTGATTCCTATATTGCATATACAAAAGGAACAAAGTGGTTTTTAACAAGTTTGATTCATGAACAAAGTTTTCAGTCGTCTAAACGGTTCACTTTCATCGCAATTTTTCATTATAAATAGCACATAAAGTGAAAATGAATTACATCAGTATATTTTCACATATTTTACAATTGTAAAGATACTTGTACAAGCATTGTTAATAAATAATAGAGACACAATGTGGTGCACAAAATCAGGTTCCATAAGATAATGTGTCTCGGAAGCCTCAGTGGCATGACAGAATATTTAGTGAGGCAGAGAAGAATAGGTATATCCCTGTGTAATTCTAATCCCAGTCTATTGTAATTGTTTGCCTTTGATAAAGAAACCCGTGGGTCTCGAAAGCGCGCAGGTCAGTCTCAAACAATGTAGAAACTGTTCTTGCAAGAGATTTTCTCATAGTTTTCGGACAAATGCGATCTCCAGTGAACTTGAACGATTGTTACATATATATATATATATATATATATATATATATATATATATATATATATATATATATATATATATATATATAGAGAGAGAGAGAGAGAGAGAGAGAGAGAGAGAGAGAGAGAGAGAGAGAGAGAGAATTACAATGACGACAACTTAAACTTTCTTATTACTCCGTGACTCCATGGATACGTCAATTAAATAGTGGTTATTGACCAACTAGAATCAAATCAAAACCCAATTTCGGAAAAAAATAAAACTAAATTTAGAGTGACATAATCAGAAGTTATTCCTACATATTCATATCTTTATCTTCAACTACAAATACAATGGCGGTCGGTGTAGGTTGCTAGGAAATCTTTATTCTAACACAAACAAATAAGAAGATCAATAACACGAAGTTGATATTTTGGCAAAGTACCATGATTTTATTAGTTATAATATTATTTGATGATATTTCCACTCGTTTGTTACATAGTCTATGAACTAAGGAATGCGCCGAGTTGCGATGATAAGAAATACATCCACATACAGCGTGGAGAATGGTATATTGGCAATACATACATTTTGGGGCTATCAGGTGTTTAGATAGAAGTAAGCAAAATAAAAATTGACACACAATGTTGTTTATGCAAAAATTTCCCTTGAAGAGAAAATCGCTTTCCAACTACCTCTCCGTCACCCATCCGATTCTCAACTACCTCTCCGTCACCCATCCGATTCTCCTTTATCGAGTAAAATATACAGGTTACATATTTGAAATATTTAAAATAAACAAACATGTTTGACCATGCAAAAGAGTTGAAGAGGTACGGGCTTTACATTGTTATTACTACAGTGTATGATTTAGAGGATCGTTACATGTGATCATCAGAGTATGGAAGCTCCCTAAATCTTATTTTAGCCTCAAAAACCCAGGCAAAGTTCACTCGGTCAGCAAGTGAAAGTCTGATCAATAGCAACATGCATTTCTTTCATTCAGCTCAGAATAGAACAATTTTATTCCAGCTGATGTCTAATAATTGAGATACGAGATTAAATTAAAATATATGTGTGGGAAATAGGAAATGTGTATGTCTGTGGCTGTTTGTGTGTGTGTGTGTGTGTGTGTGTGTGAGAGAGAGAGAGAGAGAGCTGTATTATTTTCATCAGCAATTTAAGTATACAAGGCTATATATATATATATATATATATATATATATATATATATATATATATATATATATATGTGTGTGTGTGTGTGTGTGTGTGTGTGTGTGTGTGTGTGCACGTCACGTACACGAAGAAAAGGAAATGGACATGTATATCGGCATTCTCTTTTTTATACCCCGGGATATAATATATTGTTCTCCATGGTAAGCAGCTATTTTTATAACAAACTGAGCTTTGCTTCCTTTTTCCGTTTGTTTATCAATCCCGGTATCGGAGTCGAAGAACTAAGCCATGGAAAGAATAACTTCTACCGTCGTGAGAATCAAACAATAGATCCAAATCACGATTTAGGATGACCGAGTTAGACCTATAACTCATATAATGTAAAAACACGTTTATATGTCGTTTTCTTTTATTGGGAGTGTCCTACACCAAAGCTATACAATAAAAATGTACAGTTAAAAAATACCTGCGTTTACATCTCCACATTGATTTAAACATGCGAGTCGGAGACGGTGATCGCCACTGTATGTCTGTCCGTAACGGTACCTCCTCCTAAATTTATAGATACATGTTTACGAAACCTGGTGCATACTTCCCCCATGAGCTAAACTGGTGCAACGCGTATTTTGTTGTTAGCTACGTCGCTCCGTTGGGCCTCCACTGCCAACGTATTTTTGGAATGAAATATTTTGTATATGAAATATGCATTTTTTGACAAGAAAGACGCACTCAGATATACAGCCAACATTATCCTCACGGTTAATCTTCACCCACCAGGGACGTAGCTAGATCCACCCTATAAACATATACATGAATACAGTTACTGGGCATGAAAAGACTAATTCAGAGACTCAACTGATATTTGCTCATATATATATATATATATATATATATATATATATATATATATATATATATATATATATATATATATATATATATATATATATATACTCACCCCCTAGGCAATAAATTGGAAACAATCAGGATCCCCATCCTATAGACCTTTTCAATAAGTAGGATTTTCAATTATCTCCCCCGGAAGACGCTACAGGTAAAACTTACATGTGCCCAAAAGTTATTGCTAACTTCTGCCGATTAGTGGAATGAAAATGTTTGTATTCTCCTTTTTCATTATTGTTTTGTAAACAAAAAACTGTTTGTTATTATCTGAAGCTGATAACTAAATTTCTTAGAGAGGGTCACCGGGTGCTGACAGACAAGGAATCAACAAAATGGGTCCAACATCACTCTCATATTTGCAGGTGTGAGATGATCATCCTTCTTGATTTCCTTTCAATTAATTAAACTACCATGTCATATGCCGCTTTTGACAATCCATAATCTCATGCCGTGCAAATTTAAGAATCCAGATAGAATAGAATAGATCTAACTTGTCATGAATAAGTTAGATTGTAATCAACAAACTTTCACGATCTAATGATTACGGCATTTTATGAACGAGTAATTTGCTATTCTTTCAAGGAAACACTGTTTGAAAATTTCCAGTACATCAAAGATCTATTTTTTAGTATACATGTATATAAACATATACATCAAAATTGTAAATGGATGTCAGAAATCCAGGTTAATATTTAAGATGATCATTACAATACACAATGGATTCATTAATAAAGAAACATTATATACATAACGTAAGACATAATACAAATGAAAACCTTTTTCCCTTATTAGATCAAGATCAAACATTGATGTCATAAATCAAGGTTGACTCAAAATTAGTCCAACATTAAAAAATTAAGAACTCAAAGCATCTATTCTGATATTTAAAAAAATGAATTTATTAAAGAATATAATAAAAAGATATAGTACTATATTGACTTTGATTCTCTTATTAAATCAAGATTGAAAATCTGTCATAAAATCCAGGTTGATAAAATATATTCTAACATTGAAAAATGGATCAATTATAAAGTGAAAAAGGGAATGTAACTATGTACACTTTTATACCTAAATACTTAATCTGCGACGTTTAAAATGATGTCAGCTTAATGTTGACGCATTCCACGTATATCAAGAGACCAATTATTTCTTATTTCCCTTTAACGATTAAGATTTTAAAAGATCGATATAAATATTCATACCAGACTAAAACATTCCTAAAATTTAAAAGGACCAATTAAAAGATTACGTTTTTTTAAAAAATATTTTGTAATGTAACTTTTTCCTGTTTTTCAGATATAAACAGAAAATCGACGCCATAAATCCAAGAAGCCTAAAAATTATATACACATTAAAAATGAATGAATTAAACAAAACACATTCATTTTAATGTTAGTATGTGGAAACTTTCTCCTTATTTAATATTAAAAATGAACAAATATATCTCATAAATCAAGATTGAATTAAAGTAACTGTCAAATTTTAAAATGGATAAATTAGGGAAACTACATGCACTTTTTAAAAACACAGAATGAGATATACACTTATCAGTGTTCAACTGATTCCTCGTTTGACGTCACGGCTAGTAAAGGAACAACTCCTGCACACGCAAATTTAAAGCTCTCTCTCTCTCTCTCTCTCTCTCTCTCTCTCTCTCTATATATATATATATATATATATATATATATATATATATATGTGTGCAGATGACATTTGCCCTGGGACCGTCCTGACCCTCGGGGTCTTAGACATGTTTGTTTAATTTAGGATATTGGATTTTATTTTAAAGTGGGGGAGGGGGAGGGTTAGTGTGGGGATACGTGTTTCACAAATTCAGATTTCTATAATAAGAGATGCCGATCAGTCGTTCGCTTTTAACAGAGTTTGGGGATTAGGTTTTATAGTTATCGGTTCTGACTCGGTCTAAAACAAATTAACTAATACTGACAATGTTACGATAAAAATAAATGAATGATAATTTCATACATCCAAGATGCGTGATAAATTTTTCTACATGAACTGCTAATACAGATCACGATATTTTTTTGTTACATTTATTTTTAGATTTTTGAAATCAATTTTTTTTTACATTTTTAATTTAGGATATTTTTTACATCCACAGATTTGTTCAGCTGAGTAAACAAAAATCGGGATTCTACATAAATCAAAACAGATATTTCTGCACCAAAAGTAGTATGTACATACGTACATAGGTAAGTGCATACGTAGCGTATTTACGTACATTGACAACATATGCATATTTATAGATATCTTAACTTATTCTTTACAACATTATTACGTTTTATTAATTGAAAGTCGCTGGTGGCCGATTTCCAGGAAAAAAGGGGACGCCGTTTCCTTGTGTTGTATGATGCTTGTTCATTTAGTAGACTTGGATACGTGAAAGTCTCTTTTAAAACGCTACGTCGTGTAGACCATTACCGTAGTTAACACAATAAAACAGTTTCAGGTTCTGCCGAAATGGTGCAGGTTTGAAACCAACCGTCTGATCAGCCCTGACTGACCACCGTGGTGTGTCCTTGGGCAAGGCACTTTATTCCAATTGCCTTGGCTTTAAATAACCTATTTGTGTTGCTGTGCCGTAAACACAACCCCGCAGCCAAGAGAGAAACAATCGTTGCAGATCCTTTTACTTCACAAAAATACTGCCCCTGCCACCCCCACCCCCAAATAGAGAAAAATAACAAATGCAGAATTTAAAACAATATTTTTTTAATTTGTTGTAAAATTTTATTTGTTGGCAAAACTCCAACCCTCTAAGAAGGAAATGTTGGAGTCTTTACAATTTTGAAAATAATCTTTCACAAAAACTTGCAAATGATAATAAATTTATTATGCTACGAAATTTGTTAAAGTATGAGGTATGAATTAAAAGTTAAGAGTGAAATGGTTTTTTTTTTATGTTGGTCTTGTTTAAGGGTTAGTATATTTATAAATGACATACGGTTTTCACAATACTATCCGTGTTCAACGGGTGAAGTAACTGACCTTGAACATCAGCATATCGATCATGTGGGGGTGTCATTCTTTCTCTAAGGGTAACGAAATGGCTCTGGTAATTTACTTCCCGGAATTCCAGTTGTATGTAATGCTTGTAGGTGCACGCGTTACCTTGAAATTGGTGAAACGAAAGGGGGTGGGGAGCGGTGACGACCCATATGGACCAGAGGGGGGGGGGGGGGGTTGTAAGATGACCGGGCTATTTTAAGGAAGAAAAAAGAAAATTGATAAATGAATAGGTAGGTATATGGGTAGGTTGGTAAGTAAAATGACATGCCACATGTTTCAAAGTAACAAAGTGATAGCAATTTCCTTCAGTGCTCATGCTTGACCTTGGCTCCACATGCTCTTGAATGTAAACTCTGTGGGAGTGTAGCTGGAACAGATAAGGCCAAGGCTGCAAGGTAATAGGTACATACGAGAAGGTAAAACTGTATGTTCCTCACACTAAGCCTGGTATGAAGTTAGTAATGGGACAAAGTGCCAGTCCCTGTGATCATATTTGTGAAAAGTTGGAATGGCACTGGTTTAAAAAAAAAAAAAAAAACACTTGAGAAACCTAGGATTACTAGGGCAATGGTTGTTAAAGTGAAGGGTTCACAATTAAAAGTAGTAACAGAAAATATTCTTGGAACAAAAAACAAAAACAAAACAAAAAAAGAAAAAAACGTTCATCACCAAGGGGAATCGGGGGAAGGGTGTGTGGACGCATGCATGTACGGCACTGCACGGAGATTTCTTAAGTTTATTTTCTTTTTTATATTTGTTTCTCTTTATTTGACTACATCATGTTCAGTGAATTTGTTTAAAGCAGCTGTCCACTTTTTTATCATTCATATCAGCAAAATTTATTGCAAATTTCAAATCTATTATATTTAAAAGATTTTTTTTTATATTGTTTATAATCGATCAAAAACCGAGTTTGAGTACACTTTCAAACTGAAAAGTTTTGTGAATACGGGGCCTTGTCTAAATTTCACCAACAAAAATTGGCGATCAGTTGTCCTAAGTATAACTTAATTTTAAGACCTATGTTCGTGAGAGTGATCCTTAGGCTCTCATTTGCTTTACTTTTGAAGCCCAAGGCCACGAATAGTTACGTTATTACTTTCGTTGCTTGCGGTGTAATTAGTCTGGAAACTTTCGAAACCAATTATATCTGAATCTATTAATGCCACGAAGCTACTTTCATGCCGACAAAATACAGGTATATTTGCAAATGTTAACGCTTAAGTTTCGGTATAGTAGTGATTTCAAAAGAATGATTTCTGAATTGCATAATCCTACTCAAAGTCTACTAAAATACGGTACGGATGATACTCTACAAGTAAAGAAAGGGCTTGGGAGAGAATCGGGAGCCCTTCAAAGCGCTAGAAGTTTTAAATTACTTCGTTTTTCTTCTTGATCAAAAATAAATATTGAAACTTTGATATCTGTAATACACACAGAACTTCTAAAAACAAAAGAAAATCAAATATAAAAACTCGTAACATTTGACCCCACCTATAACAAGCTGAGGACATATGGTGGAGTATCGATGACCAAAAAGGATGGAAGTAAAATGTTCATTGTTTTATTTAAATGTTGCTATTGTATCATAGCTGAATGAGTGAGACCTCAATGTGACCTAAACAGTGGAATTCGTACATTTTTCTTATTGTATGCTACACTTCCTTTAAACATGAACTTTATGTTGATTTTGACTTTGACCAATCTGATTATAATAAGTAGATCGTAGAGGCAACGATAAAGGTGGGAATAACAACAGCAACAACACCGAAAAATTGAAGTTGAACATTTAAACCAAAAAATGCTACAGCTTTGTGTTCGAAGTGTTTCTCCCCTCAAAGTGACAATATACAAGTTCTGGAAAGATTAGGAGAGTATAAAACCGTATTTTTGTAAAAAAAAATTTTTACACATTTGACCACTCATATTACAATAAAAATGTTTCCACTGCAATCTTCTTTCTTGAGTTATGAACTGCAAATATGAAGAAAAGTTTGAATGATACTGGCGATTTTATTAATCGAAATTAGACAAATATTGAAGTTTTCGCATTTAATTTGAATACTAAATTAATCATGGCCGTGTAGTACATGGTTCACAGTCGGTTGATCGATATGTGCAGTCATCCACGCTATAATCTTTCTCCACATATGCAGCCTCTAGCACTGCCATTAGAATTCCATTGAAACACCGTCACCTGACAAAAAAGGTCTGAAGTAGAGATAGATAGATAGGTAGATAGATAGATAGGTGCCAATGGAATATATAATTTAATTTAAAGAATACATAATTTGCTTAATTTAGGCGGGACCAGAACATGTTGACAGATATAGGACCAAAACAAAATTGCTACATGCAGTATTTAGCACACGATGTAAACCTCGCCGAACCTAAATCCTTCCATCTACAACTGCATACTATACAAGATATATCCTGTATCAACTTTTACTTTTCAGAAACTTACATTATTTCATTGAAGAATCTATGCACTTAGTCCGGTAACACCAATTCATTTTCTTTAAAAAACAATCAAAAGGTGTGATTATGTATAGAAACACTTCTTAACAGTGTAACATAGCGCACCTAGATATTAGGTATTGCATGCCTGTACAAGTACGGTATATCACAGTGCACCTAGACATTAGGCACTGCATGCCTGTACGAGTACGGTATATCATAGTGCACCTAGAAATTATTCATGGCAGACTTGTAGAAGTACGGTATATCATAGTACACCTAGATATTAGGTATTGCATGCCTGTAGAAGTACGGTATATCATAGTGCACCTAGATATTAGGCACTGCATGCCTGTACGAGTACGGTATATCACAGTGCACCTAGATATTAGGCATTGCATGCCTGTACAAGTACGGTATATCATGGTGCACCTAGATATTAGGTATTGCATGCCTGTATAAGTACGGTACATCATAGTGCACCTAGATATTAGGTATTGTATGCCTGCACAAGTACGGTATATCACAGTGCACCTATATATTAGGTATTGCATGCCTGTACAAGTACAGTATATCATAGTACACCTAGATATTAGGCACTGCATGCCTGTACAAGTACAGTATATCATAGTGCACCTAGACATTAGGCACTGCATGCCTGTACCAGTACGGTATATCATAGTGCACCTAGAAATTATGCATGGCAGACTTGTAGAAGTACGGTATATGATAGTGCACCTAGATATTAGGTATTGCATGCCTGTACAAGTACAGTATATCATAGTGCACCTAGATATTAGGTATTGTATGCCTGTACAAGTACGGTATATCATAGTGCACCCAGATATTAAGTACGGTATATCATAGTGCACCCAGATATTAAGTACGGTATATCATATTGCACCAAGATATTAGGCATTGCATGCCTGTACAAGTACGGTGTATCATGGTGCACATAGTCACTAGACCCGGCATGCCTGTAGAAGTACGGTATATCATAGTGCACCTAGACATTAGGCATGGCAGGCCTGTAGAAGTACGGCGTATCATAGTGCACCTGGACATTAGACACGGGATGCCTGTAGAAGTACGGTATATCATGGTGCACCTAGACATTAGACATGGCAGGCCTGCAGAAGTACGGCGTATCATAGTGCACCTAGACATTAGACATGGCATATCTTCAGAAGTATGCCATATTATAGTGCACCTATACAATAGGCATGGCAGGCCTATAGAAGTGTAACTTTCATTAACGGATACTATTTAAGACTATGACAACTGCTGTTATAATGCAGGATTTTCTCAAATTTAATATACTGACAGTAATTTTTACTCTGTTTGTAATAAAAGAGTTGAAAAAGGTACACACGATGAAGGTCTTTAAGGCAAAACAACTTTTTTTCATATTTAAAACAAAACTACCTAACCGTGATGTAATTTACTATTGTATTGTTTTTCTATCTACGATCAAGTTCTGATGGGTATTACGAGTGGTCTTCTTCAAAATTGAAAGTTAAGCCCACGCAATTTTTCACTCTGCCCGTGTCGTCATTTTCTGCCCAATCGATTATTCACTTCGTGACGTTTTACAAATGCACACCTCGTATGCATTTGCAAGGATAAATGTTTTGGGATTTAGTATGGGTTTCCCAAAACTATATTGCAAGTTGTTTGGTTTTTTTTTAAATCATTGAATTACAAGTACATGTTTATCATTCATGTACAGCTACATGTTTTCGGGAAAAAAAAAAAAAAAAAAAAAGGCGGTGAGTGGGTGGGGGATGGGTCGACGCCTTATGAAAAAAGACAACGTTAATACAGGTGAAAAAATGAAGACACTAAAGAACTTCTCTACAGACAATTAAGTGGTGGATAATGTTTGAGAAAGTTTCCACAAAGTCCTATTTGGTATTACACACACTAGAGTGGTAATAAAACAAAAAATTTTATCTAAAAGAAACGAAATAATTTGTATTGGGAAATATTAGAGTCTTCAGTAAATTTGTTAGACGTTGAATATTAATTTATGTGGTAACAATTTATATCAAATTACACTTTATATAATTATAACAGCCATGTTTAATGTTTATCAGAGAGAGTATAAAATCCATGAGCAGCAACGTGTGGGATTCTTCGAAATCATATATCCGCGCTTTTTTTGAAGAAAGGTGGGGGATTATATCATCCTGCCTGGTCGTGCGTAATGTTGCATAACTTCTCCTACATCGTACAATACAGACTTGAAACAGTGAAATATGATTGGAGATGGTCTGTCGGTAGGGGTCTAGAATTCTGATCCATCTGGTGAATTGGTGGGGGAAGAGACACTTATACATACAAGATGGAATATAAAATATGTTGCAATTGCGTGAGTTGTGCAGGCAAAGGTCTTAAATGTCATATATATACCGTATATACTCGCGTATAAACCGGGTCCAAATGCAAACAACATAGACCCTGATCTGCCGTCGGATAATGCGCCGGCAGATCAGGGTATATGTTGTTTGTTCAACTGATTAGTCCTTACAAATTGCATAGACCCAGATCTGCCGGCGCATTATGCGATGGCATATCTGGGTCTATGCAGTTTGCAGTTGGTAACAGCTTATACCCGAGAATACGGTAAATAACACCCGTGGTATCACGTGGGTCAGGAGTTGTCCCAAAATACTGAATTATAGAGGTCCCCACCCTATATCTGTATATGCACTTAATGGGTATGAAGAAAGGAATTAAGATACTAGTATACAATCAACATCAATTGGCCCCAGGGTATAAATTTAGTCTGTATCACCAAGACACGACCCAAAGGCTCTAACATGGAAAAATATTTAGATCCCCACTCTAAAACAATAAACACACGAATTCATACATGGAAACAAAATTGGCCTTTAGCTTCATCCTACCCCCCCCCCCCTTTTTTTTTGCCTTGGGTTAATCGTAATCATCTGTAATTGACTACTGATTTTCGAAGTAATCACAATTAATTGTAAAATTGTAATCATACATTTTTCTAATTACAGGTAATTGTAATTTAATATGACAATGACAAATATCCTGTAATTAGTCCTGTTCCCTGCTTCGTATGCTTCCTGTGTTGCACTCCGCTATACGTATAGCGGAGTGCAACGCATGGAGCATACGAAGCAGGGAACCTGACTATCCTATAATCAAATTACTTTCTGATTACAACATGATTACATTTTCATGGACATGGGTTTACAACCTGAACTAATTTTAGAGTTTTCAAAACTGAAAAATAAACAGGCATGCAGTTAAATTTAGAGGGTTTATGAATTTTATGCAACATTTTATGACTCAAGATAATCAGAAGTTCCAGTCCATATATTTACACAAGAAAATAAACTTAAACTGTATTTGCAGTCGCTCTCATATGACCTTCAAAGTCCTAAGAATGAATAAACAAGCAGTTGAATGGGTATTGAAATAAAAACATATGTATAATTGTAAGTAAATGTACGTTTTTCTTCAAAATGTAAGTTACGTTTGGTTATGATAGATATTACTGTCGCTTTTGAAAAGCACAATAGACAGAACATATGCGAATTTATATGAAAGGTAATGTAAAGAAAGTGAAAAGTAACCGATTACATTCCAAACAGTAATGTAAATTAATCAATTACTCTGCCCCAACGGGGCCCCGTATGGCCGCTGGGTCTAAGGCGCTCACCTTTACAGATCACTCACAACCACACATCTCACCTGTCATCGCGAGTTCGAGTCTCGGCTCGACCAACGTGGTATGTGAGAAAGCTTGCCAGTAGTTTCCCGTGGATCAGTGGGTCTTCCCGGGATTCCTTCTCCACCAAATATACTGGCCGCCATGTATGGCCTATCATGTGCTAAAAAATGGCGTTAAATCCCACAACACCAAACCAAACTCTGCCTCAAAGTGCATAATTAAAACTGTAATCAAAATTTTCAAAAGTAATTGCAATGTAATTAATTATGGCCTACCAGCACCATTTAGCTTTATGGTCATAATCTGGAAACTATCCATCGCCCTCCCGCATGTTGTAAGAAGCGACTAATGGAGGCAACAGTTTTGTGACGTGCCCGTGATGATGTTCCAGCTGAGGTCTTGCACTTGTTAAAAGGATGCAGTCGATACAGTTGCGTAACTACCGCCCTGGCGGCCCTACAATGAGGGGGGAGGGGGTGGGGTGGGGAAAGCCAAAATCTCAAGTTTTTACGGGGGGGGGGGGGGCATTTCTGAATGTTTGCAGGGTGGCCAAAAATTTGAAGTTTCGCCACTGAGTATATATATATATATATATATATATATATATATATATATATATAGAGAGAGAGAGAGAGAGAGAGAGAGAGAGAGAGAGAGAGAGGGGGGGGGAGAGAGAGACTTTGCATTTTAAGGATTTTAAAACTTCTTGACTTATCTTTGTTTTGTATGCCTTTTTTTGGATACCTAGACTTACTCGGCACTATATAGCCACGATTGTGCTGATATGCCGTTACACCACATACATACATACATATGCTGGACATGACAAGGCAACTTCACGACCTTGGCCGAGTGGTCTAAGGCGCTCGCCTTTACAGATCACTGACATCTCACCTCTGTACGCGCGGGTTCGAGTCTTGGGCTCGGCCAACGTGGGTATGTGAGAAAGCTTGCCAGTAGCTTCCCGTGGATCGGTGGTTCTTCCTGGGGTTTTCTCGGGTTCTTCCTCCACCAAATATACTGACCGCCATGTACAGCCTATCATGTGCTGAAAAATGGCGTTAAACCCATAACAACCAACCAATTTTACGACCAACACTGCCCTTGGGTCCATTCTTATCTGCGGAGCGCAGATTTACAGGGTGTGACAAAACATGCGAGCATGAGATGTTTTACAAATACTTCCTAGCTTCTGTCTCGACCTTTTTGGGTAAAAATGCAAGATAGAGCGATGCTGACGTCGTCTTTGAGATATTGGTCAACTCGATTTTAAGGTTTTTATGCAAGCCCATAACTCTAAAAACTACCCGTAAAAATTTGATGAAACTTACTTTGCCTTTTGTTTACGAAGTGCCTTTTTTATTTTTTCATCAGTGAATTCTTTCCCACCGGGCGAACGGATGGGAAACTCAAAGGTCACCCCAAGGTCAACTCAATGGTAAAGTTCTTGTGCAAGCATTTAACTCTGAACTACTAGTTGGAATTTGACGAATAACGAGGAATGCTTTCTATTTCATCGAACTATTTCTTTACCCTAAGGGAAGAGGTAAGGGAGGTCAACGATCACCCCCAAATTTCTACATATTTTGCACATTTGAAATCAATCATTTTTTTATCTTTGGAATATTGCATAAGTAGACAATTAACCATTTTTTAAAACTAAAGATGACCCTGGACCTATACTGCCCCCTATGGCACCCAGCCCCTGGGTCAATACATGGAAAAAAACTGATTATATATATATATAGATATATATATATATATATATATATATATATATATATATATATATATATATATATATATCTTTGCATGATAGTGCCAAATCATGTATGCAACCAACTGGCCTCTCCCTTCCCTCTGGTAACTGGCACTTGTGTTATAACTCACAATGTGGTCATAGCCCTACCCTTAAAGTACAGTGTATATATATAAACACTTACATGGCATGACAAGAAGAATTAACTAACACGGTCATCACTGGTTCCTGTGTCTGCCCTAAATCCCTGGGGCCCAGCCTCTGGGTCACAACTTGAAAACTACTGAGATCCACACCCTGTAACCTCATACATTTCATTGCATGAAAAGTGCATGTCATTTGCTTGCTGGTCTCTCCCTATCCCCTGGGGACTGACTCTGGCTCATGACTTGAAAACTATTGAGAAACCCACCCTATAATGATATGTACACTTATTTAGCGTCAGCAGGGAATTAACTTTGTTGTAACCAACAGAAAGGTGACAAGCTAAGGCAAAAAAAAAATAAAAAAGAAAAGATCCTGTGAAAACCCTTGTTAAAGGAGCACTACTGCATACATTTTCAAAATTTTTACTTTGCTTTGGTTTTTCTGTTAGATTCGAAATGTCGAAAAGTGTTCAAATTAAGCTTGTGTTCGATCTAAAAAGTCTGAAAATCGCCTTTAAAGACGGTCAAACTTCGACGTAGGTAGGGCTTTCCTCGAATACAAATACAGCTTGACGACGCGTAATATGGTTACGTGACATATCAAATGGTAATCTAAGGCGCAAACGGCGTCAGAGTGGATGTTTATGCTTTCAGATTAATTTACGTGATAATAAAAGACTATCTACAAATACAGCTTGACGACGCGTAATATGGTTACGTGACATATCAAATGGTAATCTAAGGCGCAAACGGCGTCAGAGTGGATGTTTATGCTTTCAGATTAATTTACGTGATAATAAAAGACTATCTACAAATACAGCTTGACGACGCGTAATATGGTTACGTGACATATCAAATGGTAATCTAAGGCGCAAACGGCGTCAGAGTGGATGTTTATGCTTTCAGATTAATTTACGTGATAATAAAAGACTATCTACAAATACAGCTTGACGACGCGTAATATGGTTACGTGACATATCAAATGGTAATCTAAGGCGCAAACGGCGTGAGAGTGGATGTTTATGCTTTCATATTAATTTACGTGATAATAAAAGACTATCTACTGCTGTCGCCGATGGGATGAAAGAGTTTTAATACACAGTAATGTATTCTCCTTTAGGTAAAGCAGTTTTTATACGCATCTTCAAAGCAGTGGATAAAGCCAGTAAGTTTTGGTGTAATGGGATCGTGGGGTCACCTCAAAGTGTTACCGATTGAAAGTTTACGCTATCACATCTCTCTCTCTCTCTCTCGTAAAATAAAATAATAAAAGGAATATCCCTCTATCTGTTTATCTCTATAGTAAACACATACTAATCCCAAGTTCACACATAGTGAAAGTTTAATGTTAATTAAGTGAAGCTGCCTAAGAGTTTCAGCATAAACATGGAAGAGTGATGGACCCACAAACATAGACGGCCAAAGTAAATCCCATCTACCGCCAGCTTATTAACATGAAAGTATAAAAGGAAATATTTTCGCAACTCTCGACTACTTTTCAAGAAATGAAGTAAATTTTATTGGGATTGATGAAACATACTTTAAAAGAATCAAGTATGGTTTTTTACCAGGCTAACAATTTTTGTTTAAATAGTAATTTGCAGGTGTTCAGAGATTTTTCTCCTGGTTGTGTTAAACCATGGGACTGCCCATTTCATTTTCAGAAGGGGTAAGGGCTGGAATATTTTACCGCCAAAACTACAAATTTCCAGCCCTCAAACAGCTTGACAAAATTCTCGTTCTGATTTATGGACAGAAAACTTGTTATATCCATTATATTAGTTGAAAAAATGTATATATGAGATAACAGGAAAAAATTCTAGTTTGAAAGAAAATCCAAGGTGCCCCCTCCCCCTCTGTCAAAATAAATGGTTGGTCCCTTAGCAAACAGTTTCTTGTTCTCCATAGATACAGCTATTGCAGAAAATGTAAAAACTCCTGTAATATTTCTGCCACTTCATAAGTTCATGCAGGACAGATGATATATGAATAATGTATGATATTGTACGTGTCACGTCTCACTTTCTATGAAGCTCCTAGCAGTTGGAACACTCCTCGTATTCTAAGCCTATTTCACAAATATGTTCATGTGAAGAGTTTTTTAGAACCAAAATCTGTGTCATATTGAACTTAAGGATAGTTATTTTCAAAAAGAAATCTTCAGAAAAGCAGCATGTCTGCATGCTCTTCCCTTTTATGTATTATTAACCACATACCGCATTATCTGCATGCACAGAAAATTGCTGAAAGTTACACTACAAAGGTGACTAAAATGCACATACTCAAAGCACCCAAAATTTCACACCAGTGTCACATGGGTTGATGGTAAGAGCATGTTGAATAACCCTCTCAAAGTCTACAATTTTGATTTTGAATATGGCACAAAATCATTTATATGTGATGCAACCTCCAAGCTTTAAGTAACAAGAGTACCACACAACACATTATATGCCCATCTTTGCCAGACCAATGACCTTGACCTACTTTTTAATGGCTTTAAGTTACAGCCATGACATCACAAGTAAGTAACCTTGAGATGACCGTGTCCTTAACTTTGCAGATAGGATCTTGATAGTTGTACAAGACACACCATCCAAAATATTTTATTTTCATTACTTAAACAGCTTCTGAACTACAGCCCAACCATGAAATATGACACTGACCTTTAAAACTGGATCATAAAAGTGTGTTATGTGACCTGATCTTAGGTAATACATACAGTTTCAAATCAATATCATTGAGCATTTGAGAGCTAGAGCCTTGACACAAAAATAGATAATGTTGATCTATGATCAAAACATTAATGAAAATACCAAGAAAAATAAATGACACATTCAGCAGTTATGAGTTAAACATAAGTTTAATTAAACTACCTTAAATGACTTTAGAGTTACAGTCCTAAATAAAAAGTCAATAAGCTTCATATGTAAGTTTGATGTTGCTGATAGGACCATGCTATTGATACACATGATAGGTACATTGATAGGACCATGCCATTGATACACATGATAAGTACATTGATAGGACCATGACATTGATACACATGATAAGTACATTGATAGGACCATGCCATTGATACACATGATAGGTACATTGATAGGACCATGCTATAGATACACAGGATAGGTACATTGATAGGACCATGCTATTGATACACATGATAGGTACATTGATAGGACCATGCTATTGATACACATGATAGGTACATTGATAGGACCATGCTACTGATACACATGATAAGTACATTGATAGGACCATGCTATTGATACACATGATAAGTACATTGATAGGACCATGCTATTGATACACATGATAGGCATGATACACCATCAAGCTATGATTTTACAGGGGGAAACATTTCATTCCATGATCTTTAACAACAGCTTCTGGGCGACAGTTTGGGCACACAAAAAATGATATTGACATGAGACCTGGCCTTACAGATAGGTCCATGAAAGTGCCAAGTGACAACATCAAGTCATGATGTACTGCTATACCATTTTTTATGTCTATTACTGCAATTAACAGTTTGCAAGTTACAGCTCCAAACAAATACAGTAATGTCCACCTTTGACCTTCAAATGATAACCATGAAAGTGTCAAATCTGACACCCACACCCTTGTCTTAGATATGTGTAAAAGTTTACTAATTTTCATACCACTACTATCAGATTCAGAGTTACAAACAGCACATTAAAATAAATGAAACCTTAATATGTGACATTGACCTTCAAGAAAGAATAACAACACACTCTCTGGTTCTGATGAAATTTAGAAACCGTCATTCAGCCAATAGGCTATTTTCAGTAAACCTTCAAGCAGAATAATACTGGAAGATTTTGTACAAAATTACACAAGTATCCATACACACTGATTCCATATTTTCTTCAAGAAGCATGTGGGCAGTGACACTTGTAGTTTTCACACTGGATGATTGCTTAGGTAAACATTCAAATTCAGTGTAATCCAAAGTGAGATATAGGAAAATACCTAGAATTAGGTAAATGACATGGCATAGCATATCACCACGCTTCCAATCTATATGGCTATGGGTATGGCTTGATCCAGGGGCAAATTTTTCAATTCTGTAAATGTGTATTTCTATTTTCATATCTAGTCAGTGTATATATGGTTACTGGTATATGGTGGGAATCTTGACAGTTTCCAACTTTTGAGCCAAGGGCAAGTCCCCTAATCCAGGGGCATCACACAGGATATGTGTTGAATGTACAAGTGCATATATTCCCTTGTTCCCATTAAGTGTATATATAGTTTTAGGATGGGGTCTAACAGTTTCCAAGTTATGAGCCATGGTCAAGTTCCCAATCGCAGGGGTACAACCCAGGGTCTGTGCTGGATATATGTCTAATTTTGTCTCCTCGTGCCCTTCAAACCTGTATATAGTTATAAGCTGGGGATCTCAACAAGTTTCCAAGTGATGACCCAAGAGCAAGTCTCCATCTTCTGGGTCTGTACTGGAAATGTGTATAACTTCAATGTCCTTCAACCAATATATGGTTAAAAGGTGGGGATCTCAACTGCTTCCAAGCTATGACCCAGGGGCAAGTTCACAACCTACGGGGCATGACCCATGGTCTGTACTGGATATACCGGTATGTCTGGTTCTGTCTCATGTCCTTCAATCCTATATATGGTTACTGGGTGGGGATGTCAACAGTTTCCAAGTTGTGAACCAGGGATAGCTTACCCACAGGAACCATCCCTGGGACAAGACCAGAGAGTGTAACATAAAAGCCCAATGCATATGTTATAGCACTGGCCTTGAAGATGACACAAGCCAACTTTCAGATCTCCACTTATAAGACTTCAAAACTTTAGATATTTTGAAAAGCACAATAACTATCCCCAGACATTGGTCCCATCTCAAGAGTCATAATTAAAAATTTAAAACCACTATGTATATCTACACCCAATCATATCTCAAAGTTTCAAGTCTGTGTCTTCAATGGTGTATGATATACATTGCATTACTAAAGGAGGGCCAGACAGCCAGACAGGCAGGAAGACATAATCCCCACCTTTTTAAAAGATACATGGGGATAAAAGTCATTTATATTTTTTTAAATACTTTTTTTTAAATATTATGACTGTCAATGATAACTATGAAAAGATTTCAAATACTATCAAAACTTTGAGAAAAATCTTTGATTGGTTGACAAAGTACACCTTCCATGAAACAGCTTTTCATGAAATGAGAAACAAAACAAATTTACCTATATCTGAACTTAATGATATAATTAATAACTACACACATTAACTATACTGACAAGACTTTTATTTTAATTTTCAATACTAATTATACTTTCATTAAAACTATCAACAATAGAAACTCTAACTGAAACATTATTTTCCATTTACCCTATTAATATGATACTTCAATTGCCTTCCAATTTTTCATAAAATATAAATTTTCCATTCCACTGTCATGACTGCAAAAGGAATGGTTGTGTGGTATATACAAGTAGTGAATAGGAAAACTGCAAATAACAACCTATTAATATTGCAGTTGAATATTATTATTGTTACCTCAAGTTTTATAATTAGAAACATAAAGCTTCTACAGTTTGTGGTTTTTGTGTTAAATTGTCAGTAGGTGATTTCCACTGGGGCTCGTATTGTTGCTTACAATTTACCTATCAGTCATACATGTACTATATAAATACTACAAGGGACGACACTTCTCTCCCTTCTCACGCGACCTATTTAAGAATCAACGCTGATATTTCAAGCTACATGTCGCGTGGCGTAATAAATTTGGTACCAATATTTAGCTCAGGCATTCGACTTTGTATGCCTACATGACCACAAAGTTTGGCTTACTACCACACCTTTAAGGAATGCCAGACCATTTTCCAACACTACCGGTCGACATGGCCATGATCGCGCCCGCTTAAAATGCAGCTACAACGTACTGAATGGAATTCTGCCCCCTTACTGGTTGACTGAAAATCAGATAATCAGTAGGCAAAGTACGTCATTTTCGGTTGACTAATGAGAGGGTAACTGTAGATGATATACTGTGCAAAAACTAAATTGGTAACAGATGGACAGAAAGTCGGACATCATAACATAATTCACTTTGCCTTATGGCGGATGTATAAAAAAAATGAAAGAGTATGTTATCTTTTGGTGGCACACAAAGAGGACCGTATAGTACCTAAAGAAAAAAATTACCAATGGGCAAAAAAACATAACAATACATTATTAACTAATTTTAATATCATAGGCAACTTACATAGAATATTTATAGTTAAATAAATCAATAATTATGAAAAACAATGTCAGGAAAAGAAACCAAAGTATTCCAGATATTACTCAAGTCAACTGCCTATGTTAATGCAGTTGACCATGTAACAAGTTTTTATTTAGATTATTTACTTTAGTTTATATAGAATATACTCCATACAAACAATCTTCCAATCTTGAGATTTGTCAATCTAAACTGTTTGTGTCATGTACAGGAACAAGAGTCCCTTGAACGGACTGATGCTCTACTGGCTGAAAAGAATTTCATGGAATCCAAGACAAGTCTGTTTCTTATTTTTAACTGCTGAGTATTTAAATCATCTCTGATATTTCTGAAAAACTCCAACATACCAAATTTGTTAACTAAATTTTCTTATGTTTGAATTACCATGAACCTGAAAGTGCAATACAAAATTTTTCATCATGACCTTTGACCATGAACCCAATATCATGGATAGGTCACTGAACTTGTCACAGACAATGTCAAGATATAATCAGATACCAAGTTTGCTTAAATCTTTAAGAAATATTATTTTTTTAAAATGAATTTATCTTAGTAGTATCAGTCATGGTATTCTTCACACATACCCACAAACTTAAAAATTCATTCATGCTTGTTTGTGTTATTATGCTTACAAACCCGTACAGCTAAAAAAAAAATGAAGTCAAGACAGTTGATCTTAAAATCAATGTCAGAATGCCAACTATCAACTTGTTCATTGAAATGCAAACTAAATACAAAGTCTGGTCAAAATTCACTTGTATATGTACAAGTCTCCGTGTTCATGAGCTCAATGAAGTACAAATATGCAAGGTCATTTGGTCTGGTTTTAAAAACTCCTGCAAAAAAGTGTGAATATGTTGGTGGTCAAATATGTACCATTTTCATCCAGAACCAGTTTAATATTGCAAGAAGTATTTTAATGAAAACCCCATGTCAATGTCACCATTACTGCAAGAAGAGTAGTGAGAAAAAGTTTTTTGAGATGTCTATCATGAAATGTTGGTTAGATGAGAACCATTTTCATTAGAACTAGCTACATACTACTATAGTGTTTTAGTGAAAACTCCATGTCTATATGACTGTCCATTCAGGAGAAAGATTTTCTGGGTGGCCATCAAGACAGCCATTTTGGAGGTTGTATCGCCATCACTTTAATATAGAAAGAACTATATATTGCAAGAAAGTATATTTTTTTATAAAATGTCTGGCCATCCTTTCTGGCTAAGTAGCTCTTACAACATTTGTCATATTTTGGGATGGTCACATTAGCATCATTTTAATTTAGGACCTACTACATCTAGAGAAAAGTGTTTGAGTGAAAATCGCATGCCAATATGACCATCTCTTAAGGAGGACTACTGATAACAAGATTTTCAAGATGACCATCATTGCCATCATGTTAGATGTTTGATAAGCACCATTTTTATTTAGGACCAACTACCGTAGATATCATAAGACGTATTTTAATAAAAACCCTATGTCACTATGACTATCCATTCAGGAGAAGTAGCTGTAACAAGGTTTTCAAAATGTCTACAATAGCGGTCAAACTCAATGTCAGATTGGCACCTTTTTCATTTAGGACCAACTAAGCACCATAAGAAGTCTTTTAGCAAAATCCCATGTTGCTACAGTCATCTATTTAGGAGAAGGAGCCATAACAAGATTTGATTTTCAAGATGGCCACAATGCTAGTCCTACTGTCGTGTCAGATAGCATCATTTTGATTTAGTAACAACCAGACATGATAAGGAAGTCTTTTTATGAACATAACCAATATTATGGCCATCTTGAAAATCATATTATGTACCTATGACCATCCGTTTAGGTGAGATTGCGATAAATCGATTTGGTGGCCTTGTTGCAGGTCCGATTGGCACCATTTTCATTTAGTACCATGCAGACATCACAAGTTATTTTAGTGAAAATCCCATTAGATATGACCATCAGTTCAAGAGGATAAGTGATAAGACTTTCAAGACAGCCACCACTGCAGCCATACTGAATATCAGATCAGTACCATTTTCATTAGGACGAACTAGACATCATCTGAGGTCTTTTAGTGAAAATCCTATGTTGATATGACCTTTTGTTCAGGAAAAGCATTTATAAAAAAGATTTTAAAGATTTTACATCTGACGGCAGGGCTGAGCAAATCCCATTGCCCGATGTCCCGGACTAGTCATTTTTGTAGTCGGGCTAGTAAAATTTTCCAAGTCGCTAGTCCGGGACAAGTGCTTTTTAAAAAAGTCGGGCTAGTCCTTATTTTCGTGCTTTAATCACTATATCTACCTTTATGTGGCCAATCATGCCCTCCGGGCGTACTGAATACTTGATTCTACCCCTCTTCGTGTATGCATCCTGTTACCGCTTGACTGCATATTGGGCTAAGCGACCAAATTATCGGCAAATCAAAACACGTCAAACAAAAGAAAGCCAGCAATCAATTAGCAGTGTTGTAAGCGGCTTTGTTGCATTGAGTTTACTCAAACTAGATCATAACGAGCTGCTCACTATGATTTTAATCCAGCGAGTCAGTGTAATTAAATTAATGAAAGGTTCTTTACCGACATCAGTGTTGGTTTCCGTTTATGAACTGATTAAATGACAGTAATGATTCTTTAATTTATTTATACAGATGATTAGCTTCCACGTGCGATATTGTGTTTGAAGCGAAACAATTACGCTAATTAATGAGCTGTCTCTGTTCGTATTTAAAAGAGAAAATGTATGTTATGATCACTTTAGAAGTAGTTGTCAAGCAAGCTGATAGTTACTCTCTGGACAAAATGAGTTTGCTAAATTATTTTCGCAAGGAAGGCAATAACGGCGATTTGGAGAAGGAAAATTTGTTCGAAAGTGGAGGGATAAAACGTAAGACTGATACTGAGTGCGCGGTAGCTATTTCTCCAAAGAGACGTAAGCAACAATCCGTGATGGCAAAAAATGTCAAATATGACACTACTAAGAGACAGAAATTTTCAGTCGCATTGGGTTGATTGTTATCCCTGGCTTGAATGTATTGACTCTGAAGGAAAGATGTTTTGCAGTTACTGCAAACAATATCCAAAACTGGCACAGGTTGGAAATTCACTCAGTGTATTTGTCAGTGGAAGTGACAATTTCAGGATTGAACCAATCAAGTCTCATGACATGTCTGGACCCCACAAGGCCTGTGTAGCACAATATATGCATGACACTAGCCAGCATGTGCAGAAAATCAGTGAAGTCAGAGTTGCCGACACTCCACTAGGAAAGGCCCTTTCAAAACTAAATGAGACTGAAATGAAAAAAATGAGAGCTCTCTTTAACACAGCCTACACCCTAGTCCGTTATGGAAAACCATTTTCTGATATGGAAATGATGTGTGCACTCCAGGAGAAGAATGGTGTTGACCTTGACGTGAATTATAAGAACCAATTCAGGGCAAGAGACTTTGTTCTATCAATCAGTCAAGTCTTGAGAGAAGAAGTTAAGGAAAGTCTGAATTTTTTCAAATCCTTCAGCTAAAACATATATACATGAACTTGAAGAAGCCAAATGTATAACAACCAATGTTTTTGAAAAATTAAATTCTTTTAAGAAATAATAATTATTTCGTTTGTTTTTTTTCTATGGATTAAGTACATAATCTCATCAAATCTTGGCAAGTGATTACCATTTTGGGACCAGTGAAAAGTAAGGTGGGACTAGTGAAGAGTAAGGTGGGACTAGTGAAGAGTAAGGTGGGACTAGTGAATTTTCTGAAACCACTTGTCCTGGACTAGTGGTTAAAAAAAAAATTTGCTCAGCCCTGGACGGGTACCATTTTCGTTTAAAACCAGCTAGACATCACAAGTCTTTTAGTGAAAATCCTATGTCAATATGACCATCTGATCAGAGGAAGTAGCAACAACATGATTTTCAAGATGGATACCATGGCAGCCATACTGGATGCCAGATCACTACCACCTTAATTTAGAACCAACAAAACATAATCAGAAGTCTTTTATTGAAAACCCCATATTTCTATAGCCATCTGATTAGGAGAAGAAATCATAAAAAGATTTTCAAGATGGCCACCATGCTGGCCATACTGTATGTTAGGTCAGCATCATTTTCATTTAGTACTAACCAGACATAATAAGAAGTACTTCGTTGAACACCCCATGTAGCTATCGCCATCGGTTTAGGAGATGTAGTGATAAAAACATTTGGCAGGTCTGATTAGCACTATTTTCATTTAGTACCATGTAGACATCATAAATCTTTTAGTGACAATCCCATCCAGATCATACAGGAGGATTTGCACCATGGTGGTCATATTGGCTGTCAGATCAGTACCATTTTAATTTAGGACCAAACAGACATCATAATAAGTCTTTAATTGAAAACACTATGTCAATAGGACCATCCATTTTAGAGGAGTAGCAGATTTTCAAGAATAATAATGCCATGGTGGACATATTGCATGTCCGATCTGCACAGTTTTCATTTAGTACCAAACTGACATGATAAGAAGCATTTTGTTGAAACCACATGTAGCTATAGCCATCCATTTAACAGAAGTAGCAATACAAAGATTTGGTGACCATATTGGATGTCAGATTGGCATCATTTTAATTTAGGGCCAACTAGCCATCATAAATCTTTTATTGAAAACCCCTTGTCAAAATGAATACCCATTCAGGCGGAGTAGCAATAACAAGATTTTCAAGATGGCCACCATATCAGCCATATTAGTTGTCAGATTGGCACCATTTCTGTTTAGGATCAACTATACATCCTAAGAAGTCCTTTGGTTAAAACCCAATGTCAGGAGATGTACCAATAACAAAATTTTCAAAATGGCCACCACAGCAGTGATATTGGATGTGAAATTGACACCAACCAGACATCATATGAAATAACAAGAGTTTGAAAATGGCTGCCATCGCATCTATATTGGTTGTTTGAGGGAAAGCCAAGTAATCAATAATTTATGAGAGAGAGAGAGAGAGAATGACTACAGAGTCCAACAAATCCTGTGCTAACATCCCAAGGGTTACCAGAACACTGGGTATAGCGTATGTGTTGAATTTTGGTACCCATGATGTCTACTACATGATATCACAACTTGTTCCACAATTTTTCAAAACACAAATATACAGGTAGCAATATTACACACACAAAAAAAAATGTATTAATGGCTCATAAAAGGGAAGTCTTCAGGTGCTAAAGGTTTCACATATTCTTTCTAACTTTCTGTAGGAAAGTTGCTTTTGGTTCTTCTGGAGTAGTGATAACAAGATTTTCATATTGTACATCAGATTGGCACCATTTTCATTTAGGACCAACTGGACATCATAAGAAGTCTTGTGGTGAAAACCCCATGTCAATATGACTTTCCATTCAGGAGGAGTTGCCATAAGAAGATTTTCAAGATGGCTGCCGTGGTGGCCATGCTGGAAGTCAGATCAGCACCATTTTTATTTAGGACCAACTAGAGATCATAAGAAGTCTTTTAATGAAAACCCCATGTTGAGATGACCATCCATATAGGTGGAATAGTGACAACAACAGTTTCAAGATGGCCACTGTCATGCTCATATTGACCTCAGATCAGTACCATTTTCATTTAGGACCAACTAGACATCACAAGAAGTATTTTAGTGAAAACACCATGTTGATATGACCATCCAGTCTGAAGAAGTAGCGAGAACAAGATTTTCAAGATGGCTACAATGGTGGCCATATTGGACATCAGATAAGCACCATTTTTATTTAGAACCAACTAGACATGATAAGAAGTCTTTAAGTGAAAACCCCATGCAATATGACTTTCCATTCAGGAGTAGCAATAACAAGATTTTCAAGATGGCTGCCATGGTGGCCTTATTGGTGGGTCAGATCAGCACCATTTTCATTTAGGACCAACTAGACATCATAGGAAGTCTTTTAGTGAAAACCTCATGTTGATATACCCATCCATTCAGGAGGAGTAGCGACAACAAGATTTTCAAGTTGGGCACTGTGGTGGCCATATTGGATGTCCGAGCAGCATCATTTTCATTTAAGGCCAACTAGAATTTGTGTGTAAAGTTTAATGGGAATCCTCCAACTAGTTTAGGAGGAGTAGCAATAACAAACTTATGCTAATGGATGGATGTACAACAGACCATCCCTGGCCTATGACCAGTAGATGCCTTGCATATTCCATTTCAAATGTCTGTAGCATGCATTTTTTATCAAGGTATAATCCTCATCTGCCACTTACAGTATAACATCTTTCTTTAACTTTCTCAGGTGAATCAGGATGCTAAGCTGATGCGATTTCTAACTGGTCAATATTCAATAGCTTTTGTGAAACAAGTGTGCTAAAGTACACTTTCACAAAAGAATTATAAGCAGACACTACAAGCATTTCTGTGATCTGGTGATAAAATTGCAGTTTGCCAACACAGAATTATCTGACCTGAAAATTGGGATTTTACAAAAGTGATAGTAACAGCATAATTTGAGGTTAAAAATAGGATTGATTCAACCAAAATTGTAATGATTAGCATCTCTACAAAAATTTCAACTTTTTCATCAATGTACTATGTTTGTCCCACTATATTCTGACTATTGGTACATTCTAAACCAAAAATCTGCTACACTGTCAGACAGCATGCCCATGGCTTTTCCTAATTAATTATTCTGTCCCAACTTCCATTCCATTCCTCACTTCATTCTAGCCTAACTGCCTTGAATTCAAGGAAAATGCTATGCCCACTAATTAGTATAGTTATTTATTTAAAATCAAGTTTTCTTCTTGACGTAAATCAATGTGCCTGGCACAATACATTTCAGTAACTTGTGGACATTTTAATGAAAATTTGATTCAAAAGTTATTATAAAGATATGTAAATGTTATACAGGCAAAACTGACCCACTTGGATGGACAAACTATTGTTCAAGAACTAAAACTATACATGTAAGATTGCAATCAGGTAAACATTTACACATACCAGGATGACAAGATTAGTCGATAGTCCATTGGAATGTTTATTATGCAATAGTTGATTGATAATTGCTACTCCCACCCAAGAGGAAAATTAAATGACAGCCATGTGTCAGTCAAACTCTGACATGCTCATACCTATGGATTGCTGACCAATACTATCACTTGCAAAGGTGCAAGGCATTAAGTAATTACAAGCACAATGAAAGCCTGTTGGACAATATGATCAAAAGTCCTTCGCTTAGTTGACTCTCATTGTACATCATATGCAAATTCGAATGGTTATAACTTCAATATTTTCCAACCATTTTTCGTGACATGTTCAATATATACTCAAAATTAATACCAATTCATTCAATGGTTGGTTGGTTTTATCAGCACTTTTAACACATTATTGGTTATACCATGCTGAGGAAACGAAAGCTAAAGGTAACCATGTTGAGTGCACCAAAAATCTTAATCTGCCAGTTAAATATTGTTTACCTGTAACACTCCTCCATGTCCCAGCTTTTTTGTTCTATCTCTGACACTTCTGTGTGGATGAAAAGATTTAAACACTAAAGTTGCTGCTGGTTTTTAACTGCACTTGGAACACTTTATGTGGCTATATCAGCTGAGGAAATGGGAGCTAAGAAAACAATATCTAGTCATTAAAAATGCCTGGTCATGATACACATTGTTTGATTTCAAGGACACAAGTGGAATTAGGCTTTGAAAACCTACATACATGGCTCTTTTTCATAATTTCCAACATACAATACATTCTGCAGTGCCATGGGTATAGTACTGGTGATGAATTACTGTATCTTCTTTTATTGTAACAGAATAAAGTGAAACTTTTCTAAACTGCTACATTCTGGGACCAATATAAACCATCAGTGTAGACAGGTTACCATTTTATCAAGGTTCCATTATTTTATCTCGAGTTGATATCCTTAAGTTTTTACCCCACCTGAAAAAAATATAGACTCTTGATACAATGAGTTTATCTTTGATTTTTTTTTTTTAATGGTCCACTTTGTAAAACACTGGTTTATATATATGATAATTACATCATTATTCCAAATGAAAGCAGAGTACGGGTACTTTTCACACAATATAATGAATGTAATCAGACTCGAGATTACTATGGATGATAAAGTGCAAAAACTAAGTAAATGACTGTCATTTTAATTTTTTTTTAATGCCATTATAAGAGAAAAATGTTTAATTACTCTGTACAATCGAAAATTTTGTAATGACTGTGTAGCATCTGTGTTAACAGCTATATGACTGGATAATTAATCTGCTATTGTGCATTTAATCAACAACAGGTGTGGGCATTAGAATTGACTATAAATGAACACACCAATGCATCTTCAAAGACACACTGGTTTCAACAGTGCTAAGGCCAAAAAATAAATAAATATGTGTTTCCTATTGCACAGGTTTTAAAATTAGGGTAGGCAGGTAGGTTTTTCTTTGTAATTTTTTTTAAAAACATTATATATAAATCAAATAATATTTAAAGCGCTTCAAAGTACTGGGCAAAACCAACTCAATTAGTTTCACAAATCAATTTCAGCAATGTGATATTTTTTGGGGGGTGGGTGGGGAAAAAGTGCTAGGGTTGGTAATGACCAAAAATACACGAGTTTTTTTTGCCTAATTATTCTTTAATTAGGACTAGAGATCAATACTGCTTAGCTGAGTAGACAGTAAACCAATATGTTATGGTAAATATTGTATTGCTTAATACACGTGTAAATCTGGGACCCAAAACATCTAGCAGTTTGGTTTACAAGCTTATTCAAGTACCAGGTCTGGACAAATGCTAGATCACGATGTATCACACACAAAACATGCTTCTTTATTCCCTACATAATTGTGTTTATAAAAATACAATTTCCAAAAATCTTGTAAAAACAAAAGAAAAAAAAGGAGAGACCTTTCTTGACATTGCAATATATATTTGTAACCTGCTAAACAGTAAGCAGTCATGATTTGCATAGCTTCACGCTTAATGCTCAATGAAAACTATCACCACTGGGCAGTTTATACAATTAATTGTCATAGTGGCAATTAAAAGATAATGGCAATCAGTGGTAAACAATAAACAAACACCAATCCACAGATTACTTAAATAACTGGCAATCGCTTGTGTGATTTTGTGTTTGATAGTCCTTTCAGCATTGCTGTGGGAGAGCCCATTAGACTAATTTGCATAAAATACACAGGTGGAATGACCCCTTTAGTTTGACGTTAGGTAAATCAGAAATAGATTTTGAAGAAACAAAAGTTAATATGCTTTTTGCCTTGAATGAGAATGTTTAAGCCATCTTTATTCAAAATTATTTGCTAGTTCATGATCAGTGGCAAAGTTTCGTTGAAGTCAGATTTTACTCCATACATAAAACATGATTATTTCAGTAGTTGGGAGCAGTGTCACTGTGGAAGTGTGATTCATTTTTTAAGGCAAAATGTCAAAATGCAGCTGTGATTCAGGAAGGATGAGCCATCTGTGAAGTAAGCAGAGCCCAGCAAAACTAAATTTTAGAACTCCTGGTTGCTTTGTTAAGCACAGCAGCAAGAGGTAGCATTTTATACTTTACACATACTGCAAATGCAATAGCGACATTAGCCATTCTGGAATATATGACATCTATTGACATAGTAACACCACCTTACATCAGGCCGGATGCAAAAAGATAATTTTCAATCCTGTGGAAAACTGAACAAGAACTTCTGGGAAGTTTGAACAACAGTTGCTATGTGTGTGTGCATGTATGCGGTGATGATATATGGCAATGCTAAATCTACCAGATACATTTTCTTTGAAAAAGTATTAAATTATATATATATATATATATATATATATATATATATATATATAACTTATTCTCAATTCTATGTTGCCATAAAACACCTTCTAAGTAGTCACACAACACTGCCTGGAAGGTTGGCAGGTATGCAAGTTTCACTGAATCACTAATTATGTTACATTTTTACTACAATCATTTGCAGGTAAGAATATTATACAACAAAACACACCAGTGACATGAGTTTTCATTACATTTTGCACATTTTTGTCCAATTTTAAATGCATTTTCAAACCGGTCCCAACATTATGAACACGATTTGGTGTAACATGAACGCATACTATGGTGCTCTTGACACTAATTTAGAAGTCACACCATGACATGATGCATTTGCTTTGACTTTTCGATTTTTTGCTGTTTCTGTTGACTTTGACATTGCACGTGTTTATCTATCTTAGTGTCATTCTATACCTATTTAAAACAAACCACAACACCTAAGCTTCATCGGTCAAAATGGATAACGTAATTCCCGCTGAACAGGTCTACACAAAAACGGTTTTTGGGGTTGAAGAGGGGATTCATTTTTACTCATATCCTATATTTAGACAATGTAATAATAGCGATTGGAATAACCCAATTTGAAAGTAGATTAACTATAAACTGTGACTTCAGTTCTTCTCTAAAAATATAGTTCACACCTTGCTATAGGCCTTTAGAAGTAGATATATAAAGGCTTGCTGGAATGTTAATCCAAAAAACGAACGAAGGTAACAACAGATCTTGAAACATTTCTGACGTTTTGTGAAGAAGAGTATTTAAGAAAAGTGCATTACTTTACTCATTCAATATCCGTAGGCTTCGGATGATGAAAGATTATAAATTATTTCAAAAAATATATTGGAAAAACGTAGAACTTCTTTTGTGCATGATTAAAACTAATTTGCCAGTCCAGGCCTACTCCACTTCCAAAGTACGCCAAGTTTGAACTGGTTCCCTACACATTTCACTCGCCTACTCTGCTGAATGTTTTGTGATGATTTAAGGACAGTAACCGGATTTTATTATTGACACAGAAAACTCGGAATTCGTAACGCACACATAATTAATTCATTAAGTAATTCCTTTACTTATTTTGATAAAGGAGAATAGTTTTAAAAACGAAAAGAAAAGACAGAACAAAAATGGATCTGCAGATGATGACTATGTTCACGACCTGGAGTTTACTGGTTGTAAATGGTAAGTAGATTTAGTTTCATTCAAACTCGAGCAAGAGAGAGAGAGAGAGATGCATATTTCAGGCACTTTACAGTCATGCTTTCGCTAATTCAGAGCTTTCTTTTCTGACAAAACTATTAAATGAAACTTGTATGGGTCTTAAGTTGAGTAATTAAATGATTCTCTTTCTTCTTCCTGTGTATGATTGTACATAAAAGTGCCGTGTCCATTTAAAAAAAATTATTCCCTTATAATCTTTAAAATTGTAAAATTAGAACACATGGTTGATCGCATAAACATAATTTACAGCTATTACACATGTATTCTGAAGAAACACACACACACACACACACACACACACACACACACACACATATATATATATATATATATATATATATATATATATATATATATATATATATATATATATATATATATATATATATATATATATATATAAATCTGGAGAAATATTCTCCATTTAAAAATGTTTTGGGATGTACATGTAGAGGATCTCTGAAATGCGATCTGCAATATATATATATATATATATATATAATATATATATATATATATATATATATATATATATATATATATATATATATATATATATATATATATATATATATATATATATTTATATATAAAATGAAATGTTTATTTATTTTTAAATTAACTTGCAACAAATGCCATATAGACTGAGTTCAAATTTCAGGAAAAATCTCTCTCTCTCTCCAGATGAAGTGATAGCATCATATGTGCAATATATGAATCGTAGTCTTTTAATATTTTACTATTATATGCATCTGTATACATCTCTCTCTCTCTCTGTCTGCATTATTGTTGGAATAAATAAAGCAATATAATTATTTGTGCTGATACTGAGAGTAGATTATGACGATATCGTCAATGTTTGCTACTATAGACATCTATACAGAAACGGCCTCATAAATGTTTATTAATATAAATATCCACAGAACAAATTTAAAATTAGTTTTCATTATACTTACAGCATCTACACTATTTATCTGTGGTGAGACCCTAGTCAACACATCCACACACCTGTGTTGTGGAGGTAATTTGATTCCTTTAAGGGACCAACATAACAGAACACAATCCTGTTGCCAGTGTAAGTATATAGACTTCGCTCAAAATGGCATAATTATATCATAAATACCATAAAGTTAGTTAAAGAATGTAAGATATAGACCCAGATATGTACGCCCTATCCCCCCCTTATAGCATATCAGGGTTGTTGTACATTGTAGGAATAATGTAAAGTGTGGCTAAAGAACTTTTTGACTACTTTCAATTCAAGAGTCCAAAAATTGCTATTTTGAAAGTTGAGCCAGACCTCGAACACACACATGCACGTGCACGCATACACAAGAAACGCTTCCCATGAAAAGTTTCAAGTGCTTATACTATCCATATCTGTAAATTATGATGTTATATTTTCCTGCTCTCTCTCTCTCTCTCTGTTGAGGGGATAAACAGGTGCATGCCTGGTTTCTTTCGCCTGTCCGTATGTCATTCTCTCAGTTTCATTCCTTCAAACTGTTTTCGATACTGGTAGCTACACAATAAGACAGACTTTACGTACACGGTTATAGTGGATTTCCAAAGTCAGGTTAAAAATTAGTGCTCATCATTTGGTAAAAAAAAAATGCAGTGTGTGACGCAGTAGAACAAAAAGCTAAAAATAATTAGGATTGCACCTTTCTTCATGAGACTGGAATATACGGTATGCCTGGACAAGTAATTAAAGATTAAACAGATTTTTTAAATAAGATTAAACAGATTTTTTTAATAAAATAAAGCTGCTAGTCTCTCTCTCTCTCTATCTCTCTCTCTCTCTCTCTCTCTCTCTCTCTCTCTCTCTCTCTCTCTCTCTCTCTCTCTCTCTCTCTCTCTCAATGAACTCAATTAATAGAATTGTGCAAGTGAAAAGTGTCTCCAGGTTTGAGAAAGTATCTGAATATGAAGCATATAAACAAAGTTAATCAACGACAGAGCTGCCTAACATTTTTATCTCTTGAGCTTCACCTTGATACAATCCAGCTTTGCTGAAAGACCAATTTTATTAAACAGTTAAAATAAATTCCACCAAGGAAGGCGAACCTTACAATGAAGATACTCATATTTGCTGTGATATTATACGGCCTAGATATGACGTGGATGGAAACGAATGGCACTGTTGCAATGGGGAGAGACCTTACCGAAAAGAAGAGAAATTCTGTTGTGGGAATCATCTTCGCAAGTGGAATAACCTAGGTAGGACTACCACCATCATTACCACTACTACTACTACAACGACCACGACTACGACAATCATGATCATTATTATTATTACTGTTTATTATTATTGCTGTTTTTGTTATTATAGTTATACGTATTAGTTACATGATGTACGTGAGTGAGATACCAGATATATTATAGGGTGGGCGACGAAAAGGGCATTAGTAGAAAAATCGAGTGCTCTTTAGCACATTTTTTTTTTTTTGGCCAATACCCATTTAGACCTCCACCCAACTGTATAACTTGTATCACACGAGAGAATATTGTGTAACTTATTTATTGTATAACCACGGCTTTCTTTCTGATTTTTGTTTGATAAACCTTTATTAGTTCACCTGTGTCACATATGCTCCCAGTATGCTGCTCTTTCTCTGTTATTCTTTTTTTAAATGTTGCATCATCTCTCAAGTTTCTGCTGCTGAAGAAAAACTTACATTATTTCATCTGCTGAAGGAAAACTGACTTGAAAGTGCCAAACTTTCAAACATTCCAACCTAAATTTACCAGGAAATGTTACATTGCTTTATTTTCTGGAACACGTTCATTATTCACATTGTTAGAATAAGTTTTGCGGATTTACACCTACAAAATATTGCCAAAATATGTTGGACTGAATATACCGACGACAATACTATGGTATATTTCTGGATACCATTCATGGAGCAGTGGTTAAGAAGCTTTGATGATTATTTTTGTCCTTATGTTGATTCATATTTGTCGTTTCGCGATTCAATTATGCAATCTTTCATTGTTCATATTCCGGACTGTGTTATAAATGCAATTAATTTTCAATGACCATAATTTACTTTTAAGCGTCTAATTGATTCCAAAAATATAATGTGTTTTCTCTATCTCTCTCATTGTAAACTAATTTTTTTCCTAAAATTGATTCATTTGTGTCTTTTCGCAATTTTGTTTTCTTTCATTGTCCATATAAAGGATGGCACGATAAATATGAGCAATTGTAATATCTACATTATCATGTTACTTGCTAAGCTATTCAATAATAAAATGTACTCTCTCTCTCTCATATGGATCTATTCGACCGAAGACTGGAGACAGCTTCTGATGTCATTAATCAGTATTGCACTTGGTAATGCTGATTTGTGGAATACCAGTTAAACGTAGAGCACGGCCTAGCTGTGGGTTACCAGAATTTAGAACATGGCAAATATCAGACAAGAAAGCCACAGTCATGCAGTAGATACTTTGTGTAATGTTCCAAATTACAATTTTGCGCAGTACTCTGCCTCAGTGACACTTTGCATACATGTATCAAGCTTTCCTATATAGAATAGCGGCCAATGTGTCAAAAGGGAATTTGGTTTTCATGCCACCTTTATTTTTGATACATAAACTTGGATGAATTTGGAGTAACTGGTTCACCAAAATGGTAAAAGTTTAAAATATTGTCTCTAAACTACCTGTAAATGAATATCAAAATCATCATCTCTATCCATACAAATTAGCAAAACCAAAATTCAACAGCCACGAGAACTGTACCTTAGTATTTATAGCGTAACTTATGCCAATGTATAAAAATATCTTCATAACATTATCGATTTGTATTTTAAAAAATTCATTTAGTTCGCAGCAAGTCGTCTGATCTGCAAAATGAAATCAGACTTCATGCTATTTTTCATTCAGCGGAGTCCTTATTTATTGCGTGAAACTGTAACAATATATACCCAACTTCATTTCGAAAAGGCTTTTAAAAATGGCCTTATAATAGCTTCAATTAAAAGTTTGATGACTTAAATACCTTATCACAGATGGTTTCTTCTTGCAAAGAAATGCCTAAAACTCCAGATACACTTAAAAGCCACCATATGAACTAAATATAACAAAAGAACCCCCCAAAAAACTTTTGTTTATGAATATTGTATACAGTTCTCCCAAGTCATAATCAACTTAATGCTTCATCAGCATCTCCACCATTCATCTGGCAGAATGTGTTGACCTGATTTTCAATGAGAACAGTGCTAAATATATAAATACAATTATTATACAAGAATAAGGCAGAGACAAACAAAAGATAGAGAATGCATTTTTGTGCAGTAAATAGCTTTAGAAAGTTGAAATGATGTTTGTTTTTAAAGCTCCCACATCTTCTGAATTTTGTCAATTATAGGCATACAATAGTCATAAAAACGTAGGTTTACACTTTCTGTGGTTATGTCGATTTAGTAACTCATCATCTAATCATTAAAAATATGATGAAACTGGATTCGTCCCTGAGGACAAGGTGTATCGCCTCTTCAGACTTGTTTTTTTAAATATATTTTTGGATTTCA
This sequence comes from Margaritifera margaritifera, assembly GCA_029931535.1. Lineage (NCBI taxonomy): Eukaryota > Metazoa > Mollusca > Bivalvia > Unionida > Margaritiferidae > Margaritifera > Margaritifera margaritifera. The sequence continues at coordinate 2,711,587 of JAQPZY010001459.1, forward strand.
CTCTGATAGGCTTATTTCCTTAGCCGATATACAAGGTCATAGAAAATACATACATACATACATACATATATATATATATATATATATATATATATATATATATATATATATATATATATATATATATATATATATATATATATATATATATATACCGGTATATACAAATTAAAATCATCAATGGTTCAATGGTTTAACATTAGCTAATCTGTAGTGCAATGTAAAAGTGATTGCTTCTTATTAATTCTCATTGTAACCACAGAAACGGCTAAGAAGTGTATATTGGATCGTTGATCTTCCAATTGCAATATTACTTTTCATAATTAGCAGACATCGGGTTACTTTGTGTTGCAGGTTTAATTTTGTTATGCCACAGATGGCTATATTCTAAAAAAAAATCAGGGTCCCTGTTACTACTCTGATACTATCTGCTTACTATTTCGGGAATGATGTCTCATTATTATTCCACCCCATTTCATGTTTATTACAATGGACACAAAATATCTTTCAGAGGATGACATTGCATGCTGCGGTGGAAAGATTTACAACATCAAATCTCAGTTGTGCTGCAAAAATACTTTGCATCATATAGAACAAGATCAAATATTTGAAAATTACATGAAATGTTGTGGTAAAGAAAGATATGATGCGAGGAACCTAAGGTGTCATCATAGTTCAGAGGAACAACCAAAACTTTTAAATATTGTGCTGGATTACTGCCACGGAAAAGAATTTGACACGACCACACACCTTTGTTGTGACAGTAAGTTACTCTCTTTATCTCCCTCCCTTGCTCCCAACACACACACAAACACACACACACACACACACTTAATGTGAATTTCAAATACAAGATGTCAAACTATTTTTTACATTAAATTATCATACCTTTTGTTCATATTTATACACAATAGAATTCTTTGAGAAACAAATGTTTTATATCTTTTTTCTTTATTCACAGACAGAAGCATCACAATTCCAGTGCCGCATGAACGACACAACTACAGATGCTGCGAAGACGAGCTTTATCAGACAAACCTGATGACATGCTGCAACAATAATCATCTTATTCCCAAGTCAAAAAAGTGCTGTGGGAATAGTAAGATATTTTTTGTTTCTATCTTGCTGCCAAAACATAGGCAAGACTAGAGTGTTACGTCTTCGATGGCCGAGTTATTTCGTTTTTGTAGTGAACTCCATTGTTTCAACACTGCTGAATGCAGACCTGCATATATTCAAGGGTGCATTTATCTTGAAGGTCCTACTCACTTAAAAAAGTTAAGTCATAGTGTACTTTTCACGTTCCATTCATCATTTTATTTTTGTCTTGTTTGCGATGAAAGTTGCACAAAGGAGACATGCCTGTCAAAATGTCCTTCTATCTGTCCATCCACCGTGAATCAAAATAATAAATGTTACCAGAACTATGTCACGGAGAAGTATTTTTATGCACCTGTTACGTTTTCTTTATCATTTATCGATAGACATAGCATTCTGTCGATTTAAAAAAAAAATTGCACAATCTAAACAAATTTTTAAGACTTTTTGGTGGTCAACATTGAAGGTCAGTTTTAGTTTGATGTAATAAAAGCATATATCATAATTTGGAACTAGCGAAAGTGTGGTAACACTTGACTTAAAACCAAACTTATGTAAGCGCATAACTTGTGTGAAATCATCAACTGAAGGTTTGAAAAACATTAGGCTTCACTTGTCTACCATCTATTACTGTTCTGAAAAAAGTTTTGGTCACTTAGGACCATATATCACATGAATTAAAGTCATATAGTCCACTGCATTAATACAGTAATCCTAAAGATTTTTGTTTTAATCAAAAGTTTTAAATTCTGATAAATTGTGCCGATCCACCATATATCCCTATTATTTATCCAAGTAGACACTGATATCTTCGAGTAGTACTTTCACTTTCACAAGATTCTCATGTAAAATGTTTAATCCAAAAATCAACAAGAATGACCTTCAGAAATATATTTATCAAGGTCTAATAAAATCTCCTGAGATTGACATGGTTCCTTTATTGGTAGAAGAAACAGTGGGATGAAGGTACAGGAATCAATTTTGTGAAGCAAAAATTGTTTTGGGCTTAATCTATTTACATTATAACTTTATAATAAATCCCATTTCAAGTTCTGTAAGCAATGCTTAATTGAAGCTGATGGTGACAATTTTATCTAATTTTCCTTTACAATGTCTGCATTTTGGATTTAACAATAAAAAAGCAATAACCAACATGAAAAACAATGAAGTTAAAATGGAATCAAAAGAAAATGAAAAATACCTATGAGTTCTGTATGATAGCAAACTAAAATTCAGTAATCAAAGAAACAATAAACAAATCCAATAGAATGGTAGGAGTAGTTTATAAAACCTATGTAACATCCATACTCACGTATAATCCGAGTCCAAATGCAAACAACATAGACCCTGATCTGCCATCGCATAATGCACCGGCAGATCGAGGTCTATGTTGTTTTATTCTACTGATTAGTCCTTACAAACTGCATAGACCCAGATCTGCCATCGCATAATGCGACGGCAGATCTGGGTCTATGCGGTTTGCAGTTGGTATCAGCTTATACGCAAGTATATATGCATAAACAAGTTGAACATCCTATAAAACAAACATCAGACTGTCTTTAGAATATGCCACTCTAGTGTTGAACTCCTCAGCTATGAAAGATATTATGTTAGAACATGAACAGTGAATAGCTGCTAGATTTGTGCAGGGCTCAAGTTCAGCAAGGACTTTTCTATGTATTTCATCTGGTACCATGGATTTATCTGAAGTGTGTTTGATTTCATCCAGTTTCTTGACAATCATTTCTGGTGTGATCAGATAAGATGACATCTACTTGACTCTTGTGCAAAGATGGAATCTCCTTGGCATTCTTCTTTGTAAAGACATTAAAAAAGTTGCTTTTCTTCTGTCATCAGTAATCAGTTAACCTTCTTTTCAGTATTTCCAATTCTACTTTTTATCATGGTTTTGGACCTTACAGAACTTCAAATAATTTATTGTTGGTTTTAGTGTTATTCACTATTCTTTTTTCTCATGATGTTTTCACAGCTTGAACTATTAACACTGTATCATTCCTTCCACTAATGTAGTGGTTTCTTATCATCCAACAAGATAGCTTTGCATTCTGGCATATAAATTTCAATTAATTTTGCGATATATCAGCAAGCATTTCTAAGCTTCACAAGCATTTTTCCCCTTCAGTTTTGTTTGTCCAATTGATTCGTCCACATTCTTGTTTCATATGTGTGTAGTCACCCTTGTGAAAATTTCATCTCTCATCATTGTACATTCTATATGTAGTGTAGCATGCATAATGAAATTTGAGAACAACATGTTTGCCTTTGCCAATGGTGGTAGATACTTTTTCAACCACATTATTCACAATGGTAAGCATAAGATTTAAAACTGAAGGATTTTGATCATGCCTGTATCTGGTGGGTTCACTAACATGCTGAAACATTCAGTTATCTTGAACACATTCCATGAAGAAAAAAGCTGGATACACAGATCCTACAATGTCTGTCCTAAACTCCGGTTGATTTCTTTACAATTAAAATATGTGACCCTAAACTGTCAACCGTTGTTCACTTTAATTTCAAATTATTATTATGACTTCTATATATACATCCAATAAAGAGCTTGTCATCATTTCTTCTGAAAGGAGCAGCAAACAGCATCAGCTACAACCATCTAAGAGTAAATAAATATAAATTCTATTCATGTATCTTGGATATAAATTTTGAAAAATGGTTTACAAAAAGCCATAGTGCAAATGTTTCTATGCAAATTCAAAGCTCATCTTTTATCTCTCATTTGTCCAAAAATGTTTCTTAACCATTAAAATAAATCAATGTACTCTTGCATCTTCTGTGAATAAAGGGATACCTATATTTCTTATGTTAATGACACAATATAGGAGCAATCTGGTTTACAAACTATGTACCATATATACGTGCGTATAACCTGGCTCCAAATGCAAACAACATAGACCCTGATCTGCCATCGCATAATGCACCAGCAGATCAGGGTCTATGTTGTTTGCTCTACTGATTAGTCCTTACAAACTGCATAGACCCAGATCTGCTGGTGCATTATGCGACGGCAGATCTGGGTCTATGCAGTTTGCAGTTGGTATTGGCTTATATGCGAGTATAAACAGTACTATAAATTTCTCTGGCCCCTTCAACAAGTCCACCTTGTGATCTTAAAGTGCATTTGGAACCTCATTTGCATTAACATGAGGGAATGGGTGATATTTGGTGGGCTGGGTAGGGAGTTCTCTCACCCCACCCCCATGTTTGTCTTGTATAGTAAAATTCAGGCAAATACTGTATTTTTATGTTCAACTCTTTTCCACTGTTGACTCAAAGCAACCAAGGATACATCACAAATGTATTTAAAGCTTAACCCTGAAAAACTGTATACTGAATGGGAATGGAATTAAGGAAAGATGGGAAAACAAAACTGAAGCAATCTGAAACTTAAAGGAAAAAAAATTCTGCACTCATGATATACTAATGAATTGTTTTTTTAAATTTTACTATAGACTCATATGATCCAGCCCATCAGCGGTGTTGTTCCGATGTCCCCAATGACCTATCTTCTATACCTGGAAAATCCAAATGCTGTGGGACAAAGCTCATTAGATCACATGATGAATGCTGTAATGGGAAGCACAGTGATCTAAATTTTCAGTGTTGTGATGGTAAATTATTATATTTCATCTAACTTTTTTTTTTCTTACTTTATTTCTCACAATTTTAAATATGATTGATAACAGAGTTTTTAATAGAAGAATTTGGACAATGATATTTTTGGATGACCTTCTCTACATAATGCCTTTCTTTCTCCATCTGATTTTTCCCAATTATCTGTCAATGTATAGGTCAGGATTAAAAAAGGAGGGCTTTTCAGCTTGAACCCCACCAGCTGGACCATCTTGTTTTTAGTGACAGATTTAAATTAGTGCTTGGAGTCCATCCACCCCCACCCCCCAGCTGCAGAGTCATTTACTGGTTATATTTTTAGTTCTTCAGCTTAGCTCTACTTTGACATAACAGAAGAAGCAAAACAGAACAGAATTTTATTTACAATTGAGTCACAAAAGTGAGCTGATGATATTTAATCAAACTGCATCAGATATTAGCAAAACCACAGGTTACTATCTTGCTTTATTGCTGTAAAACAAAATCAGAGACAGAAAGAAAATCATACAAACTAATATATTTATCAGTCCAAAGGATTTTTCTTTCTACCATCGATTTTGTTTTACAACAATAAAACAAAAATAAGGTAGCCTGTGGCTAAAGAAGAATATATAATCAAAGCTTTTCATCCATCACATATGGACTCCTGTTTCAAGCTGTAACTACAAGTATGATTTTGCTCATCAGTGTTGCACAAACTGGCAGAAGTTTCAAGCAGCATGATCACAAATGTAATCAGTCCCTCCTGGTTAAGGGTAATGATATTGGGACAAATGTTATCTTTAAAAAGGGTGTCACTGTCTGCAATAAATAAACTTCCAAACTGTAGCCACAAATAAAGTTTATTTCAATTAATATGTGGGACTGTTCATGTTTCCTCCATAATCTATTGCAGTTTTACAATGTAGTTTTGTTTAAAAATTTGACAAATGCAAAAAGTCACAACTATTTTAAAGCCAAATATGTTCATGAATTGTTTAATTTAACTCTTGGTTTAACAAAGACCACTTGTCTGTCCATCTGTAAAATATTCTAGCAGCTCAAACCTTTAGATTTGACTAAATTAAGTGAGCAATGAATAAAAGTAGAGAAACTATTGAAATGTGCATATTTATACATCAGGATAACAGTTACACATATTTATACATCAGGATAACAGTTACACATATTTATACATCAGAATAACAGTTACACATATTTATACATCAGGATAACAGTTACACATATTTATACTTCAGTATAACAGTTACACATATTTATACATCAGGATAACAGTTACACATATTTATACATCAGGATAACAGTTACACATATTTATACATCATTATAACAGTTACACATATTTATACATCAGGATAACAGTTACACATATTTATACATCATTATAACAGTTACACATATTTATACATCAGGATAACAGTTACACATATTTATACATCATTATAACAGTTACACATATTTATACATCAGGATAACAGTTACACATATTTATACATCAGGATAACAGTTACACATATTTAAATATACAGTAGATACAGCACAGTTAGTCTGTATACACATCCATGTGGCAGTGTTATTGAATGTAATATTAGCTGCATTAACTCATTTCAACTCAATTTACTCAGAGTATTATAATTAAGGTCTTAAAAATACTGTTTTATTTTCATTCAGTGTTTCTTTACCAGTGTTTATTAACAGTCAGCTCTCATTATGACATTAATTATAGTGAAATATTCACTTTATGATGAAAAATCAGTCATGACGAATGTACACGCTATTAAATCTGACCTTCACAATTGAAATTTTTAGTTTTGACACCAACACTGATTTTTGGTAACAAACATGAAAATTGCACATATAAACTGACAGGTAATTCCCTGATGTGACTCAGCGCACAAAATGTCAGGTTTTTGTGTTTATAATTGGGGGGGGGGGGGACATACTCAAGCTAGCAGTATATTTTTGAATCAATTCTTTAAAATAAATGAAAAAAGGGTCAAATAATCACCTGTCATTGATATGTAGATAACTAAAGAAATTTTAAATGTGTTAAAGCAATCTGTCCTAATTTTTATTGTATACCGTATTTGCTGGCCTATAAGTCGATACTTTTTTACCTGGAAGTCTGGGCTTCGTCTTATACTCTGAAATTAGCGAATTCGACTTATACTCCGCATCGACTTATAGGCCGGCAAATACTGTAATATTTGTTTTCAGTATGGAAAGCCACCATGAATATTTATTAGTAAACTAAAATAACTGAGAAAATTAGTTATAACAAACACATCATCTGTCCCTTTTCTCTTCTTCCTCTCTCAATTATTGCATGCTGTGTACAACCTAACAAGAAAGATAACTCATGCCGAAAACAATGCCTAAATAGATGCATTGACCAACTCAGTATAATGATGAAATGCAACCACGTTTTTCATTGTAATGAGAATTGACTGTACCCCTTGAAAACTTTGTCTGAAACAGCTATATGCATATAGTGTCAACAGTAAATATAAATGCAGTCCATCAAAGCTAACAACTGTGCTAGCACCTGTCCCTGTGTTCACTTCCCCTTGCTGGATCTGAGCCCCATCAGCTGCTACTAGGGTTTGTGTCTGGACCTGAAATATAATGCAAAATTATGTACCTAAATGGACTTTACCATTTTATTTTCCTCTTTTCCTTTTCTGACCATTTGTTAGCCCATTAAAGTTTAGAGTAAAAGAATGAAGGAGAAATGATAGGTATGAATGATAGATGGTTTATTGTCTGTTAGATGGACAGAGTGGATTAAACCAACTTAAAACATGTTAGTCTTTGTTTCTGCAGGGAAATTTATTAGCAAAAGTGAGACATGCTGTGATGATCGGGTCTTAGAGGCATCCAAAATCTGTTGTAAGAAGGAAAATGGGGTCACAAAACAGATTGAAAAAGGAAAAGTCAGTGATAATGCTTGCTGCATCTATAGGAAAAATCGCATGGAGACTTATGAGCCCTATGATGAACAGACCCAGGTAAAAAATAAATTAGAAAAAAAAGGAGAGGAAAATGTTATAGACATTCATCGCCATTTTGGCACATTAAAAAACTGACAATGTATCTAACTATTTGTAATTAGGTTGTATGTATTATATTCTTATAAAAGCTTAGGGTATAGATAGCCTCCTGTCAGCACGTTTTTAGCATGAGTTGTTCCCCTTTATCACCCTTGCTTAGGTCAACTTGTGGACCATTATATAGGAATGCTTATTGTTTTGATGCAGGCTTATTCGGACCATGGCTGATTTGGACCAGGCTTATTCGGACCATATTATTAAGTTTCAGCTTAAATGTAAATGTGACACTTAGAATTGTTTCAAATATGATATTTATCATTATTTCCCAGGTAAGTTAAGCAGTTAAAAAACGGGTTTAAGGAAATAAAACCCCGATTTTATGTGAGATAATGGCGTATATAAAAATCAAATGAGATAATGTTAGACTGTTTATCTTGCACTGCCAATTTAAAAGGGAAATATTTTTAAAGCAGCCCATTCACCTCTGTGCAAAAGTAAAATTGTTTACCTTATTTTATTGAGAAATAATACAATTACCGGTACTAATACATACTGTATTATATTCTATATTATATTCTAATAGTACTAAATAAAGCTTATAAACTAATAATACAGTATCATATGTTTATATTCTGCTAATTTTTTGGACCGTGTATTAATTATAAATTATGTTTGCAAAAACAGGAATAAATACTAAAATAAAACATGTATATTCTATTGTTTGTCTTTATTACATAATATTTCATGTAGTCCATATCAGCCTGGCATTTGGTCCAAATCAGCCTGTTATTTATTCTGAAACAGCCATGGTCCAAATCAGCCTGTTATTTGGTCTGAACCAGCCATGGTCCAAATAAGCCAGGATTCTGTTGTTTGAACTTCAGGTGTGAAATTTGTTTCCCATTTTTATTGAATAGGACTGTTTTACTTTTCTTGGTCTCAAAGTGGTCCCAGAATTAAAGATCTAATTCCTCTTAAACTGAAAAAGAAATTTTTCACTCATTATACAATACAAAATTTGAAATAAAAGAGGACATAAATCCAATACAAGGTGGGAACAAGTCTTTTGAACTACCGGTAGTAGGAGCTATCATAAGGGAAAGCTGATACACTGCACAAAATACAAGTGTCTGAGACTGATTTTAACTGTGCTGACAAATTGATGTTTAATAAATTTAACATGTATTTCAGACAAGCCAAATTACTTATTTCAGTCAAAATAAACTTGCCCATAAAAATGTTAGCCAAAATTGTGCTCTCAACCTGTTAATTGTGAGGCTGTCGACTGGACAAGAAAATATTTATCCATGGAGATTGTTATTGTTATTTTTTTTGGTAGTACTTGATGATGCAGTGCTGTTTTTAACCCATGTATTTCTCCTTCCAGATATGTCTAAAAGGAGTGTTTGAGAAACCAATTTTGAGCAAAAGCACACAAAAAAAACCCTCAAAAACTACTGAAAAGCCAAATTACAGTTTAAAACCAGGTGGTTTGCAAGCTAACAATAATGTGGCTTCCAGCAGAAAAATGAGTAAGTATTGTGTTGTATTATACTGGTGATACAAATAATGGAGAACAGATTGATATTTTAAGAAATTAACTTTCATTCACTTTTCCATAACTGATTTTATTTGAAGACATTGTAGTGATTATGTGATATATGTGTGCATGTTCCAGGGTTGAATTAGTGAATGGGTAACTTCTCCTGTATCCTCCATGATAGAGACTTCAAATACTGCCATGATTTTATTGTAGTTTTGTAATGTGCATAAAGGTTAAGAATTTTATCCATCTTCTGGGGATGGAACTAAAGGCTGATGTGACATTTGTAATATGGAAAATGAATAAGAAAAACAGGCACAAGTTGTGCTTTGCTGCACAGATTCCTAGTTTTTGATTAAATGAAGAAAGTCAAATTGCATGTCATTTTCCAACTTTAATAGAGTCTCAGAGCTTTATTTTCATATTCCATAAAATCTGAGGTATGATTAAAAAAAGAAAAAGAAAAAAAAGCATACTTTCATAACATAACCAATATAAAAATATTTTGTACTGGTGTTTGATTATTGCATGTAAATAGTCTCCTTGACTGAAAAATACTAGAGGCATACAAAGTAAAGGTGTGAATATTAGAGGCATACAAAGTAAAGGTGTGAATACTAGAGGAATACAAAGTAAAGGTGTGAATACTAGAGGCATACAAAGTAAAGGTGTGAATATTAGAGGCATACAAAGTAAAGGTGTGAATACTAGAGGCATACAAAGTAAAGGTGTGAATACTAGAGGCATACAAAGAAGAGATGTGAATACTAGAGGAATACAAAGTAAAGGTGTGAATACTAGAGGCATACAAAGTAAAGGTGTGAATATTAGAGGAATACAAAGTAAAGGTGTGAATACTAGAGGCATACAAAGTAAAGGTGTGAATACTAGAGGAATACAAAGTAAAGGTGTGAATACTAAAGGAATCCAAAGTAAAGGTGTGAATACTAGAGGCATACAAAGTAAAGGTGTGAATACTAGAGGCATACAAAGTAGAGATGTGAATACTAGAGGCATACAAAGTAAAGGTGTGAATACTAGAGGCATACAAAGTAAAGGTGTGAATATTAGAGGCATACTAAGTAGAGATGTGAATACTAGAGGCATACAAAGTAAAGGTGTGAATACTAGAGGCATACAAAGTAATATGGTGTGAATACTAGAGGAATACAAAGTAAAGGTGTGAATACTAGAGGCATACAAAGTAAAGGTGTGAATACTAGAGGCATACAAAGTAAAGGTGTGAATTGTGTAAAACTGGAGAATTTGCATAATATGAATATCTATGGCAACTTACATCTCAATTTTGGACTCGATTATGAGATAAATGATTAGATAAATAAAATACACTCTTTAGAACTCTGTTGTCAGGAGCCAAGAATCCAATCCATGAGTTATCGAAGACCTCGAAACAGCATTATTAAACTGTTAAGTCCATATTTGGCTGTTTTTCTCCCCCCCCCCTCCTCACCTGTATCTAGAGTGACTTGAAAATAATGTCTTTATATATTATCCTATGTGATTTTATTTATACAAAGACATTAACTTTAAGTCCCTGTGCCTTTGCCTAAAATCCCAGATATGGTTGTAATTTATGCATAATGATATAATACAAGTAGATAAAGATTGATTATGACGATGCACTGATATTTTTAATATAAATGAAATAAGCTCCGTCTATTTTGACATAAATACAATAATCGATAAAGTTTATCAAAACTTACAGAAAGCAAATTGTACATGATGCTTTCTGTTTTGGAAGCCATATTGTTGGTATAAGCACAAAAATGCACCTACATGTATAAGATCTTGCTTCTGTTAAATTTACTTATTAATCAAGTTTATTTCTACTCATCCCAATTGTGTTGTCAGTGTAATTAAACTGTACTCATATTTTGCAGATGTAACTTCTGCGGAGTACTAAATATGATTTAAATTGAATTGGGGGGTCTGGAGGCATATATGCTGCTGTATAGCTTGTGTCATGTGACTGTACCCGTGTCAAATTGGCAATTATTAATGTAGTCCGAGTTTCCTTAGGCCTTCCCCATTTTAGATATTGGGACAGTTATGTTGGGTGGTAAGTTAGAGCGTATTCCCTATCCAAACATGGAATTCGCTGAAACTATGCATCAGTGACATGGGTAGTCACTTTAAACTCTGGCTAGTAAAATTAAATGACACTGAATCAAACCATATCTGCCTTATATCAGCAAGTAGAATATTTACCTTCTCAGATATGGCAATTAACACATAATGTGTAACTTTAATAAGCCGACAAATGAACTGATTATCCAGTATTTAGGAATAGTCTCCTCTTCCATGCAGTATTGCTTGGTCACATGATTGCTCATCTCATGGTATCAGTATTAGGTTACTATTTGCCTTTTCCCTACCTTGGTCATCTGTATCACATAATTCTTTGACCTCTGATGTCAAGAAAAATATAGGCTTTGAGATCTGATCTTGTAACCATGCTGTTTAAGAAATTCCAAAGTACAGTGTCCAGTTTGTAAACACAGAAAATTTGGCTTGTGCATCAGTTTATTAACAAGATGAAATAAGTTTTAATTGTTATGAATGGGAAGATAAATATTCTACCTATTGATATGAGGTAGGTATGGATCCTTGCAATGCTGCTTAATTTCCTAGCCCCTGTTTAAAGTAACTTCCATATATACATGCGTATAATCTATATCCAAATGCAAACAACATAGACCCTGATCTGCCATTGCATAATGTGCTGGCAGATCAGGGTCTATATTGTTTGTTCTACTGATTAGTCCTTACAAACTGCAAAGACCCAGATCTGCCGGTGCATTATGCGATGGCAGATCTGGGTCAATGCAGTTTGCAGTTGGTATAGGATTATACACAAGTATATACGGTACCCCATGCTTCTACCAATTTTGTTGAATTCCATTTTTGATAGGGAATACAGTCTGACCTCCCATCCCAACAAAACTGTCCAAATATAAAAAACAGGGTGGGAAAGGTCAGAGGAAACTCCAACTATCATTGGGGAAGTGGTTGTTAATTGCGGGCTTGTAAATGAAGTAAAGCTCCATTATTGTATTGTTTTGACTACATTTGCTGGCTTTTATAAATGAATATTGGCTTGATCATAGTTCATTACCATGTCATACTGTGTGAAATGATTTATAGGAACTGTTAATCAAGTAACTGAATGATCAGAATAGCTGTTCATAGACAGTAAACAGGTTGTGCACATGTAAATGTTCAGTGGTTATAGGATCAAGAAACATGTTTGCCTAATGAAAGACATAGGAGAAACTGACTGTTTACTCAATAGCTATTTTCTCACGAGTTCTCTTCCAAAATTAGTGAAGAAAAATTATGCAGCATGTATACAGTGTTACATTGTATACTGCATTTCAGAGAACAACCAAATAAAGACTAAATGAGCTAGAGTGTAATAGATTATTGCTTTGTTGGGGTTAACATTCTTGATTTATTCAGACAAAAGTTACCGAAGCAAGCCACTTAGCTACCTATGGACTAACCTACTTCCTACTCTGATCTGACTTCTACTAAAAGTCACAATCTGTTGACCTATATGAATGGGTCAAAATAATTCTTGATTTATTCAGACAAAAGTTTCCGAAGCAAGCCACTTAGCTACCTACAGACTAACCTACTTCCTACTCTGATCTGCCTTCTACTAAAAGTCACAATCTGCTGACCTATATTGTACATTAAAGGACAAATTAAGTATACATCTAACACTGACTAATATTAATATGGGAGTAATTTCTTAACATTGATTTTGATAAAAGTTTTCTTTCTCATAAGTTTTGCTTACTTTATTTCAGCTGCTCTCCCAATTTCACTGATACTGGTGCTGTACCCTCTTCTAGTCTGTACGTGATAAACATGTAGATTTTTAAAAAGAGAACTGGTAGGTCAGTTTCCTTATGGCTATATTGAAGTCTTCACTCTTTACCTGCAGCCATTTTCAACCGTTTGTTATATTTCTTTCTTCCATATACCCTTCTGGATTGTTTGCATTTGCATGAGGCATTTTGCCATTTTTCTTTATATCTTCATTAATATTAACATGGCAAAATCTTTTAATTGTTGTATTAACATAGCAAAATCTTTTAATTCTCTTTATATCTTCATTAATATTAACATGGTACAATTCCTGTAGTTTCATAGATCACCTGTAGACTTCAGATAGTTGGATATGATTGGGGATAGACTAGAGAAGTTGTGTATCAGTAGGTGCAGAATGCTTGTTGAATTTGATCTGTTACTTGTTTAGAAAGGAAATTTGGAACTCATAAGAGTACATTTGAAAATGCATAGAATATCAAATACATTGTGTCTAGAAAAATTTAATCTCAAAGGGGCAGATTTTAGAGTGGTTAAAGTGCTTTACTGAGTAGATGAAAGTGTATGAATGGGTCAAAATAATTACTAAAGATAGTTGACTGAAGTGTGAATTAAATACAAAGCTCAATGATACGAAAGGTTTAAAAATTGACTATTATTAACGAGTCTACAGTCACAGGCCCGAGTTTGAAAAATTCCTAGTTTACTTTTAGAAATTTATACCTTTTAAAGATTTGATGATACAAAAATATTTTATTCAGAATGCCGATTGTCCAAAATTTCTGGTTTGGCTGATTTTAAAAATCGAAAACAAACAAACTAAACCCAAAAACAAACAAACTAGCATGCCAAGCCCATGATCAAAGCCTTGCTGTAAATGGCAGGACCTTAAAATGGATGAATGAATGTGGCACAGAATGAACTGTTTTAGCTTCATAATGATTCATCCCAAGTACAAAAAAGGTCCATTCAGGGGTTTGGGAATTATATGCAAATGAAAAAACCTTAACCAAAACCTTAAATGTAGATATTTTATGACTGACATCCTTGACTCCAAGGTCCAAGCTGTAAGCATACATGTCACAGAATGAATTCTCTTAATGTTATAATGATTCACCCTAAGTATGAAGAATATCTATCAAGGGGTTTTAAAAAATATAAGCAAAAGTAAAAACTTCAACCAAAACACATGTAATGCAAAATTTTTATGACTGTGTCCTTGACCCCAAGGTAAAAGGGTGAGCGAGGATGTGACAGAATGAATTGTCTTTGCTTTATACGAGTCATGCCAAGTATGATGAAAATATATCAAGGGGTTTAGTAAAATTTATGCAAATGAAGAACTTTGAACAAAACCTTAACATACCATCTATACTCACGTATAAACCGAGTCTAAATGCAAACAACATAGACCCTGATTTGCCGTCACATAATGCGCCAGCAGATCAGGGTCTATGTTGTTTGTTCTACTGATTAGTCCTTACAAACTGCATAGATCTAGATCTGCCGGCGCATAATGCGATGGCAGATCTGGGTCTATGCAGTTTGCAGTTGGTATAAGCTTATACTCAAGTATATACGGTTATTGTTGACACGGTGCTAGTGCTGGAAAAGTGACATATCTTGCTTCTCTCAAACATGGGCTCCACAATAATATTAGTGATGGCAATTTATGTTATAGTTACTCAGAAAAGGAAGAGTTTGATTTTGAGAAGAAAAAAAATCACAAAGAAAGGAAGCTGTTGTATCATATTATGTAATATTATCTTGATAGTATCATATACATAAATAAAATGCTATTAAAAAAAAGTATAGCAGTTTTTATGACACATTATTTCCTCTGCAAAACTGCACAAAAGAAGCCATTGCAGAAAAGGTTGCTATTTCAAACCCTGTTCAGACACATTTGAAAGAGAGAATAATTTTTCTCTGCATGCTTCGTATTTTGTTGTCCAACATACAACGTACTTGAAATTTAACCTGCATACACACGAATTTTCCAAGAATACTAAAATTCAGCTCTTCTTCGTGATTTTGAAGTTTGCTTGAACCTGAAACAGTTGATGACCCTTAACCCCATTCATGAGATATAAACACATCTATGTGGTCAGAAGCACATGGCTAATAGATGTGCTATCAGCCAACATTGAGCAAAACTGGCTTCTTGCAGGCATGTTAATGAAGTGATCAGATTGCAAGCTAACAAATTCAAAAAATAATAACATAAAGTTTGTACATACTACTGAAGCAAAGTGTACTTTGATGATTCATGAAAATAGTTCCTAATGAAATCAGTGAATATTTCAATTAGTGTGATAAATTCATTGGGTGGATAGCAGAAATAATGTGCTAAAATGTATTTCAACAAATATTTTTTGGGGAAAATGCAACATAACAATCTGTATATTTACACCTATTTATAACCCATGCAGGGTTGTCCTGGTGGGGTGGGACACAATCCTCCAACTTTATTTAGAACACACAGTGGCATGACTTTTTGTACCATGCATATACTTTTGTCTTCCATTTGCAAGCCTAGTTTTTTTTGTCAAATACCTTGGGTCTACCCAGGCCCCATATGTACTATTATTATTATTGTTATTATTATTATCTCAATGTTTACTATTATCATTTCAACATTTTCTTTAAGTCACATAACATCTGTTCAGTATATTGAGTGTTAGTCCACTCTAAACTCTCAGGTGATACACGCTGAGTATTCCTTTTCTTACAAACTGTAAAATTGCCAGCCGATTTTACATGAACAGGAATAATGCACCAGAGTCCTGGAAACTTTGTTTCCAATTGTCGTTTTCTTGATTTAATATATGAAGGCTTCCATAAGCTGTTGACATTTACTGATAACGTTTTTAATTCTGACTCAAAGTTAGAATGATTCAACATATAAATTCCAGAACTTTGCAGAAATGTATACATTTGTAAATAACTCGCTGAATAGAACAATTAATCAGTCTGTCAATAAATTAATCAATGTTATGCATCTATTTTTTTAAAGTCCATATAATTAATGCAGTGCAGGTTGTTAACTGGTCAGTTTGTTCTTTTTTTTGTACTCTCAGTAATATAAGGTCAGTTTGTTCTAGGTACAAGTCTGTAATCAACCAGACTCATAGACTGACCAAAGTTGCAAGATTTGTTTTCATCCGTTCCGACCCCATCTGACCACTTAACTGTCCCCTTTACAGCTGGCTTGGTCTGATCTACCACACACTAGTATTTAGCTGTAAATCTGAGGCAAAAGAAATCTCTTCTCTATTTACAGATTCTAAAGATCTCCGGGTTATCAAAAGTAAGCATGGCAATGGGAAGTTGATTCTGCAGGAAACCTTCAGGCAGGAGAACAGAGAGAGTTCAGAATAATCCTTAAGGAAAAAGTCCACATTCAAGTAGGAAAAATGTATCAGATTTACACCAAGGAAAAAATTGGTTATACCAGAAAATTCTACAAGTCGAGAAAAGATCTTCTTATTAAAAAAAATAAGAATATAGAACGTTTTGAAAAGTCATGTGAAGTGAAGTCTATATTAGAGAGATCATTGAAACATAGGTGAAATCAAAGAATTGTCAGGAATTTGTATAAATGAGAATGGGCAGCTTATATTTATTAGGGCTACAAAATGTTTCTGTGATGTCATGTGCATTCAAGAGTGCAGATTCTAAATGCTACGGTCAAATAGATGTCACTTATTATCTTAATAAGTATGAACAGTTGTCACTGAAACATCAGTATTTAAATAATCACTATTGATATAATTAAAGTCTTGAACAATTTTGTTTTCTTCATCTTGTAATGGCTATCACGGTTTGTAATTTGTCTCAGTTGTATGTCCATTTATATTCAGCTTGAATCTACCATGTAAGAAAAGGGTCATCCCTTGCTGTTTTTTTTCTCCAGAAGTTGTAGATGTGGATCACACATACTTCATTCTTTCGGTACTCTAATTGTATTCTCTCTTTTCATCCATTCAGTATGTGCAGTACATGTAAAGATTTGCATTTTTTGTGAGAAATTAAACATATCTGATTCTGTAACCCCCAAACGGCTGCTATTTAAGAGCAGCATTTGAAAAAAACAATATTGCTATTTAAGAGTATAAATATTTTTATCAAGTTGTACGAATGTTTGGATCGGTAATATTTAATTTTATTGTCAAGGAGAGCTACTGAGTCCAACTGGTCTGTGCTATATAGGATACTGTCCATGAAAAGTGAAAATAACAGTTTTTAAAGTTATATGTATTAAGCAATTACAAATTTGGTTTGTTGTATTGATTTGTATGGTCAATTTACAAATTTGGTTTGTTTTATGGATTTTTATGGTCAATTTACAAATTTGGTTTGTTTTATGGATTTGTATGGTCAATTTACAAATTTGGTTTGTTTTATGGATTTTTATGGTCAATTTACAAATTTGGTTTGTTTTATGGATTTTTATGGTCAATTTACAAATTTGGTTTGTTTTATGGATTTGTATGGTCAATTTACAAATTTGGTTTGTTTTATGGATTTTTATGGTCAATTTACAAATTTGGTTTGTTTTATCGATTTGTATGGTCAATTTACAAATTTGGTTTGTTTTATTGATTTGTATGGTCAATTTACAAATTTGGTTTGTTTTATGGATTTTTATGGTCAATTTACAAATTTGGTTTGTTTTATTGATTTGTATGGTCAATTTACAAATTTGGTTTGTTTTATTGATTTGTATGGTCAATTTACCATGTGAGAATACTGTATATTTAATAGTTGCAGAAAAGTAAAAAAAACATTTGTTGACGAGTTTGTACCTTCATCTTGCATTACTCATGTTAGCAATATTTTCCCCTCATTCAGTTATATTGTATTTGTTTTGTTTAATTGAAAGGAACAAGTTACATAGCATTCTTTGGGGGAAAATCTTGCATTAAAATGGCATTATCTTACTGGCAGAACATCGATCACAGTGTACATCTATCACAGTGTCAACATTTGTATTTTGTATATTTTTCATATGTATAAATAGGGCATTTCCTGGTTACAGTTGATTCCTAAAAGAATTTTCATTATACCTTTTTTTTAAATCCATTTCTGAATAGACTACACACATTTATACTATAAATATAGGGCCAAAGTATATTGGGATAATATTTTTCCTTCTTACATAAAGAGATACAGTATTAAACCCAAAAATATTATGTGCAAACAAATATTTGTGCAGCAGTATAGGAGCATTTGACATTCATTTTGTTTTTCCTTTTTGAGTCATTTCATTTAAAATATATGTAAACATTTTGAAACATTTTCAAAAGCAGACATGTATATAGCAATCCTAATCATTTGTATAACTGCTTTGTTGCTTCATGTTTTTACCTGCAGAACTATAAAATATATTTTTATTTTAATTTATTAATTTATTTTCATTAAATAAGGAAAATATTTTAAAAGTTCTATGTTGAAAATAAGAAGTACTTCATATAAGTATTAAAGAAATCTGTATATTGACTATGGAAGCTGATCATAGAAAGTCCAAACACAGATGTGTAATTATTCTTTTACATGACAATCAGGAATCTTAAACAAAGGCAATGTTTAAAATGGCAAGCATTTCTGTGTAGTGTGATCCTTAACATGTGATCCAAACAAAATAAATTTAAAATAAAATTATATAATTATGAATTCAGCTATGAAACACACGTAACTGTGCCATGTGACCAAAATACAAATATTTCAGCACCAAATCCACTGGCTGATTGTTCCTCATGGTATTTCTTTGAACTTTTGAATGGGGTCCTGGAAGTATAATAAAGAGTCCTTCTAGTAGAAAAAATATCAAGAATTGTTTTTCAAAAGTTGAGTTCCTGGGAATCTGAAAATGTTTGAATGGGGTCCCTAAAGTTCAGTAACTCTAGTCAAGGATGCAGTTTTCCTGCTTCAGGGAAAATCTATGTACCATTTCATAGTACCAGTTTCTAATTCTGATGCATTCAATTAATCCTCATGTTTATATGACAGACTTGGATGCTGTACAAATTTTCCACTTTCAAGAAGCCATTCACACAAATTCATCCTGCAATTTCAATGTAAATGTACATCAAATTTACATAATTTCATTATATAACATTTGTCCAAGAAGTTTTAGTTTTAAACCTTCAGTGTTCTTAACTGTGTGACATGTAATTTGTATGGAAAAAACAGAAATGTTAAATCAAACTGTAAATAAGCATGAAAGATTTCCATTCACCAATACACTGTACTCATATGATTGTGTGTAAACGGTTTTTTTTGCATGGACTGAATAACTGGTATCAGTTTCCTTTCACTAATACATTGCACTCAAATGATTGTAACTGGGTTTTTTTGCTTGGACTGATTAACTGGTTTAAATTTCCATTCACTAAAACATTGTACTGAAATGATTGTAACTGTTTTACTTGGACTAAATAGCTAGCATCAAATTCATCGTTACTATTTTCAGCAAGATAATAATTCAAACAAATCAAAACAAGCAAATTTTGCTATTGCATACAATTTAAATCTTCATATAAACATGCAAATCAAACAGGATATATTCTATAATTAGGTAGAATAAAGTTAAGTTTTATTTCTGCAAAAACACTAGTTTTATTTCTGCAAAAACACTAGTGTTTGCTACCTACAGTAGCTAAAATAAATTTTATAATGTTCACTCTAGTCTGTCACTTTGATAAACCACTTTATGTAATTTAACATTACCCTCATGATGTGTTCATAAATCCTCTGTGATTATCATTTATTTATTACATTTGTACATAAAAGATTTTAATTTATTAACATTAAAATTTATATTCTTCATTTTATAAATGGATTGTGTTGAATTTCATTGTCATAAATACACATTTATCATCATTTTTGTTAAATAACTTTCTTCCTTACCCAAGTGCAAACCATCCACAAAATTTGGTTGAGGTATGTTATGTAGAAATAATGTTATTGTGCAGAAGCCATTTTTTAAAATTATTTTAGTCCCAGTGACCTTGACCTTTAACCTTTTCAACCCAAAATTGATAGGCTTTTTCCTTACCCAACTGCAAGACATCAATAAAGATTGGTAACTGCAGATGATGGACAACTAAAGTTACTGTGCAGAAACCAAAATCAGTAACAGACAGATGGACAACATTATAACATAATATGCTGTGCCTTATGGTAGGTTTATAATAATTCCTCATATTTATCATGCCCTCCTGTATATCAGTGGTTTCCAAACTTTTTTGGTTGTGACCCTAAACACCATCTTTTGCAACCCAAAATGCAGTACCAGTCCTCGCGACCCTCATTTGGGTCGCAATCCTCATTCCCAGGGTTTGGGAACCACTGCTGTATATAAACAATGAAAGAAAATGTGAAAATGCAACAATACAAACGTGAATCAATGTGAGGAAAAATCTAGATTACAATGAGAGAAAGAGAAAAAGAGATAAAAAGAATACATTTTTTTAATAAAATGAAATGATGGACATTGAATAACCACTAACCTTCTTAAACATTGCTCCATGAATAAAATCCAGAATTATATTATATTAGGGTCATCTGTATATACAGTGTGACATATTTGGGCAATATTTTGCAGGTATAAATTCTGCAAAACTGATTCTAACAAAATATCAATAATGAATATGTTTCAGAAAATAAAACTATGTAATATTTCCAGGTAAATTTAGGTTGGGGCATAGAAAGTTTTGCATTTTCAAGTCAATTTGCATTCAACAGATGAAATAATGACAGTTTTCCTTTAGCAGCACAAAGCGATCAAGAAGCAGTCAAATTTACATGTCAAACTGTCGAAAATTCTTCTTTAGATGTGGCATGCGTTTCCATTTAAGAAGATCCTTAATGATATTATGTCTTTGCTTCACTCAATGCCTTTAACATAGTCCAAAACCTATGACAAAATGAAGGACAATAGTTTGTTCTAATAGCAGCACAGCACTGTCCAAAGTACATGGACAAAAATGACAGATTGATGAGAAATTTGGAAGAGACAGGATTACTATCATGTGGGCAGTCAAATATGAATGGTTATAGTTATCTTCGTAGATGGAGCAGTATTATAAAGAAAAAAGAAACCTGGATACCTGGGAAAGAGGTGCTTAAAGTGACCCAGGTGAAAAAAGAGAGTTTATCATATAAAAATAGGAAAGAAAGCTAAGGTCATACCATAAATCAGTTAGATAATATTCTCTTGTGTGATGCCAGTTATATCATGAGAGGGAGACTCAATGGGGTATTGGTAGAGAAAACTTTGGGGGGGGGGGTAGAGGGAGGGGGTTTCAAAGAGCCCTCACTATTCCCACCAATACCCTTTTCATTGATCACCCTATGATATATCTGGTATACCATGCAGGCTTATTGTATCACTAATACTTTTTTTTTCTCCCTAAGATGTCTGTCATTACAACAATCACTTTTTTTTTAAAAAAATGTTGTGGTCCAAATTCTTATTCTCACACTTTCACTATCTCATTATGCACTCATGTCTGCACAATCCTAGTCTCAAACAGGAGACTTAACTAATGATGGTAAAGTCATCACATTTATCTGAGATATTAGACACATGCATATATGCAGCCCGCTCTTTTTCCAAACCAACATAATTGTCCTATGATGCTCATTTTGGGCTGGATACATGTAAGACCTTTTCTGACTGACACAGATACACTCATTATAACACTGTCCATGGGAGTCACAGAGTAATCTGTCTCGTAGTGAGACTGCCTTATAATGAAGCACATGATACATACAGTATTCCCTCATTATAACAATGTACATGGGAGCCACAGAGTAATCTGTCTCATATTGAGACTGCCTTGTAATGAAGTACATGATACATACAGTATTCCCTCATTATAATAATGTACATGGGAGCCACAGAGTAATCTGTCTCATATTGAGACTGCCTTGTAATGAAGTACATGATACATACAGTACTCCTTCATTATAACACTGTCCATGGGAGCCACAGAGTAATCTGTCTCATAGTGAAACTGCCTTGTAATGAAGTACATGATACATAAATATTCCCTCATTATAACTCTCTCCATGGGAGCCACAGAGTAATCTGTCTTATAGTGAGACTACCTTATAATGAAGAAAATGATACATACAATACTCCCACATTATAACAATGTTCATGGGAACCACAGAGTAATCTGTCTTATAGTGAGACTAACTTATACTGAAGTATATGATACATACAATATTCCCTCATTATAACACTCTCCATGGGAGTCACAGAGTAATCTGTCTTGCATTTCAACTGCCAAAGGGATTCTTTAGATACATGTATATCTACAGACTGGGTTTGATAAAAATACAATCATACTTGTTTGTGTTGTCATGCTCACAAGCCATTACAGATAAAAGCCTAAGTCAAGACATTTGATCCTGAAATCAATGTCAGAGTGCTGACTACAAACTTGTTTATTGAAAAACAACTAAATACAAAGTTAAGTCAAAATTCATTTGATTGTGTACAAGTCACTGTATTCATAACTTTAAGCTCAGTGAAATACAAAAATGATAGCAGTGACATTTGACTTGGCCCAAAGTTCAAGTAGGTCTGGTTTTCAAACTCCTTTACAATAACACAAACATGTTAATGGTCAGATCACCGTCATTTCCATGCTGGATCAGTTAGATATTGTTATAATGTTTATGTCAGAAACTCTAAAATGTAGATATGATCATCCATTCAGGAACAGTATCAATTAATTTTTTTTGAAATGATTATCTAGGCAGCTATACTGGAGGTTAGATCGGCATCATTTTAACACAAGACCAACCACATACTGCAATACGAGATTAGTGAAAACCTAATGTCCATACGACCATCCATTTAAAATTAGTCATTCAATGATTTTCATGATGGCCACTTTGGCGGCCAAATGGGTAAGTCATAACAGCACCGTTTTCACTGAGGATAAAGTACTTATTGCAAAAAATGTTTTAGTGAAAACCCCAGGTTGTTATCACTAGCTGTTCACGCACAGAAGCAAAAACAAGATTTCAAAGATGGCCATCATAACAGCCAGTCAGAATAGCACCATTTACATCTTAGACAAACTACTTATTGCAGGTGCTTTAATGAAAATCCCATGTCAATATGACTATCTGTTCCAGAGTTGAAGCATTAACAAGATTTTAAAGGTGGCCAACTTGGCAGCCATTTATAAGGTCAGATCAGCACAATTTTCATTCTGGACAAACAACATATCATAAGAAATGTTTCATTGGAAACCTCATGTTGATACAATCATTTGTTCAGGAGGAGTAGTGATGACAAGATTTTTGAGATGGTCTCTGTTGCAGCCTTTGTATGGGGTCAGGTTTTTTGGTTTTTTAGGGTCTAACGCCATTTATTAGCACATGATAATGGTGGCCAGTATATTTTGGTGGAGGAAAAACCTGGGAAGAACCACTGACCCACGGAAAGCTACTGGCAAGCTTTCTCACATACACATGTTGGTCAAGCTGAGACTTGAACCCACACAGACAGATGTGAGTTGTGAGTGATCTATAAAGGCAAGTGCCTTAGACCACTTGGCCACCCAGGGCCCCTTTGTGAGGTCAGATTATCACCTTTTGCATCCCTTCAGTAGGAATAGTAATAACATGATTTTCAAGATGATAACAATGGTTATTATTTTGGAGGTCAGATCATTACCATTTTCATTTAGTGCTAACCAAATATAATAATAAGTCTTTTATTGAAAACCCCATTTAAGGTGTAATAGCGATAACACAATTTTAAAGATAGCAACTATAGCAATCATGTCTAATGTCAGATTGGCAATATAAGAAGTCTTCCTGTGAAAATCCAATGTCAATAAGACCATATGTTCAGAAGGAGTAGCTATAAGATTTTCAAGATGGCCACCAAGGCAGCATTTTTGGAGGTTAGCCATTTTGGATGTTAGATCAGCATCATTTTACTATAGGACCAATTACATAGTACAGTTAGTGTTTCAGTGAAAACCCATATCAATACAACCATCCATTTAGGAGGAGTAGCCATGACAAGATTTTCGTGATAGCCACTCTAATACGGAGGTGCACACTAAAATCCAAGGTGCAATTGGACCTTATGAAGATCTGCTCACCACTGTAAAGAAATGCAAACTAAGATGGTATGGTCAAGTCTCACACTCAACTGGCCTGTCAAAGACAATCCTACAGGGCACAGTGAGAGGAAAGAGAAAACGAGGCAGACAGAAGAAGAGATGGGAAGACAATATCAAAGAGTGCACAGGCATGTACTTTGCAAAGTCCCAAAGAGCAGTGGTGAACAGGGCGAAATGGAGAGAGATTGTCGAAAAGTCATCAGTGACACCCCTACGACCAGCAAGGTTACGGGAGAAATGAAAAATGAAAATGAGCCATGACAAGATTTTCATGATAGCCACTGTGGTGGCCATAATGGTAGGTCATATCAACACCACTTTCATCCAGGACCAACTATATATTATAGGTCTTTTAGTGAAAACCAGTATCCAATATGACATTTTATTCAAGACTGGCGATATCAAGATTTTCAAGATGGCCACTATGGCAGAGATGTTGGATGTCAGATTAGCCCCATTTTCATCAAGGACCATCTATATGTCATAAGCAGTCTTGTAATGAAAACCCCATGTTGCTATGACCATCCACACAGGAGGAATAGTAATAACAAGATTTTCAATATGGTCATGATTGGAAGCCACACTGGATGTTCGAAGGCAACCATTTTAATTTGGGACCAACTAGACCTCACACGTAAATTCTAGACCAAATTTCATGACTTTCTTCCAAGCAGTTTCAGAGAAAGTCTGTTGTCTGTCTGTCTGTTGTTTGCAATTCTTTGTTATTGCTACTCCCTCTAAACTACTATATGTATACAATTCTGAGCATTGCTTGAGAAATTAACATCAACCACAAACTTTAGTCAAAGTTGGTGAAGTCTAAAATATGGGCCATAATGACCTACTTCTGCAATAAGGGAATAGTGCCCATCACGATGCATCCTCTCACAAAGTTCCATGATTCTTGATAGGATAGTATGTACATATCATGCAAAAAGCCTATGTGGTCATGAGCTAAACACAAAAAGTTATTCTAAGCCAGGAAAATGTGAAATGTAGGCTACATTGACATTCTTTGTATAGGTGTTGTTCAAACAGAGATTATACAATCATCAAGTTTAATGATGAGGTTAAAGTACTCAACAAGATGCATCCCTCACCGAGTTTAATGATTCCAGATATAACAGTATGAATATAGGATGCAAAAAACTTGTGTGGTCATGAGCTAACACAAAAACTTAACCTAAGAAAGTAAAATGAGAAATGTACGTCTGGGACCTTCGTTTGTTATAGGGGTGTGGTACTAACAGAGATGCATACAATTATCTAGATTGATGATCCTAGCATGAATAGAGCTTGAGAAATAAACTAAAAACACAAAACTGAACCCGATTCAGTGAAGCATGAAATATGGGCCACAGTGACCTATTTTTGTGATGAGGGTGTAGTACTCTTAACAATGCATCCACTTACCAAGTTTCATGATTCCAGGTAACACAGTATACATACAGTGTACAAAAAACCCAAGCTAAATGCAAAATCTTAACCAAGAAGGAACAAAGAATGAACATGTGTGTATCAAGTTAGCCCCCTTGGCCCCCTCCCCAGGGGATAGATGCTGTGAAAGCCACTCTAAACTGTTGCTTAGGACCTAGGTAAAGAATGGTTGAGATGAAGTGAGGCTGTATATATACATATGCTTTTACATGTGCAGATGCTGACACCAATTCCAACACCAGGGGTAGGACAATAGTCATCCTTGACACAATTCATTGCCACTAAAAATGCCAAAAAAGTTGATTGTTGGGCAGATTTAATAAATAAAGGATTGGTAAGAAATTGTTCCCATCTGTGGTGTCTTAGAAAGTGATTTTTTGGATTAACAAGACTAGATTATATACTGGTACAGTTAAAAAAATGTTCTCTTCACCATTAAATTACAAAATCCTTATGAAATAAAAAGAGTTGTAGATTTCACTCAAATAAATACTGAATATTCAGACAAATTTACAGATGCACACATATATTTGAACTGTTAGAGGAAGTCTCATTGGTACCAATGAATGACAACAGTTCTATGGAACTTCAAAGCTTGTTTGTGAATAGCTCTATGCATTGTACATTCATTCTAAGAAATTTTAACACAAGATTTAAATACTGACAATTCTGATGCTACTGGAGACCCGCAAAAATAACTATGTTTCTTCCTCCACTAAGGTGAAAACTATTTATATTCAATAACTTCATAATGTTATTTTCACTGTGTCAGGATCTTCAGACTGCATTCTTGGCTGGATTCTTACTTTCTCAAACAATAATACCAGTACATTCCTTTAATCATCTGATGAGTTTAGGTTTCTTTTCTGGTGGTGGCTTTACACTGCTTGTATTTGACTTGTCATCTGCTTTCTCTTGTTTTACTTCCTGCTTGGGTTCCACCTTAACTTGTTCTTCTACAAAATAAGTAGAATATGATAAGAAGATAAAAAAGCACAACTGTTGTAGTCAGAAATAAAACTCTGGCCACTTGCACATAAAACCAATGCACACAGTGTATAATAAATATTATCTGAGTTCATTTGACCCATATAGGGTAAGAAAAAACTACAATATGGCATGCTTAGTACTTTATCCTGAAATACTTTACTTATCATTAAATAACCAATTATTTTAGTCATAACTTTTTTTAAGTCTAACCACAATTCTTGAAGTATAAATGTCAAAATTACATTGTGCTGTGTACATATGAATTAGATGACCACCGAAGGTTTAGACATCTTATACATAAATATGTCACATATAACATTGTTGATGACATCCAAAGTCTAGACCTCTTATTCTTCAACAAGTCATGTGTGTTGATGACCTCTGAAGGTACAGCTCTATTACACTTCAATCAGTCATGTATAACATTGGTGATGCCCTATTACACTTCAATAGGTCATGTATACCATTGGTGATGACCTCTTACACGTCAATAGGTCATGTATAACACTGGTGATGACCTCTTACACTTCAACAGGTCATGTGTAACATTCGTGATGACCTCTTATACCTCAATAGGTCATGTATAACATTAGTGATGACCCCTTACTCTTCAATAGGTCATGTATAACATTGGTGATGACCTCTTACACTTCAATAGGTCATGTGTAACATTCGTGATGACCTCTTATACCTCAATAGGTCATGTATAACATTAGTGATGACCTCTTACACTTCAATAGGTCATGTGTAACATTTGTGATGACCTCTTACACTTCAATAGGTCATGTATAACATTGGTGATGACCTCTTACACTTCAATAGGTCATGTGTAACATTCGTGATGACCTCTTATACCTCAATAGGTCATGTATAACATTCGTGATGACCTCTTACTCTTCAATAGGTCATGTATAATATCAGATTATAGTGAGATCACTTTATTCATAGTTTGTTTCAAACTGACCCAATAACATGTGTTCAGTCTTAAGCCATGAATTTAGGTACCCATGGAAAGATAATTTAATTATTTTTTTTTTTTACAAAGCCATGAAAATTGAATGCCCTCTGCTATGAGTTCAATCGTCATACACAGGTTGATTTTATTATATCAATGCAGTGTCAAAGTGACCACCTACAGAATGTGACCAGGGATCACGATTTTTAGGTAAAATAAGCGATTCAACACTGCTATGAACAACCGCATCACAAGAATGGAGATAAACACACTGACCGTTTTATATAATCTCTTGTAAACACAACTGCTTAGGAGGACTTGTTCTAAACAAAACAAAAGTTGAGTCTGGCTACTGGTTTTCTAAAACCTACAGGTCATTTAGGTAGAATCTTATGCTACGGACCATAAACCAGACTAAAGTACGTCACTAACTGCCATTGTGGTGCTGAAGTCATGTAAATCTCCATTATGATTAATCATTCCTTTTTCAAAGGGAGCAGTCAATGATGTACATAGTCAATTCAATGGTTCATACGGTTTCTTTATCTCCGGCAAAAACCACACAATTCCAAAAATGTCATAATTAAAAAACTTCTTACAGGGCTTCACTATAGAAGTCGAGTACATTCTTTATCATATAACTGGAGTCAATCTGTAATGCCTGGGGTGAATGAGCTGTCTTTGTCTTTAATAAGTGATTACCAATTTCCAGATTTGATTGTCATTGTAAAAGGTTTGTGTTGTTTGTTGCTTTTTGATGTTACAGTTATTAAAATTCACAGGCCAAGCTGTCATCTGTTCATTGTAGTACAGCCGGTTACATTCTTTGTTTATCAAGTTAATCTCTTTATGTCATCAATCAATTAGGCCTCTGACTTTTGTCTCTCAATAAATCTATTTTGTTCCTGGATGGGTTAATTCTCTTTTCTCATTTCATTCATTGGTACATATATATTCCATATTTACCCAAAGCCTGATCAAAACCGCTAATTCGTACACCAGATGAGTAAGTGTTATCATAGCTAACTGTGCAATACGTATGATACATTTGAAGTAACTCTGAAATTTATGGAAAAGTGACGTTAACTTATGGACAGGATAACAAATATTACCCGAGTTCATTTTGAAATTTATATGCTAATACATGTACACCTAATATACAAATATAGATGTAAATCTTTTAAGATCAATGTAAATCTTTATTGCTATGTAAAATTATTTTGAGATGAAATGACTGCAATATTTTAACAAGAACTATGAATAAAGAATAAAATCCATATAGTAATTGTGGGTATTTTTCTTTCTTAAGTCCTGTTGAATTCTGGCCTTGAAAACTGATCATCTTGCACAAATCTGTTATAACAGACCACCAGCCTTTCTGAGACTGCTTTTGTTGGCAGAAGGGGTGGTCTCTCAAGACAGGTTTTACTGTACCAACAAAAAATAAATGAATTCCCAGAACTTGGTAATGACCACATAGATCCCTGTCTAATTTTTTTTCTTCAGTGGCAGGGGATAAAATGTATAAACAATCATATAAAATCAAACTGAAGCAAAGAGACCTGATGTTTAAATTTTGGCTTGTGAAAGATCTAGATCTGGGCCAGATGGTAGATCATATATAAACTCTTGTATTATTTATTGAAATTGATATTAATTCCAGTAGTATGCTTAGATGATGCTGTAATGGAAGCAATTCATGCAGGTCAGTAATACAGCATGACAGATATGAATATAGGGATCATGCATGGATTGCTTTGTGCAAATGTTTGTCAGAGCATGAAAGAAGAATTTGAATCCAGTGGTTACAAGTTTAAGTTTCGCAAATTAAAGAGAAAATACAGTCAAATTATTTTTCCATACTACTGGAGAAACATCAGAGCAATACATATCCATGCAAATGGAATAAATGACTAGGGAAACCATGAAACAAATCACATGCACATGTGCAAAGCTCAATAAATGACCCGAAAGTAAAATATGTGAACAGATGTAACCATAAATTAGTTGTAAAGGGCAGAGTGATGATAATGATGATGATGTGTCTAGTTAAGACTTCAAGAGTATATTAGAATGACAAAAATCCTGAATCGTTTGAGATGTGTTGGGTGACTGCTTGTTAACTTGGATGTTGCAAAGGCAGTCAAGCACAAAAATTAACTGAAGAAAGTCAAAATCAAATGCAAATTCAGGAAGGTATCTGTTTTTATTTATGCTCTATTTACTTTTCAACAAGTTTTAAAAAAGGAAACTAGAACTAGAGTTTGAAACAAAGCTTGTGAGTATTCACTGGAATACTAAGGAAAAGCTAGTGAATACTCACTGGAACACTAAGAAAAAGCTAGTGAGTACTCACTGGAACACTAAGAAAAAGTAGTGAGTACTCACTGGAACACTAAGAAAAGTAAAAAATGAACAAGGAACATCAGACACTGGTTGGTTATGAATGGTGGCTGTTTTAAATGAACATCAGACACTGGTTGGTTATGAATGGTGGCTGTTTTAAATGATAATTGTTTTGGAAGGTGGGGTTGTAAGATGTACCTCTGGCCTCTGGTTGACTAGGTGCCACAAACTTTGGAGGAAATTTCTTTGCCAATTCACCAAGAAGCAGGTCTACTCTCTGTCTCTGGAAGATGGAACTTGGCTCTTCCTTCTTTTTCTCCTTTACATCTGATTTATCTGTGATACAAAAGCAGTCACTAGTGGAAAACATCATAACAGCTACACAATGAGATGTATAATAACCTAAGTAATGAGTACATTATTATTTAAGAAATGATTTAATAAATTAATACAGGATTTTTGTGGTCAGGGTGAAATTCATATCAGTGTCATATCCCGTAAGTATTTCACTCCCTTGGTTTTTTGTTTCAGCTTTCCTTCATCATGATATATATGCTGATTTTTGTATGGTAAATTTATGGTACATGTTTCTAAGTCCAGATCTTTATTTTTTCTTGTAGAGAATTGTCATCTTGTCAGGTGAGAGAGCTTATGTGCCTTAGTGATCTGCAGATCTATGCTGGCAGGAGTTTAAGCTCTAGGAAAGTTATCAAGCCCAAAAAGTCAAAAGGTACAGGCTAGAAAAAGGAGCAGTCCTCTATATTACAGGTTACTCAAATGGCTAATCATCTATTCCTGTAAAAACATACTGACTACAGAAATCAGAAATGTTATTCTGGCATAATAAACACCATGGTGTTAAGAGTACAGGGTAGGTAAAAGCCTTTCCTGCTCTGCTTCTGTCACAATGACCCTCCCTTTGACCTTTTGACCCCAAATCAAAAGACCTCTTCCTTACCTTGAGTGCAAGGTCTCCAAAAACTTTAGTTATGGTATGTGGTACAGAACTAAAGTTATTATGCAAAAGCCCATTTTTTCCTTCCAGTCATAGTAACCATGACCTTTTGAACCCAAAATTAATATGATTCTTTCTTACCAAAAGTGTAATTCATCCACAAACATTGGTGAAGATGCATGGTCAAGAACTGAAATTTATGTGCCGAAACCTTTTTTCGTTTTTCATCAACAGCGTCCTTTACCATGACCCTTGGACCCCAACATTAATAGGCTTCTACCTTATTCCAGATGCAAACCATCCACAAAGTTTGGTCCAGGTCTGTGATACAGAAATCATGTTGTTGTGAGAAAATCATTTTTCTTTTTTCACTCACAATATACTAGACCTCTGACCTTTTGACTGCGAAATCAACAGGCTTCCTTACACCAAGTGCAAGCCATCCACAAAGTTTGCTCCATTTATGTTATGTACAACTAATGTTATTGTGCAGAAACCATTTTTCTTCTTTTAGTCACAGTGATCCTGACCCATGACTTTTTGATTCCAATATTGACAGAATTCTTCCTAACCCCAAATGAAAGCTAATTACAAATCTCGGTCACAGTAGATGGTGGATAACTTGAGAGAAATTGAGCAGAAATAATATAGAGAACAGATGGATGGATATACTAATTGATGGACTGACAAAATAACACATTACCCTCTGCTTTTTTTTGGAGGGGGGGGGAAGCACTAAATAAGTCTTGAAATCTCATCTTTATGTCTGGTTTAGTCCTGACTGAGATATCTATTTTTGATCAATTTTAAAAATTCCCTGGAAAAGTGTAAACAATTTTCAATGAAATCTTAAGATCTCAATATCTGCCTTAGAATTCTAAAAGTAGATATATTATATAAATAATACCTGAATCTTCTTTATCATGAAACTCCCACCAATATCCCCTGGAGGGGTGATATCTAGCATATGAATGAGCTGAAATAAATAAATAAATAATTATACCATTAATGATTAAACTATATATATATATATATATATATATATATATATATATATATATATATATATATATATATATATATATATATATATATATATATATATATATATATATATATAATGTATGCTGTATCTATGATATACCATGTGATATAAAACATTTTCATTTAAAGAAAATGAGGTTTGCAGTTTCCTTTCAATACAAAATATATACAATGGGATGGGTAATATATCAAAGATACAGCATACATACTATGCATATATTTTATTTATACCACATATTTACATTTCCAATGAATTTAAAGACTGACAGCAAAAAGCTGTGTATTGACAGAGGGAGTTAGTTTTTCACATCCCTGCAGAATGTGTCCACTACACAATATAGTTCACTTTTGCCTAATCTTGTTGCAAATTGTTTATTTGCTTCTTTTTAGAAACATTCATTTTCATTCATATTGATGGAATAAATAAAAGAAACATTTGAGAAAACATAAAAGTTGGTTTAAATAAAGAAAGTACAAACACTGTATAGCTACAGTAGCATTCTGAACAGTGAAAGTGTAGCCTTTTTATATCGATTGATG
The DNA here is from genome assembly GCA_029931535.1 of Margaritifera margaritifera. Lineage (NCBI taxonomy): Eukaryota > Metazoa > Mollusca > Bivalvia > Unionida > Margaritiferidae > Margaritifera > Margaritifera margaritifera. The sequence continues at coordinate 2,744,207 of JAQPZY010001459.1, forward strand.
CCTGGCAAGTACATCATTAAAACTGAGTGGGGAATAGGCCAAGCAAAATGACGAAGAAAAAGGAGGTAATTCAAACACAGATCCAAAGAGTGAGTGAGAGAGAAAGAGAGAAAGAGACACATAACAGAGAGAGAGAGGAGGTAAAACTGAAAGTCTATGAATGACCAACATGCAGGGAGAGAGAGAGAGAAAAAAAAAAAAAAGATATATCTTCAGGTATATAATGATTGTTTAAAAGGTCTGTTTAAGAACCTTGTATATAGGTTTATAAAAAAATATAAAATTGATTACAGTATGTGTGTGCCACCTAGCCCTTGTCCTGCCAGGCTTTTTTTTTTTTTATATAGCTTTGTATCATTTTTGGTTTCATGTAACACTGAGGAAAAAATCAACTGGAAAGTGTACACATACCATTATAATGACTCCGGTTCTTGTAGGTTACTTGGTGTAAGTTCCAGTTGCAGGTTTTCATCCAGTCCAATTCTTTTTTCTCTCTCTCTCTCCACAGATTTCCATAAATGTTTTCCTTTACTTATGGCAAGAGAGAGAGAGAGAGAGAGAGAGAGAGAGAGAGAAGAGAAGAGAGAGTTGAAGGGATTTGAATGAAGTTGTGTAACATGTTTTATTCATTTGAAAATGTACATTAGACATTAATATGGATATTTTTTTTAATTATTTTCTTATTTTATTAATGACTAGTAACTGGAAATTCAACACTTTGTCTAGAGAATATTGGAGCAACAGTCTACTTTGAAACCATAATTTTATGTGTATTCATAAGCCATGGGTAAATCACAATTTAATATACCCACAGTATTAATACATCAAATTGCTTTATACCAAAACTTCAAAAGTCATGTCATTTTTAATGTATGTGGTATAAATAATATGACTTTTCTTATGATATATGCATAACTGTTTGTGTACTGTGTTTACAAACCAGGAAAATTTTACTTGACAGTAACTGAGGTGCTCAATTATTGCCATCAAATATTCACTACATAACTTACCGTATGTACTCGCGTATAAGCTCGATCCAAATGCAAAAAACATAGAACCTGATCTGCTGTTGCATAATGCGCTGGCAGATCGAGGTCTATCTTGTTTGTTCTACTGATTAGTCCTTACAAACTGCATAGACCCAGATCTGCTGTTGGATTATGCAATGGCAGCTCTGGGTCTATGCAGTTTGCAGTTGGCATGAGCTTATATGCGAGTATATATGGTAATCACAAGGAACATATTTTCATTGATGTATATTATATAATTACTGACCTTGTTGAGGTGAATATGTAGTTCTATGAATGAGCAAACCTAATATATATACTCGCATATAAGTTAATACCAACTGCAAACTGCATAGACCCAGATCTGCCATTATATAAAGGATGTCAAAGGCAATTGATACACAGTCTACAAACACAAATGTTAATTGGCCAACTTTAGAAATGAAAATAGTGATAAATCTTGACCCACACCTTACCAAAGTTTTTGGACAGTTTTGTTGGGAGTTATAATTCTTTGTCCCCAAGTTTTGCTATTTTATTTTGCATCCGAAAACATAGGATAAAGATGGTCATATGCATTTACATCAATGGAAAATGTAATGTATGGGAACCATACCTTCTTCAAATGCTGTTTGCAAGTTGTATACTGCATTAAGCTGCAAAGGAAAACATAATTTTTACTCGTAATCCTTATAACTGTCATAAACATGAACTAAATACATTTCATATCATTTGCTCCGATTAAGTATATCAGCTAAAACTTATTGAAATTCATGATTACATATAGTTTAGTATGTTGTTTTACAGCACAGCAACACAAGTAGGTTGTTTATTGCTGAGGCAATTGAAATAAAGTTTCTTGCACAAGGACACACCATGGTAATTGGCCCATGCTGATCCAATTGTAGGATTCAAACCTGCACTGTTTTGGTTATGGTAATCACTGTGGGTTATCTACTTCGGTGTATTATGATATAGATGATGCATATTATCAGGACTGAATAAAATAATTCATACTTGTTTCATATTTTGTCATGTATGCATATATCTTTCTATAATCCATCTGTCTATCTATTTGTATGCCTGTCTATTAATGTACCTATGTATGAATGGATGGTTGTAACAATAGATGGCTAAAAGAACTGACCAATGTATATATGTAGATACTTTACTATATGTTGCGGTAGAAATTTTAGAATTTTATTTTTCTCAGCCACTTGTCCTAACTTTTCTTGGTATTAAAGAACTCTTGACATATTTTTCCTTTAATATTTTATCTTGAAAATGTTTACTTTTACTTGGCAGGGTTTATCTTCCTAAAGATTTTAGCAATTTTCAACCGCTACATTTTTACAATGTTTCAAGATCCTTGTCATTTTATCTTGAAAGACTACCTTAAATACACGCGTATAAACCGGGTCCAAATGGAAACAACATAGACCCCAATCTGCTGTCCCATAATGCACCGGCAGATCAGGGTCTATGTTGTTTGTTCTACTGATTAGTCCTTACAAACTGCATAGACCCAGATCTGCTGGCGCATTATGCGACATCAGATCTGGGTCTATGCAGTTTGCAGTTGGTATCTACTTATACGCAAGTATATACAGTACTTATTTACATCTATTTGGAAGAGTTTTTCTTCCTTAAGTTTTCAGAGTTTTTCCTTTTTTATTTGTAGAACAAAATACTTTTAATCAGCACTATATAGCCAAGATCATTGTGCTTTTGTGATGTTAAGCCCTATACATACATACATTGCTTGGTAAAGAAAGGGTGAGAGTTACCAAGCATCTTCAAAACAAAGATTTGCATGTTTAGTTGACTTACCAGTACCTATATTTTGCATAAAAAGTTGGTATTAAGCAATAAAACTATAGTGTTGAGGAGCTCTGTGGGCTTACATAACATTTTCCAATCTAAAATTGCTGTGAATGTATTCCCCCAACTACCAACAGGACCAATTACTAATTATCAGTAATTGCAATGATACAAAACAAGAGTCCCTCATGCTCTATTGCGCAAAAAGAATTTCCAGCAATTCAAGATAAAACCATTTCTTCCTTTTAACTGTCGAGTGTTGAAACCATCTCTGATATTCTTCTGTGATAACAAGCTTTTCAAATTAGCTGCTGTGGTACACATATTGGATGTCAGCTTGGCACCATTTTCATTTGGGAGAAAGTATACATCATTAGAAGTCTTTCAGTGAAATTCCCATTCATAATGATCATCCATTCCAGGGGAGTAGAGACAACAAGATTTTTAAGACAGTCAACGTGGCAGCCATAATGGATGTACGACTGGCCCCATTTTCATTTAGGACTTGGTGAAAAACCCGTCAGAATGATCATCCATTCAGTAAGAGTAGTGACAACAAGATTTTTAAGAGAGTTGTTGTGGCAGTCATATTGGATGTATGACTGGCACCATTTTCATTTAGGAACAACTAGGTATCATAAGAAGTCTATTGGTTAAAAAAGCCCATGTGATATAGCTGTCCATTTGGAGAGGAGTAGAGATAACAATATTTTCAAGATACAACTTTCTATTCAGGAGGAGTAGTAATAACAAGATTTTCAAGATGGCTGCTGTGGTGGCCATACTGGAAATCATATCATTACCATTTTCATTTGAGACCAGCTGGATATTATAAGAAGTTTCTGATGAAAACCCACATCAATATGACTTTCTGTTCAACTAGAGTTGTGATAACAAGATTTTAAAGATGCCTGCCATGGTGGCCATATTATATGTTAGTTGGGTACCATTTTTATTTAGGATCACCTAGACATCATAAGAAGTCTTTTAGTGAAAACTCAATGTTGATTAAAACCATCCATTCAGGACAAGTAGTGATAACAAGATTTTCAAGATGGCTGCCATGGTGGTAATATTGAATATCAGATCGGCACCATTTTCATTTAGGACCAAATGGACATCATAACAAGTCTTTTGGTGAAAACCCAATGTTGATATGACCATACATTGAGAAGCAGCAATTACAAGATTTTTCAAGATGGCTGCTGTGGTGAATATAGGGACATCAGATCAGCACCATTGTCATTTAGGACCATCTAGACATCATAACAAGTCTTTTGGTGAAAACCCAATGTTGATATGACCATACATTGAGAAGCAGCAATTACAAGATTTTTCAAGATGGCTGCTGTGGTGAATATAGGGACATCAGATCAGCACCATTGTCATTTAGGACCATCTAGACATCATAAGAAGTCTTTTGGTAAAAACCCCATGTTGATATGACCATCCATTCAGGAGGATTAGTGATAACAAGATTTTTATGATGGCTGCCATGGCGGCCATATTGGACATCAGTTCGACACAATTTTCATTGAGGACCAACTAGACATTATAAGAAGTCTTTTAGTGAAAATGCCAATTTGATATGACCATTCATGTAGGAGAAGTAGCAATAACAAGATTTTCAAGATAGCCACTGTGGTGGCCATATTGGACATCAGATTGGCACCATTTTCATTTAGGACCAACTAGACATTATAAGAAGTCTTTTAAAGAAAACCCCATGTTGATATGACCATCCATTCAGGAGGAGTAGTGATAACAAGATTTTCAAGATGGCCACTGTGGTGGCAATACTGAATGTCTGAGCAGCACCATTTTCATTTAGGACCAACTAGACCATGGGATGAATGTTTGTGTACAGTTTCATGGCAATCCTCCAGGTAGTTTAGGAGGAGCAGCAATAACAAACTTGTTTTAATAGATAGACAGACAACAGACGACAGACGATGCAGGGTTGTCCACAGGGGAAAGAGGGGACACAAACAACGGGTTCACTGAAGCATTTACCAGCTTAAATTGATGCATATTAAACAAAAAATACTTAAAATAGTGATTACATTTTTAATAAAAAAAATGTTTGGCAGAGAACCTCTTCATCTGTTTTTCCTACAGAGATATGTATTATGAGATAAGGATGGGAGAAATCAGTAGTTTTGTAGTTACATGATGGCTAAATTGTGTTTTTTGAGATCTACATTATATAGTAGATTAATAATATTTTCCAATTTTGCCCACCTAAAGCATACATCTAAAGGAAATATGCTACTGGAACTTTGATATCCTGAAGGATATCTTAATATTGAAATCATACAAATTGAAAGAAAGTAACAGAAAATTTACATTTCCCAATATTTGTGATAGAAAACTTGAGATAATAAAATTAATTTATGCTGATATTAAACAAACACAGGGTTTCCATACAACACAATACAAGGAGTTTATTGGCTTTTGTTTGAGTTATGACATTCAGAAAACAATTGAACACAATATCTTCATGCTGATGCTGTTACGGCTGATACTGCCAGAATATGATCGCTATGTCTCACTATTTATTATTGTGGGTGAGATGATAAGGAATTCAGTTAAGCTTACCAGTCTGGAGTTGATGACTGAACAAAGATCAGGTGCCTGGTATACTATTCCAGCTATGATGTAATAGTCAGCTAATGGTGTCACTGTAGCAAAAAAATGTCACATTGAGAAAGAAATTGTAATAATTCTTACATCTGAAAACATAACACACTTTATAACTGGTTAAAATCTGCTGCAATAAAATTAACTTTAAACTGTTGCAAACACGGCTGCTATTGCAATGTCATGACACTCCACTATCTTGTACTACTGATAACTACATAATTAAAATGTTTGCAAAAACAGGTTCAAGCACATATAATTTGTCAGAAATTTTACAAATTCAAGGCATTATTTACCATGGCAACAAACTATTTCCTCCTTTGCCAAGTGAAATTAGACCTTCATAGCCATACCTGAAGCAGAATTATTTATGAAACACTAAGTATATACACTAATTACTGCAGAGTACTGAAGCTCACACTTCACTGATTTTTGGACAAAACCACCGAATGAACATCATGTCAATCAAGTCTGCTGGTACACAAAATTTTTTGTCAGTTAATTAATTCTGAAATTGTTGAATTAAACAAGTCCAGCAATATCAAAGCCTCTGATAATTAGGTCTGATATTTCACACATTTTCGCGTGAGCTGCAATTATCCATTCAGCATCAATTGGCTTGATTGATGAAGTTTCAAGTAAAGTCTAGTGGTTGAAGTTGGTTCGTACATGAGGTAGGCTCAAACAAAGGAGTGATTCCATTGTTTTTTCAATTGAGTTAGCATCTTCACACTTCGATGGACTCTGAACACATCAAATGTTGATACTGCTTGCAAATTGCATTGAGCAAGGGGCAGCTGGTCACGTGTTTGGTTCACATGTGAAATGATGACATTATCCAAACCGACGGGGATCGAAGTTGAATTTTACCACTCTTAAGCCACTGTGTTAATGCCATGGTCATCAGAAAGTAATTGATGGTGCAACTTTATGGACAGTGTTTTAAGGAAGAGACCATACACATGTACTTTAATAACCAATTAGCTTAGTGTTGTTCAGCTGCATCAGCTCCCTTTGATGTTGAGTGTAAGTGATAAATCTTGACAGGTGTTTGATATGTGCTTATATAGGTGGTAGTATTGTTTTAACCATTAAAGCAACTGCCGTTTGTTGTCAGCATAGTTTTGTTCTTGTGTATTCTTTATTTGGGGTATTTGTAAGGGTTAATCCACGAAATTAAATACCTACAAATATGCAAACTTTGACAGGCAAAACCACAAATTTAAGTAACCATGAAAATGTCTTTTTTTTTTTTTTACAAAACCACGAAAATTGACACCCACAAAAATAAATAATACTACAGTATGTAAATTTCATATGTGTTCTCATTTGTGCTCATTTCTTGCAAACATAAAAATGAAGATAAACTGATTTCTTAGCTCACCCATTATAATGTTCATTGCCATATGGGCCTAGAAAGTCTACTACACAGTATCACTAAAATGCCATTTTAATTTTCTTTAATCAAAACTGACATTCAAATGTCAACTGCCATTTGTATGGAAGGTTTTATTTTATTAATTTTTTTTGTACTGATCACATTTTGGGGCATTCTTTAGCACAAATCAATCAATCAGAAGATTGGGATAAGTGTAGTTAAATACAGAAGAGGTGCATGAAGGAAGGTGACCCACAATAACAAGCGGCCTACTATGCTATTTTTTGCTTAAAGTGATCTGAAAAAAAGGAATAATGATAAGAAATAAAAATTCCAGTGTATTGTTTTATTACCTGAATCATTTTAAACTGCATTTATTATTTTAGTTAGTTTTGAAGATTATATTCCTCCTTTATACGAATTCACAATATTGAACTCTGACAAATATGATGAAAATATGAGATAATAATGTGAATCACACCCATACAAGCTATGAAAGTTTTGAAATCAGCACTGAACCCTGTTATCATGCAATATTTTTAGCATCAATGTTCATTTGTTTCCATTATATGAATTATTTTAATTTGTAACTTCAAAGAATCTTCTGCAATAGAGAAAACTGAATACTAGATCTTGAACTACAGTAAACTAACACAGGAAAATAAAACTGACTACAACAGTTCTCATAGAAATATTTACTTAAGAATGGGATTATATTGCACGCTTATGAATTTTTGTCTACTTTTAATGCAATAACATGTATTATATATATATATATATATATATATATATATATATATATATATATATATATATATATATATATATATATAGTCAAACCTGTCAATATCATCCACCCACGGGAAAAGGCAAAAATGGCCTTTGTACACAGGTGACCTCTGACAAGACACATTCATATATTTGCCAGGGGGAAATTAGAATGGCCATTGTGAACAGGTGACCGTTGAGTAAGCTGACAATTAGGACAGTTCTGACTGTATATTCTTTACAAAAGAAGAAACAAATTGTTGGATATATTTACTGTTACCCTAAGGAAACAGACAAGGCCACATGCTATCAATATAACGGTAATTTGCTTACTGCTTAATTTTACAGTTGCTGTGGTGTCACGGTAAAATGGTTATGCACTTTATCACAATTAAATATTAAATCACTGTAGGAACAGCTGGCTATTACTAATGTAACACACGGCGAGGTGAGCTAACAAATATTTTAGTTGGTTCTGTTTTCAGTCTTAAGAGATTTCACTGTAATAGACTGGTTTTGTTTTTTTTGGTGTTTTACATCACAGCAACATAAGTATGTTATTAATTGCTTGGGCAACTGGAGTAAACTGTCTTGCCCAAGGACACACCACAGTAGCCAACCCAGTCTGATTTGATGATAAGATTTGAACCCACACCCTTTTGGTTGTAAGTCCTCACTGTATATTCCAATGAAAGATCAATATAGTACAAGGACGATTATCCAGATATATTGAGAGACCATGATTTTATCTGGAAAAAAATCAACTGTTGTCCACATAATTCATTTTTATCAGTTGGGATTTAAATTTCATAAGGGCACGGTGGGAGTATGTGCCAGCAAACATTGCAGATAAACTGCATCTGAAAAAGTTATTAACTCTGCTATATTAATTAGAGTTATTCAAAAAGAGATCCTACCTGTCTTTGATTCTGAAATATACACATATAAATATTGGCTTTAAAATATCCACAGTTTCAATAAGGACCATGGACACATTGTGCCAACTGCCAGATCTGATATCCTTAACTATATATCTTTCTCTGTAAGAAACCACTAAATTATATATTTTTTTTTAAGAAAACACATACCATAGATATTATGAAGAGATATATAGATGACATCATGACTCACCTTGCTGTGGTGAATGTCTGTGCTGCTTGCGAACAATGTAGAGAATGGGCTCCTGGGCATGTAACAGGACATATTCCACTCCAGTCATATTACTAAAAACATTTGAAGAATAATTTACTTATAAAAGCAAACATGAATCAATATGAGTGTTTGATGTAAGAATCTTAGAGTCAAGCAGCTGCATGAACCAATAGTTACTAAAACAAATATAGCTCAAAAATCCCTTGTACAAAACTGTAATTCCTTTTCTCCTGTCAATATGCAGCCTTTTTATTATCTTTTCAAGTAGCTGGCTCATGTTCAAAATTACAAAGCTGGGTCAATGCAACAATGTCACAAAATATCACAGTGTTGTAGACAGCAACAATGTTACAAAATGTCACAGTGTTGTAAAAGCAGATGGCTACAATGTCATAAGATGTCACAGTGTTGTAAAAGCAGATGGCTACAATGTCACAAAATGTCACAGTGTTGTAAAAGCAGATGGCTACAGTGTTACAAAATGTCACAGTGTTGTAAAAGCAGATGCTACAATGTTACAAAATGTACAAGCATAAGTGGGTTTTTTGTTTACCCATAACACATAATTTCTAATTTGCATTTTCCATGTCACTAATATACAGTTATGCCAACAACAAATACATGTAATGACCTATTTGACCCACTATTAGATGATTTGCTTAGAATCATGTCCTATAGTGAACCTATCTGCAAAGCTGATAAGAATCTGATAATGTAAACGGAAAAAAAAAATATATTTACACAACTTTAATCAACTGTTAAGTCTGTTCATTTAATGGACAGGAAGGTGGGCAGACAGACTGATGTACAAATAAATAAAATAAGTCACTTTGAACACTATACACTATATCTTATCTGGTGACATTTTGATTACTACACATTACTATTTACATATACACTATATCTTATCTGGTGACATTTTGATTACTACACATTGCTATTTACATATACACTGTATCTTATCTGGTGACATTTTGATTACTACACATTGCTATTTACATATACACTGTATCTTATCTGGTGATATTTTGATTACTACACATTGCTATTTACATATACACTGTATCTTATCTGGTGACAATTTGATTACTACACATTACTATTTACATATACACTGTATCTTATCTGGTGATATTTTGATTACTACACATTGCTATTTACATATACACTGTATCTTATCTGGTGACATTTTGATTACTACACATTACTATTTACATATACACTGTATCTCATTTGGTGATATTTTGATTACTACACATTGCTATTTACATATACACTGTATCTTATCTGGTGACATTTTGATTACTACACATTGCTATTTACATATACACTGTATCTTACCTGGTGATACTTTGATTACTACACATTGCTATTTACATATACACTGTATCTTACCTGGTGACATTTTGATTACTACACATTGCTATTTACATATACACTGTATCTTACCTGTTGATACTTTGATTACTACACATTGCTATTTACATATACACTATCTGGTGACATTTTCATTACTACACATTGCTTTTTACATATACACTGCATCTTATCTGGTGATATTTTGATCACTAGACATTGCCACTTACATATACACTGTATCTTATCTGGTGTCATTCTGACCAATACACATTGTCATGTACATATATACTGTATCTTATCTAGTGACATTGTGACCATTACACATTGCCATTTTCAATATTCATCAAAAGCAGAACAAAAATGAAAATAATACTATGAAAAATGTAATTAAAAAAAATGACAGGGATAAGTGATAGTGAATCATTCATTATCATAGACAAAGCAGACAACACCCCACTGACCACAGGTTATGTGCAATATTTCATGGTTCATGGGACAAAAATAGTGGAAGCTGTCATTTTTTTTATATGTGGTCAATATGTACAGGCAAATCATATCAATGAAATTATAGGACCCACTAATGGCGGTCATTATGGATGGTCATTGCTATATGCAATTGGTTCCAATACCTAGTTTGACCATACCAAAAATGGGCAGGTAATGAAGTCTTGCTTTGAATTTGAGGAAGTGTACCTGAGTTGATCTTGGCTAAGCCGCTGCATCTTGATGACCTCATTGTTGCAGGTCCTGTCATAAAATGGATTACTTCGCTCACTAAAGTAATCCAGGATGTTGGATGGATTCAGCATGGGTATCCAGTTACTGTCATGCCAGGAGATGAACAGTGGATTTTCTATTTTTAAAAGAAAAAAGAGAAAATACATGTATTTATAAGATCATCAAGTTGAGATTCAGTTACTTATTCCAAGAGATGACCTTATTTGTCTATATCATCATCATCATATATGTGAATGTCAGTATAAATTTAAATATTTTTAAATAAAGTTTCTCTGTTTAAACTATCTGAGTTATTAAATAACTAGATGTACATGCATCTCCCCACACTTTTGGCATGTTCTTCTGAACATGTTTTTCTCACATGGCAAACAACATACATTCTCCCTCTCTCTCTCAGTAACTTCAGAGCAATGAAAGATCAGAATGTTTCCTGCACATCTGTGAATATCCAGGAGTTATATTGCACATGGTTGCATAAATACTAAGTAAACAAGCTGAATTCTACAGATTTCCTTATTTTCAAATTTTTTCAAGAAATATCTCCCAAAATGGGCCAGAGAAAAAAGGTAAAACCTTATTGCACAGGTACACTAACCAAATATCTAGCATACAAAGTTTAAATAAAATCCTTCATAAAGTGTGGGGAGAAGCGATGATTGCTGAATTCTCAAAATATCCCTTTGTTAAACAATTTTTTGTTTTATTCTGCAAAAAAATGGGCAAGGGGAAAAAAAGCAAAAACCTTACTGTGCATCTGCAGCAACAACATATCTAGCCTATAAAGTTTAATTAAAATCCTCTACACAATATGGGAGAAGCGATGACAAGCTTAATCACAGATGGACAGAAAGACAGATGGAAAAACTGACACAGGGGCATCAACAATATCAACAACATGCCCGCCTCATCTCTGAAGTGCTGGGATAAAATAATTGCATAAAAAGTCAGGGTAAATTGTTGAAGAAAGGCTACAAGATTAAAGATAGTATGTTGCAAAATAATCAACTTCTTGTAAAAATCCTTAACATTTGTACAATATTGTGTAACAATGTTGACAATCAGAGCTCTCTATAGCTGAGAGTATAGTAGGAGTGGTCACTCAACACTGTTGTAAAATGACAATGTCTCCCCACTCAGAACCTTTTGTTTAGACCGTATTTTTCTTTTACAAGGGTATTAGTTCACCCAAACTATGAAAATTAGCACTCTAGAGTTAATGTTTCATGCAAAGATATGCTTTGCTTTCATGCTTACTACCCAGCTCCAAAAAAACCGGAATGCTTAGAAAATAGGAAAAAGTCATAACATTTGGTAAGTATCTTATAGTGTATTTTTCCAAAGCCTTAACAAGAAATATAACTGACACACTGAAATAAAATCTAAATTTGACCATCTATAACCTGTAGTTTCTGTAAAGTCTGGTCAATAAATACCATATATACTTGCATATAAGCCGATTCCAAATGCAAACAACATAGACCCTGATCTGCCATCGCATAATGTGCCGGCAGATCAGGGTCTATATTGTTTGATCTACTGATTAGTCCTTATAAACTGCATAGATCCAGATCTGCTGGTGCATTATGTGACAGCAGATCTGGGTCTATTCAGTTTGAAGTTGGTATACGCAAGTATATACGGTAAGATCTTTTCACTGTCAAAACCAGGCAGTTACAACTTTGGTAGAAGTACATATCCTTAAACATTTATGCACCCTAAAAATGCATTGTAAATGCATTTCTTTTGCACTTAAAATTTTGCAATCATGCACAAAGATCATGTGTCACCTCTTTATCTCTTGTTAATGATCTGAAATTACTCTTTTTGTTTCATTTGACACTAATACTAAAACCACAAATGTTTAACAATATATTTCCATGCTGCCCAAATGTATGGATTATGACCATTGTTACACAGATGGATAGTGCAAAAAAGTGGGGATTTTTCTCTACATCGAAATAACATTGCGAATCATGCCATTTCTGTCAAAATCCTGCATCCAGTGCTTGGTTTTTCTACAATTTCTATTGTAACAAAAAATGAAGACAGTTTACTGATTAATTACAAAGAAACAACCTTAAAATGATATTCCTCTACATTTTTTTAAATTTCTAATGATTCCCATACTGATTTTCCTTCAATGCTGATTGTCTTCCACAACTGTGGAGAATAGTTAGGATTTATTGCAAAATCTGTATGCATTATCAGGTCCCCAAATAAGTCTTGAAGGATGATAATAAGTTTTTTTGTTGTTTTTTGTGTGGGTTTAATGCCATATTTTAGCACATGATATGCTATACATGGTGGCCAGTATATTTTGGTTGAGGATGAATCCGGGAAAACCCTGGGAAGAACCACCGACCCACAGGAAGCTACTGGCACATTTTGATATGCACTGGAACTATAATAGCTACATTTTGATGATATGACTCTCTACATCATTTAATCATATCAATTGATCCATTTTATATTATTTAAAGGTAATTACAACCAAAATTTGACAAATGTACTAGCATACAACTTGGATATTAATGCTTTATCAAGGGACTATTTTTCACTGAATCATGAATCATGTTCTCGTATGTGGTTGCCTGCACAGCGTCTCTCGGTACTTTGATTAGTCATAGTTCAACATATTAAAACCTTGTGATTTGCCACATAAATGAATAATTTGTGTTCATCTTTCTGTGATACATATTGGTATATTGTCCTACATCAATATAGGTGCTGAATTCACTGTTAAATAAGTCTTGTCTAGCACATTGTCAGGAGCTCTCATGTAGTCTGGCATCCTGACAAATTTTCATTGGTTGATCAGTTCTGACATTTGTTCATTCAACAGTTGGTGGATGACCAGAGGTAATATAAGGGACCCACACTCACTGTTTGGCAGACAACTGCCGAGTTACATCAGGCACCATTGACATATATGTAACTATTTCAGTTTCAAAGTACATCTTTAACAGTAGGTGAGTTTTGAGTGATAATGAATTAGACTTAATCCTATTTTTTGTCAGTGAAAATTAAGTATTTGATTATTAAATGTAAATAAATCGTAAGTATTGCAGTTGTCTAACACCTCACTGAGGTCTTTGGGGATAATCAATTTTGGCACAAAAGAAATAAATAAATATATATATAAATATACATATATATATATATATATATATATATATATATATATATATATATATATATATATATATATATATATATATATATATATATATATATATATATATATATAAGACTTCAGAATTCTCTAGACTCTAAAACATGAATGTAGAGGAAGAGTGAGGTAAAATTGGAGTAACTTAGCATTATGTAATTTTACAATATGATTTATTTTTGAATACTTTGTTCCAATACAATTTTTATTTATTTATTGTAGCCACAAATTGCCATTTCTGAAATCATACTATGATCTTTCTATTTTTCTATTTAGCAGTAGTATAAACAGTGGTCTCAAATATAATTGGTCCTTTTGACTGAAATAAACTAAATGACAGTGTAATTGTTGCTCCATCAGGGGATCAGTTTAGATCCATCAACAATCAGCTTTACTGACAGACACTCTCTCCCATGGTGTACATGCCAGCAGTGGTCAATACACTGTACAGGTCCAGATCCAGATCCAAAGTGTAAACATCTGAAATGACCTGTTGGTTGAGGTTTGCTGATTTACCCTAATTGTATTAAGTCCTTGCCAACCCCCACCCCCACCCCTCGCACAAACACATAGACAACTACAACCATCCACCTCAGTCTCAGTTATACCGAAACATGAGATCCTTGGAAGCAGATGTGCCAACTTCTATACCACCAACTCTCTTCTCATTCATTGACTGACATTTTTCCATGTGTACTTAAAGTTTTATAGGGAAGTTGTCACTGATCACTGCTTAATGAATTTAGCATGATAGAAATGCAAAAGAGAATATAAAAGTGAGATTAATGAAACCATAGTACCAGTTTCTGTTCAGTCTTCCGACGTTCCAATCCAATTTCAACTATCAAAGTTACAGCCCCATTACTCTGTTCCAGTTGGATCATATCAGATTAATAGAAATTCCTCATTATTTTGTGATAGAAAGTCTCAAGAGGTCAGGTTTGGTATTCATGATTAACATGTTTTAGACATGATCCTTGCTACACACCCAACAAAATGCATAAAATCAAGGTTTGCATCATTATCAATCAGAACATTTGTTGGAAAACAAATACTCAATGTTCATACATTTCAGAAAAACATTTTATAGGACATTTGCAATCATAAAAAACACTTTTGGCACGTTTCAGGCTGTATGGGGTTTGAAGGCCTGGTAGTGAGTTGCAGATATTGGCTAGTAATTCAAGTCGGATATCTCCAAAACAATGTTGAAGTTTTAATTCTTTTTTTTTTATGTGGGTAAAGTCAGAAGGATGTATTGGCTCTAGACTGCAATGCTAAAAAGTTGATGTCACTGTAAGCAAACTTTCGATAAATGGTACAAGGGTTCAACGAAAGGAGGTTCCATAATGGGTTTTACACTCTACCATGTAGAGCAATATTTTTTAAAAAAAAAATGAGGATCCAGTATATAGAAAACTGATGGCTAATTTTGAAAACCGAGAGCCCATAACAAGAAACTGAAGGTACTGAAAGCAGGGACTCTCAATGTAAAAAGCTTTGCCCCCTTCCCCTAGTTGTACAATGTAAGTTATCAACCTAAAGAGTTATGATGGGGGAGTAGGAGGGGGGGGGGGGGTGATGTATTACTGCCTTCCTAAACAATGTTCCACCGCTCTGTTCTGCATACTTCGCTGGGGTAACTGGAGGCCAATTTTCAACAGTTCAAGAGTATCTTGCATATTTGGTGGCCCATATTGACACTGTTTATAGCATGATTTAGCTGGAATTATTCCAACAATAAAAAATTTGGGTCCTCCATTCTGAGAATTATTTTATCACAAAACTACTATATTTTAAATAGTTTTTAATGCATAGGCTTCTGGTTTCTAGCTTCCTATATCCTCCAGGGCTTGAAATTAGGACTTTTTTTCACTAATCCACTGGATCACCATAATAAAATTTTACTGATCCTGCCTAAATTTCACTGATTCTGCTAAATTTAAACAGAAGCCAATTTAGTTTCTAATTCAAAATTTATTTTTCATTATTATCAACTCCAAACAATAACAACTGTATTTCACCATCAAGACTCATGTAAAGTTGAAACTTCATGTTCAAGCTTCTGCAAGATGTTCTTATTACCCTGCTTCTGAGGAACCAATATTCCATTTTGATTTCTCATATTTCTCTGCCTCTTACAATGTGTGATTTCAGGGACAATTCATGAAAGTTTTTACGCCCATCAACGAATGACGTATCTCGCACACTTTCGTATTTCTCCAAATACTCAGTGCAGAAAGTGCACATCACAGCCTTTCCTGGGTCATACTTCAGCAATTCGTATTCATTTGCCCAGCATTTCTGATACTTTCTTGGTCTTTTCTCTTGATAATATTTGCGATCATGCTCTCTCTTGTCATCATCTAATTTCTATCATTTTGCACACCTTGCAAAATACTTCCACATGTTTACAATTGTCACTGCACAATGCAATGAATATTTATCAACAATGATATAAATATTAAAACACATTGTTTGGCATAATTCTGGATTATTCGTTGAGCCGACGAATGCGACCTTTCTCGATTGGTCAATACTAGTCTGATACCCTCTACCTTTTGTTATCATCAGTAATGAAATCAGTGCTAGGGACCATTACACCAGGATATTTCCTTGTGCACAAAGACTGTTTTGACAATAATCACACTAAATTACTTCGTTGAGTAGACGAATGGTTTTACATTCATCCATTTGCGTCGCGAGCATTTATTGTAGATCATCAAATGCATATTGTTGGTAGGTACTCAACATTATAAACATATCAATTAACCACTATTGGGAATGTTGACTCAGATTTTATTTGATACATCCGACACCTCGACTATTTGTTAACTGTTATGATAGCGACTGGTGGTAATTTTCACTGCTCCAACAGATTAGTGATGTCTGGAGTTTTAGTGATCCATTGGCAAAGTCACTAACCATGGGTTAGCAGATTAGTGTTCATTTCTAGCCCTGTATATCTCATTACTAATTTATTTTGTTTGCACTTTATTTCCAGATATATAGCAGATTAAAAAATTTAACATTATAAGAGTTTGTGTATAGTGTAAACGAAAATTAGTTACATAATTTTCTTCTTGTTTTGCTGAGAGTTGCCTTTTTTTAATAGCAGTAATGGTAGTTGTTGTTATTGTGTTCTATGGTACAGATATAATGCATTTTTAAAGCAAGTCCTTAATATGAGGTTGAGTATCTGCATACAACAAATGTGTCTGTTTATTCATCTAACATAATATAAATTTAGGCTGATTTATAATAATTCTGTTTGTTACTTACAGGAAATATTGGAAAAAAAGGTTCTCTATGATCATATGGCACCTTTAGCTACTTTCACATCAAATTATATTTCTGTTCTGGTCCAAAAGATAGGAATCTTTTTCAACATATTTACTAAGCAGACACAAGTCAATAAACTAAAATACTGAAAGCATGAAATAGAATGTCATACAAAATCATTTGGTTCATTAGAATTAAAATAAAATAATTCAGCATTTCACGCTAGACCACATGACTCCAAGCATACCTTGGCAGACGAATTTCAGGCCCCGTTTTCAATTTAAGCAATTCAAAGCACAAAATGTGTACATTCGCCATTACCAATATGTACCGTCAACTATCTAAACAGCTTGCTAAAAAAAGGAAGTGTCTATTTATACGGCAGCTGTGTTGAAAATTTTTGTGAAGGCTATTCGCATGGCTGCCATAATCCACTGTAGCAAGGTCTATCCGCACTGTCACTGTTATCTGCCTGACACTTGGGAATATAATAATTATGATATTGTGTGCCAAAAATTAGAGGCCATTAATGTTGGACTTCATGAATAATGGTAGAGGGTCTGCCCCATTTGCCACATTATTTAAATGAGCAAAGCAAAAAGGTAATATGAAAGACGGGGAATATTTTCTAAAGTAATGATCATGTAGTAAATGGCTAAATTGGAAGTGTAACTTAAGAAGATGACAGTAAACTTGGAAATTCCTGTACAAATCAGCTATTTTTTGCAGGTCATTGTCATGGAATTGTATAAATCCCTTTTATTAAATACATGTACTCGGGTTTCGTTTTTCAGTATAACAATGATGCCCGAGAGTGAGTTATGTATATTGTACAATATTTAGAAACAGTGAGTTTGGTTCACCCCATGCCGCACGTGCGAAGTGCTTTCGATGGGAAAAACCGAATGCACCAAGCGTACGGATGATGTAGAGCTGCATCGTCCGTGTATAAATGCCTCACCGTAAGACTAAATCTTTACATTACGGAACGTCTTGTCAGTGAGCAGTCTACTTAAGGACTTGCACGTCTTCAGCTGTAGAGGTATGTAAAATATTTATTAATTCATGTGTATATTTTCTATGTAGCTTCGACTTGCGTAGTACAATGCAAATATTTTCTATTCTTGTCTGTTCTTAATAAGAGCTTTATATTAGCAATATAAAGTGGCGTTTTTAGGAAACGTTTAGTACCATAAGATTCTTATCGGACACGTGTAGGTTCACTTTTGAACTTGTTCATTGCTTTGTAATGTCGTGCCGATAATGTAATTGGTATAACTTACCGTATATAACGTCATTACGTGTTATCGTATATGCCCGTGTCAATCATACTACACGGTGTTAGATTTATTTTCAGCTGATCAAGATCGGAGTCGACGAGATCCCGGTTATGGAGGGGACAATGGAAGTCGACTGTGGCAGCTGTAGAACTGGCCAGGGCAGCCGTGGGGCTGAATGGACGGTGTGTTGCTTGGGTGCCGGGTGGTCGGGCGTTGTTGACCCATTGGTGGGCGTGGATCGCTCGATTGGCCAGTGCGACCAGCAGTGACGGAGTGTCTTTGAGTCACTCCATATATGTAATCTTTTAGCCGTGGGCTAATTTTGGGGTTTTGTGATACCCAGTGGTTCGGGAGTGTATGATATATATTTTTGCTATATGAGTAAAAATACATCATTTTGCTATCTGAGCAAAACACATCATTCCTTTCTCATGTTTCATTATTTGAGGGTATATATTTTTGCTATATGAGTAAAAATACATCATTTTGCTATCTGAGCAAAACACATCATTCCTTTCTCATGTTTCATTATTTGAGGGTATATATTTTTGCTATATGAGTAAAAATACATCATTTTGCTATCTGAGCAAAACACATCATTCCTTTCTCATGTTTCATTATTTGAGGGTATACATTTTTGCTATATGAGTAAAAATACATCATTTTTGCTATATGAGAAAAACATCATTCCTTTCTCATGTTTCATTATTTGAGGGTATACATTTTTGCTATATGAGTAAAATACATCATTTTTGCTGAGTAAAACACATCATTCTTTTCATCATCTGAGATTACGGTGAATCATTAGCCTTTATCATTGCACTGTGTATTTATTTATTTGTGTTCATATTTGGTTTACCGTATTAGGTAGGTGCGGATTATGTTAAATTGTCCAATATTTGGACCCTATACACGCACATATTAATCATAACCTTTCTTCCCATTCAAGTCATTCATCAATAAACATTGCATTTTTATCACCACCATCAACAGTGTTCTGTTACAAATCCGAAATCCTACCCGGTTATCTTGTTACAGTCATTGTCAGTAATTGTCTGCAAGGTATGATTGATATGACTGGTTTTAGATTTTCTTCATTTAAAAATCTGCGTTGCAGCAGATGGTGAATGGGTGTTACATTGTACCAGTTTTAATTACAATGACTTGCAAATATTAAAGGAAATCAGATGCGAAAATAAATATATTTGTATGGCAGAAAAGACTGAACGGACAGATTTCTGACAACTTTCATTCTTAAATGCGAAAATTTAATGTCTATCATGATATTATTTTGATAGAAGTACGCTACTGCCATGTGGATTAGGTTATATGGTCAGCACCAGTTACCGCACGATTGTATTGTCCACTCTGTGCTGTGTTTTGAACTAGTACATAGAAAGATTAGCATGTAAAGCAATTTTGAGTTTGTAAGTAACAAAAATACTGCGTTGAATTAAGAAAAATTAATAATCGAGTGGTAACTGGTTACATACAGCAACAAAATATATATATATGGTGGCTGTGTGAACAGCCTTCTGCAGATCCTATATTCAGCAGTCATGTGAATAGCCTTCTGCAGATCATATATACAGCAGTCATGTGAATAGTCTTTCGAGATTATGTGTACATAGCAGCTGTGTGGATAGACTTCTGCAGATCATATATACAGCAGTCATGTGAATAGTCTTTCGATATTATGTGTACCGTATTTGCCGGCCTATAAGTCGATGCGGAGTATAAGTCGAATTTGCTAATTTCGTCAATTTTCAATCCTTCATCCATATATAAGTCGATGCAGAGTATAAGACGAAGCCCAAAATGATAATTATTTTTTTACACTATACTTCTCGTACTTTCAAAATGTTAAATTTTTTCTTTTTTTTCACGTACGAAAAATAACATTTACATACGGTAAAGCAATTTCAATGACATAATCCATATATAAGTCGATTCGGAGTATAAGACGAAGCCCAGACTTCCAGGTCAAAAATTATCGACTTATAGGCCGGCAAATACGGTATATGGCAGCTGTGTGAATAGCCTTCTGCAGATCATATATACAGCAGTCATGTGAATAGTCTTTTGAGATTATGTGCATATGGCAGCTGTGTGAATAGCCTTCTGCAGATCATATATACAGCAGTCATGTGAATAGTCTTTCGAGATTATGTGTACATAGCAGCTGTGTAATTAGTATTTCTAGTTAAGGTAGACAGCAGCTGTTTGAACAGCCTCAGTCCCAAAAAATGTTTCCAATTAAGAAAGGAATACATATCTGTCGCTATGAGAATGGAGTAGCTATCTGCTCATTTGTCAGCTATTCGACAGCGTACAAATAGAGATATGGGACATTTTTAAGGACGGCAGTATACTCATTTATCCTCTTCTTGTGGGTTCCCTTATCTCGCTGTATTCACTATTTCTGTTCTAAATAGATAATTGTGCCACCTGTCAGTCATTTGTAGTGGTAGTTTTGTTATCATGAAGTGTTTGATCTTAACTAACAACAAACTCTTGCAACAATATGTCCTTTGTGGAAATAAATAAGAAAATAATGAACCAATAAAAAATTGATTAAAGATCTAATTTCCCTTTAACCCCTATCCAAATGTAAGTTACCTACATCGCATACTGAAAGAAGAATCATGTCCTGCTTGGCTGAATAAAGACATTGAGTTCATGATGGCTTACAATGATGCAAGTATAGTCACATGATTGACCTTGTTTACATATTGCTCACTGCCAAAAATATGGTAGACAATAAAGGTTGCTGTATTGAAACCTTGATGTCATCCCAGACTGTAGCAATTGTGTAATACTATCTATTGATATAATTCATGATATGCCAAAATATATAAATGAAATTATGCCAGTAATTCATAATAATTATTACATTATGAGAAAAGTCCTAATGAATAAATAATAGGCAATTAAATCTATACTTAAAAAAGAGCTAGGGAACAAAAGGAGTGAAAATGGAAGGGCAACATTTCCAGAAAACATAGCTGCCTTTAGAAAGTTCAGAATCTATTCATTTAATAGCATGTAAATAAAAGATGGTCAAGTAACACCGTCAACCATATGAAGAGGACAAATATTTGCAAAGAAATGCTCTTTTTTAAATAAATACCCTCCCCCCAAATAGTCTATAGAAGAGCAGGTGCTTTTCAACAAATACAATAGCAATGTGTATGTGTTTGAGAGCAGAAATTTGAAAGAGTCAAAGCCACTGATCCAGAGGAGCTTATTAATTGCAAGTAGTTGATTATTGCAAATCTTGGAAAATGTGTGAACTCACTATACTTAAAATTCGAGTATTGAGGAGAGAATGTGTTTTCAGGTGTCTTCACAGATTAATTGGATATATATTTGTATAAACTCACTCATAATGATTGTAAATATTTAATATTAAAATGAGTAATTTTAAGTTTTCTGCTAGGCAAGACCATTCTGCGTGTTATTACTGACATCGTGTTCATTTCATACCCTGTTTGGGCCCCCATACTGCGATAGACACAATATGTTCCAATAGACATTGTTTATTCCAGAATTGGCATCATTTGCAATTATTTCCTGAATACAGGATTGGAGATAAATGATAAATAAAGAAGTAAGGCAACTTTTATTGTCAGATAAATTATTTTCTTTATTTGCAGCTTGTATCTTGTTTAGTACCGGGAGAATACGGTACGCCATCCTATGACATCAATCCACCCAATCATATCCTTGAACAGCCATATTTCGTGACCTTAACGTGCATTTTAATGTGTTCATTATAATATTGTGAGAATCTATTCAAATAACTATAGAAAGTGTTCAACTATATCACTATATCTACTTCATATAATCATCATTAAAAAATGTTTGGCATTCATGTACATTAGTTCAGAATTACCGTTTTTCCAAGCGTGTGTAAGTGTACTTTTTTCCGGCAGTGCGTCCATGGTTCATGACACTGTCTAAAAAAGTCACGTGGCATTTGACCAGAATGTGCCAGTTAGGTCAAGGTATGGATATTATTAGTTTATAGTGTCTCCATGTTTTTGAAATGAAAAAAATAAATAAAATTTAAAAATGAAATTTTTTTCCATTTATTCTATATGCAGTCTGTGCACTTACATTACTGCTTGCTTGTTCTTTACCATATAAATACATGAATCAATAGAGAGAGAGAAAGAGACAGACAGACAGAGAGACAGAAATTTAAAAATAGACACTGGTGAATGGATACACATTTTATTATAATAGATTCAATGTCTTTTGATGTAGAATATATGTTTATTATGAAATTGAAACGAAAAAGTCCATAGTGAATATACATTTCCAGTGTAAATTTTTCTTATTTTATACAAGAATCCCACATGATTAATACCAAATATTTACATTGGCTTTGCCATTGTATAAATTACCAAAGTGGGTTTTCCTGTTCAAGATATGTAAACAAAGCCAACATGTGTTAGCAGACCTATCTTTAGCATATAATACAAAATTCAAGGCCAAAATGTTGGATACAAATAAGGCAATAGTGAAATATAGATTTTCATTCCGATTTTTTTAAATTATATGAATTTACCTGTTTAAATCTCATTTTGTCTGATTTTACTTATTAAATACTTGCTGTCACTTTTGAAGATCGCTGGTGACACGGTTGATGATGTAATTATCTCGAAACAAGCGTGTTAGGTCGCGAGAAACATGGCGCACGATTACAGGACTATCCCGAATTCAGGCTGTTTGACGATAACTGCCTGGATCAAGGTCTTTTTATAACTACTTCACCCCCCCCCCCCCATCAACAACAAAAAAATCTTCCCAACTACAACAGCGGGGACCAGTATATAGCCCCAAAAAGTCTGTGAAAACCACGTATGTCTTTAGCACAGCGATCTCAGGTTACTATCTTTGTTTATTTATTTTAATATGACAGTGTATGATATCAAAGTAACCTAAGGTCCATGTGGTTTTTAGCATATGGAAAACAAAAACGAGCATTCGAGGTAGGATGCTGGTATCTCTGTATTTTGTACCTTTTTCTGTCGCCATTTTGTCACAAAAGCGTTATTCATCTGATTTAGAGTTCGTCAATCTATCGATAATCAAAATTTATACGCGGGGCTACTCCATTTTCAGACTGGTTTCCCAAACATAATCTTTTGCAATTCAAAACTAAAGTAATTTATAAGTTTCCGTCCAGAAAAATAGGACAATACAAACATAAGCATGAAAGCATTACGGACAGAAACCGGAACTAGAACATATATAGAGAAGCCCGGATTAACACAGCCTAATATGATGCTCTAATATATATATATATAAAAAAAAAAAAAAAAAAAATATATTTGTAAAAAAAAAATAGATAACAGACTTACTAGATGGATAAAATAACTGATGATTTTGTGGCCATATAAACCAACAAAATGTTTTTACCCTCCCCCTTCTTATAACCCTTAACACCATGCACACCATCCCACAGGGACTGGGGCCACCAAAAATATTATAGTATTCGCACACCCTCCCGTTTGTTTATACCCCCCTCTACCGATTTTCAAAACGAAAAGCATCAAGGATATGAAAAATGCACAAAACTTAGTCATTTCGTTCATCAATTTTTAATTTCTAACCTGATTGTCGCCAGGGGGTCGCTAACACTGACAACTTATTGGCGTTTCAAACCAAACGTAAGTTCTCGATGTCGACAATCAGACAGACTGTTCTCTGTCCTTTTCCGGTTTCTAGAACAGTCCATTTCAGTAAAACGGTGTCGTCTGCGTCCAATATTTGCAATGTCTAGTTTTAATATTTATTATTAAAAAAAGTGAACAAATAAAAAGGAGGAACTCTTGTATACATGTGTTGAAAGAGATGTAACGCCTAAATATACGGAATTATTGAGATTATAAAAGACCGTGGACCACATTACAGCTGTTTCTTGAAAACATTGTCTCGCCCATGCAAATATGGCGACCGTGTTACTAAAGAAACTGACGTTTGATTCGAAACGCCAACAAGTTGACAGTGGGGCTGTGATTTTAAAAATGTTGTTATGTCTAAGGCGACTTGGTGTTTTTTGACAATTTACCGCCTCATTGCAACTTTAAAATGGTGTTTATTGGTAAAAATTGCTAAAAAATGTTGAATCCAGAGGGGTGAAAAAGGTTATCTGCTAGTCCTCTTCTGTCAACCCTAGGGAGTCATCCTCTGGTTTAATGCACTTAGACCGTCCCGGCTAAAATTCATTTCGTTTTTTTACAGTCAGTCATGGTAGTTGTCGCATCCACTGGCTGCATACGTATTTGAATTCAATTTTCTAGGGTGAAAAGCAATGCTAAAAACTCTGACATAATTCAAACTATACACACGATCACGTGTCTGAATTAAACTCCCATTGAAATTTCTAGGGCGAAACCAACATAGAAATTCCGAAGGTAATTCAGACTGTGAAAGCGGATACTCCAGAGGATGCAGTGCTAGTAACCGCTTGTATATATTTATGATGTATGTGTGTATGTATGTATGTATGTATGTATGTATGTATGTATGTATGTATGTATGTATGTATGTATGTATGTATGTATGTATGTATGTATGTATGTATGTATGTATGTAGCCAGTTTTGACTCAAGACCGACACGCAATCGACTTTCATGCTTAGAAATTAATTGATACAATCTAACAGGTTACCCCAATTAATTACCCCAATTAATTAAAAAAAAAAAAAAATGCAGACTCAGTGTGGCTCAATCCCATTGTGGATTGTAAACCTCAGATTTGCCAGTTTCCAACAGTGAAGCGCCACGGCCAACAATTTATTTGATTATACTTGTAACAAATTTCAAGATATAAGCTGGTATAAGCTGCGGTAGTTACAATATTACCATATTTTTTCTTCTTTGTTGAGTAAGCATAAAGATTACAGCTTCAAACATTAAAATATCCTTGTTATCGTGTTTGTATGTTGATACATTATAAAAAAATTTCAATTTAGGCTGTTTATGGATGTTGACATAATGAGTTACTTTGGCGATGTAATGCATTAGCGAGTTTTGCCAGCAGGTATATCCATTTGCTGTGCAGTAGTGTTAACATATCGATTTGCTGTGGGTGATGCAAATAAACGCAGCGGTGAGTTTGACAGCAGGTAGTAAATTAACAGCACAAAAGCCAAGATATGTTTTGAGAACCGTTAGTTATTTAAGATATTGTTTATAGTAGGCGGTCTATTTAAAATAATATCTAAAGAGCTTTTACCCACCATTAATATTATAAATTATTAAATATAGGGCGTCTTTAAAGTTAAAAAAAAAAAAAAAAAAAATTATATGGTTGATACAGTATGTGCTAAATAAAAAAAAAAAAAAAACAACAACAACAAAAACATTTAATTTTTTTAAAAAAAAAAAAAAAAAAAAAAGACACGGTCTCATGATAACTAATCAGCACCATACATGTTCAGCTGAATACCATACTCAATTTATAAGGAAAGTAGACCTATAGGTTTTTAGCGCAGTTATATCGCTCTAGTCTAGCTGATAAGGAATTCCTGTGTATATACAATCGAATAGTGCGGCCCTGAGGAATTCGATCGTATGTACATGGTAGTTTCCTGTAAAGTAGTTCGACTTTCTCCTGCTTCTCTGGGGTTTCAAATTAGTAGGTCTCCTGGAGAACCAGGACAGACAAATAACATGCCAGACAGATTTTGCTAAAATTATTATATTTATTTCTATTTTGTTAAACATTTATATATCACTTAAGCATTATACAGTAGGCTACGATGACGAGGGGTGATGATATATCACACATAAACATATTAAGCCCCTTTACCTTCATTACTGTTGCGATTTAAACTTACAATACTTTACATTGGTGATGTAAAATGTGTAGAGGTTGCTTTATTATTGACGCGTTTCTACTTTTGGATACACTAATAACAGCAGCGCTTATTGTAGGAGCAGGTATCTGGGTGGTTGGTACAGGGTATTTTGGTTCGAGGATACAACGTCATAACGGTCGCATTGGTGATTCACAACCTGCTGCTGCAGATAAATCCGTACAGAAGGATGGCGATGGCACATAAGGCTGCCATTGTTCTTTATGAGGCTCTAAAAAAACATATAGAGGAAGCTGCAGTGTTTACCTCAGATTAATAATTTACTCCAGAAATTGATACAAACATTCGAACGCGTCGGATATTAGTGGATACTCCATATTTTGTTTACCAAGCGTATTGGGCCGGTGGAAGTGGGGGTGGGGTGGGTGCTTTTGGCAAACAAGATAAACAGCTCCGTGCTATGCTGCGGGTCTCTCCAGGTTTTCAGTGACCGATTAGCAATGTCTACGATGTCGTGGAAAAGCCTGTGGCTTTTCAATACCTGCCGCCGCGCTTACTTAATGCATGTGTTCCCATGACTCATCTGGTAACCACATGCCATGGTGTATACTAAACTGCAAAATCTAAAAGCAAACAAAAAAATAAAAATAGTGGACATATTTTTATTTATTTTTTTTTTGTTGCGCCGCGAAGCAGCATTTTAAGATGGACACAATGCATCATTTGGTGGTGGTGCGCTGGGGATAGGTTTTATGCTTCGCTCTTGAGCATAGAGCGGAGAATGAGAACAGGAATGTATTTAATCCAGCTGCTCTGCCGGTCCTATTGTTGTTCGAGTTTCTGTTGTTCCAGCTGTTTTCTTAGACCAAACACAGAGAATTTAGGGCAAGATTTTTCATAATCTCTTCGCGGGCTTCTGCTTTTCCTCTGGCTGTCAATTCATTTTTTTTGCCATCTCGTCGAAGACAATCGAAGCGTATGCCTTGTGTGTAAACTGAACTTGAAAGATGCAGCAAAGGCCGTTACCATCACAGCGCTACGCCTTTGGAAACAGGACATGCTAATTAAACAAGGCTTCATTCTCCTAATATCATCAAGCTTGCGTAAACACAAGACAATAATGGCTGAGATTGCTGTCGTGATCGGTGGTGCAATCGTTAACGTCCTCGCCTTCTCTTTCTCTTTTTTCAAATATACTTTTTTTTAACGGGAGGGGGGGAGCGGGGGGGGGGAGAGGGCGGGCGGCTAGCGAGGAAGCCGTACGCCACAATATGGCTATGGAACAGCTCCAATCCATGAAGGTTGCGTGCCAAGGTGAGCGTAACGAGAGAATTGACTACCCCACTAAAAAAGAAAAGACAAACAGACGGCAGAGATGGGTTTCACAGATGTTGAAGAAAAAGCACAAATCTACGAACAGGTGACCAAAGATCTTGGACCGGAGCCCAAGTTTTCTGACTTTTACAAGACATCGGCCGGACAGAAAAATCTATGATATTTGTTGTCAGTGCTCTTGCCGCCGTTGGATGTGTGTCTCACAAGTACTTGTAAAATATTTGTAACAGCGGAGTGGGCAAGTGCCATCCTACTGTCGTTTTGTGTTGGCAAATTGGAGTGGATCGTGTGCATACCAATAGCTGTCGGAACGACAGACGGTGGGAAGGACAAACCGCGAGAACAAGAAAACTCGATGAATACTAAGTTCACTGCAATATACTACAGCCCGTGTGGTTGCTGGAATGGCGTGAAAGCTATCAAAAAGTTGGCAGAAGCCGCTAAAGTATTACAAAATGTTACCATGGAGTGACTTAACAAGCAAGTCATGTGGCAGGTTTACCTGCCGGCACCGCGCAAAATTCCCCGGCCTCAGTTTGATGTTTTAGCCACTAAAGAGGCGCACCAGGCCTCTTGTGTTTACCGCAAGACAGAGCCATGCGCGGACCGTGGCAACGCCATATGCTGACTGTGGTTGATGTTATTAACCGTTACATGGACACTGAGCTCCTGACCACAAAGAAGGCTTCCAATGTTGCCAACGCTTTGGCACGTATCTACAAGCGGGGTCCGCTACAGTGGCCCAAACTACTGCACATTGACCACGGTCGTGAGTTTATGAGCGCCGTGTCTCAACTCCTGGACAAGCACAATGTGCAGGTAAGGCGGGGCGACGCCGGCGTCCACTGTGGGCAGGACGTTGTGGAGAGGTTTAGCTGTACTCTGGCCGAGCGGCTGTTTGTGCATCAGTATGCCCAGGAGATGTTGTTGCAGCCGAGATGGTTAGCGCGCCTGCAAAGCGTAGTACTAAGTGGATTTGACGGCTGCCTGCCATTGTGGCGGTCCTAAAGGGCGAGGTAACACGGCCCACAGGCAATCAAACCTATTAATGCCATTCACGAAACTGTCGTTTCGACTGGGACGACGGCGCCAACTGTGTGGGTCACGCCTCCAACCGCAGCGCAATATAAACGCCTGGACTCAAGCACCTGGGTGCGGTACTTATATGCACCTGGAGACATGGAGTGAGGATAACGGAGCGCCACCGACCCTGTGTGGTCGCTCAAGGTGTTCACCCTGGCTGAAAGATTTTACATCCCACGCCATCCACCTATATACCATCTTTCTGCATTTGACGCTGGTGGCGCTCCGCGTAGAATCTTATTTCCCAAGGAGCTACAGATTGTGTCTGAAGATGCTCAGCTACTGGCTTCTGGTGTTCTTATCCATCGCATCGCTCGACGAAGCCAAAAAGCTCGTTGATGTAGTGACCATATCCCTGCGTCATTATGCCGTTATGAGCGATCCTCTTTTTAGTGTCCAGCGGGCTCAGGCTCAGGCTCGTCTTGTTTATGTGGTAGACCCGAATTTTGTGGTGATCATAGTGTGGCGAAACTCTTTTCTTTCCTGGAGGCACTCCAGGTAGAGGCGCTGCCGGAGGTCGGCTTTTACTACAGTCCATGAAATGTCTTTGGCCTTGCGAATCTCTGCTTGCTTCTCAAGCAAAATACTGTACATCATGGGGTGGAGGCCGACGAACTCTGAAATTGATTGGCCTGCTAGCTCGTCTTTAAACTTGCCTACGACCTTCTCGTTGGCTGTGCTGCAGAATGGGTGCTCAGGTAGCTATTCGCTTGTGTCGTAGAGGCTGGCATCTTTAGCCATGTCGCAATAGACATCGGCTTTCTCAGTCTGCAGCAGTCGTCCGCCTTGTCTCCATACATGGCCTTAAAGATGTCGAAATAACATTTACACGAGGAGCTTGCTAAGATCGAGGTTCATCCGCCCATTGTAGATTGGGCAGTTTAAGTTCAGGTTGGCTTTCTTGGAATGTACGGCGACAAGGATGCCGTTGAAGATTTTCCTCGACTGAAAAACTGGGTCGGCAACCAGCGGCGCAGCTTGTCTTGCTCAACCACAGGACTCACAAGATCCACCCAGATCCGCTTCTGCGGGTTCTCCATGGTCTTCCCAAATACTGAGTTACTCATGAGCTTGAAGAAATCTATTTCAAACTCTGATATCGCCTTGGTCCTGAGATCAGTGTTGAGTTGTATGTATGGTTCAATGTGCTGTTAACCTTGGTTACACTCATTTCAAGCTTTGTGTACAGCTTGAGGTTTAGGTAGTGAACCACGCATCACTTTTTATTTCGCAGGCAGGGAACGAGCTTTCGGTGAACTTACCCCGACCCGACCCCCCCCCCCCCCCATCCCGTTCGCTAACTAGATAGCACTGAACGATTGAACGATAATAGCTTCATGAGTCTGCGGATAGTCGATTTATGCGTCATGAAGCTCCTCCATATACTCCAGGTCTACTTCAACAATATATTCCTCTGGTGAATGAGTAGAAACGGCGGTAATCTGCGCAAGATATGGCGGCTCGAACCACTTAAAGCCACCAGTTGGCAGACTCTACATCATGGCAAAATCACGTAAGTTATTGTGATCAAGGTAGGTTATCCAAGTTGCCGATTTGTTGGCGTCATATTCGCATCCATAGGATGCAAACATTAGATTGTTCGCTTTCGCATGACGGCGGCTCACCATCAAAATACTACCACGGATTCCCTTCCCCCCAAAATAGGTGCATGTCGATGTCTGTCAACAGCTCAAGCTTGACACCCATTTTTTTTTTTTTTTTTTTCTTTTAGGAAGGCGTCCCAGCGCAATCCGCGTGCGATGTAATAGCGAGCTGGGTCAAGGCCGTAGTGTTGGATCGAGGTGTAACGAAACAACTCAAATACGTCGGCCAGCAGAAGCACATCGGTTAGCAGGTAGAGATCGTGGGTGTCTCCAAGGGTTTTGCAGCCAAATGTTTTCCACACACACTGCTCGTGCTCGTACTCCCTTTCAGAAATGCCCGAGCGAGTAAGCTGGCTGTAGAATGATTCCATCGGTGGAAGCTTGGTTTTTCTCAGACCGCTTCCAGCTGCTCATGTATTCAAATCAATAGAGGCCCTTGCGAAGCACAAGGTCAATGCCGTGCGCCGTGTGCCGCTCAGTGGCGCTAAACGACTCACTATGCATGTTGGCAGCCAGCTTCTCAAGGCTGCTGTTCATAAACTGGAGACTGTCAATAAACTGCAGCTTCCAAAGTGAGAACGCCGTGTACTTCTCAATGTTGTTTGGAATGGCGCTGATGTTCCCGGTCGATGCTGTTCCGATGGCCTCCATGATCAGGTGCCCACCATAGCCGCGCAGATTATGAATTACAACAGGCACCGTTATTTTTTCTGAGACGATGCGCAGTTTGAGATTGCATGCTTTGTGGGCAATGCCGCGATATTTTCCGGTAATATAGTAGTGGTCTCGCACGCGGTATTTTCCCAGATCTCTGCCATAGATGTGGCAGTCTTTCGCTTCCTCAAAGTTCCCCTAGTCATTCCTTGATATGATCATCTCTGCCAGGTTTTGAAGCACCTTTCTGATCTCTTCTAGCTCACCCTCATAGTCTAGATGAAAATGGTGACAGCCTCATTGCCAATAATGTGGAAACTATATGAATGTATACAAACTGCACAAAAGCTGTTGAAACAGCATTTGCACTATTTTGTTTTTTATCTTTTTTAATTCAGGTATACGTAATTTTATATTACACTTTGTTTGTTACTTTCATTGCGCAATGTAATTGGGTATGATAACATCCAGGATAGCTCGCTTTTCTATGACTATTACTTTAAATATATAGCAGCAGAGAAGAGGTCGTTCTATGATAAAGTCTTTAAAACATTTTGCTTTAGGGAATTATAAAATCATGGTTGGTCTTAAATTGCATTATACAAGTAATCTACTTTCACATTCAAAATAAATGACCTGGTGCAGTCTTCATTTGTTTTAAAAAAGCATTCGATTTTGTTGACCATTCGGTGCTCGTTAAACAACTATCAGTCAACAAGTTTTCTTTAAACTCAGTTACCTGGTTCACTTCGTATCTCACTAACAACCCCAGGTTGTTTGTTAGGGTAAATATACTTCCGAGTCAAGTCATATTTTAAGTGGTGTTCCTCAAGGCTCTATATTAGGGCCTCTTCTTTTTCTACTGTTTATCAATGACTTAGCGTTGTATCCAGTGCATTCTAACACAGATCTTTTCGCTGACGATTCTACACTGCATACATCTGATGAATCTCTTGACTCCATTGAAAATAAACTTCAAATCAACCTCAACAATATATCAGTTTAGTATCAACAAAACAGAATGCATCTAAAACGAAATGTATGACAATCAGAACAAGGCAGCGTCTATCCACTAACATGGATTTACTTCTGACTCAAAACGGCTTAGACGTGTCTAGTGTTAAAAATCAAAAACTTCTTGGTATCTACATTGATCAACACCTCGGCTGGAATACACATAACGATCACATATGTGCAATAGTCGTCAACAGAATAACCCTCTTAACATTACTGTCGAAATTTCTACCTCCCCAGTCGCTTGAACTTTATTTTTCGGGATATATTCTACCACTGATAGACTACGGCTGTACCGTATGGCAAAGCACATCCAATTAAAATCTATCCAGAATTGACAAACTCCAGAAAAGGGCCGCGCGAATAATTCTGAAACTTCCTATTACGACTCCCTCAAATGTTTTGTTTTCATGTCTACAATGGCTACCTATACAAAAACTTATTCTTTATTTTAAAGGAATCATGGCATATAAATGTCCAAATGATCTTTCTCCAGATTATATCTCTAATATAAATGAACTAAAGTCATCAAATGCTGAGCATAATCTCTGATCAACAACTAACAACGAACTCCAGATTCCGTGTTCGAAAACCAACCATTTCAAAAGCTCTTTTACTGTATCGGGACCTACCTATTGGAATACCTTACCCCTGAGGATACGTAATTCAAATTCCCTTGCTTCGTTTAAAATCTCATTAGTGCAATTCTTTCTCGACCAGCTGGAATGAAATATTACAACCTCCCAATACAAAATTGTATCATTGTATCCAGAGATAATATGTGCATGTTTAATTCTATCTATGTATACACGACTTCTGACATGCTGAAATGTGTATACTTGTGTATAGTATAATGTTCATATATATATACATGATGACCACTATAGTTATATATATATATATATATATATATATATATATATAGATATATATATATATATATATATATATATATATATAAATTAATTATTAATCCATTTTAAAATTGTGTGATTACGTATGCGAGCATACGTGAGTACATGTCTTGTTACAAAAATTGAGGACCATATGGCAGATGGGTCTTTTATGACCAAATGTGTTATCATCGTTAAATAAAGATTTTATTATTATTATTATTATTATTATTATTATTATTATTATTATTATTATTATTATTATAGAAACGCAATAAATTCTTAAATGATTCACAAGATTATTATTTTGGGGTTGGTGTAATAGGACAATTTAAGAATGCATATCCTTGATTTTTTTGTGTTTCTTTTCTCATGGTATTCCGATAAAATTGTTGTCAATGAAAACTTTGTAAAAAAAAAGACCATCAGAAAGGCTTAATTTGATGTTAAATGTTGCCAGTCTGCCTTACCATCAACATAGTAATATTTTATGAGATAGGAAATCACATTGTTCTCCTATAAGCTATATAACCTGTAGTGAGGTGGAATATGGAATTGCAAATTTCGCAGATATGTGTACAAGTACTTTTTGGGATTGCATTTCAACTTTAGTTACTTGATCTGCACATTATTCATTGAAAAAAATGGTCAACATTTGTTGGGTTTTTTTTTTTTTTTTTTTTTGTTCTTGTTGTTGTTACAGTTATAACCTGCTCGCTGATAACAATATATTTGTGTAGGGAAACCCCTGAAAATTTTCAGTTACTATTTGAAATACCTGACACGAATGACGCGTGGAATATGTATTTTATATTAATAGAATACTTTTCATAACTGACACATGGGTTAAGTAAAATTGTACAGCTTTGGGATCCAACTCAATCCCACATCAGAGTATTGTACTCTTAGTATGAAAGTAATCTAATACAAATGTACACTGGAAGTTTTATGAGGATTGGCAAGAAAAATAAACCAGATTAATTTTTATTTGGGAAAACTTGAAAATCCTATGATTAGGAGGTCCCCCACAACAAATCACGAGCATGATCGCAAAACACTGAATCGCATTCAAAAGCAAATCTAGAACGTAACTAGCAATAAATAAATAAATAGTTGTACAAGATTAAAGGAAAACCTAACAGCTACCTTCTCCACCAGCGATGAAGTGATCCAAATGGTTCTCGTACTTTTGCAGGCGTTACCA
Source organism: Margaritifera margaritifera (assembly GCA_029931535.1). Classification (NCBI taxonomy): domain Eukaryota; kingdom Metazoa; phylum Mollusca; class Bivalvia; order Unionida; family Margaritiferidae; genus Margaritifera; species Margaritifera margaritifera. The sequence continues at coordinate 2,778,419 of JAQPZY010001459.1, forward strand.
AAATTACTTACTTTTGATGTTTGGTAGTAACAATCTATTTAAACCTGTGGTACTGTTCATTACTATCAGAAATTGTTGCGTGTAAGGAAAAGAAGCTGCAGATTAATTTTTGGTTTTAAAAATAAAACAATTTTGTTTAATTGGACGAAAATAATTATATTTTCTTGAGAGAGAGAGAGAGAGAGAGAGAGAGAGAGAGAGAGAGAGAGAGAGAGAGAGAGAGAGAGAGAGAGAGAGAGAGAGAGAGAGAGAGCATGCACGAAATATACTAATGTTGTATTACTGGCACCGGATTTTCAGCTTTTGATACTAAAAATAGTAGAAATATGTTTTCTTCCTTATTGTTGAAAGATATTGTAAAACACTGACATCAGTATTTATGCTTATACATTCTTTAGCAAAATGATTTGAAGAAATATTAGGATATAATTAAATGTAATAGAGTTTATTTACTTCATAACATAGCACAGGATCTGATTAGAAATAAACTAAGTAAAATCGCTGTTAAGCCCTGTTTGGAAATTGTTATTCTCTAAAATTAAAATTATAATATGCAAAATAAAGTCATCATGGAATCTCCTTCCCGAGCGGACCAACAAACAATGGAGACCTCCCGTTTTTTTCGTATAAGATGTGACCGCCGGAGTGTGTATTATACAAGACCTTAGTGTATGTCGATCTCCTTCCGTTTTTGCATTTCACGACCTAACCATGCTTATTGTGATTGAAAAGCCGTATTAAAAAAACAAACAAAAAACATATATTTGTAATATGACATGCCATCGATGATCTGATTTCTTTGGTACGAATTCTTGTGTCAGCTTGCCTGCACAAATTTACATATTGTCATGTTTTGCCAGAGACGCAAGGGAAAAATGAGGGAAAATCCCGTTCAGTTTTGGCTGACTCATTAGAAGTTAATGTTAGTAACCTGGTTTTGACCGATCCTTTCTAGATACAGTACATATCCAGGCCTGTTTACTGTGCAATGCACTGTAAATCTTAAGTAGATTTGCTTACATGTGGTTCAAGTTGCTAATATACAAAGTCCATTGACGTCATGATGCGAAATCGTTTAACCCTTGAAACGTTTCTCACACTGGTGTTTCCCCATGAAATTATATAGTTATTAAAAGAGACCTATTTTATTATCATTTATCACCCAGTAATACCCAATAATATTGAGTGCAGGTGAGTTGGTGCATGCCACTCTCACCCCCCCACCCCCGCCTCCAGACACTTGATTATTGCTTCTTTGGATAAAAATATTATATGCATTTTTCTATGCTTGAAACATATTCATATAAATCTGCACTCTTTGATTTATAAATTGGACGTTCATGACGGACCTAAAGTAGGATGTCACTGCATTACCACATTGGGTGGCACAATGTATGAGAGCAGAGAGATTAATTAAGCTCAACATTTAAAAAATTAGACCAAAATTTCACACATTTCACCAAATTAGCAACAACAAGTAAAAAATTGTTACAACTCGTTAGAGAATTGGAAAATATTATTAGTTTTGTTGAATTTGAGCAAATATCTCCCCTGTTCACACTAAGTTGCTATTTGTGGCACCCACACTTTGTTCCTAACGACTGGTAACACAACCATTTTATGTATGCATGAAAGACCTGATAGTTTCATTTATAGTTGATTGTTTTTAATATTTGTGTCTATTCATACTTGACTTGGAAATGTGTTATAGATCTTTATGCAATAGATATGATTTCAACTAAAAACATTCTTTTCTTTTAGGTCATATTTTCCATTTGTGACCATATTTCACAAATTATTAATAAATATGGTATAGGTTCACCCATTCATTGATAAAAATCTACATTATGGCTTTATTTATTTTTTATTTAAGAGACAATATTCCTTGTTGAGACCATGATACAACAATCTTAATATGTGAGGAAAATGACACTTGTTTGATTAAATACACATAGATAGCATAACTCTGGCAAAATTAAGCTGTGGAATTTGTATTGCTCATGTTAAAACTTGTAACATTTTTATCACAAATCCTAAATGTGATAGCTTAAAGGTGACTACCAGAGTCAGAACTTGTAAGAATTTTAGGATTTGATCCAAAATCTAAACTTATAAAATTTTTAACTTTTTGTTATTTGAACAAAATTCTAAAAATTAGACATTTAAGAGTTAAATTGTTATAAACACTCAAAGAAAGAAAAATTTAGAAATTAAGTTTTTCTTATCAAAAGTCAACAATATCTAACATTAAAAAACAATAAAATAGAATAGAGAATCAATAGAGGATATTCACTTGTATCGAATGAATAATGGATATATTTCATCAAGTGGGTGAAAAACTCAATATTTTCATGAGTGGTGTTACCACGAGTGAAAATGCTTGCATTTTCACTCACAAGATGAAATATATCCTTTATTCACTTGGGAACAAGCAAATTTTTTATACTCAAATGTATTGGCTAGCTAAAGTGTATAACAGATTGAAGAAGCAGATTTCTTATGGTATCCTGCCTGATAATGTCAGCTGTTTACTGTTTATGTTCTACTGTGTTTTATGTATATTTGCACAGAAAATATGAGTGGTGACATAATTCTCTTTCCTAATTCAAAGGCAAAAAAGCACATAAAAATAATTTTAAAAAATTGAAAAGAATTAAGTGCATTGTGGAATTTAAACCTGGTACTCCTGTATGACATGTTGCCATTCTTACTATTAGACCAAGCAATGAGGGATCATAATAGCATCCCTTGAATTCGAGAGGCGGCAGCATGGAACAAAGCAATGAGGGATCATAGTAGCATCCCTTGAATTCAATAGGTGGCAGCATGGAACAAAGCAGTCTAACATTACTTCAGGTTTACTTCCTGCTTTACAAACAAACAAAGAACAAATAGCATAATCTTGCATTAAAAATACTTCAATCTTGGTCGTTATCGTCACTCCAAGAGGAGTTTAAAAAATTGGGGAGCTGAGTTATCTAGGCTAAAGAAGGAGTCAATCGATCAGTAAGCAAATATTAAGCATAATTGTTGTTGAAAATGGGAAATCACATATTCTGACATCTGCATAAAAAATGGAATAAGCTTTATTTTCACAAAATTTGTGATTCTTTTCTATAATTATTTTTTTTAACAGATGCATTTCCCTAAAATTATATAATCCATGTACCATTCAGCGATTTGTTGTGAAGAATTCTTTAGATATTGAGTGGGTAGGGTAATTTAGTCTTTAAACATGCCTTAATTTTTATGAAACTTCATTTTCAAGTAAATGTTTTTCTTCTTGTTTTTTTTTTTTTTACAGTTTTTGTATTTCTAATGTATTAAACATAATGTATCAAACATTGATTAAAGTGATAGAGTGATAGTTTTCTATTTAGTACATATTAAGTGAAGAAGTTGTGATTGCATAAATATACTTTGCATAAAAAGACAAAGCTTTCACATTGTTTTTTTACTTCTAGACCAATGGCAAAACTAATGAATGGTTAGTTTTATTATAGAGGTTCGTTTTCTAATGCTGTAAATATGCAGAATAAATGAAATTTGTGCACTGTCAGATTTGATATTCGGACTTCACATTTTTATTTCAGATCCCAATAAATTTGTGTTTCCTGTTCAAATGTAAGTTATTTTATGATGAGATAAACAAACAGTATTTAAAAAAAGTTGATATAAGAATGAGCAATGTCATCAGGACTTTAAATTACATGTATAAGAATGATGTATACTTTGTATGGAGATTTTTTTACTTATTGATTATTGAATTTTATATTGTTACAAGAGGCACAACTTTAATTGAGATTTTGAAAATAATTTTTGGTTATGACTATCAGAGTAATATTATCTTTATTATGAAGACTGTGTCTTCTTATTTAAAATGAGTGTATTGATTTGATATTAAGCCCATACATTTATGCTCTTAATAAATTTTATTTTGATTTGGTTTAACAACTCTTCAACACATTCCAGGTTATATAGAACAGTTTCCCAGAGAGAGGAAAGGAGGAATCTGGGACTTTCCTGTCCTTAATAAAAATTTTGGATAAGAAAATGAAGTTAATAGCATTGAATTTTGATAAATACTAGGTTGGCGCTAAAGTTAGAACAGAAGGAGCCCAAAATTATTAAGATATACTGTTTTTATTAACTAAAAAAGAAGCCAAATGGTTATTTTAGTGTCTTAAAGTGCTTACATAGTATATCTTTTGATTCACCTAAAAAATAAAATAGGACATTATTTGTTTTCTTTGATAATGTATTATGAATCCTGCATTCTTAGGGATAATTCAAAAATTTGTTCTGACAAATGATAAAATCTGAGGAGGGACCAAATATCGGGACCAGATTTTTCTGTGACTCCACCTATTGGGAAGATAACTGGCTATGATCGATCCCTCATTGACAAAAGTGCAGATCAAATTCTTTTGTCATAATGTTACCAATGAATTATTAACATTATTTCTCTTGAAAATCCACCAATTCACAGACTAGCATAAAATAATTAAGTGTAACATGTACCTTTAATGCTTATGAGAACAAGGTGAACTTTTATTATGAAAGAGTACTTTAAATAAAGATGAAACCCATCACAATTATCCACATGTTCTTTTTTATAACTGGACTTCCAGCCACCAACTGTTGTATGGAAATATTATCACACTCTCTTAATCAGTGTAAAAAGAGTTCAAGTTAACTTAAAAGGAGAACTGACCGACACATGGACATGGATAAACTCATGGTGGGACGGATGGACAGACATGATAGAATGCAATATATGCACAAAACTGCAGATGTAGAATTTTTTTTTATATGCAGCTGGTTAGATAAAACAATGAAAACTGTTGGCAATAGTCATTTCCCAAACCGCCAATGTCAATTGAAATTTTCAGATATTGTTTCATGTTGGCAAAAACAACATAGTTAGCAATTGAAAATTTGGGAGATGCACTGTTTGCAGATTTTTGCCTTGAAGTTGCTGGATTCTGATAGTGTAACATATTTTCAAGGTTATATGATTACAAATTATTTGAAGTCAGGACTAATTGTTTAGTACATTGTGATGTTATGACATTGTTTTCTTTCAACATGCGTTTCAAGATGGATAAAGAAGAATGTCTCTTCAAGATTTCACATTATCAGGGTCCAAATTTTATGCTGGCATGTTCACAAAATGCAAGTTGATTGTGAAAAATGTGAGCTGTGATATCAAGCTTTTGCATCTCTTTGCATGTGCTAAATTTTTCCAATTGCATACAGCAAGACATTAGTAAAACTCCTTGAAGTACATAAATTCAGCAAATTACACATGCTTAATTTCGGAATGTAAAACAAAGCTTGTTTTGGCATTGATTCCATTACTATGAGATATGCTATTTAGCATGTAGCCTAATACTGTGGCCATACATATATCTACTAATATACAGTAGACTATGGCAAAACCAATTATTTTCAAGGGGAAGCAGGGTATCTCTTTTGCATCCAACCATTTTTTCAAAAATAGGGAGATAATTCTCAGATATTATCTTCTTTTTAAGCAAAATCATTTAGTTTATCTCCGATGACTTGCTCTGCTAGTATTTGTAGGATGGCCAATTGCAGACAGTTGTTTTACATATTGTCCTACCGGTAATTATTCCCTAAAACATAATGGTTGTCCCTGTGTGCCTGATACATTCTTGTTAAATTAGGTGAGGCTGATTGTTCATAAACCATTAATGGTCCAAAAAATACAAACTTGGATGTGTGTATAAATCAGGCTTCAGTTATAAAGAAGAAAAACAGTTCAGTTGTAAATGTGGGTTTTTTTTCAATTCAAATTGATAATAAAAATTACAATTGACACTGAAAGAAAAGTATCACAGCCCTTATTATTCCAAAACTATTGGATTACAATATAGGTAATAACAGTAACTCGTAAAAGAAATCGCCAGTAGAAATAGGATTTTGCAAGTTTATTTTTTTTCTCCACTTGCAAAAAAATATCAATAAAAAAAGATAAATTTTAGTCCTGAGTACATGTAGATATGTTTGCAGTAGCAGAGGAGCACTTGTCAAGAAATTATCCATTTACATTTTGGTCCCATGAGTTTTTTTTTCATTATTTCAGGTAAACTTACAGTATGTCACTGTCTCATGGAGATGAAAAACCTCCTGTCTGCGACAGATCAGCTCTGTCTCAATATGTCAAACAGCTACTGCTAACAGAGGGCATCTGTACTGAAGTTGACTCTTTAGCACTTGATGCTAAGGGAGTTATTGATTTTCAGCATTTGAATTCATTGTTAACAGGTAAAGAGATATCTCCAAGTAATTAGTCCATGAGAACTGGATGGTTATTTTACTCTGTTGAAGATTAGTTTGTCACTTAAGTTTTCTTTGGTCAGTAAATTTAAGATGTAGTACAGTACATGTGTCATTCATTTCAGATTGCCCACTTGATACCACTCATGTGGATAGAGGGGACAAGGGATTAAGTGTCCACTACTTATGGATAAATGTCCACCACATCTGGTGGATGTGTACCAAATCTAGTTGAACTCCACAACAGCTTTTATTTAGCCATAGTGGATTTTATGGCACCCCTTGCTAATTTTAATTCATTCATCCCATGAGTCAACACACTTAGCAAACAGATGTGGGAAACCGTGACACCATAAACCCAAGCATGGCAGGTGTCAAAATCATACCTTTACCTGTACAAACTATACAGTAGTAACATTACTTGTGGTATTGACCTGACCTGTCTTTTCTGTCACATGTATGTATCCCAGGCATTGCCATTGGCATGGAATTTTATACAACAATTCATATCAACCATTAGCATTGACTCCAAAAAAAATTTAAGGTGACTTCTGGATTTGACAACTTTGGGGTCGATTGAATCCTAATATGGACCTGCTAATGGAAGATCTGATCCTTCTTGCATCTCAGACATTACTGTTTCTCAGGTTTTCAACAACAAACAACTTTCTTGTTGGTTTCATGGGATTTGAACCCTAGAGATAGTTCAAGGGAGCTAACTTTGTTATTCCATGACTCCACTCATGATTAAGCTTTTGGTTAGCTCATGACTACATAGGTTTTATTCATTTTATGTACATTATATCCTGCATAGAATCAGAAATATTTGTGAGGAAATGCATTTCAGTGAGTACTTTACCCTTGCTACTAAAATAGATATCTGTGACCAATATTTCATGCTTCTCTGACTTTGTTTAATTTTGGTGTTGAAAATGGTTTTTATGAACTGTTAATGGTAGAGTATTGAAATCTAAGGAGATGATGCATCATTATAAGGGCTACATCCTAACCAGAAAAATAGATTATTGAGACCTGTATTCACGCTTCACTGACTTTGTTTAATTGTGGTGTCAAAGTTAATTTTTCAGGCAGTGTTCATGGCAGTCATGAAACTTAATTAGAGGATGCATTTCCATGAGTACTATAACCCTACTAAAAATAGATAACTGTGACTTTTATTTCATGCTTCAATGACTTTGGTTCAATTTTGGTGTTTTCTCTTAATGTTTATGCATTATTCATCATATAGTCACGATATAAGGTGATTGGATGGATCTTTGTTAGAACTACACCTTACCACACTGTGACCTATATTTCATTTTTCTCTGACTTTGGCTAATTTGTTTAAGTCAATTTCTAAGGCATTCCCATGTGCAATAGCTCCAGCTTTCAGTTATTCATTTTCATCAAATTTCACAGCAGTTTAACCTTTGTCAGGATCCAAAAATCCACTGTCAAGGCAGCTCTGGCAATAATTTGTTTTCTACATGACAGCTTATGTGTATGAGGGTTGCAGAAGAAAACGGAATGCTTCACAAAGGTCAGCTGTGTAATATGTGATTAAATTCTGTTGAAGCAGTTTCTACAAATGAAGAAAATGAGCTTTTTTATTTCTGAAACTTGCCATCAAGACACTGTAACTAAATTGCCTAAAGTTAATCATACATGATTTTTAGGTTTCCTGATCATAATCTTTGGATTGATTCTGAGAGTGGTTTAAAGTACAAATGCCTGATGTCTCTCAGCATTTCTGTTGTTGTAGATAATTTAGTAATAAAGTATCACAGAAATGAGAGTTTCTCTTTGACCCCATAGGTAGAATCCCAAACTCACAAAATTTGTGACAAACGGCTAGGGACTACCCTCTGTTTGAAAAATGCTACAAGTATGTAGATCAGTATAGATCATATTTGGATTCTGATGCCTTGGACTGTCAGGACTCAAATCCTAACAAAACCCCCAGAAATATAACTTTTCTTGATTCTTATCTTTTTATTATTTTGGAGAAAAATTCAAGATGTAGCAAGCATGATGTCATCCTTCAGCGTTGATGGTGTCAGATTCAATTCGTGTTAAAGTTTATGATATGTGCAAGTTAATGTTAAAGTTTCTAACATGTGCAAGCAGATGTTAAGTTTCTGACATGTGCAAGCTGATGTTTAAGTTCCTAACATGTGCAAGCTAATGTTAAGTTTCTGACATGTACGAGCTAATGTTAAGTTTCTGACATGTGCAAACTGATGTTAAATTTCTGACATGTGCAAACTAATGTTAAATTTCTGACATGTGCAAGCAGATGTTAAGTTTCTGACATGTGCAAGCTGATGTTTAAGTTCCTAACATGTGCAAGCTAATGTTAAGTTTCTGACATGTGCAAGCTAATGTTAAGTTTCTGACATGTGCAAGCTAATGTTAAGTTTCTGACATGTGCAAACTAATGTTAAATTTCTGACATGTGCAAGCTAATGTTAAAATTTCTTACATGTGCAAGCTAATGTTAAAATTTCTGACATGTGCAAACTGATGTTAAATTTCTGCCATGTGCAAACTAATGTTAAATTTCAGACATGTGCAAACTAATGTTAAATTTCTGACATGTGCAAGCTAATGTTAACATTTCTGACATGTGCAAGCTAATGTTAAATTTCTGACATGTGCAAGCTAATGTTAACATTTCTGGCGTGCAAACTAATGTTCAAGTTTTTATGGAAGTCCATCACTCCCCCAGAAATGAGATTTTGTTTTGTGCAAAACCCTTGTTGTTAAATTGTTAGCAGTGTGATAAAGTATTTGGGATCTTTGATATTATTCTGAGTTTTAATTTCAGATCCTGTGGACAGCCAAGAGTATTTTATCAGCTCAGTCAAATCCCTGGCACCAGTATTCAGTTTTGTGGAGAAATCTCTAATCTCTTTTGGCAGTGTTGAAGATTTTCAAAGGATCTATGGATCATATTGTATTTGGACAGGAAAAGAGCAGGTGACTTTAGGGCTGAGCAAATTTTTTTTCATCCACATGTCCAGGACAAGTGGTTTCAGAAAATTCACTTGTCCCACCTACCTTTTCACTTGTCCCAAAATTTAAATCACTTGTCAATATTTTATGAGATGTATTCACTTTAATCCATAGAAAGAACAAACAAAATAATGCACAACATATTTATTTCTTAAAAGAATTTAATTTTTCAAAAAACATAGGTTGATATTATACATTTTGTTACATCAGAGGTTTTCAGTTTTCCATTGTCCAGGTATCTTATATGCACTATTTCTTGCTCCGATATGGTAGCATCAGTACTTCCATCAGCAAGACTGGAAAGGAATATACTGGAATTCAGACTTTTCCCAACTTCTCATTTTTTGTTGCCACAGATTCTGGCTTATGTCTCTTTGGAGAAATAGTTATCTCACACTCAGTGGCAGTCTTACGTTTTACCCCTCCACTTTCAGATCAATTTTCCTTCTCCAAATCTTCCTTATTAACTTCCTTGCAAAAATAATTTAGTAAATTCACTTTATCCACATAGTAAATATCACCTTGCTTGACAATTACTTCTAAAGTGATCATAACATACATTTTATTATTCAAATATGAACAGAGATAGTTCTCTAATTAGCATAATTGTTTTGCTTCAAATGTAATATTGGACATTAAAGTTAATACTCTGTATAATCAGTTAAAATTTAAAGAATCATCACTGCCATTTACGGTAATCAGTTCATAAAGGGAACCGATACAAATGTTGTTAAAGTGCCTTTAATTAATTTAATTGGATTGACTCGCTGGATTAAAAATCTACAGTGAGTCGTTTGTGAGGATCTGGTTTGAGTGAACACAAAATAACGCAGCCTTTTAAAACACTGCTAATTAATCTTACTGGCTTTGTTTTGTTTCAAGTGTTTTGATTGGCGAATAATTTAGTCGCTTAGCCCAATATGCGGTAAAGCGATAATAGAACGTGTGCATGTCATGCAACAGGTATCAATAACCACCAGCAGGTGTGATACAGGATGTTAATAAATACATGGGGAGGGGTAGAATCAAGCACTCAGTATGCCCGGAGGGCTTGATGAAGGTAGATAAAGTGATTATGGCATGGAAATAAGCACTTGCCCAACTTTTTGTAAAATAGGAAAAAATCACTTGTCCCTGACTAGAGACTTTGAACATTTTACTTGCCTGACTTCGAAAATGAATAGTCTGGGACATTGGGATATGGGATTTTTTCTCAGCCCTGGACTTCATAGAGCTAGCTAGAATAAATCATTTGACTTTCTGAATAAAATTAATTAAAATTCTTTTGTCATTTTTTAGTTTGAGTTTCAGTGTTAGATATTTGGGCAAAATTATGTTGGGTGGGAGGTCACAGAACATCACCTATTGAAAAGTTGGAATTTGACAAAACTGTGCCTTAGCAGCATAGGGTAGTCACTTTACATAGGGGCTTCCATAATTAAGTGACCTTGTATTGAACCCTACCTGCCTGAAATTGATAAATAGACTTTTTATTTTTGTAGACGTAACAATTCAAACTTAATTTGTTACTTTAATGAGCCAATATATGAGCCAAATATCCAAATTTGAACAGATTCTATTCTGTGATGCAGCATTGCTTTGTCACATGATCGCCAAATATCATGGCCTTCTTATTTGAATTCAATCCAATTATCATTGGCTTTTTTATTTATAGGTTGTTTGAATTACGTGATCATTTGACCTCTGATGTTGACTCGCAATTCAAGGATCACAGGTTCATTATCCACCCACTCCTGCCTGAGACAGGTGTCTCAGTGTGTCCTTGGAAAATACACTTAATTCCTATTTCCTTAGCACGATATTGCCAAATAAAGTACAGAAAGGTCTCTTAAAAATCAACCAAATGACAAATGATCTCTGACATCAAGGAAGATGTAGGTTGCAAGAATTTGCATCATGTGGGCAACAAATATGAGATAATGCTAAGGACGAGGTCAAGTTTGTAAACACTTTTTTGTCTTGAGTGGCAGCATATTAAAAAGACAAAATATATTTTAATTGTTATGTCTGCAAAAATAAATCATCTTCCTATCGATTTCATGCAGGTAGGGCTTGATGTAAGTTTGCTTAATTTTTTAATTTTGCTAGGCTTGGTAGTAAGGGCTACCCTATGCTGCTACCACATATTTTCAGCAAAGTCTAACCATTCATCTGGGCATTTGCCCTGACCTCTCACCTCAGAATAACTGTTATCTAACACAGGGTGAGAAAGGTCAGAGGAAACTTGGACTAATCCTTGATTTGGATACAGATTCAAAAGCTTTGTGTCTTATTAAATATTCTCATCACGTAAGATAGTAATTAATCATAATTATTTGTATAACAATTTTCATATAGACCTTCAAATTAACAATCTGGCAATAAATCAAAATTGAATTCCAAAGAGGGTTTAATGATGAAATGATGGAAACAAACACTTCACCAGACTATCAGATAAACAGGGTAAATTATAAATTTCCTTTAAAATCTTTCCCATCATTGCATTCTATCTAAGAGATATTGATATAAATGGAAGTCAGATTAATGTGATTAGACCATAGTAATGGACAAATTTATGCTCTACAATTACTGTAAATCAAAATATCTTTGTAGGCATAAAATGTTGTGAATTTAGTGAGAGAACTTTATTGTCATAATTTTTATTCCTGTAAATAGCACTATAGGTATACTATATGCATATTGCAAAGGCATGTATCATGAAAATTTAGGTTGAGAAAAATGATGAATTTTACTCAATTCATGAAAATTTAATATCACAATAGATATTATGATGCACAGTATGAGTCTATCATTTAAATCAATTCATTTTTTTAAAATTTCTTTGTCAAGACTATTACAGAATGTTTTTGTCACCTGAAGTTTGACAGAGATGTTGAAAAACTTGTGGCTTTGCTGCTGTTGAGTGCTGTCCTTGAAAGAGCTCTTGGTGATGTGAGTTCTTTTCACATAGTTTTTAAATGGTTTTGCTAGTAAGCATGTATTATGATGCATTTCAGGATATTTGTCTTTGATATTAAACATTTCACAGTTGTATCATTACTTCTGTGCGTCGTTTCATGGTATATCAATCTCTGTGCATTTGGTGGTTACTACAAACCATGAAATTTAAGAATGAATGAACAGTGAGTGATCCTTCAGTTGAGATAATAACATTCCTTTTCCAATCCGTAAATTTAAGTACATACAGAAATGTCACTTGTTTGTAAAACCACAAACATCGATACCCACAAAAATACATGAATACACTATAGTTACCGGTATATATATATCATCATCATCAAGTATCAATAGTCAAGGTGTGTAACTTGATGCATTATTATCGGGAAACTATCACATGTATTGGTGCATGAGTGTGTGTATCATGTCACCCATAGTTAGAATTCAGGTATCTGTAATGTTTTGTTAGTCAAGGTGAGCCTCTTCCACTCTATTCCTTGGTAAGGAGCATAGTTAATCAACATCCTGTGGTTGGTTAGAAAGATGATTATCTGTAATCCCATAGGACATGCATAATTCATTGTTACATGTATTATTAACAGAATTGTAGAAATACTGGAACCAGGAGAAAATAGAAGAGGTAAAATCTGAATTTGAACCCTTTGCCTTTCTACAGAGAAAAATGTGTGGATCATTTGACCCTGCCTGTGTGTATCTAAAGTGTGTGTTTGTGTATATTTGTTTCTATGTATGTGTTTGTGATGTCATGCTGCTGCTCCTACATGGCAAAGTATAGAAACTTCAGAGTCATTTGGGGACAGTTAGTAGTTGTTGTCAGTTCTAAAATTGTGATTAATTTCTTGGTGTTTGCATAATTGAGGCTTGAAAAATTCTAAAATATTATATTTGTCCAAATTAAGATATTTATGAAATTGTACACAAATATGAACTTTTTTTCATTTATATGTGACATTTTGGGTGCATGTAAATAACACAAAACTATATTTGTCCAGCAATATTTTTAACTTGTCTCAAACTTCTGGAGTAGGGATTTTTCACCCCAGGTAATGGACAGTAGAATGTTCGGTGTGAATATGAAACAATAGATCTTGATTTAAAGTGCAGGGACATGCTGCTTTGTCACATATTTCACTCTGAAATTATAATTGTTTGTACTAAAAATTCTATTTTTTCGCTTTCTCTTTATATACCTGATTGCACCATTTCTTTTGTTTCTTTAGGTGTATACTACTGTACAGACGTCACGACCCTGTCCATCGATGCTGAAAGACTTGTTGGTGACACCTGAACTTGAAGAGCTGCTTGGTCAACCGGTGGTATGTAGTCACTACAGCACTATGTAAATTATAATATAACCTGTTACCGAAGTTACAGAGCAGAAAACAGATTGGTCACAGTGACCTTTTTACTTTGCATTGTTTATATCATTCTTACTGCAGCCACCATAAATTTTCAAAAAAATTCTTTGTAAGTGTGGCCCTTTTTTGTCCCAGTCTGTGACTGAAGCATTACTGACTCAAAGAATCTTGACTAGGTATGTGATCAAACTCCCAGCTGGGTTCAGAAGCCTCCATTTAAGTGTTGAGATTTAAAAGTTTAAATATTCTACCTATATCACACACCTGCACAGGCAGTTCTTTATCAGTGTGTGATTGTAGTCATGGGTGATATATAATTATAAGGTAGAAGTTTTATTAATTGGGGAATAGTATCAGAATATGTATATTAAATAAGAATTTAAAAGGTATTTTCTTAATTAAATACATTACCTGATGACTTTAACATTAGGAAATTACTCTCTGCTACCTCTGAATCCAGCCCTCCCTGAAAGACAAAGAAAACTTCTTTCCATCTATTTATCATATAGATGTAGGGAGGTAACTCTTACAGATTAACTCATCTTGTTTCCGCTAGGTGGCCATCTATATTTGTGATGTTACCAGTTAAAACATTTGCTTGCAACTGTGAATAGTGCCTCAGAAGAATCAATTGCAGTTCATAATAAATTTTGACCATACAACATTCCTAGTATATACAACATTCCCGGTGAATTTATTCATATTTATTCATCTTTTACTGATCATTATTGTCCATGTGATATCAATCGGTAACACTTTGGTTTTCACAAGTGTAATTGCATTGCACTGTTCAATTTTGGCATGTTACGCACTTCATAGGTTGTCTGGGTAACACAAGTTCGCCTATTTGAACAATTTGTATATTTGTTGTATGCAATTGTTTTGTTTTTTCTTCTCTCTTTCATTACAGAGATGTCAGTCAAGTGCAAGAAGTGAAGATGCTTTAAAGTCATGGAGGACAACCTTGAGACATGCCTGGCCTGCACAAAATGTTCTTCCTCACACCCATGTAGCATGTGTGCACTGAGGCAGAAGACATTTGGTCCACTGTCTTGAAAAGGCAATTGAAGCGACACGAAAAAAGGACACACTCTAAATCTTCTGAACATGAAGTATTAGGCATTCATCTGAATTCAGGCCAGTTTTATGGGGGACGTTGAGATGCCACCTCCACCCCTGACAAAGATACCTAAAATAGCACCTATGGTGATGATCACTTCAGATCCAGTCGAAGTCATGCCAGGCAATTCCATTCAAGCTATATTGGAATCATGTAGGATACGGATACTACAGCAAGCTCTCTCATAGAGAATGTTGATGAGAAAGTTGGATGAAACTTGGACAGTTTGTAACCCAATTTGGCAGCCCACTGGGCATAAGTCCCTATACCTGCCTGTGCTGGATTACCTTCCAACTTTACGAGCTATCTGGGCACGCAAGTTATGTATCATATGCCATACAACATCCCACCTACCGACCGACTGCTCCAGCCAACCAGACAATCAATGTTCATTTTCAGCAGTCATGAATCTGACATCTCAGAACAGCACGTCACTTGACAGTTCCTAAAGCAACAGCATCCTATGCCCAGCAGACTGCCCTGGCAGGCCAGACCGACCCATATCCACGATGCCAGTACATGGTGAACCAGTATCACAATTAGAACTATCCGACCTGGCCCAACAGACCACTCCAGACCAGCATTCCCCAGCCAGACCACACTCTGTGCTGGACATGACTTGGATGACCCTACTAGCATATCCTACAGGTAGAGCCTTTTTTTACACTTGGTGATGATTTGGCATCATCACTGCCATACAGAATGTAATACCCCTGGACGCAGAGCATACAGGAGGAAGACAACCTGCCAGTCAATGAGGGCGACATGGATTTGCCTGAACATTCCGATCCAACCATGGAAAGGACAGAATTCAGTTTTAAGGCAGCAATCAAAGAGATTTACAGAATTTTACCTCTGTCAGAATGCTTTCCTCCACCGGCAGTAAATACTACATGCATTGTCAAGGCCTCTGTGGACATTGATGAAGATGATGAACATCCATCCTTTAGAGTTTTACCACAATTGTCAAAGATTGCAGAAATTACCATGCGTCTATTGGATAAAATTCAAGGTTTCTCCTCCCACAAGCCTCTTGCCAACCAACAGTGACTTGCCATCCATCACGCCCATTGGTGATCCTCCTGTGGGTGCCAGACTCTTTCTGTTTTGCTAGACTTGGATCAATCTATTTCCGACAAACGATTTGGCCATCCAAGTTGTTTCACAGGGGCTCTGGATCTTGTTCATCCAGCCCCCTCCACTTTTGTTGTCCCCCTTCATGATGGAGATCCTGGGCAATCCCAAAAATGCAGACATTTTACAGACGGAAATAGAGCTTTTGCTCGTAAAGTGGCAGTGTAGGTGGTCCAAAAACCTGACTTCCCAAGTTTCTATTCCAGACTTTTTCTAGTTATGAAAGTTATGAAAACCATCACAAAATTGAGACCTGTCATGGGCTTGAGCAGACTGAGTCAGTTTATTACTTCCCCAAAGTTCAGGATGGAGATGGCAAGGTTTGTCTATCTGTCAGAGCAATGTGATGAATATACAATCAGTCTTGACCTATCCAACACGTATTTCCACATACCTATTCACACGGTATCACACAAGTACCTTCGCTTCAGCTACCATGGGGTAGTGTACTAATTCCACACCCTTCCATTCAACTGCAATCTCAGCCCTTGGGCCTTCACCATGACATTGGACTGTGCCATATTCCACTTGAAGACATCCTCCTCCACAGTGACAGTGGCGTACCTGGACAATATACTGCAAAAACAGTCTGTAAGTTCAGTTTTGGTTCATGATATGAACAATCTTCTCTGCCTCATTCACGGTTTAGGATGGATAGTCAATGTGGAGAAGTCAGATCTTGTCCTTTCTCAGCATTTTGTTCATCTAGGTAATATGTAGTTTCTAATTCGTATCAAATTGTTTTTCGTCTTCCTCCCAAACACATCAGCAGTATTGTTCATGCATTGGAGAAGGTGTCCGCCAGGATGCTCATTTCATTGAGGGAGTTTCTTCAACTCCTTATTGTGCTTAATGTGGCAGCGGACCTGTTATACCTCAGCTGCCTTTACATGTACCATCTGCAGATGGCCTCACTGGCACAGTGATGTCCAATCTCGGTTCATTTCGATCACCAAATTGCAATCTCAACTGAAATCAAACACTTCTTGCTTCAGGGGCAAGAGGGAGTGGCTAGTGATGGGAAAGTCTTTAGAAGCCCCACAACTGGAAATCACAATTTGTACAGACACCAGTTTATTGAGTTGGGGAGCACACTTGCTACTTGACTTTGTGATGGTCAGCAGCAAGTGGACACTGCAAGAGAAGGCTCTGCACATCAATCTCCTGGAAATGAAGGTCATTCTCATTGCTTCCCATGCTTGGGTGAAACGCATCCAAAGGAAGACTTATCTGATAATGTCTGACAATTTGGTCATAGTGAACTAACTCTTCAAACTAAGGTCGATGAAATCACCAGACCTTTGTGTTATGGTATGGGAGTACCTTCGTTGGTGTGCCTAATATCATATAAACAAGACCGACGCATCACAGGCAGGCTCAGTGTCCTTACTAACTCATTATCAAGGAGAGGTCAACTGCTTCATATGGAGTGGTCTCTCCATCCATCCATCTTCTATTGAATCTGCACCCTATGGGACCATCTGATGCTAAACCTATTCGTGATGAGGTGGAACAACAAACTATCCACCTTTGTCTCTCCATTTCCAGACCAAGAGGTATGGGCTATTGATGCCATTTCAATCAGCTGGCAGGGAATATGGGCATATGCCTTCTCTCCAAGGGTTCTAATACCAAAAACTAATCTAGAAAATGAGGGACAGGATTTGCAAAATAGTTCTGATTTCCCCTCTCTGATGGGAGAGATCCTGGATCAACAATCTGTTCAATCTAGCAATGGACATACCCAGGAAAATCATAGCAACCCCCATGCTGCACTAGCAGACGAGGTCGCTGGTATTCCATCCATGTCCAGAGAAACTCCTCCTTCAGGCCTGGCTCTTGTCAGGGATGCCCTGCATGAAAAGGAATTCTGTGCTTCGCTTTGTGCAGTGGATTATGACAGCTAGACAGCCCTCCACTTTGGAGGCATATGAGGGAAAGTGGCACATTTTCATCGACTGGTGTCATATTAACGATGTCACACCACTCTCAGCTTCCATCCTCCAACTGGCTAACTTCTTTCTTTTCCTCTTTGAAGATAAGAAGTTAGACCCTATCACAATCAAGGGATACCATTCCGTGATCTCAGACACGTTCTGACATCATGGATGAGACAATATTGGCCTCAACAAGGACCTTTCCGACTTCTTGTCCAATTTCAACATATCCAAGCCATGCTCACTCACTTTCTTCCTAAATGGAACCTTTTGTAGGTCTTTACATGGTTCAACTCATCAGAGTTTGAGCCCTTTTCTTCCACCTCACTGAAGCAGTTATCATACAAGACTTGCTTTGTGACAGCAATAGCATCAGCTTGTAGGATGAGTGAGTTGCATATGCTGTCCATGGATCTTTACTACATGTAGTGCCATTCTGACGGCTGATTTGTACAAATGATGAAACCTGGTTTTGTTTCTAAAAACAGGTTTCCATCGATAGTCAATAAACAACTATTTGCCCTCTCTCCTCAATCAACCTGTCAAGAGAGGAAAAGCTGCAGTACCAGGTACACTCCACAGATGCTTTCTGAGGCACATGGTGAATGTCCAAGGTGGCCGTCAAAAGCTTTCACTACCAGTTAAGGCAGGAAAGCAAGACATAACCTGACAAATGGCGGCCACTTGGCTAAAGGGGGTTATTACATCATTGTACTCTGAAGTCCCACAGGATCAGGTATGACTCCTGAAAATTTCAGCTCACAAAATATGAGCAATTTCCATGAGCCTGGCCTCTGAATGTAATGTCTCAATTCAAGACATAGTGGAGTCAATTGACTGGCATGCTCAGTCTACTTTCTCCAGCATCTATTTGCATGACATGGCCTTGCAAAGGAGATAGATGAATCTTGTTGGGCCTCAGGTAGCTGCCCAGACAATTACCATGACCCGTTTATGACAGCACAATGTCAGCCCCATGCATGACCTTGCAACTTTTGCTGGATTTGCCTGGGAAACTTTTGTATGTAAGGCAATAGCCAGGTATGGGATCCCGCAGGGATTGCCCTTGCATGTGTATAAACACATAATCTTCGGATGTGCCAACTTCACATAAGAAGAAGTTCATCCTTCCAGTAGAGCAGTCATCCTGCTCCTACAGGGTGATGTTGGTAGATGTTGGATGCTCAAGCATTACCTTCTTCTCTTACCTATTCTCCTAATGTTAATGTGATCTGGTAATGTATTTGATGGAGAAAGGACATATTTTAGTAAACGATGTTTCTCTGAAAATACTTCCCTGATCATATTACTATCAATCTCTCCCACTCTTTCCTGCAGATGTTAGCATCCTGTTATAGGTTTCACTCAAGCTTAAACTGGTAACATCAAGGATACAGGTGGCCACCTAGTGTGAACAAGGGGAGTTAACGTGTAAGGGCTACTTTCATTTGTCTATATGATATATAGACGAAAATACGTTTTTTTTCATCTTTCAGAAAGGGCTGGATTTGGAGGTAGCAGAGAGTAATTTCCTAATGTGAATGTGATTTGGGTAATGTATTTTTTTGGAGAAACATAATTTACTAAAAAATATCCTTTTTTTCTGACAAAATTGCATTCAAATGTCAGGGGATTCATATACGACAGTCAGTTTTATATATGTGAAATCATAAGAAATGCTAGATTATTAAAATGTACTTTTGTCTTTTTCAGTTATTTGTCATGAAAGTTTTAATGACAAAACACTAGCTTTTGTCAAAAATTGATAACCATACTTTTACAGAAGCATTTTTCATCAAACATTATTGGTCTGTGACATAGAAGCTGACCACTTGATATTGAAAATTTATGCAATAAAGATTATAAAAAATTACAAGAAAAAGTTGTATGTCCCCATTTGACTGCTTTATTTGGCATTATGTGTGTGTGCCATTAAAGAATGTGAATTGTCAGTTGAAAACGTAGATAATTTCAAGACTGAACTTACTGTAGACCGAGCTTATGTTTATTTATTTCTCTCCATAGGCACTAAAATAGCTACCGTATATACTCGCGTATAAGCCCGTTCGTGTATAAGCCGATCCCCCAAACTGAATAGGTAAAAACATTAAAAAGTGTATGACCCGCAGATAAGGTGAGCTGTTTTTGTCTAACCTGAACCTCCATGTCCTCCTGTAACAAGGTTTCCTGGCTAATGGCTTCTGTCTAACCAGAACCTCCAGGACCTCCTGTACCAAGGTTTCCTGGCTAACTGCAATATATACCGGTTGTCAACAAGAAAATTAAAAAAATTTCAAGTTTAGACCTTGTCCCATGGATAAGCCAACCCCCTTGTTCCAGGCTTTTATATTTTCCTAAAATTATTAAGCTTGTACGTGAGTATATATGGTAATTTTGTTTTATTTATTTCTCTCCATAGCTCTAAAATAGCTCATTTTGTTTTATTTATTTCTCTCCATAGCTCTAAAATAGCTAATTTGTTTTATCTATTTCTCTCCATAGCTCTAAAATAGCTAATTTTGTTTTATTTATTTCTCTCCATGGATCTAAAATAGCTAATTTTGTTTCAGATTCAAGTTCTGAGGATATTAATTGGTCCACCAATATCCATAAACCTGAGGAATATTGCTTGGCACGGATTTCCTTTCCCAGGAGAGGTACCTGATAGGTATACCTACAGTTCCTTATTGTATTTTCTATGTAAAAAACATAACTTTTAAGCAATACAAATGTATCTGTTGCATTAATACCTCCCAATTAAGACCATTCCAGACTTTGGAGAAGTAATTTTAGTAAGTGTGTGGTATTATTATAGATGTGCTATTTTACAAAAGAAAAATGGAGTGATGAATTTGAGTTTTACCCAGAGATTGAAAGTCAGTTTAGTAGGAATCATAGGGAGAGGTTTACTGGGTTTTGTTTAGCTCTTCTGGTCATAGACATACCAGAAGAGCTTATGAGATTCATCCATCTCTGATTGTCCATTAGTACAAGTTTGTTATCGCTACTTGTCCTAAACTGCTAGTTGGTCCAAAATGAAAATGGTGCTGCTTGAACATCCAGTATGACCATGAGAATGGCCATCTTGAAAATCCTGTTATTGCTACTCCGTCTGAACAATACAATATTTGAAGTCAGTATATGGAGTCTTCTATTCGGAAATGGGTGACTGCAGGGCAGCTTTGGCTGCTTTATCTGCCGTTTCATTGCCCTTTATGCCAATGTGGTAGGCAGCCAACACTACATAATACTTTTCCCAGATTCTATGAGAACATCATGTTTCTGTAATATCAGGGATATTAATGGGTTGTCAGATTTAATATTCTGCAAGGTTTTCAACGTGGAAAGGGAATCCGAAAAGATGATGTAATTTATTTTGTGAGAGGTTTCATCATAGTTCAAAGCTTTGAGTATGGCTGTAATTTCTGCAGTACAAATTGAGGCTTTATCCGGTAACTGACTGATGTTGCCATGGGGTGTTGCAGTGGCAGCTCCAACTTTGTTTCCATCTTTTGAATCGTCTGTATACAGGGATATGTGGCTATGCTAGGAGGCTCAGATTTCATTGAATTTACTCTGAAAAAGGAAAGGATTTGTTGAGGATTTTATGAATTCACAAAGGTCAAATATTATTTTGGGAGGTTTTGATAACCTCAGTAGTGATTTGGAAATACAGAATTTTGCAATCATTCCAACATTGATTTTTGCTGTTTCTAAGTCAGGACAAATTTGTATGCCAAAAGGTGGAATGAAGTTTGGTTTCTGAATGTATCAGGTTTTGTAGAAACTGTATGAGGATGTACCACCTGAGATAATCTTGGACTTTGTAAGGGAATATTGTTTATTCAACAAATTTTAATCATGCTTTAAAGATTTGACATGTGTTACCTTGATCTGTTATTTTATATACATTGTACAGAATTTTAACATCTTTACATTTTATATTTTATTTTGTTGTACTTAATTTTACACTTATTTGGAAGGCTTTATCTTCCTAAATGTTTGTGCAATTCAGTTTTACATTTTTCGAACTTAACCTTCTGTTTGCACTACATAGCCACTTTTGTGCTGAGGTGCCATAAAACACTACTATATACACACATACGTCTTTGTTGATATGAATACCTTATCAAGATGTTTTCATGCAAGTAGCTTGCAAGTTTATAAAGCATTTATTTTTCCATTGATTTGCAGGTGAACACAGGTCAAAGAACTGACAATAAGGAACTAAATTAACAACTAAAAAGGAGAGAAAGAAAAGATTTGTATGCAAATCATGCACATGTTGTTCTGGAGATACAGATTAGTTTAAAAAAGCAGTTTGTGTACTCTTTTTTTTTTTTCTTCATGGTCCAGATTCTCGCCATTCATTTAAAAAAAATTGTTTTAATTCGTTGCCTTTCAGAAAGTAATCCAGCCCATAACATAGATTAAGAAAAATTGTATACAAGAAAACCAACTTTTTATTATGCAGGTACATTTGGTTCTTACTGCTGATATTGCCTAGCTTAGGGAAGGTGCTTGAACAAAGAGGAATAACTGTGATTAATCACAGGGAACCTGTCACTTTTCCTCAAGCTCAGTATTTCCAGAAAGCAATTAAAGGTAAATATTTTTATAGTGGTATAATACTGAGTAAGATGGGGCTTAGTAGTGAACAAAGCAGGTCTAGTGGGTCCTAAATGAAAATGGTGCTCCTTGGACATCTGTTTTGGTTGCCACAGTGGCCATCTTGAAAACCTTGTTATTGCTGCTCCTTCTGAATGGATGGTCAAATGAACACAGGGTTGTCACAAAAAGATTTCTTTTGATGTTTAGTTGGTCCTAGATCAAAATATGGTGCTGACCTGACATCCAATATATCCACCATATGCACAGGCCCTTTCCAATTCCAAGAACCCCTGGTCCCACTTAAGAAATGGTAGGAAAATTCGTGACTTATCTACCCCTCTTGACTCATTCAAGATAGATTTACCTAGCAATGTTACCGTGTATACTCATGTATAAGTCGGGTCCAAATGCAAACAACATATACCCTGTTCTGCCATCTCATAATTAGCCGGCAGATCAGGGTCTATGTTATTTGTTCTACTGATTAGTCCTTACAAACTGCATAGACCCAGATCTGCTGGCACATTATGTTATGGCATGCAGTTTGCAGTTGTATACGCAAGTATAGATGGTAATATTAAAAAGGCAAGTTTGTATGGTCTATATAAGCAGTGAATTCTACTTTACAACAAAGGAAGCAAAACATTTTTTGCTCTTTCTATAGTAATGATGAAGCATTTTTTGGGGACTATGGATTGTATTTTCATAGCTAAATCTATACCATTGATGTGCCATCTTGTTTTCAACCTCTTTTTCCACTTAGAACGAGAAAAAGTAACCCATCACACAAATTGGTGTGGGATAGAGAAACACCATCTTTGGGTCAGAATTTGTGGGCAGAAACCCTGCTTAGTTTATAGGCTGGAACTTGGCAAAGTCTCATTCCTGCATATAAATTTTGGCATATTGGTTGGGATTTTCCTGCACATGTACATATGATGGAATATATTAATCTTATGCACATAAGTCCCCAGTTTTCATTGAGAAAAGATGGCTACAAAGATAAACATTGTTTCTAGTATGTAACTTTGAATTTTCTTCATTTTTCAGGGTTTCCAGTAGATATATGCAAGTTATATCCTTCTTATTCTATATTTATACCACATAAAAGCCAGGAAGTATGGGAAACAGTGTACAATTTGTACCAAATGAAAAGGTAGGAGACATGTATTATACTTATATTGTGAAACCTGTCTTAGATGACATCTCCATATAAATGACACATAATCATAAAAGGATATTTTTGAGCCACTTTTTAAACGTTTGCTTACATATTTCAACCGTAACATAAAGGACATCTGTGGTATCTTCACAACCTTTCTGTACAGTTTTGAGGGTGTATCGTATATATTCTTATAAGTCAAGTCCAACTGCAAACTGCATTGACCTTGATCTGCCATCCCATTATGTGATGGCAGATCAGGGTCTATGTTTGCAGTTGAACCTGACTTATAAGCGAGTATACATGGTAACTGTCTTTCTAGTGATTGGTCAATGTAGCCTCTAGCTGACCAGCCCACTAGATATGAACATCATCTAAAAGACTTTCAACTTTTGATGCATTCAGATTGCAGTAACTGTAATGAGGACATCAACCCTTTGTCTCACAGCTTGGTTACTTTTTCTGCCTAAAGGACTAACTGTTTCATCAAGATAATCAAGCATGATAGTAAAGAGTGAAAGAATGCCCATATATACTTAAGCTGAGTTGATATACATTTGGAAGATAGTTGGTTGTTATGGGTTTAACACCATTTTCAGCACATGATAGGCTGTACATGGCAGCCAGTATATTTGGTGGAGGAAGAACCCGAGAAAACCCCGGGAAGAACCACCGACCCACAGGAAGCTACTGGCAAACTTTCTCACATACCAACGTTGGCCGAACCCGAGACTCGAGCCCACGTAGACAGTGGTGAGATGACAGTGATCAGTAAAGGCGAGCGCCTTAGACCACTCAGCCACCCAGGGCCCCCATGTAGAAGATGGATAATGACTGAAACTCTTTCAGATAAATACAGAACCATTTGCTGAGCCAGGATAACATACACCACTACTTCGCCAAAAGAGTGTAATCTGTGGAGAAGAAGACTCGATCTTAAATTATTGTCATTTTAGAGTCAAACTATTGACTGCATAAAAAAAATGTCTTTATAAATCAATAGATACTGGTTTTTTTATTTTATTATTTGTTACATTACTATGGATTCACTATTATTTGTGTGGTACCACTTATTTTCTTGGATTTTGTTTTGTTCGCTACAAACTTCAGATTCAAAGACGAATGAACACTGATTAATTTTGTAAAGTCAAGAGAATCCTGTTTCCTAGCAGAAACATGAATTTAGGTAATGATAAAAGTGTAATTTTGTGCAAAATCACAAATTTGATTGCTTGAAAATAAAAGAATTTAGTGTATATTTTATATTAGGGACATCCTCTGTTGAGATAGCTACCTCTTTTTAAGTGTTCATTTCCTAAAAATAGCATATGGTACATACCTTCTAGATATGGTCATTGTGCAGCTCTTTTGCTGTGTCAGCTGGAACAGGGTCTGAGGAGAGTGTTTGTCCAAGTCAACAACTGTCCTGACAGATTGCTAACAGCAGAGGTGTGTAAAATCTGGACTAGATATTGTGTTTTGTTTCTTATAAATAATTTCAAGCTTATTCAATGCAGATTTTGAAATCACATGTTAGATCGGGTTTCTTTTTTAATTTAATCTCCTTTTACATCAAAGATGCAGTCGATTCAGAAGGAAAGTGCTCATTTCTTTTCCAATTAAACTGGGAGAGAGATTACCATGTTTACTTGCCTCTAAGTCGGGTCCAACTGCAAACAATATAGACCCTGATCTGCCTACGCATAATGTGCTGACAGATCAAGGTCTGTTTTGTTTGTTCTACTGATTACTTCTAACAAACCGCTTAGATGCAAGATCTGCTGGTGCATTATGTGACAGCAGATCTGGGTGTATGCAGTTTGCAGTTGGACCCGACTTATAAGTGTGTACATATGGTAGTTAAATGAATCAAATGATAAAATGGTTGTTTAGGAATTTTTTTTTTTTATTACCCATCTATCAGAATTTTATTTGAATTTATATGGGAAAGACATGCTGCCTTTATACTTATTGAAGACCATAGTTGAATGTTTGAAGTCACCAACATAGGATTTAGTACCAATAGAAGCTATATGATTGCAATTAAATTTGTCTTCTCTTTTCAGTCTACAACATTGTATACAACATTTGATGAGGTAATTATATTGCTTTTCTATTGCAAGTCTTTATTGGGGGGCTGCATTAGCTCATTTGTAGAGCATTGGACTCATAATTCAAGGGATGTGGGTTTAATACATGCCCAGAACAGCTTGGGTTGGCTGCCTAAGTATGCCCTTGTGAAAAGCACTTAGCTCCCATTTCCTCAGCATGATATGGCCAATTATGTGTTACAAGTGCTGTTAAAAGTTGACCAACCAACAACTTTATTTGTTAATATTAATAGTTCAACAACTTTACCAACTTAAATATGAACATACTGTCTGTGACTCAGGTAGTAGTGTTGAATGGTGTTTGAGGAGCATGAAATAGGATTATTTATTATTATCTCTGCTAGTCATAGACCAGGAGAGCTTATGAGATGGTCTTTTGTCCATTGTCAGTCCATCCGTTTGCACAAGTTTGTTAACGCTACTCCTCCTAAACTACAGGGAGGATTACCATAAAACTTTACACACAGATTCATCCATTGGTCTAGTTTGTTCAAATTAAAAATGGTGCCACTTGGACATCCAGTATGGTCACCACAGTGGCCTTCTTGAAAATCTTGTTATCGCTACTCCTCCTGAATGGATGGTCATATCAACATGGGGTTTTCACTCAAAAGACTTTTGATGTCTTAAAAGAAAATGGTATCGATCAGACGTTCAATATGGCCACCACAGCAGCCTACTTGAAAATCTTATCACTACTCCTCCTGAATGGAGAGTCATATTGACATGATGTTTTCACCAGTAGACTTTTTATCGTGTCTAGTTGGTCCTCAATGAAAATGGTGCTGATCTGAAGTCCAATATGGCCATCACAGCAGCCATCTTGAAAATCTTGTTATTGCTACTCCCCCTGAATGGATGGTCATATCAACATGGGTTTTCACCAAAAGACTTCTTATGATGTCTAGATGGTCCTAAATAATAATAGTACTTGATCTGATATCCAGTATGGCCACCACTTCAGCCATCTAGAAGATCTTGTTATAGCTACTCCAGAGGAATTGAAAGTCAAATTGACATGGGGTTTTCACTAGAAGACTTCTTATGATGTCTAGTTGGTCCTAAATGAAAATGGTGCTGATAGCACATCCAGTATGGCCACCACATGAGCCATCTTGAAAATCTTGTTATTGCTACTCCTCCTGAATAGATGGTCATATCAACATGGGTTTTTTGCTAAAAAGACATCTTATGATGTCTAGTTGGTCCTAAATGAAAATAGTGCTGCTCAGACATCCAGTATCACTGCCACAGTGGCCACCTTGAAAATCAAATTATCACTGCTCTTGAATGAATGGTCATATCAGCATGGGATTTTCACTGAAAAACTACATATGATGTTTGGTTGATCATAAATGAAAATGGTGCTGATCTGACCTCCAGTATGGCCACCATAATGGCCATCTGGGTGTATGAAGTTTACAGTTGGTATAAGCTTATACACGAGTTTTTATGGTACGTTATAATCTGTATATTTGGAAAAATAATCTAACCAAGGATGAGGAGCCATTAATTCTTGCAAATGTTGGTAGTGGCAATCAAACCCAGTATGGCAGAGATGCAAAGGAGTGGTTGAAACATTTTAACTGAATTTCTTTCATTTCTTCTGAAATTGATATTTTACATTATATCGCTTATGATGTTTGCGATTTTTGTTTCAGTGGCAGTGATAGTGTAAAAAATGAAAAATAACTGAAGATTTAAACTTGAACATATGGGAATTTTTTTATTCTTTAAAAAAAGAGTAAAGGAATTTTCAAATGTGAGGAAATTCTCAGGTTTTGTTATGATATAAAACAAGGCTAATTTCAAAAGAATTCAGGGTATTTATTTTTAATTCTTTATAAATGCTAAATGTTCCAGTAAAAAGTTGTTGCCACCTTAGCAGTAAGAAGGGTGTTCAGAAATTTCAATTGGAGGGAGAAAATATGAGATGTTTAGTAAAACTGGGTCCAGGTCCAGATCAGGTCACCAGAGCATTCAGCAACATTATATGTATTTACCTTAAAACCTGAAGGACCTTAAAAAAATGCATTGAGTTCTGTAAAGTTTATTTATACAGTATACACTTCATTTATTGTTAAATAATCTAAGAATGACAGTTATTTATAATTTAGTGAATACTTTTTACGACTCACATACAGACTGTTTTTATAATTTTCTTAAAGATTTTGGACCAATTTTTACCTAATGGGACAGAAAATCAGCTCAGCTCATTTCTTGGAGAACCAGTAATGGTAGGTTCAAGCTCAGTTTCTGAGAGTAATTGAGGTAATTACTTTCAGCCATATTTGATGGGATGAAAGTAAGAATGAAATTATCCTACTTGCTGTAGATAAACTTTCACAATGAAACATTTCTATAAGAGCCACTCAGTGGACCAAAACCTTTTCTTCTTTATGGAGATGTGTTCTCAACATTTTGAGGTTCAGTGTCAGAGTGAAATGGAGAAAAAGGGAGTTTATGAAAGAAAGTCGAAGTTAATAATGGATAGTTACTAAAGTTGAATAGGAGTCATATCTGGAATGGAAACTTTGACAGTGAGCCCATTTCTGACACTAAATAATTGTATGTCAATATTTTTCAGGGTAAAATTTGGAAAATTCTTGTGTTAACTTAGAGCAGAGGTGGGTGGCACTGAGTGACAGTAGGGGAAATGAAACACAGAAGAACCTGGATGATATTTAAATCTGCTTTATTGAATATTTCTGGCCCTTGTAAAATATTTGACTATTAAAATTAGGCCATTGAAGGCCCATTTCAGACAAAAATATAAGTTTATGTTTGAATTGTTTGTGCACATTATGCATGGCTTTTTATGTTACTCAATCACTTGTGATTTGATGTCATATTACAGGACCTGCTGATGGATTTGTTGATGTACCCAGATGGGCCACGGGTCAGGGATAGACTAAGTCATGGGGAGGCTGACTGGGACACATTTCCTTGTGAGCTCACACAAATCCTCTTACAGCTGGTTGTGATTTTGGCAGATATGGTTGTTCCTGATTACATGGAGAAGTGTCAGGTAATGCAAATTACAATTTTAGCAAATAAAACATTTTCATAAAATACTATAATGACTTAGAGTTATCATATAGTTTTGCTGTGTGCATTTTGTTGAGAAGGGGAGATGGCATGTAAATGTTTATACTTGCTGGGTTCTTTGATTTGTCATAAATTATTTGGAAGATAACCTGAAATCTGAATTTCATGTTTTAAAATCCATGCAGGGTGACTTTTGAAGATCACAATAACTGCTTCTTCTCATATATATAATATATATATATAATATCTAATTCCTAAACACCAGGATTAGACACCAATAGAGATGCTGTCAATTTGTTCATCTTTACTTCAGTCATCAGTTAGAAGTCTGGTTGTTCAGTCATATTTTTCCATCTTTTTATGTGTTTCATTGTTTCCATGTTTTAAAATTAATGGGAATTTATGTGCCCTGAAACTATAGCATACAGCATTTCATATCTAGTATGTGATATTTCCATGATCAGCCTGAACTTTACAGATTGATGTATTTATGTAAAATGTTAATTTAGTTCACATGTCCTTTGCCATGTATATACAGTAAAACCCCGCTATAGCACGCTTCATTATAGCATGAATTCAGATATAACACGATCGTGGCATGACTCCCGAAATTTCATGTTTTTTCGTACATGAAATGATAAATATTTGTTTCAAAGTACAAAAAATAATGTGTAAAAAGTTAATTATCATTTTGGGGAAGGGATCATGTATGAATTTGGATATAACACGATCATGGCATGGCTCCCCCAAAATTTTAAAATAATTTCACCAATTTCTTGAAGTATTGCAAAGATTTATGCCAAAATAAACAAGAGTTTAATTTAATAATTTGGCAAGATTTGTTGTATTCTTGAAGAAAAAAGTGTCCTATGATTGCATCATTCTTTATATGATCTTAAACGTTTCTATTTGTCAAGATTCATTTTAAAGCTGCCAACACGCTGACATGGCTTTGCGGTGTTATCCGACAGTCGTGACACAATCAATTGACCAGTGAATAATATGATGCATCCCCTATAAAAATTATCCTGTTTGACCCCCATTGTCCCTTCTTAACAATTATTTTTGCTGTAGTAGTTCAAACAAATAAATGTCAAAGTGTTAATTAGGGGGTATTTACAATGGATAATGGGATACAGAAACAATAAGCTTTTACAGTAAACAGAAGCTTGAAGCCCTGGGCATGATTAAGTCCGGAGTTAAATAAATGCAATTAGCTTTGAGATTTAGGTTTTCACAAGTCAAGCAAACTGTGGTGGTCTAAAAAAGCTTCTTACCTGAATTTATAAATCAATTAATTTGCATACCTTTTTAAGGGAAAACAATAGACTGTCAATGCCTGCTCAATCAACCATCATACATACCTGCTGAAACAAGTTTATAGCCCAAATTGTCAGGAGCAGCACCCCCTTTCATCTTAACCCTTTTTATTTTCTAGCTTCAGATCATTCACATATATACAGAATACTGTCCTTCCAGTGATAGCGCTGATTGGAAAAGAACCATTTAGTTGTAGGGGTGGAGAGATTAGCTAATATAATCAAACATTCTACTCCGTGCCTTTGCTCTGCAGAGAAGCAAAGTCATAGCTATAAAACAAATGTTTTCAATGAATATTGGGTTTATTTTATTTATTTTTTCCTCTGTTTTAGAGAATAATTCAACTTTTTGTATGGAACTCACTCTGTACCCATACAATCGAATGGTTTACTCCCAAACTGGCTTTGGGCAGTTTACATACATACACACCTGTAGAATTCTCATCAAAAGTGCATTATGAGGTCAATACCTTTGACCTCCAGTATGAATTTTCAGCTCAAGTACATGTACTTTTCAAGCCTAAATACAGGTTTCTTTTTAGAAACTCTGAATGTCTGAATCATGCATTTTATTGTCGGTCAGAAATCAGACCCTTTGGACATATCCAGCAAATATGAATGTTGTGGGGAAAAAAAACAGTTTCACAAGTCTGTGTGAATGTATTAGCAAGAAATTAAATATTAGGATTTGAATGGACCTAGCAAACATTTTTATTTATAGAAATTAGGTTTCTTTGTGAACATTTTTGATGGAATTACGATTATGGATACAACCAGATTCGACTGGTGAGTACACATACTCTTGACTATTTACGCTAATGTTGCCAATTTTGTATACATAAAAATAAATATTAAATATGTAATGACTGTTTTAAGTAGTTGTTGTTTAATTTGGAATAAGTCGATAACTGCGTCAATGGTCAGAGAAGTCATAGTATTGAACCCACTTCTTTCCCACCTTCATTTGCGGTGGGGGTATGCACCATTTTCTACAGTTAACTAACTTGTTTGGCTATGGTACAATATGCCATATAGTAGCATGATATCCTTTTGTGGAGCCCGATCATGGTGCTATAGCAGGGTTTCACCGTATGTGTACATATCTATCTATCTCTCTCTCTTTCTCTCTCTCTCTCTCTCTCTCTCTCTCTCTCTCTCTCTCTCTCTCTCTCTATATATATATATATATATATATACAGCTCTTGTTATAAAGCCTTCATTATGTCACAGTTCAGTATGCTTTGTGTTTGTATTCTAGTACTAATTCACATGAAATTTGCCCATTAGACCAGCTGCAGATCTAGGTTAGTAGGAAAACTAAATGTACATTTTTCATAGTTTATTGTAATTATGACAGGTAATATATATATTACATTTTCTTTGCTCAGATTATGCTATTCTACCACTTAGATTATGTTTCTACCTCTCTATGGGTTGGCGGGTATGAGATACCATGAAGTGAAAAAATATATTTAATTTACATAAACAAAAATTATTACTACATATTCTTTACATTTGTTTCCCTCCCCCAGCCCCCCCCCCCCCCCTTGGCAGGCATTTAATTTATACTCTCCCCCTCCCCCCCCAAAAAAAACACATACATGCAATCATCACATTTTTAATCATTCTCATTATACTGCAGTTTGGTACATAGCATAACATGGAAGAGCTGTGACTGCATGTGTGTGTGTGTGTGTATATCTGTATGTATATATATATATATATATATAGAGAGAGAGAGAGGTAAAAATATACACCAAACAGAGTGGTAAGTGCTATCCCTTGATCCTACATGAGGATGTGTGATAATATAGTTATTATAGAGAATTACAAATATATGTGGTGTATTTAGTGTATTTAGAGGAATATTTGTAATTCTCTATAATAACTTCTATATAGCTTGATTTCTGTAGTAGGAATCCAGATGGACTGTTTACTTAGATGAGAATTAATTACTGGGTCGATATGCTGCTATGTCTGCAATGCCCGAATGCCTATACCACCGACTTTGTAGCATCATTTTTTGGTGATGTGTACATGGTCGAGATGTTATAGGGGTTGCTGCTTACAAGCAAGGTGATAGGTGTTGTAGCCCATGGATCCGGATTTGAATCAACATAGAGTACAAATTAAAATTCTCTAACCTTTATTATAATATTATTTATTTGTATTTAAAAATTCTGCCAATGTTATCATTCTCCTGTTTGATCCAGGGATAGCACTTTCTGCTCTGTTTGGTGTATATATTATGACAGAAAATGCGCAAACTTTGACTTTATGCAGATTCTTAAACCAGTGTTTTATTGTTTTTGACAAAACTCCATTCATTTATATATCCAAGATTTAATAATATCAATACATATTAATTAACATCATCATTCAAGTCCCAAAACTAAATCTATGCAATAATGTGAACAGGTGAACAATAAAATCATTTGTATTTGACAATACACAGATTTGATTTTGTGACATTGTCCTTTATATGCAGTGGATATATATATATATATATATATATATATATATATATATATATATATATATATATGTGTGTGTGTATTGACACACACACAGTTTTAACAAATGTGTCTTCTGTTCATGTTTGACAGGTGTCCTTTATATACAATTTACATGTGACAGACCCAGGATTTCAAACCAGTAGATTTACAAATTTTGATCAGTGATTGGCTTCTAAACCAGTAGCTTTTTATATCAGCATAAATTTTACGTGTTTTAAGGGATTGAAAACAAAACAAGCGCATTTTTTGCCATAATATGTATTTTCTTCATACTATAAAAAAACAGCAAGTTTTGAAAATGAATCAGATTCAGATTCTGATGGTAAATATTACAATTATAATTAATTAATACGAGTCAGTATATTGTCAATTAAATGAAAAAGGAACATTTGTATATCTTCTGGTTGTGCAGTCTCAGTCTGGAAACATTACTTTAATCAGTTTAATAAAATGATCTACTAGGAGGAATGGTTAATTGTTCTGTGCCAGAAAATTCGCAAACAAAGTCTCTGCAAATGCCACTTTATCCACTTTTGATCCAGTCTCCAATAAGGCCTTCAAAATGGATGTGGTTGTTTGAGAAGAATCATTGCTCCAATGCGATGGCATCTGCATATGCCTGGTGATATCATTTCTTCCTCCATATACTATCTTAGAATCCACTTTGCATGGAACACAATGCAAACTCAGGACCATTGCTACTTGCCTGCACATACTCAAACTCTTAGTTTTTAGTCAGTGGTTTCTTAGCATTGGGAGAAAGTACATGTTTCGGCATTTTGACATGAATTGAACAAAAAATATAAGAGCTGTCCTTAAATATCCTCTTAAAACATCTTGAACAATACAATACCAATTAAACAAGACCTAAAAAAAATCAAAATACTTACTCAAGTTTGTTTTTGTTGGGTTTTTGTTTTTTGGAGTCTCCAGTTTATGTCCCCTCTGCCAAAGGTGGGCCAGTCTTCATCAAAGACTGAGAAACCATCAAGGACCACCTTTGATCCCTTTATTACTTATAACACCTTAAAAAATGTTCCGCATTTGGCAGTAAACTCTCCAAATTATAACAATAAGATAATAAATTATCAGCTTGCTGTGCACAAGTGTTAGCTGTTCTTTAACAATTTTAATCCGATTACTCAGCCATGCATCATCGCACTGGGCATTGCACTGGTGGAACATTTCCGGTCCCCAGTGGACTGGTTCTGGTTGATTTCTCTAATGTGTTGATAGAACACAGAATGATACCAGCTTTTTATTCCAATTTTGTTGTTGATTCTTTTAATTTTCAAAAGCGGTAGATTTCAACTATGAAATGGTATATATGGTAGACAGCCTTTAAAATGGTATTTTTGCCTACTGCAGTAGAATCACATGGATGATACAATGCAGATGAGAAATAGCAGTCTTTCCAAATTGCACTGGATCATAAAGAATGTTTTGATTAGAAAAAATCTTATAAATGAAAGGAAAAACTGATAAACAAAAGTGCAGACTGGTGTGAAACCAGCCTAAATGCTTCAGAATCTAGTGATTCCTTTCTCAAGGGCACAAAGCTACAGTGCCAGGTCAAAAGTGAGAAGCCACATGAAAAAGTCAATGTAATTTAACAAAATGTGATTTCAAATGGCCACTAAATAGGTAAGAATTATTCTGTGAGCTTGATTTTATCTGTGTGCACAAAAGAACATTTTGACTGTAGTCTAAAATTGTAAATTTGCAGCGAGTGTTGTTTTTAGACCCTCCTGATGATGTAAACAAAACATGGTTCCTCACAGTAAGGAATCGACAGACAGAAGCAGACGATATATTGGTTAGCTAAGAGGGATTTGAATGGTAGAAAAAATATCTGAAATAACTGAATATAATGTTCTGCAATTCAGAAGTTTTGAAAGTGTTTCACAAATGGGGGTCCAGAGAAAGCGAGAAATTAATGGGGAGTCCAAAATGAGCAAGAGGGGTGATGATGTACTTTCTCATCTTGTTCATCAAAACTTTTGAGTCGTAGACAATCTTTGCAACCATAGCTTTTAATGAGTCTGTTCATGTTTCTGAAATCAACAGGAGATTAAGGAATTTAGGATTCAAAAGATGCATTCTAAGGAAACAAACAAACTATGACTTCTCAGCAGAATCATGCAACATATTTTTCATGGTTTAAATAGAGACATAACTGGACAGTTGACAACCAATGGTCAAGAGTAATTATTAGCAATGAAACTAAAGTTGTTTTGGGTACAGATTAAATGTTTATGTTTGGTACACACTTGCCATTCAAGAATATCTACAACGATGTTGGAAATCTGATCCCAGTTGAGGGTAACATTGACATGTTTGACAAGTGTGCCAGCATCTTTGATGAAAATTTGTGGTCATTTATTGCAAATAGTTGCCAGTGGAGAATTAACCTTCCAGGAGGATAATTGTCTGGTCTATGTTTCCAGGAGGATAAAGCAGTTGACAAATGATAAAACAATTAATCCTTACTTCGGCCATTACAGACTCTGGATCTCAATATTTTTGAGAATATATATCAAATAATTAAATCCAAGTTTGAAAAATGACTAAATGAGATCAGAACTCGGTCTAATCACACTGTTGTTCTTTGCATTTGGGACTCAATCAATCAATTGTAACTAGAAGACTTTAAGCAATCACAAGCTATGATAAGAACCAAGAGATCAGTTAGTCAGTATTAGATGTGTAAGTATCATTTTCTTTCATATTTTTGTCAGGAGATGTATTGACATTATTTTTTCACTTATGATGTCAATGTTAGTGGCTACTCACTTAATTTCTTTTCAGAATGTATATGACGTTTGCCTGTAGATATTTACAAAAATGATACAATAAATACATTTTGTTCAATATGTAAATATCTAGAGCCAAACATTATATTGATTTTGTAAAATAATTGCCCTTGAGAAAGGAATCAGTAGATTTCCAAAGCAGTAGGGCTGGTTTCCTTATAAGAAAATATTTTTCTGCACAAATTAGACTACCAGTAAAAGGTTTTCTTACATTATATAATGAAGCCTTCTCAAGACATTTTATATAAAATATTCTGTAATTATTATAACATACTGGTACACTGTTTTCAGGACCCAAAGTATCAACATTGTCTACATCAGATGCAGCTTAATATTCTTCATTATGAATCCCAGTTTCACAGGATACCATTAATAAAGGAACAGGTATTTTGTCTTTGTTTTTACATTAAATATATTTAAACCATTTTGTAACAAATTACAAATGCATATGGTGTGCATTATTTCATTATTTTTCATGGTAATTGGATATGCTCTGAGACTTTAAATGGACTATGGTGAATTAAACAATTCTATATTAAACTGAATTTTATCCAGATGATATCAAACTCACTTGTCGAGAACACTAATAATTTTGATAATGCATAATTTCCCTCCAATATTTCTTCTCATAATCATAGCTTGTATGTTTATTACTTTGGTATGGCTCACTCAGAAACTGCATTTTTTGAGAAAATAGTTTGATCAATCACAAAGTGTTTTTGTAATGAAAAAAGTATTCAATGAATGCATGCATGTACATATTTGATTTTGCCACAAGGGATTATGTTAGGGAGCAAACTAAGGGAAAATCTTTAAAAAGGTGCTTGAATGAATTACTTCCTTTTAAGTTAGACTATCAACCATATAAAAGAGAGGCTATGTTGCAGTTTTCAGGGGAAAAGATGTCTTTTTGTCCCCTACCTTTTTGAAGAAAAGCAGGGGACATAGTATCTGAACTTTTGTCATTTGTCTGTTCATCTAGGTGTCCATCTGTCATACTTTCATTTCTGCTCTATAACTTTAAAACTTTCAGATTCAGGGATGAAACTTGGTATACATATGCATCATCACTAGAAGGTGTGTAGCAGACCACATTAGAGGTGTTATTTTCAAGGCCAAGGTCTTTTCTCAGTATTTTGCATTTTCCATCATACTTTCCCTTCCACTCGATAATTTTAAAGGCATTTGAAATTAAGGGATGAAACTTGTTATACTTATAAATTATCACTAGAAGGTCTATTACATACCACTTTGGGGGTACTATCTACAAGGTCAAGGTCATGGCTAAATATTTTACATTTTGCATCACACTTTTGTTTTTGCTCTATAACTTTAAAGCTATTTTGAGATTAAGAGATGAAACTTGGTATACTTATACATCATTACTAAAAGGAGTATGCATCATCACTAGAAGTTGTGTAGCATACCACATTAGAGGTGTTATCTTCAAGGTCAAGGTCATGGCTCAGTATTTTCCATTTCCCATCACACTTTCCCTTCCACTCTATAATTTTAAAGGCATTTGATATTAAGAGATGAAACTTGGTATGCTTATAAATTATCACTAGAAGATGTATTGCATACCACATTGGGGTACTATCTGCAAGGTCAAAGTCATGGCTCATTATTTACAATTTAAATCACACTTTTGTTTTTGAGATATAAAGTTAAAGCTATTTGAGATTAAGGAATGAAACTTGGTATATTTATACATCATCACTAGAAGTAGCATTGGATACCACTTTGGGGGTCCTATCTTCAGGGTCAAGATCAAAACTCAATATTTTAATCTTTCATTACACTTTCGTTTTTGGTCTGTAACTTGAATGCCATTTGAGATTAAGGAATGAAACTTGGAATACATATACATCATCACTAGGAGGTGTGTCATGTACAACATTGGGGTTGCTGTCTCTAAGGTCAAGGTCATGACTATTATTTTTCATCACACTATCCCTTCCACTTAATAGCTTTAAAGCTGTTTGAGATTAAGCAATGAAACTTGGTATACTTGTACATAATTACTAGAAGGTGTGTCACATACCATAATGGGGGTTCAGTTTTCAAGGTCAAGGTCATGTCTCAATTTTTTTTTCATCACACTTTCTTTTCTACTCAATAACTTTAAAGCTGTTTGAGATTAGGGGTTGCAACTTGGTATGTATATGTCATCATTAATGTTGTGTACCAGATTGGGATTCTTATCTTCAAGATCAGTATCATGGTGTACACTTTTCTTTCCATTCTAAAATATTAGAACCATTTGAGATGAAGGGATAAAACTTGATATAACTCTATATCATTACTAAAAGGTGTGCAGCTTACCTTATTGGGGGTCATATCTTCTAGGTCAAGATCACAGGTCAGTATTTTACGTTTCAGTCACATTTGTCCTTCTGCTTTCTAACTTCAAGAGTTCTTTAAGATAAATGGATGAAGCTTGATGTACTTATACATTGTCAATAGAAGATGTGTTGCATTGCACATTGGAAGTCTCAACAGCAAGGTCAGGGTCAATATTTTAAGCTTTTTTGTTTTTGCATTATAGCATTAAAGCTGTTTTAGGTACAGGTATGAACCATGGTACACTTATGCATCTCAGTGTGATGTCAATTCATGTATCATGTATCACAGTCAGGGTTTTATCTTCAAGGTCAAGGTCACATAAATTTGTTGCCCCCTTTTCTGTACTTTTCTTCAGATGCCCATTGATATAGGGCAATGAAACTTAATTACTTTTCATGCCTGTCCAGTAACTTTACAGCTTGGTCTAAGAGGTCATTGTCAGATTTCATTATTGTGAACATGTGACGTCACAATGGTATGCAGGGAATTTTTTTTACTGATTTGCTTGTTTTGTTTGAGTTTGAAGCAATGCTTCCATCAAAAGATTTTCTATGAGGAACATCAATGATTAATCATTTCCAGAAATTTTGTTGTCTGATTAATAGATATAAGGAGAAAAGATTTCATTAAAAAATGACACTGATGTATTTATGTGGCATTCTTCTAACTTTACTCACTTCGCAAATTTTCCCAAGAGTAGATTATATTTTCAGATGAGCTTCATTTTATTGGCTTGATTTACTTTGTTTCAATTTAATTTCTCTATTTCATAGAAAAAGATATTGTCATAGATAGCAAACACAGTTTTTCTAAGAACAAGAATTAATTTCATGTAGAATAAATGTCTTCCAAAAAATGTTATTAGAAACAAGTTCAGTATGTAAAACCTGTCTATAGCAGACATTCAGGGTTCTACACAGTTTTGTCCCTTATATACAGGTGTCTTTAATACACAAAACCTCGTACATGTTTTTGTTGCAAGTCATCAGAAAGAACAAGCTTGACATGGCATAGAGATGCATCGAGGTCATCAAGGCATGATGTATTCAAACACCAAATCAAACAACTATTCAGGTGTCTGCTTAGACAGGTGTCACTGTAATTGTCTCATTGGATAGAATTATTCAAACAGATGCATATTTTTATTTCAGATCCATCAACTGTGTGATTTAACGTCAGAATTGAATGACATTGTGAAATTAACACCAGATCTTGAGTTGAGGTATAAATTCAGTGGGAATTATTGATTTGCGACTTAGTCAAATGGGTTCTCTAGTACACCAAAATTGGCATAAAAATACGCATGTTTTTCTGTATGGATGCATAAAAAACAGACTGGGAGTACCAAGGAATGCATACAATTTTCACAAACACGCTACATGTCAGTTATTTGAACAGAATCACGCTACATGTCAGTTATTTGAACAGAATCACACTACATGTCAGTTATTTGAACAGAATCACACTACATGTCAGTTATTTGAAAAGACTCACATATTTATGTTTTCAAAGAATAGTGACCAATTTCAAGTTTAATTTTGTACCAAAAGATATGACGAATGGCTAAGAGGAATTTTAGGCTATGTAATTATACACCACTATAAAAACTATATCATACATTGGTCAGAAAAATGAAACTTATAGATGAAAGTTCAGAGTCTCCTATTTGCAACATAGCATAAGATGCGTATTTATGTTATGCTGGTCATTGTCAAAATTGCTAAAGGGGTCAATTATTTCAAATAGTAATTTATTTCAGTTGAACAACAAATTTTACAATAGGAAAATTCAAGGTTGTTTCTCTTGTCAGCTGAATGAGATTGCAAAGCCACCACTGACCACAAGTGCAACATATTTTCAATGTTGGATCGATGACATGAGAGATTCTATTTCTAAAGGAAGAAATATGGAGAAATAAAAAATTTACCATTAACTCAATAAATTAAATAATTTGAAAAGAAACATAATTTAGAGAAAGATGAAAATATTAATTAAAAGACTGGTAAATAATGGGTGAAGACTAAAGATAAATGAGTACAGACTAAAGTAAAATGAGAGCAAGATCTGAACAGAAAATTCCATAGTGCCAACCTTTTCTGGTAAACCAAATAATCAAACAAACATGTTGATAATTTTCATGGGACCAAATATGGTGACCAAATGGAAATGTATAGGGCTAATCTAGATATTCCCACATTGAGAAAAGAGACAATGGATAGTAATGTTGCGGTGTGAAATCAAAAATACTGTATATACTGGCGTATAAGCTGATACCAACTGCAAACTGCACAGACCCAGATCTGCCATTCCATAATGTGCCAGCAGATCTGGGTCTATGCAGTTTGTAAGGACTAATTAGTAGAACAAAGAACATAGACCCTGAAGATCAGGGTTTATGTTGTTTGCGTTTGTACTGAGCTTATACGC
Organism: Margaritifera margaritifera; assembly: GCA_029931535.1. Lineage (NCBI taxonomy): Eukaryota > Metazoa > Mollusca > Bivalvia > Unionida > Margaritiferidae > Margaritifera > Margaritifera margaritifera. Next base: position 2,818,618 of record JAQPZY010001459.1, read on the forward strand.
ATGTATATACAGTAGTTAAAAGCTTGTTTGTTCACTTTGTAATGGGATATTATAATGCATCTGACAAGGTTTACAAATTTGGCAAATGTATATTGGCAAATAACATTAAAACATTTCTGAGTGAGTCAATTTTGTTGAAATATTTATAATCAGGTTAATTTTATGTTCATAGTAACATATATATTGCATTCTTAAAGTGAGAGATCATATTGTGAAGAATAGAATCACTTCCAATCTCATTTTTTATCATCACTATTAATGCTACAATTACATGTTAAATGTGTTTGTGGGGAATGACAGACCGATTCTAACTTGCATAGCAAACTTGCCACTGTTAGCAGTGTTGTTTAAAAGGTAACTCATTCCTAAAAGTTTTGTCTTAGTTAATTTTACCACTGTTTATGCATTTCAGTTTATTTATTAATTGGACTAAACAAAAATGCTAACAGTGGCCCAGTACTTTGTTTACTTTTGTGCAGTACAATTTATGCTTATACCACTATAACATTTCATATAACAAATCCTAGTGAGAATCCTGGTTCAAGTTTTAAAAGTTCTCAAATTAAAGAGGAATTGCTATCTGCTTTGTACATATTTTGATCTTCTGTTCGAATGATATATATCGGTTACAGTTAGTCCTGTCTGTGATTGAGTCATTATGTAATGCTAGAAGTACAGTAATGTACAGTAAAATCCACACAATATCCAACCAAGAAAATATTGCATGTTGGTGATACAGTTACCAACTCAATGCATATTAAACAATAAATACTTAAAACAGTTATTATGTATTTAATATGGGTGGTGGTGGAGAAGAACCATTCATTAGCACAAACATAGACATATAAAGTGTCAATAGTTAGAGTACATGTACACACAAGTTGAACTCATGGTATCCATAATAGTAATTCCATAAAAATTTTACACACAGAAGCATAATACACTAAAACTAACTTGGTGGTGGGGAGGCACAAAAACTATGGATGTTGGTGATATGGTTACCAACTCGATTCATATTAAACAATAAATACTTAAAACATTTATTATGTATTTAATATTGGAGAGGGGGGGGGCAGAGAAGAACCAATCATTGGCACATTCATAGTAATGTAAAGTATAAATAGTTAGAGTACATGTACTCACTAGTTGATCTCATGGTATCCATAATAGTAATTCCATAAAAATTTTATACAAAGAAGCATAATTTTTATAATTTTTCTGCTAGATTCCTTTTGAATCCAAATGCTTAATTTCTTCCTAATACACTCACACTAACTTGTGAAACACTGTAGTTTCCAAAACATTCATATTTGCAGGACATGTCCAAAGGGTCTGATTTTTGACTGACAATAAAATGCATAAATCAGATATTGGGAGTTTCGAAAAAGAAACTTTCAGACTGAATAATAAGAATTTAAATTTTATTTAAGATTAAGCACCCATAAAAATGAAGTTTTTTGCTTTTTCTGTTGGATTATTTTGTAATATATTTAGTATTTTCTTGCAGGGATCCTTCCATTTACTTCCCCAAGAATGATGATGATGGTGCAGAACTCAACAAAACTATTGAAGATATTGTGGATGTAATTCTCCAACATTGGTCTGTTGATGTGAAGAAAGAAGAAGTTGTAACAGAGTGAGTTAGTCACTTCTAGAAATTTTTGTTTTTCATCTAAATATTTTCATTCATTTCTTATTATGTAATTGGAACATGACCTTTACTACAAGAATACGAAGACACTGAGCCTATCTCCATAAGTGACAATCCAGAGTTTTATTAATTTGTCCTCAAGGAAACCACACCAGCTTGATATGATTTGTACTGACAGTGATTAATATATAAAGATACACATATTCCATTCCAACCTTTAAAGACTACTATCAGTTCTTTTCAGAATGAAGTGTTCCATAGGACTGTTGAATATAGATAAACACAGCAGTTTTCAGAATATGCAGTGTATATGTTTATTTATGTAATTTAAGTTTATGCACAATTTCACTACCTTGAGAGTTATTTGACTTCATTGAATGGATTAAGTTTACTTGGTATTCATTAATACAAGCAGGGGAGAAGATGCTATATGGCATTATTTAGTCATTCAGCTTAGGTGTCAGTCAAGCTTGTTGTCTAATAATAAATCTGTAATTTTAATGAACTACCTTGAATATTAGGTAATCACATGGCCAGTAGTGACCAATGATCTATCATAGCTAGCATTAGAAGCATTGCTTTGTTACAAGCGGTCACTGTTTTCTAGTGTTTAATTTTTCAATTTATTTCTCTTATATTTCGATTGATCTGTTGTTTTCTGATATTTTGTCCCATGTGAGACGCTTTCTTGAATGACTTTGCTTAGCTGACATTCATAATCCTGGATATATTTCATTGGATGTATCCGTAACTTGTACAGAGATTTCATCTGTGACATTGTCTGACTCACCATGTGCTTTGTTTTCTTTGTGTAAATGCATAGTTTGCATATATGTGCCAAATCTCGCTTTCCTAAGTGATTCTTCATCGTCCATTTGACTACAGACTTTAGATACTGGCGATTTTCATTTAAATTTTTTTTCTGTTATAATGGGACCTACAAGACATATGCCAACTACACGGACTTGTAGAGTAGGCCTGGCTTACGATCCTACTTTACCCGATAATTGGAAGTTGAGGAAGTTAAAAAAAAAAAACTTTCTGCATAAGGAATAGCTTCTCCAACAAATGCTAAATGTTCTTAACTTATTTCTTTGTTCAGTTCCTTTAATACAAACTCACATCAACAACAATAATAGCGATAACAGTTTCATAAATAGAATGTTTGACATTCAGTCCCAGAATGCTCCACATCACAACATTAATGGCAGTGCCCTGTTAGTAGCTATTCAAGAGCTGACACAAACTGTCAATAGTCTGCAGAACAACTAATCTATTCTGTCAAGTTAACTCTCTAGATGAATCTGCAAATCATGGTCCAGTGGCCACTCATTTGGAACTAAATCATTCCCACAGTAATGAAGGAGATGTTTTTAACCTTGAGTCAGTATGCCCCAGGTTCACCTAGAAATTCTCAGTTTCTTTACAGTTCTGTGTACTATGCTGGCTTTCACCTGCTGGGTTCTCCCCAGATGGAAGCCAGGATTGGTAATATAATATTAAGGCTTAAACCATACCTGCTGGACTCCCCCCCCCCCAGGTAAATATACAAACTGAGTAGCCCCCAGGATACCCAAAGGATATTTAGTATATGATGAACGCACTTGTGAATACTCCATCAGTCACTCCTAAACATTGCACAGTTGCTTTGATAACTATAAGGTGGTATAGAAATTAAATCCCCAGAGGAATTTACTTGTGAATGCTCCATCAGTCTTTCCTAAACACTGCACTGTTGCTTAGACAACAATGGCATGGTATAAAAATTAACTCCCTGGTGGAACTTACTTGTGTCTATATCATCTTAATCCAGTACATTCTTTTATTGCTAGCAGAAAAGTACTCTGTTAAATTCATATATATGTTGTCATGATCATCCATCTTTTGTGCCATGTATATATAATTTTTTTCAGTTTGTTTCCACCTTTCTCCAAATCCCATCCTGTGATGGATTTACTTCTAAGTAACAGAGTATCCACATTGTATAAGCATGGAAAGTCAGTCACTCAGGTAAAATGAGTTTACCTTCTTACAGAAGCTAGTCTCTAATGTGAGTTCAAGCAATGGGTTTATGATATTCAGTTACTTCTCATAACTTTGTTTAATGTCCACAAAACAGTGCTCCAAGTTGCAATTAAAATAATGAAAATAATTGCATTTGTGACTAAAAATTCTGAATTTGTAAGTGAAAATTGGCAACTGGTTGCCCTCTGGTGACCTTCAGAATCATAATACAGCAACTAGAAAATGACATCAGTACTTTCCAATTACAAGTATATACCAAGTTTTACACTAAAAACATTCAGAAGATGCAATTTAATTCACAGCATAATCCCTTTGTCATTGTGAGACTGCCTACATCAAGTTGCCATCTTTACATGTTCTATAGTCTGGCTTATAGCCAATAAGTGATCAATCTAATACATTTCTTGTGCAGTCAACCTCAGCTCATAGTATGGATTTGGAAAAATGTGGACACGAAGACAAATGCAAAAAACTTAGTTGGCAGTAAAGTTAATGTCAGTTGAAGTGCCATCAATGCAGATTTGGCTATGGGTTTTGAAATATAAACTATCATAGAAGAAAATGAAGGCAGAGTCCCTATACCAGTGAATCTCAGGCCAGGAAATATATAGAGAGATGGTTTAGAGAATACCAAATAGTGAATATTTAATGACTTGCCTGTTGAAGCAAGTGATGACTGTTGACAGATCTTGGTATACTTTTAAACCTTTGTTATAATTCGTCTTTAATTTGCCTTAACTCAAACCTTCATATATTGTCATCTTCTACCTTTAATTCCCCACTCAATTGATTTCTGCTCACAATATCTAAGGCAGCCAAATTTTGGGGGCTTTGCGACCTAATGTTTGAAATGGTAACTAAAAATTTTAAGTTTGCTGACCTAAGGCTACTAAATTTTGATACTGTACTTGGCACACTGCAAAAGGAAGGAAAAGTATATGCCTCTTGGCAGATAGCTGATCTTTAATTTTTCAAAAGTTGAATTTTTTTCTGATACATGAAAGTATGGTCCACTGTTTATGTATGTATGACTAATTTACAGTTTAGATTTATGGTTCACCTGCACTAAGTGCAGGAAAGCATATGCTATCCCCCATTGCATAGTCTTCCGTCATCCATTGTGTTGGTGTTAGCAAATGTGCACCTTTTATGTTCAGATCAGTTTCTCCGACACTATTGCTCATACACAGTGATGAAACTTTAAATGTGCATACATCTTGGGGAGTACTACACCACCATACCAAAAGTATGCCACTGTGACCAGCTCTTCATGTTCCAGTGATCATGTGCACTTTTTACATTTAGGTTTGTTTGAGGATACTGTTGCTTGTACAGTTATGAAACTTTATATGTGCATAAATCCCGAGTACAACACCATTATAAAAAGGTAGGTCACTGTGACTTACTGTTCATGCTTCAGAGGTCATTACAGTTTTTACATTTAGGCCAGTTTCTGAGACACTGTTGCTTGCACTGTCATGAAAATAGATATGTGCATTCATCTTCAAGAGAATTACACAACCAACCAAAAGATGGTAACTGTGACCTAATTGTCATGCTCCATTGATCATACATACTTTCCATCATTTCATAGGAAGGTAAGCTTCTTAGACAATGTTGCTTGTACACTCATGATACTTGATTGTGGATGCATCCTGGGGAGTGCTTCATCCTGATATCAAATTAAGATCACCATGACATACTTTTTACACTTAAGTGATTATAGACACAGTTGATGTTTAGGCAACTTTTTTTTACCCTTGGTGCTTGTAGTCATTAAACTGGATATGAGCATACTTCTTGAGAATGTACATCGTCACCATATGAAAGAGAAAAGTAACTGATGGACATCAACTACTTGGTTTTTCTTCATCATCACTCATTATTGATCATCTTGAGTACAAAGTAAAATTCATTTATATGCATTAAATGTGCCATGCAGTTTTTGGAGAAAAGAATACAAATGGGAGAAAAATCAGAAATTTGGACACTCAAACTATTGCATGTACATATTTTTGTAAGAGTCAGTCAGTTTCTGGAAATTCAGTCAACTTAATCTATTTGTGACATGAAATGCTCTCATTTCACTCATTGACAATATGCATTATGTATAACTCTGTTGATACAAACATGAATATATTTTCTAAAACTTCGCTGTCTCCCTGTATTCATGAAACTATTATACTCATGATAATTTCATGATTAGTAGCACCAGCAATCTTTAATATTCCTGCAATTATGATGTATCTTTGGAAGAAAGCAAAATTTGATCATATAGCCTTTGATATTTAAAGTAGCCATGGATTTGTGTAATTACTATTGGATGGACTTTCTCAGATTGAGGAAGTTTATGCCTCTCCTTTCTAGGCTGCCAGTAGTGATGAGGAAACTGCATTTACTTCAAGAGTGGTAGAAGCTATAGGCCTAATGCTAAAAATATCTCAGGAATTCAACACTGTTCTGGAACAAATTCATGAAACTGTGAAATTTCGCCAGGATCAGTTAGAGAAGAAACAACTGAGGTCTAGGCAGAGAGACAACCTTAAGAAGCTGCTTTCATGGTGAGTTTGATTTAAAAAAATACTGGTACAAAAGTTTTTTTTAGCTCGACTGGTCATATACCAGAACAGTTTATGCTATGGCTTTTCATCCATTGTCTGTTAGCACAAGTTTGTTATCACTACTCCTAAACTACTTGGAGGTTTGCCATGCAATTTTACAAACACATTCATCCCATGGTCTAGTTGGACCTAAATGAAAATTGTGCCCCTTAAACACCCGATATAACTGCCATCTTGAAAATCTTTTTTTAATAACTGTAATACATGACCTGTTATTATTACATTGCTTACACTTTCTTGGCACTAGTTCCCAGTCCAAGGTGAATGCTCTCCTCCAATTAGTAATTTAGCCTCTAGAACAGATATGAACATCATCCCAGTCTGATGTCTTAGTCACTTCTATCACTTAGAATATTGTCCATTTCCTTTGGTTTATATGTGTTTCTGGGTGCTTGAAGATTTTCACTATTTCTTGTGTCTTTTACCATATTTATTTTCAGTTGTATCCATTTCTGTGTTGCATTTGACCTTTTCTCCTCAGTCCTTGTAGTTTTTACATTTATCTGTCCCCCATTTGTTTATTCTGAGGGTTTTTGTGCACCCGCTAGCTAAGCAGTGTTTCTAAATTTTATCCCCTCATCAGTACCAGTGTTATGTTAGGTATTACCACCAGTGAATTTGTTCCAGTTGTTTGTTTTTGTATTTTTCTTTCAGCCTTTCAGCATGCCACAAGAGAGTCTGCATCCCAATCCTGGGAGGGTTCAGTGGCTCTTTCCGATTGAAGGAAGTCGCCAACACCCCCGATGAGCCCCACCTTCCCTGCACAAGGAAAGCGCAGTCATCTCTATATCGCTCAGGTAGATATGTGCCTTAGTCAATGGGTCTAGATCATAAAATGAGTCAAGTTCCATGGATTGGTATGTTTCTGTTACCTGACCAGTCACCACTCACAGGGCAGTGGGTCTAGGCATGTGTGGCTGGACACAAGTCACCAGACAGGGCAATGAATACCGGTCACCCGGCACCAGGCACCAGGTCTAGGCATCAATCACCATGAACCAAAATGGATGATGAATACTGGTCACCAGGCATTTGTCACTTGTCACCAGGCACCAAACTCTGTAACTGGTCATCTAATACCAGTCTTGGGGATTAATCTGCTGGCGACCAGACATCAGACTTCAGTCCTTGCCCAACCAGATGTGCCACCCTCCCAGGACAGTGCAGTCACTGGGCATCTGTGGAGGCTGCAGCCCCAGAATTGGACAGTTCACAAGTGCAATTGAGATGTCAGGAATGCTGTTCCCAGCAACGTCATTGTTCCCTGACCGGTACCAGGGAGCAACCACAATCAGAGATTATTCTGTAATTGGTACAATAGGCAACTTATTGATCTGATCTGCCCCTCTTAGACTGCAGTTGTGGATTTTCTTCTCTTTCTTTAGGAAGAAAAAGACTGCTAAGTCTCCACCTTTAAGGGCCATAGAGCAGCCCTTTCCAATACCCTTAAATTCTCAATCAACTCCACTATAGACTCTCATCTTTCAGAATTAATCAAGTACTATGAGCTTCAAAGACCAGTTTCTCTTTAATGCCTAGGTGGAACCTTTTGTGTGTTCTTTGGTCATTATCTAAACAAACTTGTTAACTTTTGAGTGAGGTTTCCATCAAGAACCTTACCTTAAAGATGGTCTTCCTTCTTACTCTAAAGGAGAAGGAGTGAAATTCATGCATTATCTTTGGAAAAGAGTTGCCTTCGATTCAATGGGAACTAAGATTTCGTTTCCCTTCTTTGCCATCCCGGCTTTCTGGCCAAGAATCAGCTACCTTTGGTGGCTCATGAATCAGTTGAAATCCCTAGTCTCACTTGTATTTGTTCAAGGGATGATTAATATAGACTCATTTGTCCAGTTAGAGTCTTATGTTCTATTTGGATGAAACACAAGGGAAAAGAAATTATAGAAAATGTCTCTTTCTCCCTCTCAATCATTCTCTGGATGATGTGATGAAAGCCACCTTCTGGTGGTCTCACTCTACCTTCTCTTCATTCTACTTTTGTTAAGTGTTGCAGCAGAGAAAAGGCATCTGTGTATTAGACCAGCAAGTTGTCAAACCATCCTCGAGTTTGCAATAGAGCATCCTACTGACAACAGATGATGTGTTCACTGTGAAAGCTAGTCATTGGGCCATCAGCCTCCCTCCCGGCTGGAAAAGTCAGCAATGTAATAATAACAGGTAATGTACTACTGCTATTAAAATGTAGTTTTTGGGGGTGAAACTATTTTTAATTATGTAATATTTAACTGTTATTGTTACCAAATTCCCTTCTTCCTCCCAGCTCTTTCCTTTCAGTCTTAGTCCAAGTCAAATAAAGACGATATTCTGAGCGATGGAAGGGAACTAAAGCATCAGACTGGAACAGTGTTCATTTTTGTTCTGTGCCTTTAATTACTAATTACTAATTGGAGGAGGGAGTTCACCTTAGACTGGGGACTAGCACGAGGAAAAGTGAAAACAATGTAATAATAACAGGCAGGTATTACATAATTAAAATGAGTTTTTTGCCCCCTTAAAAATACATATTGCTACTACTCCTGAATGGATGGTCATATCAACATGGGGTGTTCACAAAAAGACTTCTTATGATGTCTAGTTGGTCCCAAAATGAAAATAGTGCCAATCTGACATCCAATATATCTGTTATGGTGGCCATCTTGAAAACCTTACTACCAGTCCTGCTGAATGAATGGTCGTATTGACCTGGGGTTTTCACTATAAGACTTATGATGTCCAGTGGTTCTAAATGAAAATGGTACCCCTCAGACATCCAATATAGCCACCATGGCAGTCATCTTGAAAATCATTCTTTCCACTTTTCATGAATGGATGGTCATAATGACTTGGGGTTTTAACTTAAGAGATCTTGTTATCTAGTTGGTCCTACATGAAAATGGTGCCCTTCAGAAATCCAGTATGGCCACCATGGCAGCCATCTTGAGTATCTTGTATCACTACTCCTGGATGGATCGTCATATCAACATGGGGTTTTAATTAAAAGACTTCTTATGATGTCTAGTTGGTCCTAAGTGAAAGCGATGCCAATCTGACATCCAGTATGGTTAGAATGGTGGGCATATTGAAAATCTTGTTATCATTACTTCTCCTGAACGGATGGTTGTATTGACATGTGGTTTTCTCTGCAAGACTTCTTATGATGTCTAGTTGGTCCAAAATGAAATCAGTGGTGATCTAACATCTGTTATAGCCACCATGGCAGCCATCTTGAGAATCTTATCTCTACTCCAAAATAGAAGGTCATATCATCATGGGGTGTTCAATAAAAGACTCCTTATAATATCTGGTTGGTCCTAAATAAAATGGTGCCCATTGGACATACCCACAGATATCCAATGTGGGTACCATAATGGCTATTTGGAAAATCATATTACCCGGTACTACTCTTCCTGAAAAAATTGTTGTATTGACATGGAGTTTTTACTTGAAGGCTTCTTAGTTTTATGATTTTTAGTTGGTCCAAAATGAAAATGGTGCCCATCAGGCATGACCTTGGACATCCATTATGGACACCATGATGGCCATCTTGAAAATATTGTTGTCACTACTCATCATGAATGGATGGTTGTATTGACATGGGGTTTTCATTAAAGACTTCATATTATGTCCACTTGGTCCTGTTCAATATGTAGTTAGTTCTAAATGAAAATGATGCTCCACTGGTCTCCAACATGGCACCATAGCCATCTTGAAAATTTTGTTATCACTGCTACTCTTGCATGAATGGTGGCATTGATATGGGGTTTTCATTAAAACACATATTTAATTGGTTCTGAATGAAAATGGTGCAGATCTGACCACCAAAATATCTGCACTTTTATGAAGGAGTTTTGAAAACCAGACCTAAGTGACCTTGGGGTCAAGTCAAAGGTCATTGGTTAAATTTTTGTACTTCTTTGACCTTATGAACATATAGAAGTGATTTTTTATCAGACTTTGTACATTGTTGCATTCCAATGAACAAGTTGATAGTCAGCACTCTGACATTGCTTTTAAGGTTGACTTACTGTATATACTCGTGTATAAGCCGATAATAACTGCAAACTGCATAGACCCAGATCTGCCATCGCATAATGCGGCTTATACGTGAGTATATATGGTAGGTTTTTAGCTGTACTAGCTTCTTAGCATGATAGCACAAACAAGTATGAATGGACTTTTTATCAAACCCAGCTGTATCTGAATAATACCTTGAAAAGTCATGGATAAAAAATCTTTTAAAATTAGCAGCAGAATTCCCAGGAAAATCTTGGTCTTATCTCACCTGCTTAAACAACCATGTATGTAGGTGTTTCATCCAAAGTAGCCTGGTTCATATCAAGCAAGTCCTTAGGGTAAAACAAATCTCAGTGGTGGACAAAATTGCTTGGGCAAGAAGGCCTACCACTTTTAAAGCATATGTGTCCAAAACGGAATCTACCATGGGTTCTGACATTTTTTAATAAAGCATATTTTGAACCTATGTCTAGAATTTTCTTGACTCGCCTCCCATACAAAACCTGCTTGTCATTCTGATTACAGTAGGCAGAATCAGTGAGATAAATGCACTGTTGGTCAATCCAAACTATCTACAGTTTTGCCACAGTGGTTCAATTTTTATTATGATGGCTTCTGTTTTCACTGCTAAGAACAATCTGCAGCTCATAGGAAATCAGTCCTTTATTGTGAAACCTCTTCCTCCTTGGACCCTTCACCTCAAGGGCATATTCTGGACCCCATAAGGGCTTTGAAATGGTATGCAATGTGAACCAACTCAGTGAAAATAGGCAGATCTTGTTTATTTCTACCACTGAAAGAAGAAAAAGACAATATCTAAGCACAAACTCTATTGTCCTAGATATGATGGGTTATTTTCTCTGCATATAAAGAACTAACCTAAGACCAAATGAGTTTCTTGCACACATCAGCTCATGTAGTGATGGCAGTCACTACTAGCATAGCATTCGAGTGTAACTGTTCCCTGACATTATCCAAGCTTGGGATGGAGGTCAGAGACAACTTTATTTAGCTTTAACCTCAGAGACCTTTCATCCCAAAAGTTTCAGTTTGATCTGGTGGGACCTATAACAGCAGCACAGCAGGCTACATTCCTGGGTCATCCAGCAGGATCACAATGATCCGGCCACTCAACTTGCACTGGATTTGCATGGGGAAAATATTCCATTCAAGCTGCATCAAGGCATATCTTTATGCTAATTCTTGGCCATATCTCTCACAAAATTTGAAGCTCCTTCATGTTCATTAGGGGACCAGAGATTGGGCATTCTCTGTGTTTCTCTTTACTCTCATTTGAGCATCAGAGACCTCCAAATTTTTAATTTGACCCCCAGTGCTGACACCAAGGTATGTTTTTTACTCAATCAGACCCCCAGTTCTGACACCAAACGGATTTTTTAGTCGCAGTCTTGCACCCTAGGGGATAAGGGGATATAACTCCTTCCACCTCTAGCCTATTCTCCTCAAGTATTACCATGGGGTTACATATTTGAAGAAATGTCAATTTTTGGAGTAAAATATGTCTCTTTGATAATACAGTAGGACCCCGCTATAGCACGCTTCGTTATAGCACGAATTCGGATATAACACGATCGTGGCATGGCTCCCGAAATTTCATCTATTTTTTCGTATATGAAAAAAAAAGCTTTTTTTTTCAAGTACGAAAAATAATGTGTAAAAAATTAATTATCATTTTGGGGAAGAGATCGTGTATAAATTCGGATATAATACGATCATGGCATGGCTACCAAAATTTTATAATAATTTCGCCAATTTCTTGAACTACCGCAAAGTCTTGTGCCAAAATAAACAAGAGTTTGATTTAATAATTTGGTAAGCTGTATTGTATTCTTGAAGAAAAAGTGTCTTATGATTGGATCTTTCTTTATATGAATAAAGATGCTGAACATTTCTATTTGTGAATGTTCATTTCAAATGTGTCAGTAGTCAATCACTGCACTTTGATCTTAGTTTATTTTTGAAAGATGTCAGCTCATTTTAAAGCTGATAAGTGTTAATCTTATTATTACTGATACATGAACAATAAAGTCATTAAGTCGTCTTTGTGTTTGTCTTCAATACATTCTGTGTACAATCGTTGCTCAAACAATAGCAGACATATGTTTGCTCATTCAACAGCATACACAGCCAAGCACCAAACAATGCGGTGGTTGATAAAAGATTCGCACCTCAATTTATAAATGAATTAATTTAAGTCATTGACAATCATCAAAGTCAATCTCAAAGCTAAAGGTTGTTCAAACCATGCGGCAATGATTTATAAAACATCAAAAAAACGAAAGCCGCCAACGCGCACACGTGGCTTGTCGGTGTTGTTCGACAATCCCCACGCAATCAGTTGACCAGTGAATAATATTGTACATTCCCAATAAAAATGACCCCATTGTTGATTAACAATTATTCTTGCTGTAGTCGTTCAAACAAATAGGTGTCAGAGTTTTAATTAGTAGTTATTTACAATGAATAACAGTACACGGAAACATAAAGCTTTTACTGTTAAAAAGAAGCTTGAAGCCATGGACAGGATTAAGTCCGGTGATTCCACAAGTCAGATTTAATTCCCAAGTGATATTTCCCAAGTGATCTGCCAGTGCACGTGGTCCGATAAGCCTTTGGCTTGTAAAAGCACTCACTTTGTTTTCAAGTTGTTTTCCCATGTGACAATCCTTTGATCAAGCCGCGAGTTTTACTTGCTCAGTGCCAAGTAACAGAGGGTGGTTATTTGAACTCCCTGTGATCTTGCCGCACAATTGACATGTGTCCAGTTGCATCCTTTAATTGATTTCTGACTTTATGATCAAAGTGTTACTTGCAGAACCCAAGCTCAGTCTCTGCATAAGCACCTGAATACGATAGTAAAGCTGAGGAATCGGAGTCGGACGTGATTTACGATGACTAGATGACGACGATTTACAATGACTAGACGACGATGTAGGATTTCAGAACTTTATAAGACAATGATATTATACTTCTGTGTTCATATTTTCGATGGAATTATTATGGACTCACTCCTACGCATGCGATGAGATTGGTTGGTGAGTACACGTTAAGATCCTTTAACTATTCATGCTATACATTAGACATGTATATATAAATGTACCAATGCATGGTTCTCTGAATAAAGTTAAATATTATATGTGCAATCTCTGTTTTCATTGCATGTGTATTTCTCATTTAATATGCATTGATTTAAGATGGTAACGGTGCCAATGAAGCACGTTGTTTTCAGACCACAATTTACCCCCCCCCCCCCTCATTTTCTTCAGCTAAATGACTTGGTTTTGTCTTGTTCGGTTATAGTACGGTTCGGATATAGCACGATCTCGTTTTGTGGACCCCGACCATCGTGCTATAACGGGGTCCTACTGTACTTACCAGATCATAAAACAGGCACAGTTTCCCTGTAGTTACATTTTAAAACCTGACAGAATATGCATATCTTCTCCAGCAGTTACTTAAGTATGGAAAGGATTTGACAATGATTCCACTATCCAAGAGGAGATCACTTTTGTCTGACTTTCAGCACTTTTGTGGCTAAAAACAAGCATGGGAGGACAGGATTTGCATGGTAGTGGTTGTACATAAGTATTATGATTGGGTGAGTGTTTTCAAAGAAACATTTTAGTCCAAAAATTGATTTCTTTCACTTTTTCCAGTTAAGATGAAAAGAATATTTTGTCCAGATGTGTTCCTACTTGACATATAAATGTCAAAGCTGATAAAAATTTTATTGAGCACATTTGTATTATTATTATTATTATTATTATTATTATTATTATTATTATTATTATTATTATTGAGCACATTATTATTATTTTTGAGCACATTATTATTATTATTATTATTATTATCAAGAGCATTATCATTATTATTATTATTAATATTATTGAGCACATTATTATTATTATTATTATTTAGCACATTATTACTGTTATTAATAATAATATTATTATTATTACTATTATTATTATTGAGCACATTTTTACTGTTAATATTATTATTATTATTATTATTATTATTATTATTATTATTATTATTATTATTATTATTATTATTATTATTATTGACCACATTATTATTATTGTTGTTATTATTATTATTATTATTATTATTATTATTATTATTATTATTATCTTTTTCAGCTGTCCAAGTTATTACTTGTCAGCCAACACAGTTTGCTTTATAATTTTGTGGCAACTTCACAATTTGGATGCAGTGTCGAATATGACCATACCACAACAGAGCAAGCTGATCAGGTGAGCTGCCTTAGCAAGATAATTACTTCTTTTTGCTGGTCACTAAAAATAAGGCATTTTTCAGTGTTGATTGGGAATAGGGCCTGGGAATTATTTTTTTTCAGGAGCAAATTGCTAAAAATGGTAATATTGCCTGATTTTGAAATATTTGTATTGGAACAGAGGCCCATTGTCTGGTCCTGTTTTCTCTTATTGTCCTTGAAAATCAAAGTCCTTCAGATTGTGGTCTCTTTTTGTCTTGCCTCTTTTAACAGATGGATATGGGTGTCATTTTTCCAACAGTGATGACAACAGTGATGTTATCTATTTTGGGTCAGAGTCTTTGTGTTAATGTTTTTAAAAGACACATATCATAGTGTGGTGGACAGGGTGTTCCATGCCACCTTTTTCATATGCCCGTCTTAATTTGGGCATATTGTGTTACAGCATTGTCTGTCCATCCATCCATTAACATTTTCTTGTTTGGTTCATAACTTTCTTGCTGTTGGAGGGACTTGTGTGAAACTTTGCCCAATATATATCATGACTAGATGGTGTGTCATGTACCATAGCCATGCCATCTGCCTCAAGGTCAATGTCATGGCAAGGGAATAGTCAGTGTTGTTGCCATGGAAAATTTAATTCTGTGACTTGTATCTTTGTCTGGAGTACAACTTTGAACCACTGAAAATACTTTAGTGAAAATGAAGCCAATTATATATCATATATAGATGGTGTGTTACATACCATAGCACAGGGTACACAGTGGACCTCAAAAACCTTGAAAACCCTAAAATTTCATTTTGACCTTAAAAACCTAAAAAAAGCCCCCCAAAAACTGAAGGAAACCTAAATAAAAAAAGATATTTAAAAAAAATTGAAAAAATGATGAACGGATCTACCATAACCTCACAAAAAATGCTTTTTTGCACACCATTTTTCATTAGGCTAGCCTAACGGTCAAGGAAGTGTGTGAATTATGCAAATTAAAGACATCCGGTCATTTTTTACTATCATTCATTTGATTGACCCATAATGGCATGTCATTGTTGGATCATCAACAGCATTAGCATTGCATTCACTTCAATCTTTGCACAGTTCAAAGTCCGTTTGCTTTCAACCTTTGTTCAGATTAAGATTCTTTTACCAGAAGTGTTTTAGGGTGCATCGACACAGTAAGGGGCCATTGTGTCATGGTCTCCGACGACAACACGTCCATTGTAATATATCTCCAATGTCAAGGAGGCTGACATGCCCTTTCTCTTTGCATGGAGGTGGAACCTCCTTTGCTGGATGCCTTGGAAGGGATAACCCTCCAAGCCAGCCACATTCCTCATAAAGCACCACATTCTGGGGAAGAAGAACGTATTAGCAGACAGTCTGTCCAGGTCGGGCAAACAGTCTTCATGGAATGGTCTCTTCACCGCTCCATAACAGAGTCCCTTCTCTTTATGGGGATATTCAAATTTTTAATAAATGTTATGCTCTCCATGGAGATAATCTTGTAACTGCTTTGTGTCTTAACCTCAAATTTTTTTTAAAACCTTGAAAAAAACTAAAAAAAACCTCAAATTTTTAAAGTTAATTCACTTTTAACCCTGATAGCAACACACACCCAGCCTTTAGGTTAATATAATGCAGTAACCTCTATCCATGTATAGGTATAACTTTTGAAACAAAGAAGATATTTTAATAATATTTTAGGTCGATATATGTCCTGACATGACAGTGTATGCACAGTTGTACCCGCTGTCTCAAGTTCAGGGTCACAACAAGGGATAATGCAAGTCAATGAAACTCCTACAGATATTTTGATGATATTTTAGCTTGATATATGTCCTGACATGACAGTGTCTCATGTATGCACAGTCGTACCCCTTGTCTCAAGTTCAGGGTCACATCAAGGGATAATGCAAGTCAATGAAACTCCTACAGATATTTTGATTACTAAGATGATTGATGTTCTATTGCACTTGTCTACATTATTTTGATCCATGCAGTGAATATTTTTCCCTTGTGTCAGTAATGGCAAACAGAAGCAACATAGAAGTATTTAAGTTGGAAAGAATGTTATATTAATTGTCTATTCTCATTTGTTTCAGAATGTGGAAAAATGTTCTGCAGTTTTCAGAAAATGTACGGACTTCCACAAGTGCTGAGAAGAATAAATGGGTAGAAAGTTTAAGTTTAATGGAGAAACATTTTAAGAAATTTGTGAGAGAGATCAGGGAATTGTTTAGTCTCAATTTATAGCATTGTTTGGCAGAATTTCTTTAGAAAGAAATGTATCAGTTTACTCTAAATAGGTGCCAGAGATGCTGTACCACAAGGGCCATAATTGACCCAGGTAATAGGTCATTTTTTCAGCATGCATACAAATAGATACGTTTGACTTCATTTTGTTGGGGATAGTTTGAATTTGTACAGAAATAAATTTTTGGAATGGATGTTACTGTTTGCAAGGCTAAAAATAACCTTCAAAGAATGTCGGCCAGGTTCAGCAAAAAAAAGTCTATTTTGGTCAAATTCAAAACATTCAGAGCTTTCATTAATAGGTGTTTCAATAGAGAACCAAGAACATATTACAATACAATGTTTATCATATCTGTATCTTCAACATATTACAATACAATGTTTATCATATCTGTATCTTCAACATACTACAATACAATGATTATCATATCTGTATCTTCAACATACTACAATTCAATGTTTATCGTATCTGTATCTTCAACATATTACAATACAATGTTTATCATATATGTATCTTCAACATATTACAATACAATGTTTATCATATATGTATCTTCAACATATTACAATACAATGTTTATCATATCTGTATCTTCAACATATTACAATACAATGTTTATCATATCTGTATCTTCAACATATTACAATTCAATGTTTATAATATATGTATCTTCAACATATTACAATTCAATGTTTATAATATATGTATGTTCAACATATTACAATACAAAGTTTATCATATCTGTATCTTCAACATATTCAAAGATCTTTGTGGTTATCATTTGAAGCATTGACAAAAAATAGAAATAATGGTTATTTTGAATATGGAAAACCCCAAAATCTTTTATTATCTGGCCAAAAATACCTTTTTTCATTTTTGGGTCCAAAAATTATTTCTGTAAAAAATTCTAACATTCGTGTACAAAATTAAATCAAATTTATATATTTGTAAGCATGTTGAAATAAAATCACCTGTTACCTGAGCCAGAAATCACCCTTATAATGTGTCCTCTTTTCTCCACAGAGCAACTTACAGGATTTATGACTCTGATAGCATGTCCTACTAGCCACAATGTCACATACAGGATTTGTGACTCCGATAGCCTTTCCTACTATCCACAATATAATATTTACAGGACCTGTGACTGGCCTGTCCTACTATCCACAGCATAACTTTATTGAGAATTGTTGAATTTTAACCAGATTTTGCATTTAGGTCTCGCTGAACAGTTTTTTTTTTTTTATTGTTTTTATTTTCATCAGATGATGACAGATTGCTCAAAAATTAGAATAATTCTACATTAAAGATACAAATAAAATCTAGTTAATGGTTTTTGTGGAAAGCTTGTAAGATTTTGATTACGGTATTCAGGTCAGTACTTTGTATAACTTACAGCTTTTATACTGAATCATCACTAGCCCAAACCCCTCTCTTGTATTTCTGATATTTTTAATATTTTCCTGTGACAAGGCAGCCCAAACAAACAATATGGACCTTATCCATGATTAAAGTTCACTGTTGTTATAACAAATTGGCATGCTCCTCAATACCCCTCAATCATCAAAATCTTTGAGATATTTACCTCTGTACCATACATACATCAACACATAAAGCAAGTTAGCCATTAATTTGAAACCTAAGTTATGCATTTGATCTCCAGTGCTAGTCTAACTGTGAAAGGCAGTCACCAACATATCCATAAATTTTCAAGCCTAATTCAAAGTGAATTTAAGCCAAGTGACAGATTTAGTTTCTGTGTGAATTTATAAACTCTAGGCTCATTTTTATTAGGCTCATGCCTTCTACTCTAACAATTGGTGGAGGGGGTACTTCTCAGTTCCAAAACGGGGTGGGGTGGGGGGCACTTTTGAATAAATAGCAACCTTAAAACATATAAAATTCAAAATGGTTTGTTTCTTATAATTTGTCAATGAATGAGAAGCTATCATATGGAGCAACAGCAAATAGACACCTTCACACCTCATCTTTTACCTTCCCCACTTGAACCTAAAATTACCTTCTAACATGTCAGTATCATTATTTTTCATAGTTGATAAACCAAGTAGCCTTAGTACCTGGTTTTCATAATGAACTAGTACAACACAAGTAGTACAGTTCTTTGTGAAATCTCAAAATCTAGTGAATACGAGTTGTGAAAAAAAGTCTAGTTGCTTCACTTGCAAGTAACTGTGCAAAATGTGCATGCTGAAGTGCTTAAAAAGTATAAATGAAGCACAACATAGATAAACTAACCAGCACCCTTTCACTGATGTCATGAAGGAAGTCAAATCCATGCTACAACAGAGAAATGAGGCACAGTATAAGGGAGGTAACTCCTCGTGTAACCCAAAATATAGGGTCCAATGTTTATAAACTTAGCCCCATCATTAGGGAAACTTAAACAGTGAAATCATATACCCAGAATCCCCACCTCTTGATAAAACAATATTTATGTAAAATGTATGTTCTAATAACGCTAGGAATTTCACACACTGGTCAGCTCATGCTGTTGTTGAAGTTGTTATTTAGAGCAGTTTGTTTTCCTAGTGATTTCAGCATGCCTACAATCAAATCAAATGTTAAAAGATAATCATGCAAAAGAAATCAGGGATAGAGAAAAACACAATTTAGAAAGTGGCATCAATCATACCCAGCTGTCCAAGACTTGAATAAAGTTAATGTGGATACTTCTGTTTCTGTGCAAGCTCAAGAGCAACTGATGTGGCTGACTCCCAAGGAAATCTCTGATGTTCTTTAGGCTAGCAGTACCTCTTTGGCAGATGTTCTACCATACACCTTGAGGCTTACAAGAAAAGAAAATCAAAACTTCAAGAAGAATGCAGTCAGTCATCAGAATACTGTGAAGAAAATGTAATTATGAAGGTTAAAAAACTCAAAAATTTGTTTGGTTTTTCAACTCCAAACATGTGATATTCCAGCACCACATGTTATCATTGAGAAATGAATTAAACTGTGCATTACAGCTGCAGTCACTTGCACAAACTGCAGTTTCAGATCGAAAGGTGTGGAACTGTATGAATCAGATCGAAGGTGTGGAACTGTATGAATCAGATCGAAGGTGTGGAACTGTATGAATCAGATCGAAGGTGTGGAACTGTATGAATCAGATCGAAGGTGTGGAACTGTATGAATCAGATCGAAGGTGTGGAACTGTATGAAACTGTTCAAAAGGCTCATGGGTCTACTTCTGGTGTACTTATTGAAGCCCTGAAGTTTTAAATCCAAAGTTGGCATTCTGGATGTACTTTTAGTTCTCTCCTGTATGAACATTAAAGCTCCTGATGCACATGGATTACAGAGAAAACCGAATTCCTTATCTGTCAAGATGGTAGATCTAAATGGAGAAAAATCAGCAGTATGAACACCACATCAATCTCATTGTTGGGAACAATGATGTAGTTGATACAGATTATGATGTGTTCTATCCCTGTCGGCCACAGGCTGGGTGTGAGGTATAAACACAGAGTTTTGAAGTGTTAATTGATAGAAACATCAGAAGAAAATTAGTAATTTCCCTGCAAGTTGGTAACAGACTGTGCCAAGAGCTGAACTGTGATCACAAGAACAACAAGTGCAAGAAAAACTTTATAAATGAATAGTCAATTGCCTCAAGGGAATCCAAATTTCTAAAGAGGAATTTAGAAAACAGTCAGTCTTGTCAAATATTAAAGGTGTGCTCAGTCACAAGTGATGCAAGCTCTCAAATAGCAAAAGCCTTACACCAATATTCCACATTTTAAAAATTCATCCTCTAGTACACTTCAGATGTTTTCTTTATAGATTATGAACATTATACAAGTCAATCAAAAACATCATATTAACTACTGGCCTCAGAGCATATGATAGAAATTTTACAGTTGAAAAATTAAAATCATGTATTCGGGACAGATTTCAGTTAGAGCTTGTCCGACAGTGATCTTGGTGTACAACTGATGACGCTTTTGTTCAAAATTTAAAAAATGCTATTGAGAATGTAATACAGTAATTTTGCTTCCAGGGTCAGCATACAGCATGAATCCAGTCAATGGTCTTTTCTGTGCATCTTGCATTCTACAATATAAAGTTTCTTCCCTATGGTAAACATCTTGCATTCTACAATACATAGTTTCTTCTGTATAGGTAAACATCTTCAGCCCAGTACATCAGATATTAACAAATTACAGCCCAATTTAGATAAACTTTGCAGCCAAGGGAATTTAAAGCAGATGTCAAAATTGTCAGCCACTAACAAAGCTGAGAGCCTGCATTACTGTGTTTTCAATTATGCTCCAAAAATTACTTCTTGGAACCAGAATTTTTCTGGTCTGTGTAATTCAGCCACTCACTGTCTTCACTGGGATTGGGTCAGTCGGCAAGCTATTTCACTAAACACATAGGAGTGAAAGTTAAATCTCAAGATACATTTTATTAGGAATTGAAAAAAATTTATAGAAAGGGAAAATATGACAGGGAAATGACTTTTCAATACAAAAGAAATAGATACTTTCTTCGCAAGAAGATAAACAATCAATATGTAATAACTTTTCTCTGATGGACTTAAGGATGTTGCTGAGTAACGTAAATACAGTTTAAATCCAACAACATAAACAGCACAATCCTTAATAAAGAAAAACAACTGTAAATAACTTGTAATTATTATATTAGTTATAGATTACACTTTGGAAAGACATAATGTCCTTTGCACTCACCAGTGTTGCAACAAATTTGCTGTTTATTATTGACCGATACTGTTTTCAAAGATAAATGTGAAATTTCGATGTATATTTTATTGTGGCAAATATGGGAAACCTGTAGGCTTTTTGAGACTGACACCTTAGGATGTTGCAAGAAAAACAGTAGAATGATGATCCATTATAAGTTGTATTCATTACCCTCTGAAATGTGTAAGAATCATTATGTACCTGCTGGAGTTTTGGGTCCAAGCCAAATTGAACAGTTGTCTGAGTTGACTGTTTTCTTACTTAAAATGCCATGCAATTGCTGCTTTTCAGCAAGTTTTTCCCATCATGGCATGTGATGCTTGATTGTGTGCGTCTACAGAAGTTATTCTTGCCAAAAAAAAGAGCATTTTGTAAGCTAGAGCAATAAATGGAAACTGCATTACCTAGCAGGCATGGAAATTATTGTTTACCAAAGATATTTAATTCACAACCAATCACTTCTCCTGTACCACATTGTCAACAATGTTATAAACCTGGTTTCAACAATGTTATAAACCTGGTGTCAACCATGTTATAAACCTGGTGTGCTGTAATGCTCATTCAGACTAGCTTTGTTGTCAGATAGGGTAAAGTAGTTTACAAAAGGTCAAAAATGTAATTTATTGTAACAGATTAGGTCATCCCAAATCTACCATTTCTTAAATTACTGATATTTTTTTTTTATTACCTTGTGAATAGGATTGAAATTGAGGTGAACTTACAAAAGGGGTAGTTATCCTGAAGATTGAGTTTATTGTTCTAAGCCTTCATTCAGAAGCAAGTTTCCTATATAATAAAAAGAAAAGTTTTGTTTACTGTGTAAATACCAGATATATTACCTCTTGTGGTACAAAAACGATATATTTTTTACTTATATATTTTTTACTTATATATTTTTTACTTATATATATTTTTACTTGTGGCTTTGCCCCTCTTAAAAATATTTAAATTTTTTACACCACATAATTAAATATATCCAGTATTAATGTAGGAAACAAAAATATCCTCTGTTTGTTTTCACAGTCTCGATGACACTAAAATAGTCATCCTCAGGAATCAAGTACATTATTAATAACAAATCATGCCACATCTCATTAAAATCTTTACCAAAATAACCAATCTCCATTTGCATCTTACACAGGTTTGCTCTAATACCAACCAAATATGTTAGTGTAGCTGGAACCAACTAACTATGTGGTTAGGTCGGGTACTTTCATGAAATCTCCAATGTTTTCAGTGATTACATAAACCACTTGAGTAAATCAGAGATTATGTGAATTTACTTAAGTACTATTCTAAAGTAGGTTGATTTTTTTACTATTAACCAATTTGTCTTCTTGGATATACACATTTTTATAGAGGAATAAATTATTTTCTTACGAGTTTTTATTTTCTCATATTAATCCCAAAAGCCTGGAAGGGGATTGTGGGAGGAGGGAGCGGAGTTGATGGGGGTGCAGTTCTAAAAACTTTTATGGATTTTTTTTTTACAGTGTGAAAAATGAGAATAGTCTCCTTATATATCATATATAGAATGGTACAGCAACAGTTTGTATTTGTATCATATATAGAATGGTACAGCAACAGTTTGTATTTGTATCATATATAGAATGGTACAGCAACAGTTTGTATTTGTATCATATAGAATGGTACAACAACAGTTTGTCATCAATTTTGCATTAATTGTGCTTTTTATAAGGAAATGAGTGCGATGGATCTCAGGATTGGTCAAGTTGCTGGTCAACCAGTTTTCATACTAAGTACATGCATATAATGGTTTTAAGAAATTTATCAAACTTGCTTATGACCTGAAATAAAGTAAGAAATAGAGATAAAAAGAATATACTAGACACAAATCCAACTCTTTTGAAGGTATTGATATGAGTTGTTGGTATAGTTTGAATATTATTACATTCTTTTTAATCATATAAATACTTTATTATTTTTTTTATGCATGGTTTTATTAAGCCACTTTT
The DNA here is from genome assembly GCA_029931535.1 of Margaritifera margaritifera. NCBI lineage: Eukaryota > Metazoa > Mollusca > Bivalvia > Unionida > Margaritiferidae > Margaritifera > Margaritifera margaritifera. The sequence continues at coordinate 2,842,133 of JAQPZY010001459.1, forward strand.
CAGTCCACAAGGATACTATATCAAGTATCATTCACCTTACCTTCTCTGTCAGGAAAACAGAGTTATTTCCCCTCTTTTAAACCAAATACTTCAAGAGTGCTTCATAATATAGTCAGTCTGAAGCTGTGTCTGTAGCAATACACTTGCCATGTGCGGTCACCATTTAGCTCTTCTGGTCAAAGGCTTGAAGAGCTAATGCGATGGTCCTGCATGTGTCATCCATTAGCAAATGTTTTTTCCCACTACTCCGCCATTACTATCGCTGCTCATCCAGAACAGATGGTGGTATTCACAGTGGGTTTTCACCAAAACACTTCTTCAGATACGCAGTTATATCCCATGGTGGCTGAACGCATGGTTATATCAACATGGGATTTTCTCTAAAACACTTCTTGCAGTATGTAGTTGGCGGCCTTCTTGAAAATCTTGTAATCGCTACTTCTCCTGAACTGATGATAATGTTGACACACAGGAAACAATTATTACATGTAGTTGCTCCTAAACGAAAATGGTGCTGATCTTACCTTCAAAATGCGGCTGAATCTGCCTGGTCCTGGCAGGATTTGAAACTGCACACTTCTGGTTTTCCAAGTGTAAAAAGTTTTGAAAGATGCAATAGAGCTGTTATATCTTGGGACTGAGCGGTGGGGGCAGATTAGTGTGTAGTCATTTTCCTATATATTTTAAAATACAGATATGTATCACAGGGTAGGTTTTATCCCCAGCTTATTTTCCGCCACACAAATGACCCTAGAATAGCCCCTTTCCTCCTGCCGAAAAAAAATGCAGGTGTCTTTTGCCCCACGGGTAAAAGTCGCTCTAGGATTATTTAGGGACCAACCATTTAATTATGGGGGTGGGCTCTGGGATTTTCTTTTGGGGCTCGATTTAATTTTTTAATTTTCATTTACCTCAAGATAATTCATTTAAAAAAAAATATATATATAATTTATGTAAATTAGTTCTTTTTACCTCCCTCCCCCCTCCGACAGTTCTACAGACCTATACAAACAAATGACCATCCCAAGACATTTTACTAAGTTTGAGCATAACTTTGTGATTCATTAGGTTTTTAAAAGAGCAATAACTCCTGCAAAGCTTGTGATGCTGCATGTCTTTCCAGGTGTACACCATCAAGCCAGCTATGCCATGTCTTGCTGAAAACGAGTGCGCTTTGCTAAAACTTGGCAGCACAAATCTGTGCAAAAAAAGTGTATACATGTATAATGTGCCATTCATGTGACACAGAGCAGGTGAGAGTGCCAAAAGAAAAAAATGCTGAAAGTGCAGTGTGTGTGTTGGGGCTGGTCATGGAATTTGCCCAAGTTGTGGTGGCATGGCAATGTCAAGAACACTAAAACGAATGGAGAATAAGGCACTGAGACAGTTTGACAAGGTCATTGATCTCAAGACCACTAAAACGTTTCAGTTAGGATAGCTGGTTAATTTACTATATGACAAGGTCATTGGCGAGTTTAAAGTCATTAAAAATGTTTTAATTAGAGATAGCTGGTTAATTTATTCTAGGACAAGGTTATTGTTTAGTATAACAACACTAAAAAAGTTTCATTAGGGATAGCTGGTTAATAGGCTATATACAAAATTTTCTACATTCACATGTTTGAATGAGTTGCTTCACAGAGAGCAAATAACCCAAGGTGAATATGATGATGCACTTGATGCATTATTGGTGAGTAAGCAGCCGATTTGCTTTGCTGAATAGGCAGCCCAAGCCTCATGGCCAGTTCCGGCTTCTAGATAAAAAAATCGATTTGCTCCACAACCAGTTTGAAACTTGTAGATAGTTGCAGTGGCCAGTTTCCACAAATGACATCGGCTGTTTGATAGATGAGATTCTTAGCCAGCTCAAGAGCAAAGAAAAGTCGCAGCAAATTACCAGCCAGAGTAAAGCTAGGTACTAGTCCTGATGTTGCAAAAGACTATTGCGTCAACATGCCAAAATGACACAGTCTTTAATCTGACACTTATGTATTTCTAGATGCTATGACTCCTGGTATACAAGCTGTACTCAAGAATAACCTTGGTGAACTGGGTGGTCTGAAGTTTAGTCTGGTGTTGATGGCACAGTTGAAAAAAGTTGTACCAGGCCTACAAAACGTATATGACGATGAATCTGAGCTAGATGTTGTTAAAGTAAAAGCCCATTTCTGAAATGAGGCCATTGTCATACTGTGCACTGATGAGATAAAGAAGCAGAAAATTGCTGAAAACTTGAAATAGCCCAGAGAGCATTGGACTTTGTTATTACAAAGTGTACTTATTGGCAAAGCTCGTGAAGTCTACACTTCACTGTCAGTACAACAAAGCACTGATTATGATGTGGTTAAGGAGTACATCTTGAAAGCGTATGAGTTGGTACCAGAGGCATCGACAAAGGTTTAGGAATTGTAGAAAAGAAACTGGACAAACTCATGTCGAATTTGCAAGGGAAAAAGAACAACTATTTGATAGGTGGTGCTTAGCCAAGAAAGTTGATCAAGATTATGATAACCTCAGACAGCTTGTATTAATTGAGGAGTTCAACAGGTGCATCCATAGTGATGTTAAAACGTATCTTGATGAGCAGAACGTGGAGACTTTGGAAAATGCTGCTCATATGGCTGATGATTATTCCTTGACTCACAAAATTTCATTTGGCAATAAGTCGTCCTCTCAGCAGTTTTCTGGTAAAAAACCATTTCAATCTCATACGAGTACTTCCAAATTTCACAACAGCACAACTGTTAGGAATCAAACATCGGATAAGACTGATCAGAAATCCTTGTCTCTTCCTACATGCACTTATTGTAAAATGAAAGGACACGTTATTTCTGATTGCTTTAAATTGAAAAATAAGCAACAGAGTAAAGAAAGAGTTTTTCCAAATGCTCTTGTTTCACAGAGGTCAAGGTCACGGTCTTGTATTGAAAGCAATACATTTGTTGGGTCAAACAAACCCCAGTCTGATTCTATTTTGGAGGCTTATGAACCATTCATGTCAGAAGGTTCTATATCACTTATTGGTGATTCTGCCAAGCCTATCCCAATTAAAATATTAAGGGACACTGGAGCTTCTCAAAGTCTTTAATTTTCAGGTACTTTGCCTTTGTCTTAGGAGTCTTCCTCTAGTGAAAGTGTTCTTGTTCAGGGAGTACAGTGCGGCTTTGTAAATGTTCCTCTTCATTGTGTAAATTTGGCATCAGACTTAGTTTCTGGACCTGTGACTGTTGGGACAGTGACTTCTTTACCCATGGAGGGTGTTCATTTATTACTAGGCAATGACCTAGCTGGAGATAAGGTTGTGGTTAATCCACTTGTAACTGACAAGCCTTGTTTGGATCAGAAAGTTGATCCTGTCGAAATTGAAATCCCTGATTTGTACCCTGCTTGTGCAGTTACTAGAGCTATTTCAAAAAGAGCTCTTGAGTGTGATGTTGATCAGGATATTATTCCTTTAGCTGACACATGTATTGGTCAGTCTTTTGATGAGGTCACTTTTTCCTCACGTATTGATCAATCAAACGGTATTGATCACAGTGATCCTCTTTTGGCAACTCATTCTCTTTGTTTTAATCAGGGTGACAAACGACAATCCCTTGTCGTTGAACAGGAGCAAGATCCCGATATATCTTGTTTGTTTCAGAGGGCTATTAGTGAAACTGAAGCCACACAAGTTCCAGTGTGTTACTTTGTGAAAAATGGGGTCTTTATGAGGAAATGGAGACCACCTGAGGTACCCGCTGGTGACGAGCGGTCAGTGAGCTATCAAACTGTTGTTCCTAAGTCATATCGACAGGAAATTCTTAATGTAGCCCATGAAACTCCTTTGGCTGGTCATTTATGAGTCCGTAAGACTTATCACAAGATCTTGAATCATTTTTATTGGCCGAAACTCAAAAGTGATGTTTCTAAATACTGCAGATCTTGTCACCCTTGTCAAATGGTAGGAAAACCCAATCAGAAAATACCTAAGGCTCATTTGCAACCTATTCCTGCATTTGATGAACCATTTAGTAGAATAATGGTAGACTGTGTTGGTCCTTTACCTAAGACCAAGTCAGGCAACCAATACTTGTTGACCATCATGTGTGCATCTATAAGATTTCCAGAGGCAATTCCTCTGAGAAATATAAAAACTAAAACTATTGTGAAAGCTTTGGTGAAGTTTTTTACACTTGTTGGCCTTCCCAAATCTGTCCAGTCGGATCAAGGGTCAAATTTTATGTCTGGAATTTTCCAACAAGTTATGCATGAATTAGGCATCCAACAGTTTAAATCTTCTGCCTATCACCCTGAAAGTCAAGGTGCTTTGGTAAGATTTCATCAGACTTTGAAGAATATGATTCTATCATATTGCTTTGATACAGAAAAGAATTGGGATGAGGGTGTTCATTTGTTGTTGTTTGCTGTTAGGGAATCAGTTCAAGAATCGTTGGGTTTTAGTCCCTTTGAACTAGGTTTTGGTCATACTGTCCGTGGACCATTGAAATTATTGAAAGAGAAACTTCTATCAAATGAAGATTCAAAGATTAATCTTCTTGATTATGTCTCTGATTTCAAATACAAATTGTCAAAGGCCTGTGAAGTAGCAAGAACTAATCTTCACACTACCCAGTCAAAAATGAAATTAAGGTATGACAGAAATACACAGGAAAGGAGTTTTAAACCTGGTGACAAAGTTCTGGCTCTCTTTCCCATACCTCAGAATCCTCTTCAGGCTAAATTGTATGGTCCTTATACCGTTGAAAAAAAAGTAAATGACTTAAATTATATCATTAACACTCCTGGGAGACGGAAACAGAAACAACTTTGTCATATAAATATGCTAAAGGAATATTTTGACAGAGATGGCCCAGCTAATTATTCAGTTAATTTAGTTGTACCTGTCCCACACAGTGAAGATATCAACAATGGAGTACAATCAGACTATAGTGACTCTGGTATAACCAATCTTCGGAATTCAGAAATCTTGAACAATCTAGACCAGAAACTTTCACATCTACAACAACAGGAAAGAAATGAACTAAAACAGCTATTACATGAATATGAGCACTTGTTTCCTGATGTTCCAACACGAACAAGTAAAATTTATCATGACGTTGACATTGTAGATTCTGCGCATGTGAAACAGCATCCTTATAGGATGAATCCTCTCAAACAGAACTATTTGAAAGAGAAATTCAGTATTTACTGGAGAATGATTTCATAGAACCAAGTAAAAGTAACTGGAGTTCACCATGTATTCTTGTTCCCAAGCCAGATAATACATTCCGTATGTGTACTGACTATAGAAAAGTCAACAGTGTCACCTAAACAGATTCATTTCCAATCCCAAGAATGGACGATTGCATTGATAAAATTGGAAATGCGAAATATGTCACCAAGTTTGACCTTTTATAAAGATTCTGGCAAATTCCATCGACGGAAAGGGCAAAAGAAATTTCAGCATTTGTAACTCCAGATGGACTTTATCAATATAAAGTAATGCCGTTTGGAATGAAAAATTCGCCTGCAACGTTTCAACATCTGATGAACATGATAACATCTGGTCTTGATAATTGTGACGCTTATATGGATGACGTCATTATCTACAACAACACCTGGGAAGATCATTTGGAAATCATTCGAAAATTCTTCAATCGACTCAGCGATGCGAATCTGACAATTTGAGCAAAAGTGAGTTTTGCCATGCTTGTGTCACATTTTTAGGACATATTGTGGGACAAGGTCAAGTTAAACCTATAGAAGCTAAGGTCAAAGCTATCTCTGAATTTCAAGTACCAATTTGTAAAAAGCAACTGATGCGATTTCTAGGTATGGCTGGATATTATCTGAAATTTTGTTTTCCAAAATTGCTGAACCTTTGACAAGTTTATTGAGCAAGAAAACCAAATGTCATTGGTCTGACAAGTGTCAGGAATCTTTTGACAAGTTAAAGGCCATGCTTAGGAATGCACCAGTTCTTTCTGCACCAAATTTCAGCCAATCATTTAAATTATCTGTTGATGCAAGTGATGTAGGGGTTGGTGGAGTATTGATTCAGGAAGACAAAAGTGGTGTGGATCACCCTGTGTTATTTTTCAAAAAAACTAAACAAGCACCAGAAAAATTATTCCACAATTGAGAAGGAATGTTTGGCTTTGATATTAGCGTTACAGCATTTTGAAGTGTATGTTACCTCAGCTCTTTCTCCAATTATTGTGTACAGTGATCACAATCCCCTTACCTTCATCAACAAAAAGAAAGATATAAATCGGAGATTGTTGAGATGGAGTTTAATATTGCAGGAATATAACATTGACATCAGACAGATCAGGGGAAAAGACAATGTGATTGCAGATGCACTATCACGTGCATAGAAATGTTATATTGCTTGATGTAATTAAGTTCAGTATCATAAACATTTTGTTATGTAATTTTGGTTATTATAGTATTAGATGTATATTCAAAAGAAAGCTTTATTGCATAAATCTTTCTTTTTCTTTATGAGGGGAGATGTTATGTATGATGTTTATATAATATTATATATATTTTAGGAAATTATAAATGTTTCTTGACTTTAATATTTGCTTAAATCTTAATATTGTTTATCAGGAAAAATATGTTTAACTAGTGTCCTTGAGTTAGGTTGTTTACTTCAGATTTGAGCAAAAGGATAGTTTTGATAAACAAAATGTTTACCAAATTTGAGGTCAAGGTTTATTTTGTTTACAGATAAAACTGGAAAATCCTTAGAGTTATGTGTAAAAAGTCATGTCATACAAGTAAAATTCCATTAAGATGACACATATTCTAGAACATTCTGTCATGTGACCAATCTTTATATATACCATGTTTAGTGGACAGTTTATCAGTTTCGACATTTGTATCAGTCTAGCAAAGAGCTATTACAGTTGTGAAAAGTAATTCAAAATTCTGAGAGAGGAATAATTATAAATATTCATTGGATTGTAACAGTGTTCATAGACTTTTGGATTTTGGATTTTTAATTGATGATTTTGGAATGTATGTGAACTTATTCAGAAATATTTTGGAGTACTTCATTTTGACATCAGCACATGAAAGACTACTAGTACATCAGGACTTTGAAGACCATTGGCACATCATAACATTCAAGGATACAGCCGTGAATTCGGAACATTCTATATTAGGACTTGTGATTAGAACACTAATTCTTATTGGATTATTTGGATTTTAATACACATTACTGTAAGTGTCTTTTTGATTTTTCATTTTAATTATCTAGAAATAAATTGCTTGTTGATTTTTACTTGATTTGTTGGTTTCACTTTCTTTCTGTTACATTTTTTTAGACCATAGAGTCGTAACACCATGCTAAGTTACATTGAAGAATACATGCGTGAGGGATCTGGATGAATAATTGACCGATGCAAAGTGCTTGAACTTCAAATATTACAGTACTGCCCGTTTCTTGGATGTAGCTACATTCCAACACCAAAGTCGGGGTCAGTTATTAATGTGTTGAACAAGGACAACCATTGCTTTGAGTGGGCAGTCTTGTCGGCTCTTTACCTAGCAGACGATCACCATGTTAATTGGCCATGAAAGTACTGTCAGCATTTGGGCAAGCTTGACTTTACAGGCTTTGACTGTCCTGTGGAGGTTAGTGATATTGGCAAGTTAGAGTGCCACAACAACACTATCGCAGTTAGTGTCTTTGGTTCGAAAAAGGCCTATACCTGCGAAAACAAAAGGCAACATTCGATAGACCTCTTGCTGATCACCAAAGGTGAAAAGAGCCACTATACCTGGATAAAAAATGTAAGCCGCCTGGTATGTCATCACAGCAGACACAAAGAGAAGAAGCACGTCTGCTGCCGCTGCCTATATATCTTTAGTCAGGCCAACCTATTGGAAAGTCCACACGAAAGATTGCCGCGGTATAGGAGGAAATAATCCCCAGCATGTGTCCTTACCGGGGCCAGGCAAGAACATAATTCCAGAACCACCACCGCCAGATGTGCATCCCGTACATTATTTATGCAGATTTTGATGCACTAAACGTGCCAGTGGAAGGCCCTGCCAGTGATCAAAAAAAAAAAGAAGAAAAAAAAAGAAAAAAAAAAAGCAATACATAAAGTCGTTGACCAGGTTTCATGTAGCTTGTGCTACATAGTTGTTCGCAGCAATGGCATTTCAAAGGAGCCAGTGTTATACTGTGGCAAAGATGCTGTTGCCATGCTCATCCAGAGTCTCAAGTGTGAGATGGAAGAGATCAGGGAAGAGCTTCATTGTCTGGCTAAGATTTGAATGGATGGAGATGACTTCAAGGCTTTCGAGAAAGTCACAGACTGTCACATCTGTGGCAAGGATAGGGTGCGAGACCACTGCCATATTACCGACAGGTACCGCAGCGCTGCCCACAAAGCATGTAACCTCAAGCTGCGCATCTACCCAGAAAAAATAAAGGTGCCAGATGTGTTTTATAACCTACATGACTACGACAGTCGCCTTATCACGGAGGCTATTGGAACAGCCTCATATGGGAAAATAAGCACCATTCCAAACAACACGGAGAAGTACATGATCTTTTCACTAGGGCAGCTACAGTTTATTGACAGTCTCCAGTTGATAAATAGCAGCCTGGAAAAGCTGGTAGCTAAAACCTGCCTAGGGAGGCATTCATTGTCACGGCAAGACACACAATGCTTGGTGCTGACGTTAACCTTCTTATATGCAAAGGCCTTTACTCATATGAATACACGAGCAACTGGTAGCTATGCAAAGAAAATCAGCTTCCACCGATAGAGGCCTATTATAGCCAACTCAGCCGTGCCGGTATTACCGAAAAAGAATAAGAGCATGTGGAGAGTGTTTGGAAGACAACTTGGCTGCCAAAACATGGATAGCTGCGACGACCTCTATCTCAAGATTGATGTTCTTCTGCTAGCGGACTTGTTTGAGGCATTCCACGACACCTTGCTAAAGAACTATGGCCTAGACCCGGCCCATTACTACAGCGCAGCAGGAATGAGCTGGAATGCCCTACTAAAATCACAAGTACCAAGCTCGAGCTGCTGACAGACATCAACATGCACCTATTTATTGAAAACGGCATCTGTTGCGGCATTTCAATGGCGAGCCGGCGTCATGCGAGAATGAACAACCCAATGTGTCCTGACTTTGACAGTGAAAAGCCAAACAGCTGGATAAATTACTTTGATCCAACAACCTCTACGCTTGGCCATGATGCAGAGTCTACCAACTGGTGGTGTTTAGTGGGTCAAACCGCCCGCATTCAAATAAATTGCAGCGGACGCACCAAAGGGTTACATCCTTGAAATCGACATCAAGTATCCTAAGGAGCTTCATGACGTGCATATTGACCATCATATGGCTCCAGAAACCACGAGCCTTTCACTGAAAGCATGAATTTCCCAGCCTACGCAAAAAAGAGCATTATGTGGTTCATTACCAAAACCTCCTGCGCTACACCAGACTAGAAATGCGTGTCACCAAAGTCCATCCGGCAAGAGAGTTTGATCAAAGCGCGTGGATGGCGCCATACATGCAGCTAAACACAGACGTACGAACCAAGGCAAACTCAGAGTTCGAGAAAGACGTCTTCAAGTTGATGAACAACAGTTTTTGGGAAGACCATGGAAAACCTAAGAAAGAGAATGTGGGTGGATCTTGTGAGGTCTGAAGGTGAGGAAGACAAGCTGCGTCGTCTGATTGACGATCCAGCGTTTCAGTCGCGGAAAATCTTTAGAGGCAACCTTGTTGCTGTTCATTCTACAAAAGCCAATCAGAAGCTCAACCGCCACATTTATTCAGAGCAGACAATTCTTGATCTGAGCAAGTACCTTATGTGTGACTTGACAACAGTCTGCTGATGAGCATAGAGACCGCTGATGTCTACCGAGATATGGCCGAAGATGTTCACCTGTATGACATGATTGACTATCCTAAAGATCATCCTGTCCAACAGCACGGCAAAAAAATGGTCGTACACAAGTTTAAGGGTGAGTGCGCTGGAAAGCCCATCACCGATTTTATCGACCGCCGCTCCAAGATGTACTCCATATTAGTCGGGAGGCCACGAGGCCAGAACAGAGATACGTAAGGCCAAAGGCATCTCGAGGACAGTCGTAAGGGCCGGTCTTGGGCATCACCTCCACTTCGAGAGCCTTAGAGAGAAAGAAGCGTATCGGCACTACATGACTGCCATATGCAGCGCCCACCACAAATTGGGGGTGTACCGCCTAAACAAGACATGTCTTAGTCCGCTGGACACCAAAAAGTGGATTGCGCCAGACGGTATTACGACGCTGGCATATGGCCACTACCGCCTTTAAATTTGCCCGCCAAGAACCAGTTTGGCTTTCATGCAGCCCTTTGCGAATCAGCGGCTGAAGCGTTTGCCGACTTTGTCACCCTTAATGTTGTTTAAGTCATCGATAAAGTCCACGTCAGTCTTTTTCCGGTCGCGGCTGTGCGAGTACGTTAGGTCGTGTCGGTAGCACGCGGCACCTACACGCGTTATTGTGGTCTCACCAGGCTTGAGTCGGCCGTCGCCGTCTGGTCGAATCTCAATACTGGTGCCTGGCCCACAGAAGTTGTGGCGCGGGATACTTGTTCCAGGGCAGCCCCTGCAGCTGTTCAAGGCTGGCAGCGATGTCGCCGCCATGTTTGCGTTCGCGGCGCCCTGTCGTACCGACAAGCACTAGAACACGCGATGATGGTGAACTTTTCGAACCCGCATACCGCACAGTTTCCTTGGAGCGCGTGTTTCCCATTTCCCGAGTCTCAGTGTTTTGCCTGCAATGCAGACAATATGCGAGTATTTTTAAAGGACGTAGTGACATTTTAATAGCATGGACATCATTGACATTTCATCCACAAAATAGCTCCAAAAGCCTTGGCACAACTGGGTCCTGCCTCCCGTCCGCATCCGGGCGCTACTTATTGGCCCCTCTGGTTGTGAAAAGACGCAGCTGATGCTGAACCTTATGACGCACAGGATGAAATGGAACAGGCTTTACGTGGTTGCCCCCAGTGCGAACGATTAGAAATGCTACGACATCCTGGAGCAAATTAATAACGCCTCCAGTTTTGAGCAGGCCAAAATACTGGCAGAGGCCTCGGGCAAAAAACCGAGCGACGAAACACCGTGACGTTCAACTCCGACGTCGAAGAAAACCCAAGCTCTAATAACCTAGACCACAACCAAGACAACGGTTACGTTTATGACGACGTGATACTCGAGAGGCAAAAATAATCTTTGCATCTCGTTAACCGTATTGTACTTGGCTCAGCGATACGCTTATACGCCAAAGGTAATTCGCGACAATGCAAATATGGTGGTCCTCTTCCGCGGGACTAACGTCCATGCCCTGCGGAACGTGCCTACCACATGGTGGGCCATCCACATGAACTGGCACGATTTTAGTCGTTTCTTTGACGAAGCAACGGACATACCCCACAGCTTCGCCCTCCATATCCCTTACCAGCACAGGCCCAGTAAAGTTTCAGGCTGGTCTTGATGTTGTTGTTGTTGTGGGTTTAACGCCATTTTTCAGCACATGAAAGGCTATACATGGCGGCCAGTATATTTGGTGGAGGAAGAGCCCGGGGAAAACCCGGGAAGAATCACCGACCCACGGGATGCTACTGGCAAGCTCTCTCACATACCCACGTAAGCCGAGCCCGAGACTCGAACCCACGCAGACAGAGGTGAGATGTGTGAGTGATCCGTAAATGTGAGCGCCTTAGACCACTCGGCCACCCAGGGCCCCTGGGCTGGTCTTGATAAGGCGTGGATTGTTTCAAATGGAAGTCTTGCAATGTTTTGCAAATACATTCAAACACCGTGCCATTTACCATAATGCCAAGCGCGAAAGACAAGATACAAATAATGTAGTATTATTTGTACAGACGATGTTGCTTGATTGGCTTCACAGTTTGGTAAACTGTACAACTCTGCGTTTATTCAGAGAATCCCAGTGACAAAAAAAAAAAAAGAAAAGAAAATGTGATAGACACTTTCCTGCACACTATCCTTGTCAATACCCTCATTTGCATATGACCTAGTTGCGAATCTCTGTTCGGTAGGTCTCTTCCTTATAGAAGCCGTATAGAATCAGCAAAAATATAAATAAATTAACAAAATGGAAAAACTATTTTTAAAAATCTCTAAATTTGTTGTTTATTTCTCGAAAATTCGTATTATTTTTCTCGAAATAACGTTGTTTTTTGTTTCTGTTCGAAATGTCGAGGTTTATTACATTGCTATGTGACATTAATAGTCGAAATTTCGAGGGTTTTTTTTCTCATAATTGCGAGTTTTATTATTTTTTTTATATCTGTGACCTAAAGAGGCCTCCGTACTTCCTACAGGAGTTTTTGTCAAAAAGACATTCTCGTGTGACTACAATTAAAACAGAATCAGACTACATATTCAGTCACAATATTAATAAGTATCGATTTCAAAAGAAAGGAGACCTATATTTCGGTGTGATATATGTGCCCCCATTGGAATCGCGATTTAACTCTGCTGAAACAAGAATTAACAAAATTGGTCTTTGAGAAAAGTACCAGAGAGGACCGAGTGAAAAACTGCATGAAACAGAGTTTCTACTGTGTTTCCTATTTATGAAATCTGTCCCAATGAAAGATTTTGCTCTTCTTGCACACTTATAATTTGGAAACAAATTTGAAGGTCTGTGCTAAGAACGAACCAACAGGAAATGCTGTAGAATGCTATGTCTCGCCTGCATCTCCTGTACAGTACATGGTGTAAAACTTAACAAATTTAGCAAGAAACGTAAGTCATTACAACTACAATTTACTTTCTATGGGTGTTAACCATATGTAATAAAGATCAATGCACACATCAAATTGCATGACCAAACATGCAGCAGTATCCAGGAAAGTGAATTACATGTATTCAGCGACAAAGAGTGTCTGGCGTACTTGCCATGTAAATTATGATCGCTGGATATAACTAACTACAATATGTTTGAAAACTCTTTTGCTGGAGTGTCGCCACTAATTATAGATGCTAGTTTTATTAAAGAAAATTTCCACAATGTATCTGTTTCGAGTCTATCCCAAATAAACCCTAAAGTGTCCGACACTATCAAATCCATGCCCGACTTAAGAAGGATGTTAAAGGAGCAGATAAGATCAATTTATTTGAAGCAAATTTAATTATATATTGTTAGATCATTCATGCATTTTCGTTTAAAACTGCTGTTGTGCACGATCAGCCTCCGCCGACCCCCCCCCCCCCCCCCAACAACAAACTATGCATGCACAGAAGGCGAAAGGGTGATATGTTGTCATCGATAAAAACAAGTTTTGTACACTGTTTCCTTCATCTCACGGGAGCCTGGTACTCCATTCTTCTATTACAGTTCTTGCTTAAGTATGAGAGAGACAGTCCTATATTGTCGGGCATACTGTTCCATTTATATTGTGTGGACCGGGTGCACGATCGTAAACTTTTCTTGAATTAAGCAGAGAAAGACTCGAACTTCTACTTCAAGAAATAACAACAGCCCCATAATACACGTATGTAACAACCAAACCAAACAAAGCCGTCTGTGTATTTTGCATAATTATGCGTTTCTTATGGGAGATTTATATGCGGGAACTTATGCAAACAATGATTTTATCGATGTGGATGATTTTTTTTCTCTCGACAGTTTGATAAAACGCTTTACAATTTTTATAATACTTCATCTACAGCACGCCAGTTTGGTCTTGCCAAACACAGAATTTCGCAAAATACTGTACTTGACAATGAGGGTACTATTCTAATTGAAATCTGTAGAAATAACAATCTTTTTATCCTAAATGATAGATATGGTGAAGACCAAAACATAGAAACATTCACATTAGGAAACATTTATGTGATTGACTGTCTGATAGGATCAGTTCATGCTCTAATGTACGTTGATAATTTCAGCATAACAGACCTTGACTCATTTTACACAGACGGACATTCGTTACTCACAACTACTTTTAAATTCACGCGTACTGAAAATCTAGAAATGTATAAAAATAAAAATAAAATATCATTTGGGGAATCAAAATGGAAAGACAAAATTTTTTTTTTTTTAATAACATTAATTGTATTGAAATTGCTGAAATATATAACATCATCAAACGAGCACAACAAAATATTAATGGAACACATAAAGAAATTATGATGAATATCTGCCTTTTAGTTTCCAAACATTTATTGATTCAGCTGAGAAAGAAAAAGTTTCGAAAATAATACGGGTGTAAATGATGGTAATGATAATAAAAAAAATCAGATACACATTGGTTTGGACGTCAGTGTCAATGTGCATGAAGACAACACCATTTAGCTCGGAAGACACAATATAATTCTGTCAGTCAGCAAAAAGTAATCTCCAAAGGGCAGGCAATTACTACAAACAAACAATGAATGATCAAATAAAAAAAATTAATGTTGCTACGGAAGTGAAACTGAAACAAATTAAAAGTAAACATTCAAAATATTTTTGGTAGATTATCAACAGTTTGGAAAACTGAAGCGATGTCAAATCAAACATTAGATGATGATGACAACATTTAGGTACTTGACATGGACATGGACAATTCATGTTATATTGAACTCGCCAATCACAGAGGAAGAGATTCTAAAATGTGTTAAATCCCTAAAAATATTAAGACACCCTCAAATGATAAAATTATCAATGAATATATCAAGTATACATGAGACATGCTGATGCCTACTTATATTTCATTTTTAACCATATATTTGAGATTTTTGGCTTGAAGGAATCGTAAGACCTCTTTGTAAATGTAGCCGGATCCGACTCACGCTGTAAGTTATCGTCCAATAGCAATTTTAAGCTGTCTCTGTAAATTATTTACTGCTATTCTAAATCTTAAAATCAATAATTTTCTTAGTTTTCACAATATGCTGGAGGAAAACTCAGTTGGATTCTGAGATAGATATTCAACAACGGATCATATATTTACGCTATATGCCTTAACATACATTTTGCAATAAGGAAAACAAAAACTATTCCGTTCTTTTATCTATTTTAGCAAAGCTTTTGATTCTGTTTTGCTGCCGGGTCTATGGACACAATGTAAACGTCAAGTTTTTTTTAGTATTATTTTTAACTTGTATCGAAACATAATGTCATGTGTGATGCTTGCATGAGAACAGCCTGGTTTTTATTTTCCAAAGTTTTGTGGGGTTGGACAAGAAGAAATCTCTTACCAGTATTATTCACATTGTTTCTTAACGATCTGAAATCTTTCTTGCATCAAAATCAATGTTCCGGAATGAATATACTTTTAACAGGTTTGGAAGGTTCAACATATCTCAACATTTTAATATGCAGACGATAATGAGACTGATGCAAATTCTTTCCAAGACAATCTTAACTTTTTTACGAGTATGTTAAACTTCGCAAACTTAATATTGTAATAAGCCTAGGATATGTGTTATTTGTATTTAGGTCTCCATTTATAGTTTTGTTAGATTTTAGTGAGTATTTGTTAATTATGTGGTGTCGATGCTGGAAAGATATTACTCAAACCGAGCAATTAGTCAATTTCTAGAAGCAAACGTCAGAATGTACAGTATTCACAAGACTTTATGGTAGCATTGATTAGTTTCGTAAAATGGACCCTCCCTATATTTGAGATAGGAATAATTCGTTGTATTAGGTGCTTGGGTCGTGTTTCGTTATGCATGGCCTAATGTACCAATCTCCGGCTTGGAAAGGTTTACTGTTGGGTAATACAAATTTGGAGCAAAAAACCCCATGCAAGTGTGAAATTAGAGTTTCTTGATGCGTGGTCACTGGCTGATTAGAGGAAAATTATTTGCAGTATTTGCGCGTTTAAGAACCTTTCAGCTGATAATGATTGTTTTCTTACGGTCCTTGGAAATAGGGAAAAACTGGACCTCAAGCCAGACTCACGCAGGAGTTGTTTGATGCGCTCGGTAGTGGGACCAATTTGCGTGTTGCAATATTATCTTTACCAAAACAATGATATTGATATCTGTTAGACGTAAAACTAATCTGTTTGAATTTAAACTTGGTAAAAATAATATTTCTATGTGTTATGAATTTAGGCATCTTGGAGGTTTTTTTTCTCTTCAAAATCCTCCGATTCGTTAAAGCTTTGTAACACAATGTTGGACAAGCAAAAACAGCTAGGAGTCATCTATTTAAAAGAATACGTAACTTGCACATCCCTATCGGTTTGCAATCATAGCTTTTTGATCATACAATTTTACCTATTTTCCTTTATGATTGTGAAGTTTGAGGGTTTGATGATACTCAGTTAACTGAAAACGTGCGCAATGAATACCTCAGGAACATAACCAAACTCGGGGAAACACATCTATTTATATGATGCATTCAGAACAAGGTAGAAATCTTGCATGATTGGATTTTGCATCTCGATCATAAATGGGTGGAAAAAAAACTAAAAACTTTCTCAACTGCTCGGCAATACGTATCATAGAGATATGTTAATAGAGTAACTGTAGAATCACTCTAAATAAAGCCAGGCTGGAATGGTGTACAACTTTTATTTTCACAAAATTCGAGTTTAAAAACCAGTCTTTCAAAAGCTTTCCTGACAGTATTGTGGAGATATATTAGTCTATAATTAGATACAATGGAATGGTCACGGTTCTTTAAAATTGAACAAATGTTTGCTTCTTTCCAAGAGTCTAGAAAGGCTACTTCTCTAAGAGATTGGTTAAAAATTTAACAAAATGGATGAGAGAGTTCATGAGTCAGCACGCGTAGAATACAGTTATTACACAATCGGGATAAGAAACCTTACCAAGAGGAAGGCTTTTGAGAACATTTTGTACTTCGTCAGCGTTAGTTCTGTATAACTAAAACTTACATCCATATATAAAGGTATGTCTAGAAGATTAACATTTGTCTAATCTAGTACAATTTGCTCTATAACAAAAATCGTTAAATGTTTCAGCTTTGTCAGCTTCTTCCGTGATTATCGAACTCTTGTGTCAAAGTTATGGAAAAGAGTAATGTTACAATGGATATTTTGGATTTCGATAGCGTAAATAGACTAATGCCCTTCTATACACATTGACTTTACTACTTTTACCCCTTCCGTCACACGCGAGACAATTCCGTCTTTGTGTATGCGGTGTCATCGTTGTCGCCGTTTATAATTCTAAAATGGATACTCTTTACAAACACACTGGATACTATTCGCTTGCGCAAAACATTGTTTGTAACCTTTGGTCGCGTAAACTATTTTTGCATCTCAAAATCTGCTGGCAAACAGGTACTTGATTTTTACTGTCTGTAAATCAATCACCTGTTTTGGGTCGCTAACGCATCGGTTCCATATCTGTGCGCGGAGACGTCGGTGATTTTCCATTTCCACCAGCACCATTTCGAACTCGGCCATGCTAATTATTTTGTCCTCAATAGCCATCGAGTAGAGTTTAATAATTGTCTTGAGACTACTTTGTGCTGCTGCGAGAAGTTCAGAATAAACACGTATTCGCGAATCCGACTAGTGTGTCTATAATGGTTGCTGTGGTCACAATTCCAGCAATACCTAGACCAACGGTGGTCGAGGCGGTGATTCCGCAAACAGCATCTACCACCAAATACACGCGTTTATATTTCATGAGCAACGATGTTCTCTTAGTGATATCATCTCGCAGTTGTTGTTCCGCTTCGATTATTTTCTCACGCCGGTAACTTTGAGGGTCTATCGTAGTTCTTCTATTAAGATTGTCATCATGGAGACTACTTGCTCAACAGGCTAACCTTGTTCAGGTGCAATACGCGCACGCACTTCCAACCAAGCCCTTTTCTTCACTTGTACAACCGTCATGCAATCAAAGAAAATATCTTCCGGGGGAATATTTAAGTCTCCGGCGATTGTGCGTTCCTGGGGTTTGGCACAACGTTCATATAGAAACACACCGATTATGCCTTTGCTTTGTGGCTCTAACGATCGTTTTCGTCCAAGAACTGTTACACGTACAAGTGCATCTTTGTTGAACAATAGTCCAGATCTTTCTCTTCTTAGTTGAGTCAACATATTTGCTGGGGAATGTAGCCAGTGTGGATTCAGCGGTGAATTTTACTTCATCCTTATAGAAACAGTGTTTGGCTGATTTCACGCCTGACGGTATATCTTTTTGGTGGGCGTTTTCACCTGCTAATGCTATGACTCCAAGCTGACCTCGAGTTGGTAGTGACACATCAGGGTGGTTCCAACTATTAATTTCTATTTTACCTTCGCGTAGATAATATTTGAGCGTATACGAGGGACTGGTAACACCATCTTGAACCAGATATTCGTCAACAAGTGGAACAAAATTGCTATCAACGTTACCATCCTATGTGAGGTCATCAATCACTCCATCTGTAAATTCCGCAACATCAGCACAGTATTGCTCTTCAAAATCCATGAAGTATATGTTATAACAAATCTTTAACATAAACGCCAAAGACGGTTAAGTACCCTTCCGAATAGATGTTGAATACTTCGAACTGAATTTCATCGCCGGCGACTAATGATCTTGATACCACATATGTGAACAATACATAACATTCAAAGTCCGGTTTGTCGATACACCTTTAAAATGTGACGTAGAATGAAAAACAAGTCGACCATTTGCTAAGGTTGCGACGTCAGTTTGTTCCTATGTTTCGCTGATTAATATTCCTAGAATTTGGCTCCATGAGGTTACTACGCGTGGAGGTGGGGTGAACTTTGCGATTTTCGCATCTATTTATTGTTTCACCGCAGCCTCGGCTACATCAGTGTAACTCTTAATAAACGCAACCGACATACCAGAGTCTCTGATTCCACCAATTCCATTGATTTCTGCAGTTTTTTTGCGACGGCGCCTCGAAACTTCAAAACAATATAGTTGACATCCACGTTAGACATTTTAAGTTTTCCAGTTTGATCTTGGAAAACCACAAGCTCGCCCATGTTGACGTCAACAACAGCCCGGCTGGTAAACTCGGTCGGATCCGCATCAGCGCGGCGTCGGGCTGCGCTTCGTCCGTAAATATCAACACATTTTGTATAATATTAAGCGTACTTTCTAAGTGATAAGGTAAATCAATAAGCGTTTGCGGGGTTGGTGAACGCTCAAGTGCGCGCAATTCTTCAACAACAAGATGTCCATATATTGGCCCGTCCAGCCTAGTTTGTTACGGCAGAGTCAACAGTGGTTGTCATCCACCGCCCCGGTTTAAATAATCAGCAACTTCTCGCGGCAGTGCAAGCCCGTACGATTCAAAATATATTAGATGTTGAAGTGATACCACGCATGCGACCCAGTGAGTCCTGTTGTCAAATCCAAGTTGACGATGCCGGTTTCCTGCTTGCGGAGAATCATGGCCTGAGAGCCTTTGGCTCTGAGTTCATCACGCATAAAGACACGTCAGAAATGCTTGACTGACTTTGTCATCGTTAGTAAATCAAAATTAGTTAATGGACGCGTGAGCAGCTTCGCTTCCATCAAAGGCGAAGTTATGACCAAAGGCCATTTGGTATCGTTCCAGGTAGTCGAAGACCTTTGCCTGAGCGTATTCGGCGAGTCGTCCCGGGTAGTCTAAGACCTTTTCCTTTTTTTATTTGTCGACGAGACGCTATTGACTTGGATAATTTTAATGTCACCGATGTTTTCTCTTGTTTGGCCGCATTAAGCTGATCAAGTTGTGTTTAGGTCAACCACACAGAGATAATTCCAGTTAACTTTGTCGTCGAAAGTTTCATTTTCTCCCCGCAATCGTTTCGTATTGCGCTCCTTATTTTCGCAAGCTGCTTTGGGCTAAGGCCAACCCTAACTTCGTGATTGGACATTCTTATTTAAAAACGGTACTGGTTCAATTGCTAGTTTAGAAATCTTTACTAGTTTTCAATGGGCGGGTCAATTGGTCTCATCCGGCCACATGTGCCATCCAACAACAGCATCATCTGTAACCGTTGGCGGGAATGGGCCAATTTACACGTGCATGAAAGTGCATGTCGACCACAGACTGTTTAACCAGGTCTATGTGTTCCAAGGAAAAGGAATAAATCGGGTACAACGTACGAAAGTCGTACTGGGATATCTGCAGACTTGTGCAACGTTTCATGCCGGTGCATGTACGACCACATCTTGTGATGTGCATGTGCGACATAGTTGTTTGTGAAATCAAGCAAAATTTCATCAGAGGGTTCCTGGTGACCGTTTAACCGCAGAGAAACTTCAGACACTCCTAATTTGTTAAATATCATTTTATTTGAGAGCTGTTCACCATTTACACGAGCCTCGTTGCAATAATTGAATCAGCCAGACGTTGTTGAGCGTCTTCATTTGTGATTTTACCAACCGAAGCGGGCATTGTTGCTGTTGATGGAAGTGTAACTGTTTGTCCTAGCGTAACCGCTTTTGATGGTGCTCGAGTCACTAATCGTCGTAGTCGATCTCGAATCGATTGAACCGCCTGCAATCCCAGATTTGTTAACCGATCCGCAGCAACTCGCATTGCAACTTGTTTAGCGATTGGTGCAGAGCGCGAAGCCAGACAGGCAAGAACCTTTGGCGACCCTGTGAATAATCCATTTCCATAATATACCGCGTAAACGGGTTTTCTCGCCTTAACAACAACCACAAGTCTCACGAGTCCACGTACGACTGGCATTATATTTAAATATAAGGTCGATCTCTAATGTACAGTTGTATCTTACCTAGGTCTTCCCGCGGAGATTTAGCATATGCCCGTCCTGGTCTACAAGAGTAAAACGAAGGTGTGTCAACCGAGAATTGTGGCATGGAAGATACACAGGCGTCGAAGTAATCAATAGCAGAAAACCTGGTGGAGCATTTGGGAAGAATCCAAACAATATATAGCCCTACGACGCAATACTTGCGGAAGTTCCGCTTCCCGAACCTGAACTGTAACTGCTTCAGATAGCGTCGCATGTTAGATTAACATGTATCGTGGTGGTGATATTAATAATGTGTAGTGCGATATTGTATCCCATACTTAAGATTCGTTCGTCCTCGGAAATCTATTCTGGCCCACCGAGAACTGTTCTTAACGACGACTGTTTAATGTCAACCATAAACTGTAGAGATTCGATCGAGATGGCAGAACTGAGTGTGGGTTCATGCACACGTACGTAGATCTTTGCCGGTCACCAACGAAATTCTCTGTCGAATCTCATCATTGACTGTGTCGTACGCACCAGTGGGAAGTTCAATATCATTCCAGGTGGCGCTACTGTCCAACGAAAACGCAAACGACTTATTCGCGGGAAGACCACCAAACGGTCGTAATCGAATATTTGGCCAACTGTAAAATACGCGCAACGACGCTAGTGCAATCTCAAGTGTTCGGAGACACCTGCGGTAATTGGTGTAGAGAAAGTCACATACAATTCTGGTTTCGTTGATGAGCTTGTAATCGTCGAGGTAAAGCTCGGAGTTGTATTTGCAACAACACGCTACAACACAGCATTGATTTCGCGTAAAACAGGAAGTATATCAGAACTGATCATCGATGTCTTCAGTGAGTTCGTGCATTAACAAACGAAACGTCCCCGGGTCCATCATATCGTTGGCGAGCAACCGTTGACATATGATTGCGGCCAATCAAAGATATACTGGCGTGCCTACTTATTAAATTTATGAACTTTTTCTGGCAACTGTGATTTGTACTGGGTGGTGGTTCTTCTTGAAAACTCTCAGTTGTCTCTTCATCGCCTTTGGTGTCTTTTATGATTTCGGCTATGGTTTCATCTAGGCCTTCTTGGATTTGCTCTGGACATAGTTTCATGGCCACCGCGAGTTGTTTCGTGGTTGCCACGGTTTGTTCTGTGGCTGCTTTGATATCTTTGGTACGTTTATATATCTTACGAATTTGACCCATTTTTCTTTTGTTCCCATCATCGCCGTTACACCTTCCGCCTTTTCGCGCGTGGGGTTGATCAGTAGTGCAAATGTTTGTTCGAAGCCCGCTGTAAGGTCTTCCCGTGCAGTCTATCGCGACTGTATCATATCTTTGACACGTTTCTTGCCGGGTTCTGGCATAATTGTACGCTGCGGTTTTTCACTGATTCCACCACAGTAAAAGTCATGGTCGTCAAACAGCTGTTGCGTGGTAAATAAAAGCAAACAACGTTTGCATGGAAACTTTTTACCCTTGTGCTTGCTGTGTTTGTTAAGCAACCGGAAAGATTCTTTATCCATACGTAACGAGATCGCGACTCTGAACCATTCATATCGCTCAGCAACAGCAGATCAATCTGGGTCCGCCCATGCGAATTTCTGCTTTGTTCATTTGGGAATAGTGCAAGCGCATAAAAATCTTTGTTCCAAGCGAACATACTAGCAACGATACTGGGGTTAAGTTCTTCAAACTTTTTGAATATGGCTTTAGTAACCTGCACAGGAAATTATATTTTACTAAAATTAAGTTCATTCAGATATTGCTGGTATTGTCGAGGCTGATCTGTATTATCGCGAGCTAGATGCCTCGCGGACGCGAGCGCTCATTTAAAGCATTCATTGTCATCATTTTTCACGTTTATTACCGACCGCGGCGGAACATACTTTGGCGTTGATATATAACTCGATGCAAGAAATGGTATGTTTGGGGAAGTATGCACTTGAACTTCCAGGCATCTGTCAAGAGTCTGTCCTAAACCTGTGTTGGTGTATTTCTCCAACGTTTCGAGAATCTTTTTAAAGTCTTTATCGATTTCATTATTGATAGCCTCGGTGTCTCTACGGATTATAAGTGGACCACCACGAATCCATGGGGTTGCGAT
Source organism: Margaritifera margaritifera (assembly GCA_029931535.1). Taxonomy (NCBI): domain Eukaryota; kingdom Metazoa; phylum Mollusca; class Bivalvia; order Unionida; family Margaritiferidae; genus Margaritifera; species Margaritifera margaritifera. Next base: position 2,864,927 of record JAQPZY010001459.1, read on the forward strand.
TTTTAATCCATCCTTGTCTGATAACTTGAGATTAAGCGGCATAGTCATATGTACACCAAGAACAATATCTGCTTTAACTCCGGAGGTGCCAGAGCGTTGTAACATCGATACGATTCCTGGAACCGTGTTTGATAAAAGTTTTCTAGCGTCTTTGCTTGACGCGTACTCGTTCGGAATAATCGCATGATAATCATCCTAATCACCATGACATTTTTTTAACTGAAACTCAGACACTTGGGCTCATTGACGAACATACTCGACTGTCTCAGCGGCGATAGTGACTGCGATGTGTCGGCGATTTTGTTCATCCTCAACTATACGTACAATTTCCGCCCGCTTAGCTCGTGGATGAATTTTAATATTTAATCGTGCTGCAGTTTCACGAAGCTGCCCAGGATAAACCACGACCGGTTGTAACGGCAACGTTAACAGTACAACAACTAAAACAATCCACGCTCGAGAGTAACATAAAAATATAAACAGGCGCACGATATTACTCGCGAATTGATCCGCATTGTCGGCAAAGATGATTACGAGACTTTTACTCCGATACCACATTTAAGACATGGTTGAGTACCTAGACCAACACGTAAGGCGAGCAATTGCGATTTACAGTATTCGTAATGGCATATTCTGCCACATAGTTCATATGTTCCAAGGAATACACCTTTGCAGTGATTGCGTCCCAATACCACTGAACTATATATATATATATATATATATATATATATATATATATATATATATATATATATATATATATATATATATATATATATAAGCGCAATTTGTTTAGTCAATAATTGAATTTTTAGTTGCTTCGATCTGTCGTCTTTTTCTTATTTCCTGCTTTATATACTTTGGTATAGAAGTAAATACTTCATAATCCAGAGGATAGTACTCAAATTGATGGCCATAAACTGTACGATACTTTTTTCTACCTAAAAAGGTGATTTTTAATCTCAATCAGGCTCTGATAAATAAACAGGCTCATCTTCCCGATCCTGACCAAATAGGTAAGGTCCCAACTCAGATAAAATTTCCTTTAACCTTAAAATTTTATTTAAACTGAAATTGGGAATTACCCCATATCCGTTATACAATCGTACATCAACTCGTACACCACACTTTTTGCGTTGATATCCAATAATCTCAAAGATTTTGTGCCACTTATACATATAATCCATGCAGTCCATTCTTTGCTTAAATATATCTTTGGCAAATTTATCACAAAGAGCCAGCTGTTTTGCTTCTAGCTTTTTGTATTCTTTTTCATGTCTTCTTATGGTCGGTGAGTGTGTATGCCATTGTTACATTATAATGCTAAAGGCATCTCTTTAATTAATTTAACCTCGATGATTTTCGTTGCTACTGGTATATTCACTAATTGTTTCAATGCCATCATTAGAGTATTCACTACTCGTTTCACTATCTACACGAGGTGGTCTAGTCGACGTTAGCGACTTCATTATTTTCTTGCACAATATCATATATATTTTTTTAATAAGCTTGACCAAGTCTACGTCGTTGTTGTTCCAATAGAATCCCTAAGTCGATTAATTTATCAAGATGTTCCGGATATGTATTTGAAAAACCATGCAACATATTTTGAGCCTCTTTGACAAATCTGTATGATGCATTTAAGCGAAACAGCGATTGAATCTTTTCTGTAAAGTTACAAACACTCCATTGTTCTGGTAATCTGATTCCAGAATTGGATATACTCATAAATTCTTTCAAAATACTATACGTATCAATCTGTGAATTTTTCGCCATTTTATATACCGCGTTAATTGTTTCACATAATATTCTCACACAAACTATGCAACAGTCAATTATAAAATATAACTACACCGAGAAAATTACAAAGAAAATAATGTCAGCAAAATATTTTATACAATATGGTCGCGATCAATAATCCTATTCCTGCAGCAGTATTTTCAGTCGCACAAAAAAGGAATCTTTACATATGGAATATAGTCACAATCGATAATAATGTATTAACCTGATTGCCAGCAGATTTTGCTTCACAAAATTGTTTACGCGACCATAGGGTACAAACAATGATGAGGCCGACAACAATGACACCGCATACACAAAAACGGAATTGTCTGCACCTGCGGTGGTAGCGTTTTGATGGTGTCACCACACGCGTAAATAATACACTCGCGTGTGACAGAAGGGGAAAAGTAATAAAGTCATGGGATATAAAAGGGCGTTGATCTATCTTAGCTATCAAAATCCAAAAGTCCCATTGTAACACTACTAATATAATGTTTACTCTGAGGGCTGATTGAAACCTTAAATGCTGACTATCAGTCTTTAGCAGATGTAGTGCTATATCTCAGCTTTTGTACTAAATTGTCCATATGTAGCCGTTTGGCTTCTCGAATCATAGAGATTGTTTTGTTCCGCATGGAACGACATTTAGTCCAATGAGAGGGTAGTTTAGATTTCTGTGCTTTTCGATAGTCTCTCCTATATTTGCGTATTGATCTTTTGATTGCCGTTGTGTTCTATGGAGGTTCTGGTGGTTTAACTTCTGTTTAGAATATATTGCTCAGATATCAAGACTATGTGGTCAGTGATATTTTTTGCATATTTATCAATATCGGCACATTTCAAGTAATGCAAGTCGGTAGTGGATGCTTTATTCCTCCATATATGCCCTGGATTTGTGTGTGTGTGTGTGTTTGTGTGTGTGTGTGTGTGTGTGTGTGTGTGTGTGTGTGTGTGTGATTTGTAGTTGAATGTCCCATATATAGGGCAATGGTATCTAATATCGTGATGTAAGAAATGATCTCAAACCCCTATGAGAATAAATTTTACGACGTGAATTTGCTGAATAAAAGAACCTAATTTACAAACATGCCTCTCTAGTGGTGTGCAAACTTGAATAAACTGCGAAATTGCCAGTTAACAATTACAGTGCAGAAAGAAGCAATGAACATGCACAGTAATACAATACCGAGTGGTTACAGGATGTCTAAGTAGTTTTCGTTGAGAAAAAAAAGATACATGTCAGTCGGGTGTAAGGTCGAAAGGGCACATGTTGCAATATTGCAAAATAAAAAATTAGCAAACTAAAGTAAAGAAAAGTGGAATGAAACCTATAAAAGAGAGGGAGCAGTAAGTTAGGACGAACTGTGCCTCTCATGTGTCATTAACTGGAGCTTTTTGTCTCCTTCAGAGATAGATGGATGAGATTCTGAAGGATCATTGAAAAGAAAATACAAATCTACATCGGGTATAAAATCCGCCAGGTCCTCATCACAAGTGATGCGGTGGACCTGTAACGACATATCTTTAACCAAGATCGTTCCATCAGATGTCCAGACGATAGCTAGGCGCTTGGATTTCACTAACTTCCTGGCTTTGAAAAGCAGCTTGCTTCTTGGTCTGGTTAGAGTCCTATTAATAAATATTCCACCGTAACCCTTTTCCTTGATACGTGTACGAGCTATGACATTTTCTGACGGGCACGATAGGTGACGAATTTGATAATGATATCCCTGGGTTTGTGTGACTGCCCCTTGAGTTTGACACTGTGCGATCTGTCAATGTTCTTTAGTTAGAGTCTAACCCGAGGGACTTAGAAATGTTCAGGACATATTTATCAGTGTCCTTATCGTGGCTTTCTGGCATTCCCGTGATCCGGAGACAAATTTCACTGCTATACTGCTCCGCCTTATCCGCATTGAGTTGTAATTTCCGAACGCTATCTCTGAGTTAAGCGTTCTCTGATTCTATTTGTGTCATTCTGGCACTCAGGGCCGTAATGACACCATGTACTAGGGATTTTACCATCTTCGAAAGCTGTGTGTGGATTGACTCCTGCAGCAACCCAGAGATTTTGTGGCGCTCTTCGAGCCCTAGTGTTATAACACTCTGAGTTGACGCTGACCTCATTGCTTGTGATTCGAAATTTACTGAGATTCGACGGAATTCTGATATTTTACCCTGTTCATATTTACTACAGATTCTATTATGTTTAGGTCAGGTCGATATTCAGGAGATGTAAGCACACTTTTTTGTTAGTTGACTGTCCAGGTTTAGGTGTCGAAATATTAATTACATCTAACTTCTATGCGGAACGCTGTATTACGAAAGTCGTGTTCGTGATTCAGTTACTGGTTCTGGAACGTCGACATGCCGTACAGTTTATAAACAGGGCAGCTAGGTCAAATAATGTGTACATGCCGATGATTGATGAATGATCATTTTTGGTTTCCAAATAATAGATACAGATGTTTTCTAATTGCATTCTACAAGTGCTACATATTCAACATAATCACAACACAATTTATCCCCGCTTAAAAAATTGTGTGTTCTACTCATGTGCTACCTGTGCGTGGCCTGAGATTTAAATTAAGAAAATAATTAAATTAAGAAAATAAAGGTTTTGTCTTATTTTTTCTTCTTCCTATTCTCGTAGAAGAAGAGGTAATACTCATACGGCCAAAACCAGGAACAAAGTTCACAGCTCTTTAATTAAGAGCAGAACAATACATAAAAAGAAAGGAAATACTATTTCCTTTTCTGCTTTGATAATTGTTTCCTGTTTAATTTTTTTTAAATATGCACATAGTTGGTTCTATCTTCTAGGTGGAGGTAGTTATCCAGGTCAGGAATACTGTTTCTTCCAACTGGTAGCTTAAATCCCCTCGCGAGGCACACTTTTTTTTTCAATGTATTTGAAAACTTTGCACATAATATTTCTAGCCATTCTTATGGAAGTTCAATTCAGAAACTATACTTCCGTATAAACATTAAAATGTATCTGAAGTTTTGTCATCTTTTATTTCTTAAAGCTCCACAGTTTCTTATACAATAAAAACGAAACCTTTGACAAGCATTCAAACAATTAATGCTCAAATTATGTCACATGCCATATTAAGAACAATGTCTTGAAGGAGACTAAATGACACTAAAAATAATATTTAGTTAAATGTGTACTTTTCAATATGCTACATATTGATAGACGGATTGAAATATATTTGCCTATGTGAAGTTGGTTCTACATTTGCCACGCGATTCTATGCTTCCGTATAGACTAAACTATTCTCCTAAACTATTGCACATGAACTTTCCCACGATATTTATGTCGTTGATGGTTTGGGTTGTTACTTAGATATAGGACAACTAGTATATGAATGTATGTATATGGTTTAATGGCACATCAAAACAACCCTGGGTATACAGTGCCGAGAAAGTGTAGGTATCTCCAAAAAGGCATACAAAACAAAACCCCAAAACCGCACTCTTTTAAAAGTCAAACATCTTCTAAGCTGGAACATCATTATGTGACATCATTTTCGACGCCTCTAACAACATGCAGGATGGTGCCTCAGGACCATTCTACATTCTTGAGCCCGCAATGGGCTAAGCCAGCCAAATTGACCTGTCCGTATAACCTTTCGTTTAAATATGTATCCAGGCATGGTCCACTCGAACAACTGGAATTGCAGTGAACGCATCTTGCATGCGCGATTTGAAGGAATTTTCTCGTTCATATCTACCATGCACAATGTATGCACATCCTCATACCTATTTCTCAGCTCAACTAGAATATGATAACTATGTCAACGAAAGTTCATACGGACAGGTCTTTCTTGTCGACCTATACAAGGTGTGCAACATCGTAAAATATTGTACCTGTTGCATTTTAAGGGCTATTTGCAAAAAGATTTCTACTCGATTCCTTTCGTGGAGACCATATTAGAAACTGAAGGCCTGAAATATTCTTCCACGCATTACATTCTTGAATCTTCATATCATTTGGTCAAAGCTGTGGGGATTACAATTTTTTAAGAAATATACAATTACAGCTCTTCCATTGAGCCTTAGTACCACTAACCAATTAGGAAAGCATTGTGACCGTTCATGTATTTAAAAAAAATGTTCTACCTTTTTAATTAATTAGAATAAGCACTTCGCCATGTGTGGTATATCTTAAGATTAAACTGTGAAATTGATGCCAAAAGAAACGCAAGAGTTTATTTTGTCAATACTAGTATTTGAAATTTCAATATAATATCACATGTTTTGTTCTGATTTAGTAGCTGTGATGTCTGAAAAAATAATGTGCTGACAATTTATTATTATTATTATTATTATTATTAGCGAGAGAGAAACTAAGTATCTAGCAACTTTTATTTAAACTAAACATGCATATTTTTAATATCCAAAAGCATGAATTAACTAAGTATATATATATATATATTTGCTGAGATCTTAGTAGTTCAAGTATCATAATGTCGATATTGTGTCATAAGATGTTTAATTTTGTGCTTCCAGTTCCTTTCGTCTTTGCAAAACTTGAAAATTACTTAAAACTAAAAAGAATCCAGACGATTCCAAAATATTTTCGCTAATTCAAGACTAACGTCCTCCTCTGAGTATGAGCATTGCGATTCAGCGTACAACATACTGCATGTTCTCTTTACATACTGAGTATGAGCATTGCGATTCAGCGTACAACATACTGCATGTTCTCTTTACATACTGAGTATGAGCATTGCGATTCAGCGTACAACATACTGCATGTTCTCATTACATACTGAGTATGAGCATTGCGATTCAGCGTACAACATACTGCATGTTCTCATTACACACTGAAGTTGACAGATTTGAGGCAAAAATAACATTTTTTAAAATTTAGCGAGAATACTGAATTAGCAAAAATATTTTGCACAATATAAACTATCATTCAAGAAGAGTATCATTGGTTCATCATTTATACGCGAAAATGTTACGGCGCGAATTTGCTGCATAAAGAACCATAAGTTCGCGAAAATTCAATGACGATAAAATATGACGGTTTGCATTATATTACTCAATATATTAATCAAAGAAGTAAAGAATATACTTTGCGTTTCACGCGATCAGGGAGGTTTTAAGTTGATGTCATTTTAATTACAGGTAATTCTAACTGTAGCGACAATGTACGAAAATGTAACGGTTAGAATTGTCGGAAGTTTTTACAAAAATCTCTATTTTCCGTCATTAATTTTTAATCAAAACTGAACATATGCTCTACAGGACAGGACATCCGTTTGTAGTGGTCTATGAGGCTACTTACTAACCAGACTATCTGGTCTTGACCGTTCTGTCCATTGGTATGTGCGACTGACTGTGGGACAAATGGACCTGGTTCGATTCCCTACTGCCTGCGACAGTTACACTTTGTTGTCTCTCCCGTTACACGTTGGCCACAGAGCTTCACAATACAGTTGCTATGCAGTTATTCGAACTGATTCAATCGGAATCATTTAGCCCTATAGATAGATAGATAAAATTGTACCCGATGTCTACATTCTCTAATTGAAAAAAAAAAAAAAAACGATTCAGTGATGTCATAAAATTCACCTTATTATTTTCTCATCATATACACCAATCACATATAATTGTAATATTGACTGAGACAGCATTAATCACAAAGTCATATCTTGTTATTGAATAGGGTATTGCAGTGGTTTATGAATCCATGCCATTGAATAGTGTATGAATTGCAGCGGTTTACGGGTCCATGTCGTATAAAATCACCAACCATTCGGCTAATGAATCTTGCATTACTGAAGAATTATATGTCGATGACCATTTTGATAGACATACATATATTTTACAGAAAAATGGGTAGACAATGACCAAATAGAATAGACAGATAGTTAGTAGGTAGTTAGATAGGAAGCAAGGTAGGTAACTTACGTGGTGAAGCAACTGTTAACACGTATAAAATGTTAATTGAGGACGCTATGGTGTTTAACGTCGACCTTTGATCTTGTTTGGACGCTCAGCTTTAACACGGAGGTGCATGCCATTACAAAATTGTGAAGTATTCCAGATCTTCGAGTTTTAGGAGTATTACTTTTTTTTTTTTTTTTTTTAAAATGAGAAACATGTTTCGAAATTGAAACTTAAGACAACAACGACGAACTCACGTGCAAAATATGTTTGACTCTTTTAAAGCTGTTGTCTTAGTGAATGCAACAAACCTTCTGTGCACGGCGATTCATAGATCAAAAATGCCGTACAAATTTATTAACGTCTTTTGTCTGAAGAAAGCCAGGTCTTTTCTGATGGTAGCTAGGTCTTGTCCTGATGGTAGCTAGGTCTTGTCCTGATGGTAGCTAGGTCTTGTCTGAAGGTAGCTAGGTCTTGTCCTGATGGTAGCTAGGTCTTGTCTGAAGGTAGCCAGATCGTGTCTGATGGTAGCTATGTCTTGTCTAATGGTAGTTAAGTCATGTCTGAAGGTAGCTAGATCTTGTCTGAAGGTAGCTAGGTCTTGTCTGAAGATAGCTAGGTCTTGTCGGATGGTAGCTATGTCTTGTCTGATGGTAGCTATGTCTTGTCTGAAAATAGCTAGGTCAAGTCTGATGGTAGCTAGGTCTTGTCTGAAGATAAGGACGACAAAATGAATTTTATGATGTTGAATAATAGTTTATATGACTTGTAAAATTTAATTAACGCTAATGAAATTATTCTTTCTGCTTTGTCACTCATACATCTGCACTTTCACCGTACTCTAAAATGTTTCTGCTCAGAGCAAACCTTTTTCAGAGCTTTTCCTATTTCAATAATAGATTCATTTGTTACCTATGTGATCCTTCAATTCTTATGTTCATTTTACGTGAAAGTTACCATTGTTTGCAGATTGGGTTTTAAAGTACAATTATTGCATAATAACATGTAAGCGCTGCATTAATAAAACTAGTGTCAATTATTTCATCTTACTCGTTGTTGAAATATCCAAATCCTAAAACTGTTTTGCAACAAGAATAATTAGTAAAACTGTAACCTTACATTCCAGTTTTTGTGCAGAATGTATTTCAAACTGTAAGCTTACATTCTAGTTCATGTGTAGAATGTAATTTTAAAATTTCAGACTGTAAACTTACATTCCAGTTCATGTGTAGAATGTATTTTAAAATTTCAAACTATAAGTTTACATTCCAGTTTATATGTAGAATGTATTTTATAATTTCAAACTCTAAACTTACATTCCAGTTTATGTTTAAAATGTATTTTATAATTTCAAAGTCCAGAAACAAGAGCAACCCTAATAATGTCTTTAAACCAAGTTCAACCCATGTATCACATAATCAAATACAAAAGTGAAACTCAGCTGCCATTGATGTATTTACAAATTAATAAAGTAACCAATGCTTAATTCACTAAGACTACTATAAATCTATGTGCATGCGTTCTTAATCATAATTATGTAATTATTGGCTGTATGACTTTGTACGTCTGTATTTTGTGTAAACAATTGTCGTTTTCTTAGAGAATTGTAGACATTGTTTCACTTTGTATGTATAGGTCTATATGAGTAAGCTCACTAACGAGGATCCTGAAAAATGGCGAATTCTGATTAAACACATGATTTAATTCGGTGATTATTATGGCCTTCAATCCCTGTTCAGAATATGCCATGTGCAAGAAAAACACTACAAATTGGCGACGTGGATATTCATTTGAACAAGTGAACGCGTTTTCTGTGAGGAAAATGGCCGGAATATTTTTGAAATTGGTGGCATTCCAGCATTCGATTGCAGTGGATACCCCATTGGGATTACAAGTGAATGGAAACGTTTGAAAGAGGGCTTGTTAAAAAATTTGAAATAAAAATATATTAAACAAAAATATTTCTAGACGAAAAAAGAGTTACTGATAGCAAACAGAATTGCGCATTTCTTCTCCGCTGAGCAGGCACGGATGTACAACTACTTTTCAAACATTCTATTTGAATGACACGAGTTTTGGTAGATGAAGTAAGAGGATTTCGTAACAGTTAACCAGTTCGTCACACGATTGAAACAAAATGCCGAAACTTGTGACTTTACAGAAGAAAAAAAAATTCACACGTCAGAGACCAAGTCATCGACAAGTGCAAGTCGCATAATTTAAGAGGCAACTTTACAAAAAAAGGGATAACCTTAACGCAGAAAAGCTTTATAGGCAAACAGTATGACCTTGACACAGAAGTACTTTACAGGAAAAAGGGATGACCTTGACGCAGAAGAAACTACTAGAAATAGAGCTTCTGAATTTGAAATTAATAATAAGCAAAGAGGTGAATTTCATGCAGTGAACGAAGATGGAAAAAAAAGAAAAAATGGAGTAGCAAAGAAGATGAACTGCTACAGGTGCGGCTGACCACGGTATTATGGCAAAGATAAAGAATGTTTAGCGAGTGGAAAAAATGCAAAAAGTTTCACAACATCGATCATTTTGCCAAAATGTGCCAAACAAAGATGGACAGTAAAAGAAAAAGCAAACTGAACGGTAATGAGAAACAGAACAATGTCAATTATATGATAGACGACAGCCATGATGAATATGCTATCAGTATTAACACAAAGCAAGTGGACTGCCTTGTAGGAGTGGAAATGGGGATACTTCAACAAATATGCGCATATTGTGTTTTAAGTTGCAACATAGTTGATACAATTACGTGGGGTGATCTTAAGATGTACGTCGGAAAGAATGAACAAACAATTATTTGCATATGGAGCAACAAAGCCTCTCAAGATGCTCGGGAAGTTCCAGACAAGTGCTCGCATAGAAGATCGTGAAGTCGAAAAGACAGAATGTTTTGTAATTGACTGTTAGAAAAAGATACTGCAATTTCACTCGGTCTTCTTAAAGTTGGGTTTGCTATGAATTTCATATCGGAAACATAACTATTTATTTTGAGAGAGTTGGTTAGTTCAAAAAGTAACAAGTCAATATTTTTGTAGACGAGAAAAAGTGGAGGTTAAGCTAACAGAACAGGAATAACTTGACATCGTTTAAAGTAAACTGTCCATCGCCATGGGTGAGTCCAGTAGTTGCAGTGCCAAAGAGTTCTGGAGAAAATAGATTTTGTGTTGATATGAAACCAACTAATCACGCAATTATTAGAGAGAGACGCCCTATTCCGAAAATTGATTAAATTGTAAATTGTACATGGTTAAAACGAGGGTAGCTTGTTCAGGGATCTGGTTTCAAAATGGGGCTACCAGCAACTGGAACTTAGCGAAGAGTCGCGCACCATAACGATGTTGTTACCCATCAAGGATTGTACAAATACAAGAGACTTATGTTCGGGATAAACTCTGATCCAGACATTTACCAGCACACTATACAGCAAGTATTCCAGGGGTGCGACGGTGCCCAAAACATGTCTGATGACATCACATTATATGGAAAGGACTTAATAGAGCACGATAATAGACTTCTGGCTACAGTTGAGACTGGGAAAAGAGGTTTGACTATCAACAAATAAAAATATCTTCTAAGGTTGCCGAAATTGGAATTTGTGTGACATGTATTGTCTGAAATAGATGTTGACCCTTCTGCAGGAAAAAGTCAAAGGTGTGCTGAATGCCAGGAGACCTGTAATAGAAACTTCTTGGGAGTGGTCATTTTCAATGGCAAGTTTGTTTTTACCAGACTCAGCATCTTCTGCCAATCCCCTCTGAAAATTGGCACAGAATAATGAACTGTTCGTCTGAGGAGAAAAGTAAAGGAAAGCATTTTCTGTACTAGAAGACAGACTTGCCAATGCAGAAATTCTCAAATGCTATGTCAACAATGCTAAAACTCGAGTGATTGCAAATGCTAGTCCTGGAAGTCTAGGAGCAGTAATAGTGCAAACACAACAAAAAGAGATTCGTGTAATTGCGTACGCTAGAAGGAGTCCCATGATGTGGGACGCCATTATTCTCAGACGAAAAAGGAAGCTGTCGCTCAGGTTTCGGCTTCATCTCTGCCTTTATGGAACTGAATATGAATTACCAACTTAACACAAGCCATCAGAGGCTACCTACCCACCAAAAATCGAATCCGTCAGCTCGCATCGAAAGATGGGTGTCTCCAGCAATATAATTGCAACGTAAAAACAAAACAAAAATGTAGCAGAAGAATACATTGGTTTCGAGGCACTAACTGCAGTTTCGATGGCCTTAACTATACAAAGAGTTGTGACAGGAATGTGCAAACGATGCGAATTGAGGCTGATTAGGCGTAGCTTTAAGACAGGTGATTAGTCAGAATCTGATGTCACACGTCAGGTAATCAAGGATGAGTTCTGTGGTCTTGGAAGGTTGGTTCTACGAGGAACGAGAATCATTGTTCCAAAGAGTCCAAGGTAGAGAACATTGTGCATAGCTCATGAAGGGTATCAGTGGATCACAAAAACAAAGCAGAGACTGAGAACAAAAGTATGGTGGCCCAGAATGGAAAAAGATAATTGTCATGCGTGCCAAGTTGCGAGTGCACCTTCGGTGCCAAAACCAATGACGAGAAAAACTCCTGATCAAGCACGAAAAGATCTCGCGAAAGATCTGATGGGTTCATTTCCATCTGTAGAAAGAATGATAGTGGTAGTGAACTAATATAGTCGATACATCGAGGTTGATATCCGTAGGAGTACAACCGCTGGAAATATCGTAGACAAGTTAGAGATGTTTGCCTGATTGGGACCACCTCTCTCAATTCGGAGGGACTATGCACCACAATTCCTTTCAGAAGAATTCGATACATTTCTCAAGACAATTGGATAGTTATTCAGAAAATAGTACCAACATCTTTATAGCCTCAATTAAATGGAGAGGTGGAAAGACAAATTAGGACATTATTAAAAACAATAAGAGAAGCTCATGTATGGAGATTAGATTGAATAAAACAACTATCATAATTTCTAATAGCATATATAATATAATACTGTAGAGATAGTTTCCCCTCTTTGCATATTATAATAGGTATATAAGAGTAAGTTCCCCTGAGAAGGTTCAGAAAATGACGACGTTCTGATTAAACATGTGATTTAATTCGGTGGTTAAATCTGTCCTTCAATCCCTCTTTAGAATAGGTCATCGACAAGAAAAACATTACACGTATCAATATACAAAACCATAGTGGAGTTTATATTTCATTATAATTCATAATATTTATAAGATATTGGTTATTATTTTAGATATTTCTTTAATATAGATTTGTTCATCTCGGTTGTTGTTGCTTTAGCCAATTCTTTCCTTATGAAAAATTATCCAACTACTCGGTAGTTTCCTTCTTAGTTTATACTTCTACGTCCACGACAGTCATCTGCTCATTATTCTCTTCTCCATGAACCTCTCCAATAGCTTCACCAGTGCCATAGTCGCTATCACAGCCAGACTCCTCCAGTATTGTTTGTCGGAGAAGCTCTCGTGGGTTGTTCTGAACATACATCTGCAATATATCTGGCAGCGAGCACACTATACTGATGGCAGTATCCTTTGTGGAAAGCCTTCGGGACAAAGCTTCCTGCATTCGTTCTTGACCCATCTGTCTACTCAGGACATAGATTATATCACTGGCAAGAACTCTGCTGCTGGCTCTACTTAGCCGAATGTCAGCCATACTGCTAATATCAGACATAATGCTAATTCGGCGGTCCTCCTTTCTACCAGAACTGCGTCTTTTACACTTCCAGGAATCTAAAATCTTTCTGTAAGCCGCCCTGAATTCACTATTCTGATAGGTGTACACCCAGGGATTCAGCCCGCTGTTAAAAATAGCTAGTAACGAAAGATAGGTTCGGACCCAATGGTTCTGAAAAGTGGCATCTATGGATTCAACCAAAAGAAATATTTGATAGGGAAGCCATAAAAATACGAATACTCCAATTACAACTGCTATAGTTTTGGCATACTTTGTGTCTTTCTTGATAAATCGCATTTCCAGATTTTCTCTGAGGGAGGCTTCAACTGCAGCAATAGCTCTTGCGTGATGTCTCGCCACTTTGAAGATCTTTGCATAACAAAATAGAATAACGAGACACGAAGGTGCGAAAACAGCACCAATGAAGAAGATATGAGCTTTTCGATTTACTATTTCTGAGGAGCAATCTCCAGTTTCAAATTCTTGTGTGTCATACCAGCCCAAAATTACCGGAATCCACGCGATCAAGCCGCAGTACAACCAAGACGTTACCACAAGAATTAGTACTTTCTTTCCAGTCATCAACCGAATGTACTCCAGCGGATTGGTAACGGCAGTGTGGCGGTCATACGCTATAATGGCAAGAATCATGATGGAGACACCACCCGCCGTCATAACAACGCGGCTCGGCGAAATACAGAGTAACACTTGGTCGACTTCTCTGTCCACGGTTTCTATTGCTATGAAGAATGGAAGAGCACATGCAGTCACAACGTCAGTAACTGCTAATGAAGTAACGAAGAAATTTGTCGGCATCTGCAAACGTCTGAATTTATACACAGAAAGAACAACCATGCTGTTGCTGCACAAGATGAAGGGAACAAGCAAAACAGTCAGAGATACGCAAATGTAGCTATGTGTACTCCATGATGAATGACTTCCTCCGGAATTTTGATTTATATCGTACGTAGCATTACTTGAATTAGTTGTGTTTGTGATGATCATTCTGGTTTGCAGTAAATGCTTCTATGTTGGTCACACAAGTTTAGTTCCTGGAATAATAATAATAATAATAATAATAATAATTATCATCATTATCATGATCCAAACAAAGCAAAACATTCCATAAAAACACAATAGTGTCACTGTTTTTACTACTTCTACAGACACCTTCACCACCACCACCACCACTACTACTAGTTTGGTCAATTAATTAAAAAATAAATTAATAATAAATTACCTATATTTCTGCGTATGAGTTTGGTCAGAATATAGAATTTGCACAAGTGTCCATACTCATTGATCGTATTCATCTTCAAACGCCATATGGTAAAATATATGTATATTTTGTACCAGCACACACCCTCAATACCAAGATCAAAGGAATTGAAACTGTTGTCATAAATTCAATAATGTTTTATACTACAGTCGAGCGATGAGCCAATAGGTTATGACACTTATCTTGTACATTACCTACACATTCAATGATAACGCTCTAAATTTAGCATAATTGCACCTGGACGGTCTATTCTTACAACCATTATCGCAATAATAGTGACCTGTATTAAGGACTGTGATCCTCTATTGACATATGTTTCAAATAGCATCATGGCTAGGAAGACATATCTGTATTAACCAAATAATGACTAAGTTAGAGTGCATCTTCTTATTTATTCAAGGCCAGATTTGTTTATCATATTCTAGAAGTAAAAAGAGCGGCACGCTGTTCACGTCTCAGTTAATTGCCATCAGTACTAGTGTTATCAGTTACCCCCTTTTCATGCCAAAGTATTCCATTATCGACAAACCTTGAAGAGACTTTCAAACCATTTTTAAGTAGAATATGCGTTATGCGTACGATTTTAAAAAAACTGCTCTCAAAAAGCAAACAACTATAAGAGTTGTGATTGGAACTAAGACTATTGTCACGCTAAGTGTGAATATGGAACCATGGTTAGCATACATTATTTATTCTATCCGTTTAAGAATAAATTAGATCTATTTCAGTTATTGTCCATAATGGTCAAGATTACCATACATTTATTCACGGCATTAACATTAGGTAGGTAGGGATTTCAATTAGTACATTACATGTATAATTTAATTGATATAAATCTGGGATTTTTCTGTAGTCAGTGAACGAGAAGTTAGATGCATATAAGACGTAAGTATAAAGCAAATTAAACGATATTATCCATGACAGAATGCATGAATGGTGAATACCATCTGTCATGACATATACTTTCAGGAAATCAAAGGAAGAGTTTCATTTTGAATGCAGTTTTCATCCATGAAAACTAGTACCAACAAACCCTGCTTTTGATAATAGAAAAGCGTCATGTCCTGTCAGACCAAGGTCTTGATGATTCTTTTGTGTAGAGTGTGTTTTGTTTTTCAACGCGTTCGAATTTTTTCAGTGCAGTTTTTTTTTATGAGAAACAACTTCACAAGGATAGAGGACAATGGAAGAGATTGAGAAATTACACACTTTAATATAGGGGTATCAATATAACGTAAAGTGATGAACATATATTGATACATTACCCTGAGACAAAAATATGTTGTAACTTGGATTTTATAAGAATGATGTCGACTATAAGGCAGATAAAATTCTAATACATACCTAATTTGATACAATATGTATTTTTGGTCCGAAATGCTATAAATTCGTCGGTCTTATTCCATGCAGTACCTTAGTCACTAATGGTCACAGAGCAAATAAAAGCAATTTTAGATGTTGCAAATATCTACTACGGCATTCCGCTTCTTGCACGACTAAATTATAATTCTAATGATTTTCTGCGTACGAATATTTCCTGCAACAAAAAAGATGAATGTAGTTGTCACGATTGATGTTTATACCTCGTGCAGCGCTTTTCGAACGAGGTCGATGATAAAGAAAACGATAAATGCTGACGTCCTAAGTATTCTTTGAATACGTATGTTTCGTCTACTTAAATAGGTGACTGCTTCTTCTTTCTTATTTTCAATTCGCATAGTGTACCTTGAAGTTTGTCTTTACTTGCTACCAAATAAACTGTTAAGAAATATATACTCAGTAATAATCCTTCCATATTTTAAGTCGTTAGTTTATTAAAAAGAGTTGTTCTTATGTGTGCTGATGTCAAACAACAAATGTGAAATTGTCCAGGCGACCGAGTAATTTTGCTCTAGCTTTTTCGTGCAATGGAAATTAATATTTATAAAAATTTAAATTTCATGCAAAGGCACGTTAATTCAAGTATATTATCACTCATTGGGAGAGTATACACAGGCAAATTATGGTAGATACAAGTCTACAGATGTTAGCTAAGGTGAGACGCCCCTGAAAGCTTTTATTTTTTGCCCTAAATGCTTTGTGTTCGTGGCTATTATATATTCTATGCTGCAAATCACATCGTCAGCTGTGTACAACAACATGCAGTTTTCAGGTATGAACTTTCATCGAAGTTCGTATGATATAAACTGCATTCTTCTGGCCTGAAAAATACCAGAGGGGTGAGTTTACCTACCTTTTGATATCTGTACCCACTTTGTCAACAAATTTCAAAAGCTACAATGTAAACTTTTTCATGAGCAGTATATTTTACTGGAATCTCACAAAAGTAAATTTCAGTGCATTCAGGGTTTCGTCTGATTTTGCTCTTTAAACTAGCATACGCTTATTTCAGATTTCAGCTAAGTCAGTATATGGATGTTAGCCTTGCCTTTTATATGACATTGTACTGATCGTAGGCACTACATGTTTAATAATACAATTAAAACGTGCGTTTTATTGATTTATGAAACTTTATTTCAAGTCATATTCTTTTGCCTATCTTTGCATAAAATGCACACGTGAAGATATGACGAGAAAAAACGAGAATTTTATTTTTATAGTTGCCATTGTTTGGAATGTCTGCAATTTTTCGTCCCAATATTCTTCGGACTATACTAAATTCAAGACTCTGACAGTAATATAATCCTAATAACAAGGGTTCCGCAGAACACAACGTCTTACCTTTTATGGCTTCAGCCTAACGCCTTTCTGTTGCTTTCTATAAGTGAATTCCTCTTTTAATGCAAACTAAGTGCATATATACTTTTAGGGTGGGACTATGAACAGTTTCTGTATTTGACCCAGGAAAAAGTCCCTAAGGGGTAGTGAAAGACTCAAGGACCAATGCTAATTGCTTGATTTTTTCATGCCAAGAAAGTACATATATGGTTATATGGTGGGGATCTCAATGGATTCGAAGTTATGACCAGGCGCGGGGTTGGGGGGTTTGGGAGGGTCAATGCCAGTTGCATGAATGACTTGGTCTTTTCATGCCGAGAGCGTGTGTGTATATATTTTTGATTTAAAAGAAAGTAGACTGTCTACTTTAACAATACTCCAAAGATAAAAACATATTTTATAGCAAATCCGTAGAAATTAGAGGGTGGCCTTTTGCCTTGCCACACTCTCGTGGGGAGAAATTCAGTTTCCCACTCCCTGAACATTAAGTAGTTTCATCACATACTCCAAAACGTTAGAGTCATGAACTTGCACAAAACTCTCACAATGAGTTGACGCCGATGTCGCTGACATCAGTATCGAAAGTATCGATATGTCTCTGATTTGTCTTTGAAAAAGGCGAGACAATACATAAATTAATAAAGATTATAAAAACAAGATTGCTTAAGATACTCCATTGCACTTGCCGTAGGGATATAAACAAATTCAAATAAGCAAAATGAGAGAGAGAGAGAGAGAGAGAGAGAGAGAGAGAGAGAGAGAGAGAGAGAGAGAGAGAGAGAGAGAGAGAATGCAAAGCTAGATTCTGTAGTCACTTTGCTAGCGTCCGTGCGCTTTAAAACGTAAGCTGAGTCAGTAGAGTATGCTTGAGCTATGATCAGATAAAAGCGTATACACGTTTAAAGAGCGAAATCGGACGAGAGTCTGTATGCATTCAATAGGTCTTTGGTGAGATTCCAAGAAAATATTTTTCTCATCCAAAGATAGAAAATATACGACGTTGTGTGCCTTGTAACCTTAAAAATTTAATTTTAAACAGGGTAGAGGTGGCCAAAAATCTGTAACTTTACCCCGTCTTGTATTTTTCCGGCCAGACAAATGCAATCACAGAAACATCGATGAAATTTCATACCTGAAAATTTGATGTTATTCAACACAGCTGACGACTTGTTTTTGCGATTTATAATATGGGGTAACTACAAAATATACGAATTTTGGGTAGAAAAAGAAAATTTTCTATAGCATCTCACCTTGTCTAACATCCATACACTTTCGTCTAACATCAATTGCCTATGTACACTCTCCCGGGTATTGATTATTACTATACTCAGTGATTGATCATGTATCAACTAAATACGAAGTTTTATTTAGTTTCTGAGAAGTTCACTTGCACAAGCACCATAATTAATTCTGGCTTGCAATATATTTCATTATGTCAGGACTTTGATCATGCAGGGAAAGAAGTGCAAAATGATATTTTTTGGGAGGGGGGGGGGGCATATATTGTTTTGTAACATCCAGAATCCTAGTCAGGAAATATAAGAATTTGCTTGCTTGTTGCCCTAAGCGATATATTTGCAACATAAAAAAGATGTTTCGTTTTATGTGGATTAAGATTACCAACAAAATATTGTAGAAGGTATAAATTACGTTGCTAACCGAAAAAAGTACATATGGAAAGATAATTAAATTAATCTCCAGTTTCTTTTCAAGCACACATCGGGCATGCTGTGTCTGTCCTATAAATATTTTCCCTACTTCCTTTTCTTATTGGTAACTGTGACTTAAAGTTTTGAATTTCGCCAACATAACTCTAAATCAAAAGATAAATGTAACAAATATTTTTCTAATCCAAAATAAATCTTAAAGATACGATAAATTTGTCTCTTTGAACTACTTGCCACAGTTTCATATAAGTTTTATATGAATTGACATTGCAGTGCATTGACTACAAAAGATTTAACATTCATACGATTTGAAATATAATTCTTTATCCAAATGTAACTAAAACCGATTTCGTTAAATATATTTTATTTTCACAAATTATATCCATTTCTCATAAACCTGTATGAACATATAGGTAGCTACTGACACAAACTACATGACAGTTTACTTCCTTTCCCAAAATTCATACATTTACAGAAAAATAATATAAAGACACCATTTCATAAAGACTTTTCCTAAACGTTATGATAGTGTTGTGGTTTTCACATGCTTATATTGTTGTAATACGACTTGAGAACAGCATCCAATGTTTCTGAAGGAATGGTAAACATGTTCAACAGCAAGTTTCTACGCTTCATGTCTCATTTGAAGAAAATTTATTGGGCCGAGTTTTTTTAAGTCATGTTCAACGTAGGGATTACAACTTTTTTTGTCAGAAGTATGCTTGTCGTAAAAGCAAAAATATTCTTCATGAAGACAATCTGCTGAAATAAAAGTTGTAGTAGACCAGGCATCATGACCCCAGTCCCATCCCTCATTTCTTGGTCAAGAATATATACATTTCCAGTAAGAATATTACAACTGTATACAAAGTGTCTGTTGACCTGAAGAAGTTCAATTCACGGGGCAAGTTTGAGGACCTTTGTTACCACTGATAAAGTAATTATAACTAATAATGTAATACAGACCGATAATATGCGAAAAGTTAAACAACGTAATACTAGAGACGATCAAATTTAATATAATAATTTTGTAACCGATGATTTAATAACTTCTTTTGCCATACATAGAAAACGATTATAACCAATATTGGCTAACATATTGTATTGACACTGTATGACAAAAAAAAAAAAAAAAAAAAAAAAAAAAAAAAAAAAAAAAACGTTTAGGCAAATATACGTTAGAGGGGCTTGTAGAATATGGTTTTAAGCTTAACGTGTGTTTCCGACAACTAATTGATGATTTAATTCTTTGATAACAGTTGGGTGATGATGGCAACAGCCTATTCTGGTGAATGAAAAAAAACTCCACCATTTTTAATACGTATCGGCAATTATATTTTGGCACATATGTGAACTTAATGTTTGATCAGTCCAGTTGACATTAGGGCTTCACGGTCGCCGTAATGGATACCTGTATTAACACTTCCTGTGTAATATAGTAAAATAGGATGGCGAATTTGTATGACATAAGTGTACGATATTTAGTGTGCTGATAAATTGCATATTTAACCTAATGACTCCTTAGGTGTTCACGTGAACCAACCTGCAGCCCCTATCCCTGTTGGCATAAATTCGTCTATATTTCTAAACATCGTCCATAATACCGCTTTAGATTTATAAAATCTGTCGCATACAAAAACTATTGCGTTAAAAACCATAAAGTGTTCATGAAAACATTCCCTTTATTTTTTAATTTCATATCATAAGAATTTGTAAGAATGTTTATGAGGTAAGTATACAGTTTATAAAATGTTATAAGGCGATGCAGTCTTTAATATAAGCTTTGGAACAAGCAGTGTTTACACCTTTCTTGAAAAATTTTATTTAATCAGAACATTCTTTTTGAAAATTACCACAGAGTTTCTTAACTGTTTCGATCTTTGTAAATAGTTACTGTCATTTTCTGAAGATTTTAGGGAAAGGACTTAAAAGAGTTGGCTAACTTGTGTCCTCTTTCAAATTATATAAAATAAGTATTAAAAAGCACCTTTTATTCTGGTTTCCAAATGGGCAGGAATTAACGTGAAGGGGAAAGAAAGAAAACATTCACCTTTCTTTCCAGAATCAGTGATGCGATGTCTAAAGAAAAAACAGGATTTTTTCACATTCGTGGAAATCTAAAAGTGTTTCCACTTTTTTTTAAGGGGGCAGGTATTGTCACGGAATTGTGTGTACTTAATGTCCATGCATTATATATGAACGAAAATGTACTCGGATTTCGTTGCTGCGTACAGCGTTACCCGAGGGTGGTTTATTTATCGGCTTTAGTTATTTCAAAATACTGAGTTCGGTTCATCCAGTGCTGCGCGAGTAAAGTGCCTGCAGTGAGAAACTCCATTACCTCGAGTTCTCTGGCAGTGGATTTTCATGACAACCAGGGTACTTTTAGAGTAAATTCTCGTTGTCTTATCATGATACAATGAGTGTTGTCAGGAAGTTGTCCACTTTATGGGAGCAATCTTCAGCTGTAAAGGTATGTAAAATATATAAATTGTATTCTTTCTTGCTATTCGTTTTATGAGTTAGAATTTTTTTTATAGATTTAATGTGCGGGAATTTATCTAAATTTTACAGATAGTCAGATCTATGTCCTATAACGCCATGCTATCAGATAGACTATAGTCTGTTTCGAGTTAGCCATTGTTATAACTGAACGGACACATTGAAATAAATTATACATTGCATGCATTAAAAGACGAGTAATGTTAGAGTTCTAATAATTAGTGAGATTATTTTTGTCGGACACGGATTCATGTACGAACGTGGTTGTTATAATAATAAGTTCGTACCGTACTTCTGATGAAATGATTTAATGTGTAACTAAGCCAATTCATGTGCGCCTATGCGTAATGTATATTATTGAATTTGTACTTAACTGTGTCTCGAGTACTACCCGGCTTAGTCATTATATTTTTAGCTGTTTTTGCGACGGGGAGTCGTAGAACTCTGCGAGCTTTCGTGCAACCCGTATGCTGGGGTCGATGGTGACGTTGGCTCAAAGGAGGGTATTGGTTTACTAGCAGTGAGGGACCAAAACTTCGGGACCAGCGGGTCTGTATGAAAAAAAGAGCTTTTAAGGGATCCTTCGGTAGGCTGGGAGGGTCAGACCATGCTTGGTGGCTCCTTGACCATTCGACGAGAGCTGTGGAACCGGTAATACATCGTGATCGTCAACTGGACGCAACGAGATTCATACGTTCCATTTTTGAATCAATAGTATTCAATATCACTACGAGTGAGTTCAATAATTTAATATCGCTACATGAGTGAAAATCAATAATACATGGATCCTACTTCTTGATGAAACATACATTATTCATATTTTTTTTCTTCAAATCATATACTTTTTACTGCGAGTAAAACCTATTTCAAGATATTTACATTACAGGAGAAACTGCAGGCGATATGTACTATACTACTACTGATGCTGCTGCTGCTGCTGCTACTACTACTACTACTATAATAATAATACTAATAAGTTGATACCACTAAAATAAGGCAAGGCTGAACATAATTCCATGAAAGAAGTTGATACACGGTAGGTCGAACGGGTATCTATTAGGAACTATTGTTTTTTGTTTAAGTCAAATTGACCATGTGTTCTCATCTGGAGTACACACTATTTCTCTCTTTGTCCACGTTCATTATCAGCCCGTATATGATTTTACTTTATGGGTAACATTTCAAGGGACTGTACAGAGTGTCTGACCGAGTTTAGATGGCTGGAGAGTTTTTAGTTGACCTTGTTTCTGATACGGTTTTTGTGATTATTCTTTCTTTTCCTAAAATCAGTTCGTTTCGCTGACATATTGGATGCACAAATACACCTTGTCAAGACATTCAATGATGTTTTTGCTGACACATCCATATATTTGATTTATATCACAAGTAACTTCTGTTGATAAACTATTGAAAATAGCCGTCTAGGGCATTTATTTGCAGATTAGACAACATCTGTCTTTATATGTTACCGCTTATGAACTGTGGTGAGTTCAATCTGGAACGCACAAGGTTGTCTTTTTGTGGGTAGTAGATAAGCGACCATATGTGTGTCTTTGAAGACCTTTTTGAAGCATTCAGAAGAGTAAATAATATGCCAGTGTCTTCAGACATCACTCATCCCTCGTCGTGCCTTAAGAACGCACACAAGGCTTCTACTAGAGAGCCCCACCGCCGACAAACTGCAACCCTCCAGGTGATGGTGTACCGGGTCAGGCTACGTTCTTTCATCTAGCGACATTCGGTATACATGTCCCACCATTGTCAACATTTCTTTACAGCTTAGGCAAGAGATGTCTATTGTGTCCTTTGACATATATACGATAAAATCTGGAAAATAGGCGCACACGCTTATTTTTTTAAATTATTTAAGGTCATGTACGCCTATTGTGTATTTGCGCTTGTCAATAGTGAAATGTATCGTGATAAAAGCACTTGTAAAGTGTGGATATTAATGCTTATGAATAAAATTTAGGAGTATATTATGAGGATGTTAATGCTTATTGACATGAAGATGGTTGATTATTAAAGAAAGCAAAAATAGGAATAAGAAACGACGCAGAATAAGTACAAAGTCAATAGGTCAGTTAACGCGCTAATCGCCTAATAAGCTCCAGAGCAATTGTCAGAGGAGCAAATGTGTTTATGTATTGCATACTCTGATTTCATGTATGTCCTTATTATCTAGATTTTACAACGTATGTATATATATATATATATATATATATATATATATATATATATGTGTGTGTGTGTGTGTGTGTGTGCGTGTGCGTGTGTGATTTTGTAATTGCACTAACTCGGTCTTATGTATGTCATTTTTTAGACGACTATTGAGTTTACGGACACTTTTCTGTGATCAGGTAAAAATTATATAAATATTTACATGGTGGCAGGTGTTGTAAGTTGGAAATGTCATATTTCGGTGACAGGTGGTCAATATCTGATATCGGCGAGCATCGACAAACAGGTCTGACCGTTAGATCATATAATTGTGAACTGTCAGATGAGTAGGAATATTGGCTAACTGTTGGGTGAGAAGGAAAAGAATTCACCAGTTCGAAATCAATATTACAGAAAGTATTTAGTCATTTTACATCTTAATCTAAAGTCCAATTTGATTGGTTGACACACAGTCCCAGTCTAAAATCCTTCTCAAAGGCATAACGATTTCCAGGATAGATCTATTTGGATGTGTTATCGAGGATTTATCCAAATTAGTTTAGTGTTTGTAAATTATGTATTGTGAGGAGTCAGTTGATCGTTCTTATGGGTCAACGTCGGTCCTAACTGGCCTAATGTTTAAGTGGAGTTTTGCCAATGATTTTATTGTTACATTTCCATTAATTATTACATCAAACACCTTTTTCTGCTTATAATGTGCCAAGGTCTTGAATAAAACTGCCATACAAGTAGATATACTGCCGCCTTGATATGCATTCAAATAGAAAATCAAACAATCATGGAGCTGTATACTTTTCCTTGCATTGGACCCTCATAGTATTACTTTCGTCATATACATAGAAGTTTCCTGTCTACTCAACGAAGTTAAATTTACATAGTGTTGTCCTTGGACTTACGAAAACAAGACAAAAAGGAGTGAACCGCACGCTTTTCTAGGAAAAGTAAATTATTCTCAGCATCAGAGTTAATGGTACCGACTACTCAATGAAAAGTAGTACAGAAATAAAGATAGAGAAGTGAGAATGATTGCAGAGAAAGAAAAGCCTTATCAAAATTTAACATATTTTGGGAAAGAGCTTTCAATACAAACACATTTTGTGAGGAATTATGATGACGAAAATAGGATAACTTAAATGAGAACATAATCGAAGGAAAATCGGTGGAATTTACGCACCGTATGCACTCGCGTATAACGCGTATCCAAATATAAACAATATAAACCCTGACCTGCCGTCGCATAATGCGCCGGAAGATCAGGGTCTATGTTGTTTGTTCTACGGATTAGTCCTTACAAACTGCATAGACCCAGATCTGCCGGCGCAT
The DNA here is from genome assembly GCA_029931535.1 of Margaritifera margaritifera. Lineage (NCBI taxonomy): Eukaryota > Metazoa > Mollusca > Bivalvia > Unionida > Margaritiferidae > Margaritifera > Margaritifera margaritifera. The sequence goes on from JAQPZY010001459.1 coordinate 2,890,001, forward strand.
TATGCGACGGCAGATCTGGGTCTATGCAGTTTGCAGTTGGTATAAATTTATACGCGAGTATATACGGTATGTCAAGTAAGTTTTGTGCTCATATTTGTTATACTCTTGTCTGGGTGATTCTTTTTTGTTGTTGTTGTTCTAGTCTCATTATAGGGTAAGCATTTTTTTTTTTTTTTTTTTTGAAATCTCTTACTTGAAACTTTCAAGTGAGGGGTAAAATTGTTTTGCTTCTTCTTTCATGTCCTTTCTATAGTCGTTTTCTTTCTCTCTAGATTTCTCTTCAGAGAAAGTCTCACCATGAGTGTATTTTGTCGATGTTTTCCAAGTTGCCAAGTAGACGCCGCGCGAAATAGGCATGTAAATACATTAGTAGCTCAAGTTGCGTTTTGCCAATTTTTTTTCAACACATTCTCAGTGATTATGGTTTCCGTCTACATTTTTTATCGTTAAGGTGGGGACCATGGTTAAGCTATTCTTCATCATATGGAACCAATATTTTTTCCCCAAGAAATTCTACACTAATCTTAAAATAATTTTTAACTTTTGCCATGTAATTTTCCAGATGATTCTCCCATTTTTTAATATGATTCTGATTATGATTATTATTTGCAATGTAACTGGATTTATGTAATCACGGATAAATTACAATAAAGTGGTCTCTCACTTTTGTAAGAGCAGGACATATGTTCTATTATCTTTAGACTAAAACTCAACTATTTTTCTAACCTCGGCCCGACCAGCCTGTGATTTTGCAGTTATCAGTCTGAAAAAAATATAGTAAAAACTGTGACCCCTTGCGGATTGCTTACATCAAGCGGACACAATTTGTTCCATCGTCTGAAAATTATAAAGTCAGTGAAAACTATGAGACTTTTGGAAAGATTTACCGATTTACGACCTGCCGTAAATCTGCCTTTCAGTCTTTTGCTGCGGAAAACACACGTGATCTCCATAACTTGATCATACTGAATAAATTGACTCACCAACATACTCTTTTCTTTGTGTATTTGATAAGAGAAATGTATGATCTTCAATCTGTGCAATTTGATGAATTTTTAAATAATTAGTGACAAGGTACTATGTAATTATCTTAGGGATAGATATTCAACAAAGATTAGGGCGAGAAAATGCAAACCAACCTATACATTTGTAAGTGATTCTGGATTGCTTGGACCCTTAGCTATGCAAAAATAATAAAAAAGGTCAAAAAGTTAATGACTTCAATATAACGCAAGCGATTATCTTTACTGATTCATATACTTTCGCAACGGAAAGCCTTAGAGTTTGCAACGTTGCATATGAGTATGAGTAGGTGTAAATGCGGAGAGAGAGTGAGAGAGAGAGAGAGGAATTAAATGAGATCATTTTATTTTACTGCAAACTTAGTTCAGTCTGTTTAAAGAACTGAAACGAATATTTCTTGCGACTACTTTCCTCCCTGATTTGTGCCTGATTAAGCGGACAGTTTTGGGTTATTCGAGACTCTGTAATACAAGGTGGAACAGTTATTAGACCTGTGCGTTGGCGTATTAAGCGAACATTAATGTAGACATGTTTCTGTCAAATCACAAATAGAGAGTAAAGGACAAATTCCAACATTTATGTAGACATGTTTCTGTCAGATCACAAATAGAGAGCTAAGGCCAAATTCCAACATTAATAACAGAACTTTGCTAAAAAGCAAAGAAGCAGTGAGATAAAATCTTCCAGATTCATGATTTTTTTGATATGGAAAAGTTGATAAAATGTAAATCTCACTACTAATGTATGTACTTAATGTTTACGAGTGACATCATGAAAACAACTTTGCGACCAGAACACAATCCTAATGAGGTTTTCACTCACATCAAGAATAGATGAAAACAGATTTTAAAAATCCCACATGGCTGTATGGCTATAAAAAGAACCCTAAAATATTTTACATCATATTTATAGGCTCAAGGCAAGAGATAACAAAATAAATAAAATCAAAATGCATCTATCTCGTAAATAACAAAGTTTATCACAAAAGAAAAATCGAGCCACAAGTCCTTTCACATGCGTTAATGTCATATCATATCCATCGACCGAGCGAAAGAGAACGCGCATCACTAGGCTTCTAAAAGGAAACATCAACAGAGGAGGAAAAGAAATAAAACATAAAAAGGTGATAACTTTAGAAGATGATGAGATATTTCCTTATTGCTAGGTTTAAACTAGAAGTAAAGATATTAAATATAATTATAAAGTTGAGGATGTACATATAATCAAAAATGAAATATCAAGGGTGTTTGCTGTCAGTGTTATTATCATTGTGAAATACCACGAATCTTTTGATACGCGTGTCAATACCGTTTCATTGAAATCGTTCTTTAATGTTAACGCTATTTCTTGAATTTTGTTTCCATCAAAGAAATCCAATCCTCATAATCAAATGGATAGTTTCATATCATTATATCTATTTTTCTCAGACTCGGTGAACAATAAAAGTTCAACCCAAGCTAAATATGTGGCATGACATCTAACACAAGAAATATACATGTATGTATGTATGTATGTATGTATGTATGTATGTATGTATGTATGTATGTATGTATGTATGTATGTATGTATGTATGTATGTATGTATGTATCTATGTATGTATCTATGTATGTATCTATGTATGTATGTATGTATGTATCTATGTATGTATGTATGTATGTATGTATGTATGTATGTATGTATGTATGTATGTATGTATGTATGTATGTATGTATGTATGTATGTATGTATGTATGTATGTATGTATGTATGTATGTATGTATGTATAGGCTTCAACGGCACAACAGCACAATCTTAGCCGTATAGTGCCAATTAAATGTGCTGTTCCAAAAATGTAAAGGTTAAAATACAAAACTTTAGCAAGATAAATCATTCCAAATAACATAAAAATAGTCCAACAAGATAAACGGTAAAAATGTTAATATTTTTTTTAAAGATACACAGAATAAAAGATAAAGATAAAAAAGAACAATGTGAAATCCTTAAAGTATTGGATCAAACTTTATTCTACAAACCGCATTCTTTTAGAAACTCTACAAATTTCTCTGGTGGTAATTAATCAAAAATCTTCCTAACTGATTTCGAATGAAAATACTTCCATCGCACAGGGTGGAGAGAATTATTTGGATGTGAACAATGAAATGCAGCAAAATTTATGGAAATTGTAAAATATATTTAAAACGGCAGAATCTCTTTCAGATTTTTCCTTTTGAAGATAGCTAGTCGTTACTAAGCAACACAGCGTCTAAAGATTGCAAATACGAGTTTCATTTGTGTGTGCGTGTGAGTTAGATTAAGTTAGATTTTTATGATCAGTAGAAGCATATATATATATATATATATATATATATATATATATATATATATATATATATATATATATATATATATATATATATATATATATATATATCCAATTCGTATGGAAAATAACAGTAATTTCAAGTGCACTGGTTCCGGCAAGGGATTGCTTGTGTCAGGGATTGATTAAGATAAATGCAAAACAACTGACAAAGAACAGACGAACAGTACAAAACTAGCTTTTAACTAGCCTCAGAGCTTTCGATTCCCATTGAGTGTTTGTCGAAGGCAATTACAAGACAGAGACAAACAATGAACACAAAAGCAAGCGTTAAATTTACAAAAGTTTACATGACTGTTTGACTGTTTGACAATTTTAGGTGTCCTACCTAATGGGTTTGAACTCCGATGATGCAAATTATATGTGCCAACAAAAAACTAATGTAGTATTTGATGTATGACATCTTTACATATACTTTCCACACAGAACTTTGTTCTCGACCTGGCAAACTAAATATGTTTCTGGTTCCATCTATGTTTCTTTCACAAGACTCTGCACGGTATGGTCTCCATCCAATTGATCCTCAATATCATTTTGTCACATTTGGAATCACCATATACATTCAATGGTTACTTCCATTTTGTATATTTAATATTTGTACCTTTTTTATGTATCTAACATTTAAAAGTCTTGATAAGGTGACCTTGAGAAATATTTCTTTTCGGTACGTAATATTAATGATCGGTATAACTTGTGTGCTTGTTAGTTGTACTGTTTGGTCTTGTCTCATTTCAGCAAATTTACATACTGTGGGATATCGAGGTCGTATTTGTTTAGTTGTTTTTTTTTGTTGTGTTTTTTAAAATTTTTTTTGTTTTTGTTTTTTTATCAATAGCTGATATGAATCTTAACAATAATTGCACCGTTACTCATATTTATATTGGGAATTCAGTTTTATATGAACCCATGATATATACAAAACGAGCCTACCCTTATGGTATCCGACAGGAAGATGGAGCAAATTTACTTTTTCATCTATTTTAAATTGTTCACTTTAACAGGGATATCATGTACACTTGTTATTGTTTGTACTGTATTCGAAATGTCTGGGGATTTTTTTCATAGCTGTCTCTGTAATGTACTACAATGGGTTTGATATTTGTATAGAGTTTTGAATTTATACAGATCTTGGTTCTCGTTTCAAAGGTAAAAAATAAGCTGTTGCTTCTAATAGACTAGTCAAACAAAATTTACTATAGGATACTCCTAATAGACTCATCAAACAAAATTTACTATAGGATACTCCTAATAGACTAGTCAAACAAAATTTACTATAGGATACTCCTAATAGACTAGTCAAACAAAATTTACTATAGGATACTCCCAGTAGACTAGTCAAACAAAATTTACTATAAGATACTCCCAATAGACTAGTCAAACAAAATTTACTATAGGATACTCCCAATAGACTAGTCAAACAAAATTTACTATAGGATACTCCCAATAGACTAGTCAAACAAAATTTACTATAGAATACTCCCAATAGACTAGTCAAACAAAATTTACTATAGGATACTTTCAAAAATATTATATTGATCTTTTATTTTTTGCATAGTTCTTCCTCATTTCTTCCCAAGACTTGCATGCAACTAATATCTCAGCACCCATTTTATCCATCTCATCCAAAATAACTACAGAAAAGAAATACTACCGTCTATACTCGCGTATATTGCAATCCCAACTGCAAACTGCATATACCCAGATCTGCCGTCGCATAATGCGCCGGCAGATCTGGGTCTATGCAGTTTGTAAGGACTAATCCGTAGAATAAACAACATAGACCCTGATCTGCCGGCGCATTATGCGACGGCAGATCAGGGTCTATGTTATTTGCATTTGTACCCGAGCTATACGTGAGTATAGACGGTAACTTGTTCACTAGTGCAGGACACGCGCGTTATGGTAACAGAGCATGGGTCATTCCTTTGTTGTTGGAAGGTTAGTTGATTTTTAGCTTGACCCTGTTCTATATCCGTTTGATTGGTCATTTTATGATTTAACAACAAAGTCTGTTGGCTATTGAAATAACAACATCAGGAAATCGATATTTAGTGTGCTCATGATTTAAATATTTAGTGTTGGTTTAATAGAATCCTTTATATGCATTGGTGTAGGATTGGATATTTCAACCTGAGGGTCATGATTTTGCGCCAGACACTAGGTAGTTTCCGCTACAGCATCGATGCATAATAAAGGATTATTTTTCTCACATTCCTGAACAAAAAGTTGTGAATACTGATGCAACTTTCAAACAGCAAAACACCCATTAAAAATTTCCTCACCTTAGTATGCAGCGTAAAAAGTTAGGTTTACACTGAAAAATCAGTGTAAACTTGCAATGACGTTTAAACACATATGAGAGTTCAAAGAACAGCGGTTGAGGCTAAAGCAATGGCAACACACAGCGTCCTAATTGTGCATATTCAGAGAGCTTGCGCAATGATACAAACTGTAAACAGGTCAAAAAATAAAGTCCACTCTTATCCATAAGATTAATCAAGACAGACCAAAATTAATTGATCTAGAATTGATTTACCCTTAATAATAATAATAATAATAATAATAATAATACTAATACTACTAATAATAATAATGATAATAATAATAATAATAATAATAATAATAATAATAATAATAATAATAATAATAATAATAATAATAATAATAATATCAATAATGAAAATATGAATTTGAAAAAAACAGTAACAATTACATAAATGGTTTATTCGACTCGAAATTTGACTACATAAGCTATATATGTAGTTAGGTCAACCACTGCGAAACGTCCTTCTCGCGGAACACTAACTTCAGCCGCTGCTCGTTTTAGTACGTAAATGTGCTGCGATTAATGTTTATCGTGATTACTGTGAAAGTGATGATGGAAATCGGGGTGTTTTTGCCAGTTTGTGTGCACCATGCTTGCAGTAGTAGGTCATATGATGAAAGACAGCAGTCACGTGATGAAATATAGAGATATCCTTTACCGGTGTTCTACACTGGAAAACACGACTATACACATATAGGAATATGAGTAAGGGCAACTCTCCCTTTCTGTCGCATGGACTCCTCCTCGAATGTAAACTCAGAGGTACTGTAGATGGCGGTAAACAAACATTGACGTATGAGACCGGTAGCTAGTTGTCTCTTTTTGGAATCACTGCACAGTGCTTGGAAGGTGTGTCCGTACTTCGTTGTATAGTCTAAACACGTAAATAAATTCGGTTAGATATCATTTTTTTATGCTGTACAAGTTTCTCATCATTTGAAAATAGTTTGTTATTGGTTTTTAACTGCAACTTATCATTGTCGCTCTCTTGTGACATTTATTTCTCATTCTATTCAGCAGAGACATTGCAAAAGTTCACTTCAGATAATTGTACACTCATAAACTGATGACCAGTTTACTGCAGGTTTCTGGAGAAAATTTTAAAAAGCTGATATCATTCGAGATATCTCTACAGACTCTGTAAAGCTGATATCATTCGAGATATCTCTACAGACTCTGTAAAGCTGATATCATTCGAGATACCTCTACAGACTCTGTAAAGCTGATATCATTCGAGATATCTCTACAGACTCTGTAAAGCTGATATCATTCGAGATACCTCTACAGACTCTGTAAAGCTGATTCCATTCGAGATATCTCTACAGACTCTCTAAAGCTGATATCATTCGAGATACCTCTACAGACTCTGTAAAGCTGATACCATTCGAGATATCTCTACAGACTCTGTAAAGCTGATACCATTCGAGATATCTCTACAGACTCTGTAAAGCTGATACCATTCGAGATATCTCTACAGACTCTGTAAAGCTGATATCATTCGAGATATCTCTACAGATTCTGTAAAGCTGATATCATTCAAGATACCTCTACAGACTCTGTACAACTGATACCATTCGAGATATCTCTACAGACTCTGTACAACTGATACCATTCGAGATATCTCTACAGACTCTGTACAACTGATACCATTCGAGATATCTCTACAGATTCTATAAAGCTGTTATCAGTCGAGATACCTCTACAGACTCTGTAAAACTGTTATCATTCAAGATACCTCTACAAAGTATTTGAAAAATCTGGATTAAAAAAATAGATACAATCTCGTAAAAATAGTCTCATCAAAGGCAAAAATTCCTCTGAATTCTAAAATATAATTGTAAGCAACGTATTACAGTCCTGTTCATACCAATTGAAACTAGTTCGGTGATTCACCTCTATTTTATTTTGACTTTCTACGATCCAATCTTAAATTCATTTCAATAATAGTATTTTTTATTTTCATGAAAAATGGAAACACACATGATTCTTCCCCTTTCGAAAAGATACTAAATCCTATAGAAGGAAGAACTCCAAGAGCCTTCTCAAAAAAAAAAAAAAAAAAAAAAAAGGAAGAAAAGATTGTAGCGAAAAACTTTTCTACTTGTAGCCGTTGGTAATATTTTAGTTTATTTTGTTTTTAAATTTAAATATTTGATTTGATGTGTGTGTGTTTTTTTTTTATGTACCCCACGTTTTGAATGTATACTTTAACTTTAATTTAAAAACGGATACAGTGGTGGATAAATTAAAACTTTGATAATGATTGAATCATTTTGGTGGCCGATGATACGGGATCCCAAAAAGATTCCAAATGACTGCGTAAAACTTTCTTGAATAATTCAAATTAAACGAGAGATTTAATTTACTAGCATTCTCAATAGACGTTCCGATATTATCTTGCCAAGATATTTAAATTGTTGCAGGAAAAGTGGAGGAGAAACATTACCTTCTTACTATTTAAAGTTTTCATTTTACCTCGTTGTGTGTTGACAAACTATCTCTAATGTACAAATAAAATACGTGTTTGTATAATACGTGTTTGAAGCCATTTATCGCACAATTTTACTTAATAAGTCGAGTTTCTAACTGGTTTATATACTGACAGAATTTATCGTCTTTTTAAAATATTTCAACCTTGTTGGTTTCGATATCTCGAAAAGCCCTAGAAATGCATTGTAAGAAGAAGACATCTCCTAATACATGGGTTAAATACCGCATCGTTTTGGAAAATGGCCCAAGAATCAGTTGATGTTAAACCTCGTCCCTGTGCAAGGCTGACGGAGTCACACGAGAGTTGCTTCCCTTTGACAAATATTATAATCTAGCACCATAACGTAGAATAGAAAAAGAAACGCTTAATTTGGGAAAATGTATTTCTACTACCGAAATGAATTTGTTGTGACGTCTTACAAATTCAGGGAACTATTTTTAAGAAAGACTTGCAAATCACAATATACCGGTTATGTTTTAATTCAATTATTATTTTTTTTTTTTTTAAACGTGAAGCATGAAGAAAAGGTTTAGATTTTATATGAGTGATGCGGTATGTATTTGTCAGTATACAATGCTTAACGAACTATATCAATCATCATATGTCTTGTTATTACTGATCCTTGGGCATATTGCATTATCACAATAACTAAAGGAGTAAATCAAATAGCAGATTTTTCTAAAAATACTACTTTGTATTGACACACATACTGGATTCTGTTTGACTACAGTGACAAGTATTCTTGGTAGTTACCAGATGTCCAAATATTTCCTTTGAAAGTGTCTGTTTTATGACCATGTATACATACCATTATATATACTACATATACTTGGGTTTAGGTGAAGTAAAGAAAACAAGAAACACTTGGTTTAAGGTTGTATTCCCTGAAAATAACAGTAAACCGAGGAAATAGAATGACATGAATTAGTGACTTTCCTAAAGAAGAATAATGAAAAATGTTTTGTGCAAAATTGTACACCCGATTCCAGGAGAAAATGGGGTGGGGTTGGGTGGGAGCGGGGCTGAGAACTTGGGCATTTCAGCCGGACTCCATGTCCATCTGATCTGCCCATTACGTGAGCATGCAGATGAGCTAGGATGGTTTACAGTACATTGCTTTACATGCAAGCGCGTCACGATGCACAGAGTTAGCAAAATTAATTCAGAAATTAACAAACACTACGTCTGTTAGTCGACGGATTCCTAAGTATGCAATAAGTATTTTGATTTGGTTAACCATTGTCTGTCATGCGTATCATATTTATGCAGATAGTTACCAATGGATTGAATTTCTACTGGTGTGAAGACTTTTGTTTGTTGCTAATACTGCTGCCACATGATTGGTACATCCTAAATCCAAGTGTATTGTTCCTGAAAGAGACTCAAATATAAAAAAGAAACATCTATCTCATTTGAAATCGCTTCAGCAGGTTAATCGTCTTTTCATCAGCGATGGTGATTTAATCTATGTATGCATGTAGATATGCATGAATGAGTGTGGTTTAACGGCATATAAGCACAATCTTGGCTATATAGTGCCGAGTAAGTTTAGACCTTCCTAAAAGATAAAGGCAAAAAGGGTAAAATCCTTAAAATACAAAGTCAAATTTGTGATATAAATCTAACTCTTTTAGAAAGTCCAAGATCTTCTTAGCTTGAACATCATCTCGGACACATATCAAGGCAAAAGTTGTGTCGCCTCCATTAAACGCTTCTTACGATATGTTGGAAGGCGCATTGGGACTATTCTACATCCCCGAGTCCGCAGGAGAAAGGACTTAACGTACTCACATCGAGCTACAACTTGAAACAGGATCATACCACAAAACAATACTACATCGGTACAAAACATATTGTTAGAGCATAATTATGATCAATTTGATTTTTATTTCTCTTAAGCAGCAGGTGTTTATGCTGAATGATTTTGTACAAACATTGGACGTTAAAGGTATTGTTAACAGAGAATAATTATAATAAAGTAAATTACAGTGGAAAATTAGACACAAAATACAAAATCTATTGCAAACCTAAGAGATATTACACAGTGAAAATGCCAGAGGATGGGCTATGCTGAAAGAGCTTCGTTTCTGAATTCGATGCCATATAAACACGTGTTCGTAACTTACGAATGCTTATTTATTATATTATTTCTTGTTGTCTTCATTGAGTGTTTCTAGGCTGAACGCATTTAAACTTAGATAGATATTTCCAAAAGTATTAACCAATTAGTGACTTTCAAAGTATCATATATTTCATACATACTAATAACAATGGTTCCCATTTCCAAGCCTACATTATCAACATTAAATGAGTGAGCAAGGACCCATAGCTTTGTCATTGCTGATCTATATTTAACATTTAACAATGCAGTCAAGTAATTTTCAAATCGAAAATTATCTTGAACACTTTTCTAACAGAGTCTTTTAGACGGATTTTCAACATTCTGATTCCAATTAGTGACATATATATCCTTAATCCTCTGTTTGCACAAATTAAGAAACACATTAACATACTGAATCTGGAAAGTTACAAACATCTGCAAAACCACATATGCTCACATAAAGAAACCTAATTTGTGTTATTTATGTAAAACGACTGCTCATACCACCCACCACACAATTTCTTTTATTTGTTTAGTGTTTCACGTCACAGCAACACGCGTATGCTATATCTTACCGAGGCACTTAAAGTAAATTGCCTTTCCTTGGGACACACCACGGCAGTTGACTTGAGCTGATCCAATGGTAGGTTTCGAATGAGCAACTTTCAGGTCACGATTCTGGCACGCTAACAACTAAGCCACCACATTATACAAAATTTTAAATGTCCCATTGCGACTACTCATTTTAAACCAGTAATTTACTATACATACGAGTCGTCCAAACCAAAGTGGTAAAGGATCAAGTTGATATACATGGTAGCATTTAAAGTATTTGTTTTAAAACATTTAATATAAATTTGATAGATTTTAAATGTATACGTCCGACTACAACTGAATTATGGCATTCCCAATTTTCCAGACCATAAGATAAACTTGGATGTATATATGTGTTAATTAATTCCATACAATCCTTTCGTTAAATTGTGTCAAATTTTACATCAGAAAAATATTTGGTATTTTTAGACCTTTATCTGCTAGTAGATGTTGAGCTTTTGAAAATTTCCCATTTCTTGTAAAAGCAGTTCCAAAATCATTATAACTTTCAACAAGTTCCAATATATTTCCCCCTAATATCATTTTAAAAAACATAACAAAAGTCTTCCTCTCCTAAATGCATTAACTTTTTTTTATTTACCTGTGCTCCAAGTCTCCACTTTTTACACTTTTCTTTAAGAGTGTGTACCAAAAAATCCCAATTATTCTTCTGCAGTTACCAAAGATAAAGCCATATTCTCTGCAAAAATAATTAGCACAAAATAAGGATGCCTGGTCATGAGTTGATCCGGAGTCACCACTACCATGTAATATTGTTTCAGTATATTTTAAAACTAACGTAAACAATAGTGGAAGAAGAATCTCTCCTTGCCAAACTGCAAGACTAATATTGAAAAATTAAATCTGATTAGACACCATGATATAACACAAAATACTTAGCTTTACTATACATAGAACATAAATCAGCAAACAATGTACCTGTAACATTCTGCTTAAACAGTTTAAAGTTGGTCTCAACATTATAAAACACTTTTACAAATCTACAAACACAGCATTAAAATGTTTATCCTTATTAAGGTACTTCTTTGCAAGTCTATATAATGTATAAACAGCATCAGCAATCCCGAACATTTCAAAACCAAATTCATCATATGAAATTTCATCATTCTCACTTGGCCAAATATTTCATTTTCCGTTCAAAACATTTTTCGTGAATAATTTCTACAACATCCTTCTCAATTTAATTCAACGTCAAATTTGAAAATTTGTTTTATGACAATATTTATCCATGAACTTAAAAAACATCAACTATTGAAACTAATATTAAATAATTTTGAAATAAGTGAGAATTTATCTTTCATAAGTAGTTATCGGGGAGTACTGGGGGTCTAGGGGGTCTCCTATGTTAAACAGGGTCAAAGATTTATAGGGTCTAGGGGAATTTAACATGGGAAAGTGTTGACCCTATAAATCTTTGGGTCAAGCGGGGGCGCTATGTGGTCAATGGGACTTAACATTATGTCCCTGTAGAGTCCCCAAAGGTAGCGTACGAGAATTTAACATGGCGGGGGGCACTATTGGTATCTACGGGAATTTAAGATAGGGGGTGGCACTCTGGGTACCAACGGAAATTTAACACGCCGTGTGTAGTGACGAATACAACGTCATCTACCATCCAAACACCCCACACTATACCATCAACACGCCGTGTGTAGTGACGAATACAACGTTATCTACCATCCAAACACCCCACACTATACCATCAACACGCCGTGTGTAGTGACGAATACAACGTTATCTACCATCCAAACACCCCACACTATACCATCAACACGCCGTGTGTAGTGACGAATACAACGTCATCTACTATCCAAACACCCCACACTACACTATCCAACACGCCGTGTGTAGTGACCTTCTGCCTAGTGGCTATATCTATATAGCCTAGAGTTATATATAAAGCATTACCTATACCTCAGATCATGTTGGAGGTGTCAGTAAATTTGCATATATTGTACCTATGTTATAAATAGCTTTTATCAAGGGAACTAACTTATAATAACACTAAAATGGACGTGACTAAATGTTGTATTAAACTTCGGGAACCGTCACGGATTTTAGCGTTGACTAGAAAAAAATCCGGAACATTAGATTATAATGGCCGAGACTAAAAGTAACACTAAAATTCCGAAATTGTACCGGACGTTAGCGGAGACTGAAAATAATCCGGAAAAAAAATGGAAAAAATTGACTGAGACGAAAAATAGTACTAAAATTTCGTAACTCATTTTAAATTTTTTTTTTTGTTATTTTATATTTTTTTATATACAAACTCAAATAAACCCAAAACCCAAACCCAAACCTAACACACTATCCCAAATGCCTTGTGTGCTGCCTAAAAACCCCAAAAACCTGTTATCAGACGAAAGGGTATGACAAAGGGATGAAATCACGCCAACATACTATCCAACATAAACACCATCCATTTTTTTATTTTTTAAATTTTTTTTATATCAAAACACACACCACACTATCCATTTTTTTTACTTTTTAAATTTTTTTATATCAAAACACACACCACACTATCCATTTTTTTATTTTTTAAAATTTTTTTATATCAAAACACACACAACCATTTTTTTTACTTTTTAAATTTTTTTTTATATCAAAACACACACCACACTATCCATTTTTTTTCCTTTTTAAATTTTTTTTATATCAAACACAAAACTTACACACACCACAAATATACAATCCATTTTTTTAAAAAATTTTTTTATATCAAACACAAAACTTATACACACCACACAACCATTTTTTTACTTTTTTAAAAATTTTTTATATATCAAATTCAAACTTACACACACCACACAAATCATTTTTTAACTTTGTAATTTTTTTTTATATCAAACACAAAACTTACACACACCACAAATATACAATCCATTTTTTTTTAAAAAAATTTTGTATCAAACACAAAACTTACACACACCACACAACCATTTTTTTACTTTTTTAAAATTTTTTTATATATCAAATTCAAACTTACACACACCACACAAATCATTTTTTAACTTTTTAAATTTTTTTTATATCAAACACAAAACTTACACACACCACAAATATACAATCCATTTATTTTAAATGTTCTTTCCCGAAGTATTTCTTCTCTCAGTACCTCTTCTACTAGATCATGCGCCATTTGAATGAACGTCATCTTCTTTCTCTCCGGGTGGGTTTCCATCAAATGATTCTTCACCCTCTGAATGTTTACCATAGCTTCATTCAGTTTTGTAATCTTTGTTGCTTCCATCTTCTTGATCTGTTGAGATCTTGGCGAGTCAACGAGAATGACTACACTGACCAACGCATCGCTTTATATGCTTAACGCGCGGACGCGATGGAAAACATGGTAGGGTTTCAGATCGACAGTGAGATAACAGATAGAGGAAAGAGGTAAGTTTTTTTTAGATCGATAGAAAGAGAGAGAGAACATAATTATTATTTTTTTCAAATTCAATAAAAAACCACACAACACCATATTTTTTTCAACAATAACCATTTTTTTAAATCAACAATAATCATTCTAACATAAAATACTAACAATTCAACAATAAAATTTTAAACAGGAACATATTTACAAGGTTGACAACGTTGGGGTGGTAAACTAAACCTCCACCTTTCTACATCGACATCATTCTGATTGACATTACGCTTGTGAGCTAAAGACAAGAGATAACCAAAATGTTCACAAAACCATCGTTGTACTTTAGCATCATTTCTAGCATAGTTACTATTAAACCAAGTCACTAAATGTTCTAAGGAATATCCAAGACTGCGGTGATGAAGATAATGTACACAATATTGTCCACACACCATGGAATCCGATCCTTGTAATCGAACATTATTGAATCGAGTCGAGACGGCATTTCTTCTCATAAAGTCGATGATGTCGTTTTCCAAAGGAGGTAATCCATAAGAATCAAAATATTCCACACCTCCACCATTGTGATCGTTGGGAAAGTACACGGCAATCCAATGGGTTCCTGGTAGATGACTGTCGTCGGTATTGATGACATAGGCATGAACATCTTTAGGTTTACGATGAGGTAGTTCATCTTTAGCACATACCACAGGATTCCAAGAAGAAGTGTAGGAACTACGAGTCAATAGGTAATAAAGTTCTCTAGTATCCATTGTTTTCTTCTTCTTTTTTTTTTCTTCAATGGAAATAATAGGTCACCAATTCACACCTGACTTTAAACTTGAATTGATCTGTCTTGTAATTCCACGAATATTCACGTCGGATAGGTTCTGCACTCTGTTGAATGAGTCCTTCGATGCGTCTGATCTCCAGATAATCAAGTGGAGGAGAAGAAGAAGTCTGCAAGTCTTTATACCATTTTCTCAACACTTTTTCTTCCGAGTTCTGGGACCATGCCGTTTCCAAATATTCGTCCAATTGTTCTTCGCCCGTCATCATCATACATTGGTCGTGTTGTATCTGACTGGGATGATCGTTTTGACATCCATGACATTGTTCTCGGACTAGACTGTTAATTATTTTACTCAATTCCTGAGCATAACAGGAGACTAACTGTTTTTCTTGTTCTGGCCATCGAGAAGCCATAAATCCAGTAAACTCGGTTTTAGGTTCTGAATGAATGACTTCGTCATCATCATCATTTGTGGTAGTTTGTGACTGTTGAACTTCACAAAATCCCTCATCTATTTCCATAGGTTCTTCTTTTATCTGTTGCATCTTTTTTTTCTTCTTCTAATAGTCTAGAATCACTTCTCTCAAACTGTTGATTTCTAGAGTGTTATCAAATTCTGCATACAAGACGACGTTCACTGTCTCGGGTAGAGGATCTGCAAACTGAAGTTCCACACGAAGGGGGCCTGATTTTATAGAGTGGAAATGTCCTTCATCGCTGCCTTGGTCAGGAGTGAAATCAAATCCTCACAAGGCATACCCTCCTGCATAATCCTCGTACGAAATGCCGTGGCTGGTGTTGGTACCTAACTGTCCTGTGGCTTCAAACAGGCTCAGGTAAGATCGCAAGTAATTTTTATGGCCGTCGCTAAAGTTAGGTTCAAAAGGTCTGGTACACAAGGTCTTGCCATCTCGACTGTCTTCTATCTTGGAGACGTTGTAGTGTTTAAACTCGAACGGATTCTGATCGTGGACTCCGTTGAGGGCTGTATTACTGACGATGCCAATCAGCAAACGTTTGGGGAGTTGTCCTTGGAAGACGTGATCTTCGACTTTGGATCGGAGTCCAGCGGCTATGGTAAAGGTTTTCACTTCCACGCGTCGCACAGGATACTTGGCAGTGGTTCTGCTCAACGTTTGACTGATGTCGTTGGCTACTTTTGGTAAGACTTCCACACGTCGCACGTCGTAAAGTTTGGCTTCTTGGATTTTGGTTTTCCACTCGTTAGCATGAGCCATCAAATGGAAGGCGGCACTACTGCGATTCAATCTCAGGCGTACATCCACTCCGTTCAACAAATACTTGTCTTGCAACCACATGTCCAAATGCAAACGATCCATCAGTTCTAAACTTCGTCTGATTTTCTTTCGACGGTCGTTAAATCCCACATTGTGAGGTACTGCTGGAATTATAGGATCACCATCATTAGCAGAAGTCTTCGCCGGTACTGACAGCTCTGTGTCGTTGAAATTTTCCGAGGTGTCAGGTTTCCAGACCACCGAAGCATCCAGATGAGTGTTCTTGGCTTCTTTTCCGTACGTCAAGAGATTTTCCAAATAAGCACGGTAAGGGTAAGTATCCAAACTGCTGCTGACCAGTTTGTTATTCAAGTACAAATCTACTCCGCTGAACAAGGAATGAATGAAAATATTGACGGGTGCCACTCGGGCAGCTTCCCCAGGAAGGGTGTTGTCATTTTTTTGTACTTGAAGTTTCAGGTACAAGTAACTGTTATTCAGATCGATGTAATCTTCGGTTTGTCCTTTGATTTCAAATTCGATAGGAGCTGATTCCGTCAAAGACGATACAGGATGAAATTCCACCCATTGGGATTCTTGCATCATCATCATGGTGGGAGGCATGGTAAACATATCCAGTTCTGACTTGGTACATTCGCAAGAATCTCGGTGCATCATTTTTTTTTCACAGTTAATAATCAAACACGTCTAATTCTCTGACGGTTCTTCTTCTTTTCTTATTCTTTTTTGAACTGCCGTGTGTTCTTTTATGAACTTTGAAGGGATTTCGATGTCGTCGTCTCTTTCTACCTTGTCCTTGCTGTGAAGTGGAGGAAGAAGTAATGCTAGGGTCTGAAGCGTGAAGTGAATTTATAGGATTCTCTCGGAGACCTAAAAGATCTTTGCCAGTGTTCATCAACACATTTTTGCCTGCTCTCATAAAGTCTTCTTTAGGATTTTGTTTGTCGATGAGGACATTTTGCAAAAATTCTTTTCCTTGTGTCAAAGCGGCATCTTTTAAGGCATGAAATCCTCGAGTCACCATCGGTTTCAAAATAGGAGCTACCGTCCGAAATGCCGATTTTAACATATCTCCTAAACCATGTCCTCGTTGTCGAGTCACTCCTTGGTACACTGTATACATTTTTTTGTTTGGGTCAGTTACAATTCGTTAGAGAACTTGTTTTTTTCGAAAATGTAGTTTCACCGTGACTTTTCCTTTGTCAATGAATGGCACATCTTGTCCCAAATCTCCTTTTATACTAATGTTGACACTGTCAAAATACGATTTACTGACTGGAAGATAATGAGGATGTACAAATTCACGGTGAACGTGAAACGTGTTTCCACCTTCTTCGTACGCACCAGCAGCAGTATCCACTTTGAAAGGAATGACTCTCAGTAAGGGAGCAGCTGTGTGGCCCACCACGTTGTACTCCACCACATCGGAGTACACAAACATTAAATTCAGTCCAACGTTCAATTCGATAGGGGTGCGAAAAGCCTCTCCGAAATCTGTGTTGGTGTGGATTGTTCGTTCACCATGATACTTTTTATTTCCACCCAAAATATCAAACAACCCAGCAGAAAAACCGATGGTCATGAATTTTCTTTCGTGCGCGGGTAAATGTTTGTCTTCTTTCTCGTCGAATGGCTTTCCCTCATGCCCTTTCAAAAATTGCAAGAGGAAACGGCGTGCCACAGGATGGTATTTGATCTCTACCCATTTTTGGTTTTTTTCCAAGGCTTTGCCAAATTGGGCTTCGAAGACGGCCGCAATCGTCTCCACCAAATGTTGAGCACTAAAATAATACCCTTCAGGAATTCTCATGCGATAGGTCGAGTAGGGAGTATTGTCAGTTTTTGAACTCATTTTTTTCCCAATTTCAGGATCATGAGCGTCCAACTCTTTTTGCACTTTTTCGTTATAGATTGCTACGTCAAAAATGGTTTGATTTCCAGACACATTCTTGATTTGCGTAGGATGAATGATTTCTACCAAAGCCACTTCCCAATGAGCGTCGTGATCCAATTGGAAGGCCTGAGGTAATTTGGCCGTGAAACAACATAAGGTGTTGTTGGGAAACACATCCATGGAACTGTCACTGGGTAACGTTAAATAAAATTGGTCATTCATAGTTCTAAGGTTGTTCTGGTCTCCGAGGAGTCACTCAAGTGAACAGAAGAATGATGTTCAAAGGGTTCTAAAAGAGAATTGGTATTATGGTGACTGGACGAAGAAGAAAGTTGACTGGCGTTGGTCGTACTCCCGTGGTGGTGACTGTTGTCCGTCGTCGTAAATTTCAAAGAGGGGCTAGGTAAAAGATAACCAATGCAACTGCTAAGTAAAATGGTCCACAATTGTTTGTCTCCTTGTTGCAAACTCAAATTGGCAATAGCTGCTCCGATGACACAATACACTACAAAAATTTGGCAGAAAAAGACGATTTGATTTTTAGGCACACGTTCTCCGCACCACACCCAAAGCGGTTGTTTTTGTAATTCTTGAAGAGAAGAACTCTGCGAAGGAGTCGTTGAAGTCGTGGTTGCTGTGTTGAATGGCATGTTGTTGAGTTACTTCTTTTTCTTTTTATAGTCGACGACTTGAGAAGCAGCAATCCAAGAATCAAAACTAGGAGGATATCCTTTCCAACGTACTTTGACTTCTTCTACTCGTCGTTTGCCTACTTTGCGTGTTCTTTGTTCGAGAATGCTTTCGATGTCGTACAAGGCGTCTTCTCTTTTGGTCACTCGTTGTAACTCAGGCAAGTAAAATGTTCCTTTGAGTACTTCACCGTGCATGTCTTCCAATTTATAGACGGGAGGATCACGACCACGGACGGGGGTAGTGACACGAAACAATTCGGTGGTCCAGTTGGGTAAATAACCTTTGTCAAAAGTACGTTTGGTTTTTCCGATGCGAACCCAATCACCCGTCTTTAACTCCAGCAAGGGTTTCTTCTTCTGAGGTGGTTTCCTTTTTGAGGTACCAAACAATTTATCAAACACGGTCACTTCGTTTTCAGGGCTGACCTCTTCGGGGGCACATCCGATGCTACGATGGTACGATTGATTGTACGCTTTGACCAAACGAGGTAACACGTCGATGTACTTGAGAGTATGTTGATGTGTAAAATATTTCCACATGCGTTCTTTCAAAGTTCTTTGAAAACGTTCCACGATACTGGCTTTGGTTTCAGGATTTTCGGTAGTAAAAAAAATGAATCTGTCTTTGTTTCAATTCTTTTTGAAAAGCTTGATTTAGAAATTCGGTGCCTTTGTCAGTTAGCCATCGTAAAGGTTGGCATCCACTTTGTTTCAAGACCAAATTTAAGGCCCATACCAATTCGGTACTGCTTTTAGAGGTCAAAGGTACGACCCAAGCAAATTTGGAAAACACGTCGATGACACAAAACAAATATTTGTGACCACGATTGTAAGTGGCCAAATGAGAGACGTCGGCTAAATCGGCTTGCCATTGATGATCGATGCCTTCCACTTGGGTTGGACTTCTAGAAAATTTGCGTCGAATGGGTTTGTGTAACGTGTACGTCGATTGTTCTTGTAACCATTGTCGTACTTCTGGCAAACGTACACTTTTCAATTTACTTTTGGCAGCTCGATATAATTTTTGAACTCCTCCGTAACCAGCAGCATGGCCAGGATTGTAATAAATGGTAGCTAACAGTTTCTCCATGATTCCTCAAGAATAAGTCAACCAAGTACCAATGCTCTTTTCTTCGTGGGGTATCTTTTTGGATTGTTTACGTGTCCGACGAGCCACTGGTGTAAAAGAAGATGTTGTTTGAACAGGGGTCATCGGTTCTGTTTTGACTTCTGTCTTCACTTCTTCCTTTTTCTTTTCTGAGGGTAATGGGGTAGACAACATCTTTTTCATCCAACTTGGTGTAGCTAGCTTTTTCTTTTTAAGAGGTGGAGTTTGTAACTCTTCTTCTTCTTCTTTTTCTTCTTTTACGGTCATCCCTGTACCGGTGTCTGTTTTAGTGGTGGTGACTTTAGGTTCGCTTTTCATCATCGTCTTAAAATCTCTCAGAGTGGGTGAAGCTGTTTCGTCTACAGCTTTTTGGTGAAAGAGTTGTAGACGTTGTAAAAGTTGACCGTACCGTTGCGATTTTTTTGTTTCTGACAAATCGCTTCGTTCCATCAGGGTTTGTAATTCTTGTTGTAACTGGGACATCTCGTTGAGATTAGGATTGGGTGGTAAATGAGGTATCCGTTGTTCGTTCCAACGATGAAATTCCATCCATCGTTTGTAAGGTACTAAAGTCAGTTTTCGTCCTTCCATTTCATCCAAAGGTACCAAAAAGGTGTGGTCTTTTCAGAGAAGGGTGGTCCTTTTTATCTTCTTTTTTTGTTATCGCATGACACCTCCTAAAAGTGGTCCAGCAATCGTTCCTAACAAAGGACCCGCTATTTTTAACAACGGTCCTAACAGCATAGGTAGAAATCCTCCTCGTTGCACCAACATTTTTTTCTTTTGTTGAAGAGGTATTTTCTTTTTCACCATTTGACGAAGAACGTTCCGATGTTTACCTAATTTTTGTTTCTGTATCTTGGACAAAGGTACCGTTCCTTTCAAAACGTTCAAACAACATTCACACACGGTATCGATGATTTCTTTGGGGGCTGTTTGAATGAGTTGTTTTCGCATGGGAGGATTGGATTTGGTCAGGACAGACAAGGCGTCAAAATGTTTCGCCAGACGAGGTGGAAGTCGTCCTTTTTTGGTGGTTTTACTTTTCTTCTTTTTTTGGTGAAGGTGGTTGTGGTGTGCACGTTTGGGAGCCATCTTAGAGGTGAGGAGTAAGTCTGAAGTCTCTGGCAGGGTACCCTTCTATTTTATACTGGAACACGTCTCCACTGATTGTCTGCACGACGTACCAACTTCACGACAGGCATCACTCGACGTTGAGGTGTTTTCAAGGGATTAAATCGTCTCAATTCTTCTTTGGATAAATCCAACAAACTTTGTAACACGCCGGTTCTTTCTTGAACTTTGGTTTTAGGGGATAGTACTTTGTTGGCGGCCGCTGCCATAGCCAAATCAGCCGATGTCGTCGAGGGTCCCGAAGTGGTGACTTTTGAAATAGGTTTCCATTTTTGCATCAAATTAGGAAACACTTGTCTTAAGTCCGGTTTGGCAGGCATCATCGTGAAGGGTGGTGAAGAAGACAAAGAGGATGGGGACGAAGGAGAAGGAGACCTCGTCACGGTTTTTTGTCGTGGTGTCTTGCGGGTGTACGTTTGCGTCCTGGCCGCAGTACCTCTCTTGCGGCTCCTTGCAGTGGTGGTGGTAGGTGTTTTCTTTTTCTGGTGGGTGGTTTTCTTTTTCTTTGGACTTTTCTTCTTTTTGGGTGCTTTGGGTTTTTTGGCTTGGGCATTAGGATCCCATTTCAAAAGGGAACGAATCATGACCCCTCCTAAAGAACAGCTTCCACCAGGGGTTAAAATGATTTGTTTTTTAGTCCGTGAATCGATTCTAGGATCGGCTAGTTGTGACAATGCCCCTTTATGTTTTTGAAAAAAACGTTGAGTTTGATGAGGAATGTGAATGATGCCTTGCAGTAATTGACGTGCCGTCAAAGTAAACCATCGTAACACTTCTCTAAGACTCGCTTCTAACAAATGAGCATTTTTTTCGCGACCGATACCATACAAGGCATGAATCAATTTAGCCGAAGGATGAGATTGAAAGGAAGTCATCTCGAAAGAGTGTGAGACAGAAATGACGTAGTGACTGTTTTTATAGTTTTTTTTCTTTCAAAAATTGGCTGAAGGGGACGTGTAAATGACAGGACCTCCTTCTTTACCCCAAGGGTAAAACAATTGGGCACGAAATCTCAAATAGTCAGGAGTGGTGGGTTTTAAGTCGATGAGTAAATACTCGTGAGGGGTTTGAGTGGCATCGTCGTACGCATAATTGAGCCAAGGAGCACCTAACTGTTTGGCTAACACTTGTACTTGAGATTTGTCTCTGGGGCTTTTAAACAAGACCACGTAATGAGCGTTCAGACTGATGGTCCGATGGGCTTTACTTTGTTGAAATAAATTTTGAGTAATGTATACAATACTAGCATTACGATGGTGTCCTTTTCGTGTAAACCAAAGTTTAATTTCTTCTTCGTCTTCTCCTAACATGTCGTCAAAGATGACCAGATGTGTTTGGCTCACGTCAGACACGATCCCATCGTGTTCGCGAGGGATGCCTTCTACAAATGAAATGGTTTCTCCTTGACTTTCTTTCAATAACGTGTAAGACGGTTGCCACTCTTTGTAACACCACACGATACGTTGAGGTGGACGATCGAACAAATGAGATTTTTGTTCGATCAAACGTTTGACAAATTCGGTTTTGCCTGAACCACTATGTCCAGCAATCAACATGTTAAAAGGATGGCACAGATACAAAGCGTTCCAACTTTGACGATCTAACTTTTCGTCAATCACTTTGACTACAGAAGCAGAAGAGGCAGACGAGGCAGAAGATGATGTAGCCATGACTGAGGTAGGAAGAT
The DNA here is from genome assembly GCA_029931535.1 of Margaritifera margaritifera. NCBI lineage: Eukaryota > Metazoa > Mollusca > Bivalvia > Unionida > Margaritiferidae > Margaritifera > Margaritifera margaritifera. The sequence continues at coordinate 2,912,848 of JAQPZY010001459.1, forward strand.
TTTGAGAAGAAGACAAAAGACTCAAGACATTTTATACGTTTCATACACGTTTATTTATTTTTTTTTAAAAACAAACCAACACAACAAAGAAAAACTTTTTTTTTTACAAGTCATGAAGGACAAAAATGCAGACCGAAAAAATGGTCAGGTACAAGATTAAGGCTACCACTAAAAGAATGAAAGTTCTGTATAAACAAGTCAATGTACAACATTCTGGTGTGCTAGGAATGGAAGGCCCAGGCACTGGTGGTAGTATTCTTCTGGTCTCTGTGGTGGTGGTAGAAGAATGAAATGTCTCTGACGGTAAGGAGGGGGTGTGTTCCTCAGAGGGTTGTATTTGGACAACGACAACGGTGTGGTCTTTCTCTGTTGTGTCAGGTTCTTCTTCCAGGATGGTTTCTAAGGTCATTTTTTGTGTGACTTAGGTTCCCATTTCACTTTTGGACACTTAGTGGTGACGGGCCAGATCTTTGGCAAACTGTGGTACTTCTTGTAGCCAAACATCGAAACCAACACTTTTCTAGTCACGTACATCTTTCCAACCGGTAAGTTGTTGGTGCATCCAACAAACAAGGCACACTTCTTCAAACGTGTCAAGGCAAGATAAATTTTGACTAATGTCTTCTTCACACGGAGGTACCCCACTTGTGATGTTCATCACCACTCTCAACACTTTGAGTATAATTTGTCTTTCGTGTACCGATAAAGCATGAATGCTCATGTTGTTTTTTTTTTTTTTTATGGTTTATCAAAATAGTCCAAAACAACCACGGGTCCTCCAAAATAATCCAAGGCAAACACTTGTCCTCAAAAATACTCCACAACGAATGTCCTGGAAAACGAAATCCAAGAAAGGTAGTCACTAGGACACACACTGCATAGCGTCCAAAATTTAATGGAAACAGTTCTTGTATCAAGTCTTTATAATCCTCTAAGGTCTGAACACGATCGTTGACTTCCTTCCACGGAATACGTTTCACAAGTGAAGACCACAGATCAGGCATGGTGAGCTTTTATAGGGTGAGGTTCCTAAGGTGGGTATCTTTGGTGGTGGGTTTTTATATCCAGGTTCTTTTGTGATAGACTATTCCCGGGATTCTACAATGAAAGGTTTTCTCCAGAATCTTTCTTCTGACAGTTTGGAAGTAAGCATACCTTAAAAATCGAGAAATGACTTTGAGTTTGCGTTTCACTTGGATCTTGACAAACTCTCGGTAAATGCGCGTTCGCCCCACCACAATAGCCCGAGCCAAGCACATCTGGTCTTGAGTATTGTCGATTTGGACGACACTGCGTTTGGCACTTCGAATATCGTCCACCAGTAACGGTTTCCTACTTCGTCCACTTCCTCAAGGAGGGGAAACGTGAGTCAAGTAAAGTGTGGCCTTTCCATCGGTGATGGTAAACTTGTCGTTCGATTGTTGCACATGTTCTATTTTGGACATGACTTTGTCTGGCGTTAATTCTGCCGGGGTGCTGAACTCGATCCAAACAGGACTCTTCAAATTGTCATGATGAATGGCCAGTCTCAATCGATCGTCTTCTTTGGCTCCACATTGTTGTTTCAAGTTCATTAAGACAGAATCCCACAAATCGCTAATGAACCCCGCCGCTTTCTCGGGAGGTACTTTGGACTTGAAGTCTTTAAAGTGAACCGTGTGAGTGTAAGCTGTAGTTTTAAATTTTCGAGAAGTTATTTTTTCCGTCTCTCGAATCCGATAGTAATTTTCAGGAGGAGCCAAGGTAGTAGGTAGTGTTTTTTGGTCAGGGGTTCTGGTGTTGGTAGTGGTGCTGGTGGTGGATTTTGTTTTGGGTGGTTTTGAAGGTGGCAAGGTTTCAGGTTCACTCATCTCCTCTTCGAAGTCACTAGCATGGACTTGAGCTAGTAGTTCATCTAGCGGTGTTTCAGGCGGTACGGAATGTCTTCGTCGTCGTGGCCTCTTTGTTTCTTCTTCTTCTGTTTTCTCATGGCTTGGGCGTGATCTTTTCATCTTGAAGTTTACTCTGAATCTGATTCAGTTTCACCCAGGGAACCTATATATATATATAGACCTTCTTACCTTCAGAATCACTGGTCGTGATTGCACTTTCAAACTGTGAAGATGGAAAAGTACTGCGCTCGAGATAAAAGTCAAGATACTTGCTATATCTGCCAAGAGAAAGGACATTGGGCTTCAGAATGTCCACAACGTCAACAAAAAAGAGATTTTGGAATTGAATTGAATAAGTATGTTCATAAGGTGTATGATAATTATGCTGCTGACATACTTGGTAATGTCTATCATATGAAGTCTGGAAGGAAAGTCAAAGGAAATTTGAATTCATTTGGAATGATAATTATTCATGTTGCTGGTAAGGAAGGAAAGAGGGAGAAATATACAAGTCGAGGGAGATTTGTCTTTGAAGCGGTGAATGGAGTGGATCTACCAAGACAGAGTCAAGTGGTACATCTCAATGATGTACTTGATGATGATAGAATAGAAAATCTTCAAGTGATGACTGGTAGTGAACGAACATGTTTGCACAAACATGTGAAGAATGATAAAGAAAAAAGGAGAGTTAATTTTGGAAGTGCTAGAAGTGTGTTGTGCCAGTTTGTTGGTGAGACTGAGGAAAAAAAATTTGGAAGTATGGCAAGGGCTATTCAGTATTTTGATTGTAATAAAGGAAGTATCTATAATTGCTGTACTGGGATTTATAAGTCGGTCTTTTCGAAGAAGTTCCAGAAAAGATTTCAAGCTAGATTGGAAGAGCCAGAGAAGAAGAGTCAAGGAACTAGTGGATTTGTGAGACCTGTGAAATTAACTGACTTGAATTCAGGATTATATAGTCGGATGGATTCCACTTGTGTTGTGGCAAGATGTTTTGGATTAGATCAGCCTGAAGTTTACAGGATTTGTAGGAAAAGGCAGTGGATTCGAGATGCTAATGGACATTTTATTAAGTTGGAGTTTATCAATGAGAGTCCAAAAGAAAGTTATGAGAAAATTGTAGACAAGAATCTTCCTGAAGTGTCAGAACAAGAAGAGGATGAAATGGTGGAGATGGAAATTGATTGAAATGTATTGGATTTATATGAAATTGTTTTATTACCACGAGTAACATAATGTATATACATTGAATAAAATATAATTATTATTGATGTATATCTCTGAATGGTGTTGTGTGGTTTTTTTATTGAATTTGAAAAAAATAATAATTATGTTCTCTCTCTCTTTCTATCGATCAAAAAAGTAACCTCTCTCTCTCTCTGTTATCTCACTGTCGATCTGAAACCCTACCATGTTTTCCATCGCGTCCGCGCGTAAAGCATATAAAGCGATGCGTTGGTCAGTGTAGTCATTCTCGTTGACTCGTCAAGATCTCAACAGATCAAGAAGATGGCAGCAACAAAGATTACAAAGCTGAATGAAGCTATGGTAAACAATCAGAGGGTGAAGAATCATTTGATGGAGACCCACCCGGAGAGAAAGAAGATGACGTTCATTCAAATGGCGCATGATCTAGTAGAAGAGGTACTGAGAGAAGAAATACTTCGGGAAAGAACATTTAAAATAAATGGATTGTATATTTGTGGTGTGTGTAAGTTTTGTGTTTGATATAAAAAAAATTTAAAAAGTTAAAAAATGATTTGTGTGGTGTGTGTAAGTTTGAATTTGATATATAAAAAAAATTTAAAAAAGTAAAAAAAATGGTTGTGTGGTGTGTGTAAGTTTTGTGTTTGATATAAAATTTTTTAAAAAAAAATGGATTGTATATTTGTGGTGTGTGTAAGTTTTGTGCTTGATATAAAAAAAATTTAAAAAGGAAAAAAAAATGGATAGTGTGGTGTGTGTTTTGATATAAAAAAAAATTTAAAAAGTAAAAAAAATGGTTGTGTGTGTTTTGATATAAAAAAATTTTAAAAAATAAAAAAATGGATAGTGTGGTGTGTGTTTTGATATAAAAAAATTTAAAAAGTAAAAAAAATGGATAGTGTGGTGTGTGTTTTGATATAAAAAAAATTTAAAAAATAAAAAAATGGATGGTGTATATGTTGGATAGTATGTTGGCGTGATTTCATCCCTTTGTCATACCCTTTCGTCTGATAACAGGTTTTTGGGGTTTTTAGGCAGCACACAAGGCATTTGGGATAGTGTGTTAGGTTTGGGTTTGGGTTTGGGGTTTATTTGAGTTTGTATATAAAAAAATATAAAATAACAAAAAAAAAATTTAAAATGAGTTACGAAATTTTAGTACTATTTTTTTGTCTCAGTCAATTTTTTCCATTTTTTTTTCCGGATTATTTTCAGTCTCCGCTAACGTCCGGTACAATTTCGGAAGTTTAGTGTTACTTTTAGTCTCAGCCAATTTTTTCCATTTTTTTTCCCGGATTATTTTCAGTCTCCGCTAACGTCCGGTACGATTTCGGAATTTTAGTGTTACTTTTAGTCTCGGCCATTATAATCTAATGTTCCGGATTTTTTTTCTAGTCAACCCGAAGTTTAATACAACATTTAGTCACGTCCATTTTAGTGTTATTATAAGTTAGTTCCCTTGATAAAAGCTATTTATAACATAGGTACAATATATGCAAATTTACTGACACCTCCAACATGATCTGAGGTATAGGTAATGCTTTATATATAACTCTAGGCTATATAGATATAGCCACTAGGCAGAAGGTCACTACACACGGCGTGTTGGATAGTGTAGTGTGGGGTGTTTGGATAGTAGATGACGTTGTATTCGTCACTACACACGGCGTGTTGATGGTATAGTGTGGGGTGTTTGGATGGTAGATAACGTTGTATTCGTCACTACACACGGCGTGTTGATGGTATAGTGTGGGGTGTTTGGATGGTAGATAACGTTGTATTCGTCACTACACACGGCGTGTTAAATTTCCGTTGGTACCCAGAGTGCCACCCCCTATCTTAAATTCCCGTAGATACCTATAGTGCCCCCCCTCCCCCCCCCCGCCATGTTAAATTCTCGTACGCTACCTTTGGGGACTCTACAGGGACATAATGTTAAGTCCCATTGACCCCATAGCGCCCCCGCTTGACCCAAATATTTATAGGGTCAACACTTTCCCATGTTAAATTCCCCTAGACCCTATAAATCTTTGACCCTGTTTAACATAGGAGACCCCCTAGACCCCCAGTACTCCCCGATAACTACTTTCATAAATAAAGTATTAACTTGTTAATTTTTTCTAAGTTTCTTCATAATGCATCAGTACAATCTTGGATTCCATTTACATTTGCCTTCTTGTATATTTAATGAGATAACAGAAAAAAATAATCAATTGATTTGAAACAATTTTGAATTATTTCTAAACGAGAATAATCCAAATATTCTGTAATAAAACGGGATGGGTAAATTTAGGGAACCCCACAAAAACTGAGTTGAACAGAACGATTAATTGAAGATACAAGATAGAAAATTGGGCAGTACTATTTCAAGATTTCACTCTGTAATCCATTATATAATGGACGGTGGACGACAGTTAGAAGATCAGGGAAAGGGGATGCGGGGTAAACTAAAACAGTAAGTTACGAAATAATGTTTGATTCTAATAAATAAATTGCCGTACCTGCGACGACAGCTGTTTTAAGTCCACAGCTGATGCTATTTTGTTTGAAAAAATAGGCGAAAATTACTACCTTCAAAAGTCGTATCTACATATACTTTTTTTTATCTATATCCATATTAAAACATCAATGGCATACAACCTAAGTTGTTATTCAGATCTATTAAGATCCAATCGCGCGCTTCTGAGAATCTGGTTGTCATTACCGCGACATCGATTGCTTTTTATGTTTATAACAGTATACACTGCTATTCGCTGTATCCGGGACCAAAATGATTGTCATAACCAAAGCCTTGTGACCATGAACCATTGTATATAAGGCATAATGAACGAAATGTGGAATCCATGAACAAGTAATAAAACCTCAGTGCTAATTACTAGGCTTTTCTTACCACTTTAATATAAGGATTCTTGTTACAGATAATGACTGTATGGAGATTATTTTCAATCAACTGATATTTTAGAAGCCAGTATAATTAAAACATAACATAACTAAGCTAAATGGGTATTTTCAAGGATTTCTTGAAACTGCTTTTCTATCCCGAGCCAAACCCCATCCGTGTCTACATCACAGATTTGCATTCATAACAGCACAAATACAATAACAATTCTTTGACGATGAGTGTGTATACGATGAAAATATAAATCTCTTACATATGTATTATGCTATTTAGTTAAAGTCCTTATTCATTCTAACATTTTGATGAAAATATCTCAAAGCTAAAATAGTAATTTATAATTATAATTAACGAAGTTATTGGACTTCTATGTGTCGCTTTCACGGGTACCGGTATAGTTCATTGGTACCCTAATTTGGAATAAATATAATTTTTTTAGAAGTACTGAAATACAAATATTATATTAGCTGAGAAAAAGTGCCACCATTCACCTTAAATGGAATAGAAAAACAAAGGAAGCATTATTGTCTTATAATCTCATTGATATGATAACGTGATCGACGCCAAGAACTAAAAAAGGTCGACTAAAATGAGAGCAGTGCTTTGAAGCGAAATTCACTATCCAGGTTCTCAAGGAAAATATTTAGACGATAGAGGCTTTTATGTATAATTCCCCGTCTTTCGCTTTTACAACTAATTTTCATATTTTACTACAATTTGGAATATAATCTTATACCCCAGCACAAAGGCTTTGCCATTAAACACAAAACGAGAACAAGTTTGCCCGATAAAATCAACTTAAAATGCATTTGATCTTTTTTTTTTTTTTTTTTCTTTTTCTTTTTTTTTTTAAAGAAAATCTGTCACTTCAAATCAGCAAGAACCATTAAAAGGAAAACGAGAGTCAGGCTTATCTTGAGGTGGCTACGTCTCCAATCTATTACAGTGATGCCCAATTGCCAACAAAGGCGACGACTCTTAATCCTGTGTGCTGACTTTATGTGCGTAAACCATACTTTATTGCGAATAGCACTAATTTTGCATGCTTTGTCAAAATTAGCGCCTTCCGAATAGTGTACTCAGACCCAACTTAAGCATACATATGAAAACATCTCTCTGCTCGGCGCCATTCTTTAATTAAGAGGAATTTCTCCTTTAGAGCAGTAACGTTGTAGAGATCCACTAACCTTCCACAGTCTTCGTCTGAAATAAATGTTGTCATATTCGATTTGATTTTACTTACCTTTGGATGAATATTTATGGCTAGTTTAGCGAATAATTTAATATACTCGTAATAGCCTTGTCCACGATATTGTCTCATGGTATGTGCATGTGGCAAAGTAGACACATATGTTTTAATTGGTTTTGTTAAATGTAACTGGAGACGCAAATATATTTTACAAAGTCAAGGTTTATATGACATGTTTTAATTAGTAGGACTGCACTGAAAAAGGTACAAACAGTGTGCTCTGAAAATAATATATATATATATACATATATATATATATATATATATATATATATATATATATATATATATATATATAATGGAATGTACTGACTTTTGTACTTACAACTTAATATTCTCTAAAATTCTTCACTAAATTTAGTCATTTAAATTACAGAGATAATCACAGCACGTAGTGCCTATGTTTCCTCTTTCTTGTAAACTTGCAATTACCGGATAGCTTACATTCTAATTCTTTCTCAGATTCATCAAATGCAAAACAAACTTGATAACTTTTAATGGAGAGAGAGAGAGAGAGAGAGAGAGAGATCATTGCCCTAAAAATGACATAATATAGTATAAAGCCAAAGTATTGCATAGCAGAACAAGCAAAGATAAGTTTGCAACCCAATCGTTTTTTTAAATATGTAGTATACAAGGGAAGAGTTCCTAAAGTTTAAGCGTCCAGAGGGTCAAGGAATGTCACAGGATGGAAAGTTAGTGAACTTGAATGATTTTCCAGCAACAACCTAAGATCATATAAATCTAAACTGCTTTTTTAAATGATTTATACAATCTAACATGCAGATGCATATTTTGTAGAGAAGCTAACTCGCAAATGCAAATAAATAAATAACTTAGGTAATTAATGTCAAATTGATTTATAGAGCATACAATCACAATAATGTAACTTCAAGTAAATCTCCTAATTATAGGTTAGGAGAACTGGACTTATTACAGGAACCTGTGCCCACAATATCAAGTTTGCTGAAAATACTTACGCAGACTTTAAAATGGCTTTGCTTGTGTTAAAGTAATTCATTTAGGATGAGAGAGAGAAAAAGAGAGAGAGAGAGAGAGAGATAGATTTGCTATCAGAAAATGACAGATTTCGTCAGCTGTGAACCGGATGCGCGGACCCGTCAATCTAATGGATTCTAATAGAGGTTTTAAGACAAGGTATGGGCTTAATTGCTTTACCATAATTCTACTGATATGTAATGAAGTCAAATAATTTTGGGCTTACTTCTTTAAATATCATATCAGATTACTGATTTGAGCGCCTTATAATGTAACTTCAATCCTATCTGCGAATGAGTAATACAAACAAAGTCAAAGTACTATTGACAGTAGAACTTTATGTAGCACAGCATTTTGCACGGAATTATCTAAGTTTTAAGCTACAAAATGCAGAGGCTGTTAAATTTTCTCCAAAATATTTATGATAAATTTTTTAGAGAGGAATCGCGTGTGCGTGTGCGTGTGTGTGTGTGTATATATTGTTTATTATTTATTTTTTATCCCCGTAATAGGTGTTGACCACTGGGTCGAGGAACCATCCCAAGGTCACCTTACAATCAAACATTTCTGGTTATCAGATAATCAAGGGATAATAAATATAATGTACAGGAAAAGAAAAGAAAACATACACACACACGCGCATGCACACATGCATATGGCACACAATCTCTTTAGATATACAATGTAAATAGACGAACACAAGTATACAGCGTGTAGGTGACATAGACTTTGTGATATTACAGTATTTTGTTCCTGTTTAACATCAAATCTGACCCAAATAAATATAGCGAAATGCAAGAAGAGAAAGGATTCTTACACAAGTTACATATTCATTATTGAGGTCCATTTTTGAATAAATCGGTCCTCTTTTTTTATTTAACTTAGCAGTGTATTTTTCAATGTTCTTATGTATTTCAACTATTTGCTTAAAAGCATAAATGGAAGGATTTTTTATACTGAATCTGCAAGTGTAAATATAATATTTTGCCAAAATAAGCAAGAAATTACACAAACTGTCCAGTCGTTCACTTCCTACAAATATTTCTATTTTGGACAAGTGTACAATATTTGGGCAAGAAGGTGCAAAATGTTCAATAAAACGGTACCAAAACTGTGAAGTAAAATTGCAATCATAGAAGATATGTTCAATAATTTCGTTATCACTCTTACAGAAAGTACATTTGTTGTCGTCTAATATGTTAATTCTTTTAAAAAAATTGTTAGTAACAATTATTTTATGGATTAATTTAAAGTTAAAAGAGATCAACTTGGTATCCTTAGTACAACATTTCGCCCAGCTATAAATCTCAGACCACTCCTCATTACTTATATATTTATTTAATACATGCATCCAAGTTTCTTGCTTGGAAGTGTGTTGCCGTTTTGCCTTTTTTAAAAGATCACACACACACACACACACACACACACACACACACACACACACACACACACACACACACACACACATATATATATATATATATATGCATGTATGTATATATATGCATGTATATATATATATATATATATATATATATATATATATATATATATATATATATATATATATATATATATGAAATTAAAAGATATAACGCTTAGACAAAATAACATGTTCTCTGTGCATTAGTCATTACATCCCTACATTTCGAGGAAAACCGGAGTTCATTACAAGCACAAATTGACATCTTCTAACAATTTAACTATTTACTAAGAATGTCTGGTATATTTTACATTAATTTTGCTTTGATGAAAAATACCATAAAATAATTTAAATCAAAATTACTCTTCACGTTTACAAAACTATCATATTTATATAGGTTGTCTTGCAAGAGCATTGATTTCATGCTGAGGTCAATATAACAGCAACTATCTTGAAATTAAGTAAATTTAGCATGTACGTGTAAATAGTAAAGACATTTTGTTCGTAACTGTATATCTAGTATAATTATTTGATTCGCCTTTGACTTTCTGTGTATCCTCTGTTTCAACGAAGTTACATTGTGCTCACACACTCTGTATAAAGTCTAATTTTTTACTATTAAATCTTAAAATTTTGATTTAAAAAACCACACAAAAAACAAACAAACTATTCCTTCGATGACTTTATTTATATTCCTTGACGAGTAGGTATTGATGGTTAACTTGTTCTCCTTGCCAAGAAGGTATTGCTGGATTACTCGTTCAGCTATAAAGAAGATGTTACTTTGTAAATTGGCAAATTTTTGTGGGGAAATTAATTTTTTTATATTCTTAGTGTTCTTAATATTTATTTATTAACAAATCTGTACACACAGACATTTTTTAAAAGGGAGCGAATATATATCCATCACAACTTTACCTGCCACCCTCCACCCCTGCAATATCACCTATATCCAAAAAAATAGCAACGACATTGTTACCGAGTTTAACCCACCTCTCTCCATCCAGCTATATATCTATCTATGTAGGTAGGTAGGTAGGTCGGCCGGTAGATAGATAAGTACGCAGATATCATTAGCTATGCCGTTTATATACGCAATAACATTGTTTTAGTGAATGTATTATCAGGGATGGCTTTTTGGACTCGTTGAAATGTGTAAAGGAATTAGTGTCTTGCAATGTTTAAGTTCAGCTACTTTGGACGAAACCGTACATGACGTGGATATGGTCTAAGTACTACGTATGTTCGGATACACATTTTATTTATTTGATTAACCATTAGCACATGACATCTCCTTAATTAAATCAAGACCAAGCTTTAACTGGTTGCCCATTTTCTTTTCAATAACGAATTTCATTTACTATTTTCTGTACATAAGATAGCAGACGCATATCTGCAAATTTGACTGGTTTCAGAATAAAAAGAAAATTGTACAGGTGGAGCTATTGTTCTTAAATCTATTGCAAATACCTCAGGGCGGTTAAGATCTTTTTAAAATGAAAAAAAGAGAAAAACCTTTGTTCTTGGTCGCTTTCTTCGCAGCAGTTTTAGGTTAAGTTAGGTGTCTTCGGTTTTGCTTTTTGGTTCCAAAATTATCGTGAATTTAATTTCCCACTCTGACCAAGTTTAATATCATTTAGGGTTGAATCCTTTGCTTTCTAAGAGAGTTGCAATATAGTTTTTGTACTGACTTCTTGCATTATTGTAAGATATATGTTCAATTCTATTCGATCAATGAACACGAATTACATAGAAAATTTAGGACTGTAAGTAATGTTTTACTTCAAACATTTCTAGTGTTTGCATCCAAACGAAATACAACCTAGTTTTTATGCGTCACACGAAAGAAAATAGCTTTCTGATATTGTGTGTCATGAGCATTGTTATTTCCATGTAATGGTTATCTGATATTGTGTCTCATGAGCATTGTTATTTCCATGTAATGATTATATTGCGTATCATGAGCATTGTTATTTCCATGTAATGATTATATTGCGTATCATGAGCATTGCTATTTCCATGTAATGATTATATTGCGTATCATGAGCATTGCTATTTGCATGATATTGTGTATCATGAGCATTGTTATTTCAATGTAATGATTATATTGCGTATCATGAGCATTGCTATTTCCATGTAATGATTATATTGCGTATCATGAGCATTGCTATTTCCATGATATTGCGTATCATGAGCATTGCTATTTCCATGTAATGATTATACTGCGTATCATGAGCATTGCTATTTCCATGTAATGATTATATTGCGTATCATGAGCATTGTTATTTACATGTAATGGTTATCCGATATTGTGTCTCATGAGCATTGTTATTTCCATGTAATGATTATATTGCGTACCATGAGCATTGCTATTTCCATGTAATGATTATATTGCGTATCATGAGCATGGCTATTTGCATGATATTGTGTATCATGAGCATTGTTATTTCCATGTAATGATTATATTGCGTATCATGAGCAGTGCTATTTCCATCATAGTGTGTATCATGAACATTGTTATTTCCATGTAATGTAATTGAACTTCACTTTTGTTTGACAGAAGAACCTATCTTAGGGACTTCGTCAATACATATGCTGTCTACTGTTTTCCTCATTTGATATGTTGACAGACCCTTTTAATTTACCTGCTAGAATAACAGTTCTTTTCCATCTTTATTTTAAAAAATTTATTTCTCAGCAAACTCACGATTATACAGCAATTACAAGCAATAGGTGAACTGTTTCCTACAAAAGGAACGAAAAAAATAGATATGAATTAAATAAATATGAAAATATATTTCTTAACGCAGGTAGAACCTCTGTAGAAGTTCCTTAGTTTGTATGCATCAAGAGAATAATTTTAGACACGTTGCAAGTGTAACAAATAGTACATTAAATTACAGTTGTTGAGAAAAAAGAAATGTATTCTAATCAAAAGAAGTTTTGGTATTGCGCAGATTTTTCTGTGTAAATCGATTGAGCTATTAACTGAATGAACTGAGTGAAGATACTGATGAATCTTGACTGACTAAACTGCAAAAGCTATACAGAGACAAAACACCTCCACGTCAAAACAGGGTCATATAGAAGCATTGTTATCTATCTACATCAAAACTCTTGTATGCGTTCGTACATCCAAGAGTAGGAAAAGCTCATTTGGGTTTCAATCTATCGTGAATAAAAGAACCATAAAATTGGTGTTTTAGCACCAACCGGAAAATTACATGCCCGATCGAATCACTACAAACATATATTATTGCAGTTAAGATATTTTTGTGTGTGAAATCTTGTCACCTTAGTTTAGAGACAGAAATGCAAAGAAATGCCAGTTATGTGTATCTGTTTACGTTATCTGTCAGTGTGTATACAGTTTCGCTGCACACAGAATCTTGGAATAAATTGCAGGCACATTTCTGAGGCAATACATTCGGTGTTCAGTGTCACTTTCTTGTTGCCTCATTAATATGTGCCCCCTTTTGCTAACCATCTTTCTCCTTTAAATTTTTTCTTCAAAAAACTAACACCTTGTAAAGGTGTAGTCGGACCCAGAATTGCAAATTTGAGAAAAGTAGTAAAAACAAACTGTCGATTTAAACATTCATTTCCGCAAAAGTTTCTGTCTTTATATATAAAAAATATATGTTTAGTAGACAACATCGTGTTACTTTAAGAGAACGAATGTAGCCCTTTTGACAAATTACTAATTGCTGATTTTAGATTGAAAAAAAGCAAAGTCGAACATAAGATCATGCATACTATGAAAAAGGAACAAAATGCTAAGGCAATAATTACGAAATAAAAATACCCAGAAAGGATGAGAGGGGTACAGCTTTGTATCAGAAAGGACGGAACGAATAATTAATAATATGAACTATATATATATATATATATAAGGAGAGAGATAGATAGTTACATACTCTTCTCTTGCCTTTCAACATATTATTATATTATTCCCAACCATCATATTTTTGACCGCTCGAGTAGTTTCTTCATACCTGACTAGAAGGAGCTGATTTTAAAATGGCTGTAATATATTACACTGACACCATTTTTATGTTTAATGGAAACAGTGAAACTCTTGGTATAACCCTCAACTGGCGTGCAGCATCCTAATCACTGGCACTTGACTTGTACTGTCTGCCTTTGGGATCGCTCCAAATGTTCGATATGCACACGAGTGAAATTTAATGAATAGCCAACAATGTAAACATACAATACAACAATTCATAAGGTCTTCAGCCAATAATAAACACTCAACATATAAGGCAATACCATCCAAATACTGTGACAATTATAACTCTTACAAAGGTTTAAAAAAAATAAATAAATAAATAAATAAAGAAAATAAATGATGTCTTGTCATAAAGTTCCGGAGTGAACCCAAAACAAAATGCGTCAAAATGACCATGTTACATTTATAGGTCTATTTAAAACAATTAAATGTTCTCCTTCACAGAGAAACCACCATATTTGTCTCACCATATTAAAAAAGCGTTGACGCGAGACCAATGGTCAACTTTGACATTGCGAACCGTATGGTTTTGACAAGCTCTGTTCCTTTACAGTTGAATCTTTCCATTATGATTTATAAAGAGGGTCATTCATCTAATGAAAACGGCGCTATAGCTACAAGACAGGATACCTGATACAAAACTAATTTTTCAAAAGGGATACGAAGAAGTCGGCGGGAAAGCAATCAGCCATGGTTCGGTGCCATTGGATGATAACCTGAAAATGGCGTATTTACTCTACAACAGGAATACTGGTCTTGAAAACAAAACTGCCTGACTACCGTCAGTACTCACGTATAGCTCATTACCAACTGCAAACTACATAGACCCAGATCTGCCGTCGCATACTGCGCCTGCAGATCTGGGTCTATGCGGTTTTTAATGACTAATCAGTAAAACAAACATAGATCCTGATCTGCAGGCGCATTATGCGAAGGCAGATCAGGGTCTATATTGCTTGCATTTGGAAGGACTTTATGCGCGAGTATATACGGTAATAACGATATCCCTACAATAATGCAGCAGTGAGAAAGGACCTACTTATGAGAAAAGAATGTATGAACCAGATGTTATTTCAAATATAAATTTAAGGTATCATGGAATGAAAGTCGCCAAGGTATGTTGAAATTTGGTTTTGTTTCCGCCATTATATGAGTGCATACGATAAGTTCATGTCCAATGTATGAATTTATTGTCTGCTTAGTTGCTTGGTAATGCCAGAAATACTGTAAATACGTATCACAGAAAAGTTTTAAGCAGTAATAGAATTCCGGTGTTACTGCCATGTATTTATCACATTTAGTTGCAAAGTGGTAAGTGTGAGCTACATGTAATTATGCCCACCTTTCCAAGGTTGGGTGTCTTGTCCAATAAATTTGAAGAGAGACCACACATATACTGTACGTCCTATGTATGTAACAGTATAACAGATAGAAAAACCGAATATGTTGTGTCATAATGGACAGGAAGATAGCAAATTGAGGGTTTACTTGAAGAAATTGTGTCTCAATATTTTATGGGTATTTTTCGATACCCTGTAATCTTCTTTCTCTCTCTAGTCTCAAGGACCATGGTGACCCCAATGTCCCTGATTCTAACTGTTAAACTCTCATCCTTCTGGATCTTATAGGTTGTTTGAGACAGGCTGCCCCGCATTTTCTTTATGTTGGGTGGAATGTCGGGTAAAACTCTCTTCTTTGTGTCCCTAAGCTTATCTGCTTTGGATAAAACTAAGTCCCTGTCAGCAAAGTTTGAAAACTTGGCTATTATTGCTCTTGGAGCAGGTATGTTTGCATTCCTATATGGAATTATGTGGGCATTGCAGAAGTAGATGTTGTTTACAATGTCCTCTTCTAGTCCAAGATCATTTACCATAAAGTTTCTGACCATATCATATGCATTCTCCTTGGGGAGCTCCTCAACACCATAAATTAGAAGATTATATTTCTTCTTGTGTTTCTCCACAAGCAGCAGTTTTTTCCTTTAGCCCTCTCTTACTCTGTTCAATTTGATCTTTCAGCTGCTGTACCGTTTCGTTTTCCAGTATATCCACTCTTTCTGATTAAAATACAATGCTTTCATCTACATCATTCGTCTTATTTTTTACTATCCGCATCTCTCCTTCTCCTTTGACCTCTTTTCTTTAATCTCCTTCATTTCCTTCTTTACTCAACTTGATATTCTCTATCTCGGCTCTTGTTTGCTCACTTTAATTTTGGAAGCTCTGCTCCATCCTTGCAAGTCCTTCGGAGTGCTTATCATCCAGTCTAAGGAGTAAATCCTTCACGCTAGCTTTAGTCTCCGGGTCGGTCTCGGTGCCCGGGGTACTAATTTCAGGTGTTGTTACTCATTGTTTTCGAGCATCCATTGTTGACACTTTAGATAGAATTTTCTTGTATGGCATGCTGTTATTGTGCCTGTATGTTTTCAATGTTAGTGTTTGACACTCAGTATAACCACAATATAATCCCGATCCACCAGTGAATATTCAGTGTGGTCTATATATAAAGTTACAAAATAGGAGAGAGAAAGCACGTGTAGAGGGTGAATGAATGACTAACCTAAACATCACCTGTTCTGTCAATAGATCTGCACTTCATTTTGATCTTACCATCACTTTCTAATGAATTTGTTACTGAAGCCCATCTTAAAAGGGCCTTTTTATCTAGTGTTAATGTTTTAGTACATGCTGAACATGACATAAAAAATGCTTGACAAATGATGTTATGACGATTTGAATTTGCATATGATATATAGTGGCAGTCTGATAGGTGACGGACATTAGGCCTGAAATGTCCGACAGTCTGCCAGTGTGCCTGTGAATCACGTGATGCTCATACCTTTGCCAGCGATAGTCACTTCAATTTCTTTTTACAATTCAATTGTTTACTCTCATAAGCGTGTACATATTCTTATAGTACATACTAAAAAGTTTGCGTGGTTATCAAATGATATATAAGTACAACTTTAAATAGAAACTCAAAAAAGGGTTAATCGACAAAAGTTGGAAAGTCGAGGATGGACAAATATAAACAATCTTTATAATTAATAACTGTAAAAATAATAATCTATCTCTGATATTAAACGCTTCATAAGAAAATGTATTGTCCTCATAAGGTTGTACATAGGTATTGACACATGTTATGGTCTGAGTGACATACTGCGATGCGTTAGTTGGTGTTTAACGGAACATCAATACGATAGAAGTTATATTCTGCCGAGACCAATTATTCTGCATTTTTTGCTACTTGTCATGTGATTTTGTTTTGTAAAATGGAGAGATACTTTTAAGTTATTGGGACCTTGTTTAGTATCCTTTTGCAAATATATTACTTGTATGTCAATAAAATACGTTTAAACTAAACTAACTGGACTATAATGAACGTGTCTTATCTAGAGACACACTACGGCGATCAACCCGGCAATGCCTGGACATGATTATATCCCGCACCCGTCTGGTTACAAGTGCGGCAATCTATGCAGCACCTGTAAATATTAGAAACGGCGGTTAATAACGGTGACATCGCATGCAAAGTCACCAGGAAAGGTTTCAATGTGATATTTTACCTTTGATTCTGAAAGCTGCGTTGCCAGAAAATTGAATAATTTGCGACTTTTACTGTCGATTCTGCAACTCTAAATGTCACAAATTGTGACAATTACTGTTGGGCAAGTACAGCTCCAACGGTGAAGGTCATATTCTTTCAGATAAGCATTGTTTATTTTTGTAAGTGGTTTGTCATCATGCCAGCTCCTTTGCGGAGATAATACAATCGATTGCAGCCCTTGTCTGTCCGTCTGTTTGTTTTTGTTTAATTTATAGTGTGTCCGTGCATCCGTCAGTCCATCTGTCCGTCTTTGATTAACATATCTCTTTTTCTTTCTGCCTGCATACATTTCCATCAATCCAATCTAATTATCTATATATCTATGGATCTATCTTTCTATGAATAGCAGACATTTTCCAGGATTGTATTAAGTATAGTGACAAGCATGCAAGTAGTTTAGAACAGTAATGACCCAAAAAGTCTTATGTACGTCTATATTGACAGAGTAATTTTTTTTCAGAAATGGGTAAAAGTGATCATAAAATATTAATTGCTGTTGAGAAACGGTCCTGTTAGTCTGAAATCTTAGCTGATTAAAAGCTTAATAAATGCATAACCTAAGTTTATCAAGGGCAATAACTTGGGACATTAATCGCATTCAGTTCTGCTCGGCATTAAAACCGTCCAAGATCGCCTGTAAATGAAGGATTTCCTCGAATTTTGTAAAGAAAATTTTAAATGTTGGTCATGAAATGTTCAAAAGTCTTCAATACGGACGAACGGATCTTGTTTATTCTTCTGATTACTCCTAACCAACTGCACAGATCCAGATCTGACGGCCCATTATGCGACGGAAGATCTGGGTCTATGCAATTTGCAGTTAGATACAACTTATAAGCGAGTATATACGGTATTAATAAATGTCTGCGTCTTTTGTACCATGACTGGGATCTTATTGCCCTCTCAAGATCACACTTGATGACTGAGATGCGAGCATAGTCCATAACAAGTTTTCAAGGATCGCAAGAACAACAGTGTATGGAAACATTACTTTGTAACTACGATATGATTAATCATTTGTTATTAAGCTCAGGTGCAAGAGATGAAGCACTTGCGCTGTACTATTTAAACTTTGTACAACAACGGATGTGAATATGGTTCCAAGTATTCCCATATTCTATGTAGTATATTCCGGTCTTAATTAATTCATGGTTCGATTGCAAAATAGCTTGTAACTCCGAAAAAAAAAAAAAAGAGAGATGTATAGCAAATGTAAGTGAGAAAATGTATATTACGCGAGTGTGGTGTATTGGGTGGTATTTTAGATACATTTGAGGATGTAATCAGTGGCGGCTCGAGGGTTCGAGGCGCCCGGGGGCAATGTTCTTTAGTGGCGCCTCCATCCTCCACCCCCATCTAAGCACCCGTTACACTAAGGTGAGGTGAAATACTATGAAAATTTTAGGTGGAAAAAGAAAAGAAGCTCCCGACGTCGCCCCCCCCCCCTCTGTCTGTCGCCAGGGGGCGATTGACCCAACCCCCACTATTAAGATAGTATTCATGGGCACACTCGAAAAGTGAACTTCTTCCAATTTATGTTATAAAATGAATTATAAATGGATCAATGTCTTTAATTTTTTAGCCGTATTGGATCCATTTATATCGCATGTATTCATATGTCCCTTTATAATAATCTAAACAGCTCGTGTTGGAGTTATTATATGTAAAAATGAAGTGAGTGGCAACATGTCATAAAGAGTTTCGAATGCACTGTACATAATGTAAAGTTAATTCTGTCAACTGAATAATTTGTAATGACAATAAGCAAGTTGTCTTTTAATATTCTTACCGCTGTATAGTTGGTATGGGAAGCTAACTGTCACCATATCAAATTACTTTTTTTATCACCGTTATGAATAACATAAAACTTACATAATTTTCGTGTTCGGTGTCCAAAACTCATCTAAGGACGAAACGATATGCGTGATGGCCTTTGTCTGAACTGTTTGTGGTACATGTACAAAATTACATTTGTTTTATATTTCTTTAAAGTTTTAATAAGATATTGAGAAAACATTTTATAGACCATTCTTTTACTTACCTTGATACATGAAATGGCCTTTTATATTGGTTGTGACTATCAAATCACACATACAGTTTTGAAATTAATGCAAAGTCAGACATTTATCAATCGTTACGGAAAGCGAGTTGAACATCTATGCATCTCCTACACTCATCCTACTTCCAAAAACGGTTGTAAGACAATTTCTAATACAGTGGAACCTTACTTGAAAGATCACACCTTCTATCCAAAAATCATGGTCTCTCAAGACAGATGGTCTCTCATAACAGGTAATAACACTATGTAATCAATAAATCTGTTCATTGACAATCTGGTCTCTCAAGACAGGTGGCCTCTTAAGACAGGTAGGATATCAGTACAGGTTTTACTGAATAGAGGAATAATATGACGTTCAATTACCAACGACATGAATTAATATAAAGAGAGTTATGAAATCATGTGTTTAGGAAATCATATTAAAAACTAAATTGTCCCGGCCATGGAAAACTGATAGATAATATTACTAAAGCATGAAATGAATATGAAGATTAAGACAGAAATTGTAATATTTCACTTTTATAAATTGAAGTTTAATGTAAAATGTCTTTTAATAATAGAACAGAATGAGATTGAAATGTTTAGACAGCCATAAATGTTATTTTATCCTGAAATGGTATATTTAACAAACCTACGCGTATCTTTACAATGCATTTATTGTTCAGGGATTCTGGCATTATTATCAGTTTTGCCGTTAGAAGTCTGAGGTCTCTTACAAAATTTATTACAAGCACGCCACTCTGCTTTTAAATGTAAATCTTATGCATCATGCTTCTAGCTTCACTTAAAAGAAAATTCTTTAAAATTGCTCTCTCAATACAGTAAGTCTATGGCAAAAATATATAAATAAAAATTGTTAAAGCTGGACCCTTATATGAATATATAACAGATTTGGGGGGAGGGTAACAAAATCGGATCTATTAGAAAGAATAGTTCTGGTCAGTTTTAACATGTTTTGCGTTTACCAACTAAATTACATCATACATTTGAAGTTCCCTTCTATTATCCTTGTTCACACATTTAAGCCCGATTTGTTTTCATGGTCTGGAAATTTCACATTGGCCGTATCAATAGCTTGCATCTAATTTATATCCGGAAAAACCTTCTTCAGCAATTTATCGAAATTTCTAACCCAACATATGTATCAAACTTGTCTGCTCCACGCCACATCAATTTAACCCTTAGCATATAATCACCATTACGTCAGAACACGTAGATATACTTTAAGCTAGAGAAGAAAGCAGATCATGACCTAACTTATCTAAACTGGCTGGTCACAGAGTGCACCATCGAACTTTTTATTGACAAGCTTAAATGACGTGAATCGGCTACATCCGAATTCTCCACTTATGAATTGCTTGTGCAGATTGACACTGTATCTTGCCTTCACTTTAATGATCACAGTGCTAGCCTTGATAGAGTCCAGTCCCGAAGAATTGGCGAGTTGGATACCATTGGCAGCAACAAGAAAAGACATCTGGCTGCAGTATATACGGGTTTTTCCGTCTTAACAACAGTAGACTGAAAAATAGTTGACAGGAACATATATTTATTGAACATGAAAGGAGGAAAGTGGATAATTCGATGAGAATAACAAAGGTTTCACATGTTTCTAAACATGCAAACGAAATTAAATAGCAGAATAACAGAAGAAGAAGCGAATAATATTTCCTTTTTCTTTCTACGTAAAGTAACGTATTCGAAACCATAACTCTCGATATAATTGTTCCCTGATACAATGACTGGTATGATGTTGCCACCTTCTGTAGTGAAATATATAAGTACGAACACCAAGAAAAGCAGACAAGAAATATGACAGTGCTATGTGTGTTGACCTGTTTGCATCATGTATGTATCATAGGAAACGTTTGTTCTTGACAAGCAGGATTGTCTATGTGATTATATCACATAAATGGTTCACGAAAATGTCTCAGTTAAAATCCGTTATTAAAAAACTCCCAGACGCCCTATCCGACCCAATCGAGCTAGTAAGATTGATTATAAAGATCTTTTAATCCGAAAAAGATAATCCTCAATTTTCACAAAATTAACCTACTTCTTTTCGTTCAGATTATCTATATTTGCTTTCTGTCTATTTACTTTCGTCACAGTAATATTCGCTGATAAAGAAGATCAATCGCCGACTAGTATAGAAAACACACAGAAATACGTCTACAAAATATAATATTTGATAGTCTCATTCAACCAGACGTTCTCATGGACCAACGCAAAAGTCTAGTATAACGAGACTAAGTGTTCGAGAGTTGTATAGTTGTATCCCTCGAGTTTTCTCAGTCTAACCAGAAATAACGAATGGAGTACACAAATTGTATGCAATTATTTTCTAAATTTATACCAGTGTTTGGACAAGTTTACATATAAGAAATTATTTTAATTTCAGATTCAATGGTTAGGAAGAGAATTCTGGACTAAGTATATATTTAGAAGATCTATTTCAAGAAATGAAAGAAAGATTTAGCGACATGCTGATTGACTGATATACAAAAGAAATACACGAGAAATATCCAGAAATTTCCAGGGAGGAAAGCCAATAAACAACTGAAGGTGATGAGGAGGGAATAAATAACGAAGGAAGAATCCCTTAAGATTCATTACGTCGGGAGAGCTGGGGAATGATGTCGAACCAGCAGCAAACATTATCGATAAGAAGAGACTTGAGAAAGATACCATTAAAGAAATAATTTTTGAAATTTTTTAAGAGGAAAGCATACTAATTGATGCCATATACATGAATATGTTATATGTCGAAACATGCAGACAAAAATTGTTTTGTTTTCAGCAAAAGAAGTAGAAAATTTATAAATTGTACAAAGTATTTGGATCACTTCTCTTTTTGGAATAATTTTCTTTTCTTTTCCGTAGAAAAATTTATGACACTGCCAGCTGGCTATCTGATTGTAATAAAACTCATATTTTCAGATTATGTCCATAAACTGATGAAGGAGGTTGTAATGCGGCGAGAAATCTACAGCACATATCGTACAGCACATCAAGCTCGGGCCCACGAAATGAACCATCCACCACCAGCTGTAGCCTCTTCATACAGAAAGAATTTGGTTCCAGATAAAGACTCAAAAATTTAGGAACACCGTCAACGTTTCAATACCTGAAAGTGTCATTTGAGCCAATAAAGTTAGATCCTCAGTAGCTTCTGATTTATTATTTTGCTATTATACTCATGTATTCACACACATTTCTAGAAATGTCATGGGTTTTCAGATTCGTCAGTCAGCTGCGAGGATACTTGAATCCTGTGTAGGTTTCAGATGG
Organism: Margaritifera margaritifera; assembly: GCA_029931535.1. Classification (NCBI taxonomy): domain Eukaryota; kingdom Metazoa; phylum Mollusca; class Bivalvia; order Unionida; family Margaritiferidae; genus Margaritifera; species Margaritifera margaritifera. The sequence continues at coordinate 2,935,460 of JAQPZY010001459.1, forward strand.
GAAGGTCTTGCGAATCGTGCGCACTACACATGATGGTAATATCTTTCTATTTCTTTTACCAGGTATCTTCCACACCCAGCGGACAAATCGTCTATATGCTATGTGTTGGTAGACTCTGAAAGGACAAAATACAGTTTACTGATTAGTATAGTTAGTTCACATAATTTCACACCAATCCAATCACAGTAGACATGTTATTTATTTTTTTAACACATATTGGTTTATGATGCCTTGGAGTAGGTGGGGGTGTAACGTGTTGAATATAAATCTGTTTCAAAATGGGCAAAAATTGTACTAAACATTTGTTTTTAGTTTCAGCATTCAGATATCAATGTTGCTCTACTTTTACATCTCTTGTGTGCTCTTTCTATCTATCTCACGAACACACACACACACACACACACACACACCATTCAGCTGAATTGGTCCTAAATTTGTAATTTTCATGTGCAGACCACCTTTTTGTTTTTAAATCCAACTTGTTAAAGTGTGCGATTATAAAAATGGTCATAAAAAAGGATTATACACTGGCTTTCATTTTTCTCCAAAAGAGATTTTGTTGTTGTTGTTGTTGTTGTTGTTATTGTTGTTGTTGTTGCTAGATTAGTACTCACGTATGGATCTGGTCCTTCTCCCTCAATCTACCATTTTCTTGAACGTACTCATAAAATGAAGTTTCTAAGACGTGTATGTTCAAACAGTTTGCAATGAATCCCTCGTGGTTTGTGATGCAGGTAGAGGAACATTCTTCAAATTTCTCTTCCAAGATCGACTGAGATTGGCAACAAATATTCTCTTCTTGGTTGGACATTGGCACACATTTACTACACAAGCACCTGTGTGGGAGAAAAGTTAAAATTATTTGAAAAACTGTTGCCTGTTTGATATTTTAAATGTGCATTTCTTTGAAGAACATGCATCCAATTATGTACAATTCCTAATCAATAACTGTTGGATTAATCCAGGCTATAGAAAATTAAAACCCATTTCCAGCCCCCAAAAAGCTGGCAAGAAAAACTCTTGCTCTGATCTGTAATTTTATTTTTTTTTAAAATTGTCTTGACTTGACAGAAAATGAAAAAAAAAAAAAAAAGGAACAGAGAATAAACAAAAATAAAAAATTAAAAAATAAAAAATTCGTGATCGGTACAAAATTCTAGCCACCTACCCCATTTATTCAATTAAATTTAGTACTGCTTTTCAATTTGGTATTTAAAATTCAAAGCAGTTTATAAATGATATTTGCATATATGTTCACACTAAGATTACTTACCAATTTGCGTTTTCGAGCAACTGTGCTTCTTCTACACCAGGCCGACGATACTCCAGATCATCGCCATTGTCAGCATCTGACGAATCCTGTTCATCTTCGTCACACGAATTTATCTCCGGTTCATATATGTAAGGTTGGATGTTAATGAAATATTCTACTTCGGGAATGTCATCCGCATCACTGTCATCACTGACAGTCGCCATAATTTAAACTTTCAAGCACAGTCAACTCCAAGAACGCTCGACTGCATTGTCAAAAATGCCTGTGTGTAAACAGTGTCTCAAATGACGTCACATCCGCTATTTGTTCAGGGGGAGGGAAGCGCGTTGCTCTATTCAAGACGGATCGGGCGAGATCGATCGGTTTTTCATAAATTTCTTCGTAACGAGTGAGAATGTAAGGTACAAATTTTCAGAAATTGAACCTTATACATATAGCAAATTACATATGAAGTTGGTGCGAATTTCAGTTTTGCATGTTTGTCCCCTTTAATGATTTTGGATAAGGCTATTATAAGTGATCAAGGAAACAGCATGTTTAATACATTTCAAAAAGGCAATGTTATTCATGAAAGTTTAAAAAATGTATTAAATGAATTTAATTGATAGATTCTTTAGAACAACACGGTATAAAATATACATGACCTTGTTGTATTGAGCTTAGTAGAATCAGAAACTGGTCCGAAAAGATCCCAATTTATTAAAGGTGTCAATCCCGGCTCAATCGTTTAAGAAATAACTTTAAAATTATTCATAAAGTTTGAACTTGGATGATAATTAGTTTTTTAATATAACTAATTTAGTATAGGATAGTCTATACTAGTCTCATTGATTTAGTATAGGATGGTCTATACCAGTCTCATTGATTTAGTTGTCCTCTTATACAGCTGCTCATAATGAACACATGTTTAGAGTGGGCAAATAGGTCATAAATCTGAATAAAGAAAAACGAAAGTTTGACATAAATGCAATGTACTTTATTCATGCTGCTCATATTATTTATCCCTGCATTGATAATAAATACACTTTTTTTCCTTGCTGTCTTTCCACAAAACCAAATACAAACACTACTGATTTCTCTCCATCCTTCTTACGCGCATGCAACATAATTAAATATATACTCAAATATTTTGAGTTAAATAAATCAAAATGAACACATTGATCCTTGACCCTAGGATAGTATTTTCACAATTAAAAAATTACTAGACCATCCAAACTTGGGTGGTGGGGTAAGAATAGCTAAGTTGCATGGCTTAAATGGCTTCGCAATATTTCTTGCACAATACAATACAAATCATGGACAAAAATATCGAAAACCTGCATTTGTTTCAGTTGACATCACAGCAACATCATACACCACCAAAACTGTAAAATAAATAAACTCTTACAATGTGATTGAATTTGTTAAGGTGTTGTACATTATAAATCATGCTGTTCTAAACAATCAATCAATAAAATATTTATTTCCCTACAATTTGTTTAAAAAATAACAAACTACTACTCGCATCTTTGACATATATATATATATATATATATATATATATATATATATATATATATATATATATATATATATATATACATATATATATATATATATATATATATATATATATATATATATATATATATATATATATATATATATATATATATCCAACTCTTGTGGAAGGCAACTAAAATTGCTATAAAGAAATACATGTGTGAGTATCGTTCACTTTGTTCAGATAAAATTTATCATAATAGTATTTGATTTCATTTTCACAATACAGATTTTAGACTTGGTAGCACATTCGTATGTAGTAGAAAATATTATAATATTTCTAAAATGCCACTAGTTCTATTCGACCGCTTTTGCAATGTCACTGTCCACTGTATATAACAATAGGCTATCTGTAGAGAAATACACGTGGTTAATTGCAATAATAACATAAGATTTATTTCCCTTTAATCACGTTTGTGTAATATCTTTAGTAAAACCATATCAATTATTAAAATATATTTATTTCTTTGCAGAGTAAGTAGTGTTATGTACTTCTCGTACATTGTACTTTTTATCATAATAGGATCGTGGCGAATTAATTTGCCTACTAGTTTCTGATGATACACTGTTATTTTATATGACCTATTGCAGAGCATCTTTGTAGTTGTTTTTGTTAAACAAAAATAGTGGATGTCTTGAGAGAAATGTAAATAGCATTTTTTTTTTTTTTTTCTTTTTTTTTTCGCATGGGTTTCACCCAAGCGTACATAAATAAATACATAGAGAAATTTCCAGAAATTCTAATTCCAGTTCTGGTCGTATATCCATTACACAAGGGCAGCTATATTTATACTATTGTGATATTTGAAAGCTTACTATAATAAATGGAACTAATAAAATCACCTAACTTGATTAAAGCAAATGGTAGTGCAAATGATGTGTATCGAAGGTACGGTTCCTAGCCCAACTCAAAAGCCCGCTCGTATAGAGATATAAAAACAGTACAATAAAAATTGATATTCACTGGCTCAGTAAGACTGTTGGGTGGGGATATGATCTTAAATAATATGTATTTACTGGCGTAGACTTACTATGGTGCTATTTTGAAATCTTACGAAAATAAATGGAGATAAAATGCAACAATTGTGATTTTGCAAAACAAAAGTGATTGATTTAACATGTATACACAGGTAAAATCACTAGAGCACCTATATCCACCCATCGTGCAATATGAATGTCAGTACACAGGCAAAGCTTATGTAATTTATTTTTACAGTGTTAGTGAGTAAGAATATCTTGGTCTAGGCATACCCCGCAAGATTACAGAGCATAAGGTCTGTGGTTCGATTCTTGTACTAAAACTGTTATGTACATTGAAACACTAACAAAAAAAATAATATAACATTCAACTTCGAAAAACTGAAACTTTTACAAATAGTTAGGTCTAAAACTGAAACTTTTAGAAATATTTAGGTCTAAAACTGAAACTTGTACAAATAGTTAGGTCTAAAATTGAAACTTTTAGAAATATTTAGGTTTAAAACTGAAACTTTTACAAATAGTTAGGTCTAAAATTGAAACTTTTAGAAACAGTTAGGTCTAAAACTGAAACTTTTACAAATAGTTAGGTCTCAAACTGAAACTTTTAGAAATAGTTAGTCTAAAACTGAAGCTTTTAGAAATAGTTAGGTCTGAAACTGAAACTTTTAGAAGTAGTTAGGTCTAAAACTGAAACTTTTAGAAATAGTTAGGTCTAAAACTGAAACTTGTACAAATAATTAGGTCTAAAATTGAAACTTGTAAAAATAGTTAGGTCTAAAACTGAAACTTTTAGAAATAGTTAGGTCTAAAACTGAAACGTGTACAAATAGTCAGGTCTAAAACTGAAACGTGTACAAATAGTCAGGTCTAAAACTGTAACGTGTACAAATAGTCAGGTCTAAAACTAAAACGTCTACAAATAGTCAGGTCTTAAACTGAAACGTGTACAAATAGTCAGGTCTAAAACTAAAACGTGTACAAATAGTCAGGTCTAAAACTAAAACGTGTACAAATAGTCAGGTCTAAAACTGAAAAGATGCACGTAATTGTTTTGCTTCAATAACAGCCATGGTTAAAATCATTCACTGAACTGAATACAAATTTGAGACAGCAAAAAATGCATAATTTTAAGAAAGACTTTTCCAAATCGATAAATAACAGTGTGTCTGAAAAACAGATGGAGATTCTCAGATAAATAACAACAGTAAAAATACATACAGTTGAAAAAAGTTTTTCAAATGCCACAAAGATTGTTCATTTTCCAGGAAAACACTTATTGACGATGATTCAGCACTGGTAGGACTAAGAAACAAGAAATTCAAATATAAAAGAAGTTTACAGACTTTACAGTGATATAGTTATCTAAATGGCTAATGTATTAATTCTAGACTGACCCAGTAAAGCTTAATTTATTCCTTCTTCATAGTGTACTATTTGTAACCATCTTGCGGGTTGATGGTACGTATTTCAATATTATTATTTTGAAAGTAGTCTGTAAATTTGTATTTTTTTCTTACACCTTTGAGCATGTCTTTTTATATTTGAAATCAACAAATTTATACTTTCATTCTCTTGAATGGTATTCTTCAGTACACCGAGCTTTGGCCACTTTCATCACGTGCTATCATGAAAACATATAGATATTATCACTTGATACCGACCTTGTTACTTTCATGTTAAACTTGTGAAATATTAACCGTCTGTACTCGCGTATAAGTTGGATCCAAATGCAAACAACATTATGCGACGGCAGATCAAGGTCTATATTGTTAGTTCTACCTATTAGTCCTTACAAGCTGCATAGACCCAGATCTGCCGGCGCATTATGCGACGGCAGATCTGGGTCTATGCAGTTTGCATTTGGTATCAACTTATACGCGAGTACAAAAGGTATATCACGTCTCTGAATAATGTTAAGTTCAATACATTGTAGCTTCGTGACATTTGCCCTGCTCAATACTCGGCAGGCGCTGATAATTGTACTTTGGATACACACGCACTGCATGATTATTTGCTTTAATTAGGTTTGGTAATTTATCATTTCCATTTATTTAAGTTACATTTAAAATAACTTGACAGTAAAATATAGCTGCACTAGAGTAGTGGATATAAAGACTGAACTGGAATTTGACTTTCTCGACATTTTCTCGATTTTGTTTTTGACCGCTCACGCAAAAAAGCAGATCGTGTTGTTTAGATTTAATTATGGTCTAGTTATGTCAATATATCCACTATTCATACTTTTTTTATGTATATGTATAGTTTTACAAAATACGCTATGTCTTGGGCATGGTTTTTAATACACATAGCTTTCAGTTCTATTATGTCATTTATGGGTAGAAGGATCGACGCAATAAACGTGCACCATGTATTTTCGGTGTTGTGTATTCAATACGGATTTGATTCAAAACTGGTGAAGACATAATAATGTCTGATTACTTTAAGAGAGAGAGAGAGAGAGAGAGAGAGAGAGAGAGAGAGAGAGCACTCATACTTAAAAATTATGTAAATGAGACTGGCCATAATTTAGCATTCCTAAATAAATGCATAGCTAATATCTCCGTCATTACAAATCAACGTTACTATTCAGATTTTATTTTATAAAATAAATTGTGTGTATCTATTTCTTTTGCAGAAAATAGGCGGGTGTTTTTGCATAAATAAAAACAACAATTGTTTATCTGATATAAATTCTGATACAATACCCAAATTTATTTTGTTGTAATTCCGTTTCAGATCATTATAACACGATTGTGAGCACGGTGAATTCTGAGTAACAGTAGCATTATAACACGGTTGTGAACACAGCGTGAATCCTGAGTAACAGTAGCATTATAACACGGTTGTGAACACAGGGTGAATCTTGAGTAACAGTAGCATTATAAACCATTCATGGGTAAGAAATACGTAAGGGATTTAATTTCTGGCAACGGCAAGCTTTCATATTAAGTATGTCGATTTTTCTGTTCTGAAGGATACTGCTATTTATTTACACGTTTTACTCTGTGATAATCTATTTCTCTTTGATACTATTTTCCTACAAGATTGCATATGAGCCTTGGTACCTGTTGGTACGTATTTCACATTTTGAAAGTGATAACCACAGTTCGCTTAATTACCAAAGGTTTACAAACACGGAATCTCTAAGTTAACTCCCTGACATGTCAAAATGTAATAGTTACTTAGTTCCGGCTTTTATCGTATGTCACACGGTTCAGTTTATTTACAGAAATTTACAAACATTCATTGAAGCCCTAACTATGTGATACATTTTTCTTTATTGTTAATGCCACTGCCACAAGATTGGCAAATGACATGAATCCAAGTGTATTGTTCCAGAACGCGACAGCTAAATGAAAAAGAAGCAACTGATACATTTGTTACTAATTGCCAAGTGGAGATGTAATAAATATGTTGACTGAGTTTACTGTCTTCAGTCGCAACAAAACGATGAATGGAATCTATGGATGTATGCAAGCCTACCTTGCTATAGCTTCTAACGTAAGACTGGCAAATTGCATGAATCCAAGTGTATTAGTTTAAACAATATTTGTTGTCAAACATTTAAAAAATGGAAAGTAAAGAAATTTGAAAAAAGTGCTGACGTACTTTTAAATCCATCTCCTATCATGAACTATACTGCATTAAAATGACAGCAGATATGACATATACAGCTTTAAAAATAGAAATAGATAGGTAAATGCATGTACATACAATTATATGCGTATATAAATTACATACTGTTGATAAAACATAATGTCTTCGAAAGGATATTAATGGCACACAAGCAAATCTGTTCAAATAACACGTTAGAGAGTAGGTTGTACTCGTGTATACATTTATAGTGCATACACGCAAATCTAAATAATGGAGAACACACACACACACACACACACACACACACACACACATATATATATATATATATATATATATATATATATATATATATATAATTTCTTCATATAATTTCACTTGTTATTATCAGGGGCTCGTATTGTTGCTTACAATTTACATACAAATCATATATGTACTAGGTAATAATACAAGGGAGGATACTTCGTCTATTTCTCCTGCGACCTATTTAAGAATTTACACTGATTTCTCAGGCTACACTTCGCGTAGCGTAATAACTTTTAACACCGGTGTTTAGCTCGGAGATTCTACTTTATAGGCCTACACGAAATTGTACTCACTATCCCACCTTTAAGGTATACCAGTCCGTTTTCCAGTGTTACCGCTGGACATGGCCATGGTCGTGCCTGCAAAGTGCAAGGCGCTGAATGAAATACTGCCCTTTGATTGGTCGACCGAAAATGACTTACTGCGCCTACTGCTAACCTAATATATAAACATCAATAAATCATTTAAATATCACATCAACGTCAACAAATCATTTAAATTATCACATCAACGTCAATAAATCATTTAAATATCACATCAACGTCAATAAATCGTTTAAATATCACATCAACATCAACAAATCGTTTAATTTAATGTTTACATAGTGGTGAAGAAATGTATGGTATCGAGGAAATGAGTTTTCTACTTTGATGTGGGCATTTAACAATTGAAGAAATCTAATGAGAAAGTAATTGTTAATGCCGCTTAACTACAAAGATATTGAAGTGTATTGTTCCAGAACGCGACATCTAAATCAAACAAAAGCAGCTCTGTTTTCTGTTTAGTGGGATTTGATAAAACATAAAATAAATGTTGACAAAAAATGCACCGAAAAAAAGAACTCTTTTAGAGAAAGGCTGACAGTTATGGATACTAACCTGACAGTTATGGATACTAACCTACTATAGTAATCATTATTTAGTATAAAACACTAAGAATGTTGGAACATGTGCTGGATCTGTTTGAACGCCCTCATCTCAATTTTCGAAGATATTTATCATATCGTTGCGAAAATTAAAACGCGGAGAGGTTTTTCTTCAATATGCCAAGATGTCAGTAATTATATTTGAATACACAGGATAGGTCAATAGAGGTTTAAAATCCCCCAAACTTTAGAAAGGAAAGAGTTTTAAACGGCCAAAGGAGCCAATAAGAAAAAGGACTGCAAAATAATGTAACAATATTTTATATTGTTGGATCATAGTGGCCTCTGTGCGTGTTTTTTTCAGTTTGCTCGTTAATACAAGTGAAAGGATTTTGTTTCAGTTATGATCAATTCCTCCTTGAATAAATGTATCGACTGGCAAAGAAGGCAACCATAAAACAAATTATACATCCTGAGAAGTACAAGAATTCTAAATATCTGTTATGGCCCCAATTTCACTAACAAAGTCTTAAAATTAAATCTGGGCTTAAGAAATTTGATTGTTTCAATTTTGTTTTGGTCAGGCTTAAATGTCGGTCAATCAGTTTAACGGGCTTCAAGACTTAAATTTAAGGAAGGATTATATTCTCTTAATGAAAATAAGTTTAAGTGAAGGATTATATTCTCTTAATGAAATTAAGTTTTAGTGAAGGATTATATTCTCTTAATGAAATTAAGGCCTGGTTCATGAAAAACATTCCAGTCCTCTTTTGGCACTATAAAACAAATGATCGAAATATTTGGTTCCTTTAAATGCCAGCTGCACTTGATGTATGCTTTACGTTTTCATTTTGAATGCATAATTGATACCGTTATCTTAAAATTGGCAATATGTATTAGCATGAATTACAAGAAAATACAATATATTCTATGTAATGCTCTTCAACTTAAAGACTTGAGGAACAAATGAATTGAAATTTATCATTTGCTTGAAACATTTACTACACATTTAAATATTTCATAGACTTTATAGAACCTCCCCGTCTTTTTCAAGTAACGTACGTGGATGCAAATAAATAACTACTGCTATACTGTCCATCAAATATTATCTTGTATGTTCGATTAAAGAAATATTGACATGGACAACGTACAACTGAAAAGACGATGTGTGATTTAAACACAGGTTTCAAATTGAATTTTTTATTCTCATATCATAGTCAACGTGTAATATATATATATATATATATATATATATATATATATATATATATATATATATTGGCTATTAAGCTGTTTAAGCTTATTGTTCAATATTGTTATTGAAATCATGTATATTCGTTTGGCCTTTGAAATACGCCGTATCTATATCAGACTCCATGAATATTACCTAAGTTTGTAAGCTGAGTGAAAACAATTTCAGTGTGTGTTTAGGATTCTATGAAATTTTTATATCTCCATTCTAATAAATTCAATACCTTCGCATCGATAATTATAAACTAATATTTTCCGCTACATATTTAAGAATAGATGGCATACATTATCTTTGTGAAAGATCGGTACTTTGATCAATCGTTAACCAGAGTCCAAAACTGAAAATTTACAGTAATTAAAGAAACTTCAAGGATAATATCATTGTCATGCTAGCATTTAAGAAACAAAAACAGGCATTTCGATCACCCAAGAGACAATACAACTTATCAGAGAGAAGAAAGCTAGAGAAAAGGTGAAACTTCTGAAAAAGATATCTTCGGCTTTATGAGGGAAACAATGTACATTTGAGGGACAAAATTTTTATGTTGTCCGAACTATGTATATTTGAAGAGCAAAATAATGTGAAGCTTTGAACGATTTAAAGTGTATAAATGTGATTAAATGAGATAGTTGCTCTGCCTTATTGTAAAATAGTCTTTTAAAATGGCAATAAAGTTATCAAGGAAAAAGCAGAAACTTATACCACAACGATTTTTGTTTTAACTCTTACTAATACAACAAGCCTTGGACAGCATCTGCATTACATACCTCAATTTTATCTCGACAAATGGAAGTTTTCCCTATTTTTTCCACATCACCCAACATGTCATTTATATTCTGTCTACAAGACTACTTGCTAAAACAAGAGCCTTGGTTTGGTTTGGTTTTATGGGCTTAACGCCATTTTTCTACACATGATAGGCTATTCATGGCGGCCAGTATATCTGGTGGAGGAAGAACCCGGGAAAATCCCGGGAAGAACCACCGACCCACGGGAAGCTACTGGCAAGCTTTCTCACATGACCACATTGGCCGAGCCCGAGACTCGAACCCACGCTGACAGAGGTGAGATGGCATTGATCGGTAAAGGAGAGCGCCTATGACCACTCGGCCATCCGGGGTCCCCAAAAGCCTTGCATGCAAACTGTACAATGTGATGACTGTATAACAGGTTGTTTTTACTGCTGCAATTACGGAATCGTCTAAAAATAGATTAATTAATTAATTTTAGGAGTTTATGTTTTACTGATTGAGGCATCAAGTGAAGATATTTAATGATACTGTAAATCCTTACGTGTTTATTTTTTTAAAGCTCGACAAGACGCACAATTACCGTATATACTCGCATAAAACTCGATACCAACTGCAAAGTGCATAGACCCAGATCTGCCGTCGCATAATGCTCCGGTAGATCTGGATCTATGCAGTTTGTAAGGACTAATCAGTAGAACAAACAACATGGATCCTGATCTTCCGGCGCATTATGCGACGGCAGATCAGGGTCTATATTGTTTGCATTTGGTCCGTATAATAAGCGAGTATAGACGATAGCTGCGCCTACAATACCATTAAAGTATAACTTTCGAATGTGTGTTTTGTGGAACGAGCCCAGATCTCAGGACCCTCGTACGTAGTAGAGTCTATTCAAATGCGACCTTTCGTTGTATTTGAAAAAATGGTCTTTCAAATCCAAAGAGCAATGGTACTTAAAGACGAAATCATGTTTACAAAGTTTAAATACAATGGGTATATCTTTAGTATAAACTGCACACTACATTCTCGAAAACTAATTCAATATAATTGTTTTACAATTGTCAGTGTTGGTCTTTGACCAGACAGACTTTTATTTTCAGAACGTTCGATGTTTTTGCAGACTTGTTTCCCAAGAGTATTTATACAAGGCAGTATACACAAAAGATTCAATTGCATCCTAGGAAATCATTTTTCCGGCTGAAGACAAAGAAAAATGAAAGTAATAAACTACTTCAAACAGAGGGTAGGTGATTTGTCACCCAGAAAGGGTCTTATCTTGACAGAATTTGCCACAAAGTTTTCCCTTGGCGTCACGCTTGGCTTGCATGGGCTAATTTGCCGATGAAACGTCTAGTTCCATGCCTCTTGCAAATGGATTCTTCAGACCCAATACTTGATAGAAAGTTGTACCCAACACAACTCTAAGCATCCAAAACGTCTTTTGCAGACACTATTAAAAACGCTGTGAACTCGGTCAATGTAATCCAACCTCAGCTTCAATATATTTGAAGCAACTTAATTTGTCCATACTGAACTGCTAAGTTTCATTCAGGATGTCCGCTTTTGTTAATTCAACACTTATTAAGCAGCTCCAATTAATGTGATCATTACATGATGACGTTACCCAGATGACGTCACGTGTTACTACTTGAATCGTAGCACTGTGATCTCTGGGAGAGATTGGGTTTAAAAATGACGTGGTTGCGACGTCTTTTTACTATTAAAAGACATAAATGAAAAAATGCTCACACGATGTTAATAATCACAATAACAGTCATGTGGAATAAAATGAGAAGGTGGACAAAAAGTATACGAGACCTTGGAAATCATTAACGATTTACGACCTGCTGTAAATCGGCTGCTCGGGCTTTCTGTTGCGGACAACAGATATGATCTCCATAATTGCTTCATAATGAAAACGTATACTCACCAACATACATTTTTCTTTGTGAATTTGACAGGACGAGTCATTGATCATCATCCGGTACAATTAGATGATTCTTTTAATATTGATTCAGCTACTATTTTATGGACAATAAGTGGAAGGGTATTTATTTCCATACTTTTATATGCAATGGCTCTTATGGGAGGAAATATATATTGAACCAAGAGCAGCGCAAGAAAATGCAATTAAGAAATGCCTGTTGAGAAAGAAAATAATGCACAGAGAGAGAGAGAGAGAGAGAGAGAGAGAGAGAGAGAGAGAGAGAGAGAGAGAGAGGGAGGGAGGGAGATCGTGCTGATGGTGGAGCAGTAGAATATTGTCGTATTGTGTTAATGAGAAGTAAATGACAAGTTTTGTCAGCTGTGAACCTGATGTATGGACCCGTCAATCTCACGAATTTTAGACAGCATACAGGCATAATGACTTTAGCATATTGATTGTGGAACATTATCAAATCAAAAAATGATGTTGTGCTCACCTTAGCAATACTGTATTCGATAACTAATTTGTCTGATAGCATTTGCCATCATTCGTTCAACTGGTTCATCATTTGAAACACATTCAAATAACATGTCATGGTAGTTTAGACTTTACACTCTGTTCCAACTGGTTTGCCAAATATTTCAGCAAACAGTCTTAGAATTATTACACATTTTTGAGTGTAAAGATAAAATGTTTTTCACTTACAATTCCTTTACAAATAGTATGATCATTACAAAAAGAGATTACCAACTTCGAAGGATGTACGTAGCAACAGTTTAAGGCTCCTGGAGCTTTTATTGGAATTTAAAAAGATAATCAAGTCCATTGCTTTGATGAATAGCACACGTGTATCCAATATGACGCAGTTTTGCTATATTGTATACTTAGCACTTTATACTTACATGTTTTTATGTGCCATCGTTTAAAATGACCAATACACTGAGAGAAATTAAACGGTAAAAATAAAATTATTGGACATCATAAAGTCATGCAAATGTCCCATCCACGACTCCCCCTGGTACATAAATTAAAGAATATCATTTTTAAAACAAAGGGGATTGGGTGTGATGAAGACATTTTGACTATAAAAGTCTTGAACAGTTGCTCAACAAAGTCATCTAGCATATGGCACATACCGTAATAGATTAGAGTCAATTACAAAGTGGAGAATCGATAAATGTACGGACTTTCAAGAGAACGCTGAAGAAAAAAAATAATAAAACGCATGAATCATCATCAGGTAGTGCAGAGAATAATAAAAGGCATGAAACATCATCAGGTAGTGCAGAGAATAATAAAAGGCATGAATCATCATCAGGTAGTGCAGAGAATAATAAAAGGCATGAAACATCATCAGGTAGTGCAGAGAATAATAAAAGGCATGAATCATCATCAGGTAGTGCAGAGAATAATAACGTATGATATACAATATTATATATCTTAGAATAAACAACAGTATACTACCCCCATTTCGATGGGGTAAGCGACAACATTTGAGAGAAGTTTAATGTTCAGAATTCTCTATTAGCGTAAGATATCTTGTTATCTCCTCAGTAATCATGTTCAAGCATCTCGCATAAAACATGCAACTTCGTCATTTTGACAATATATCTACGTTAACGTATTATTCAGTTACGTATTTCGCATATCAATGACACATATGCAGACATACTTTATTTGATACGTTTTTGTTTTGTGCATGATTACTATTGAAATGAAACTTACAATAGTCTAATGCCAAAAACTTCACAATGAAGTCTTGGTGCATACTTACTACTGAAATAAAACTTCCAAATGTCTAATGCATCCAAAATATGCCAGAAATTCATAATGCAGTGTTTCTCCAGTCAAATAAGATGCCAAGGGTTTCTGTCCAATGTTAACGTAAGTTAACTGTGTATAGTAAACGATGAAAGAAATCATGACAGGAAAATAAATATTGTTCCAAATTCATTGCTAGCTTGCTACCATACCTCAAATGAAATCTTCGTAATGTACTGAGAGAGAACACTTCGCATGAGAAACCATTATTTCTATTTATTACAATTACTACTACAGGTACAACGTCTCGGTTTTTCTGCTCCCACATCCGGACAATTATATGTAGAATCACGACTGGCATCAGCCTGTAATATGATTTATCTGTCGAAATCGTATAAAACTCGATATAGAGATAGAAGTGACGTTGTATATCGATAGTATAACACTCAATATAGAGATAGTAGTGACGTTGTATATCGATAGTATAACACTCGATATAGAGATAGGAGTGACGTTGTATATCGATCGTTTGAGCTATCACAAATTTAAATGTAGATTCAGTAAAAACTTGACAACATGGATGACAAAAATAAGTTGGGGTTTTTTTAGTTATTTTTTTTTAAGCGTATACATCTCGTTTGAGTAACTAGCGGATATTAAAATAGCAGACTGTCCAAGAAGTTCTTTCCCAGAATAGAGAAATAACCGCACGACAGCTGCATAAGGAGGCTGCAGTGTTTGGGCAGAGTTTGTGGGGCTTGAGGGCGTTGACAGATATGAAGAATTTGAAGATCAGCAACGCAAACATTTCAACATATTCTTCACCGATCTGTCATGTAATGGTTTCCTTTTGACAAGTTGACATCCATCACAAGTGCATGAAGTCATGTCCTCATTACAAAATGCACACAAAGAATTTAAACATTTTAATGGGATTCTCAAGCATAAATCGGCAACTGTGATATGGGAATATGGAAAAATACAAGGTTAATAGCAAACTGCGGTTATAGCAGCTTAACTTACTTCCAAAATTATTCCGATTTGAATATGATGCAACAAATGACTCCAAAATCTGTTGGCGATCGTACACCCTTATGTGAAAGTTTTTGTTTTGATAGACCTATGCAATGTACAACCGAGAAATCTTATGTACAGTTTTCCCTGAATAATATACTCACATGAAACATGAATGTACAAACAGACCAGAGTTTAAATGAAAATCCTTTTCTTTCAAATGTTCTGTTAATTAAGATATAAGATGTGTCTTTGGGAAAGGCCCTTAGCTCCATTTCCTCGGCATGATATAGCCAATAATGTCTTTAAACTGCCGTTAAAACCAACAAAAACAAAAGCAAATTATAAGATATAAGGACCATTTCTAAGGTGAGCCTACTTGAATCTTATAAAATTTCCTCTGATGTGACAATATCAAATGTTTAGGGTTTCTAATCAAATATGAACGATGTATATCGGCTACAGAACTTCAGTTATCAGGAGCTTTTGGGGTATACATTTTTAATTTAATTAATATTTCCATAAAGAGGTCATGATCGGGTGACATTATGCGTTTGAGTACCTTTTCCCACGGACATGACACAGAAAATTGTCTTTAAACCTATTCAAAATTCACATCATAATAATTGTATATAAAATACTGTCATGTTATAAATCATAAAACATAATTTCTTTAAGTGAGATTTTGCTTAAATGCAACGATTAAAGAGAGAAAACAGAAAACAAAATAATAATGTATAACGAGAATATATCGTCAGGTCCAATGGAGTATTTAATAATTTCAAATATATGAATGTTAGAATTACATAGGTTTAATTTCCTATTATTTAAGCGGAAAGGAAAATTTTGAAGGTCTAGAATTAATATCGGAGTTATGTTCCAAAAGAAAAAAAATATCTTTACTTTTAACTGCTGTATTACTATGAAAAAAATCAAGAAGTGTAAAACATGTTTATACTGTGTTTATAAAATGCACTAGCAAATGTATGGAAAGTCAAATCGTAAGGCGAGAGTAGTAATATGAGCCGATTGGGAGCACAAGGGGAATTAACAGTACGCAATAGGTTTTCATGTGGCGCTGGTATGGGCACAACGGAAAATCCTATGTTACAAATTTCCATAGGTTTGATATCTGGGAGACACTTGGAGGCACAAGGGAAATTTATCAATGAGTCTACATTGTTACATTGTTAGAAGTTGTTTACCTCAATAATATGGAGCACAACGAGAATTTAACATTGGGATGCCACCTGGGGGCAAAACGGGAATTTAACATGGAAATGTCATGGAAATGTCACTTGGGGACACTACGAGAATTTAACAGGGAGTGGGCTCTCTGGACCCAAATAACGCCGTGTGTAGTGACCAATAGCTCACACTATACCATCCAGCACCCAGACTATACCATCAACACGCCGTGTGTAGTGACCAACCCCCAGTCATCTACAATGCAACACCCACATTATACCATCAACACGCTGTGTGTAGTGACCTACTGTCTAGTGGAATCAGTTCTTTAAAAAATACTTGGTAATCCACTAAGTCTTGAATAGTGTCATTGACTTTCTTCCATGGAATTTTGTGTAACACTGATGACAAAAGGCATGGCAAGTCTTATAATGTCTTCGCAGTTGATCAATGTCTCAGCATTTGAAAATTTTCAAAGTAATCAGTCTTCTTATAACAATCAGATACCATGATTAAAAAGTCTGTGCCGTTTCGGATGCAATTTTCTTTGCGTTTCACTTGCGTTCTCACAGCTCAGGAGGTGGAATGTCTTCCGATCATTTGGAACACTTTCAAACTAAACAGCTTTTCTACAGCATTCAGATATTAATGGCTAGATCATCTATGTCGTAGAGTATGCAATTGTTCTTTTTGTATACAGTAAATGTGCAAACCTCACAAACATGAAACGTTTTTGTTATTAGTACGAACATGTTACCCACAAGCTCTAGTGTAGGTATATCCTACTATCAAACGGCTTTTTAAATTAAAGTAAATTGTGTAAATAAAAATGTTGTGTCTCACTTGTAATAAAATGTTTATTAATGGTACAAATTCTATTAATTCTAAACTATGAACTAGATATATTGACAACTGTACAAATTTGTCAACGCTTAGAGTGGTTGTAGGTCGGAAAGAAATATAAAAGAATGGATATGCGAAAAGTCTAGTCCACGGAAATTGATTTGCGAAAATCCTAATTCCAGTAAGTAGGTAATATATAAAAATTATGGACAGCTTGTTAATTTAAAAGATGGGAATTTATCATTGAGACTATTCTTTTTGGTTTTGGGTATCTTTGACCTTTAACGTGAAATGTAATGTTAAAAATGTCCATAGGCTTAACATTATGAGTCTCTGAATGTTAAAACTACACTAACTAACCAATACGCTGTTTCGACTGACCAACACTCAGTTATCTACTACCCAAAACCCAGTTATTTACTAGCCAGCACCCACACTATACCATCAACACTTTATTTGGAGTGACCGTCACCCAATTATCTACTATCCAAAACCCACACATAATCATCATTACGACGTTTGGAGTGACCAACACCCAGTTATTTACCATCCAGCACTAAGTTATCTACTATTCAACACACACACACACACACTGATCAACACGTTGCTGGAGCGACCAACACCCATTTATCTACTATCCAACACCTCCACATTTACTATCCAACGAATAGGATAGGAATATACACAAACTATTCTTACAAACACACAGATATACTATCACGCAAGAGACTAGAATGTACAAGAAGGTGAATGAAATCACACACACACACACACACACTATCACACACAAGCAAGGGTAGGGGTGCTTACACACACTATACCCACTAACATATTTATATATTATCACACAAGAAGGTAAGTGTGATAAAGATATTCGGTTTAAGTTTTGACACAGACATATACAATCCTTTCCAGAACCGCTGGGAAAGAGATACTACTCAAATGAAACATAAACCAAATCCCTCTATTATAATTATCCATCTTGTGTGATAGTATATAAGTATGTATATGGGTATAGTGTGTGTAAGCAATGCGATTGTTTTGAACGTCTGATGCATCATCCAAGAAAAAACAAATTTAAACACATGAGATTTGGTTCGCATTGGAAAATCACAACTATAAATTGGAATATATGAACCGAGAAGTGTTAAAAGGAACTTTTTACATGCATGAGTTACAACGAGTGACTAAGAAAGAAGGCGCCATATACTATCTCAATCAAAGAACACGTAAAGTGGAAAAATATCGACTTCAAGAAGTGAAAGTTCGTTAGAAAGGATATCCACCCAGTTTCGATTCTTGCATTGCAGCTTCACAAGTTATCGACTATAGAAAGAAGTTACCACCATGCCGTTAAACATAGCTACCTCTCCTTCTCAGAGTTCCTCTCTCCAAGAACAACAAAAACAGCCCCTGTAGGTGTGGTGTAGAGAACGTGTTCACAAAAATAAAATCGTGGTTTTCTGCCAAATCTTTGTGGTGTATTATGTCATCTGAGCAACCATTCGAAATCTGAGTTTGCAACAAGGAGATAAACAATTGTGAACTATTTTACTCAACAGTTGTATTTGTTATCTTCTTAACAATCCGTCGTTGAAATATACCGACAGTAACAACAACAACAACAACGGTAGCTTCACCAACGCCAGTCAACACTATTTTTTCAATCACAGTAGCAGCACACTTCTGGAATCCTCTTTGGAAAATTATCCTTTGACATCGAGTGACTCCTCGGAGACCAGAACTATCGATCTATGAATAATCAATTTTATTTAACATTATCAAGTGACAGTTCTATGGATGTGTTTCCCCAACAACACATCATGTTGTTTCACAGCCAAAGTACCTCAGTCCATACAATTAAATCACGAAGCTCATTTGGAAGTGGCTCTGTTGGAAATAATTTATCCCACTCAAGTCCAAAATATGGTTGGGAATCAATCTACTTTCCTGGTCGAAATATTCAACAAACAAGTTCAAGAACACTTGGACGAAAATGAACCAGCAAATACTCAATTGAATATTTATTCCATGAGAATTCCTGCAGGATAGATTTTATAGGCGATTGATATAAAGACACTGCAGTACAATTGTAGAAATGTAGCTACTGGCAAATTTGGGGGTATGGTTGAAAATGTGGTAATAACACAGAGAAGGTAAAGAGTTATGCACACCTATCACCTATTTTCTATTTCTAGGCATCCTGATCTTGCCAAATATCATAATGAGTTTTCGTCTCCCCAGGTGGTACATACTCTCTTCCCCCTCCCCCCCCCCCGGCTCATGGACCATTATGACATGTTACTCATAATTGAATTGGGGATTCGCGGAAACAGTTAGAATGATACAGCATAGATATGAAAAAGCTCATCAAGGATTTTATGCGGAGGAAGATGAGATGTCAGAGACTGCTAAAGCAATTAAAAATAGAGCTTAATTCCATCAGACAAAACCTAAATCATTCATCGTGAACGAAATATCAGTAACTTGCATGATTGGGTTATGTCTGGAAATTTACCAGTGAAAGACTTCAGATAGGGAAATTAAAACGAAATTAGATGGATAGAAAAAAATCTGTTATAAATACCTCATTATAGTAATTTTGGGTACATTTTGAAAATATATTTGGAAATAATTATTTAAGTACATGATTACTTCAAGGACTACCCCTAAGCACCTGTGAAACTTGTTCCAGATGAAAATTATATATCTCCCCCACAAACAAATTTATTGAAAAGAAGAAAAAAAGATCCACTAAACCAACAGTGCCTAAAATATTGTGTACATTGGAAAAGAAAGAAAAATACGTGATACATTACAGAAACCTAAACTTACACATGAATTCGGGAGTGAAATTAAAAAAGAAAAGAAGAAAAAAAAACATTGATTTTTATCATCAACAACCTGACTAACGATATATATCGAGCTCAATATTTCTTTGAGAAAAAGGCAACAATTGATTTTGAAAATTACTTTCAAATTTATTAATAACTCATTGATTTGGAAACAGAAAGAGAATTTGAGGAAGACGACAACTCTAAAAATATGTGCAGATGACACGAAGTGTGGATAATTGCACAATATTTATAATTTGCAGACAAAAAGATAATTGATGAGAACTTTGTCCTAGTGAGTATGAAAAACAATAAAATAAAAAACTTACTAAACCGGTTTATGGTGGATCTACAGTGTTTGAGCTATCCAAATGGGTAATGTACGTATTATATTACAAGTAGAAAAACAAATACGGTGATTGAACGAGACTGTTTGCAACCAATACTGATTCGCTATCCGTTCATACTGAGACAAACAATTTTCATGACATGAAAGCGAACACGTAGTTTTACGACAAAAGAGACTATCCAAAAGATAACATCTATAACATCCCACAAGCGAGCAAAATGATATCAGGCGTTATTAAAAATGAAGTTTCAAGCATTTCAATAAGAAAGCTTGTTGGTTGGGGTCACAAATATATTCGTTCAAAACTGATCACGATGAGACGAAAGTTTGCAAATGCATAAAAATAAATGATCACAAATATTTTAAAATTCGAAATTTACAAGGACTGCCTGTTTAACCACAATGACAAATATCAACAAATGACACTCGTAAAATCACGATATGCACACCATACAAATGAACAAAGCAGCTGTATCCTGCGCTCATGACAAACTTTATTTAGTTGACACTATAAACACACTACCTTACGGCTATATATCACCAAAAATGATTCAGTAACACATGAGCAATTTAAAATTAACGTAATGTTTAAAATCAATTAAATACCTATGTAAAATCTGTTAGATTCGTTTATTGCACGGGAGATGTGTTAGAAGTGTACATGTCAAATAACAAATGTAGCCGACATCACCAAAAGTTTCAAACTATCTTTGATATTAAAGGTATCCTCAGAGCAGAAACATATGCAGAGTTTGTGATTAGTTTTCCTGGAAACTCTTACTTCAAACTCATGAAGGAGTTTAGTATCCCCTCGCCATTTAGATACAAAAATAGTTGACGCATCAAAATTAAAGAAAGAACAAATACCATTACCTCCACAGATATAAATACGGTTCCTGAAGGAGTTACTAGTACACATAATGTTGTACATAGCGATCAAGTTCATTAACAACACCATACTGAAACGCCAAGAAGTAGGTAGAGAAGGAAAAATTAAGATGTTTTACCTGAACAACAATCTTACATTATAGAAAGAAGCCCAAATAAATACATATACGATTTGAATGATGAAGATAACACGAATGCTATATTTTGACGAAACTGAAAGTCAGTTGAATCTTTCTTAATAAATAGCGAAGAATCTCTTCGAGAATGTCAGAGGTTGTTAAATTCGCCATTAATATTAACCTAATGTATATTCTCAAGGAATAAGCAAATATGGAGTAAAAAATACATTTCGTCTAATCCTGGTATAAAGTTACAAACCTACTCAACGATGGCATACCAAGCCTCATTCTACAGACATTGTTGGAAATATTAGGTGATGCGTTAAAGTAGTCATTCAGTGAGATAGATAAACTCAAGTACGAATTAGAAAATATCAAGCAACAATTGGAACACCTTATGTCTTACGATCCAACATTGTTCAGAAAGCAATCCGCCCGAAAAAAGATATGGAAACAACTATTGAAAGACATTAAAAAGGATCTTACGATACACCATTCAAAATATGCAAGACCACAGGTCATTACTGCAAAAGTGAATATTTGATAATTGAACATTAATCTTTTTTCAGGTAAATCAGTCCCAAGGAATGGAAAGTTTCATATGGTCCGCTCATTACTTAAAGGGATTGAAAGAGACTTAAACCTTGTTACAACGGGTTAAGTACGACATTTTTGCATTATATTTGTCTGCTCACAAAGCGCAGGGAAGCTTCTTTTGAACCTTCATTTTCAGCTTGAAAATTTTTGTATTTTTTAGATTGGACAAACCAATCTACAAGCAAAATTTCGACGTCTTTATGAAGATAATTGTAGCTGTAGGTTTTGCTGAATTATCCAAGAACTGTTACTTTAGGCTTGTTGCAAGACAGATTCTATCACAGTTATTCTTGTTGCACCATTCTTTATGAAGAGACGCTATGCAATTTTGTAATGTAGTAAACTCGTATAGAAGTACTTAAATATCACTAGGCCACACATTGTACTTTTCCAGAAGTACTTGAACATTATTACACCACACCATGTATTTGCATTGTGACCAACAGCAACTTTGATGGCCACACATGATATTTGGAATGTAAATGTTGTATTATGGTAATTGCGGGCTATGGGTTGCCCCTTCTAATTTATTAATTATTCGTTTAAATCCGGAAGAGCAACGATAATTGTATCTATTAAATTTATGTCTGTGTAGCAGCGAAACTGTTCCAGCATCTTTCAAAGTTTTGAATTCACTGTTTTTTACAAGGCTACTTTTGAAACTTGGATAAATTGATCAAAATACAAAGGGGTAGCCTGGAACTCGACATCTCTATACTGCAAGAGTTTATAGTTACCCAAACGTAATGTTAAATTTTCATTGATCCTCCCAGTAATGTTAAATTCCAATATTATGCTCCACAGTACTTCACATTCCCCCTCTCCCAACCACCAACAAAAAAATTCCCCATAGTACATTGACCCCACAAAAAAATTCAGAACTTCCGTCTACTACGTTGAATCTGATCATGTGACATTCAGAGGTTGCTGTGCAGATAAAGTTACTGAGAACAACAGCCCAACATTCTGAATATGTGCCATGATGGCCCCTGTATTTCCTCCTATACTACTCGTGGAGTCATACGGAACCACGTACAACGAAATGGCTCAGTGAATACATTCCGTTCTTCTACAAAACACGGGAAACAAAAAACATTTCTTGAAAAGCATGGGGATTTCTGATAACGAGCCACTGAAGTAGTTCTATCTTATTTTGTTTTGAAAAGTAATATACCGGTGAATAGACAAAGAAAATCGAAGTTATGTTTATATATGCTAGATATGCTTCATCAAGTGGTTACCTGTCATTGTTCACCATTATTGATCATTCTTTTTCTATATAACGATACTCTACTAGTGTTAGGGCAGATTTAACAAAAGAGTATGTGAGGAAAATAAATGGAAAATAAATGCAATTAAGGAACAAAGTTTGTGACACTGCATTTGTATTAATATATATATATATATATATATATATATATATATATATATATATATATATATATATATATATATATATATATATATATATTGCTAGGCAGTCAAATGCTGGATTTTCGAGTGAAATAATTGTGATATTTCACTGCAGTGAAAAAATATGATATTTTTTCACTGGCCGTCAATAGATATTGATAACATTATAAGGAATGGTAATGATAAAGATGGCCTCTTCTCATCTCGGCGAACCGGGGTTGAATCCACCAATAGACATATATTTTTTTTTGTTTCATTTTCTTTTTATATGCTATTTTACCTTGAAGTGGGAAGGAGCATTATGTAACTACTGATATTTTATGTGCAAATATACACAAAACAGCAGAACATAAACGGTAAACTGCTGACATTTTCGCGCGGGATGAAGAAATCAGCTACTTCAGTGTGTTATACAAATTGCTAGACAATACGCTTGAGCATAAAATAAAAAGAATATTTGCTTGCTCCGAGTGAATAATGGATATATTTCATCTCGTGGGTAAAAAACTTAAGTATTTTCACACACTCGATTAAATATATCCGTTATTCACTCAGAGGAAGCAAATATTCTCTCTCTCTCTTTTTCTCTCTCTTTCTCTTTCTCTCTCTCTCTCTCTCTCTCTCTCTCTCTCTCTCTCTAACATTTCGATGTGATAGATTCACAGAATAAGTTTCTAAATGGCTTATCTTCTGAGGTCTGTCTTACCTTTGATAGTAGTAATCTTAGGGACGTAGGTCAGTCATATAATATCTCCTGTTCGTATCGGTTGACTCTCATCAGATCTTTGACCGATTTTGACTAGTAAATATGAAAGATACTAGCAAACTATATATACTCAAAATCTATATCAAATAAATATGGTTCCCAGGTATTATGCACGTTCATTTTGATGTTTGACACCGGTGTGGGTCACCCCTGAATGGTTTCTGAATGCATTTATATGAAATGATCAGGTCATCGCAATTTACTCAGGTAAAAGGAAGGCAAATTTTTGATATTTTTGTTATTGCTCTAATTTACAGTATCCTAATATAATTATCTCTAATTTCATTTCCCTATCCAACTCAATCTCAATTACATCGGCTCGTCCTCTCCCACTCGCTCTAGATTACTCCAGTCCATTATGTCCAGCTCGTCCTCTTCTGATCACCCTCGCCAGCTAGCCCTCTCTCACTCGCTCTTGAATTAATCCAGCTCCTCCTCTCCAACTCACCCACGATTACTCTTGCTCACCCTACGATATCTCAAGCTCGCCCTACAATATGTCCAACTAGCCGTACGATCTCTCCAGTTCACCTTATCTCTCCAGTACTCACTGTCCTGCTCTCACTACGATCTCTCCAATTCGCTCTTCGATCTTTCCAGCTCACCACGTGATCTCTCCAGCTCGCCCTATGATCTATCTAGCTCGCCCTATGATCTCGCAAGTTCGCCCTTAGTTCTCTCCAACTCTCCATTCCCATTCCCTCTCGATTCCTGTCAATCAATCTGGATTACTTTTCTCATAAAGTTTGAACGATTTGGCGATCTATTCTAATGAATATAGCCCTTAGTCTGATATTGAAACTTGTATGAAAATTGCACAACAACTACAAACTTGCTAGAGTTCCATGGTTCATGGACTATTGTCATTTTATCAATACTGAGAAGTTGCATATATATATACACACAAATTCAAATTCTCAATATGAGCTAGTGTGCGTATGTATATATATATATATATATATATATATATATATATATATATATATATATATATAGTTAAACCTGTCAATAGCGGCCACCCATGGAAAAAGGCACAACTGGCCTTTGTACACAGGTGACCTCTGTACACAGGTTCACCTTTCAAATTTGTTTCTAGAACATATACCATGCACCAAATAGCATTATCGTTATTATTATTATTATTATTATTATTATTATTATTATTATTATTATTATTGTCAGTATATCAAGATTGTTTTATGTGTACTATTCAACAATATCATAAAATACTCGTACATGTTGTTCTCTCCCAAATGCATGACCACACAAGATTACTATATCCTGCTAACTTGCATCCATCCTATACATTAAATCATCACTGACTTAAAATATTCACCGATATTTGTTTTGTGCACCATGACAAACCGCTCGTTTTACTACTGATTGACAGCTTACATACGACTGTAAAACAGGGCTTGGAAACAGCTATCCACGCTTCAAAAACAACATCAGTCTGGTTTAGCCAGTTGCTCAACTCGCTGAGATCGAAAGAAAGTCGGCTTATGCGAGAAGCCCGTGATGAATAGCGAATCAAAAGAAGCTGTATATGGCTATATTTGTGACTAATGAAGCGAAACTTCGTCTGCCTTTACAGACAACTTTAAATATTGAATGACCTCTGACCCTAATGAAATGGGGGGGGGGGGGACTCATATCGCTTCTCAAAGAGTAACATTTTTCATCAGAGATAACTTCAATTCACAGGCAAATAGATGGAGATATCAAACATTACCTGTCACACTGACACAAAAAGGGACATCCATTACCGATAACACCACTACTTTTCCCACCATCCAGCAATCGAATTGCTTCCACTCTCTCATGTAAGGATAAAAAAAACTGCCTCGTTTTCGAACTAGACATATTGACATGTTTGAATTAGACTGGAGTACGGTGAGTACAAACAAGATATGAACAGTTTACATATAAATTCACATGATATGCCTTTATCTAAACAATGCCTTGCTCATCAAACAAAAGTTTCATTTGCATACTTACAGCGGTCAGTTGATACGCACCAGTGACCGCTTAAGGCAGGGAGAAACCACTTTTGGTTAGGAAACACATGGCCGCTGACCGCAGAAGGCAGATGACCGCTACACACAGTGCTGGATTATCCAATAGGCAGACTAAGCACGTGCTTAGGGCACCAGTAAAGCATGGGCACACACACACAAAAGAGAAATTACGGTTTAGTATTGTTTTTATTTGAATTACATATAGCGGGGGGGGGGGGGGGGCAGCATAATCTTTTCAGTGCTTAGGGCCTCGAAAGGTCTTAATTCGGCCCTTGGGCTTTACACCGGACTTTTATGCAGGAAATCTGCTGGGGGGAAATTAGAAAAGTTGTTATGACCAGGTGATCGCAATGTACAGGTGACCGTTAGGACAGGTTTGACTTGGCATATATATATATATATATATATATATATATATATATATATATATATATATATATATATATATATATATATATATATTCATCGCCTGGAAAATGACCATATTTAATATTCCATACTTAGAACCAGGACTCTGTGATACACTTCTCTGCGGATATGACTGATCATAAAGTCTGTCGTTGGATTCCATTCGAGTTTTGGGGTTTTGAAAGTAGAAATTGCTGAGAAACCGATGTGACGTTTTTAAATCAAGTAATTAACCCTCCAATCGAAAGAGGACAGTAATGTTCATTCTGATGTTTCTTTTGTAAACTCTCCCTCTCAAAATGTAATTTACATTTTTGTTTCTTCAAAGCTTAAAATGTTGAGAGAATTAGAGAATATTTAAATTGAAATCGCGCGTACTCTACTGTGGAGAAAATAGCAGACATTCATACTGAACTACATAATACGGTCGAAAATTGGAATGAGTTACGTTTTATGTCTTACAGGAAGAGGAATAAATTATGTGAAAACTGTTTGGTAAACAAGACATACTGTATTTAACCCGCCAAACCTTAAGTTTAAACCGTCAATCGGTAAGACTTGTACAAGAGAATGTGTGTCGGAGAACACAGATGGACATTTAAACCTACTGGAGATTCAATGGAATATCTCTTAACGGATAATATGACACATTAGAAAGTTGATGGTAGGACTCCATTCAACTTCTAAAGATATCAATATACTAATTAAGTACCTTATAAATTTCTTTCATTTTTCTAAATTTCTGATTAAATCTAGTGCATTAGTTATAAGTTGAGATGCATAAAGACTATCTTTCCTTGTGATATGCACTACAAAGAAGCAGAAAACAAAATCAGCATGGGTTGTGTTGCGTTGTTTGCAAACAGTTGCATTTGAATGAAATGGATAGAGTTTTTAGTCCAACTGATCGTTCCGGAACTGACTGAATCTTATGCAAAAATCAAGAAGCTAAACTCAATAAACGTTTTATTTTCTGTTTAGACTTTAATGCTGCTATCTGTTGAATGCAAGTAACGTTCTCCATTGGTAAGCAAATCTCCAAGTAAAATCAGAGACAAATATTAATGAGTTTCTTAGGAACTATAATAGGGTACACTAGCAACTCATAGGCTCATTTAGTGTAGTGGCACTTGGAATGTGCTGTCTAATTGTATTACTGTAGTCTTTTTGTATATATATAGTTTACTTAATATTTATGCTATATTTTACTTTCACATGACATTGACAATCTACACAGAGGCAGCTGTCTCGAAATCTGGTTTGTAGGACACGGTAATCATATTTGTTAATGCAAGGGCTGTCGTACTAGGTTCTTTTTGAATTCCATACACATTACTTACAGTCTAGTCATTCATGTTACGATTTTAATGTTCAAGCTCCTTTTTGTCACCATAAGAACAATGCAATTATTCAGAATCAGATACATTTTAAATGCTTTACCACATTATAATTTCTACCAAGATACAGGTGTGTAAAACATTGATATACAGAATGGTCCCAGAACTTAAATTTGCATGAAATTTGTGACAAAACATTTCAAACCATGATCAAGAGAACTTAAAAGGAAACATTTTTTAACAAACATACTTAAACTGCAATTTAGTTGCCCCAGGTGCGTGTGGTCTTTTGGTCGTAATTTGAATTAGTAGATGGGTACGAAAGAGAATTCTACAAATATTTATTCAAAGTATGGCGCCGCGATGCTTTTGTTTTAAAACTAGATCCCTTCTTCTGGAGACGCAGAGACTATGAAGCGAAAATACCTATAGCAAGGTTTGGAACCATAGTTTCAAGCCAATCGCTGTAGAAGCAAAGGAAGCTCATTTGGCTTTTAATCTATCGTGAATAAAAGGGCCATTATCTTAGTGTTTAGCACCAACCAGAAAATTACATGTCTGAATGAATCTCTACTAGCATACATTATCAGAGGGGTGATATTTCTATCGCGAGTTCTTGTCACTTTGGTTTAGAGACAGATTTACAAAGCAATCCTAATTATATTTATCTATTTACGTGGACTGTCAGTCTACTTGACATTTTGTGGTATATAGACAGCTAGCACAAATTACAGGCTAAATTACAAATTTCCCTGACAAAATGCATGTTGTATTGTCTTGTGATTCCTCGTTTACTTTTCCATATATTTCAAGATTAGTTTTTTCTCGGGTTTATTAATGTTATATGGACAGTTATGCCGGCTCAAAGTTTCTTTGAAATCTTTTTCAACCACAGTTCATCTCTTGGTCGAAAACTTCTTCAGTTAAGTCTAATGCACCCCTTTATTCCGAGTTATTAGAGAAACAAATAATTTTGAATTCGTTTCAAAAGATATGCGAATGTAGTATTTGTTCAAAATGAGTTTTCAAAGGACTGAACAACATTTTGTATAATTTCAATTTTGAGAATTACGGATGAATTTAATATTTGTACGCATGATTTAAAACTGATTTTTCAATCGAGGCGAAGAAGGAACCTGAAATGCTCTCACCAATCCACCAGGAGTCAGTAGGGTTATTACTCTGCCCTGTAACTGCCTCCTGACTGAGTACCGTGGGGAAGTTTAAGAGCGCGTACATTTTCTTGCTCTTGCTATAACGAGAACAAGAATTTTTACAGAACTAATATTTAATGTACGCGTGCATATGTATATTGTCTCTTGCTTCCCATTCTAACATGACAATATTGGCCGTGACCTCACGCGACCTTGAATACTACCGGTGTGGATGTAAATTTTGCTACGCCTTTTAATTTACTTTCGGTGAGTTGAATGTTTACTGTAAACATACCCCAAATTGTCTTCCTCTTTACAAGATCCAGATATGTACCATATTAAGCCTATATAAACAGCAGCTCGCAGAAAATGTACATCTCATTGCCTAAGAAATGAGCTCTTCATATTGTCATGGATTACTTATAGACAAGCGGTGGACCCTCATGTTGCACATACCTTTGTCGAAAGCTTTGAGGTAAGTTGATATTTTAAAAAAATAGGAATTATACATTTGAAGTTTATAATTGGCGTATCTTCAAAAATAAATCTTTTTCTGGGATATACGTCTACCATGCAATTTCTTGTGATACAAAATTATGGTGTAATTACAGGATTAACTTGTGATACGTAATTATGGTCTAATTACAAGAGGTGATACGTAATTATGGTTAATTACAGGAGTAACATCAGCTGAAACGACAATCAAACTAATATTTATGTTTGGAAAATAATTTAAATACTTAAGAAAATTAGAATAATTGCATTAAAATATTGCATACATATAGGCCTATAATATACTAAAATGATAAACCTCTAAAAAACGGTCAAGTACTATACTCCAAAAAGTTTGATCTTCTTCCCAAAGACGATCATTCACATTTGAGGTCAGTGTTCTCCATAGGTCAGTAAGCTCTAGGGTAACCTCGACAGCCTTCTGTCAGCTTCACTGACCTTCCACCCCACCCTTCTTAGTCCAGCTACACCTTAATTGACGTTTTCCCTGTATTTTCATCATTCAATCGCACCTTGGGACAGATTCTTTCACATAATGAGAATGACTTCGTAAGGCTAATGTAATCAATATTTAAGATGAATTTATAGCATATTTTCCTAGATTTCTGATGACTTATTCAGTACTTTTAAGCTTATTTATTGCAACATGACTCTTTGGCAGTTAGATGACCAAACTACTTGTACATTTACCCTTACACATTAAAAATTGTTGGAGAACTCTGCATGTGGTGTGTCATGAGACATTCATGATGCACATTTGGGCAAGATAAGATTATATATAACATCTCAATATTGGTCGTGACGTCACGCGACCTTGAACACTACCAGTGTGGATGTAAATTTTGCTACGCCTTTTAATTTACTTTTGGTGAGTTGAATGTTTACTGTAAACATACCCCAAAATGTTTTCCACTTTACAAGATATAGATATGTATCTTATTAAGTCTGTATGAACAGCAGCTCATATTTATTCAAGAAGAATGAAAATATTACTAATTATTATAACGACAAATATTTGATCATTATAATGGAAACTTTATAATGTTATTTGACTGTGTCATATGCACCAAGTTGACAAATCAAATTGTAATAGTGTCAGGTATGGGAATAATTCATTAGTTTTTTTTTGCCGGATTTGGGGTCGGGAGTGTCTTTTTTAAACTGCTGGTAACTCTGAATCAAGACACTTTCATAAAAAAGAGAACGTACGAGAGGTATTTGAAAAGTTCTGAATATTTAATTATACCTTTTCTGCTTCTTTGAACATATGAATAAATCTAACGCCGATCGATACACAAAATGACGTTCTATAAACATTATCTGCAGCTGCACGTGCAGCAATCCGGACATATGCAGATATATGCGTGTGACGTAACATAAGTAAATGACAGTGACGTAAAAATGTTGAGTAGCAGAAGACTTCTATTACTGAGCACTCGTAGAGCATATTGTTAAATCTGAGCACTCGTAGAGCACTTTCTGACCGACATCAAGGCTGATTTTGATGACGTTTAAGGATGTAATTATGTCATATCCTACATTTTAAGGTAGTTTCATCGTTTTAAAATGGTCACGAATCCATGGAAGATGACCCACGTTCTGGAAGACCATTGTCTGCGATTGGTGAGCGGGAAGTTGACTGTTATGTAGGGGGAAATTGATGAAGATGCTCGATATGCAGTGGAGTGGAAGATATTTCTATTATCACGGGGATTCATTTGTCAGCGGTTTTTATTATATTGAAGAATCATTTGAAACTCAGAAAGGTTTGTGCAAGATGGGTTCCGCATTTGTTGACGGCTGATCAAAAACAGACATCGGTTGAAATCGCCAAACAGTTACTCGCCACACATGAAAAGAGTGACCAGTGACATTTGAATGAGATTGCCACAGGTGATGAAACATGGGTTTATTTTTTTAACCCGATTCTAGCGGAAGTAATGAAGTCTGGATCGGAGAAACGAGTAGAGCTCACAAATTGCTCGACGTAGTCGGGCCGTCAAGCGAGTTGTATATGCATTATTTTTCCATGCAAAAGGCACTATCGCCCAGGTACCTGTGCCTGACTCTATTTGTGTCAATGGACATTTGTATGCCTCCAAAGTGTTTCCAAAAGTTGTGGAACACTACCGAACCACCTATTCGCGCTTCGGTGCCCGAGGTGTCCATCTACTCAATAACGACGTACCAGTGCATAAATCCGCCTTCATAGCAGACTCTCTGAAGGAGCACAGCATCCGAACTTCTCTACATTCTCCAAAAAGCACTGATTTAGTTCTAGGTGATTTGGGGCTGAAGCCCGTTATCAAACATTTACAGAGGTACAGACGATTTGAAAGCCGCC